>JAZHEH010003223.1:4254535-5490552 GCA_036589455.1 Ateles fusciceps
TCACCCTTTTAAAGTATACATTGAGTAAATTCACAGTGGCACTTAGTATATTCACAGTGTGGTGCAACTATCACTATTACCTATTTTAAGAACATTTTCATTGCCTCTAAAAGATGCTCTGTACTCATTAGGAGTCACTCCCACAGCCTTAGGCAACCTCTGATCTTTCTGTCTCTGTGGATTTGCCTATTCTGGACTTTACCTAAACAGAATCATATCATATAGAGCGTTTTGTGACTGGCTTCTTTCACTTGGCATGTTTTTGAGGTTCATCCATGTTGTAGCATATGTAGGATTTCATACCTTTTTGTTGCTGAATAATAATTTCATTTCACACTACATTTTATTTATCCATTCTTCTGTTGATGGACCTTTGGGTCATTTGTAATTTTTGGCTATTATGAGTAATACTGCTAGCATATTCATGTACAAGTTTTTGTATGGATGTATATTCATTTCTTTTGGAGTGGAAATGCTAGGTCATATTTCTATTTTTGTTTTTCTTTTTTTGTTGTAAAATATATATAACATAAAATTTACCTTTTAACTATTTTTAAGTAGGCAATTCAGTGGCATTAATTACATTCACAATATTGTGCTACCATCACAACCATCTGTTTCCAAAACTTTTTCATCTAAAACATAAACTCTACCCATTAAACAATAATTCCCCATTATCCTCTCTGCCTGGCCCTTAGTATCCTCTACTTGCTGTATCTACAAATTTGCCGTGTCCTTTTGTGTTTGGCATGTTTTCAAGGTTCATCCATGTTATAGCATGTATCAGACCTTCATTTTTATGGCTGAGTAATATTCCGCTATGTGTACAGTATATACCACATTTTGTTCATCTGTTGCTGGGCACTTGGGTTGTTTCCACCTTTTAGCTATTGTGGGTAATGCTGCTGTGAAGATGGGCATGTACAAGTGTCTGTTTAAGCCCGTTTTCAATTCTTTGGGGGAATGAAAATGCTGGTCATCTGGTAACGCTGTGTTTAACATTTTGAGGAACTGCTGAACTGTTTTCCACAGAAGCTATACCATTTTACATTCCCACCAGCAAAGCACAAAGGTTCCAGTTTCTCCACACCATCAGCAACTCTTGTTACCCTCTTTTAAAAAATTATAGCCGTCCTAACGGCTGTGAAGTAGACGAGTTATTATCTCATTGTCATTTTGATTTGTATTTTCCTTATGACACTGAGCATTTTTTCATGTGCCCATTGGTCATTTCTATGTCTTCTTGGAAGAAATGGCCAAGGCCTTCGCCCATTTTTTAATTGGGTGGTTTGTCTTTTTGTTACTGCATTGTAAGTTCTTATATATTCTGGGTGCTGGACTCTCATCATATATATGATTTGCAGATATTTTCCTCCATTCTGGAGGCTGTCTTTTCACTTTCTTTCTAGTGAATTTTGAGGCACAAAGGTTCTTAGTTTTGATAAAGTCCATTTTTTCCTTTTGTTACTTGTGCTTCCACTTATTATTGTTTTTAATGATGAGCATATATTAGCAAAACTTTAAGATAAACAATTGAGGCACTGAGAAGCTGCCTGGTAGTTTTGTGTGGGCAGGGCTTGTTTTAAGGCTTCTATGGACCCCTTCTTAAAATAATGGCTTTAGGCTGGGCATGGTGGTTCATGCCTGTAATCCCAGCACCCCAGCACTTTGTGAGGCCAAGGCGAGAGGATCTCTTTGAGCCCAGGAGTTCAAGACCAGCCTGGTCAACATAGAGAGACCCCCGTCTCTACCAAAAATATAAAATTCACCAGGCATGATTGCATGTGCCTGTCATTCCAGCTATTCAGGAGGCTGACAAGCAGGGAGGATCACTCGAGCCCAGGAGGTCGAGGCTGCAGTGAGCCCAGATTGGGCCACTGCACTCCAGCTTGGGTGACAGAGTGAGACCCTGTCTCAAAAAAAAAAAAAGGAAAAAATCATAAAGACGAGAAATATATCTACTGTTCATTAAGCAGAAGTGGATCGTCATAAAGGTCTTCATCCTTGTCTTCACATCGAGTACACTGAGGAGGAGGAATGGGGAAGAGGAGGAGTGTTGGTCCTGCTGTCTCAGGGGTGGCAGATGGGAAGAAAATTGATATATAAGTAGATCCGTGCAGTTCAAACCTGCGTTGTTGAGAGGTCAGCTGTATTTCACCGTATAATATAAAAAATTACTGTGATATCATATATTCCTTTTCATAGTAAGTCTTTAAAATTCAGTGTATGTTTTACTCTTGTAGCACACCTCAATTCGGACAAGCTACATTTCAGGTGCTTACTAACCACACGTGGCTAGTAGCTGCTGTATTGAACAGCACAGAGAGGGAAAGCCTGGGGCAGGGTGCACAGATTGCTTAATCACAATAGGGTGATTCTGTGGGTTTAATTCTCTTAACTTTCCTATACTATACTTAATTCTAATTATTTCTGTAGCAAGATGTTGACCTGCAAAGGAAATTACGTCATGCCAAACAATATTGTTTTACCTCCCTGTCTACTTGGGAGGGAAGGGGTCTTATATGATGTTTCTGGGTAACGAGACCACAACTCCTGCTATTCAACATGAACTCTAGAGGGAGCCCTTTTCATAGCCCTGTATCAGTTACTGTAACTTAAAGACAGTTGGAGTCGCGTAGCTCATGTCCCTTATCCAAAATACATATTCTGACTGCTCAGGGAACTCGGCAGTGCCCACCAGCCCAGGTGGCTGCCTCTCTTGACTGGATTTTGCATTACCCTTTTGTCTAAACCTGAAAACCTTTAAACTTCACAATGTTCTTTTCAGATACTTTGTTTTTCTGAATTGTGGTTAAATATATATAACATGAAATTTACCATTTCAGCCAAGTGTACAATTCTGTGGCATTAGTTACATTGACTTGTTGTACAGCCATCCCCACCATCCATCTCTAGAACCTTGTTTGTCTTCCCCAACTGAAAATCTATACTCACTAAACACGAAATCCCCATTCTCCCCACCCTTCAGCCACTGGCAGCTACCATTCTACTTTGTCTGAGTTTGACTATTCTAGCTACTTCACATAACTGGAATCATGCAGCATTTGTTCTTTTGTGACTGGCGTATTTCACTTTGCATAATGTCTTCAAGGTTCATCCATAGCATCTGTCACGATTCCCTCCTTTGTTAAGGCTGAGTAATATTCTGTTGTATGTAGAGACCACATTTTGTGTATCTATTCATTTGCCAGCGGATGCTTGGGTTGCATCTACCTTTTGTCTGTTCAAATAATGTTTCCTGTCTCTTAAGAATTATATTCTTCGTTGAAATTCCAAGGTTCTCTGATTAAATGCTGTATATACACTCAAGGCCCTGACTTGTGGCCACAAGTGTGTGTTTGTGCAACAGAGTCTTACTTTGTCGCCCAGGCTGGAATACAGTGGCACAATTTCAGCTCACCAGAACCTCCGCCTTCTGGGTTCAAGTGATTCTTGTGTCCCAGCCTCCTGAGTAGCTGGGATTACAGGCACATGCCACTATGCCCAGCTAATTTTTGTATTTTTAGTAGAGACGGGTTTTCACCATGTTGGCCCGGCTGGTCTCGAACTCCTGACCTCAAATGATCAGCCTGCCTCAGCCTCCCAAAAAGCTGGGATTACAGGTGTGAGCCACCACACCCAGCTGTGGCCACAATTTTTAAGCTCACTCCTCTTAAATCTGTGAGGAACTCCACCAAGGAGATACTTTTCATAGCTGGGCCTCAGAGGATATCTGCAAGCTGTGGGAGAGGAAAGGCATTCCAGATGGAGGGAACAAAGGCACATAAGCAGGAAGGGCATAACAAATCACTCCAATGCTAGTAGCACAAAACAACCATTTTATTTTGGTCATGGATTCTCTATGTCAGCAGTTCAGAAAGAGTGTGGAACTCTTGTTTCTTCTTCATGAAGCCTGGGGCCTCAGCTGGAAAGACTCGAGGGCTGGGGTAACATGACATCTGAGAGATGGAATTACCTAAAGGTAGTTTGTGTGTGCCTGGCACTTAGACAAGGATTACTCAAAGGCCAGGACTGCCAGCCAGAGCCCCTCTGTATGTCCCTCCATGTACCTTTGCTCCCTTGCAGCCTGGCAGCCTTCTTCCTTGGTAGCTCCAGGCTCAAGTGTATTGAACCCTTGAAGGTAAGGCTGCATCACCTTTTCTGACCTAGCCCTGGAAGTCACCTAGTAACTCTTCCACTGTATTTGATTGGTTACAAGCAAGTCACAAGCCCAAGGCAGGGCTTCAGGTTGATGGAGGGGAGTATTAGACCCTAGCTCTTGATAGGGAAGTATCAAGGTTCTAGAAGAGGAGGAGGGGACAGGGGGATACTGTTGGGGCCTTCAGAAAATACAATCTGCCACAGGAAAGAAGCAGTTACAGCCACTGTTTATGCTGCAGTTAAAAGAACAGTTTTATATTGAACACTGTGTCTTGGGGTTCTGTCTACTTTGATACATAGAGATCTAGTTCATGTCCGTTAAATTCATATGCATATACTACATTATCTTTGACTGTTTTCCTAATGCTGTTTTGGTATTCTCAGCGTGTCATCAACACCCTGGTGCATGTTTCTCTGCCATGACGTGGGAGAATTCCTCTGGGGTGCTTACCTTGGACAGAATCACTGGATGGGAGGAAACACATATTTTAATCAGTTCTGCCTGATTGCTCTCTAAAGAGGTTGTAACAGTTTATCCTTACACCAAGTGTTTGAAAATTGCCATTTCCCTAGTACACTTACGCTTGATCTTTTTGGACTTTAAATCACTTACTTGTTAAGTGGAAAATTAAAACCAGTTGATTTATTCTGCATTTACTTGGTTACTAGAGAAGCTGTGCATATTTTCATTTTATTTATATTGGCCATTCAAACTTTACTTCTGTGAATTACTTGTATATTCTTCATTTTTCTGTTTGATTGTCATATTTTTCAAATCATCTGGGCATGGTGGCTCATGCCTGTAATCCCAGCACTTTGAGAGGCTGATGTGGGAGGATTGCTTGAGTTCAGGAGTTCAAAAGCAGCCTGGGCAACATAGTGAGACTTCATGTCTACTACAAATGAAAATTAAAAAATAAGAAATTGGCCAGGCATGGTGGCTCACGCTTGTAATCTCAGCACTTTGGGAGGCCAAGGCAGGCGGAGCACTAGGTTGGGAGTTTGAGACCAGCCTGGCCAACACAGTGAAACCCTGTCTCTACTAGAAATACAAAAATTAGCTGGGCGTGGTGGCATGTCCCTGTAATCCTAGCTACTTGGGAGGCTGCAGCAGGAGAATCGCTTGAACTTGGGGTGGTGGCATGTCCCTGTAATCCTAGCTACTTGGGAGGCTGCGGCAGGAGAATCGCTTGAACTTGGCAGGCGGAGTTTGCAGTGAGCCGAGATCGCGCCACTGCACTCTAGCCTGGGTAACAGAGCCAGACTGTGTCTCAAAAAATAAAAATAAAAATAATAAAATCATAAAGTAAAATAAAAAATTAGCTGGGCATCATGGTGCACACGTGTAGTCCCAATTACTCAAGAGACTAAGGTGAGAGGATTGCTTAAGCCTGGGAGAGTAAGGCTGCAGTGAGGTATGATTGTGCCACTGCACTCCAGCCTGGGCAACACAGTGAGATCCTGTCTCAAAAAAAAAAAAGTACTTTAAAAATCAATTTGTAGTTCTTTATATATGGATAGTTACACTATGCCTATTATGATCAATATTTTCTACCACATTATTGCTTGTCTTTTAAAATTAATAGTGTCATCACTGTAATTTTTATTTTATATATATGTGGTTTCAACTTTTAAGTTCAGGGGTACAAGTGTAGGCTTATCACACAGGTAAACTTGAGTCATGGGGGTATGTTGTACAGATTATTTCGTCCCCCAGGTATTAAGCATAGTACCCATTAGTTATCCTTCCTGATCCTGTCCCTCCTCCCACCCTCCACAAGGCCCAGTGTGTATTGTTCCCCTTCATGTATTCACATGTTCTCATCATTTTAACTGCCACTTATGAGAACATGGGGTATTTGGTTTTCTGTTCTGGTGTTAGTTTGCTAAGGATAATGGCCTCCAGCTCCATCCATATCTCTGGCAAAGGACATGATCCCGCTCTTTTTATGGCTGCATAGAGTACTCCATGGTGTATATGTACTGTAATTTTTAATTCTAATAGTTTATTCTTATTTTGTGCCCTCCCCCGCCCTTTTTTTTTTTTTTTTTTTTTTTTGAGATGGAGTTTTGCTCTTGTTACCCAGGCTGGAGTGCAGTGGCTCCATCTTGGCTCACTGCAACCTTCACCTCCCGGGTTCAATCGATTCTCCTGCCTCAGCCTCACAAGTAGCTGGGATTACAGGTGTGTACCACCACACCCAGCTAATTCTTGTATTTTTAGTAGAGACGGGGTTTCACCTTGGTGGCCAGGCTGGTCTCAAACTCCTGACCTCGGGTGATCCACCCACCTCCGCCTCCCAATGTGCTGGGATTACAGGCATGAGCCACCGCACCCAGCCTCAGCTGATTCTTAAGAACAGTTTCTGTTGTCCAACAATAGAGACTTTTTCCCCATGGTTTCAAAGGTTGGGGGGTTTTGTTTTTTCCTATTTAGGTGTTTAATCCATGAGCACTTTATGCATTCTCATTTTCTTTGTTTCACATTAGTTGTTTTGTTTGTTTCTGTTTTTGAGACAGAGTCTCTCTCTGTCACCCAGGCTGGACTCTAGTGGCACGATCTTGGCTCAATGCAACTTCTGCCTCCCGAGTTCAAACAATTCTCTTGCCTCAGCCTCCTGAGTAGCTGGGACTAGAGGCACACACCACCAAGTGTGGCTAATTTTTATATTTTGTTAGTAGAGATGGGGTTTCACCATGTTGGCCAGGCTACTCTTGAACTCCTGACCTCAAATGCTCTGCCCACCTTGGCCTCCCAAAGTGCTAGGATTACAGGCGTGAGCCACCACGCCCAGCCTGAAGCCTCTTTTTTTCCTCAGTGTTAGTGACGCTAACCAGTCATAATCTTTCAGATTCCTACTTATGCAGGGGTGTGTTTCTAGGAACTGTTCTGTTCCTATTTTGGCTACTTTTGTGTTAATATAACTTCTTATTTATTTATTTATTTGTGAGAGTCTTGCTCTGTCACCCCATCTGAAGTGCAGTGGCATGACCTCAGCTCACTGCAACCTCTGCCTCCTAGGTTCAAGCAGTTCTCCTGCCTCAGCTTCCCAAGTTGCTGGGACTATGGATGCATGTAACCACACCCAGCTAATTTTTTTTATTTTTACTAGAGGTGAGGTTTTGCCATGTTGGCCAGGCTGGTCTTCAACTCCTGACCTCAGGTGACCCACCCGCCTCAGCCTCCCAAGGTGCTGGGATTACAGGTGTGAGCCACTGCACCCGGCCCATGCCTGGGTAGTTTTTGTATTTTTAGTAGAGATGGGGTTTCACAATGTTGGCCAGGCTGGTTTGGAATTCCTGACCTCAAGTGATCCACCTGCCTCAGCCTCCCAAAGTGCTAGGATTACAGACGTGAGCCAACTGTGCTCAGCTATGTTAATATAACTTTAATTACCATGGCTTTGTAGCATGCCTTGGTATCTAGTGGGGTGAATGCCCCTTCTTTATCCTTTTTGTGCAAAAAGAAAAACTATTCTTACATCTTCATTTTTCCAATACAAATTATAGAATTTGTATATCAGGTTACTCAGACAAATTCTGTTGGGATGAGAGCTCGAAGTAGAGTGAGCTTATAGATTAATTAGGGAATTAATTAATCTATAAATTAATACCTGTAAAATATTGAATCTTCTCACCTATAAATCAGCTTTATCACTCCATTTATTTAAGAATCCTGTTATATCCTTCTATCCAAGTTTGAGTAATTTCTCTACGAAGGTCTTGCATATTTTAATTTTTGTTTAATTTTTTGAGAAAAGGTCTTGCTATTTCACCCAGGCTGGAGCACAATGGCATAATCTTGGCTCATTCCAGCCTCAACCTCCTGGGTCAGGTGATCCTCCTGCCTCAGCCTTCCAAGTAGCTGAGGCTACAGGTATGTGCCACGACGCCCAGCTAACTTAGGTTTTTTTTGTAGATATGGGGTCTGTGTTGTCCAGCTGGTCTTGAACTCCTGGGCTCAAGCAGCCCTCTTGCCTTAGCCCGCCAAAGTGCTGGGATTACATGCGTGAGCCATTGCACCTGGCCTTTTGCATATTTTTATTAGATTTATTCCTTGGTACTTTCCAGTAGCTTTTGTTGAGTTTTGTGAAATTGATCATTTAAAAAATATTTGCATATTCTAATTAGTCATAGCTAGTAGGTAGAAAAGTTTGATCCTTGTATGTTGATCTTGTGTTCAGCAACCAAGAGAACCCAACATGGTTCTTTTGGATTTGCATGATAAATAATTATATTGTTTGCTAAGAATGCCAATTTTGTGTGTCTCTCATCTCACTGATACCTTGTCCAACTGTATGGCAAGGTGCTTCGGGACAGTGTGGAATAATAGGTCCGCATCTCTAGCTTGGGCCTGACCGTCATTACTTGGTGAATATTTATTGAATACCTATCATATGCCAGGTACTGTTGTAACTTCTGGGGGATGCAGCAGTGAACAAAACAAAGTCCCTCCCCCTCATGGGAAGAGATAAAAAATAACCAAATGTGGTAAGCAATAACCAGGTAGGCACTAAAAACCAGGAACGGGGGAGAGCAGTATAGTGTGCGCTGCATAGGCAGGGGCAGTGCTGCTGTTGCTGGTTGCGTCAAGGGTGGTCAGGGTCCCTGGCCAGGTAACCTTGGAGCAGAAACCTGAAGAGAGGGGGAGAGATCTCTCTAGAGATCTGGGAAGGAGAACCTAACTGTGATGTTCAAGGCTGAGGGGAGCCACTGGTAGCTGGAGCCATGAGCCAGAGGAGAGGGACTGGGGATGAAGTCAGAGTGGGGGCGCCCTAGATCACAGGGAGTCTCAGAGGATTTGTGTTTTTTGAGTTTTTTTTGGGGGGGTTGGGGGGGAGATGGGGTCTCACCCAGGCTGGAGTGTAGCAGCACAGTTTCGGCTGACTGAGACCTCCACCTCCCAGGCTCAAATCCTCCCACCTCAGCCTCCCAAGTAGCTGGGAGCACAGGCCCACCACCACACGTGGCTGGGAGTTTCACCATTTTGCCCAGGCTGGTCTTGAACTTCTGAGCTCAAGTGATCTGCCCATCAGAGGCCATTACTAAAGGCTTGGTTTTACTCCAAGAAGAGCTCACTGGAGAGTTTTGAGTGCTGCAACTTGACATACTTTTTTAAAGGATTCATCTGGCTTCTCTATTCAAATGAGACCCTCCATGTACCTTCCACTGGCACACAAATTGAAGCTGGGAGATGAGTTAGAAGGATTTAACAATCTGGGTGAGAAAGACTTTAATGGAGGAATCAGACTGTGGATATATTTTGAAGATGGAACAGGATTTCCTGACAGATTAGATATGGGGTAAGAGTAAGGGAGCCAAACATGGTTTGGAGTGTGAGTGAAGAGGAGGGTGTCGCCACTGAAATGGGGAAAGCTATAGGAAGTGTCGATATGGGGGGGGAAAGTCAGTTGTTGAGTTTTGAATATGTTAAATTTGATATGCTTTGTTAGACATTAGAATAGAGAAGCAGGCAGTTGGATGAGTCTGGGGATAGGTCCAGTTTGAAGATTATATTTGGGAGTCACCAGAGTGTAGATTAAGGTTAGTGAGATGAAAATGCCTAATGAGTAGAGAAGACAAGCAGCCTCAGGACTGAGCCCAGAGACATGAATACTCAGCGGTGGGGAAGGGAGGAATAAACAGCAAGATCAAAGGAAGAACAATTGGAAGCCACCTGAACAACATTCTCAAGGAGAAAAACCACTGTGTCAAAGGCAGCTGATGGACTCACCAAGCCAGATCTAGAAAGGCAGAGGTCATTAGATACCTAGAGGGCCATTTTGGTGGAATGGTGATGGCAGAAGCATGGGTCAGGCAGCCTGATAGGAGGAGAATTAAGAGAAAACAGGAGAGTAATTGGAGACCACATGGATGGATCTTCCTATAAAAGGAAGCAGAGAAATGGAGGGATGTAGGGTCAAAGGAGACAGCTGTTTCATTGTTTTTTCAAGGTAGGGTCCCACTATCACCCAGGCTGGAGTAGAGTGGTGCAATCTCTGTTGACTACAGCCTTGACCTCCTGGGCTCTATTGATCCTCCCACCTCAGCCTCCCAAGTAGCTGAGAACAGAGGGGCGCACCACCACACCCAGCTAATTCAAAATTTTTTTTTGTAGAAATGCAATCTCGCTTTGTCTAGGCTGCTTTCAAACTCCTGGGTTTAAACAGTACCCCTACCTCAGCCTCCCAAAGTGCTAGGATTACAGGCATGAGCCACTTTGCCTTGCCTTGTTTGTTTTTTTAATGGAGCAATATAAGCATGTTTGTATGTTGTCGAGAATGACCCTGTTAGAGAAAGGGAGCTTATTATGCTCGAGAGAAAGGGGCAACTGTTAAGGTTGTCCTTAGGTGAGAAGGAATCAAATTAGTGCCCAAGTAGAGACAGAGAACATATAGCTTCTCCACAGGGACAGGAGGAAGGCCATGTCTGAGGAGAGGTGAGGTGAAGTACGTGAGAGCGGAGTCATCACCTCAGGGCGAGGAAGTAGGGAGGATGCCTAGGACGTCTGTGGAGAGCAGATAGGAAACTGGCATCCAGAAGAGAGGAGGACCACCAGTCACTGCAAGGCCCACTGAGATTAGGTGTGAAGGCAGAACTGGAATAGGGGGAGGGGTGTGTCCATCCAAAAGATGAGCTTGCGTTTATTGTTTTCCATTCACTGCATTATGTCTGTATCACACCACTTTCTATAAAAATGGTTTGTCCATTTCTCCTTAAAATTCTGTCAGCTTTTGCTTTATATATTTTGAAGATACTGGATGCATCAGGTTTAGAATGGTAATATTCCTGGCGAATGTTCACTGATCCATTCTGTTTTTCAGAATCTATGTTTGTGTTTGCCTGACAGTCATCTTATATGTATTCTGACTATTGCAGTGCCAGCCTTCCTTTGATTAGTGTTTGTCTGGTATATCTCTTTCCATCCATTTACTTTTAAGCTTTCACTGTCCTTATTAATCATGTCTCTTATAATCAGCATATACCTGGGGTTTATGTTTTATCCAGTTTCCTGATTTTTATTTTAGAAACAGGTAATACTCATTTTTAAAAGGCGATTTCTATATATTTAGGTTTATTCTTACGATGTTATTTTGGGGGATTTGTATTTTCTAATGTATTTAAGTAGAGATGGGGTCTCACTACGTTGCCCAGGCTGGTCTCAAACTCCCAGCCTTAAGCAGTCCTCCCACCTGGGCCTCCCAAAGTGCTGGGATAACAGGCGTGAGCCACTGCACCCAGCCTCCTTTTTTGAGGTGTCTTTTTTCCTCTTTCTTCCCTTCTTTTGGATTAACTCCTCTCCCCACTCCTTTTACAAATCCTTACTAATTTTGAGGCTACATTAATTGGGATTACATTTGCCTATAAATAACCCTAAAAAATCTTAAAAGTGATTTAAACAAGACTGTTTATTTCAATCTCAAGAATGTCTGAGACAGTGATGCTGGAGCCCCTGGTTTTTTTTTTTTCTTTACCATTTGATGCTCTTAATTGGCTTCCATTGATAAGATCCTCTCATCTGTCAGAGTGCTGCCCGATCCCAGCATCCTAAGTGCATTCCAGCCAGCAAAAGGAACCAACAGCAAAGGAGAGCAAGCTGGCTCACCCACTGCTTCTGCTTCCACGCCTTTGGCCAGAATTTAGACATATAACTATGCATATCTTGCTGCAGGGGAGTTGTGAAATGCTTGATTCCAGGCTATGTGCCCAGTAAAAATAAAAGGTCCACACAGATCACTTGTTTTCAGAAGCCTGTGCTGTGCTTAGTAGACAGTGTGCACATTATAGAGTTGGCTTAATGCTGACAACAGAAGTCCTTATTCCAATCCTGATCCTAGCATAACTTTCTGTAGGATTCTAGTATTTTGCATGCCATGCCTCAGAGTTTTAATTCGACAGTACTGGCTGGGCACGATGGCTCATGCCTGTAATTCCAGCACTTTGGGAGACCAAGGTGGATGGATTGTGTGAGCTCAGAAGTTCGAGACCAGCCTGGGCAACACAGTGAAACCCCATCTCTACTAAAATACAAAAAAAATTAGCCCGGCATGGCAGCATGCACCTGTAATCCCAGCTACTCAGGAGGCTGAGGCAGGATAATCGCTTGAACTGAGGAGGCGGAGGTTGCAGTGAGCCGAGACCGCACCATTGCACTCCAGCCTGGGCAACAGAGTGAGACTCTGTTTCAGGAAAAAAAAAAAATTGACAGTACTTTGTCCTGGGAAATTCACACTATGCCTAAAGGTTTGCTGTGTTTTCATTTCCTCTGAATAAAGTTGCTATTTGACATGAAGGAAAAATAAAAGTTCTATGTATGGCTGGGTGCGGTGGCTTATGCATGTAGTCCCAACACTTTGGGAGGCTGAGGCAGGTGGATCACTTGATCCCAAAAGTTCAAGACCAGCCAGGGCAACATGATGAAATCCCATGAAACACCACACGAAACATCCCACACAAAACACCACACCTGGCTAATTTTGTATTTTGTATCTTTATAAAAAATACAAAAAAAATTTATCCAGGCATGGTGGTGTGCACTTGCAGTACTCGAGACTAGGGTGAGAGGATTGCTTGATCCTGGAGGTAGAGGTTGCAGTGAGCCAAGACTGCAACTACATTCCAGCCTGGGCGACAGAGCAAGACCCTGTCTCAGAAATAAATAAAAACGTTCTATTTCTGAGGGGGAAGTGGAAAACATATTGGGGACAGCTAGCCATGTCTGCCCCAGAAATCACTGTATTTCTATGCTTTCTAATCAATGTTGAAAGGGAAAAAACAGGCTGGGTGTGGCAGTTCACACATGTAATCCCAGCACTTTGGGAAGCTGATGCAGGAGGATTGCTTGAGGCCAGGAGTTTGAGACCAGCCTGGGCATCATAAGGAGACCCCCATCTCTACCAAAAAAAATTTTTTTGAGACAGGATCTCCCTCTGTCACCTAGTCTGGAGTGCAGTGACATGAACACTGCTCACTGAAGCCTCAACCTCCTGTGTTAAAACAATGCTCCTGCCTCAGCCTCCCCAGTAGCTGGGATGACAGATGCACACCACCACACCCAGCTTTTTTTTTTTTTTTTTGAGACGGAGTCTAACACTGTCGCCCACGCTGTAGTGCAGTGGCGTGATCTCGGCTCACTTCAATCTCCACCTCCTGGGTTCAAGCAATTCTCCTGCCTCAGCCTCTCAAGTAGCTGGGACTACAGGTGTGCACCACCACACCCAGCTAATGTTTTTGTATTTTTAGTAGAGATGGGGTTTCACCATCTTGGCTAGGATGGTCTTGATCTCCTGACCTCGTGATCCGCCCGCCTCAGCCTCCCAAAGTGCTGGAATTACAGGCATAAGCCACTGTGCCCGGCCAATTTTTTAAATTTTCTATAGAGACAGGGTTTCACCATATTGCTCCTCAGGTCTCAAACTCCTCGGCTCAAGTGATCCACCCACCTCAACCTTCCAAAGTTGCTGGGATTACAGGAGTTAAACTAGCAGTAAGCCCTGCCTGGAAGTGTTTAAATTTCATTTCAGATGATTCATTGCTAGTGTAACAGAAATACAGTTGATTTTTGTATACTGATCTTGTATCTTGCAACCTTACTACACTTATTTATTAAGTCTAATATTTCTTGTGGATTCCTTAGGATTTTATATATACAAGATCATCTCATCTGAGAATAGAGATCATTTTACTTTGTTTTTTTCAATATAGATTGCTTTTATTTGGTATTTTCCCAAATGGCCCTGGCTCCAGTATAATGTTGAATAGAAGTACAAGGACAGACATCCTTATTTTTATCTTCTTCCGCTTTTAGGGGAAATAATTTGGTCTTTCCTCATTAAGTAGGGTGCCAGCTGTGGATTATTATGAACATATTAAATTGTGTCTCATGGTACACATATACAAGGGTTTTCTAAAGTATGTACTGGGATTGGAAATGCTTGTCATAGGATATTTGTTCATATTTATGAGAAATGCCAAATTGTTCTCCAAAGTGATTATACCAAATAATATTCCCTTCAATACTGCATGAAAGAACTAAATGTTCTGTATCTTTGCTTACTCTTAGAATATACTCTCCAGATTAAGAAAATTATTGAATTGAATGGAATATTCTTTTTTTACTCTGTCCACTTAGTCATATGGTTTTTCTTTTTTAATGTAAAAATGTGGTGCATTTTATTAATAGATTTTGCTCCTTTCTTCCTTTCCTTTTGAATTAATCAAGTGTTTCCACTTTGCTCATGTGAACTTAGGAAATTCTTCTAGTAGTCACTCTAAAAGAGATTATAACCTGCATCCTTGACTTTGTAGACTACCTTTATGCCTTCCCAGACCGGGAAGGACGACCTTATAACACTTTCATTCCATTTGTTTCCCCTCCTGATTCTGTACTGCTGCTGTACTATTTTAGATCTAGATATATTCTTTTTTTTTTTTTTTTTTTTTTGAGGCAGTCTCGCTCTGTCACCAGGCTGGAGTGCAGTGGTGTGACCTCGGCTCACTGCAACCTCTGCCTTCCAGGTTCAAGCGATTCTCCTGCCCTAGCCTCCCCAGTAGCTGGGACTATAGGCGCGTGCCACCACACCAGCTATTTTTTTTGTATTTTTAGTAGAGACGGAGTTTCACCATGTTAGCCAGGATGGTCTTGAACTCCAACCTCATGATCCACCCGCCTCAGCCTCCTAAAGTGCTGAAATTACAGGCGTGAGCCACCACACCCAACCAGATCTACGTATATTCTAAATGCTGCAAGACATTATTTTACACAATCAGTATTTACTTACCTTTACCCATGTTTACCCATTTTGTTACTTTTCATTCCTTTCTGTATGTTACTTTTATTTTCTTAAATAATATTTCACTATCCACCTGGATCTATATGTTACTTTTCACTTATTTCTATATATCTGTGCTTCTACCTACAATTGTTTTCCTTCTGTTCAAAGAATTCCTTTTAGTATTATTTAATGCTATTTTACCTTTTTTTTTTTTTTTTTTTGAGACAGCCTTGCTCTGTCGCTCAGGCTGGAGGGCAGTGGTGCAATCTCGGCCTACTGCAACCTCCACCTCCCAGGTTCAAGCAATTCTCATGCCTCGGCCTCCCAGGTAGCTGGGATTACAGCTGCCCTCACCAAGCCTGGCTGATTTTTGTATTTTGCATAGAGATGGGGTTCATCATGTTGGCTAGGCTGGTCTCAAACTCCTGGCCTCAAATGATCTGCCCACCCTTACCTCCCAAAGTGCTGGGATTACAGGTGTGAGCCATTGCAGCTGACCTTTTAAATGTCTTGTCTTTTTTTTTAAGACACAGGGTCTCATCTGTCACCCAGGCTCCACTGCAGTGGCACAATCATACCTCACTACAGCCTCAACCTCCTGGACTAAAGCAGTCTGAGTAGCTAAACTATAGGCACAAACCACCACACCTGCCCTAATTTTTTTCTTTTTTTGTAGAGACGGCTTCTTGTGGCTGGGCACAGTGGTTCATGCCTGTAATCCCAGCACTTTGGGAGGTCGAGGTGGGTGGATCACCTGAGGTCAGGAGTTCAATACCAGCCTGGCCAACATGGTGAAACCCCATCTCTACTAAAATATAAAAATTAGCCAGATGTGATGGCGCATGCCTGTAATCCCAGCTACTCCGGAGGCTGAGGCAGGAGAACACTTGAACCCAGAAGGTGGAGTTTGCCGTGAGCCAGTACTATAGCCTGGGTGACAGAGTGAGACTGTCTCAAAAAAAAAAAAAGAGAGAGAGAGAGAGATGGGGTCTTGTTATGTTGCCCAGGCTGGTCTGTAACCCCTGAACTTAAGCAATCCTCTTGTCTCAGGCAGTTTCAGATCTGCTCTCCACAGACGTCCTGTGTCCTCCCTACCTCCTTGCCCTGAGGTGATGACTCTGCTCCCACCTGCCTCACCTCACCTCACCTTACCTCTCCTGTCCCTGGGGAGAAGCTATCTGTTCTCTACTTGGGCACTAATTTGATTCCTTCTCACCTAAGGACAACCCTAATAGTTGTCCCTTTTCTCTCCAGCATAGTAAGCTCCCTTTCTCTGACAAGGTCATTCTCAACAACATATAAACATGCTTATATTGCTCCACATGGCGCAATGGCTCATGCCTGCAATCGTAGCACTTTGGGAGGCCAAGGTTGGGGGACTGTTTAAACCCAGGAGTTTAAGAGCAGCCTAGGCAACAAAAGCGAGATTGCATTTCTACAAAAAAAATTTGAATTAGCTGAGTATGGTGATGCACCCTTGTGGTCTCAAACTCTTTGGCTTTAAGCGATCTTCCCACCTCAGCCTCTCAAAGTGCTGAGATTAGACCGTGCCAGGCCTAAAGATGTCTGATTGTCTTCTAATTTCCAGCCTTTCTATTGAAAAGTAAGCTGTCAGTCTTCCTGCTGCCCTTCTGAAGATTAATTTTATCCCTTCTGTCTGCCTTTAAGATTTTCTCCTTGGGTTTGAGTTTTACCAGTTTTACTGTTGAGAGCTAGGTATGATTTTCCTTTTATTTTTCCTGCTTGATATTCACAGGGCTTCTTGAACTGTAATCTTTCATGAGAAAGTTCAAGATACAATCTTGAACTGTATTTTTCATGAATTTCAGAAAAGTCCTGGCCATTTCTTACTCAGGTTCCTGTTCCATTTGATTTCTCTCTAATTGTGGACTCTAATTACATGTATGTTCGACTGACTCTTATTTGTCTCTTTATTGTTTTATATATATATATATAATTGTGTTTTAGGTTTTGGGGTACATGTGAAGAACATGCAGGATTGTTGCATAGGTACATACATGGCAATGTGGTTTGCTGCCTTCCTCCCCATCACCTATATCTGGCATTTCTCCCCATGTTATCCCTCCCCAACTCCCCCACCCCCTGCTGTCCCTCCCTAGTTCCCCCCCAACAGACCTCAGTGTGTGATGCTCCCCCTCCCTGTGTCCATGTGTTCTCATTGTTCAATAACCACCTATGAGTGAGAACATGCGGTGTTTGATTTTCTGTTCTTGTGTCAGTTTGTTGAGAATGACGGTTTTCCAGGTTCATCCATGTCCCTACAAAGGACACAAACTCATCATTTTTTATGGCTGCATAGTATTCCATGTTGTATATGTGCCACATTTTCCCTGTCCAGTCTATCATCGATGGGCATTTGGGTTGGTTCCAAGTCTTTGCTATTGTAAACAGTGCTGCAGTGAACATTCATGTGCATGTGTCCTTATAATAGAACGATTTATAATCCTTTGGATATATACCCAGTAATGGGATTGCTAGGTCAAATGGAATTTCTATTTCTAGGTCCTTGAGGAATTGCCACACTGTCTTCCACAATGGTTGAACTAATTTACATTCCCACCAACAGTGTACAAGTGTTCATATTTCTCCACATCCTTTCCAGCATCTGTTGTCTCCAGATTTTTTAATGATCGCCATTCTAACTGGTGTGAGATGGTATCTCAATGTAGTTTTTGATTTGCATTTCTCTAATGACCAGTGATGATGAGCATTTTTTCATATGTTTGTTGGCCTCATATATGTCTTCTTTTGAAAAGTGTCTGTTCATATCCTTCACCCACTTTTGAATGGACTTGTTTGTTTTTTTCTTATAAATCTGTTTTAGTTCTTTGTAGATTCTGGATATCAGCCCTTTGTCAGATGGGTAGATTGCAAAAAATTTTTCCCATTCTGTTGGTTGCCCATTCACTCTAATGATTGTTTCTTTTGCTGTACAGAAGCTCTGGAGTTTAATTAGATCCCCTTTGTCTATTTTGGCTTTTGTTGCCAATGCTTTTGGTATTTTAGTCATGAAGTCCTTGCCTATGCCTATGTCCTGAATGGTTTTCTTCTAGGGTTTTTATGGTGTTAGGTCTTATGTTTAAGTCTTTAATCCACCTGGAGTTAATTTTAGTGTAAGGTGTCAGGAAGGGGTCCAGTTTCTGCTTTCTGCACATGGCTAGCCAGTTTTCCCAACACCATTTATTAAACAGGGAATCCGTTCCCCCATTGCTTATTTTTGTGAGGTTTGTCAAAGATCAGATTGTAGATGTGTGGTGTTGCCTCCAAGGCCTCTGTTCTGTTCCATTGGTCTGATGTCTGTTTTGGTACCAGTACCATGCTGTTTTGATTACTGTAGCCTTGTAGTATAGTTTGAAGTCAGGTAGTGTGATGCCTCCAGCTTTTTTCTTTTTGCTTAGAATTGACTTGGCTATGCAGGCTCTTTTGGTTCCATATGAAGTTTAAGGTGGTTTTTTCCAGTTCTGTGAAGAAGGTCATTGGTGGCTTGATGGGGATAGCGTTGAATCTATAAATTACTTTGGGCAGTATGGCCATTTTCATGATATTGATTCTTCCTAACCATGAGCATGGAGTGTTTCTCCATCTGTGTCCTCTCTTATTTCATTGAGCAGTGGTTTGTAGTTCTCCTTGAAGAGGTCCTTTACATTCTTTGTTAGTTGTATTCCTAGGTAGTTTATTCTCTTTATAGCAATTGTGAATGGCAGTTCGTTTTTGATTTGGCTGTCTTTAAGTCTGTTATTGGTGTATAGGAATGCTTGTGATTTTTGCATGGGTGACAAGAGCAAGACTCCATCTCGGGGAAATGAAGAATATCTTTTTCTGAGCACAGAGATTCACATTGGTAATCCAAGCATTTTGGGAGGCCAAAGTGGGAGCATCATTTGAGGCTAGGAGTTACTGACCAGCCTTGGCAACATAGTGAGACCCCGTCTCTATAAAATAAAATAAAATAAAATTTTTTTTTTTGAGATGGAGTTTCATCCTGGGTTCAAGCAATTCTCCTGCCTCAACCTCCCAAGCAGCTGGGATAACAGGGCCCCACCACCACGCCCAACTAATTTTTGTATTTTTAGTAGAGACGGGGTTTTACCATATTGGCCAGGCTGGTCTTGAACTCCTAACCTCAGATGATCCACCCACCTCAGCCTCCCAAAGTGCTGGGATTCCACATTCATTCTTGAATGATACTTTCTCTGAGTGTAGAAGTGTAAATTATACCTTTGTCTGAATACTTTATTATTTTACTGTTTTCATCCATTATTATGGTTGAGAGTTTGCTGTTTAACTCATTTCTTTTGCAGCAATTTTTCCTCACCCTTTATTTTTTTTCAGGCTTTTAAAATAACCTTTATCTTTTTTTAAGTTAATATGTAGGCCAGGTGCTGTGGCTCACACATCCCCCCAGCCCTTTTGGAGCCCAGGAGTTTGAGACCAACCTGGGCAACATAGTGAGATTTCATCTCTACATGAAATACAAAAAATTAGACCAGGCACAGTGGCTCACACCTGTAATCCCAGCACTTTGGGAGGCCGAGGCGGGTGGATCACCTGAGGTCAGGAATTTGAGACCAGCCTGATCAACATGGTGAAACCCTGTCTCTATTAAAATACAAAAATTAGCCAGGCATGGTGGCACATGCCTGTAATCCTAGCTACTTGGGAGGCTGAGGAAGGAGAATTCTCTGAACCTGGGAGGCAGAGGTTGCAGTAAGCCAAGATGGTGCCACTGACTCCAGCCTGGGCAACAGAGTGAGTCTCTGTCTCAAAAAAAAAAAGAAAAAAAAATAGCTGGGTGTGATGGTGCGTGTGCCTGTAGTCCCAGTTACTTGGCAGACCTATGTAGGAGGAATGCTTGCGCCCAGGAGGTTGAGGCTGCAGTGAGCTATGATGGCGCCACTGTACTCCAGCCTGGACAACACAGCAAGAGATTTTCTCAAACAAAAAATGTAAAAAGCTAAAAAGTTTAAAATGTAAAAAGTTAATATGTGCATTGCAGGAAACAAACACAAGAAGAACAAAGTCATTCACAATCACAAGCAGTTTACAGTTTGACATGTTCTTCTAGGTCCTGTGTGTATTTAGACACAACATCCAATTTTATGGGATCGAGATCATACTTTCACTGCCTTTTAAGAGCTTTTCTTTGTGTTACTGTAAATAAGTAAGGATTCTGCTTAGGATTCATTTGGCTTCCTGCCTCTGAGGGCTGGGGCAATTTCTGGAAAAAAATTTTTTTTTTTTTTTTTTTTTTTTTTTTGAGACAAGAGTCTCGCTCTGTCACCCAGGCTGGAGTTCAGTGGCACCATCTCAGCTCACTGCAACCTCTACCTTCCAGGTTCAAACAATTCTCCTGCCTCAGCCTCCCAACTAGCTGGGATTACAGGTATGTGCCACCACACCTGACTATTTTTTGTATTTTTTGTAGAGATGGAGGTTTGCCATGTTGCCCAGGTTGGTCTCAAACTCCTGGCCTGAAGTCATCTGCCTGCCTTGGCCTTTGCCTTTAAAAGTGCTGGATTATAGGCATGAGCCACCGTGTTCATAACCATCATCTCTCTGAATTTTTCTCCCATCTCTCTGTCCCCTTTTAGAACTCTGATAGATACATGTTCTTTCTCTTCCATGTCTCTGAATCTCTTTTTAGTAGTTTGTTTATTTTAATACTCAGTTCCAGCTTCTGTTTCTAAAAAGATAAGGTACCCAGATGCAGCCTTATAATTAGTAATTTTCAGGAAAACCTCCCTTTTATTCCACTCTAAGCCAGGCACAGGCCCATACTGTCTACCCTGGGGGGCTCATTTGATTCCCCCCAGCTTAACTATTCATTTAAAAAAAAAAAAAAAAGGCTGGGCGAGGTGGCTCACGCCTATAATCCCAGCACTTTAGGAGGCGAGGTGGGCACATCACCTGAGGTCAGGAGTTCAAAGACCAGCCTGATCAAAATGGAGGAACCCCGTCCCTTAAATACAGAATTAGCTGGGCGTGGTGCTACATGCCTGTAATCCCAGCTGCTGTGGAGGCTGAGTCAGGGAATCGCTTGAACCCAGGAGGCAGAGGTTGCAGAAAGCCAAGATCGCACAATTGCATTCCAGCCTGGGCAACGAGAGTGAAACTCTGTCTCAAAAAAAAAAAAAAAAAAAAAGTTGTTCTGTTGATGGGTCAGTTGAAGCATTTTGCACCTGGAGCCTTTGAGCCCTCCTCTCCCTGTAGAGCTCTGCTACTCAGGAAAGTCTTCAGCAGGGTTGAATCTGTGCGACTTTCAGTGTGGCTTAGTTTCTATGATGGCCTGATTTTCCTCCTGCTCTAGTTCCAGAGCCCCTGTTTTATCTCCTTCCATTGTTTCACTGTCTCTGCTTCGAGCTCTCTTTTACATTTTCATGGAAAAATGTTACAGTTTTCATCTATTCTTCCGTGGCAACAATTTCTGGTAAGTATTCATGTGCCATTTGCTCTTCCTGTAATATCTTTAACTCCTGTGTCAGCTCCCACTAATTTCTTAATGAAGCAAATTCTTCCTTGATGAGCTCTTGTAAGTAGATCATTGTGAGAGAGGGGCCAGGACTGTGTCCCTGGCTGGCAGGAGTCCGTCCATGGGAATGGGTGTTTGGGAGAGTTCTATCCGGCTTTTTTCTCCACAGGCAACTACAGGGCTGATCACCATGCAGGGCTGCCCCACCCATCATTCTTCTTGTTGCCTTCTAGGTTCAGGAAAGCTCTTACTGCAGTCCACACTCTATTTTTTTTTTTTTTTGAGACAAAGTCTCACTGTGTTGCCCAGGCTGGAGTGCAGTGGTGTGATCTCAGCTCACTGCAACCTCCACCTCCACCTCCCGGGTCCAAGCAGTTCTCCTGCCTCAGCCTCCCAAGTAGCTGGGACTACAAGCGCCCGCCAGCATGCCCTAATTTTTGTATTTTTAGTAGAGATGAGGTTTCACCATGTTGGCCAGGATGGTCTCGATCTCTTGACCTCGTGATCTGCCTGCCTCGGCCTCCCAAAGTACTGGGATTAAAGGCATGAGCCTTTTTTCTTGGTTTAAGACAGGGTCTTGCTCTGTCACCCAGGCTGGAGGAGTGCAGTGGTGGCATCATAGCTCACCGCAGCCTTGAAACCCTGGATTCAAGCAATCCTCCTGCCCTAACCTCCTGGATAGCTGGGACTACAGGCACCCACCACCACACCCAGCTAATTTTTAAATTTTATCATAAAAGACAGGGTTTCACTTTGTTGCCCAGGCTGGTCTTGAACTCCTGGGCTCAAGTTATTTTCCTGCCTCAGCCTTCTAAAGTTACTAGGATTATAGGTATGAGCTACCATGCCCAAGCCTCCTTTTTTTTTTTTTTTTTTTTTTTTTTAATTTCAAATAAGAGATTATTGGGTGTGCTACTTTGTTGGGTTTTTGAGATGGAATCTTACTCTGCCGCCCAGGCTGGAGTGCAGTGGCGTGATCTTGGCTCACTGCAACCTCTACCTCCCAGTTCAATTCTCCCATCTCAGCCTCCCAAATAGCTGGGATTCCAGGCACACGCCACCACCACCCCCCAGCTAATTTTTGTATTTTTAGTAGAGACAGGGTTTCACTATCTTGGCCAGGCTGGTCTCGAACTCCTGAGCTCAAGTGATCCACCCGCCTGAGCCTCCCAAAGTGTTAGGATTACAGGAGTGAGCCACCGTGCTGGGCCATATTTTAGCTTCTTGTTTGTTTTGTTTGCTTTTTGTGATTTCTAAGGGGGTTAGGGATGGGTAGCATTGTCCTTATGCCAGTGCTATATTTCTATGGGGTGGGGGGACAAGGTCTCACTTTGTCACCCAGGCTGGAGTACAATGGTGTCATCACAGCTCACTGCAGCCTCAGCCTACCTGGTTCAAATGATACTCCAACTTAGCTGGGACTACAGGCATATACATGCTACCACGCCTGGCTAATTTTTATATTTTCTGTAGAGATGGGCTTTTCACGTTGCCTAGGCCTCTCAAAGTGCCCGGCTGTGCCAGTAGTTTATAATTTTTTGAGACAGGGTCTCACTGTGTCACCAGCTGGAGTGCAGTGCCGTGGTCTAAGCTCACTGCAGCCTCTAACTCCCCAGGTAGCTGGGACCACAGATGCACACCAGCACGCCCAGCTAATTTTTTGTATTTTTGGTGGAGACCTACCGTCTCCTGAAGTGCTACGATTACAAGCGTGAGCCACCATGCCAGGTTGATGCCAGCACTTTAAAACTGGATGTCGCAATACAAGATCAACCTTGTATTCCTGAGTTAAATACTTCTCGATTAGGATGTTTATTTTTTACAGTTCTTCTGTTAGATCCTATTTGCTTATACTTTTAAGACGCCCGCATTTATGTTAGTGAAAGTGATCCATTGTTGGCATATCCTATCTTCTGTCAGGATTCCTAAAACAAGCGGCATCATTTTCCATGTTTGTTTATTCTCTGGAACAGAATATATAAAAAGGGATTTTTAATTTCTTAAAAATACTTATGAATCTAATCAGGTTTTCTATTTCTTCTTTTTTTGAGATGGAGTCTCGCTCCGTTGCCCAGGCTGGAGTGCAGTGGCACAATCTCAGCTCACTGTAACCTCCACCTCCTGGGTTCAAGTGATTCTCTTGCCTCAACCTCCTGAGTAGCTGGGATTACAGGCACCTACCATTATACCCGACTAATTTTTGTATTTTGTAGAGATGGGGTTTCATCATGTTGGCTGGTCTTGAACTCCTGACCTCAAGTGATCCGCCTCAGCCTCCCAAAGTGTTGGGATTACAGGCGTGAGCCACCATGCCAGGCCTCTATTTCTTCTTAAGACCATGGTGGTAATTTATGTTTTTCTGGAAAGCATTTTACATTTACACTCAGTTTTCATATTTTTGCTGTAAAATGTCCTCAGAAAATGAGGTGGGGGGTTCATTTTATCAATATAGTTTGCGTTTTTCTCAGTGAGAATGGATTAATGTGTAGATAAAATGAGGACCCCACCATCATGAAATAATGAGTTCTACCCTAAGAGGGTATGGGGGAGATGAAAGGCATGATGCCATCCCAACAAACCCTGTGCTAAATCAGTCTGTTTCTGCTTTCTGTTTCTCAGTCTTAGGAAAAGTTCTCAGTGCTGTGGGCAGTGCCCAGCTACTGATGTCCCAGAAATTCCAGCAGTTCCGGGGCCTCTGTGAGCAAAACTTGGTGAGTGTAATTGTTCTTCCTCCACAGGAGGGCTTCCAACCTGTGGCTGCCCACCACATCCCAGGTAGATTGGGCTTGGGTGTGCGCCAGCCCCTCGAAGCCTCTGTACCCTCCTCTGTAACACAGAACAGTGCGGCTTCCCCATGGTGTTGGAAGGACAATGGCAATGTGTGTCAATTTCTAGCACAAGAAAGGGGGTGAGGGCAGCCCCATCAGATCTCTAAAAACCTTTCCATGTCTGAAACAGCCACATGGATGTTCAGTCCCTTAGCCTGATTTATTTATATAAAATATGTTCTGTATCTAAGAAGACACTCAAGGTAAGAACTAAAGAAGTACCACTGCTGGGACTGGTGGCTTGGCTCTCTCCCTCCCTCTTACCTGTTAGGAGGGCTGGCCCTGCTGGGGTCAGAAGCAAAGGCCTGGGCCGTTCTGCCTGTGGGAATCTGTGCGCTCCCAGCGGGAGGCAGTGGAGAGTGTTTGTCTCCAAGACCTACAGAGACCCGGGGGTTGCGCTGTCATGGAACAGAGTGATAGGAGGGAAACAACACGAATTCTGTGATCTTCCCACCTGGGAATGAATCAGGCTTCTCTCGGTGTCACTGTCGCACCATGGCCAGGAACTTCCGTTTCTTCCATGCAAAACAAAAACAAATGTCTGCCTGACCTACATTAGGGACAGGAGTGCTTTCCTCACTACAACCCTACAGTGACCTCTAGTCCTCATGATGAGACTGTCCCCAAGAATATCCAACACTAGGGCTGGTGCTAACCAGAACTGGCTTGATTCATTCATGTAGATACTGACCAGGACACTAGACCTCAAGAGCCCCCGAGGGTAGGGTGCTGGCAGGGCCAGGGGAACCATGCTTGGGGGGGGCGGGGGTGGGGGCAGGACAAGCCTCTGCCGAGCCAGCCCCACTGATCCCCTTCTGGCCCACAGAACCCTGACGCCAACCCACGCCCCACAGCCCAGGACCTGGCAGGGTTCTGGGACCTGCTACAGCTGTCCATCGAGGACATCAGCATGAAGTTCGATGAACTCTACCACCTCAAGGCCAACAGCTGGCAGCTGGTGGAGACCCCCGAGAAGAGGAAGGTGAGCATGGAGCAGTGCGGAGGGGAAGTCCAGGGACAAATTCCTGGTCGGCAGTAACGCTGCCCACATCGGTCAGTGCTGCTTGGCTCCCTTCTCCGTGTGTCGTCTTTGAGCTGGGGGCTCACGTCCATCACTGCGTGGGTCCATGCTTGGCACTTGTCCGGCATGCCGCATGCTCTGTAGTTAAGGCTGCCCCTGAAGCATGTGTTCTGCCCTGCATGTCCAGGGGATCCTGGGAGAGGCACGCCCCCAGCCTCAGCACGTTACAACAGAGGAGGCAGTAATGCTCCTCTCTCCTGGGACCCTGCTGCCAGGAGTCCTGGGGTCTAGGGCCAGTTCTGTGACCTTGTGGTAGCCAGCCTCTTCCCTGAGGCTTCCTTCTGCAAATCAGCAGAACCAGTGGCCCCTACTGAACCATGGCCCTACTGTCTAATCCCCTAGAATAGCCTGGGAATAGCCTGGGAAGTGTGACCTGGGAGTCGAAGCCCTAAATTGAAGTCTGACTGTATGACTTGGGCTAGCTCCTGCCTGAGTCTCAGGCTCCCAGTGGTCCAACATGAGGGTGGACATGGGGATCTGTCCGTCCCTCCCTGCTTGAGTGCCCTTGGAGTCTGAGCTTGCTTTCCGCTCCTCTGCCTTGTGCTCTTCCCACTGTCATCGCTTCTCGTGGTGGCTTCCTGATTCCAAATGTGTGTTGCTTGTGCCCGATGCGGGGAGGCTGGGCGGAGACTCGCTGCCGGCATATGGTGGAAGTAGCGCCACACAAAATGTGGCACCTTTATTTTATTTTTGTACCCTCCTCACTGTCTCACTAAAGGAAGAGAAGAAACCACCCCCTCCGGTCCCAAAGAAGCCAGCCAAATCCAAGCCGGCAGTGAGCCGTGACAAGGCCTCAGACGCCGGCGACAAGCAGCGCCAGGAGGCCCGCAAGAGACTCCTGGCGGCCAAGCGGGCAGCTTCTGTGCGGCAGAACTCAGCCACCGAGAGTGCAGACAGCATTGAGATTTATGTCCCGGAGGCCCAGACCAGGCTCTGAGACCATGCAGGAGGAAGGAAACGATTTTAAATCATTAAAAAATACACACAAAACTAAGTGCGAACGGAACAGTTTTCTCAGCCTTTGCTATGGTTATTCTGTCTAGAGACCCTGAGCCAACTTTAAAATTGACGCATATAAGGGCTCACGATTTGGCTTTTTTGGGTCCCTCCCAGCTTTAGGTTATGAAGATTTTACTCACAAAAAAAAAATCAACAAAAATCATGAAACTAGAAAATTTTTTTCCTCTTGCTGGCCGTGGTGGACTAGATAGATGGATGTCGGCACCTCCCGGCCCAGCCTCCGGACTGTGGTCTTTTTACTCATTCTATCTGATGAGAACTCACACTAGCTTGTTTACAAGATGACGAGAGTCCAAGGTCAGCCTTGGACACCTGCCATGTCCGTCCTCCTTTCCCCCGGCTACCCCAGCTCTGACCTTGGATTTTTCATTCTTATGTTTTTCTCTTTTTCCCTTCAGAGCTCACACAGCGGTCGCCATTGTGGCAAGTGGCTTTCTGGGTTTCAGCCCTCCCTGTGGTTGAGGGCCCAGAGGATAGAGAGATGGACATGCATCCCCCTCCCTCCCCCCACCAAGTGTTCACACACAACTTCGCGCGCCACACACACACACACACACACACGCAGATGGAGGCATCTCACGGGGAGGTACCCCGCCAGCCCCATGCAGTGTCAGGCAGGACTCGCTGCTGAGCAGATGAGGGAGGTTTTAGTCTTGGAGGGGAAATGAGACAAAGCCACAGTTATCACACTCCAGACTCCTGCCCTTTTATTCTCTCCAGCCCCTTCCTTCCTTCAGCAAAATCTAGGACTCTGAGTGGCTTCCAGGGGGGCTGTCCGTCCTCAGCCGCACCTGTGTCCAGTGCCCGAGGGGCGGGCAGTGGTGTCTGTATGTATGTGTACATATGCACATAGACCTTAGAGTGTATATTTAACAAACGCCCATCTGCTCACCCATGCCCACCAGCGCCGCCACCGCTGGCTCTCGGGGCACCTGGCAGGAGGCGAGTGTGTGAATAGCATATATTTTTACATGTACTATATCTAGGTGTGTGTACAAGTGTGTAAAAATATATACCTTGTGTGTAAGCAGCCCTCTTTTTTGAGGGGGTCTCCATCCCCCCTCCCCCAAGGGCCCATCTGCCCAGCCTCTAAGTTTTCTTTTTTTTCTTTTTTTTTTTCACCCCAATTATCCTTCTCTCTCTCCTGCCCTCCATCCTCACTTCCAGGGTGTCAGGAGCCCTGAGCTGCAATGGCCCAGGCCTGCAGGGTGGGGGTGGGAGAGGGCAGGGGCCCAGCCCCACAGCCAGCTCAGCACCCAAGGGGCTGCTCGACGCTGTGTATGCGCCTCTCTGGCATCGGAGACATCCTCTTGGCTGGCGCTTGCTGCAGCGGGGACTCCCCAGGTGAACCAAGGGCCTGCTCCCGGGGCCCCATTCCAGCTTGGCCGCCGTCTGTGACCTTGGGCAAGTCACTTGACCTCTGTGTGCCTCAACTTCCTCCTCTGTAAAACGGGGACAGTCCCTCCTCCCTACCTCACAGGCATGTTGTGAGAATAAATGAGGTAACGTGTACCAAGGGCTCATGGCATTATTGCAGGGGGATGAGCAGGATGGGCCCAGGAAACTGAGCCAGACCCCTCCCAAAAGGCAGCTCTGTGGAGACAGCCTGATGGGAGTGCTGGCCGGGATGCCAGCTGTCACACGCCAGCTCTTTGATCTGAGGCAGGCAGACAGAGCTGACCATCCCCTCTCCCAAAAATGAGTGTGCAGGACTTACCTCACCAGCTTCCTGTTTGAAATAAACCTTTGGAAGATAGATGTTATCACAGGAGCCAGGATGGGCCAAGAAGACCACCCTAGAGGACACCCCCAACAGATCCAGTCTGCACACTCTCCAGGGCAGGGTACCCGGATCCCCCCTGCCTGGCAGCTATTTCCACCCTGTCAGCTACGAGCCCTGACTCACATCTCCAGGGCACCTCCTCTACAGGCCCAGTGCCGGGGCAGGCCCCTGGGGCCGAGCTCACTCTGGTGAGGGAGACAGATATTGAACGGGGCAGATAAGGTCAAGTCAACAGGTGGTGGAAAACAACGCAGCAGAATGAGGCTGCAGGACCCCGAACTGAGACCGCCAAACCCAGCCTGGGCAGGAGTATTATGGTAGAGACTGGAAGGATGAGTAGGTAACCAGCTTTGGGGGAGGGGAGCAGCATGCATTCCAGGCAGAAGAAACAGGAGGTGCCAAGCCCTCATCGTAGAAACTTTTTTTTTTTCAAGACACAGTCTTGCTTTATCACCCAGGCTAGAGTGTGGCGACACAATCTTGGCTTACTGCAACCTCCGCCTCCCAGGCTCAAGCAATTCTGCCTCAGCCTCCCAAGTAGCTGGAATTACAGATGCCTGCCACCACAGCTGGTTAATTTTGTATTTTTAGTAAAGACGGGGTTTCACCATGTTGGCCAGGCTGGTCTTGAACTCCTGTCCTCAGGTGATCCGCCCACCTCGGCCTCCCAAAGTGCTGGGATTACACGCATGAGCCACCATGCCCAGCCAGAACATGCCTTTTAGAAAGTTCTCCGGCCAAGCTCTGGAGCCACAGATTCCTGGTCTCCTCCCTTGGCCTAACCCAGCCAAGAAGCTTGTGATCTCAGGCCCAGAGGGTGCATGGACCCTACCTTCCCAGCAGCTTTGTTCAGGCTGCTCAGCCCTCCCCAGCAAGGTCCCCGGAGCCCATACATAGGGCTGTGTGTCCAGACCCCTATGCTTGGAGCAGCCCTTGTCCCTGGATCCCAGTACACCGGTTAGTGGTGACCACAGGTGGCTCGGATTAACTCCCAGGGCTGGCACCTTCCCAGACCTACCCCTACCCTGAGACCCAGCTGGGGGTGATCTGAAGGGTAAGTGAGGAAGTTTCCGATTGCATCAGGCATTGCAGCAGGCGTTCAGAGGTGCGACAGTGCAGGGTGGGAGGCCACCATGCAGCTAGTTGCCAGCTCCCCCGGATAGGCCATGGAGTCTGGGGATAGACCCTTAGCCTTTCAGAGCCGCCTTCTGCTGTAGCAGGGGAAGGACCTTGAGTGTTGGATTAGGGTCTCAGGAGGGGATCCTGCACTCTATATCAAGCATAAGATGGGGTAGGGGTGTCTGATGTACAGAATCTGGACCCCCACGCTCAGCCCTCCTGGCACAGCAGTAGAGAAGACACCCCCTCCATTGAAGGAACAATATAATAACACATCCGGTGGCCAGAGTCACCAATGACCAACATTTCGCCATCTGTGCATTATCCCTCTCAGATACACACACATCGGTTTTCCCCCAAGAGCCATGTAAGAGTCAATGGCATACACGGTGATATTTCACCTCAAAACACATCATGCAACTCCTGCACAACCACAAAACCATGGCCACCCTCAAACTTAAGAAAGGAATGTTCCAAGGAGCACCTCCTTTGCCCAGGAGGGCACTCGCTGCACGTTAATACGACCTGAAGCACAGCCCGCACGCCAGGTGCCCCCACAACCATGTCTCTTACAGCTTTTCCCTTTCATCCCTACAGGGTCCCATTTAGGATCAGTCACTGCTTTCAGTTACCATGTGTCTTTTTTTTCTTTTTTTTTTTTCAGACAGGGTCTCACTCTGCTGCCCAGGCTGAAGTGCAATGGTGGGATCATGGCTCACTGTAGCGTCAACCAAATGGGCTGAATCAATCCTCCTGCCTCAGCCTCCCAAGTAGCTGGGACCACAGTCACATGCCACCACGCTCAGCTAATTTTAATTTTTTTTTTGTAGAGACGGAGTCTCACTTTGTTGCCCAGGCTGGTCTCAAACTCCTGAGCTCAAGTGATCCTCCTGCCTCTCAGCCTCCCAAAGTGCTGCGATCACAAGTGTGAGCCACTGCTCCAGGCCACCATGTCCTTCTAGTCCTTCTAGTCTCTTTAAAAATCAAAATTTCCCTACTTTTTTTGTTTTGCCAGAAGTTGATTTTTTTTTTTTTTTTTTGGTTTTTGTTTGTTTTGAGACAGAGTCACTGCAATGCCCAGGCTGGAGTGCAGTGGTGCGATCTTGGTTCGCCGCAACCTCCGCCTCCCAGGTTCAAGCGATTCTGCTGCCCCAGCCTCCCGAGTAGCTGGGACTACACGTGTGGGCCACCACGCCCAGCTAATTTTTGTATTTTTAGTAGAGACAGGGTTTCACCATATTGACCAGGCTGGTCTCGAACTCCTGACCTCAAGTGATCCACCTGCCTCAGCCTCAGAAAGTGCTGGGATTACAGGCATGAGCCACCATGCCCGCGTGAGATGTTGATGTTTTTAAAGTATCCAAGCACTTTACAGAGTGGTGCACCATTTGAGTTTATGTTTTCTCATGGCCAGATTCAGATTAAATGGTTTTCACAACCGCGGGAGACCCCGGGGACCGCCCAAAAAAAAAGGGGGAGGAGAAGGGGGGGCGGGCCCCCCGGGGGAAAAAAAAAGAATATGACTAGATGATGTCCCATGTTCTTGTACCTTGTTCCATCAGGGAGGCATCTGTTACTTCAGGGAAAGACTGACAGCAGCTTCCCAGAGAAGCTGGGAGTAAGTCCTTGGCATCTGTGTTTCCAAAGCCTAGTCCTTGAGGAAACAGAAGGGACCAGGACAGAGACAGGAAGTGCCCTCCTAAAGGCTGCAGGATGACCACAGAGGCGGCACAGGGGACAGGAGACTGTCAGCCACCCATGGGTCCCTCCCTGAGAACCCTACATGGCCCAGGTTTCCCATCTAGAACCCCAAGCTCCCCAGGGTTGCACGTTTCCATAGTCTTAGCACAGAGAAGGCTCACCTACCACTAGGAACAGCACTGGTGGTAGCTGACCTTATAAACAGGACAGCAGGACAAAGCCACTGCCACCAGGAGCCTGAGGGCCAAGGACCATGCGGAGCCTGTGTGGACAAACGCTGTGGAGGACAGACCCACTGAGATGAGGTTTCTACCACCAACAGTGGAATGGGCTGTATGACAGAAATTCTAAATCAAGTCTCCTGCCCATCTGAATCTGTGGCCAATCTGAAAGCTGGTGTGGTCTCTGCTGCTGCCCCTGCCCCTACCATATGGTGGCCAGGGGGCTTTTCAAAATGCTGACTGGGCTGCATCACCCTCTGGTTAACCCTTAAACCCAGCCTCCTCACCTTGGCCTTAGAGGCCGCCACCCACCTCTCCAGCCACACTTCCAGTGAGAGCTGCCCTCAGCCACCTCAGGGCCTCCCACAGGGTGCCCCAGCCCTCCACCGATGAGCTGACCTCAGCTCTTGTCTCCACTCTCAGGACAGGTGGCCCTTCCTCAGGGAAACCCACAAAGCACCTGGGCCAGGCCAGGTTAGTGCTCTACACTTGGAGCACAAGAGTCACTTTCCTTTGCTGTTGTCATGGATGTGATGATGCTTTAATATCTGTGTGATTATTTGTGAGCATCTGTCTCTATGCAGAAGATGGTGGGCTCCCAAGGGTGGGGAAGAGTGTTTTTTTTTCACCAGGTCTCAGTTCCTGGCACAGAGTAGGGCCTCAAGAATGATCTCCTAAATGAAGGACCCTGGCAGAAAGGCAGTATTTGACCTGGGCTTTCAGGGATGAGCAGGAGTTATCCGAGCTATGGCAGTGACAGGTGCAGTGAGCACAGTGTCACAGGTCTAAGTGCTGCTACTCCAGGTGGGACCAGGGCCAGATCGGCCTTGAATGACAGGTTAATAAATAAGGCTTTCAGACCGGGCACGGTGGCTCATGCCTATAATCCCAGCACTTTGGGAGACTGAGGTGGGTGAATCACTTGAGACCTGGAGTTCAAGACCAGCCTGGCCAAAATGGCAAAACCCCATCTCTACTAAAAAAAGAAAAAATTAGCCAGGTGTGGTGGTGCATACCTGTAATCCCAGCTACTCAGGAGGCTGGGGCACAAGAATCGCTTGAGCCTGGGAGGAGGAGGTTGCAGTGAGCCAAGATCACACCACTGCACTCCAGCCTAGGCAACAGAGCAAGGCTCAGTCTCAAAAAAAAAAAAAAAAGGTAAGGCTTTTGGGGCCAGCTTGAAATGGAACCAGGACATTTCTTGCCACAGAACCCCACTTCCCGTAAACAGGAGCCCCCGGTATCAGCTTCCATAGACCCATGGTACTTTCTGGACCCAGTGAGCCCACACTTTGTCTCCAAAATGTGTCACCCCAGCTCAGGCCCTGTGAAGCCCTGTGGCCAACACAGGACATGGGTCTTCGGGGGCCCCTCAGCCCCTTTATTGCTTTAACTTTCTGTAAACTGACAACTCCTGCATGTAAGTCTCCAGCTTGTGTTTCTCCCTGAACTCCACCCTTCCCACTCAACATTTTCACTTGGATGCATAACAAGCAATTTACACGTCCACCCACTAGTAACAGTAGATGGAATTCAGGAATTAGAAAACCACTATTTGGGCTGGACGCAGTGGCTCACGCCTGTAATCCTAGCACTTTGGGAGGCTGAGGCAGAGGATCACTTGAGGTCAGGGGTTCAACACCAGCTCGGGCAACACACTGAGACCTGCATCTCTATTTAAAAGAAGTTTTTTTTTTTAATGAAATACTTAGGAATAAATGTAACAGAAGATTTGCACAGTCAAAACTACAAAACATCATTGAAAGGAATTTATAAAGATGTAAATAAATGGAAAGGGATCCTAGTTCATGGATTGGAAGATTCAGTATTGGTAAGATGGCAACACTCCCCCCAAATTAATCTACAGATTCCAACAACCCTTATCAAAATCCCAGCTCCCTTTCTGCAGAAATTGAGAAGCTGATCCTAAAATTCATATGGAAATGTAAAATTTACCACAAAACTAATGTAATCAAGGCTGGGCATAGTGGCTCATGCCTATAATCCCAACACTTTGGGGGGCTGGGACAGGAGGATCTCTTGAGCCCAAAAGTTTGAGACCCGCTTGGGCAACACAATGAGATTCCATCTGCACAAAAAATACAAAAATTAACCAGGTGTGGTGGCACATGCCTATAGTTCCAGCTACTCAGGAGGCTGAGACTTAGGATAACTTGAGCCCACGAGGTTGAGACTGCAGTGAGCCATGATCACAGCACTGTAGTCCAGCCTGGGTGACACAGCAAGACCCTGTCTCAAAAAATAAACACTCAAGATTATGTAGTACTGGCATAAGGGTAGACATATACATCAATGAAACAGAATTAAGAGTCCAAAATAAACCCATACATTTATGGACAACTGATTTTCGACGACAGTGCCAAGGGGATTCAATGAGGAAAGAGGTATTAACAAACGGTGCTAGTATAACCAGCTAAACGCAAAAGAAGGGGCTGGATCCTTACCTTGCAACATATACAAAAGTAACTCAATGTGGATTAAAGACCTGAAAGCTAAAACTATCAAACTCTTGGCCAGGTGCAGTGGTTCACACCTGTATAATCCCAGCACTTTGGGAGGCCGAGGCGGGCAGATCACAAGGTCAAGAGATTGAGACCACCCTGGCTAACACGGTGAAACCCCGTCTCTACTAAAAATACAAAAATCAGCTGGATATGGTGGTGCGTGCCAGTAGTCCCAGCTACTCAGGAGGCTGAGGCAGGAGAATCACTTGAACCCAGGAGGTGGAAGTTGCTGTGAGCCAAGACCAGGCCACTGCACTCCACAACCTGGTGACAGAGCAAGACTCTGTCTCAAAAAAAAAAAAAAAAAACAAACTCTTAAAACAAGTGTAAACATTCATAACCTTGGATTAGGCAATGGTTTTTTGGGTATGGCACCGAAGCATAGGCAACCAAAGAAAACACAGATAAACTAAACTTCAAAGTTAAAAACACTTGTGCTTCAAAGAACACTACCAAGAAAGTGAAAGGATAACCCATGTAATAGGAGGAAATATTTACAACTCATGTATCTGATAAGGATGCAATAGCTGGAATATATAAAGAACATTTAACAGCTCAACACCAAAAGACAAAGTTTTAAATATGTAAAGGATCTAAAGAGATATTTTTTTTTTTGACTCACTGTCTGTCACCTAGGCTGCAGTGCAGTGGCGCGATCTTGGCTCACTGCAAACTCTACAATGAAAAAGACTGAGGTACTGGGACATTCTACAATACAAATGAACCCTGAAAATATTATGCTAAGGGAAAGAAGCCAGACATTATACGACTGAATTTGTCTGAAGTTTCTAGAGTAGGCTGGGCGCAATGGCTCATGCCTATAATCCCAACACTTCAGGAGGCTGAGGCAAGCAGATAACCTGAGGTCGGGAGTTCAAGACCAGCCTGGTCATCACGGTGAAACCCCGTTTCTACTAAAAATACAAAAAAATTAGCCGGGGCACGGTGGCGGGCACCTGTAATTCCAGCTAGGCTGAGGCAGGAGAATCGCTTGAACCTGAGAGATGGAGACTGCAGTGAGCCCAGAACACGCCATTGCATTCCAGCCTGGGCAACAAGAAATTCCATCTCAAAAAGAAAAAAAAAAAAAAATGAAGTTTCTAGAGTAAACAAGCTGGCTGGGCATGGTGACTCACGCCTGTAATCCCAGTACTCTGGGAGGCTGACATAGGGAGGATCACTTGAGGTCAGGATTTCGAGACCAGCCTGGCCAACATGGTGAAACCCCATTTCTACTGAAAGCACAAAAAATTAGCCGGAGCGTGGTAGCAGGTGCCTATAATCTCAGCTACTAGGGAGGCTGAGCCAGGAGAGTCGCTTGAATCCAGGAGGCAGAGGTTGCAGTGAGCCAAGATCGTGCCAGTGCACTCCCATCTGGGTGACAGAGCAAGACTCCATTTCAAAACACAGAAACAAATGTCTAGAGTAAGCAAACTGATAGAGAGGGAAAGCAGATCCACAGTCACCAGGGGCTGGGATGAGAGGAAAATGAGGAATGCCTGCTGACAGGTACAGAGTTTCTTGGGGGATTACTTACTAAAATGTTCTGGAATTACATAGCAGTGTTGATGATTACATAGCTTTGTAGATACACTAAAACCACTGAATTGCACACTTCATAGGTGAATTTTATGGTTTATAAATGACAATTTAAGCTTTTCTTTAAAATACAGAAAACCTTTAGAATAAGAAAAATATTTGCAGGCCAGGCGTGGAGGCTCATGCCTGTAATCCCAGCACTTTGGGAGGCCAATGCAGTCAGATCACCTGAGGTCAGGAGTTCGAGACCAGCCTGACCAACATAGAGAAACCCCATCTCTACTAAAAATACAAAAATAACCGGGCATGGTGGCACATGCCTGTAATCCCAGCTACTCAGGAAGCTAAGGCAGGAGAATCACTTGAACCTGAGAGGCAGAAGTTGCCGTGAGCGGAGACTGCGCCATTGCACTCCAGCCTGGGCAACAAGAGTGAAACTCCATCTTAAAAAAATATATAGGCTGGGCGTGGTGGCTCACGCCTGTAATCCCAACACTTTGGGAGGCCAAGGAAGGCGGATCACCTGAGGTCAGGAGTTCCAGACCTGACAAACATGGAAAAACCCCGTCTCTAAAAAAATAGATATCTACACACACATATGTGTGTGTGTGTGTGTGTGTGTGTGTGTGTATAGATACATATATACACACATACATACATATATAAATATACTGCAAACATATATATATAGTAAACATATGTATATATATGTTTGCAAATCACATAAAGGGATTAATATCCAAAATATGTTTTAAAAACACCTAGAATCTAACAAAAAAAAAACCTGCTCTTTAAAATGGGCAAAGGACTTTTTTTTTCCTTTTTTTTTTGAGACCAAATCTCACCCTGTCGACCAAGCTGGAGTTCAATGGCACCATCTTGTCTCACTGCAACCTCCACCTCCCGGGTTCAAGCAATTCTCCTGCCTCAGCCTCCAGAGTAGCTGGGATTACAGGCACGCACCATCACATCCAGCTAATTTTTGTATTTTTGGTACAGATGGGGTTTCACTATGCTGGGCAGGCTCGTCTCGAACTCCTGGCCTCAGGTGATCCGCCTGCATCGGCCTCCCAAAGTGCTGAGATTACAGGCGTGAGCCACCACACCCGGCCCCTTGTACGATGTTGACAGGAATTTAAAATGGTACAGCCACTGCAGGAAACAGTTATTGCAGTTCCTCATAATATTAAAAATAGAATAACCATCTGATCCTGCAATTCCATTTCTGGGCATATGTCCAAAAGAATTGAAAACAGAGATGTATATGTTCACAATGTCAGGTTAAAAAAACAACAGTGGGGACTTGAAGAGACCCATGTTCATAGGAGCATTATTCAGAATAGCCAAAAAGTGGAAGCAACCCAAGTGCCGTCCATGATGAATAGATAAACAAAATATGCATACAATGGAATGTTATTCAGCCTTAAAAAGGACGAGAGCCTGGGCAACATGGCAAGACCCCATTTCTACAAAAAGAATTTTTAAAAAATTAGCCAGGGCCAAGCACAGTGGCTCAGGCCTATAATCCCAGCACTTTGGGAGGTCCAAGCGGGGGACCTTGTTTCTGCAAAAGGGTTAGCTGGGGTGTGCTGCCACATGCCTGCAGCCCTAGCTACTTGGGAAGGGTCGAGGCAGGAGGAATGCTTGAGCCTAGGTCAAGGCTGCAGTGAGCTGTAATTGTGCCAGTGCAGGCCAGCCAGGGCGACAGAGTGAGACCCTATCTCAAACCCCCCACCCCCAAAAAGAAATTCTGATATATGCTAAACATGGATGACCCTGGAGCTTCAGGACATTATGCTGGGTGAAATAAGTCAGTGACAAAAGGTCAAATACTATATGATTCCACTTACATGAGGTTTGAATGAGTAGACAAACTCACAGAAATAGAAAAATGATGACTGCCAGGGGCTGGGAGAGGGGCAAGGTAGAGTTAGTGTTTAGTAGTAGGGAGTCTGGCTGTGGAAGATGAAAGTGTTCTGGAGATGGATGGCGGTGATGGCTGTACAACAAAGCGAATGTACCTCATGCCACGAAGCTGTACACTTAGAAATGACGAAAATGGTAATTTTATGTTATGTATATTTTACCACAATAAAAAAAATAAAAAGTAAAACAGGGACACTAAAGAAACGTGACAACAAATGATCTTACGTTGGCTCTTGGACCAGAAAAAAATTCCTCTAAAGGACATTATTGGGATAACTGGCACAACCTCAACATGGACTGTAAATTAGGCAATTAAATCAATGTGAAAATTTCCCTAACTTTTATAATTGTACTATGCATATTTATGAGAATCTCCTTTTAGGAGGTACTCACTGAAAAATGTAGAGATAACAGGACATATGTATGCAAGGAACTCTCAAATGGTTGGAGGTGGAAATAAATAAATATAGCCGGGCTTATAGCCCAGCGCCATGGCTCAAGCCTGTAATCCCAGCACTTTGGAAGGCTGAGGCGGGGGGGGGGGGGGTGGATCCCCTGAGGTCAGGAGTTCAAAACCAGCCTGCCAACATGGCGAAACCCTGTCTCTACTAAAAATACAAAATTAGCCAAGCATGCTGGTGCCTGCCTGTAATCCCAGCTACTCAGGAGCTGAGGCAGGAGAATTGCTTGAAGCTGGGAGGCGGAGGTTGCGGTGAGCTGAGATCATGCCACTGCACTCCAGCCTGGGCAACAAGAGCAAAACGCCTTCTCAAAAAAAAAAAAAAAAGAGGCCGGGCGTGGTGGCTCACGCCTGTAATCCAAGCACTTTGGGAGGCCAAGGCGGGCGGATCACCTGAGGTTGGGAGTTCAAGACCAGCCTGACCAACATGGTGAAACCCCCGTCTTTATTTTTTTAATAAAAATTAAAAAAAAAAAAAAAAAAAGAAAAGAAAAGAAAAAAAAAAAAGATGGTATTTTCTCATAACGTAAAACATGCCAAGAAAAAAAATATAAATATAAATGGTGACAAATGGAGAATCTAGATAAAGGTACACAGGGTTCTTTGCACAGTTCTTGCAACTTTATCCTAACTTTGAAATCATTTCAAAATAAAGTTTTTAAAAATTATTTTGTCAAAAATAGTTTATTATCCCCCAACTGTCCCACACAGCAAACCCATCTTAGAAAATGGCAGCTCTATCTTTCTGGTTGCTCAGATCGAAATTCTCAAGAGTCCACCCTGACTCTTCTCTTTCACACCCGTTCCAATCCACCCGCAGATCCTACCGGCTGCACCTCGGAAATGGTTCCAGCACCCACCCCCTCGGCCTCCCAACTAGTTTGGATCAGCCTGACCCTTGCTGGGTCCTCACCAGTCCCCTGCTCAGGGACTCAGCCCCCTCCCTGCTATTTTCAACACAGCACCCAGAAAGATTGGATCAAAACCCAAGCCAGGTCGTCATGTCCTGCTCAGAACTCTGCGACACCCCACGTGGCCTACTGGGAGCCACGGAGGGGTCCCCCGCTGCTTCTCAGCTCCTCCGGCTCCCGCCCCCATCCTCCTGGCCTCCTGGGGCTGAAAACCCTGAGCCCTGGAGCCCTCACGGCGGGAGGAAGCCTCGCATCTCCTCTCTGCCCAAATGTCACTGCCAAGGGCACCCCGCAGACAGCTCCCCCCCCCGCCGCCCCCCGCCGCCCAGGCCCCAGGCCGCAGAGTTGCTTGTTAATCGTGTTTCCCTCTACAAAACCAGTTCTTTCAGCCCCGTTCTGGCGGATGGCCATTGATGTGGACACAGCGAGTCATCGGGGCGTCGGGGTCCCTGGGGCCCCCCCGCCCACCTCCTCTGCGCCCCGCCCGCCGAGAGCCATTCCCCGCCAGGGGAAGCTGCGCTCCCACGGCCCGCGTGAGCTGGAGGCCTCTGGGGAAGCGGATCTGGACGTTCTGCTTGCCTCGCTGGAGAGGAAGGGGCAGCCCAGAGCGAACCCCCACTCCCTCACTGCCTGCTCACCCATCACCTCCCCTCCCTACAAGGACCTCGGTGCATCCCGGGCAGGCACAGCAAGGAAGGGGGGCTCACCCCAAAGTGCCCCCGCCTGCCAGCCAGTGGGCCAAGGCCAAATAAGGCCGAACAGCAGCCTAGGGCCGCCCACCCCGCCCCACGGCCCCGCCCCGCGCACATTCTTCTGCCTTGTAAGGCCGGGCCGCCGCACCCCGCCCCTGCCCCAGTCCCGACCCGACGGCCGGCCCAGGTCCACGCATCCCAGCGAGCCCGAGCGCCTTCTCCGTACCAGGTGGGAGCCGGGGCCCGGGGTCTTGAGGACGGGCCTAATGGCCCAGGGCTGGAGATGAGAGGTGGCCCGGGCCCGACCCGGCTGTCACGGGGGCAGAGGCGGGCCCCACGGACCGGGATGTGGTAGGGTCTTGGGATGTGGTAGGGTCTAGTTTGCTGTGGGCCGACAGGGACTCTGGCCAGAGGCCGGGCAGCAGGAAGTCTGTTCTGGCCTCTGGGAAGCAGTGGTCCTGCAGCAAGGGAAGGACATTGTCCAGGCTCTGCCCCTTTGCCAAGGAGCTAGAGACGCCAGAACTCAGGGGAGCCAGGGAACCTGGGTGCAAGGGTGCCGGGGAGGGGGTTGCAATTGCCAGTGTCCCGGACCCAGTAGAGCCATGTGTGTCACAGATGAAGAAACAGCTCTGTGGGACTCCATGCCCCCGAGAGCATCCGCGTCCCCTCCCCATCTCCCATCCCCACACCCTGGGAGAGCAGAGGGGAACGAAGACCAGGGACCCTCCCAACACAGCCCATGCTGTATGTGTGGACCCGGGCTTCCCCCTCTCTGGGCCATCTCACCTGTGAGTGGGGAAGGTCTGCGAGAGCCCTGATGGACTCACCCCTGGGGGCCAGGATGAGGACTCCGGGCTGGGAGAATGCGATCTCTGCTCTTCCCAGCCCTCCAGCTGCTCTAACGAGGAGCCTCAGATGAGGTGCACTCAAGAGGGAGGCATCTGGCCTGCCCAGCTCCAGGCACTGGAGGTCATGGAGGCACTGCCCTGTGCTGGTTTCAGCCCAGCCTTTGCTGTTATGGTGGGAATCTGGAAACCAGGATGGGGGACGTGGCATCTAGTCACAGCCAGGCCAAGTATCAGTACTGATTCCTGGTGTCTAGGACCCCTGAAGGGGGAAGCGATGGCCCCAGAGCTAAAGGCCCTGCCTATGCTTGACCCTCGCCCATGCCTGACCCTCGCCCCTCCACCAGGCCCAGAAGGCGCCTCTGGTCACGCAGAGCTGTTTGCCGCTCCACTGCCAAAGGCCCGCCTCAGGACAGGTGCTACCTGTTTTGTTCGAGCCTCGAAGGCACCAGGGACCAAGTTTGTTCCCCACTGACACAAACCTAGCCCAGGAGTCCTGGCCTTCAGATGGCCTCTCCCCCCCTCTCATGGGCACTCCACTCCCCTTCTGGGGCCTGTTTTTCTAACTGCACCATGGGGGGGGCACCCCCTCTCTGCCCACCACTTCCCACGATTGCTGGGGTAGACATGGTGGCCTTGTGCAAACCCTCAAGAACAGTGCTCCCAGCCACACCATGGCAGAGGGTGCAGACCAGGTGGCCATAAAGGCAGAGGGGCCCAGCTGGGATCAGACCCAGCTGTGGGTGGCCTGGCCATGCCTGCCTTAGAGCCGACAGACAAGTGTGGTGGGGACGGTGATGGCCATCACAGCCTCTGTTCGCCGCAGTCCACTGCCCCTCTGCACACAGCCTTCTGTGGGCACCACAAGTCAAAAGTTCCAGAGAACACTGGACTCAGGGAAGGACTGGGCCCGTCCAAACCACAAGAGAGGAGGGGCCAGCATCTGGGGACAATGGCACTCCCTTCCAGGTCATGGGTGAGAAGGGCTTCTATCTTTCTAAACTATGCAAGAAACACTGAGGGCTGGGTGTGTAGGTCCGTGGGACATGGGCAGCCACTGTCTCGTGACTACAGGCAGTGATGGCCCTGGGGACCAGCTGGGGCTGGCCAGGATCCCAGTTAGGGTTAAGATCTCGAAGGCCAAGGACCAAGAATGACTTGAACAGAGTCATGGGATGAAGGCCTGGAAACAGCTCAAGTCACAGCCACGCAGCCTGGGGTGAACAACAGACAGAGCAGGCTTCCTGGAGGCCCTGGACCCAGGGGCTTGGGCAGAGGGAGAGGGGCCACAGTCCTGAGACTTCAGCCAGGCCCACTGCCCCAGCCAAGAGAAGGAGGCACTGGGTCTTCAGGTGCATATCCCCCCAAGCCGTGACAAGTGTTCGGGGAAAGAATCCCAGGCCTAGCCTCAGTTTCCCCATCTGTACAGTGGAAACAGCAGACTGCCACAGTTGCCTTCATATAATCATTCATCAAACAAGCATCTATTAACCCCACTGTGGCCTGGGATTGGTATAAACTGGGGGATCTATGTTGGCCCATGAGGGAGAGAGATCTTTAGATGTTTACTGTGGAAGCAAGGGTGAAGGGAACAGCTCCCCCAAGTTGGGATCTCAAGAACTGGGCTGGAGATGAAAGAGCACAGGGGAGGAGGGACCACAGAGGAAAGCCTGGGAGTGTCCTGGGGAACCGCAGATGTCAGCAGGGCAGGATCGCAGATCGCAAGAGGGATACCACGAGGGCTGTCAGAGAGGCCAGGAGGGACTCACACAGGGCCTTGAATGCCAGGATGAGAGGTCCAGATTTGCTCTGAGAGGCAGCAGGAATCTTCAAGGGCTTCAAAGTGACAGATGTAAGTCAGGGTCTGTATGGGACAGAAGAGGCCGGCTGGAGGCTAAGAAGCCAGGTCTAAACAAGGGTGAAGAAGCTGGGGTTCTCAGCCCAAGCAAGCCTCGCAACCCCCGATAAGCACTGGGGGAGTCAGAACAAGGAGGGACCCAGGATCAGTCTATGACCACCCCACTAGGGGGCTAGTCAGACTCCCTGAGGTGGACAGGCAGGGGGTTGACTGCCCAGAGCCTCCTAGAACCTCAGGCGGGCAGCGGGGGGATGGAGCGGGAGGGTGAGGAACGGCAGGAATGCAGGACTGCTGATGCAGCTCCTTCCGGCGGGGCCAGGGAATCTGGACAGCCGCCCAGAGAGCCCTCACTGACTCCCACAAGTGGACCCACTTTGTCACTTGGAAAGAGAGAGGGATAGTGCAAATGCTATTAAGGATTAAAGGAGATAAAGCATGGTAATGGCTGGCACCAAGCCCAATCCTAAGTGTTTTACCCAAACAGTCACAGCCAAAATAGCTGACTCCATGGCCGGCACTGATCCAGGGGCTCTCACGTCAGTTCGTCCCTACTGCTGGGCACTCCCCCTCACACCCCGAGTCCCAGATGAGGACTCTCGGGCTCAAAGAGGTAGAGGAAGTTTGTTCAGAATCACACAGCCCACATTTGTCTGCTTTTGTAAAGAACTGGGGGGTGGGAGCCCCAAATCCGTGGGCGGCCTTGAATGCCAGGCCCAAGTGCTAAAAGCCAGTCTGGAGGAAGCAGGAAGAGTCCCCGGCCCAGAGGCATAGGGTACCCTGACTTCCACCCCTTCTCCTGCAGAGAAGCCCCACCCACCTGAAGCCAAGATGTCCAGCAAGCGGGCCAAAGCCAAGACCACCAAGAAGCGGCCACAGCGGGCCACATCCAATGTCTTCGCAATGTTTGACCAGTCCCAGATCCAGGAGTTTAAGGAGGCTTTCAACATGATCGACCAGAACCGTGATGGCTTCATTGACAAGGAGGACCTGCACGACATGCTGGCCTCGCTGGGTGAGCTGGGACAGGGATGGGTGAGATGGGGTGGGGGTAGGCATTTATAGGGCACCTCCTGTGTAGTGAGACATGTGGTGTCCACCTTAGAGAAGAAGAGTTGCCATTACTTAGTCTGTTTAACAGGGAAACTGAGGCACAGAGCAGGTCAGGCACTGACCTGAGGTCCAGCACAGGGTCTGAACCTAGAAAGCCTGACTCCACAGTGGGCCCGTCTTAGGCAGATTTGTACACTGGGCTGCCAGGTATCATTTCATTTAAAGAAAAGGGTCAGCATCTAAATGAAAGTGTGAACTGCAGGCTGTCCACTGCACAGACGGGGAATCTGAAGCCGGGTGGGGGGGCAGACCAGCTCCCCTCCTTTAGAGGTCACCCATCCCAGGCGCTCTTTATAGCCTCTCTGGTCCCAGTGACTTCCCCAGGATCAGGACCTTAGAACTAAAAGGGTACAAAAGTCAAGTGCCATGATCTATTGCAGATGGGAAAACACAGGCCCAGAGGTGAGGCCTCCAGAGACCATGCCCTAGCCCATGGGCCTGCCCCGACATCCCTCCCAAAGTGCTGGCCACAGCCAGCCACTCTCAGCCCAGTTCCTGTGCACCCTTCATCCCAGGTGACAGCTTTCAGACCAGACACTGCATGGGGGAGGGAGAGTCCAGGACCAGAGGACACAGCCCCATGACAGTCAAGCCTCGAGCTTTGGGGCCAGGGACGCAGTCCCTAGTACAGTCCTGTGCACGTTTCTCTTCCTGTGAAACGAGGCCATGGCCCTCATGTTTACCCACAAGGCATCAAGCGGGAGGACTAGGCAGCCCTGAGCGGGGAGACCTGACAGCACGCTACCCCTACCCCTGAGCACCAAACCTCTCCCGGCTTCAGGCCAGGCTGGCTTGAAGGGTCCCTCCCCAAAGAGGTCACCTGGCAGGAAGTCAATTCCAGGGTTCTTATCTGGGGCCTTCCCAACTTCACGGAAGGACTCCTCTTGAGCCTCAGCCTCCCTGACCATCCCCGGGACACAGCAGAGTGCCTGAGGCTCGGGGACATGAAAACTTCCTATTTCCAAGGCCGCACCCGGCACCCACGCCTCTGAACCCCTGAGACTTGATGACAGCCCTGGATATCTACCCAGAAAAACATGGCTCATGTTTGTAGCTCATATCAGTGGGTCTGCAGATGAGTCATGGATTCATCTTCAAGTTAAAAACAAGAGCAGCAAATTAATAATAATAAACCCTGCAGGTATTATCTTAAATCTCAAAGCAATCCTATTGAACAGATGCAATTATCATTCCTCCTTTGCAAACAAGGAAACTGAGGCTCAGAGGGGTTAAGTAATTTACCCAACATCACACAGCTACCCAGTAGTGGGGCTGCAACAGAAACCCAGCAGTTGGTCCCAGAGTCCACAGGCCTGTGCCAGGCATTGTTATGAGCCTTTTGCAACTACTGTCTTATTCGTCTTCACAGTTTCCCTAAGAGATGGGGGAAACCAAGGTGCACAGCTGGGATCCAAACCCAGGCCTGTGTGACAGCAAAGCACTGTGTCTGGACTTTGGGGTTAGTCTGCCTGGGTTCAAATGCCAGGTCTACTCAAGTCCCCTCCTTACTTCCTGTCTGGCCCTGGACAAGTCGCCTGGCCTCTCTGTGCCTCGGTTTCCGTACCTGTGAAGTAGGGGTAAGAGTGCAGACCTCATGGGGTGGTAGAAGTTAAATGCAATAAGGCACATGGTGCACCAGCCACAGTGATCAGTCTGCAGAGACTCGTTTTTATCAAAGGTTATTGAGCACTGCTGACTGCTGACATCCAGGCCACAGGAGGGAATGTGGAAGCAACCAGGGGCTCCCAGCCCCACTGCTGTGGCTGCCATGGTGCCATGCTTTATAGTTCACAAAACTCTCTACCTCCCGTCTCACACAGAGCAGTGAAGGGCAGGGGTGGACAGGGGTGGGAGTTGCCCCAGCTGGGGACAAAGGGCCCAGGACCACTGGCTGGAACACCCTACCCACCACAGGGAAGAACCCGACAGACGAATACCTGGAGGGCATGATGAGCGAGGCCCCAGGGCCCATCAACTTCACCATGTTCCTCACCATGTTTGGGGGAGAAGCTCAATGGCACGGACCCCGAGGACGTGATCCGCAATGCCTTTGCCTGCTTCGATGAGGAAGCCTCAGGTTTGTGGTGCCCCTACCACCACCCTGCATGCAAGTGGGGCCAGGCCCACCCCAGGCATTCCGTGCCTCTGCCTCTAAGGGACAGACAGATATCCCCCATGTCCCAGGTTCTGTTACCAGAACTATGAAAGCCAGGCCACCTCCTTATTCTCACTACAAAGGCTAGGCCAGAACAGCCCATGGCCACCAAGGCTGCTGCCTTCTTGATCTCTCCTGCTGGCCCAATGTACATTCTCCATCTGCTTTAGATCTTTCCAGAAATCAAACCATTTCATGCCTTTCTTGCCAACAAGGTACAGAAACTGGCTCCCATCCTCAGATCTCCTAGCAGACATTCTGTCCCTTGGCTCATTTTTCCCAGGGGCATGTCAGGGTGATGATGGCCGTTGCCATGGGCCACGCGGGGCTGAAGCACCTTCAAAGAGTTTTCCTGACCACCTTCACAGTCCCTCACTAGCATGGCATATTTCATCCCCCGTTTCTAGATTAAACAGGGGTTAAGGACCTTGCCCAAAGTCACACAGCTAGGAAGAATAGGAATCAGCATTTCAACTCAGGCAGTGGAACTCCAAAGCTCACGCTTACAACAGGGTGTACCCAGCACCCCCTGCGTCACAGCCCCAAGTTCCCCGAGTGACACCTCAGAGACAGTCCCACTGCACAACACCTCCCCCCTGGGACCCTGGCAAGCTCTCCACGCACATCCCCATTCCTCCGACTGACCAGCAACGAAGACTATCTTCCCAGCCCCTCTAGGTCTGCAAGAGCTGCCAGGGGGCTGAGGGATGGGGGTGCCGTGTGTGTCCCAGCCCAAGTTCCTGTTCTCACCCACCCTGTCCCTGCCTCCAGGTTTCATCCATGAGGACCACCTCCGGGAGCTGCTGACCACCATGGGTGATCGCTTCACAGATGAGGAAGTGGACGAGATGTACCGGGAGGCACCCATTGACAAGAAAGGAAACTTCAACTATGTGGAGTTCACCCGCATCCTGAAACATGGTGCCAAGGACAAAGACGACTAGGCCACCCAGTCCCCGACACCCCAGCCCCTGCCAGTCACCCCTCCCCACACACACTCATCCATACCAGCTCCTTGCCCATGACCCTCGCTCAGGGATCCCCCCCTTTGAGGGGCTAGAGTCCCAGATCCATGGAGGAAACAGGCCAGGAGAAGCACGTGCCGGGCTGAGGCAGGTGTTCCCACTGTGACCCCAGAGCCCTGGGCTGGAGTCTCTGACCCCTCTAAGAAAAGACCACCTTCTGGGGACATAGGCTGGAGGGTAGGACCTGGAGGCACCGAGGAAAGGCCCCATTCCTGGGCTGCTCCCGGAGGAGTAAGGGGCCCTGAGTCCTGGGATCAACACCACTTCACGAGCATTCCCCACACAAACAGAAGCTCACCAAGGTCCCCCTCCCTACACCCTGACCGGCCACTGCTGCACACCCACCCAGAGCACGCCACCTGCCATGGGAGCATGCTCAGGAGTTGCGGGCAGTATGGACATCTGCCCCAAAGGAGGCAGAATCTCCAATAGAGGACTGAGCACTGCTTCCGGTTTGTGTGTCTGTGGTTTGGGTGAAATAAGGGGAGCCTGGGCCTGAAACTCCCTCCCACCCTCTCCTGCCATCCCCAGATACTGCCCTGCTCCTCCCACCCTGGCCTGGGGGAGGGCTGGGCGTCCTCCAGCCATACAGTCCCCAAAGCCTCTGGGGACCAGAGTCTCTAGTACGGGGGCTCTGTGCTCAGCTGAGATCAGCTGGAGGCAGGGGACAGAGGGAACGGGCCTGGTGGCCTTCTTAGGGCTTGTGGGAAAGGGAGGACCATGGGAATCACCATAGCCAATCCCATGGAGGGTTCCAGGCCTCTGGTCGGGCGGAGGGTTCCAGGCCTCTGGTCGGGCAGAGGTCAGGCCACAGAGCCCTCAGGACTAGAGCTCCGGGTCCCCGAAGAACAGGGGAGGCTCCAGGAATAGTGATGAGGCAGTCATCCCAGCAGCTCAGGGTTGGAGGTGGGAACAAGGGGTTTCCCAGCCCTGAGCAGCTGGTGGGCGAGGTCAGCCCCAGGACCAGCAGCGCGGCCACCGCAGCTTTCCACATCCCTGTGTACGTATAGCAGGCAGCGTGGAGACCCCTGCTACTAGTGGATGATGGGGACACTGTCAGTGCCTGAGGCCTGAGGGGCAGAAAGAGCGGCTGAATGACTGAGCAGAAAGCCCAGAGGGGCAGGGACTGCCTGGGTCACCCACTGGGCCTGGGGCAGAGTGAGGACTGGACCCACCCCACTTGACCCCAGCGAGTGGGACCAGCTTGGTCCTAAGGACTTCTCTAGAGGTCACCCAGTGCAGGCAGCTGCAACACTCAGCAAAGGTCCTAGATTAGTGCCAAGGGGTAGCTGAGCACCAGGAGACCCCGCATCTGACCAGGAGGCCCTAACCTCCCGCAGGCCTTAACGCCAGGCCCTGCTCAGAGCCTGGGTGAAACTCCTCACCCTGGCTCCAAACAGAGCCCCAAAAGTCCCTGATCTCAACTCCAGAAGGGGCGAGCCCCAAACAACTTCCAAACCAGGCCCAAATAGTATCCCAGACTCGGTCCCAACCACATCCTCGCCCATGGCCACAGACTGCGGGCCTCCAGCTACACATACAGCCCTGCGTGATGCTCAGCCTGGCCACTCATTCGATGCTGCCAACCTGAGGGTGTTGCGGGGGGGGGCAGTCTCGGGGTGTCCCAGGGCACTGGCTACACATGCCTAACACCAGGGTCATAAGTTCCTCTCAGCAGAGCCACTGCAGCACCAAAGGCCTTTCTAGAAGGAGGTAAGGACATGTCATCTAGAGGCCAAGCCCCAATGTGCAATTCTGTCACAGCCCACCCCCCTCTACCCCAAGACAGAAGAGCTCACATTCAAGCAGGAAGAGGTCAGGACCAGTCCAGCCCCACTGGCTTCAGAACTGGCCTGGAGCTACCAGGACCCACAGGAAGGAAGAGGAACCTGCTCTGGGCAGGGCAGGGCAGGGCAGGACCTGCAGCACCAGCAGGCCAGCAGTAAAGACCCCCAGAACTTTCCAAGTCGCACAAAACCCAGAAGCCACAAAGGAAAAGACTCATGGATTTAAATGCATGAAGTCAAAATTCTTTTTGTAGGGCAAAAGAAACCATAGCAAAGTTAAAAGCCAAATGCATACTGGGAGGAAATATCTGCAGCATATTTAACAAAATAAGACTTAACACTAATCTCTTAAAGCTTCAATAACTGAATCAGAAAAAGACAACGCGGTAGGAAGAAATGGTAACATGAAAAGGAATCTGAGAAGAAATACATATACTTCATAAACACATTTTAAATACTCAGCAAATATGTTTTTAAGTGTTCAACATCATTGTAAGACTGCAAAATTTTCTATTTTTTTCCTAGTATTTTTCTAGCCTTTTGAGACCAGGTCTCTCTCTTGCCCAGGCTGGAGTACAGTGGTGTGATCACAGTTCCCTGCAGCCTAGAACTCCCAGACTCCTGAGCAGCTACTGCTACGGACCTGTACCACCGTGCCTGACTAGTTTTTTATTTTTTTGTAGAGACAGGGTCTCACAATGTTGCCCAGGCTGCTCTCAAACTCCAGGGCTCAAGCAATCCTTTTGCCTCAGCCTCCTAAAGTGCTGAGATTACAAGTGTGAGCCACCACACCTGGCCTTAATTTTTAAATTTTTGTGGTTTTTCTTTTTGGAGATAGCGTTTCACTCTTATTGTCCAGGCTGGAGTGCAATGGTGTGATCTTAGCTCACTGCAGCCTCCATCCCCCAGGTTCAAGCAATTCTCCTGCCTCAGTCTCCCGAGTAGCTGGGATCACAGGCACCCACCACCATGCCCGGATAATTTTTTGTATTTTTAGTAGAGACAGGGTTTCACCATGTTGGCCAGGCTGGCCTCAAACTCCTGACCTCAGGTGATCCACCTGCCTCAGCCTCCCAAAGTGCTAGGATTACAGGCATGTGTCATCACATCTAGTCAATGTTTAAATTTTTGGTAGAGATGGGATCTCGCTTTGTTGCCCAGGCTGGCCTCAGACTCTTGGCTTCGAGTGATCCTCCTGCCTCAGCCTCCTGAGCACCTAAGACTACAAGCACACACCACCACACCTGACAAGTTTCCTTTTTTTAATTCCTCCAAAGGCTAGCACTTTTAAAACATAATAACTTCCATTTATTTTCTGAAAATTTTTGTTTCCTTATCTTTCTGGCAGCCTCATTAGGCTCTATAAAAGAATCAAAATAAATCCTAAAATTTTTTTTGACACAGTTTTCTCTGTCACCCAGGATGGAGTGCAGTAGGGTGATCTCAGCTTACTCCAACCTCTGCCTCCCAAGTTCAAGTGATTCTCCTGCCTCAGCCTCCCAAGTAGCTAGGATTACAGGCATGCAGCACCACCATGCTCAGCTAATTTTGTATTTTTAATAGAGATGGGGTTTCACTATGTTGGTCAGGCTGGTCTCAAACTCCTGACTTCAGGTGATCCACCCACCACAGCCTCCCAAAGTGCAGGGATTACAGGTGTGAGCCATAGTGACCAGCCTAGATCTTAAAATTTAAGAGATATTATAATTTAATTTGATATACTATGGAGGTAGAAAAATATTTCAAATTCATATAGACACAGATACTTGAAGCTTCAGTTCTACAATCTCATTCATATGTCAAGTTAAACCGAAATACACAAAAACTCACTTATCCACATCTCAATAGGCTTTCTCCTTTCAATGTTTCCTTAACAGACCTGAGATCACAAACACACAAAATAATGACCAAAAAAACCTAACAAATCAGGTTTTCTGACTTTTCTCTTTAGATAGAAAACAGACCCTCCACCATCCTGATAGAGATAAACAAAGAGATCATAAAACCATTGTTGCCAGCTACGAGAAACAGCCTGGTCAAGAACCAGAAACAAAACAGAGAATCAGGCCTGGCACACTGGCTCACGTCTGTAATCCCAGCACTTTGGGAGGCCAAGGCGGGCAGACCACTTGAGGTCAGGCGTTCAAGACCAGCCTGGCCAACATGGTGAAACCCTGTCTCCAATAAAAATGCAAAAATTAGTCAGGCATGGTGATGCACACCTGTACTCCTAGCTACTCAGGAAGATGAGGTAAAAGAATCGCTTGAACCTGGGAAGTGCAGGTTGCAGTGAGCTGAGATTGCACCACTGCACTCCAGCCTGGCAACAGAGTGAGACTCCGTCTCAAAAAAAAAAAAAAAAAAAACAAAAGAAGCTGAGGTGGGAGGCTCACTGAAGACCAGAAGTTCAAGGCTATGTTGAACTATGACTGCACCACTGCACGCCAGCCTGGGTGACAGAGGGAGACTCTAAAAATATATAAATATTTTTATATGTCGCTAAAACTGTATAAATAAATCAACAAAAAATGAAAGATAGACAGATGGGGGAAGAAACAGAGTCCACGAAAGTATTTTGTTGTTGTTCTTTTTTTTTTTTTTTTTTTTGAGACAGAGTCGGCCTCTATCACCAGGCTGGAGTGCAGTGGTGTGAGCTTGGTTCACTGCAACCTCTGCCTCCCGTGTTCAAGCGATTCTCCTGCCTCAGCCTCCCAAGTAGCTGGGACTACAGACATGTGCCACCACACCTGGCTAATTTGTATATTTTTAGTAGAGACAGGGTTTCATCATGTTGGCCAGGATGGTCTCTATCTCTTGACCTCGTGATCCGCCCACCTCGGCCTCCCAAAGTGCTGAGATTGCAGGCGTAAGCCACCGCACCCAGCCATTGTTCTTTTTTGAGATAGAGCCTCACTCTGTCACCCAGGCTGGAGTGTAGTGGCATAATCTCAGTTCACTGCAACCTCTACCTCCCGAGTTCAAGAGATTCTCCTCCCTCAGCCTCCAGAGTAGCTGGGATTACAGGCACGCATACCACGCCTGGCTAATTTTTGTATTTTTAGTAGAGACTGGGTTTCACCATGTTGATCAGGCTGGTCTCAAACTCCTGACCTCAGGCGATCCACCCACCTTGGCCTCCCAAAGTGCTGGGATTACAGGTGTGAGCCACTGTGCCTGGCCTTAATGTATTGTTTTTTTTATTGTTTTTTTTTCTTCTCAATATTTTCTTTTTATTTTATTTATTTATTTATTTGAGACAGAGTTTTACTCTTGTTGCTCAGGCTGGAGTGCAATGGTGCAATCTTGGCTCACTGCAACCTCCGCCTCCCGGGTTCAAGCGATTCTCCTTCCTCAGCCTCCCGAGTAGCTGGGATTACAGGCATGAGCCACCACGCCCGCCTAAATTTGTATTTTCAGTAGAGACAGGCTTTCTCCATGTTGGTCAGGCTGGTCTCGAACTCCCAAGCTCAGGTGATCCACCCACTTCAGCCTTCCAAAGTGCTGGGATTACAGGCTTGAGCCACCACGCCTGGACTTCTTTTCTTTTTAAAGACAAGGTCTTGCTCTGTTGCCCAGGCTGGATTGCAGTGGTACAATCACAGCTCACTGCAGATTTGACTTCCTTAGCTCAAGTGATCCTCCCACCTCAGCCTCCTGAGTAGCTGGGACTACAGGTACATGCCACCATGCCAACCTATTTTTTTTTTCTTTTGAGATAGAGTCTGTCACTCTGTTGCCCAGGCTGGAGTACAGGGGCACAATCTCAGCTCACCACAACCTCTACCTTCTGGGTTCAAACAATTCTCTTGCCTCAGCCTCCCAAGTAGCTGGGACTACAGCTGCAAGCCACCATACCCGGCTAATTTTTGTCTTTTTAGTAGAGACGAGGTTTCACTATGTTGGCCAGGATGGTCTCGAGCTCCTGACCTCATGATCCGCCCACCTTGGCCTCTCAAACTGCTGGGATTATAGGCGTGAGCCACCATGCCTGGTCATGCCCAGCTAATTTTTGTATTTTTAGTAGAGACAGGGTTTCATCATGTTGGCCAGGCTGGTCTCGAACTCCTGGGTTCAAGCAATCCACCTGCCTCTGCCTCCCAAAGTGTTACAGGCCTGAGCCACCGTGCCCAGCCAAATGAATTTTAAAATACACTGAATGTGACCCCATAGTGGTTTGATAGAAAACATTTTGGTTACGTAAATATAATTCAGAGGATCCCAGTAGGAAATCATAAGCCCTGGAAAGGGCAGAATCTCAAAAGCTAAGAAAAAATGACATCAGTGAATAGTGATACAGATTGAGTGTCCTTTATCCAAAACGCTTGAGACCGGAAGTGTTTTAGGTATGGATTTCTCAGATTTTGGAATGTCTGTATACACATAATGAGATACCTTGGGGGATGGGACCCAAATCTAAATATGAAATTTACATTTCACATACACCTATCCTGAAAGTAATTTTGTTTATATGTGTGTGTGTGTGTGTGTGTGTGTGTGTGTGTGTATTTTTTTGGCGGGGGCGGTTAGGATCTATTGCTGAGAATTACTGTGATCCTGTGAGGGTGTCATAATAGCTTGCTTTTTCATGCTTCCTGTATATTTACTGGTTTCAGCACATCTGGAGTAGCAATAGCTTTTTTTTTTGAGATAGACTCTCGCTCTGTCACCCAGGCTGGAGTGCAGTGGCATGATCTTGGCTCACTGCAATTTCCACCTCCCGCGTTCAAGTGATTCTCCTGCCTCAGCCTCCCAAGTAGCTGGGATTACAGGCATGCGCCACCACGCCCAGCTAATTTTTTGTATTTTTAGTAGAGACAAGGTTTCACCACATTGGTCAGTCTGGTCTCAACTCCTGACCTCGTGATCCACCCGCCTCAGCCTCCCAAAGTGCTAGAATTACAGACATGAGCCACCAGACCCTGTCTAATATATATATATTAGACAGGGTCTCACCTTGTTGCCCAGAATGGAGTACAATGGTGGGATCATGCCTCACTGGAGCCTTGACCTCCTGGGCTCAAGCAATCCTCCTGCCTCAGCTCCCACAAGTAACTGGGACTACAGGTGTGCATGACCACACCCAGCTAATTTTTTTTATTTTTTTGTAGAGATGGGGTTTCACCATGTTGCCCAGGCTGGTATATAATATTTTTAACCATTCTGTGCACAATACAAAGTTGTGACTGTGACCATCACATGTGGTGAAGTATGGAATATTCCACTCGTGGCATCATGTTGGTGCTCAAAACATTTCAAGTTTTGGAGCATTTTCAAAATTTGGATTTTCATATCAGGGATGTTCAACGTGTATGTAATAACAAAACACATAGGATTTGCTGGCAAGTGAAGCCCCATTCAGTATATATAATGGTGTAAAGCAAGTACGAGAAATGCATCCAAGCAAATAACAGCAAGTATAAAGCAAGCCACAGTGCAAAAATATACTAGAGAAATCCTACCCAGCACCTGCAGCAAAAGTAAACATGTCAACAGAATCTGGTACAAAGCTACAAAACCCTTTCCTGTCGGATATGATGTTGCCACACTTCACCACTAGGGGACAACCAAGATCACCCAGTGAATTTGGGCCACGATGCTCAGAATTCCTGGCCCTGTCTGCTTTCCCAGACACTGGTGGCCTCTTCAGCACCTGTAAGGTCCCCCCCATCTGTAAGATGCTAACAAGCAATCTCAAGGGAACAGCAGCCCCAGGCCTATGGAGCCCTCAAGAGCCTAAATCAGCCCTGAGGTACCCAAGGACCCCACTTTGCACCATTCTCTTCCATCCACAATATGGGCATGTTGTAAGATGGTACAGAGGGCAGCCATCGTGGCTCACCCCTGTAATCCCAGCACTTTGGGAAGCTGGGATGGGCGGATCACTTGAGGTCAGGAGCTCCAGACCAGCCTGGCCAACATGGTAAAATCCCGTCTCTACTAAAAATACAAAAATTAGCTGGGTGTGGTGGCAGGCGCCCGTAATCCCAGCTACTCAGGTGGCTGAGGCAAGAGAATCACTTGAACCCAGGAGGCAGAGGTCGCAGTGAGTGGAGATCGCACCACTGTACTCCAGCCTGGGTGACAGAGCAAGACTCTGTCTCAAAAAAAAAAAAAAAAAAAAAAAAGCCAGGCATGGTGATGCACATCTGTTAACCCAGCACTTTGGGAGGCTAAGGTGGGCAACCCCTTAAGCTCAGGAGTTCAAGACCAACCTGGGCAACATGGCGAAACTCTGACTCTCCAAAAAAGAAAAAAAAGAAAAAAAACCTAAAGCCTAATTTTTGTATGGAAAAATTCATAAATTTTAAGCACACAGCTACATGACCTCCAATGGCCTCTTAATTGGCCATCCTAACCCTCTCCTACACCCTCCATAGGGCCATTTCAGGTTGTGCTTTCCAAGTCTATCTGACCACATCACTACCCTGGTCAAAAACGTCCAACAGCTTCTCCTGCTCTAAGAATAGAGACCCTCAGAAACAGAATTACAAGCACTCCTCACCTTTGAGAAAGAAAAATGAGGCCGGCTGCGGTGGCTGGCACTTGGGAGGCCAAGGTAGGCAGATCACTTGGGGTCAGGAGTTGCAGACAAGCCTGGCCAACACAATGAAACCACGTCTCTGCTAAAAATACAAAAATTAGCTGAGCGTGCTAGTGCATGCCTGTAATCTCAACTACTAGGGAGGCTGAGGCAGGAGAATCGCTTAAACCTGGAAGGTGGAGGTTACAGTAAGCCAGGATTGTGCCACTGCACTCTAGCCTGGGAAAGAACAGAGAGAGACTCTGTCTCAAATAAAATTAAAAAAAAAAAAAAAAGGAAATGAAAAGTCAGATCTAAATCTGCCTTTAAGAAAGGAATCCACTTTAGTTAAAGGGGAACTATCAGGCACATAGTACTTTGACTTTTTTTTTCCTTCTTTTTTTTTTTTTAATTTTTTTCACTTTATTTTTTTTCCTTTCTTTCTTCTTGAGACAATGTCCGTGTTGCTCGGACTGGAATGTAGTAGCATGATCACAGTTCACTGCAGCCTTGACCATCCAAGCTCAAGTGATTCTCCCACCTCAGTCTCCTGAGCAGCTGAGACTACAGGCACGTGTCACTACGCCCAACTCATTTTTATATTTTTTGCAGAGATGGGGTTTTGCCATCTTGCCCAGCCTGGTCACAAACTCCTGGGGTCAAGTGATTCGCCCACCTCATTCTCCCAAAGTGCTGGGTTAACAGGTGTGAGCCATCACACCTGGCCTTGGTACTTGGACCCTAAAGGGCACTATTTATTCAAATGCTGAGCTGCAAAATGTCTCCATCTGGGGTGATGAGAAAGTAAACTTACAACCCAGTGAACCAAGAGGATAAATTCACTGAGTATGGAAGTTATTGGTCAACTTCAATTTGATGTCTGATTAAGTTTAACCATTTATTATTGTTGAATTTCCTTTTCTTTGCTATTGGTTTGTCCTTGTCCCGTAGCTGTGTGAGGTTTTTAAAAACCACATAATTTCGCCAGGTGCAGGATCATGCCTGTAACACTAGCACTTTGGAAGACTGAGGAGGAAAGACTGCTTAAGGCCAGGAGTTCAAGACCAGCCTGCGCAACACAAAAGGCCTCATTTTTTCCATGGAAAAAATAAATATTCTCTTACTATCAATTTGACTTACTACAGAAGCTAGCCTTTCTCATATGAAATACACACACAGTGATTTTTTTTTTGAGATGGAGTCTTGCTCCTGTTGCACAGGTTGTAGTGCAGTGGTGCGATCTCAGCTCACTGCAACCTCCACCTCCCGAGTTCAAGCTATTCTCCTGCCTCAGCCTCCTGAGTAGCTGGGATTACAGGCGTGCGTTACCATGCCCAGCTAATATTTGTATTTTTAGTAGAGATGGGGTGTCACCATGTTGGTCAGGCTGGTCTCGAACTCCTGACCTCAGGTGATCCACCTGCCTCAGCCTCCCAAAGTGCTAGGATTACAGGCAAGAGCCACCGCACCTGGCCTTTGTTTTTGTTTTTTGTTTTGTTTTTTTTTTGAGATGGAGTCTTGCTCTGCCATCCAGGCTGAAGTGCAGTGGTGAGATCTCAGCTCACTGAAACCTCTATATCCCACGCTCAAGCGATTCTCATGCTTGAGCCCCAGAGTAGCTAGGATTACAGGCACGTGCACCACCACACCCGGCTATATACACACACTGATTTGTTAAATATATCAGACCAACCAGGCATGGTGGCTCATGCCTGTAATCTCAGCCCTTTGGGAGGCTGAGGTGGGTAGGTTCCTTGAGCTCAGGACTTTAAACGCAGCGTGGGCAATGTGGTAAAACCGTGTCTCTACAAAAAATACAAAAATTAGCGGGGCATGGCTGGGCGCAGTGGCTCACGCCTGTAATCCCAGCACTTTGGGAGAATGAGGCGGGTGGATCATGAGGTCAAGAGATCGAGACCATCCTGGCCAACATAGTGAAACCCCGTCTCCACTAAAATACAAAAATTAGCTGGGCGCGGTGGTGCACACCTGTAGTCCCAACTACTCGGGAGGCTGAGGCAGGAAAATTGCTTGAACCTGCGAGGCAGAGGTTGCAGTGAGCTGAGATCGCACCACTGCACTCCAGCCTGGCGCCTGGTGACAGAGTGAGACTCTGTCTCAAAAAAAAAAAAAATTAGCAGGGCATGGTAGAATGAGCTTGTTGCCAGGTACTCAGGAGGCTAAGGTGGGAGGATCACTTGAGCCTGGGAAGCAGAAGTTGCGTGAGCTGAGATTGAGCCACTGCACTCCAGCCCAAGTGACAGAGTGAAACCCTGTCTCAAAAAAATTAATTTTAAAAAAGAAACATATCAGATAATTGTAGAAAGTCATCAAACGTGAAAAATGAAGGTGTAACTTCATTTTTTTTCTGTAACTTTCCCTACTGCTTGCCAAGCATTTGGCAGAACATGGCATGGGCATTCTGTCACTTCTCTCTCACGACAGCCTCAGGAAGAGACAGTGCTGCTACCCATTTCCCAGATAGGAAGTTAGGCTCAGGGAAGTGGGGGATGGCCCAGCATACACCCACCTCAGGGCCTGCAGGAGTCAAGATAGATCCCAAGGCAGGGGCCTGAGGAACTGGTTCCACCACTGACTTGCTGTGAGCCTGCCTGGGCCTCAATTTGACAGTTCCCCTCAGAATCACAAATCTCTGATATTCTTCTGGAGAAGTGCTGACTTCAAATATTTTGCTCCTGACATGTGTCATGGCTCCTGCCTATAATCCCAGCTCAGGAGGCTGAGGCACAAGGATCACTTGAGGTCAGGAGTTCGAAACCAGCCTGGACAACATAGGAAGACTCATCTCAAAAAAAAAAAAAAAAAAATATTCTCCCACCAGTCATCAAAATGTCCAGGAAATGCCAATAGTAGTCCCAGCTACTCATGCGGCTGAGGCCGGAGAATTGCTTAAGCCGGGAGGCTGAGGTTACAGTGGACCTTGATCACACCACTGCACTCCAGCCTGGGCGACGAAGTCAGACCCTGTCTTTAAATAAATAAAATATTTCACCCAATCACAGTAGAAAGTTGGAACAAGAAAGCCAGCATGAAATAGCCAGGCAAAGAGGTGCACACCTGTAATCCCAGCTACTCGGGAGGCCAAGGTGAGAATCTCTTGAACCCAGGAGATGGAGGTTGCAGTGAACTGAGATCGCACCACTGCACTCCAGCCTGGGTGACACAGTGAGACCCTGTCTAAAAAAAAAAAAAAAAAAAGGCAGCATGGGAAGCCAGGTGGGAAGTTTTCTTATCTAACTGCCTCCATATCCCTCTTACTAAATTACTATGGGCTTGACCAAGGAAGTTAGTTAGAACCTGACCCTTGAGGGGCCAAAGAAACAAGACAACAAAAGCAGCCATTAAATCGCTCTGCAGGAGGCAGAGGCAGAGAAGTGTTTTTGCTCCAAGAGAGGAAAGGGGAGAGGAAAGGAGGGCTGGGAAATGGAGGGAAGAGGCGAGCAGAGCCAGGAGCAGGTGACAGTAACAGGAGGCTGGGTACTGGTGGGTAAGTCAAACCCTATAAAGCCAGGGTCCAGAGGATGCCCAAGGATGGAGAAAAGGAAACTGACCTCTGTGTTTCTGTAAATTGTGCCTTTCCTCTCACCCTCCCACAGTAAAGGGCTCACTTCACTTGTGTTACCAAGGTTTGGTGACTGGGGAGTCTAAGGGGGGCCTGGCAAAGATGAAGGGGAAACAGAATTGTGAAAACTACCAACTTAGTCAATTTTGTGCTTCTGTGACAGAATACCTGAGACTGGTAACTTATAATGAACAGAAGTGTATTTGGCTCACAGTTCTGGAGGGTGGGGAAGTCCAAGATCAAGGAATTACATCTGTGAGGACCTTCTTGCTGCCTCATCGCATGGTGGAAGGTCTCACATAGTGAGAGAGTACACAGGAGAGAAGGCAAGAGGGTGCTGAACTCACCTTTTATCAGGAATCCACTGCTGTGGTAACAGCATTAATCCATTCTTGAGGGCAGAGCCTCTGAAAGGTCCCATCTCTCAACACTATTGCATTGGGGATTAAGTTTACAACACATGAACGTTGCTCTTGGGGCACATTCAAGCCATAGCAACTACACAGCACCAGGGTATGCTGTAGGCAAGCAGGCCCCAAAGATCAAGATGATGGAGAATGGGAACTTCTAGGAATCTACAGGCATCTAGGGAAGGGCTAAGGACTTCCTCAGAGTAGGGAATAAAATTTCAGCTGGTCTTATCAAGATCCAGGACAGGAAGACCAAGTTGACAAAGATCACTTAGGTGAGTCCAAAATGAATGAGGATACAGGAGGTGGAGAAATACAGAGGACACACCTTCAGGGACAGGGCAGTTGGTACGGGCATCAGAGCATGGGCTTGGGAGCCAAGATTGTCTGGGTCTAAGATACCATTTCCTACTAAAGCAGGATATTTTATAATTGTAAAAAGGTCACTCTGTCAGAAAGAGGTAAAAGTTCTAAACATATATGAAAAAAGTAGAGCACCAAAATACAGGAAGCAAAGGCTGACAGAAATAAAGGGAGGAGACAACTCAACAGCAATAGTTGGACTTCAATTCCCACTTTCAATAATGGATAGAAGCAGGCAGAAAAATCAATAGTAAAACATAAGACTTGAACACACTAAAATCACCTAGACCTAAAACCAATCTGCACAGCACTATCCTACACCACTTAGACCTAACACCCATCAACAGACACTGTACCCTATACCACCTAGACCTAACACCAATCCACAGAACACTGCACACTATACCACCTAGACCTAACACCCATCTACAGACACTGTACCCTACACCACCTAGACCTAACACCCATCTATAGACAATGCACCCTACACCACCTAGACCTAACACCCATCTATAGAACACTGCACACTACACCGCCTAGACCTAATACCCATCTATAGACACTGCACCCTACACCCCCTGTACCTGACACCCATCTACAGAACACTGCACACTACACCACCTAGACCTGTCTACAGAACACTGCACACTACACCACCTAGACCTGACACCCATCTACAGAACACTGCACACTACACCACCTAGACCTGACGCCCATCTACAGAACACTGCACACTACACCACCTAGACCTGTCTACAGAACACTGCACACTACACCACCTAGACCTACACCCATCTACAGAACACTGCACACTACACCACCTAGACCTGACACCCATCTACAGACACTGCACCCTACACCACCTAGACCTGACACCCATCTATAGACACTGCACCCTACACCACCTAGACCTAACACCCATCTATAGACACTGCACCCTACACCACCTAGACCTAACACCCATCTACAGAACACTGCACACTACACCACCTAGACCTAACACCCATCTACAGAACACTGCATCCTACAACTACCTAGACCTAACACCTATTTACAGAATACTGTACCTAACACCACCTAGACCTAACACCAATCCACAGAACAATGCACACTGTACCACCTAGACCTAACACCCATCTATAGACACTGCACCCTACACCACCTAGACCTGATACCCATCTACAGAACACTGCACGCTATACCACCTAGACCTAACACCCATCTACAGAACACTGCACCCTATACCACCTCGACCTGACACCCATCTACAGAACACTGCACCCTACAACCACCTAGACCTACACCTATCTACAGAATACTGTACTCTACCCCACCTAGACCTAACACCAATCCACAGAACACTGCACACTATACCACCTAGACCTAACACCCATCTACAGACACTGTACCCTACACCACCTAGACCTAACACCCATCTATAGACACTGCATCCTACACCCCCTGTACCTGACACCCATCTACAGACACTGCACACTACACCACCTAGACCTAACACTCATCTACAGAACACTACCCTAAACCACCTAGACCTACCACGCATCTACAGAACACTGCACCCTACACCACCTAGACTTAACACCCACATACATCACACACCCATCTACAGAATTCTGCACCCTACAACCACCTAGACTTAACACCCATCTACAGGACACTGCACCCTACAACCACTTAGACTTAACACCCATCTACAGGACACTGCACCCCACACCACCTAGACCTAACACCTATCTACAGAACACTGCACCCTACAACCACCTAGACGTAACACCCATCTACAGGACACTGCACCCTACACCACCTAGACCTAACACCCATCTACAGAACAGTGCACCCTACAACCACCTAGACTTAACACCCATTTATAGGACACTGCACCCTACACCACCTAGGCCTAACACCCATCTACAGAACACTGCACCCTACAACTACAGAATGCAACACTACCAACCACCTAGACCTAACACCCATGTACAGAACACTGCACCCTACACCCCTAGACCTAACACCCATCTACAGAACACTGTACCCTACAACCACAGAATACACATATTTTTTTATTTACATATATATATTTTTTATTTTTTTGAGATGGGATCTTGCTCTGTCAACCAGCCTGGAATGGAGAAGCATGATCACAGCTCACTGTAGCCTCAATTTCCCAGGCTCAAGTTATCCTCCCACCTCAGCCTCCCAAGTAGCTTGGAGTACAGGCATGCCCACCCCAGCTAATTTTTTGTATTTTTTGTAGAGATGGTGTCTCACTATTTTGCCCAGGTTCATCTCAAACTTCTGAGCTAAAGGGATCCTCCCACCTCAGCCTCCCAAAGTGTTGGAATTACAGGCGTAAGCCACCATGCCAGGGCCACATTATTCTTAAGCGCACATGGAACATTCTCCAGGAAAGACCATATGCTAGGTCATAAAACAAACCTCAATTAACTTAAAAGGACTCAAATAATACAAAGTGTGTTCTCTGAGGACAATATAATGAAATTAGAAATTTGGGAAACAAACATGGGAAACTCACAAATATGTGAAATACGTGAAAACTAAACAACATACTCCTAGTCAATGAATGATTCGAAGAAGAAATCCAAAGGAAAATTAGAAAATACTACAACATGAATAAAAATGTTTAAAATTATGGAATACAGCTAAAGCAGTGCTTGAAGGAAAATTCATAGCTATAAATGCCTTTTTTTTCCTTTGAGACAGTGTCTCACTTTATTGTCCACATTGGAGTGAAGCTATGCAATCAGGGCTTACTGTAGCCTCACACACCAAGCTCAAACGATCTTCCCACCTCAGCCTCTGGAATGGCTGAAACACCACCACACCTGGCTTAATTTTTTATTTTTTGTAGGGATGGGATCTTGTTATGTTGCCCAGGCTGGTCTCAAACCCCTGAGCTCAAGCCACCCTCTTGTCTCAGCCTCCCAAAGTGCTGGGATTACAGGTATGAGCCACCATACCTGGCCATACATGTCTCTTTTTTTTTTTTTTTTTTTTTTTGTGGAAGAGCGATTTATAGAGAGAGAGAGAGAGAAAGACAGCTCCCATGCTGTTGTGGAAGGGGAACCCAGAGTGGGAAATCCACGTCTATTTGTTTAAAAAAATAAAGACTATAAATCAATAACCTAACCTTTCACTTTAAGATACCAGAAAAATTAGAAAAGAAGAGCAAACTAAATTTAAAGTAAGAGGAAAGAAACAACAAATGCTGAGGCGGAAATGAATGAAATAGAGAACAGAAAAACAATAGAGAAAATTAATAAAATCAAAAGTTGTTTTTTCAGAAAAGTCTAAACAATTGACAAATCCTCAGCTAGGCTGACCAAGAAAAAAAAGAAAAAAGACTCGAAATGACTAGAGTCAGAAATGGAGGAGATAATATCACCATTAACCTTTCAGGAATAAAATCCTGTCTCCTCCAACGACCAGCTGTACAACCAACCTCAGGTGTTACTTAGCCCCTCTGTGCCTCCCTTTTCTCTATTCTTTAAAAAGATATTATTTTTCTCAAACTGCTATGAAGAACAGTAAACAAAAGGATTTGCTGGGCCAGGTGCAGTGGCTCACGCCTGGAATCCCAATACTTTGGGAGGCTAAGGCAGATCACTTGAGCCTGAGGGGTCAAGGTTGCAGGGAGCCACTTTCACACTCCAGCCTAGGTAACAAAGAGTCTGTCTCAAAAGAGAAAAATAATTTTGTAAAAAAAGGACAAATATTATGATTCCATTTACATCAAGTACCTATAATAGTCAATTCATAGAGACAGGCTGAGCACAGTGGCTCATGTCTGTAATCCCAGCACTTTTGGAGGCCGAGGTAGGTGGATCACCTGAAGTCAGGAGTTCAAGACCAGCCTTGACAACATGGTGAAACCCTGTCTCTACTAAAAACACTAAAAATGAGCCAGGTGTGGTGGCAGGCACCTATACTCTCAGCTACTCGGGAGGCTCAAGCAGGAGAATCACTTGAACTTGGGAAGCAGAAGTTGCAGTGAGCTGAGATTGCGCCACTGCACTCCAGCCTGGGCGACAGGAGCAAAACTCTGTCTCAAAAAAAAAACACACAAAAAAACTAACTAACAACAACAACAACAAAAAACATCTTGGGCAACAAAGTGAAACCCCATCTCTACAAAAAATTTTAAAAATTAGCCAGGTGCAATGGCATGTACCTATAGTCCCAGCTCCTCAGGAAGGTGAGGCAGAATGATCCCTTTAGTCCAGGAGCTAAAGGTTACAATGAGCTGATTGCGCCACTGAACTCTAGCCTGGGTGACAAAGCAAGAAAACCCCATTAAAAAAAAAAAAAAAAACAGGCACAATGGCTCACGCCTGTAATCCCAGATCACTTGAGGCCAGGAGTTTGAGACCAGCCTGGGCAACACAGCAAGACCCTGTTTTTATTAAAAATAAATAAGTAAAAAGAAAAAAAAATTCATAGAGATAAAAAGGAGAAGAGGGGTTCCCAGCAGCTTCAGGGCAGAGAGACTAGGGAGTTACTGCTTAATGCATTCAGGGTTTCAGTTTGAGAAGATGAAAAGTACTGGAGATGGATGGCAGGTGGTTGTGCAACACTAAATTACTTTATTGTCACCTCAAAATGGTTATATGTCCATTTTACCATAACAAAAGACAAATCTACACTCCAGCCTGGGCAACAAGAGCAAAACTCCATCTCAAAAAAGAAAAAAAAAAAAGAATGAGGAAGCTCTTCATGTAGCAACAGAGAAAGGTCTCCAAGATATGCTGTTAAATGAAAATGGCCAGGTAAAGAACACACTGCATAAACTGCCATTCACTTAATGATCCCTTTTAAAGTTTTATTGTGTCAAAATCACGGTTAGCAGATACAACGTATGAAAAAAGAAAAAAATAAATCAGAGTAAAAGACAAGAAATTCCAACATCCAAAGGGCCAGAAGAGACAAGTTATAACCAGACATTCTAAAGGGTTAAGGCTTCACCTTTGCCAATGCATTCATCCTGATGGTTGAAGGCAGATCCAGGTTTCGTGGGACCTGAACCTTCTATACTTTTTGGAGTCCCCATTTAGAAAAAGAATGTAAAATTAAATACACGAAATCTGGCACAAATGTGAATGTTTATTCAAAATGAAAAAAGGAAAAGAAATTATAGCAAAGTATAAATTTGTAAAAGTTGACCTATATCACACATCACAAAATACAGAAAGATAACATAGTATTTTAATTATTTGAATGCCTGGAACATTTCTTTTCTTTTTTTTTTTTAAGACAGAGTCTTGCTCTGTTGCCCAGGCTGGGTGCCAGTGGCATGATTTCGGCTCACTGTAGCCTCTGCCTCGGAGTTCAAGCAATTCTCATGCCTCAGCCTCCTGAGTAGCTGGGATTATAGCCATGTGCCACCATGCCCAGATAATTTTTCTATTTTTAGTAGAGATGGTGTTTTCCCATGTTGTGATCTGACCACCTCAGTCTCCCAAAGTGCTGAGATTATAGGTGTGAACCATGGTCCCCGGCCTTCCTACTTTTTTGGGCACACTTTTTTATTGTCCTTCATATGATAATGGTTGTATAATTTCATTTTATATAGAGAAAATAAAGATAATTCAGTGTTTCTTCTCAAGTACCTTCCTGGCAGAAAAAACTCCTTCCTCTTCTTTTTTTTTTGGAGACAGAGTTTTGCTCTATTGCCCAGGTTTGAGAGTAGTGCCATAATCATGGCTCACTGCAGCCTTGACCTCTTGGGCTCAAACAATCCTCCTGCCATCATGAGGTCAGGAGTTCAAGACCAGCCTGGCCAACATGGTAAAACTCCATCTCTACTAAAATACAAAAAATTAGCTGGGCGTGGTGGCACGTGCCTGTAGTCCCAGCTACTCAGGAGGCTGAGGCAGGAAAAGATCCTGAACCTGGAGGTGGAAGGCTGCAGTAAGCTGAGATCGTGCCACTGTACTCCAGCCTGGTGACAGAGCAAGACTGTCTCGGCGGTGGGGGAGGAGGGGACTTGGAGAAAAAACAATCCTGCTGCTTCAGCCTCCTTAGTAGCTGGGACCACAGGTGGGCACCACCATGCCTGGCTAATTTTTAAAATTTTTGTGGAGATAGGGTTTCACCATGTTGCCCAGGCTGATCAAAATCCAAACTCCTGGGCTCAAGTGAATCCTCCTGCCTCAGACTTTTTTGGATCCAGCCAAGGGTCGAGTTTAGAATACGTTTACTTTGGGTTTATTTATCTATGTGGTTTGCAGCCACTTCCCTGGGCAGTTCAAATACAGATAACTGTCCTGATATACAAAAGGCTGCCATGGCACAAAGTTGCAGGAGCAGAGGTGAGATCATGATATACAGGCGTCCTATAAGTCCACATCAAAAGTACCTAAGTAAAATAAAGAGAAACGAGCCAGTCACGGTGGCTCATGCCTATAATCCCAGCACTTTGGGAGGCTGAGGCGGGCGGATCACCTGAGGTCGGGAGTTCGATACCAGCCTGACCAACATGGAGAAACCCCATCTCTACTAAAAATACAAAATTAGCTGGGCATGGTGGTGCATGCCTGTAATCCCAGCTACTCAGGAGGCTGAGACAGGAGAATCACTTGAACCTGGGAGGCAGAGGTTGCGGTGAGCCGAGATCGTGCCATTACACTCTAGCGTGGGCAACAAAAGCAAAACTCCGTCTCAAAAAAAAAAAGATAAACAAGGTTTAAAACAAGCATAGTTCGAAGCTAGTCTATGGAAAATTCTTTCAATCATGAAAACTATAAAAATGCAAATGGAGAGGCCAGGCACTGAGGCTCATGCCTATAATACCAGCACTTTGGGAGGCCAAGAGAACAAATCATCACCTGAGGTCAAGAGTTCAAGACCAGCCTGGCCAACATGGTAAAACCCTGTCTCTACTAAAAATACAAAAATTAGTTGGCACACACCTGTAGTCCTAGCTACTTGGGAGGGTGAGGCAGGAGAATTACTTGAACCTGAGAGGCAGAGGTTGCAGCGAGCCAAGATTGCACCACTGCACTCCAGCCTGGGTAACGCAGCAAGACTCCATCTCAAAAAAAAAAAAAAAAAAAAGTTGTCTTAACTAATTATGATTACACTTAAAATTTCTTAATGTTGTAAATTTTATAAAAACATGACTCCTCCTAGGGCACTGGAAGAGGATATGGGCAATTAGGGTCCTTAAAGGGCACATTTCGTTTACTTCATGGGAGATATCTGTTTCCACTACAGAAATGGCCTTCCCAAGCCAAAAATCTGTCTTTCATCCTCTAAAGTCTTAGTATTAAGGTAGCTCTCTTTGGGTCATACCATGAAAAACAATATAAGAACTTGGCCAGGCACGGTGGCTCACGCCTGTAATCCCAGCATTTTGGGAGGCTGAAATGGGTGGATCACGAGGTCAGGAGATCAAGACCATTGTGGCCACATGGTGAAACCCCATCTCAAAAACGAACAAAAAAAAAGAACTCAACAACCTGGAAAAGCCATGAAGAAGTGAAAGATAAGGCCGGGTGCAGTGGCTCACGCCTGTAATCACAGCACTTTGGGAGGCTGCGGCAGGAGGATCACTTGAGCCCAGGAGGTCAAGGCTGCAGTGAGCCAGGATCCTGCCACTGCATTCCAGCCTGGGTGACAGAGTTCTTGCTGTGTCTCAAAAATGAAAAAAAGAAGAAAAAGAATCCTTACTAGTATAAAAGAGCTTATAAGTCAGAAAGAAAATCACTATGACCCCCAAAAGATATCAAGATGATTCACAGTGACCAGTGTCCAGTCATTGTGAAATTGTAAGATGTTCAATCTCACTAATGAAAAATGCACATTAAAAACTTAGGCTAGTCTTCACCCATCAAATAAGGAAAGATTAACATAAAATTGCTAACACTTGCTGTGGCTGCGGACTGGGTAAGACAAGCTCACCAACATCACAAATGCCAGCACGTGAGCACTTTGGTAATCTGCTTTAACAATATTCACCTATACTCTCAGTCCCAGTAATTACACTTCAGAGGATCTATTTCAGGAAATTCTCAGAACTGTAGAGATGTTTATGTAGGAAGTATTAAATGCAGACCTGTTGAAAATTGAGGAAAAATAAATAAATAAGAGAGAGCAACAGGGAAGAGAGAAAGTATCTCTCAGGACGCGTGTGGACATTTGCACGCACTTATCTGAAGGTGGAAAGATAAGAAAGAATACACACCTAATTGTCATCACTGCTAATGCTGAAGGGAAGGCTGAGGGGAGGGGGTCTTCGCTTTTTCTTCGTGTCCCTCTCAACGGTTTAACTTCCCATCCCAAACATGGTATATTTGCTCTTGTGATTTAAACAATATTCCAAGAGGTAAGAAAATTCCCACATATAAAAAGGATGAAACCATGCAAATGGAATCTGATCCCCTTCCATCCTATCGCCCTGACCCTAGTAAAAAGAATGAAGAAAACAGGCTCATTAAGCTCCCTGGTCACACAGCAATCAACTCTGATCTGCTGATTTCTACTGCTATGATTGGGAATGCCATAACCAGCTGTTTCCGGGTCTGAGCACAGACTCCTAGAACATCAGAAAGTTGGGTTTTTTTTTTTTGTTTTTTTTTTTAATGAGACGGAGTCTCATTCTGTCGCCCAGGCTGGAGTGTAATAACGCAATCTAGGCTCACTGCAGCCTTCACTTCCCGGGTTCAAGCGATTCTCCTGCCTCCTAAGTAGCTGGGACTACAGCCACATGCCTCTATGCCTGGCTGATTTTTGTATTTTTTAGTAGAGACAGGATTTCACTATGTTGGCCAGGCTGGTCTCAAACTCCTGACCTCAAGTGATCCACCCGCCTAGGCCTCCCAAAGTGCTGGGATCACAGGCGTGAGCCACCACGCCCGACGCAGAAAGTATTTCTATACCTGAATTAAAAGCACCGCATCCACTACTTAATCTGGGTCTAAGAGCCAGACAGCATCAAGAGGAGAGACAACCTGCCAGCCTCGGTGGCTCACACCTGTACTCTTAGCACTTTGGGAGGCTGAGGCGGGCTGATCACCTGAGGTCAGGAGTTCGAGACCTGCCTGATCAACATGGTGAAACCCTGTCCCTCCCAAAAATACAGAAATTAGCCGGGCATGGTGGCCCACACCTCTACTCCCAGCTACACAGGAGGCTGAGGCAGGAGAACTACTTGAATCCAGGAGGCAGACATTGTAGTGAGCCAACATTGCACCACTGTGCTTCAGCCTGGGTGACAGTGTAAGCCTGTCTCAAAAAAATAGAGAAGAGACAACCTGCTGGTCACAGCCACGGGCCTGAAACACTGCTCAGTTATTATGCCATCACTGAAGCCCATTTGAAACAGTCCTTTGATGCAAACTGTTTGCATAGGAAGAAAATCATATAATTGAACATAGCTAGAACAAAGTTTAGCCTGACCATTTAATAAAGCCATGCAGACATATACAACTTTTAAGTAACATGCCTCACCAGTTAAACTGGCAAAGATGAAATAAAAAAGATATATCCCGGTGTTGCCTACTCCGCAGGTAAAAACAACAACAAAAAAAAAAACAAAAAAACTTTATTACTAAATGCTAACCACCATCTAAGCCCTCAGCAAGTCAATCTTTCGGCTGGTGGAGGGTCTTGTCTCTATGCTGATAGCCACTGACCGATTAGGGTGGTGGTTGCTGAAGGCTGAGAAAGCTGTGGCAGTTTCTTATAATAAGACGAAGTTTGCCACATCGATAGACTCTTCCTTTCCAGAAAGATTTCTCTATAGCATGTGATGCCATTTAATGGCATTTTACCTATAGTAAAATTTCTTTCACAATTGGAGTCAGTAGTCTAAAACCGTACCACTGCTATATCGACATTTATTTAATATTATAAATCTTTTAACGTCATTTTAACAATGTTCACAGTAACTTCATCAAGAATAGATTACATCTCAAGAAACCACATTCTTTAAGAAACAATTCCTCATCCAGTCAAGTCTGATCATGAGATTGCAGCAATTCAGTTACACCTTCAGGCTCCACTTATAATTCAGTTCTCTTATTTCCACCACATCCACAGTTACTTCCTCCACTGAAGTCCTGAACCCCTCAAAGTCATCCATCAGGGTTAGAATCAGCTTTATCCAAACTCCTGTTAATACTGACATTTTTATCTCCTCCAAGAATCATAAACGTTCTTAATGGCATCTAGTTTGGTGAATTCTTTACAGGTTTTCAATTTACTTTGTCCAGATCCATGAGAGAAATCACTATCTATGGCAGCTATAGCCTTATGAAATTTTTCTTTTTTTTTTTTTTTTGAGATGGAGTCTCACTCTGTTACCCAGGCTAGAGTGCAGTGGCGCAATCTTGGCTCACTGCAATCTCCGCCTCCTGGGTTCAAGCAATTCTTCTGCCTCAGCCTCCCGAGTAGCTAGGAATACAGGCATGCACCACCACACCCAGCTAATTTTTGTATTTTTAGTAGAGATGGGTTTTGCCCTATTGGCCAGGCTGGTCTTGAACTCCTGACCTCGTGATCCACCCGCCTCAGCCTCCCAAAGTACTGGGATTACAGGCATGAGCCACCAAGCCCGGACAAAATTTATTTCTTAAATATAAGAATTGAAAGTTGAAAGTTGATCCATGGGCTGAAGAATGGATAGCGTGTTCACAGACATAGAAACAGAATCTCAGCCAGGTGCGGTGGCTCAAGCCTGTAATCCCAGCACTTTGGGAGGCCAAGGTGGGCAGATCACCTGAGGGCAGGACTTCAAGACCAGCCTGACCAACATGGAGAAACCCTGTCTCTACTAAAAATACAAAATGAGCCAGGCATGGTGGTACATGCCTGTAATCCCAGCTACTCAGGAGACTGAGGCAGAATCACTTGAACCCGGGAGGCAGAGGTTTCGGTGAGCCGAAATCGTGCCATTGCACTCCAATCTGGACAATAAGAGCAAAACTCTGCCTCAAAAAAAAAAAAAACAGGGCTGGGTGCAGTGGCTCACTCCTGTAATCCCAGCACTTTGGGAGGCCAAGGCAGGCGGATCACGAGGTCAGGAGATCAAGACCATCTTGGCCAACATGGTGAAACCCTATCTCTACTGAAAATACAAAAATATTAGCTGGGCATGGTGGCGTGCACCTGTAATCCCAGCTACTTGGGAGGCCAAGGCAAGAGAATTGCTTTAACCAGGACCCAGGAGGCAGAGGTTGCAGTGAACTGAGATTGCACCACTGCACTCCAAGCCTGGGCTACAGAGCAAGACTCAGTATTAAAAAAAAAAAAAACAAACAGAATCTCTCTGTACATGTCCATCAGAGCTCCTGGAAGGCTAGGTATCAATGAGATCAATGAAGACTAGGTGTCAATGAGCAGTAATATTTTATAAGGAACCTTTTCTGGACAGTAGGTCTCAAGAGTGGGCTTAAAATATTCAGTACACTAGGCTAGGCACGGTGGCTCATGCCTATAATCCCAGCACTTTGGGAGGCCAAGGCAGGCAGATCACCTGAAGTCAGGAGTTCAAGACTAGCCTGACCAACATAGAGAAACCCCATCTCTACTAAAAATACAAAATTAGGTGATCCACCCGTCTTGGCCTCCCAAAGAGGCCTGGAGTTCGAGAGCAGTCTGACCAACATGGAGAAACCCTGTCTCTACTAAAAATACAAAATTAGCAGGGTGTAGTGGCACATTCCTGTAATCCCCACTACTTGGGAGACTGAGGCAGGAGAATCACTTGAACCTGGGAGCGGAGGTTGCAGTGAGCCAAGATCGCGCCATTGCACTCCAGCCTGGGCAACAAGAGCGAAACTCCATCTTGAAAAAGAAACAAAAAAGAAAAGAAAAATTCAGTATACTACGCTATAAACAGAGGTGCTGTTATCCAGGCTTTGTTGTATAAAAGTGTCTTCCATTTCTAGAGCACAGGCAGAGTGATTTAGGATCATTCTTAAGGGCCCTAGGATTTTTGGGAATAGTGAGTGAGCACTGGCTTCAACTTAAAGTCACCAGCGACATTAGCCCCTAACAAGAGGGTCAGCCTGTTATTTGAAGCCAGGCATTGACTTCTCTCTAGCTGTGAAAGTCCTAGATGGCATCTTCTTCCAACAGAAGACTGTTGTTTCATCTGCACTGAAAAGCTATTGTTTAGTGAAGTCATCTTCATCAATGATCTTGGTTAGATCTTCTGTTGAACTTACTGCTGCTTCTTCATCACACTTGCTGCTTCCCCCTTGGACTTTCATGGAGTGCAAGGTGAAAACTGGTTATGGAGACTGTGTCCTTCCTTAAACCTGAACCAACGTCTAACAGCTTCCAACTTTTCTTCAGTAGCTCCCTCACCTCTCTCAGCCTTCAGAGAATTGAAGACAGGGCTTTGCTCTGGATTAGGTTTTGATTTAAGGTAATGTTGTGGTTGGTTTGATCTTCTATCCAGACCACTGAAACTTTCTCCATATCAGCAATAAGGCTGTTCCCTTTCTTATCATTGCTGTGTTCACTGGAATAGCACCTTTTAAATTACTTATTCATATTTGTATTTTGTTTGTTTCGGGTTTTGTTTTTTTTTTTTTAGTAGAGATGGGCTTTCACCATGTTGGCCAGGGTGGTCTCAAACTCCTGACCTCAAGTGATCTGCCCACCTTGGCCTCCCAAAATGCTGAGATTACAGCCATAAGCCACCATACCTGGCCAAGTTTTGAAACAGGTGCTCACTCTTTCTCCCAGGCTGGAGTGCAGTGGCACAATTATACCTCACTGCAGCCTCAACCTCCTGAGCTCAAGCCTTCCGCCACCTCAGCCTCCCAAGTAGCTGGGACTACAGACATTCACCACCATGCCCAGTCGATTATTTTTTGCAGAGATGGGGTCTTGCTATGTTGCTCAGGCCGGCCTCAAACTCCTGGGTTCAAGAGACCTTCCCACCTCAGCCTCCCAAAGTGTTGGGATCATAGGCATGAACCACCACACCTAGCCAGATAGTTTTTGATTGTTCTGAAATGGAGTCTTGCTCTGTCGCCCAGTCTGGAGTGCAGTGGTGTGATCTCAGTTCACTGCAACCTCCACCTCCCATGTTCAAGCGATTCTCCTGCCTCAGCCTCCCGAGTGGCTGGGATTACAGGTGCCCACCGTCATGCCCGGCTAATGTTTGTATTTTTATAGGGACAGGGTTTCACCATGTTGGCCAGGCTCGTCTTGAATTCCTGACCTCCGGTGATCCACCTGACTCACCCTCCCAAAGTGCTGGGATTACAGGTGTGAGCCACCACACCCGGCCAATAGTTCTTGAGGAAAATTAAAAGTGCTTCACCAGAGGCAGGGCATGGTGGCTCAGCCTTTAACCCCAGCACTTTAGGAGGCCAAGGCAGGAGGATCACTTGAGCCCAGGAGTTGGAAGGCAGCCTGGACAACATAGCGAGACCCCATTTTTACTAAAAACTAAAAAAAAAAAAAAAGGCCTATCTTGTCTTTCAACATGCCTTTCTCACTGAGCTTAATTATTTCTAGCCCTTGATGTGAAGTGGGAGACTTGCAACTCTTCCTTACATTTGAGCACTTAAGAGGCTATTGTAGGATTACTAATTGCAAACAGCTGGTTGGTGGAACAGTCAGAATGCATACAATATTAATGGATTAAGTCTGCCGTCTTACACAGGTATCATTCACTGCGCCTCAAAACAATTACAATAGTAACATCAAAGATTACTGAGCTCAGATCACCATATTAGATATAACAACAAACTTTGAAATATTGCAAGAATTACCAAAATGTGGCACAGAGACACAGACTGAGCATGCTTTTGGAAAAATGATGCCGGTAGATTTTGCTCAACGCAGGTTGCCAAAACCCTTCAATTTGTGAGAAACGCGGTATCTGCAAAACGCAAAAAAGCAAGGCATAATAAAACCAGGGGGTGTGCCTATTTTCTTTGACTCTCACCAAACCCTTATATTTCCACAACATGAGAAAACGGAGGTTCAGAAGGTGTGGATGATTTGCCTAAATCACCTGGCTACTAACCAAGTCCCAGTGCCATCGCCTTTTCACCACAAGATACTGTCACCAAAGCCTTCAGGATAAGCTCGGCTGTGAAGCCTTAGGCACACAGCCAGACACAAGTGGGCACTCAGAAATTAGTTAAGTGAGTAAATACCCGACAACCAGGAGAAAGCTAGGCAAATTGTGGTTGACCAACAAGATACTACAAGACTTTTCAGGAGGAAGATGTGGAATTCCACCTATCAACATTAGATCAAAATGTAGAACCTCATATAACAGCCACAAATCTCTTAGATCTCAGAGGCAGGTCTCCAACCACTTGGTCTCAGTTACCCAGAGCTGAGTCACCATCTACCCCTCCCTCCAGTCTCTTCCCAGCATTCTGAGCAGGAACCTGCTGGGACTCTACTGCCCACACTGCCAAATCCAAATTCTTCATCCTGGCCTTCTCAGCCCTTCTATCTCACCCAATCCAGTTGTTTCCTAAATTAGTCACTTTCACTTTCCCGGGCCTTTGCTGGACTCTTCCCTCTACGCCATATCTTCTCCTTTATCCTGAGACTCGACTTGGCTCATGTGCACTCTCAGTAAATGCTGGTGCCTTTCCTCACTTCCATCAAAAAGGGAGCGGTGGCCAGGAAGGTGGCTCACCCCTGTAATCCCAGCACTTTGGGAGGCTGAAGCGGGCGGATCACCTGAGGTCAGGAGTTTGAAATCAACCTGGCCAACATGGTGAAACTTCATCTCTACTGAAAATACAAAATTAGCTGGGCATGGTGGCACATGCCTGTAATCACAGGAAGCTGAGGCAGGAGAATCGCCTGAACCTGGGAGGCGGAGGTTGCAGTGAGTCAAGATCGCTCCACTGCATTCCAGCCTAGGCAACAAAAGCAAAACTCCATTTCAAAAACAAAAACAAAAACAAAACGGAAGCAGCTCGCTTTTTTTTTTGTTTTTAACAAAAGTGGATTTATTCATTTGAACCTATATGATCACCAAGTTCACTAGAAACTGGCAGGATGAACCTGGAGCCCCATATCTAAGAGTCTCCGGTTTTGGGCTTTTCTGGTATGGAGGCACGGAACTGACTTAGATGACCTGGGCAGCCAGATTGGGCTGAGCTTGGATGCCTTTCCTTCTTCTCCTACTCTGTCCCAGCTTCCTCTCAGGGGTCAGGACCCCAAACTCAGTATCAGGCAAGTCTCTTCTTCCTTTACCAACCCAGTTTCTTCATACATGGGGGAAAAAGGTGGGGAGAGCTTATTATCACAATAATATTTCTTTTTAATTTAGAAAGACGGGGAGAAGGCCAGGCTCACACTTGTAATTCCAACACTTTGGAAGGTTGAGGTGGGTGGATCACTTGAGGTCAGGAGACCAGCCTGGCCAACATGGCGAAACTCCGTTTCTACTAAGAATACAAAAATTAGCCAGGCGTGATGGTGGGCGCCTTAGTCCCAGTTACTCGGGAGGCTGAGGCAGGAGAATCACTTAAACCCGGGAGGCAGAGGTTGCAGTGAGCTGAGATCATGTCACTGCACTGCACTTCAGCCTGGGTGACAGAGCAAGACTGTCTCAAAAAAAAAAAAAAAAAAAAGGATGGGAGAGAAAAATGACAAAAAATAACTTATCACTTGGAAGAAATTTTCCCACAAAAGTTCTCAGCAAGTATGTCCAAAGTCCCTCCTTGTTGAGACACTGTGAGCTGTCAATAAATATACCTTGGCCATGCCCCTAGATTGGCACGCAGAGACTTACCCCATTTTAAAAGCCCGCAGTAGAGGTCTCAGAGTTGCTATAAGGAACCAGCTTCTGGTGAGGGGTATTTAGCTGTTTGCAATTTCCCCGAACAGTTCTGCAAAGAACAATTGTCTATAAGCATTTATCTTTGTTGAACAGCTACTTCTTTTTGCTTTGTTTTGTTTTTTTTAGAGACAGGGTTTCACCATGTTGACCAGGCTGGTCTTGAACTCCTGACCTCAGGTGATCCACCCGCCTCCCAAAGGGCTGAGATTACAGGCATGAGCCACCACGTCAGGCCTGGACAGCTACTTCTTAAGACAGATTCCTAGAAGTGGAATTACTGGCTTAGAGAATCCACACATTTTAAATTCTGATACTTACTAGTTGAGAAACTTTACACAGTAATTCTCAAACTCTAATTGCACTAGGCTTTACCTGTGAAGCTTGTTTACGTGCAAAATCTGACTGGCTCCCAGCCTCCCTCCACCCCTACCTCATCCTCCAGGAGGCAAGAGGGGCTACAGGTCTTTTGTTATGCAGCTCTTAGGTGGAGGAGGAGGCAGTCACTCCTTTCCATTTCCCCAACCTCATCTAGCACCAGACTTGGGAAGCACTGGTCTAAGGGGCTGCTGCAGGCACAATTTTCGGGTGAGGCCTCTGCCTCTAGCCCAGGCCCCCAGTGACTTCCGCAAAAACGGCAGAGTGTGGCTCTCAGGCACACAGGAGAAAATGCCTAGTTCGGAGTTCAAGCTCAGTGGCCACTACCAGAGTCCCCTCTCCAGGCTCACATGGTCGCACCGGATTCCCCCTGGGGCTCCCCCTCTTCTGAAGGTCCCTGTCCCATACATTTCCTAGAAGCTAAGGCCCATGGGTTTTACATTTCTTACCAAATACAACCCAGACCTGTTTTTTTCTTTCAGAGGGCCATGGAGGAAGCACCATTTATTTGGCCAAAAAATTGTTTCTGACCCACACTCTGGGCCTCAGTTTCCCTGTCTGTGAAATGAAGAGCAACGGGCAGTGCCACTGACATCTCACCTGCTGCTGTGAGGAGGTTTTTAACACTTGCAGGAGGTCTGGCTTCTATGGGGTGTCCAGGTGAAACCTTAACAATCCTTTAATCAGCATTCTGATTGGCTTAGGACCTGTTTGGAAAAAAAATTAGAGTTTTGTTTCCACAGTTCTCCATTGCTAAAGGGCAATTAAGACCAAAAGCTGTTTTCAAGGCAATTTCCAAGCTCAAGGGCCCTAGATATACAGGCCTAAGCCTGTCTGGGTACAGGGCTGGGGGGTGTGGAGGGATGCCCTAGGGAAGCTGGTTAACAGGTATTTCACAGTATGTGATACCCACAGCAGACAGCGGAGTAATAGTGTGCTGACTGGGGTTGCGGAGGCCAAGGAAAACCATTTGGAGTAGGGTGTAACCGGCAGAAGAGGAAAAAGAAACCAGACAGTAACTGGGGAGCTCCTCGACTGATAGTCTAAGGCCGGGCACAAGGGGTAAGAGATCAGGCTTCACTATCGACCGACCTGGCCTGAATGACACCGTTTGACTGTGTGACGAAAGCAAATGAAGACCCTCTCTGAGGCTGAGTAAGCCAGAGACTTACATAGGAGAGCACCTACCCCATTACCCGAGAATGAGACGCGATGACACACACGAAGTGCCCCTCACAGCATCGTTGCAAAGCGTTGGCTGTTTTCACCTCTGGCAGCCCCCTGTGAGCCCAACCATGTGCTTTTTGAGCTTAGCTCCGGAGGCCTCCCAGACTCTTACAGACCCTTGAGGGCATAACAGGCGTCCCCATCACAGCCCAGTCCTTTATCAGCTGCAGTTAAGTGGCCGGACTAACTGGCCTCAGTTTCCCCTCGAGGCAATGAGAACAATCGAAAAGCCAGCAGGACGTCTGGTGCGGGGCGCGAACTGACTAAAGTTAGAATTTCCAGGAGTTCGGTAACGACCCCCACCCCGGCGAGGAGCACAGTAGGCGCTCCGGAAACGCCCTCCACAAGGAGGGCCGGGCCACTTCCTGCCCCCGAGCGGGCTCTCCCTGGCCGAAGCTCCCACCGCCGCTCGGCGGAGGCCATGCAGCATTCCTGAGGGCGGGGTGGGCGCAGGAAGAAGGTGCCCGCGGCCCCGCCCCCTCCGGGCGCGCTGGGCGGGGCGAAGCCCCTCGGCGCCGTCGGCCCGCCCCTCAGGGGGGTGGGCGCAGCTCGCCGCGCTCCGCACAAAGTTTGTTTTCTCCCTCAGGGCGGGTGGGGGGAGGGCACGGAGGGCGCGGGGGGAGGAGAGGGGATCTGACGTCAGGCCGCGAGGTGCTTTCCAGCCGCGAGCTGTCAGGCCGAGTGTCAGGCCCGGCAGGTACGCGGCGCGCACCCCCCGGCGCCCCCCGCCCCCCGCCGGGACGTCCAGCGCCGAGCCCTAGGCCGCGTGGACCCGAAAGCCGCTGGGAAAAGTCAGTGCGGGGGAGCAAGAGGGGGCCAGATGGGGGGTGGGGGCGCGCGGACAACTTGAAAAGTTTCTTTCTCTCGGCCGGGCGGGGAGGGGGCGTCGTCCTGGCGCTTGCGGTTGGGGGTGTGTGAGCTTGGGGGTGTTTGTGAGTCCCGACGGCCCCCGAGAGGTGTTTGTGAGTCCCGACGGCGCTGCGGTTCCAGCCCCCGGGAGGAAGCCCACTCGGGGCCCTGCTGGGGGCCCAGCTCCCTAGGATCCCACCCCGGGAGAGGGCCGCTCCTGCGCCAGACCTGAGTGAGCGCGGCGGGGGGCGGATTGTTTGGTTTCAAAAGTGCACGTTGCTAACCGCCGGTAGGGCCCCCCCCAGCCGCCGAGCCAGGGAGGGGGCGGCCAAGAGTGACAGCTGGGGGTGGGGAGCCGCGGGAAGGGCCCGGAGCGGGGGGGCCCTGGGGAGCCCGCGCGAGTTCCCCTTTCCTTTGGAACAAAGGAAAGTCTGTCTCCGAGGCATCTGTCACTCTCAGGCGGGCCAAGGAAGCGGGGCGCGTGGGGCCGGCGCCCCGGAGAAAGTTTGTTCGCGCCGGGACCCTCGGGCAGGCCAGGGGTGAGCGGAGCCTCCGGCAGGAGAAGCGCTCAGTCTCGGGGGCAGGGGGCGGCCAAACATGGAGTCTGGGCGCAAGGCCGGGGGTGGGGGGGGGGCGGCGCGGAGGTGGGAGCCCAGCCCCCTCCCCTCCTCTCCCCTCCCCTCCCCCTCCGGGCCGAGTTCGGAGCACAAAGCCAAGCGCGCACGCTCGGCCGGCCCCGCGCCCCGAAGAGTCTGCCAGCCCCAAGCTGCGGGGGAAGGGGGTGGGGAACCAAACTTTTTTTACTGCCCCGGGACAGACACGTGAGTTTCTTTCTTCCAGAGCCCCCGCCCCACCGGGATGGTGGGCCCGCGGGGGAGCTGGTGCGCGGAGTCGGCCTGGGGTAGGGGTGAGGGGCTGGGGGGTGCAGGCGCCCCGAGCGCCGGCCGATTCCTCACCGCCCCGGGAGCCATGTGCTCCGACTCGGTCTGGGCCGCGGGGGAGGTTGCGCGCTTTGTCTGAACTGCTGGGAATGCTGGCGTGAGTGCGCCGCCCGGGGGAGTGTCGGGGCCGAGCTAGGGGAGTTGTCAGAAAGTTGGTGCGGGGAGTGGCTGCAGGTGTTGTCGTGGGAGTGTGTAGGAGGGTGCACGGGATGTTGTATCGAGGGGGTGTGCCACAGGCCACTGAAGGTAGAACTGATTGCTAGAGTGATGACGCCCGGAGTTTTTCCTGTGGGAGAGATCAGGGGTGGGCGGGTACAGAAGTTGGGCTTGTTGCGTGGGTCACAGTTGTTCGGGCTAGGCGTGGGGTCTATAAGCTCTGTGTGTGCCTGCTGTATGTGTCGGTGAAAACCCTAGGGTTTGTAGGGCTTGAGCGATGGGTCAGGCCAGTTATCATAGCGCTGTTGGTTAGTCGCCTGGCGTGTGTCTGGGTGCGGTGTGGGTGTATAATGTGGGAAATCTCCCAGACTATAGATGGGCCTGGGATGCAGGACACCCAGGAGAAGTTTGTGTAGACTGAGGGGTCATTTCCCCCAGGGCCCACCCGGAGAACCCTGCAGACAGATTTGGCTGGCAGCCAGGGTGGAATTTGCACAGATAACCTTGAGTAAACTTTTCACAGCCGCGAGGGCTGCATCCCTGAGCCCAGATCCCAGCTGCCCTGGCCACCTAGAAATGTCTGACCTCAGAAAGCAGCCTGCTGGTGGTGATCTCTGAGGAGTGGCACTTCTAGCCAGTGCCTGTGTCACCTCCAGGTGGCCTGGCTGAAAGGGTAGACCCTTCCCTCGAAAGCCTGGCCTAGCCAGCCCAGAGATCTGGGCTCAGGTCCAAGAAGAGGAAACAAAACCTGGGAGATGCCAGAGTCTGTTGGCCGGCCTGCTGGGGAGCTGTTAAAAGGCTGAGAAGGGAGGAGCCTTGAGATCCTGGCATCAGCCTGGCCTACAACTTTTGCTTTTAAAATGAAAATCTGGCCAGGCACGGTGGCTCACACCTATAATCCCAGCACTTTGGGAGGCCAACGCAGGCGGATCACCTGAGGTCAGGAGTTCAAAACCAGTCTGGCCAACGTGGCAAAACCCCGTCTTTACTAAAAATACAAAAAAAAAAAAAAAAAAAAAAATAGCTGGGTGTTGTGGCACATGCCTGTAGTCCCAGCTATTTGGGAGGCTGAGGCAGGAGAATTGCTCGAACCCGGGAGACAGGTTGCAGTGAGCCAAGATCGCACCACTGCACTCCAGCCTGGGCGATGGACTGAGACTCCATCTCAAAAAAAAAAGAAAATCTTTTTTGCATGTGTGAGACAGAACTTTGTCCGGGGCCTGAGCAGCTGAGTTGGGTTATCTAGGGAAAATCCTTCCTTCATTTGACAGGTGAAGAGGGGAGCTTGGCCTCCCAAAGTGCTAGGAGTACAGGTGTGAACCACAGCATCTGGCATTTTTATTATTACCTTTTTTTTTTTTTTAGTAGAGACGGGGTTTCACCATGTTGGTCAGGCTGGTCTCGAACTCCTGACCTCAGGTGATCTACCCACTGCAGCCTCCCAAAGTGCTGGGATTACAGGTGTGAGCCACCACGCCCAGCCTATTATTACTACTATTATTTTAGAAACAGGGTCTCTTAGTCCCAAAGGTCTGTAAAAAAAAAAAAGAAAAGAAACAGGGTCTCACTCTGTTGTCTAGGTTGACATGCAGTGGTACGATCACAGCTCACTGCAGCCTTGAACTCCTGAGTTAAAGAATCCTCTCACCTCAGCCTCAGAGTAGCTAGGACTACTGGCACACTAATACACTGGGCTAATTTTTATTTTATTTTATTTTTTTCTTTTGTTGAGACAGAATTGCTCTGTAGCCCAGGCTGGAGTGCAATGGCACATTCTTGGCTCACTGCAATCTCCAGCTCCCAGTTCAAGCAGTTCTCCTGCCTCAGCCTCCCGACTAGCTGGGATTACAGGCACTGGCCACCACACCCAGATAATTTTTGAGATGGAGTCTCTCTGTGTCGCCCAGGCTGGAGTGCAGTGGCGCCATCTCAACTCACTGTAACTTCTGCCTCCTGGGTTCAAGCAATTCTCTTGCCTCAGCCTCCCGAGCAGCTGGGATTACAGGCATGTACCACCACACCCAGCTAATTTTTATATTTTTGGTAGAGATGGGGTTTCACTAGGTTGGCCAGGATGGTCTCCATCTCCTGACCTCATGACATGCCCACCTTGGCCTCCCAAAGTGCTGGGATTAAAGGCGTGAGCCACTGCACGCAGCCTCAAACCCGGCTAATTTTTGTGTTTTTAGTAGAGACTGGATTTTACCATGTTGGCCAGGCCAGTCTCAAACTCCTGGATTCAAACAATCCACCTGCCTCAGCCTCTCAAAGTGCTGAGATTTCAGGCGTGAGCCACTGCACCCAGCCCTAATTTTTATTTTGTGTAGAGAAAGGGTCTTTTTTAAAATTATTATTTTTTTATTTTTTTAAAGAGGCAGGGTTTCGCCATGTTGGTCAGGCTGGTCTCGAACTCCCAACCTCAGATGATCCGCCTGCCTCGGCCTCCCAAAGTACTGGGATTACAGGCGTGAGCCATCACGCCCAGCAAGAACGGGTCTTAGTGTGTTGCCCTGGCTGATTTTGAACTCCTGGCGTCAAGGGATCTTTCTGCCTTAACCTCCCAAAGCATTTGGATTACAGGCATGAGCCACCATACCTGGCCCAGGATGTTTTTACCCCCCTCAGAAAGAAACTCCATACACTTCAGCTACCACTCATCCTTCTATCTCCCCAGCCCTAACTGCGGAGCTGTTAGTTAGCTAATCTACCCTGCCCCTATAGCGTTCATGATCCATGGAATAATATAACATGTAGTCTCTTATAACTGGCATTTTTCCCTCAGCATAATGCTTTCAAGGACTATCTATGTTGTAGCATGTGTCAAGACTTATTTTCTTTTTTAAGATGGAATTTGGCTCTTGTTGCCCAGGCTGGAGTACAGGGGCACAATCTCAGCTCAATGCAACCTCCATCTCCTGGGTTCAAGGAATTCTGCTTCAGCCTCCTGAATAGCTGGGATTACAGCCGCACGCCACCATGCCCAGCTTTCTTTTTTTGAAACAGTGTTTCACTTTGTCACCCAGGCTGGAGTGGAGTGGCACAAACACAATTCACTGCAGCCTTGACCTCCTGGGCTCAAGCAGTTCTGCCTCAGTCCACAAGTAGGTGGGCCTACAGGTATGCACCTCGACACCTGGCTGATTTTTGTATTTTTTTTGTGAGCCACTGTGCTGGCCTTGGGCAGCTTTCTTAATCTCTTTCTGTTACCTCATCTATGAAATGATGATAATAATAGCTTCTCCCTTCTTGAGGACTTATAATGATTAAATGAGATAACATGTAAAATGCTCAGTACAGGCCGGGCACAGTGGCTCATGCCTGTAATCCCAGCACTTTGGATGGCTGAGGCCAACAGATCACTTGAGGCCAGGAGTTCGAGACCATCCTGGCCATGGTCAGGTGAAATCCCATCTCTACCAAAAAATACAGAAAATTAGCCAGGTGCAGTGGTGCATGCCTATAATCCCAGCTACTCGGAGGTTGAGGTGGGAGAATCGCTTGAACCCAGGAGGCAGAGGTTGAAGTGAGTCAAGATGGCACCACTGCACTGTCTCCAAAAAAAAAGGGCATGGTGGCTCACGCCTGTAATCCCAGCACTTCAGGAGGCCAAGGTGAGTGGATTACGAGGTCAGGAATTTGAGACCAGCCTGGCCAACATAATGAAACCCCAAGTCTACTAAAAATACAAAAAATTAGCCGGGCATGGTGGTGGGTGCCTGTAATCCCACCTACTTGGGAGGCTGAGGCAGGAGAATTGCTTCAACCCAGGAGGCAGAGGTTGTGATGAACCGAGATCGCACCATTGCACTCCAGCCTGGGCGACAGTGCAAGACTCCATCTCAAAAAAAAAAAAAAAAAAAAAAGAAAGAAAGAAAAAATGCTTAGGCCGGGTGTGGTGGCTCACACCTGTAATCCAAGCACTTTGGAGGCCAAGGCGGGTGGACCACCTGAGGTCGGGAGTTCAAGAACAGCCTGACCAACGTGGTGAAACCCTGTCTTAAAAAAAAAAAAGAAAGAAAGAAAGAAAAAATGCTCAGTACTAAACATGGAAAACAGTAGACCTCAGTGAAAGCTGTGATTATTTCCAGTCCGAGTCCTGCTTGTGAATGAACTGCCATTTGGTAGTCACCTACCTGTTCCACGAAGTGGAGGAACTTTGAACCCATTCCTTATAGCTTGCTCTGGCTGTGGTATGGCCTGAGACTCTGAACTGCAACTACCCCATTTCTGGTGTCCCAGGCTCGAGTAATGCCGAGCGTGTCTGGAGACTAGGAAAGGCACTGCATGCTAATGATGTTCCCATCTCCTGTGTCACTTGTCCCAGGCTTACCCAAGGTCCAGCCTAGCCCCTAGACACCATGTCAGACAGTGATCTAGGTGAGGACGAAGGCCTCCTCTCCCTGGCGGGCAAAAGGAAGCGCAGGGGAAACCTGCCCAAGGAGTCAGTGAAGATCCTCCGGGACTGGCTGTACTTGCACCGCTACAATGCCTATCCCTCAGAGCAGGAGAAGCTGAGCCTTTCTGGACAGACCAACTTGTCAGTGCTGCAGGTAAGGAGGGGATCTGGATGAGGGGGGTGGCAGAAGGACCTGGGTTCTAGTCCTGTCCCAGCCGTGTCACTGACTCACTAAGTCTTGGGGCAGTCACTTCCGCTGTCTGGGCTTCAGTTTCTTCTTGGGTTGGGAAGAATACCCACTCTCCATGTCTCAAAAGAAGACAATGAAATAGGGTCACTGAGGTCAATTTTAGACTTTGGAGAGTTCTTAAGAGGCAAGGAATTAAATGTCAAAGTCTAGGTGTCATCGTTAACTTTGGAGCCCAAGGGAAGATGAGAAGGCATCGAGAGTCTTAAGATTTGGCCCCCAGCCCCAAAGCAGTATTGGACGGGGACTTGGTTGCAAGGGGCAACTGTGATTTGCAGTGTGGTTAAGAGATGAGGCAGAATCACAGTCCAAGAAAGGGCAGAAGTCGGAGGTTCTGCGTTTATAACCCAGTTCTGCCTCACGTCTTGATTTCCTTATCTGTAAAGGGGCAGGGGGCACAGAATCCTCCCCTGCCTGGTGGAACTGTTGTAAGGAATAGATTCAGAACTGGAAGTGAAAATGCTTTGGAAGCCATACACATAAACACACTCAAAAGATAGCCTTATCCCCTTTTTGTCAGAGTGCAAAGTATTGTCCCCTTTGAATTGCGCCTGTTGCTGACCCGCAGGTGTCTTTATTCTCCTTTCGTGGTACTGAGGCGGGGACCCTGGACCACCATTGCTTTGCCTCCAGTTTGCCTCTCCCCCTTCTTGGAGACACACTGTAGGCCCTTAGCCTAACACCAGAGGCCCAGCCCTGCCCTGTCAGCCCCCACTGCTCCCTTCCAGAGCCAGCCAAACCTCTCCCCCAAGCCCTCCTGTTTCTCTTTCCCCGTCTGTCCTTTCATAGCCTGTTACTCCTTCGGTGCTGTCCCCCCCTCCTTCCCTTATCCCACTCTGAACCTCCCACTTCTTCCCAGCTCCTCTCTTTCCTCCATGTAGAGACATGGTAAGTATTTCTCCTGTCACCTGACTTTATACTCTCTGGGCAGTGGTTAATCCGAGTTATCTGTATGAGAAAGGCTCTAAAGTTACAGATCCTGACTCAGATTCCATCCTCTCCACAAGAGGAAGCCTGGACCTTAGCCAAGTCACTGCCTTCTCTCTGAGTCTCATTATTCCCTCATCTGAAAAAAAGGGAGGTGATTGTAGCATTTTCAAGAGTATAGGGAGGAAGGGACGAGAAGAAGAATTCAAGGCTCACTGGGACCCTGCACAGTGGCTCACGCCTGTAATCTCAACACTTTGGGAGACCTAGGCAGGAGGATCACATGCACCCAGGAGTTTGAGACCAGCCTGGGCAACATAGGGAGACCCCGTCTATACAAAACAAAAAATTAGCTGGGCAAGGTGGTACATAACCTGTAGTCTCAGCTACTTGGGGGGCTAAAGTGGGAGGATCTCTTGATCCCTGGAGGTGGAGGCTGCAGTGAGCTGTGATTGAACCACTGCACTCCAGCATGAGTGACGGAGTGAGACTTTGTCTCAAAAGAAAAGGTCCGGCCCAGTGGCTCACGCCTATAATCCCAGCACTTTGGGAGGCCTAAGCAGGTGGATCACGAGGTCAGGAGTTCAAGACCAGCTTGGCCAAGATGGTGAAACCCCATCCCTACTAAACATACAAAAATCAGCCAGATGTGGTGGCAGGTGCCTGTAATCCCAGCTACTTGGGAGGCTGGGGCATAGAATTGCTTAAACCTGGGAGGCAGAGGTTGCAGTAAGCTGAGATGGCACCATGGCTCTCCAGCCTGGGCGGCAGAGAAAGACTTCGTCTCAAAACAAAAAAAGGCCAGGTGAGGTGGCTCACACCTATAATCCCAGCACTTGGGGAGGCCGAGGTGGGTGGACTACCTGAGGTTGGGAGTTGGAGACCAGCCTGACCAACATGGAGAAACCCCATGTCTACTAAAAATACAAACGTAGCCCGGCGTGGTGGCACATGCTTATAGTCCCAGCTATTCAGGAGGCTGAGGCAGGAGAATCGCTTGAACCTGGGAGGTGGAAGTTGTGAGCTGAGATCGAACCATTGCACTCCTGGGCAACAGGAGTGAAACTCCGTCTCCAAAAAAAAAAAAGGAAGGCTACTGGTCAGTGTTTGGCACACAGTGGGTGTTTCTGCTGTTTTCAGATTCATCTTTCTGCCTAAGTTACAAAGTTTTGGGCTGGCCCTCCTGGTTGCCCAGCAGTGCATGGCATTTCACAGTGTACCTCCTCAGCATGGAGCTGGGCAGAGTTGGGATCCCAGAGAGGAACCAAAGACATTCTTAAGGAGTGTCTAGACAGCCTTTTTGCAGGTCTCCCTGCCTTCAGCCTTGTTCATTTAATCCATTCTTTTGAACACAAAATCCCAAATCTGATAGGGTCAGGCACTTGCATACTCTCCTGCCCTTAGGATAGAGTCCAAATTGATATTTGCAGCCTAGGTTTGGGGCTGCTGCTTGTATTCCCAGTGCACCTCATCCTGTTCTGTCAAACCACTTGTCACACTCTGTTAGAATTACTTTTTGTCAGGGACACTTTCTCACACCTGAGAAATAACACTAACTCCTTTTATTTTATTTATTTATTATTTTTTTGAGACAGAGTGTTGCTGTCACCCAGGATGGAGTACAGTGGTGCGATCTCAGCTCACTGCAACCTCTGCCTCCTGGGTTCAAGTGATTTTCCTGCCTCAGCTTCCGTAGACATGGGGTTTTGTTCTGTTGGCCAGGCTGGTTTCAAGCTACTGACCTCAAATGATCCACCTGCCTCAGCCTCCCAAAGTGCTGGGATTACAGGTGTAAGCCACCATGCCCAGCCTAATTTTTGTATTTTAAGTAGAGACGGAGTTTCAATATGTTGGCCAGGCTGGTCTTGTAGTCCTGGCCTCAAGTGATACTCCCACCTCCCACCTCAGCCTCCCAAAGTGCAGGGATTACAGGCATAAGCCACCATGCCTGGCCCATCCTATGAAAGAAAACATTTTTCATGGACCCATCTCCCCCCAAGATATTAACTTGAATCATTTTTATCACATCACTTATGTAAAACATAAAACTGGGTATTAAAAAACACTTCTTTTTGCTTTTGTTCTTATACCTAACCTTAAACAGTTTTCCAAAGTAGATAAATGTAAAAACCATGACATTCCACCTGCCTATGTTAACTGAAAATGGCGGGTGGTGTTTTGCTGACTGCACTGTGGGATGTGGTGTAACAAAGACACAGACTCAGCAGAGTAGGTCTGGATGGCCCCGATGCTCCTACTGGTGATGAAAATGGAAACCCAAAGCCAAACATCCATCTAGAGAACTGGTGAACCCTTTAAGGTGACACATCCACAGATCCCACCTGGAGAAATGTGAATCTAAGGATAGGAGACCGGGCATCCCCTGGAGGGTGGGAACCCATGGTGGCCACCTGCTCTAGAGTCAATGCTGAGAGTTAAGAGCAGCAGGGACCACCCACCCCTCCTTGATGTAAAACAACCATGAATCCCATGTCAGCCCCAGATGTACACCTCTCTGATAACTCCTCCAAGCTAGCTTATTGCCCTCAGCTCATTTGGTCAATTACCGTCTCCTGTACACATATCCCTTAAATATTTCAGGGTTTTGGCTTTTTTCTTGCCCTCATCTAAATCATCATTATCTGATCACAATCATTTATCACTCCCAGACTAAAAACCCTTCAGGCCAGGCACAGTGGTTTATGCCTGTAATTCCAGCACTTTGGGAGGCTGAGGCAGGCAGATCCCTGAAGGCCAGGTGTTCAAGATCCACCTGGTTAACATGATTAACCTCTTCAATACTAAAAATACAAAAACAGCCTGGCATGGTGGCACATGCCTATAACCCTGGCTACTCAGGAGACTGAGGTATAAGAATCACTTGAACCAGGAGATGGAGTCTGCAGTGAGATCACGCCACTGCACTCCAGCCTGGTCTAAAAAAAATTTTTTTTTTTAAAGAACCCTTCAATGGACTGGCAGGGTAACTCACTACTTTGGAAGGCTAGGGTGGGAGAATTTCTTGAGCCCAGGAGTTCAAGGCTGCAGTGAGCTATGATCTTGCTACTGCCCTCCAGCCTAGGTGACAGAGTGAGACCCTATCTCTGAAAGGAAAATAAAAGACAGGGTGCGGGTGCGGGTGCGGTGGCTCATGCCTGTAATCCCAGCACTTTGGGAGGCTGAGGTGGATGGATCACCTGAGATTAGGAGTTGAAGACCAGCCTGGCCAACATGGTGAAACCCCATCTCTACTAAAAATACAAAAATTAGGTGGTTGTGGTGCCATGTGCCTGTAATCCCAGCTACTCAAGAGGCTGAGGCAGAATTGCTTGAACCGGGGAGGTAGAGGTTGCAGTGAGCAGAGACCACACCACTACATTCCAGCCTAGGCAACAGAGTGAGACTCCATCTCAAAAAAAAAAAAAAAAATTAACTGGGCATGGTGGCAGGTGCCTATAATCCCAGTTACTTGGGAGGCTGAGGCAGGAGAATTGCTTAAACCTGGGAGGCAGAGATTGTAGTGAGCTAAGATTGTGCCATTACACTCTAGCCTGGGCAACAGAGTGAGAGTCCATCTCGAAAAAACAAAAACAAGTCTTCAGTGACTTCTGCCAACCTAATGATATCACTTACCCGTGTCTATGTCTTGAGCCTCAACCCTGGTCCCCCACATTCCTGCTATACTGATCCACCTTCCCAGACCATTTTCCTCCCACCCCTGACCAGAAGGCTGCCAGCCCCTAAAGGAGCTGTGTGTTCCCACAGCAGACAGATGAGGGCAGAGCACTGGGACACTAAACTGCAATTGCTTTTAGACTACCAAATTCTGGAGATGTGGAGAGCAGTGACCTAGTTTTGTTTATAGTTATAGCCGTAGTGTAGCTCTTTGCTTGGTATCTGGTAGGCAGGTGCTCAGTAAATAATGTTGAAGTGGCAGAAAAAGACTATATAATTGTTGGAGAGGTCAACGGGCAAGACCTCAGAAGTAAGGAAATGTAATGGCTCCTAATCATGAAAAATTGCCTAAAGCTTGGGGGCATCATTTTTTCCAGTATTTATTTATTTATTTATTTTTATTTACTTTTTTGAGACGGAGTCTCACTCTATCCCCCAGTCTGGAGTGCAGTGGCAGGATCTCGGCTCACTGCAACCTCTGCCACCCGGGTTCAAGTGATTCTCCTGCCCCAGCCTCCCCAGTAGCTGGGATTACAGATGCCTGACACTGCACCCTGCTAATGTTTATAATTTTAGTGGAGACGGGGTTTCACCATGTTGGTCAGGCTGGTCTCAAACTCTTGACCTCATTATCCACTCACCTTGGCCTCAAAAGTGCTGGATTACAGGCATGAGCCACCACACCCGGCCTCCTGTATTTAATTTTTTTAATTTCATTTTCCATTAAGAACATTAAAGAATATCTATAAAAGCAGGGTGCAGTGGCTCACACCTGTAATCCCAGCACTTTGGGAGGCTGAGGTAGGCAGATCACTTGAGGCCAGGAGTTGGAGACCAGCCTGGCCAACATGGTAGAACCCCATCTCTACTAAAAATAGTCCCAACTACTTGGGAGACTGAGGCAGGAGAATCACTTGAACCCCAGTGTGGTGGAGGTTGCATGAGCCAGGAGCACACCACTGCACTCCAGCGTGGCCAACAGAGCAAGACTATCTTAAAAAAAAAAAATCCCACAAAAAAAAAAAAAAGGAAAAAAACCCACAAAAGTAAGAGAATACTATAATCAACCACCAGCACCAGTCACTTGGCTTGAACAAGTATCAACATTTTGCCAAGCTTGTTTTATCTCTCCCTGGGGGTATCTCTTTTGATTGTCTCCGTTAACCCGCCCAGGAGCGACTTCATTAGCAAGTCAATGAGTCACTTAACTAACTGGTTTGCTGGTACTTGCCTGGGGCTAGGCAATTGGGAGGGTTAGGGGAAAAAAAAGTCTTGTAGGAAGGCAAGGTAGCTCACACCTGTAATCTAGCACTTTGAGAGGCTGCATCGGGTAGATGACCTGAGGTCAGGAGTTCGAGACCAGCCTGACCAACGTGGTGAAACCCCATCTCTACTAAAAATACAAAAATTAGCCGGGCATGCTGACACATGCCTGTAATCCCAGCTACTTGGGAGGTTGAGGCAGGAGAATTGCTTGAACCCGGGAGGTGGAGGTTGCAGTGAGCTGAGATCTCACCATTGCATTCCAGCCTGGTCAAGAAGCAACATTCCATCCAAAAAAAAAAAAAAAAACCCAAGGTGATTCTATTACAGACAGCTGCCTTAAGAACACCTGGATATGGCGGTCCCAGCGTGAATGATGGTACCATGATGGTTTTGGGAAAGTCCCCTTGGTGCCTTCACTTCCTTGACATGAAAGTGAGAGGGCTTGTTCCTGCCTTGATTAGCTGCAGCTCCCAGCTTCACGGCCTTTGTCAGCCTCATGGTGTTCCTCCTACCCTCATTTGCCACAGTGATTGCTCCCTTGTCCTTCATCTCCGCAGCCTTTCAGATAGAGCCCTGTCTCCTGGAAGAGGACAGCTTTCAGGCCCCCAGCATGTGTTCTGCCATATAAATCACAGAGTTCACCTTGGCTTCCTTCCTACCATCTCCCCAAGGACCTTGAGTGAGGACAAATCACAGGATCTTTTCCTGACTTAGGCACAGGCAGGGCAGCTGGAAGGGGCTGCAGAAGGGGCACTGGCAGCCACTCAGTCCCTCCGCCTTGCCTTGCCCAGCCCCTCAGCTGTGCATTTTTCTGGGCTAAGAAGACAAAACAGACAGATGCTAGGCTGCCAAGTGCTCTGGACAGGACAGGCTTGTGGGGGAGTGTGTGGAGGGGGTGTTTTTCTGTTCTCTGAATCCTCAGCCAAAATGGGAGGTGCCATTAGGGGCTAGGTGCCCACACAGATGCCGAGGAATGCCCAGGCTCCCATCCCTGAGACTGCCTGCTCAACAGCACTCCTTACTTTGCCTGACCCAGGTCACTGTGGCCTGACCATTTTTCCCGAGGTGGAGAGGAGCAATGCACTCCTGCAGCACTGGTATGGGAGGCGGCAGCTGTGGGGAGGGAGGGAGAGAAGGCCACAGGTGCACCTCCTGTGTAAGGAGGCCTCCCTCTCACTCTTCTTCAGCTGGCAGCGGGGTGGCTGCCCAGAACCAGGCTATCTGTATGAAACCTAGCTTTTGCACTTGTGACCTTGAACAAGTTTCTGAATCTCTCTGATCTCTGTTTCTTCAACGGAGATCATCATAAAACCTGTCTGATAGGCTGAGATTGAATGAATAATGAGATATGAAATGTGAATAGCACGTGAGGCCAGGCATGGTGGCTCACACCTGTAATCCCAACACTTTGGGAGGTCAAAGTGAGCAGATCACCTGAAGTCAGGAGTTAGAGACCAGCCTGGCCAACGTGGGGAAACCCCGTCTCTACTAAAAATATATATATACAAAAATTAGCCGGGAATGGTGGTGGGCACCTGTAAGTAATTCCAGCTACTAGGGAGGCTGAGGCAGGAGAATCTCTTAAACCCGGGAGGCAGAGGTTGCAGTGAGTCGAGATTACACCACTGCACTCCCGCCTGGGCAATAGAGAGACTGTCTCAAAAAAAACAGAACAAAACGGAATAGCACCTGATGTATTTTGTGTTCAAATGTTTGCAATCAGGATTATTATGTTTATTACTCAGCTGTCCCCTCTGTTCCTCTGGAAAGATACAGCAAAGCTGGCCAGGCGCAGTGGCTCATACCTATAATCCCAGCACTTTGAGAGGCTGAGGCAGGCGCATTGCTTGAGTCCAGGAGTTCAAGACCAGCCTGGCCAATATGGTGAAACTCCATCTCTACAAAAAATACAAAAATTTAGCCAGGCGTGGTGGTGCATGTCTGTGGTCCCAGCTACTTCGGAGGCTGGGGTGAGAGAATTACCTAAACCCAGGAGGTCAAGGGTGCAGTGAGCTGTGATTATACCACTACACTACAGGTGGGTGACAGAGTGAGAAGTTGTCTTTAAAAAAAAAAAAAAAAAAAGACTGGCCTGGCACAGTGCCTCATGTCAAGTAATTCCAGCACTTTGGGAGGCCGAGGTGGCCGGTTCATCTGAGGTCAGTTTTAGACAAACCTGGCCAACATGGTGAAACCCCGTCTCTACCAAAAATATGAAAATCAGCTGGGCATGGTGGCGGGTGCCTGTAATCCTAGCTACTCGGGAGGCTGAGGTATGAGAATCACTCGAACCCAGGAGGCAGAGGTTGCAGTGAGCTGAGATCACGCCACTGCACTCCATCCTGGGCGACAAGAGTGAAACTCCGTCTCAAAAAAAAAAAAAACAGCACAGCAAAGCACTGGAGGCCTGAAAACCAAGAGGCCTCGTTTTAAATCTCAGCTGTGTACTGGGAGGTTGTGTGACTGGACAAGGGCTTTCTTCTCTTTGAGCTCACTTCTCTCTAGTACTTGGGGGACACCATCCTCTACCCTCCAGGCTTGTATGCAGATTAAACATAATACAAGTGAGGTGGCTGGCATGATACTGCTATCAAAGGTGTTTAAGCCAGGCACAGTGGCTCATGCCTGTAATCGTAGCACTTTGGGAGGCCAAGGCAGGTGGATCACAAGGTCAGGAGATCGAGACCATCCTGGCTAACATGGTGAAACCCCATCTCTACTAAAAATACAAAAAATGAGCTGGGCGTGGTGGCACGCGCCTGTAGTCCCAGCCACTCGGGAGGCTGATGCAGGAGAATCGCTTGAACCCGGGAGGCAGAGGTTGCAGTGAGCTAAGATTGCGCCACTGCACTCTAGCCTGGGTGACAGAGCAAGACTCTGTCTCAAAAAAAAAAAAAAACAGGTGTTTGAATAAGTTTGTTCCCTTCATCCCACCCAGCTGTTGAGCCCTTCCTCCTTTTTTTTTTTGAGATGGAATCTCGTACTGTTGTGTCGGCTTGAGTGCAGTGGTGTGATTTCAGTTCACTGCAACCTCTGCCTCCTGGATTCAAGCAATTCTCTCTCAGCCTCCCAAGTACCTGGGACTACAGACACATGCAACTGTGCCTGGCTAAGCCCTTGCTCTCTTTAGGGTTTTCCTGCAGCTCTAGTCAGTATTTGGCTCAGCCAGCATCCACTGAGGCCTGCTGGCGTGTGCGTGCAGAAGCCTGTGGCTCTGCCCTGCTTAGGAGCCTTGCAGCCTGACAGGACAAAGGCCTGGTGCTGTCTTTGAGTCACCTCTGGAATAGATGGCAGCTGTAGTTAGCTAGGCTGGGAGAAAAGACACAGGACCAGAAAGACCTAGAGTGTGAAATTTCAGTCATGTCACCATATAGACCACTTAGTGGTTTTCCATGGTGTTTTGGCCCGGTAGTCAGCCCTGCCCACCTCTGAGCTCATCAGCTACCATTCCCTGCTGCTTTTGGTTCCTTAAGCCAACCCTTTCCTCCCTTCATTCAGCTGCATTGGAGGACCATAGAGGTGAAAAAGGACAGATGAGAACTCCACGGCCAGAGCTTTTCCTTGAATTGTCTAGAACGTTCTTAGCTTTCTGTATGGCTCTTCCTTATCCTTATGTCTTAGCCTTCCAGAACCCTTAGCTATGGGAGTTTATCTTTATAAACCCCTCCCATCCCCCTTTATTCCTGTTTCCTTTCTGGTGCTTACTGGTGGTTATTCACCTAGCTGTTGATTGTCAGTGTCCATGACTAGGTGCACTGTAAGCTCCATAGGGTAGAGTGCATATCTGTTTAGTTCACAAAGGCATCCCTGCCCCGAGAACTGGGCCCAACATAGCAGGCAGGCACTCAAATAACACTTGAATGAGCAAGAAGCCTTGGAAGGGAGAGCAGCAGGAGGGTAAGAAGCTCTAACTAACTTGACTTTTTTTTTTTTTTTTTGAGAGGAGTCTCACTCTGTCACCCAGGCTGGAGTGCAATGGCGTGGTCTCAGCTCGCTGTAACCTCTGTCTCCTGGGTTCAAACTCCTGCCTCAGCCTCCTGAGTAGCTACAGGTGCCTGCTGCCACACCTGGCTAATTTTTGTGGTTTTAGTGGCAATGACGGTGTTTCACTCTGTTGTCCAAGCTGGTCTCAAACTCCTGACCTCGTGATCCGCCCACCTCAGCCTCCCAAAGTGCTGGGATTACGGGCATGAGCCACCGAGCCTGGCCGGATTTTTTTTTTTTTTTTTTTTTTTTTTGAGACAAGTTCTCAAGCTGTCACCCAAGCTGGAGTATAGTGGCACAGTCACAGCTCACTGCAGCCTCATCCTCCTGGGCTCAATTCATCCTCTCACCTCAGCCTCCCAAGTAGCTGAGTCTACAGACATGCATCACCATACCCAGCTAATTTTCATACCTTTTGTAGAGACAGGGCTTTGCCGTGTTGCCAGGCTGATGCAGAACTCCTGGGCAAAAACCATCCACCCACCTTGGCCTCCCCAAAGTACTGGCACTGCAGGCATGAGCTACAGTACCTAGCCTGACTCAATACATTGGCATGATGATGGCTTACTGCAGCCTTGGCCTCCCTGGCCTCAGCTGATGCTCCCACCTCAGTCTCTCAGGTAGCTGGGACTATAGGACACATATTCTCACAACAGCTAATTGTATTTTTGTAGTGATACCGTTTCACCATGTTGCCCAGGCTGGTCTCAAACCCCTGGGCTCAAGTGATCTGCCCACCTTGGCCTCCCAAAGTGCTGGAATTACAGGTGTGAGCCACTGTGCCCAGCCAGGGGAGGGTCTTATTGTCTAGATTCTGGAGTCTGGACTTGATCCTGTAGGCAGTAAGAGACAAAATGACAGTTTTCTAGACAGGAATGACAGCTGTGGCATTTTAGAAAGAGAACTGACAACCAGTAAAGAGGTTAGACTGGAGAGCTGCAAAGCTAGGGGCTATGCAGGAGTTCAGAGATGGGGGGCAGGGTGCTAGAGGTGTCCCCCAAACCACATACATACCACTTAATGGTGGGGAAATTTTATGCTTCTAAACAATCAGCTAGATGGGAATGGGGTCAGAGTTAGTGGTAGCTTTCTCAGCAGCATGTAGAAAAAAGACAAGGATGTTGGTTGAATGCATGTTCTACTGAGGCTGCTAGTCCTGGTACTGCTTGGAAATAAGAAAGACTTTCTTCCAGGCCAGGCACAGTGGCTCAGGCCTGTAATCTCAGCACTTTGGGCCACTGCACTCTAGTCTGGCAGCAGAGTAAGACTCGGTCTCAAAAAAAAAAAAAAAAGAAGCAAATACTCCCCCAAAGAGGTAACCATGTGGAGTTGCCACGCTAAGCTCCAGCTACATGGGGTTTTTTGTTTTGTTTGCTTGCTTTTTTGAGACTTGCTATGTCATCCAAGCTGGAGTGCAGTGGCGCAATCTAGGCTCACTGCAACCTCCTCCTCTTGGGTTCAAGCTATTCTCCTGCCTCAGCCTCCTAAGTAGCTGGGATTATAGGCGCCTGCCACTAGTAGAGACAGGGTTTCACCATGTTGGCCAGGCTGGTGTGTGTTCTTAATTTAACTCTCTCTGTGCACTCTCTGTGCAGAGAAAACCTCTGTCTGTGTTGTTTTCTGCTGTGTTCCTGGGTCCTGGGAATAGTAAGTACTTCATAGCTGTTTGTTTTGCCTTATTTTGAAACAGGGTCTTATTCTGTTGCCCAAACTGGAATCCAGTGGTGTGATCATAGCTCATTGCAGCCTCCACCTCTTGGGTTCAAGTGATCTTCCCACCTCAGCCTCCTGAGTAGTTGGGACCACAGGGATGCACCACTACACCTGGCTGATTTCTTTTGTAGAAACAGGGTCCCCCTGTGTTGCCCAGGCTGGTCTTGAACTCCTGGATTTAAGCAATCCTCCCGTCTTGGCCTCCCAAAATGTTGGGATTACAGGTATAAGCCACTGCGCCCAGCCCATAGCTGTTTTTGATTGAGCAAATTGATCAGTCTTGTATATTTATTCCAGATATGTAACTGGTTCATCAATGCCCGGCGGCGGCTTCTCCCAGACATGCTTCGGAAGGACGGCAAAGACCCTAATGAGTTTACCATTTCCCGCCGTGGGGGTAAGGCCTCAGATGTGGCCCTCCCCCGTGGCAGCAGCCCCTCAGTGCTGGCTGTGTCTGTCCCAGCCCCCACCAATGTGCTCTCCCTGTCTGTGTGCTCCATGCCGCTCCACTCAGGCCAGGGGAAAAGCCAGCAGCCCCCTTCCCACGCAGGGAGCTGGAATCCCCCCAAGCCCCTGGTGACCCCTGGTAGCACACTCACCCTGCTGACCAGGGCTGAGGCTGGAAGCCCCACAGGTGGACTCTTCAACACGCCACCACCCACACCCCCAGAGCAGGACAAAGAGGACTTCAGCAGCTTCCAGCTGCTGGTGGAGGTGGCGCTACAGAGGGCTGCTGAGATGGAGCTTCAGAAGCAGCAGGACCCATCACTTCCATTACTGCACACTCCCATCCCTTTAGTCTCTGAAAATCCCCAGTAGGTGTCTGCCAAGAGGGGTGCTCAAGGCTCAAGCCAGCTGTCCTGGGTTTCCGTTTTGGTTCCCTTTCATGCAGAGGGTTTTCTATGGATCACTGCCAAACATTGGGATCATCTCCTCTGTCCAGAGGTCCTCAGCAGGAAGATGCCAGTTGGCACCACTGCACTGTGATGGGGGACCTCTCTGCTGACTCTGCCGTTTCTCCAGGCCTCCCCTCAGTGATGAGACCAAGAGATCGGAGACAAGTATGGTGCTGCTGCTGCTGCTGCTTCTCCAGAGAATCCCTGGGACACCTTTGTTCCAGCCTGGTTTCCTGGGCTGGGCTTAGGAAAGCTGCCAAGTTCAGTCCTATGTTGGGTCCAAGCTACCCCTGTGCTGTTTCTGTCAAGCCAGGTGTGGACATTCCAAGTTCATATGCGTGAACAAAAGAAGAGGAACCCAGTGGATGTACCGGAACCGACTCCAGTTGAATGTTTAGATTTTTGCTAAACTGTTTTGTTTTTCCCTTTTTTGCTGTGGTTTACATTCACGGCAGTAGTTAGCCCAGGTGTGGGGAACAAGAGTGCACTGCATGATAAGAGTTCTGGTGAACTGGGAAGGACCCACCACTGTAACTGGGGATTGTTTTGCAAGAAAGGAGTATTTTTATTTTGGGGGACCAGCTAAGTCTCTGCAGTAGTGTGAAATTTCAAATGGTTGTTTTGGTTTACCAAAAAAAGGCAGAAAAAACAACTGTATGAGCGCATTGGCTTTTCTGCCACAGGCACAGAAGGGTAGAAAGCCACAGCAGGGGGCAGTCTAGCAGAATGTGACTAAGTCTAGGCACCGAGCAGAGAAGGATAAGATCAAAAGGTGTTTGGTTTTTCTTTTAATTTGTATTGTAGTTTTTTTGGGGGGGTGGGGGGAGGTAAACTAGACTGAAGACATGGATTTTTTTTTCTTTTTTTTTCTTTAATATTTTTCCCTTTGTTCTTGAATACTTTTGCCCTGTACCCTGAGTTTTGAATTCCTTTAGGAACTTGGATTAGAGAGGCTCGAATGTCAGAAGCTCCCAGCACCTCCTACTTGGAGGGAAGTGAGCCATCTGCTGGTCAAGAAGTCCTCCAAATGGGCAGCTCTTCCCCAATGGCGGCAACTTGGGGAAAGCAGGAATAGAGTCCTGCCGAGGAACTGCCTTGAGAGGAGGCTGGGGCCGGAAAACGGTTAGAAGCCTGCTAGCTGGGAGTGTCTTTGTTTCACCTTACTCTTAAACTAGAGTTGCAGGGGCCCCTGACCTGAACTTCCCAGTGAAACAGATCACAATTGGTCTTCTGCTCCTCCCTCTCCCCCATTTTTGTTTTGCTCCTTTTTTTTTTGAGACGGAGTCCCACTGTCGCCCAGGCTGGAGTACTGTGGTGCGATCTTGGCTCATTGCAACCTCTGCCTCCCGGGTTCAAGCAGTTCTCTGCATCAGCCGCCCAAGTAGCTGGGATTACAGGTGCCTGCCACCACACCCAGCTAATTTTGTATTTTTAGTAGAGATGGGGTTTCGCCATCTTGACCAGGCTGGTCTTGAACTCCTGATCTCGTGATCTACCTGCCTCAGCCTCCCAGAGAGCTGGGATTACAGGTGTGGGCCACCACGTCCAGTCTCTTTGCTGTTTCATTGCTGATAGTGTTAACAGCAATATGTCCCATCTTTATATATGCTAAGAAACACTAATTCTAGGTTATTATTAGCTGAAATATTTTTGTCCTGAATAACATCGTTACTGGGCCAAAAGATAGATCAGGACCCCCAGCCTTTAGTTTCCTGAAGTCACCAGCTCAGGCACAAGGAGAAGGGGTTCCTGGATATTGACTAACGGGGGTGGGCCAGCCAGGAGAAAGATAGTAACGTGTTCTTTACTTTCTGGGAAGATCCCTGAAGCCATCACAGAGGCTCCCCAACTTCTGAGTCACCCATCTGTTGCTGAGGGAGTGGGAATGGATTGCTTAAGGAGAGGGAGTTTTGCTGTTTCCAGGTGGGCAAGTTTCCTGGCACTCTGTGTTGCCTCCTGGCTTCTTCCTCCCTTGCCCTCTCCCTGTGTGCCCCAGGGGGATCAGGGATCCTCACCCTCCTGAGGCCCAGTGGGGGAAGAATGAACATGGCTGCTTCCAGGTTAACTGAAGCTGCCATTTGCCCAGCCTCTTCCATCCCAGCCCTGTCAGTGAGCCCAGGTCTGATGCAACTGCTGCAGGATTTCTGTAGTAGAGAACTCTGGAAGTATATTGGGCTGAGGTGGGATTTTCCCTCCCCCACAGTGCACTGAGCAATGGAGGGTGGTGAGGGATGAGGGAGCCATGCTGCTGAATTCTGGTTGGCATTCCCCCCCTTGTGTAAAATGGGGTGTTGGGGTAGGTCAGACTCTGCTTGGGTTTGGTTGTAAGATAAAGCTGGAGGCTAAGCACAGTTGTCCTATTGGATTATTTGAGCAAAAACTACTGTAAATAACTTTTTTGTCTTTTGTCAAATAAAATTGTTTTTGTTTTTGTTTTTTTAAGCAGAAACAGGGTTCTTAACTGTTTGATCCATCAGGACTTAGGGCCCAGGCTTGAAGACAAAGCAGTCACTAGCTTCTTACTTTGCCTTACATTTTTCACTCTCCCTCTAGTAGCCAGCTGTGAGTTCTGTGCACGCTGCACCCCTGTCCCTTTCACCAACTCCATTCTGGATCCCATTCAACTCAGGGTGAAGGGGGCCTCTGCATCCCACACTAGGCCAGTCTTCCCTGGGATCAACAGTTAAGCTTTGGAGTTGCTAAGTGGCGAGAATGTAACCTTGAGGAACTGGCAACTCTGTCCTCCCCCCCCCAGTGAGGAAAGAACATGACTGCATCATGAACCCAGCATAGAGAAGCAGCTATGAGATGGTATCTCCAATCATATCTGAAACCAGGACCACCTCTAGACTTCCCTATTATGTAAGCTAGTAAATTCCCCTTTTTGCTTAAACTACCTGTTGATACATTTCTGCCATACTGAAATGACAGTACACTAACTGCAGACCAAACTTCAAAAACCAAGGTCTGCAACAGTGGGAAACCAAGTTTGGCTGAGTGTGCCTGGGTCTGTGCTATGCTCAATCTCTTTTTTTGGTGTTTTTTTTTCTTTTCTTTTTTTTTTTAGGCAGAGTCTCGCTCTGTCACCAGGCTGGAGTGCAGTGGCATAATCTCGGCTCACAGCAACCTCTGTCTCCCAGGTTCAAGCGATTCCCCTGCCTCGGTCTCCCAAGCAGCTGGAACTACAAGTGTGTACCACTATGCCCAACTAATTTTTTGTATTTTTTAGCAGAGACGGGGTTTCACCATGTTGGCTAGGATGATCTCGATGTCCTGACTGTGATCTGCTTGCCTCGGCCTCCCAAAGTGCTAGGATTACCGGCATGAGCCACCATGCCCGGCCCCAATCTCTTAATTTTTGTATACACATACATGAAAGTGAGATGCCCTAGGTAAAGAAATTGAGTGGGCTGTGGCTTGTGCCTGTAATCCCAGCTACTCCAAGGCTAAGGCTGGAGGATCACTTAAGCCCAGGAGTTTGAGGCTGCGGTGAGCTGTGATTGGGCCACTGCACTCCAACCTGGGTGACAGAATGAGACCCCATCTCTCTCTCTTTTTTTTTTTTTTTTTTTTAAAGGGTCCAGGAACCGCGGTGGCTCACACCTGTAATCCCAGCACTTTGGGAGGCGGAGGCGGGGGGCAGATTACCCAAGGTCAGGAGTTCAAGACCAGCCTGGCCAATATGATGAAACCTTGTCTCAAAAAAAAAAAAAAACAGTAGGTATTAAGATACTTGCCTGAACTCATATGGCCCATATAAATGTGGAGCTAGAATTCGAATTCAAGTATGTTTTGCTTCAGGGTCACTCAGGTCTGCTCAGAACCTACCTGAACTAATATAGTGGGCACTTATATATATAGTGGCCACTAATGTAGTATCATCTAGCTGTCTAGAATGGTGCAATGGGCTAAGCACAAGAAGTTTCTTCTATGAACGAAATCTTGATTTCATCCCAGTCACCTGGATGGAAGATGTCTTATCTCTCCTGCAGGTCACTCTCCTTTAGGAATTTGGAGAGCCTCGCCACTCAAGTTTCCCAGATTAAAGAGCCTCAATTCCCTCAGCCATTCACCCAAGGTCCTGATTTTTCCCCCACTTCTCTCTCGGTATCTCAAACTGCACACTTGGCCCTGGGGCTCAGCAAAATAGGCACGTGCTGTTAAGGCTTTTCAAAGTAAGTTTAATACTCAGTTCACATCAGCCGAGCGTAGTAGCTCATGCTTGTAATCCCAGCACTTTGGAAGGCCAAGGCCAGTGGATCACTTTTGAGGTCAGGAGTTTGAGACCAACCTGGCCAACATGGTGAAAACCTATCTCTACCAAAAATACAAAAATTAGCAGGGTGTGGCGGCACACCCCTGTAATCCCAGCTACTCGGGGTTGAGGCAGGAGAATCGCTTGGACCCAGAGGTGGAGGCTGCAGTGAGCCAAGATCGCATCATTACACATCAGCCTAGGCGACAGAGTGAGACTCTGTCTCAAAAAAAAAAAAAATGTAATTTATATCTAGAAAATACTAATACTCCCAGAAAAGGGGAAGTAATTTGGATTGTTCAATCCCCTAGGGAGAGATGGCTTCTGACAAATATTTTTCAAAGAACTGAAACAAAGAGTGTCTTCTGCATCAAGCTTCCACTGAGCCCTGGAGTGAGCAAGCACTTTAGATAATGAAAGTGAACCTTGGGATAATATGGCTAGGGCCCCTCTGAAGCTGGGAACATGATCTAAGGACATCTACATTATTATAGCCTCATTCAGGAAACAGCTTTTAAATGCATCAGCCTCTGGTCGCGAATACCTGCTGTCTCTTTGGGCTGGCTGTGTATTGCCTGACTACCTCTCTATACCCTTGTTCTTGTTTTTTTTTTTTTTTTTTTTTTTGAGACAGAGTCTCACTCTGTCATCCTGGATATAAGAGATCGCCACTGCACTCCAGCCTGGCCCACAGAGCGAGACTCCATCTCAAAAAAAATAAATAAAGGTAGTGGTAGTGATTGGTGGGGAGGGGGTATGCCATCCTCTAGACCGGTAGTCAGGGAAGTCCTCCTCCTTTCCACTTTTTTTTTTGAGACAGAGTCTCGCTCTGTCACCAGGCTGGAGTGCAGTAGTGCAATCTCGGCTCACTGCAACCTCCGCCTCCTCAGTTCAAGCAATTCTCCTGCCTCAGCCTCCCGAGTAGCTGGGACTAAAGGCACGTACCACCACACCCAGCTAATTTTTGTATTTTTAGTAGAGATGGGGTTTCACCATGTTGGCCAGGATGGTCTCAATCTCTTGACCTCGTGATCCATGGGCCTCAGCCTCCCAAAGTGCTGGGATTACAGGTGTGAGCCACCACGCCCGGCCCCTTCTGCTGTTTTCAAATGGTAGTTTCTCCATGGCCCCCAGGCTTAGAACCACTAGGAAACTTTTTTTTGGCCCCAACTCAACCCTATGAATAAGCATCATTCTGGGGTAAGACTCAGGACTCTGGATTTTAAAAGTACAATCTAGTTGGAAAGCTGGTACATGAAGACTCCCACAGGGCAGAGGCCAGGTGTGTCTTGTATGGCTATATCCTTGTTACTTTAGGCACCAGAGCTGCAGAGGATAAGGTCCAGCACTCAAGAAGGATGCAGAAATAACCATCACTGCTGTCAATGTTACTGATTTCAAAGGCATTTCTCTATAACCCAAGCCTGGGTTCAAATTCTTGGTCTGTCACTGAATAGCTGTCATGACCACAGGCAAGTCAGTTCACTACTCCAAACTTCAGTTTTCATCATCAATAAAATGGGAATAGTAACACTCACCTCTTGGGAGGATGAAATAGGGTAATCTATATGTTACTATCCATCCTTGCTCAGCACACAGCTGAGGGAAAAACAACCCGTAAAACAACTCGCCCCATACCATACGGCTTTTAAGTGGCAGAATTGGCCCTAATTACCCAGAAAAGTGATTCTCAAGCCTAAATATGCATCCATATCATCAGGAAAGGTTACAAAAATGCATATTCCCAGACCTCATGCCCAGAGGGTCTGGGTAGGAATCTGCATTCCTGCCACAGGAGATTCTGATGTTCTTGCTCCAGAGACCATCATTATCAGGACTTATCCCCAGGAAACTCGTGGGCTGGGAAAGTAGCAACTCCTTGTCTTTCAGAGTTACCAGAAGAGTCTCTGAGCCATCTGACTTTGCTTCGAAGAAGCTATGGTAACTTGAAGGTCTAGTGTAACCTACCATTTTAATTACCGAAGTAATCTATACTCAATGTAGAGAAATTGCAAGTAAAGGTATAAAAAGGAAAGAGTTTAGTATAATGGTTAAAAGCCCAACCATGTTTTGGATGAAAATGAATGTACTGGGCATCATGGCTCATGCCTGTAATCCCAGCACTTTGGGAGGCCGAGGCGGGTGGATCACCCAAGGTCAGGAGTTTGAGACCAGTCTGGCAAACATGGCAAAATCCCCGTCTCTACTAAAAATACAAAAATTAGCTGAGTGAGGTGGTGGGTGCCTGTAGTTCCAGCAACTAGGGAGGCTGAGACAGGAGAATTGTTTGAACCCGGGAGGTGGAGGTTGCAGTGAGTCAAGATCGCACCACTGCACTCCAGTCTGGGTGACAGAGTGAGACTCCGTCTCAAAAGCAAAACAAAACAAATGTGAAACATTTAGCAAAGTAACTGGTACCTAACGAGGGCTCATTAAGTGCTAGTATGACATTTATTGTAGGCCAAAAAAAAGACCAGGATGCAACCTCAGATCTCCATTTCAACAACAGATGCCCTTTCCATGGCTGGTGGTTCCCCCGAGGATTTCTGATACCTGTGATCCTTCAGTGCCTGAGAGGGGCCAGTTTTAACCCCTCAGAGCATACCTTCCTCTCCAAACCCCACTACAAGTAGCTAGCAGTGCTATCGAGGCATTCAGCTGCAAGGAAATAGCCTTAAGGCTGAGCTCATGTGTTCAACTAGCGCTAAAAAGCTACAGACTCACAAAGACAAAATTTGTCCTACTTCCAAATCTGTCTCTCCCACTTCCAAATCTGACCCTTCATCAAGTTATTTCTATCTCAGACCACCCAGGATGTTTATTTTAACCAGATGGATTCACTGAGATTCAGCCAGATCCCGGCTTCTCAAGATAAGGAAAGCCTTGGGTGAAAGCAAAAAGGGAACAAGTTTGAATCCCATAAATACCTTCTAGGCAAGGGCTTCCACTCTGGCTGCCAGCTTAGCTTCAGCTGCTCCTAGAAAGAGGAGGAACAGGGATCAGGTTTCAGATACCTGTTGAACTTCTAACTTGCTGTATGACCTTGGGCTACACTACAGGATTTGAGGACCCTTACAACTAGAACTTTCTGTGACCTCTCCCAACCCCATGCACATATAATGACTCTTGGTCAGAGCTTCACATGTAATATAAACATGACCTACAGTTGGGCGTGCTGGCTCATGCCTGTAATCCCAGCACTTTGGGAGGCTGAGGCGGGCAGATCACTTGAGGTCAGGAATTGGAGAGCAGCCTGGTCAACATGGTGGAAGTCCATCTCTACTAAAAATACAAAAATTAGCTGGGTGTGGTGGCCGGGACCTGTAATCCCAGCTACTCAGGAGGCTGAGAAGAATCGCTTAAACCTGGGAGGCGGCACCACTGCACTCCAGTCTGGATGAGACAGGGAGACCCTGTCTCAGAAGAAAGAAGAAGGGAAGGGAAGGGGAGGGGAGGGGAGGGGAGGAGAGGGGAGACAAAAAAATAGTGCCTAATGAAATGCTCAACCATTACTAATCATTATGGAAGTACAAATCAAAACCACAAAAAAATACTAGTTTGCACCTAGTCGGATGATTATTAACAACAGAAAAAAAAATTTATCTCTGGGCCGGGAGCAGTGGCTCACATCTGTAATCCCAGCACTTTGGGAGGCCAAGGCAGGTGGATCACCTGAGGTTGGGAGTTCGAAACTAGCCTGACCAACATGGAGAAACCCCATCTCTACTAAAAATACAAAATTAGCCAGGCGTGGTGATGCAGGCCTATAATCCCAGCTGCTCACGAGGCTGAGGCAGGAGAATCACTTGAACCTGGGAGGCGGAGGTTGCAGTGGGCCGAGATCACGCCACTGCACTGCACTCTAGCCTGGGTGACAGAGTGAGACTCTGTCTCAAAAAAAAAAAAAAAAAAAGTCTGGGCGCAGTGACTCACACCTGTAATCCCAGCACTTTGGGAAGTGAAGACGGGTCTCAAAAAAAAAAAAAGTCTCAGAACCCTTGTGCACTGCTGGTGGAAAGCAAAATGCTGCAGCTGCTGGGGAAAACAACAGTTCCTCAAAAAATTAAAAATAGGATTACAATATGATCTAGTGATTCCACTTCTTAGAATATTCCTCTTCTGAGAAATAACAAAGCAGGGACACAAACAGATACTTGTACACTCCACATCTGTAGCAGCATCTATTATTCAGAATAGTCAAAGTGTAAGCAACCCAAATGTCTATCAGTGGGTAGGCAAAATGTATGTACATACAACAGTTTTTAAAAGGAAAAAAAGTCTACCACATGCTACAACATGGGTGAAACTTGAGGACGTAATGCTAACTGAAACAAACCAGTGACAAAAGGACAAATACTGTACTTATGAGGTACTCATTAGAATACTCAAATTCCTACAGAGAAAGTAGAATGGAACTAGTTTCCAGAGATCGGGGAAATGGAAGAATGAGGAGTTATTTTTAATATGTACAGAGTTTCAGTTTTACAAGATGACAAAGTTCTGAAAATGGATGGTAGTGAAGGCTGCACAACAAAGTGAATCCACTTAATTCCACTCAACTATATACTTCTTTTTCTTTTTTCTTTTTTTGAGATGGAGTCTTTTTTTTTTTTTTTTTTTTTTTGAGACAGAGTCTTACTCTGTCACCAGGCACCAGGCTGGAGTGCAGTGGTGCGACCTCGGCTCACTGCAACCTCCGCCTCCCGGGTTCAAGCAATTCTCCTGCCTCAGCCTCCCAAGTAGTTGGGACTACAGGCATGCGCCACCACGCCCAGCTAATTTTTTTGTATTTTTAGTAGAGATGGGGTTTCACCATCTTGGCCAGGACAGTCTCGATCTCTTGACCTCGTGATCCGCCCGCTCGGCCTCCCAAGAGATGGAGTCTTGCTGTTGTTGCCCAGATTGAAGTGCAATGGCACAATCTCAGCTCACCGCAACCTCTGCCTCCTGGGTTCAAGCGATTCTCCTGCCTCAGCCTCCCAAGTAGCTGGGATTACAGGCATGTGCCACCACACCCGGCTAATTTTGTATTTTTAGTAGAGACAGGGTTTCAGCATGTTGGTCAGGCTGGTCTCAAACTCCTGACCTCATGATTCGCCTGGCCTCCCAAAGTGCTGGGATTACACTGCACCCAGCCAACTATATACTTAATAACTGGTGAAATAATAAACTTTGTTAAATATATTTTACTAAAATTTAAAAAAACAATTTTTTATTTTATTTTATCTTGAGACAGGGTTTCTCACTCTGTCACCCAGGCTGGACTGCAGTGGTGCGATGATCACAGCTCACCTGCAGCCTCGACCTCCTGAGCTTAAGCGAGCCTGCCATCTCAGCCTTCCGAATAGATGAGACAACAGGTGTGCACCACCATGCCTGGCTAATTTTTGTTTGTTTGTTTGTTTTTGTAGAGATGGAGTCTCCCTGTGTTGCCCAGGCTAGTCTTGAAACCCTGGGCCCAAGTGATCCTCCTGCCTCAGCCTCCCAAAGTGCTGGGATTACAGGCGTGAACCCACCAAGCCAGGCCCTTAAAAATATTTTTAATTCCTGGCTGGGCACGATGGCTCACAACTGTAATACCAGCACTTTGGGAGGCCAAGGCAGGCAGATCACAAGGTCAGGAGATCAAGACCATCCTCACCAACATGGTGAAACCCCATCTCTACTAAAAATACAAAAATAAGCTGGGTGTGGTGGCGCATGCCTGTAATCCCAGCTACTCCGGAGGCTGAGGCAGGAAAATCACTTGAACCAGGGAGTTGGAGGTTGCAGTGAGCTGAGATCACGCCATTGCACTCCAGCCTGGCAACAGAGAGAGACATCATCTCAAAAAAAAAAAAAAAAATTTTTAATTTGCTGGGTACAGTGGTTGACTCCTGTAATCCCAGCACTTTGGGAGGCCGCAGCAGGCCGATTACCTGAGGTCAGGAGTTCGAGACCAGCCTGATCAACATGGAGAAACTCCATGTCTACTAAAAATACAAAATTAGCTGGGTGTGGTGGTACATGCCTATAATCCCAGCTACTCGGGAGGCTGAGTCAGGAGAATCGCTTGAACCTGGGAGGCAGAGCTTGCAGTGAGCCAAGATCATGCCATTGCACTCCAGCCTAGACAGAAAGAGTAAAACTCTGTCTCAAAAAAAAGAAATACTAATTTGGCCAGTCATGGTAGCTCATGCCTGTAATCCCAGCACTTTGGGAAGCCGAGGTAGGCAGATTGCCTGAGCTCAGTAATTCAAGACCACCCTGGGCAACACAGTGAAACCCCATCTCTACTAAAATACAAAAAATTAGCCGGGTGTGGTGGTGCATGCCTGTAATCCCAGCTACTCCAGAGGCTGAGGCACGAGAATCACTTGGGAGGCAGAGGCTGCAGTGAGCTGAGATGGAGCCACTGCACTACAGCCTGGGCGACAGAGCAAGACTCTGTCTCCAAAATAAATAAATTAATAGATAAATAAATAACATGTTTAATTTAAAAAAGACTTTTGAATCTAGTTTTATCCATCTTCAATGCCCTCACCAACTCTCACCTAAATTACTTCAATAGCCTTTTAACTAGTCCTCCATTCTGATCCAGTCCCCCAAATAGCAGCGAGCATGATCCTTCTAAGATGCAAACCTGATGGCTTCCCTTGCCCCTGGGATAAGAAGCAAACTCTTCAGTATGATTCTTGCGTCCTTCCCCCTCCGGTGGCTTCATTCCTTACCATTAGCCCACATGGTTTCATTTCCCTAAAGTTTCTCTCCCACCTTCACCTCCCTCTTCTCCTTCTAATTTCTTCCTTCAGAGTTTAGCCTTCCCTAATCCCCCCCAGATCAAGTTCCGCATTATACATCTTCACCAGGAGGAGACCTGGCAGAGTGAAAATTTACCTTTATGTAGGCCAAGGGCTGGCTAGTCATTCTTCCAGCATTCTATGACAGATTCACCAGTTTGTCTTCTGAACTACATGCCAGCAGGGAGTCTGTAAAGAGGTTTTGTAACAATGGTATATTTCCAAACAAGTGAGTTTGGAAGCTCTTGGCCCCCTGAAGTTTCCCTGAAAATCTGACATGAGGCAGATTGATTAACAGGAGAAAAGGCATACAAATTTTATTTAATGTGTATACCCAGGAGTCTTCAGAATGAAGACCCAGCTCCCCAATAAGGTACAGAAGCTTCTTTTTTTTTTTTTTTTTTTTTTTTTTTGGCCCAAGCTGGAGTGCAATGGTGCAATCTTGGCTCACTGCAACTTCTGTCTCCCAGGTTCAAGCAATTCTCCTGCCTCAGCCTCCTTGGGATTACAGGCGTGCACCACCACACCCGGCTGATTTTTTGTATTTTAGTAGAAATCGGGTTTCACCATGTGATCCTCCCACCTTGGCCTCCTAAAGTGCTGGGATTACAGGCATGAGCCAACATGCCCAGCCAGGTACAGATGCTTCTATACCATCTTGAGGTTACGGAAAGAATGGGGGCTTGGATCTTGGTAGAATAGGTTATGGGAAGAGGGGAGCAGGGAATTTTATTGGGGGACAACAAAAGATTACTGGAATGGGGATCAGAAATTGTAAATAGTTATCTTTGGAATTTAAATGATTACTGGAGACAGTCATTACCTTTAAAAAGGGTCTGTACATGTGTGGTTATACTGTTCTCTTCTGCAATAGAAAATGAGGTAACTGGGAGAGGAACAAGAACTCTTCTCCTTGGTGGGTCAGTCATATCTTTCTGTAGACAGGAGAAAAGTCTCTTCCAGCACCTTGATCTCTAAAGGTTTTCAATTTCAGATATTATGTTAGGCACAGTGGCTCATGCCTGTAATCTCAACAAATTGGGAGGCCGAGGTGGGAGGATTGCTTGAGCCCAGGAGTTCAAGACCAGCCTGGGCAACATAGTAAGACCCTGTTCCTACAAAGAAAAAAAAAAAAGGCAGGGTATGGTGGCTCACACCTGTAATCCCACCACTTTGGGTGGCTGAGACGTGTGAATCATCTGAGGTCAGGAATTTGAGACCAGCCTGGACAAGATGGCAAAACCCCGTCTCTACTGAAAAATACAAAAATTAGCCAGGTGTGGTGGCGCATGCCTGTAATCCCAGCTGCTGGGGAGACTGAGGCAAGAGAACCAGTTGAACCTGGGAGGTGGAGGTTGCAGTAAGCAGAGATCACGCCACTGAACTCCAGCTTGGGTGACAGAGTGAGACTCTCCCAAAAAAGGAAAAACTTAGCCAGGTGTGGTGGCATATGCCTGTGCCTGCAGCTTCAGCTACTTGGAAGGCTGAGGTGGGAAGATCGTTTGAACCCAGGAGATCAAAGTTGCAGTGAGGCCAGTTTCAGTGGCTCATGCCTGTAATCCCAGCACTTTAGGAGGCCGAGGTGGGCAGATCACCTGAGGTTGGGAGTTCGAGAAAAGCCTCACAAACATGGAAAAACCCCGTCTCTACTAAAAATACAAAATTAGCTGGGCATGGTGGTGCATGCCTGTAATCCCAGCTACTCAGGAGGCTGAGGCAGGATAATTGCTTGAACTCAGGAGCTGGAGGTTGTGTTGAGCCGAGATCATAGCATTGCACTTCAGCCTGGGCAACAAGAGCAAAATTCTGTCTCAAAAAGAAAAAAAAGCAAGCTGCAGTGAGCTCTATCATGCCACTGCATTTGAGCATGGGCAACGGAGTGACATCGTGTCTCAAAAACTAAACTAAAATAAAAGTCATTATACTAGGGAGCCATATTTTGGGGTGAAATATTTTTATGTCCTTCAACTGGCTAAGCTTTACCATTGCACATGGGAGGGAAACTGGATCAGAAAAGAGGCAGGGCTGAAAAGAACAAGACCCATGGGAAACTCAGGACAAAAGGTGTACACCCGTATAATGTATACGGCCCTTCCACCAGTTCCAGACAGTAATGTGATCGCAGTGTGTTTCACCTTGGGGGTCCAGCCCCACTTAATCTACTAAAATAATGTCAGAGTGGGCTTGGGGTGGAAAACACCAGCTATGGTATTCTGAAAAAGCTCCCTAGGAGGTTTTTTGTTTTTTTTTGAGATGGAATCTTGCTCTGTTGCCCAGCCTGGAGTGCAATGGCACCATCTTGGCTCAATGCAACCTCCACCTCCTAGGTTCAAATGATTCTCATGCCTCGAGCCTCCTGAGAAGTTGGGATTACAGGTACCCGCCACCACACCCAGCTAATTTTTTGGCATTTTTAGTAGAGATGGGGTTTGCAACCATGTTGGCCAGACTGGTCTTGAACTCCTGACCTCAAGTGATCCACCCACCTCAGCCTTCCAAAGTGCTGGGATTACAGGCCTGAGCCATGGTGCCCAGCCTCCCTAGGAGGTTGCATTGTTCCCAAAAAGTGAAGAACTACAAGTGAATGTTGAAAGGTATGCAAAAGATGCTCTGATCACATTGATACTCTAAGATTTAAAGTTTAATGGTTAAGAGCACAGATTTTGGAGTCAGACAAACCCAGGTACCAGGTGAGTGATTCTAGACACGTTACTTGCTTCTATAAATCCACTGTCCAGAGGCCAGGTGCAATGGCTTACACCTGTAATCCTAGCATTTTGGGAGGCTGAGATGGGCGGACTGCCTGAGCTCAGGAGTTTGACACCAGCCTTAGCAACGTGGTGAAACCCCGTCTCTACTAAAGTACAAAAAAAAATGAGCCGGGCATGGTGGGGGTGCCTGTAATCCCAGCTACTTGGGAGGCTGAAGCACGAGAATTGCTTGAACCCTGGAGGCAGAGGTTGTAGTGAGTGGAGACAGTGCCACTGCACTCCAGCCTGGGCAACAAAGTGAAACTCTGGTCTCAAAAAAAAAAAAAAAAAAAAGGCCAGGTGGGGGTGGCTTATGCCTGTAATCCAACACTTTCAGGGCTGAAGCGGGTGGCTCACGAGGTCAGGAGATGGAGGATGGCTTGAGCCCAGGTGGTGGAGGTTGTAGTGAGCCTAGATTGTGCCACCGCACACTAGCATGGGCAACAGAGTGAAACTCCTGTCTCAAAAAAATAATAATTAAAAACAATAAAAAGGGCTGGGCACGATGGCTCCTGCCTGTAATCCTAGCACTTGGAGAGGCCGAAGTGGGTGGATCACCTGAGGTCAGGAGTTCGAGACCAGCTTGGCCAATATGGTGAAACTCTGTCTCTACTAAAAATACAAAAATCAGCCAGGCGTGGTGGCGCCTGCCTGTAACCCCAGCTACTTGGGAGGCTGAGGCAGGAGAATCGCTTGAACCCTGGGAGGGGGAGGTTGCAGTGAGCTGAGACTGTGCCACTGCACTCCAGCCTGGGCAACAGAGCGAGACTCCGTCTCTAAATAAATAAATAAATAAATAAAAACCCTCATTTCCTCTTTTGGTGTCTCAGGGCTCTCGTGTGCCAAAAGAGGGTGCTGGGCAAGATGAGATGCTTAGTTATTACACAAGAGTTAACATCTTGAACAAGTCCCTGCAGAACTCGCAGGTTTAGGGGAGAAAACAAGCAGGCTGAATCCTGCGGAGCAGCTTGGGGATACCCTGGAGCAAGGTCTGGGTTCAGCAGGCGAGTAGGTCGCAAGGCTGCCTCAGGAAAGGTAGAGCCGTTCCTGCACCGCTGCTCGAGGGGGAGCCGTGACAAACTGGGCGACGCTCACGTCTAGCCTCGGTTTTCCCCTACCTCCTCGGTCTCCACAGTGCCTCCTGGCGCCCACGTCGTCGTTCTCCCAATATTGTCCCTTCCCTCACACTCTACCGCGAGCCTGGGGGAGGCTAACGTCATTTCCGTCACGCGTAGTGCGCTTGCGCCAAGGCGACGGTAGCTCTTTCACTCGAAAGGATGCGCGGCAGCCGATTGGCTGCGGGGGCACGTCGGCGGGAGGACGCGCGACACTGCGCCGCCCCCTCCCTCCGTGGAACCTGCTCTGTGGAGCCAGTGGAGCCGGCAGCTTGGCCAGGTGGGGGGGATCCGCAGCGCGTCGAGGACGGGACCGCTGATCCTGCAGCCGCCCAGCACCGTGACCCGCGACCCTAGATCCCGACTCCTTTGGCTCAGCCCGCGCGCCCCAGGCCCTGCCCGGGCGGCGCGACGGGAGGATGAGCGGCGGGCGGCGGAGGAGGAGCCGCCTCAGCCGCAGCTGGCCAACGGGGCCCTCAAAGTCTCTGTCTGGAGCAAGGTACTGCGGAGCGATGCGGCCTGGGAGGACAAGGTACGGTGGAGCCTGAACAGGGCGCGAGTGCGAGGAGCCGGCTGGGACTCGGGGAACGGGAAGACGGGCCCGGGCCTGCCCTCGCCCCCTTTCCGGCGCGATCGAGCGGGTGGCCCAAGGGTGTCAGAGCGAACTTGGCGGGCATAGGGCGGACAGCTGGGCTTGGGAGCTCCCCCGAAGGGTGGCTTAAGGATGAAGATCCCTGGTCATGAGGGGAGCGGCGAGGAGCGAGGAGAGGCGTTGTCATCCGCGGGCAGGGCGTGTGCCTGAACGGGGAAAGGGAGCTGAATTCGATTCATCCTCCGCCTTTTATGTGTAGTAGGGTCTTGAGTAAATTACTTGTCTCTCGAATTAACTACCTAGCACAGTCGTTGGCACAAACAGTAACGGTAACAGACTTCTACTGATTTCTACGTGCCAGGTGCTCTCCATGCGGAATCTTAATTCTCAGAATAACTTTGAAGTGGGGTACTCTGGTGCATTAAAGCGTTTTGAACATAGTGAGGCTCGCTGATCTTGAGCAGCTGTTGCTTGTTGAATGAAAGGACGGAATACTTTGATAAGCGTGAGTCCAGACGGGAGACTAAGACCACCCCGTGGGTGAGTGTGAGATTTTGGGGTGGAGAAACGCCACCAAATATGTGCGAGAAATGGTTGGGACTCCAGGACGTTCTTAACTTGTCCATTCGGAGGTTGCTTCATAACTCTGCTCCATGATCTGGAAGGGGCCATCACAAGTGGCTTGATTTCAGGTAGCTTGAAAAGAATATTATATTTGCAGTCATTTCTTTAGTTTTCTGGACTGCCGAAGTGAGTTTTCCTTCCTGAAGTTCCTGTAAGGGGGGGATGGGAGGCACTTCCTGAAGGTGCCCTTGTTCTGCCACCATCCCTGCCCAGCTCTTACAAAACCTGCAGTCTCTAATCTGCTGTGTCATTTCTTTCTTTCTTTGTATAAGGACTGGTTTCTGCAATCTAGGGCAGATCAGAAACCTGAGTCGTCTTCTGTGTTCTTCCATGAAACTTAAATATGCTGGCACCTGCCTGCAGTATTTTTCTTCTAATCTGTATGTATGGCCAGTAGCACAATTACTATCACAACCATTTCATTACAGGCTGCTTCATACAGGCAGCGTCTAATATGTGCAGCATCATTATGCAGCTCCAGAATTTTGATTCAGAGCAGAGGTTCTGGAAATGATCACTTGATGTCTAAATGTATCGTTTTCTACCCCATGTTAGTAGAAATAAGAGATGAAGCAGGAAGCACATACTGTTGCCCTTGGGGGAAGAAATTCCCTGGATGTGTTAGCAGAAAGATTTAATATTCCCCCACTCTGGCTGTCCCGTGGCACCCACCGCAGATAATTCTTGCATTTTCTGTCTTTTCTACAGGATGAATTTTTAGATGTGATCTACTGGTTCCGACAGATCATTGCTGTGGTCCTGGGTGTCATTTGGGGAGTTTTGCCATTACGAGGTTTCTTGGGAATTGCAGGGTAAGTCTTGGGTATCTTACATTTTCATGGTATCATTTCTTTTTAAATAGAGGTTTCCTTTTATAGAAAAGGCCATTGCTGCTCTGGAGCGTTCTCTCTCTCTCTCTCTCTCTCTCTCTCTCTCTCTCTCTCTCTCTCTCCCCCCTCCCTCCCTCCCTCCCTCCCCCTCCCCCTCTGGTGTGTGTGTGTGTGTGTGTGTGTGTGTGTGTGTGTGTGTGTGTATGTGTGTTAGAAGTAGCCCTACAATGGCACTCCTGGGTCTGGTGCACCACTCCTTAGGAGTATCTCAGGTCAGGCAGGTTACCTTCCTGCCTTCCTGAAGGCTGGGCCAGTCCATTCATTCATGGGTCTAAAGTGACCTCATGCAAGAGGCTATCAGCATTACTTATTGGTGGCATACACTGTAGTTCTGCTGTGACCTTTGTACCTGTGCAAGTTTGGGAAGTAGAAACCTTTGTATTTGATGACCATTTCCTTTGTGCCTGGCACTATGCTTAATGTGCTAAACCTTGGATTTGGCAGAAGTTATTTCAGGTCACTCCATTTTATTTTGTTATTTTTGAAACAGGGCCCCACTTTGTCGCCCAGGTAGGGGAGCACAGTGGCACCATCACAGCTGACTGCAGCCTCGACCTCCTGGACTCAAGTCATTTTCCTGCCTCAGCCTCCTACTAAGTAGCTGAAACTACAGGTGTAAGCCACCACACCTGGCTAATTTAAACAAAAAAAATTTGTAGAGGTAAGATTTCTCTACATTGCCCAGGCTGGTCTTGAACTCCTGGGCACAAGTGATCCTCCTTCCTCAGCCTCTCAAAGTGTTGGGATTATAGGCATGAGTCACCATGTCTGGTATAGGTCCCTCTTTTTTTTTTGAGATGCAGTCTCACTCTGTCGCCCAGGCAGGAGTGCAGTGGTGCAACTTCGGCTTACTGCAGCCTCTGCCTCTCAGGTTTAAGTGATTCTCCTTCCTCAGACTCCCGAGTAACTGGGATTATAGGTACTCTCCACCACGCTTGGTTAATTTTTTTGTATTTTTAGTAGAGACAGGATTTTGCCATGTTGGCCAGGCTGGTCTTGAACTCCTTACCTCAGGTGATCCACCTACCTCGGCCTCCCAAAGTGCTAGGATTACAGGCGTGAGCCACGCGACCAGCATAGGTCCCTCTATTTTAAAAGCAGCCCCAAAATAGGTGGTTGGGCCCTCCATGTTTTACTGTGTTCTGTGGCCTGTGGCAGCACACTTGATACCAACCTCTGGCCATGGCTCAGTTTATTTACAAGGCACTGAAAGTGAGTCCATGTGCACATCAGATTGAGTTTAAAAGATGTGTAAGTCAGATGCAGTGACTCATGCCTATAATCCCAGCACTTTGGAAGGCGAAGGTGGGTGGATCACCTGAGGTCAGGAGTTCGAGACCAGCCTGGCCAACATGGCGAAACCCTGTGTCTACTAAAAATACAAAAGTTGCCAGGCATGGTGGCTCACGCCTGTAATACCAGCACTTTGGGAGGCTGAGGCAGGTGGATCACGAGGTCAGGAGATTGAAAGCATCCTGGGTAACACAGTGAAACCCTGTCTCTACTAAAAATACAAAAAATTATCCAGGTATAGTGGTGCGCGCCTGTAGTCTCAGCTACTTGGGAGGCTGAGGCAGGAGAATTGCTTGAACCTAGGAGGTGGAGGTTGCAGTGAGCCGAGATCATGCTACTGCACTGTAGCCTGGGCAACAGAGTGAGACTCTGTCTCAAAAAAAAAAAATTACCTGGGCATGGTGGCGGACACCTGTAATTTCAGCTGCTCAGGAGGCTGAGGCATGAGAATCACTTGAACCCAGGAGGCAGAGGTTGCAGTGAGCCAAGATCACACCATTGCACTCCAGCCTGGGTGACAGAGCAAGACTCCGTCTCAAAAAAAAAAAAAAGATGTGTGAGAGTTGATTTGAGACAGGAATCGTGGGCAAGCTATTACAGAAATGGACAGGAGGGACCATCCTTACATCTCCTTTTTTTTTTTTTTTTTTAAGACGGGGGTTTCACCATGTTGGTCAGGCTGGTCTTGAACTTCCGACCTCAGGTGATCCACCAGCCTTGGCCTCCAAAGTGCTTGGATTACAGGTGTGAGCCACCACGCCTGGCCATTTTTTTTTTTTTTTTTGCATTTTTTGATGTATCATAGTTGCATATATTTTGGGGGTACATATATTTTGATATGTGTATACAACGTGTAATGATCAAATCATGGTAATTAGTATTTTAATCATCTCAAGCATTTATTTTTTTTCTTCCTGGCCTTTTCTCTTTTCATTCAGGCAGTACAAACTGTCACCCTTCCCCCCATGGAAAACCACATTAATTGTTTTAGGGCTGACACATCTCTTCTCATTCCCTTACTCTAGGGTAAAAGGAGTGAAATATATTTCAAATGTTTGAGTTGTCCGTTTTCTCAGAATATAACCCAAAAGAAATGAACAGTCCCCTCTTCTTTTTTTTTTTTTTTTTTTTTGAGACAGTCTCGCTCCGTCACCAGGCTGGAGTACAGTGGCGTGATCTCGGCTCACTGCAACCTCCACCTCGTGTGTTCAAGCAATTCTCCTGCCTCAGCCTCCTGAGTAGCTGGAATTACAGGTGCCCGCCACCACGCCCAGCTGATTTTTGTATTTTTAGTAGAGATGGTTTCGCCATGTTGGTCAGGCTGGTCTCAAACTCCTGACCCCTGAACTCAGGTGATCTGCTCACCTCAGCCTCCCAAAGTGGTAGGATTAAAGGCATAAGCCACGGAGCCCGGCAAGCTGGGACTTCAGACGAGTGCCACCATGTGTGGCTATTTTTTTTTTTTTTTTGGTAGAGACAATGCATTGCTCTGTTGCCCAAGTTGGTCTCGAACTCCCAGGATCAAGCAGTCCTACCTTGGCCTCCCAAAGTGCTGGGATTATAGGTGTGAGCCGCCATGCCTGGCCTCAGTTTTTCATGTTCTTTTTTTTTTTTTTTTATCCCTACTCCAGCAAATTCATCTCTTTGTCTACATATATGCTGTGTAGCTTTCTCTCTCATTTACAAAATAGAGATTATGCCTACCTTTTTTTTTTTTTTGGAGACAGTGTCTTAGTCACTCCAGCCTGGGCTGGAGTACAGTGGCATGCTCACAGCTCCTTGTAGCCTCAACCTCCCTGGGCTTAGGTGATCCTCCCACCTTAGCTGCCTCCTGAGTAGCTGGGACTTTAGGCATGCATCATCACACCTGACTAATTTTTGTCTTTTTTATAAAGACGGGGTTTCCCTATGTTGCCCAAGTTGGTCTCGATCTCCTGGGCTTAAATGATCCTCCCATCTCAGCCTCCCCGAGTGCAGGGATTTAGACCTGGTATAGACCTGTACTCATGAGCCACCACATTCCATCACTGCCCACCCTTCAAGCTCAGTTAAAACCCTTCCATCCCTTTCTTGACCCTTTGCTTTGAACATCAGGCATTAGATTTGAATTCTTTTGTTTCTGTGACTTCAGTCTCTACTTAATGTGTAATCCTTGGAAGGCAGGGCCTATGTCAGCCCGTTTCTCAGCCTCTTTCTCTCTCCCTGTTATCCCAGTTCCCTGAGTCTCCAGTCATTCTCCAGCCCTAGCTTATTATGTGCCTCAGAGTGACACTTCCAACTGCTATTAGTCATCTCCATCCAGAGCCACTAAGTCAGACTATCCAAAAGGAAACTCCTGTCAGAGGAAGGTGGCCAGATTTGGTTAGGTGCCAAGATTTCTGACAGAAGATAAGGATGTGGTGGCAACATGGCCAAACTAAGGACTGTTTCTTTCTTCGTGACTCCCTACTTCTGTTCCTCCAACCATTGTACTCAGAGGCCCTTAGTCTTTCAGCTTTGGGTCTTCTTACCCCTCCCCCATTCAGCCACTTGTCTGGTTTGCTTCCATGTCTGGAAACATGAGTACAGGTCTAAACCAGTTAGCTATCTTTTTTTTCTTTCTTTTTGAGACAGAGTTTCGCTCTTGTTGCCCAGGCTGGAGTGCAACCTCCGCCTCCCGGGTTCAGGTGATTCTCCTGCCTCAGCCTCCGGAGTAGCTGGGATAACAGGTGCCCGCCACTATGCCCGGCTAATTTTTGAACTTTTAATAGAGATGGGGTTTCACTATGTTGTCCAGGCTTGTCTTGAACTCCTGACCTCAGGTGATCCATCCACCTCAGCCTCCCAAAGTGCTGGGATTACAGGCATGAGCCAATGCCCTCCACCTAGCCATCCTGTTTCTTCCACTTGTGAGAAAGCCCATATTCTTACTGCTCACCAGACTCCTGAAGTATGAGTATCCTACCCCATCCCCCACCTTGCTCACATAGCCTCAGAGTCTCCCTGTGCTCCTCCCCTGCTGATTTATACTCTGCACCACTGCACTGCCCTCCAGTACACCAGCCCACACTTCATCCATTGAGAGGAATCAGTTCTTGCATTTTTCCACCTCAGCCTTCAGAAGAGATGTGGCCTGAAATTCACAGTCCCCCATTAGATTAGATGCAATAACTGGAAAGGGCTAGGCCCATTAGTTCGTGGTCTCTTCCAAAAATACAAAAAATTATCTGGGTGTAGTGGCGTACGCCTGTAGTCTCAGCTACTCAGGAGGCTGAGGCATAAGAATTGCTTGAACCTGGGAGGCAGAGATTGCAAAGAGCCAAGATCGCACCATAGCAAGACTGTGTCTTGAATAAGTGAATGAATTAATGTAAAGATTACAAAGAAGGTCTTGATCACTCTATGAAAACAAGAGATCAGGAGGGCAAGGATATATCACTGCTTACTGCATTCCTGCATTGTCTCTGCTCCCTTCATTCCAACTCTTACACCAGCTAAGTATGTTATGTGGGTCAAAGATGTTGGGGGGTACTCACAAACTGCTGGTTTCAATTCCACTCTCATTGCTGGTTGTTTTTTGTTTTTTTGAGATGGAGTTTTGCACTGTTGCCTGGGCTGGAGTGCAGTGGCGCAATCTCAGCTCTATGCATCTCCATCTCCCAGGTTCAAGCAATTCTCCTGCCTCAGCCTCCTGAGTAGCTGGGATTACAGGCGCCCACCACCACACCCAGCTAAATTTTTTTTTGTATTTTTAGTAGAGACAGGGTTTTACTATGTTGGCCAGGCTGGTCTTGAACTCCTGACCTCATGATCCACCCGCCTCAGCCTCTCAAAGTGCGCGGATTACAGGCATGAGCCACTGCACCCAGCTCATTGCTGTTCTTAGCTCCCTAATTGATGGTGAGCTGAGGGCAGGAACGGTCATCTTCACGTCTGCATCCAGCAGTAGTAATAGACAGTGGACATCCAGAAATGGTCTCCCATTGGGAGTTATACAGGGGGAAATGCCTGCTCAACTAGGCTGTGAAGTAGCAGCTTCACATGTGTTTCTCCAATAGCCACCCCCTAGCTAGAGCTATCTGGAGTCCCATGTCAGGTTCTGTTTGGTCCTGTTTGGGATGGCTCAGCAGCCATTCTGTCTTACTTCAAGAGGCTTGGGAGAATTACTTACTCTCTATATATACTATTTATTATGTATAGAGTTTTCGCTCTGTTGCCCAGGCTGGAGTGCAGTAGAGCAATCTTGGCTCACTGCAACCTCTCTACCTCCGGATTCAAGTGAATCTCCTGCCTCAGCCTTCTGAATAGCTGGGATTACAGGCACCCACCACAATGCCTGGCTAGTTTTTGTATTTTTAGTAGAGATGGAATTTCACCATGTTGGCCAGGCTGGTCTAAACTCCTGACCTCAAGTGATCCACCCGCCTCAGCCTCCCAAAGTGCTGGAATTACAGGTGTGAGCCACCAAACCTGGTCCTAAGTTTTGACTCTTCTAAGCTTAGAGTTTATGTTTGGTACTTGTACTCTCTCCCTCCAGATTCTGCCTGATCAATGCAGGAGTCCTGTACCTCTACTTCAGCAATTACCTACAGATTGATGAGGAAGAATATGGCGGCACGTGGGAGCTCACGAAGGAAGGGTTTATGACCTCTTTTGCCTTGTTCATGGTATGTGTAGCTGATAGTTTTACAACAGGTACTGTTCATTTCATGAGGTGTCACTCACAGGAAGGGACCTCACTGATTGAGTTACACTATGTGATCAGGGTGCTATTTTTCTAAAGGCTTCTGAGGCTCAGGGCCATGGCCTGTGTTGAACCATATCCAAGAAGATGTGGTGTGATACACTGTACAGTTCTTTAATGTGTAAATCCAGGGCCCATCGTTAGCTTCTACATCTGATTCTCAACCCTGGCTACATATTAGAAACTAAGAGAGCCGGCCAGGTGCAATGACTCACGCCTGTAATCCCAGCACTTTGGGAGGCCAAGGTGGGTGGATCACAAGGTCAGGAGATCGAGACCATCCTGGCTAACATGGTGAAACCCTGTCTCTACTAAAAATACAGAAAATTAGCCAGGCATGGTGATACACGCCTATAGTCCCAGCTACTCCAGAGGCTGAGGCAGGAGAATCGCTTGAACCGGGAGGCAGAGGTTGCAGTGAGCCGAGATCTTGCCACTGCACTCCAGCCTGGGCGACAGAGTGGACTCTGTCTCAAAAAAAAAAAAAAAAAAAAGAAAGAAAAGAAACAGAAACTAGGAGAGCCTGGTGTGGTGGCTCACGCCTGTAATCCCAGCACTTTGGGAGGCGGAAGCAGGCGGATCACCTGAGGTCAGGAGTTCAAGACCAGTCTGGCCAACATGGTGAAACTCTTGTCTCTACTAAAAATACAGAAAATTAGCTGGGCTAGCTGGGCATGGTGGTAGGCGCCTGTAATCCCAGCTGTTGGGGAGGCTGAGGCAGGAGAATCGCTTGAACCCCGAAGGCAGAGGTTGCAGTGAGCCAAAACCATGCCACTGCACTCCAGCCTGGGCGACAGAGCGAGACTCCGTCTCAAAAAAAAAAAACTAGGAGAGCCTCGTGTAGTGGCTCACGCCTGTAATCCCAGCACTTTGGGAGGCGAAAACGGGTGGATCACCTGAGGTCAGGCGTTCAAGACCAGTCTGGCCAACATGGTGAAACCCTGTCTCTACTAAAAATACAAAACATTAGCTGGGCTAGCTGGGCATGGTGGCAGGCACCTGTAATCCCAGCTGTTTGGGAGGCTGAGGCAGGAGAATCGCTTGAACCTGGGAGGTGGAGGTTGCAGTGAGCCGAGATCATGCCCTTGCACTCCAGCCTGGGCAACAAGAGTAAAACTCCAACTCAAAAAAAAAAGAAACTAGGAAATATTTTTCATAATAGATAAAAAGTACAAACAATCCAAATGGCCATCACTTGATGAATGGATAAATAAGATACTACATATCCTAGGCAGGTAGATAGTGCCAAAAAAAAAAAAAAGATACTATACATCCATACAGTAGAATGTTATTTGGCCTTAAAAGGGAATGAAGTACTGATAAATGCTCTATAACATGGATGAACCTTAAACATTATGCTAAGTGGAAGAAGCCAGACACAAAAGACCACATATTGTGTGATGCCATATGCAAAATGTCCACAGTGAGCAAATCTATAGAGGCAAAAAGTAGATTAGTGGTTGCTAGTGGCTGGGAGGAAGGGGAAGGAGAGTAGCTGATAAAGGAAACAGGCTCTTTTTGGAGTAATGTTTTGGAATCAGTGGTAATGTTTGCACAACTGTGTCCACACAGAAAACCTCTGAAATGTACACTTTATTTGACCCAAGGTCTCACTCTTTCACCCAGGCTGGAGTGCAGTGGCGCTATCTTGGCTCTCTGCAACCTCTGCCTCCCGGGTTTAAGCAATTCTCCTGCCTCAGGCCTCCTGAGTAGCTGGGACTACAGAAGTGAGCCACCATGCCCAGCTAATTTTTGTATTTTTTTTTTTCAGTAGAGATGAGGTTTCACCATGTTGGCCAAGCTAGTCTTGAACTCCTGACCTCAAGTGATCCGCTTTCTTCAGTCTCCCAAAGTGCTGGGACTACAGGCACGAGCCACCACGCCTGCCTTTTTTTTTTTTTGTATTTTTAGTTGAAACGGGGTTTCACCATGTTGGCCAGTCTGGTCTTGAACTCCTGACCTCAAGTGATCTGCCTGCTTCTGCCTACCAAAGTGCTGGGATTACAGGTGTGAGCCACCGCATCTGACTCATTTTTCTTTTTTTAATTATACTCATGGCCTGGCATGGTGGCTCATGCCTGTAATTACAGCACTTCAGGAGGCTGAGGCAGGCAGACTGCTTGAGTCCAGGAGTTTGAGACCAGCCTGGGCAACATGGTGAAACCCATCTCTACTGGAAGAAAAAATTAGTCAGGTGTGGTGGTGTGCGCCTGTTGAATCCCAGCAGGACTCAAAAAGAAAGAAAAAAAAAAAAAACAAAAAAACACCTGCTGGGCACGATGGCTCATGCCTGTAATCCCAACACTTTGGGAGGCCGAGGGGGGCGGATCACGAGGTCAAGAGATCGAGACTATCCTGGCCAACATGGTGAAACCCCGTCTCTACTAAAAATACAAAAAAATCAGCTGGGCGTGGTGGCGCGTGCCTGTAGTCCCAACTACTCGGGAGGCTGAGGCAGGAAAATTGCTTGAACCCGGGAGGCGGAGGTTGCAGTGAGCCGAGGTCGTGCCACTGCACTCCAGCCTGGCACCTGGTGACGGAGTGAGACTCTGTCTCAAAAAAAAAAAAAAAAAAAAACACACACACCTTGTGTGTCCAGACTCTAACCCAAGCCAATAAAATCTTTCACACTGGTAGTTGTAGCACCTGCTAGCAGTGTAGTGTGCTTTACTTGAATCATTTCCACAACTGAACCTCAACTCCCTGGGCCTGGGGTTGCCATTTGGTAGGGGAGGAGCTTATCAGGAGTTCCTTTGCAGGTGCAGGTGGGCAGTCCTGGGCTCTGTTAGTGACAGCTTGATTTCATTGAAATAATTTAAACCCCTCAAGCAGATTGTGCAATGAATAGCCCCCTGGAGAGTGCCCTGTGAATACATTCTCATCTGGCATTTTTGTTTTGTGGCACCGGCCTGTGTTAACCCAGGTGACCTATGAACTGTGTGTGTCTCCTCACTAGGTCATTTGGATCATCTTTTACACTGCCATCCATTATGACTGATGGTGTACAGCTCCCACCTGCTCCCTGTCCAGTCCAAAGGACCCTCTTGATAGCAGCACAGAAACTTGATCACTGGGGAACCCCAGTCCCTTGGAACTTGGAAGACCCGTGTTTCCTGGACCGCGAATCAGTGTATTGGGCGTCAGTGTTTTCTGCAAGGGTTGTGACCTGAAACTTTTTACAAAACCACCCACCTTTGGGGGAAGCATTTCTGAATTTATCCATCACCATTTCTTCTTGGATACCATCAAGTAACAGCTGTTTGCCAAGTGGAGCTGTCATTTAATTTGATGCACCTCCGGATTCACATGAAACATTAAATTGTCTTCCTCGATTCTCCATCAGCTGTACAGTTTTTAAACTATCATCAGTGGCATTTCAAGTCTTCTGAAACAGCATAGCTGTTTGTGCATGGTCCATAGCACAGTACAGGCAGCATCTAACAACAGTTTCCATTGTAGAATGTTTTCAGATACTTGAATAAATCAGATCTTTAATTGAGAACCTGTTGATGATACCTGAAAAAGCCTTTTCCATCCCACCTGTAGCTTGGGAACCCAGTAGGAGCACTAGGGGTGGTGCCTCCCACCCTTGTCCCTCTTTCTTCCTCTCCCTGTTCCCTTAGCAGATCCAGCAGACCTCTTGCTCTTTATGGGAGCAGTAGGAAAATCAAGGGCTGCGTTTGGTGTAGGCTATGGCCTCGGTCTTGGCATTGTGGAAAAAGGTCTTAGCATCTTCTGATGCCCCTGCCCAGCACTGAGAAAGTTGGCCTCTCTGCAGTGTGTTAGACCTAAGAGGTGTTATTTTGTATTTGGCCACAAGATGGCAAGGCCAGTGTGTTAGGGAATGGTAAGCCACAAAATGAAATACAGATCTGAGAAGCTGGGTGCAGTGGCTCACACCTATAATCCCAGCACTTGGGGAGGCCAAGGTGGACAGCTCAACTGAGGTCAGGAGTTCGAAACCATCGTGGCCAACATGGTGAAAACCCATCTCTACTAAAACACAAAAATTAGCGAGGCATGGTGGCATGGGCCTGTAATCCCAGCTACTCAGGAGGCTGAGGCAGGAGAATTGCTTGAACCCAGGAGGCAGAGGTTGCAGTGAGCCAAGATCACGCCATTGCATTCTAGCCTGGGCAACAGAGCCAGACTCCGTCTCAAAAAAAAAAATCTTCAGAGCTGGGGCTGTTGTCCTCAGTGGGGGACATTTGAGGACCTAGACTGTCAGAAGTCTTTCTCTTTGCTCTGGGGGTCACGTAGAGGCTGGACCACCCAAGATCTGCTGCTATGGAAAGACATCATCTCAGCTTTCCCTTCTAGGCCGCAGTCCTACCTGCTGCAGTGTGGTGGTGGTCTCAACGGGACTTGTAAATTTTCTGAAAGTGATTTTCTCGTTGATGCTAGGGGTTGTTTCTACTTTGTGGGTGGGGCCTGGTTAACGGTGGGGATGTGGAATGGGACTCAACAGGCAGGGCATCCAGATGGTACTGGCAACCCCAAACTCAAGAATTGGCTGGGTCACACCCCCAGGAGGCTTAGTCTCTTTTTGGAACCCTGGCCCTGCTCCTAACTTTTCTGCACTCAGACTACAGGTTGCAGGTGGGATCACCGCACAGGGAAGAGGTAGGTGACTTCCTAAGGCCAAGGGAGGAAAGAGCAAGGTACAGGTAGGACCCTGGATGCACCTCTGTGTCCCAGCCCTCCCTCACTGAGTGCACAGCGTTGCCTCTAGCATGCTCAGGAGGTTGGGCTGAATTGGGGTTCTAGGTGCTACAGCCTTGGTTTCCCTTTCTGCCTCTCTTTTGGGCCTAGGCATCATCCAAAGAGACAGCCTCCTCAGTCAGGCTGATGTAGGAGCTAAGTGACTCCCGGAGACCCTCACTGAGAAGAGATTCCTCCCCTGTGGCAGCTTCAGAAAACAGGAGGGAGCTGTGGACAAAGGAAGAGAACTGGGTCAAGGAGCCTCTCTCCTCCCTGCATTCACTACACACAAAAGTGCACTGTTCTCAAAACCTCTCACTCCTGCTGAAGACCTCACGGAGCTCCCCCTGTTCCCTATCAGATCAGCTCCCCTAGCCCCACCTGCCGAGCCTGGGCTGGGCTCCAGGAGTTAAGTCAGTGCCCTCTGGCTCTGGCTCCCAGGTATCCTGAGTGTGACAGGTGCATTCTGGGTTGTGGGTTCCCAGGGGTGGGTCCTTCTAACTCTTGGTCCCACTTTCATGTTTCCAGGAGTTGTCCCACTTTCACGTTTCCAGGAGTTCCCCCACTTTACCTGTCCAGCTCTTTCCAGTTGAGTGGTGTCCTCTGCACAGTCACAGGTAGGGGCATGTCCTTGCCAGGGAGCGGGCTAGTCCTCTGCAGGACACAGGGCTCCTTGAGGAGGCAGCAGATGTCTTCCGCCAGCTCTGAGGAAGAGACCCCCATCCATGACGTGGCCGACTCACCCTGCTTCTCCCCAACAGCCCTCACCCTGACAGCCCTCTACATGTGGCAGGAGGGGGCGTAGCTACCAAAGAGGGACAGGACATGAGCCCCAAGCTGTTGCTTTCATGGAGACAGATAACAGTCAAAGGTCTTTCTGGGCTAATTTTGGGAGACAAATCCATTGTATGATTTAGGGTGAGTTAATGGACCTCTTGAGCCCAAGGTTCTGGTTAGGAAAGTGCTTTGGGAAGGAAAAAGCTAAGGAATGCCCAGTCTCTACTTCCACTGCCAGTGCCTGCTCCCACAGGGAGTGACCTGCAGAAAACCCCCATGAGTTTGCCCAGGAGTGCTCTACGCACTCTGTCCCCTGCTGCTGTGCCTAGTGACTGCATCTTCTGGTGTCTGTGAAAGGACAGAATCAGGAAGTGCTAAGGAGAGTCAGGATTGAATCCCACACAGCAGCAGCTCTGGGCCTGGTTCCTGTGGAGAGAACTGCTGCCAGGGGCTCTGAATCAGAACCAGAGTGGTAGGCAAGGTACTGACCCGAGCCTACAGAGATCTGTGGCTTTTCTGCCAGGGCATGAAGTAAAGACATGGCTCCCAGCCTGCATTTCTTGGCACAGGGCCTGGCATGAAAATAGGGGAGGCCTCTCTTCTGTCTGTTTGAATACTCCATAGCAGGTAAAATATACAAGAGCACAACTGCCTGCTCCTCCCCATAGACTATCCCAGCCTACTCCTAGAGGCAGGGAAAGGCCATACCAGAGTAATGGTCCACCAGGGCCTGGAGTGAGGGGAAGGTGAGGCGCGGTGAGATGTACAGCCAGCCATTGTCAAGGCGCTGGATCCTGTAGTGTCTGATCCGGTCCCAGGAAGCAGGGCGGCTGAGGCGGACTGACAGGGAGTAACAGCCTGAGGAGAGAGTGGTCCAGGATCGGCACCAAGGCCCTGCTGGGACTCAACGCCATCCAGGTTGGGAAACAAAGATAGAAAACATGGCCACAGGGCCCCAGAAGAAGGGAATTGTCTGGGGCAGAAGCAGGATAAAGACTTGCTCTCTTGGTCATCAATAACACGTTCATAATAGATGGGGATCTTGTGAGGATGAAATCACACACGCACAGAGCCCTCAGCACAGAGTCTGGCACTGTGTACTTGAACATTCAGCGTTGGCTATTCTTACAAAGACTCGGGTGGCAGAAGTGTTAGGATGTGAAAACATTGTCAGTAGATGCCGGCAAGGAAGTGGAGAAGTAGGAGCTCCCAGCCTGCTGGTGGAAGAGATTAGCACAAGCCACCTTGGAAACAGTTTGGCATTAACGATGAGCTGAACATGCACGCACCCTACAACCCAGCAGTTCTACCCAGGCACATTACCTTAGAGGCACACAAGCAAGAATATTCATGGCAGCATTGTTTGTAAAAGTAAAAATAGCAAACAGTCCATTTGTGCTCAAGAGTAGAATAAATTGTGGACTATAGAGTGTAATACTATACAGCAGTAAAAATAACTGCTAAATACATAGGCATAAGTAAATCTTGGAAATAATAAGCAGAACAACATTACAGAACATACATTCAGCCGGATTCTATTTAAAGTTCAAAGACAGCCAAGATGACATTATATGTTTCACAGGGACACACAGCAAAGGTCTGAAGAAAAGCAACTGAATGATTAACACAGTGAAGTACGAGAGGGGGCTACAAAGCGTTTGTTAGGTAATTTCCACTGGCAAGTGGGCACGTGGACGTTATTTTTATTTTATTTATTTTTTGAGATGGAGTCTTGCTTTGTTGCCAGGCTGGAGTGCAGTGGCGTGATCTCTGCTCACTGTAACCTCTGTCTCCTGGCTTCAAGTGATTCCCCCTGCCTCAGCCTCCTGAGTAGCTAGGATTATAGGCATTTGCCACCACGCCCAGCTAATGTTTTGTGTTTTAGTACAGATGGGGTTTCACCATGTTGGCCAGGATGGTCTCAATCTCCTGACCTCAGCCTCCCAAAGTGCTGGGATTACAGGCGTGAGCCACTGTGCCCAGCCCACTTTTATTTTTTATTGTTTTTATTATTATTTTTATTTATTTATTTATTTATTTATTTAGAGACAGAGTCTCGCTCCGCCGCCAGGCGCCAGACTGGAGTGCAGTGGCGCGATCTCGGCTCACTACCTCACTGCAACCTCCGCCTCCTGGGTTCAAGCAATTCTCCTGCCTCAGCCTCCTGAGTAGCTAGGACTACAGGAGCTCGCCACCACGCCCAGCTAATTTTTGTATTTTTAGTAGAGATGGGGTTTAACCATGTTGGCCAGGATGGTCTCTCTCTCCTGACCTTGTGATCCGCCCGCCTCAGCCTCCCAAAGTGCTGGGATTACAGGCGTGAGCCACCGCACCCGGCCTGTTTTTATTTTTATTATTAATTTTAGCAATTATAGTGGACAACAGCAATCAAATTGTAGACCCATGAAAGGGGCAGTTTTGGTGGAAGAAGCTTGAGCAGTCCCTATGGTGGTGCTTATGGATCTGGTGTTGAAAGTGGTAGCTATAGGCCAGGCGTGGTGGCTCACGCCTATAATCCCAACACTTTGGGAGGTCGAGGCGGGTGGATCGCGAGGTCAGGAGTTTGAGACCAGCCTGGCCAAGGTGGTAAAACCCTGTCTCTACTAAAAATACAAAAATTAGCTGGGCACAGTGGCAAGCGCCTGTAGTCCCAGCTACTTGGGAGACTGAGGCAGGAGAATTGCTTGAACCTGGGAGGCAGAGGTTGCAGTGAACTGAGACTGTGCCACTGCACTCTAACCTGAGTGACAGAGTGAGACTCCATCTCAAAAAAAAAAAAAACAAAACAAACTGAACATCACTTAATGATGAGGATATATAAAATTAAAATTTATTTTAAAAATAAGAACTGGGCCAGGTGCGGTGGCTCACACCTGTAATCCCAGCACTTTGGGAGGCCGAGGCTGGTAGATCACCTGAGGTAGGGAGTTCAAGACCAGCCTGACTAACATGGAGAAATCCCATCTCTACTAAAAATACAAAATTAGCCAGGCCTGGTGGTGTATGCCTATAATTCCAGCTACTTGGGAGGCTGAGGCAGGAGAATCACTTGAACCCGGGAGGTGGATGTTGCAGTGAGCCGAGATCACACCACTGCACTCCAGCCTGGGCAACTAAGAGTGAAACTCCATCTCAGGAAAAAAAAAAAAAAAAAAAAGAACTGAACATTGGCCAGGGACAGTGGGTCATGCCTGTAATCCAAGAACTTTGGGAGGCTGAGATGGGAGAATCACTGAAGCCCAGGAATTTGAGATGGGCCTGGGTAACATGGCGAGAGTCCGGCTCTACAAAATATTTAAGAACTACCCAGGTATGGGTGGTGCATGCCTGTGGTCCCAGCTACTCCGGAGGCTGAGGCAGCAGATTTGTTTGAGCCTGGGACATTGAGGCTGCAGTGAGCCATGATTGTGCCACTGCACTCCAGCCTGGGCAACAGAGCAAGACCCTGTTTCAATCAATCAATAACTGAACATCGGCTGAACGTGGTGGCTCACGCCTGTAATCCCAGCACTTTGGGAGGCTGAGGCAGGTGGATCATGAGGTCAGGAGTTTGAAACCAGCTTGGCCAACATGGTGAAACCCCATCTCTACTAAAAATACAAAAAAATTAGCAGGGTGTGGCGGTGGGTGTCTGTAATCCCGGCTACTCGGGAGGCTGAGGAGGAGAATTGCTTGAACCTGGGAGGTGGAAGTTGCAGTGAGTCAAAATTGCGTCACTGCACTCCAGCCTAGGTGACAGAGCAAGACTCTGTCTCAGGGCAAAAATTAAAAATAAAAAAAATAAAAATAACTGAACATGAGGTGGGGCACGATGGTTCAAGCCTACAATCCCAGCTACTCAAAAGACTGAGGCAGGAGGATCCCCTGAGCCCAGGAGTTCAAGGCTGCAGTGAGCTGTGATTGTGCCACTGCACTCCTGCCTGGCAACAAAGCAAGATCCTATCTCTAAAAAAAACTGAACATCAGTGTAATTCATCAGATTAATAGAATAAGAGAAAAAATACAGGCTGGGCAAGGTGATCACGCCTGTAATCCCAGCACTTTGGGAGGTCGAGGTGGGTAGATCACGAAGTCAGGAGTTCAAGACCAGCCTGGCCAACATAGCGAAACCCCGTCTCTACTAAAAATACAAAAATTAGCCAGGCATGGTGGCAGGCACCTGTAGTCCCAGCAACTCAGGAGACTGAGGCAGGAGAATTGCTTGAATCTAGGAGGCAGAGGTTGCGGTGAGCCAAGATCGCGCCACTGCACTCCAGCCTGGGCAACAGAGTGAGATTCTGTCTCAAACAACAACAACAAAAAACCATGATCACCTGAAAAAATGCAGAAAAATCATTTGACAAAATTCAACACCCTTCATGATTAAAAACACAAAAGCAGAAAACGATGGATAGAGTGTGTTAGTTTCCTATTGCTGCTGTAACAAGTTACCATCAATTTAGCAGCTTAAAATAACACAAAGTATGATTTTACAGTTCTGGAGGTTAGAAGTCTGAAATGAGTTTCACTGGACAAAAATCAAGATGTCAGCAGGGCAGTGTTCCTTTTGCAGGCTCTAGAGAAGAATCCATTCTCTTTTCTTTTTGTTTCTAGAAGCCATAGGCATCCCTCTGCTCATGGCTCCTTCCTCAGTCTCCACAGCCAGTAGCATCTTCCTGCTTCTAACTCTAACCTTCCTGCCTCCCTCTCATAAGCATCCTGGTGATTATACTGGGTCCGACTGGACAATCCAAAATAATCTTCCCACCTCAAAATCCTTAATCACATCTGCAAACTGTTTTTGCGATGGAAGGTAACATATTCACAGGTGCTGCGGATTAGGACCTGAACATTGTTGGGGGATGATGATTCTGTCTACCACAGAAGGATACCTGATATACAGCATCTATGAAAAATCTACAGCTAAGGCCAGGGGCAGTGGCTCACCCCTGTGATACCAACACTTTGAGAGGCTGAGGCAGGCAGATCACCTGAGGCCAGGAGTTGGAGACCAGCCTGGCCAACATGGTAAAACCCCATCTCTACAAAAATAGAAAAATTAGGTGGGCATGATGGTGTGCACCTATAATCTCAGCTACTTAGGAGGCTGAGGCAGGAGGATTGTTTGAACCCAGGAGGCGGAGGTTGCAGTGAGCTGAGATTGGGCCACTGCACTCCAGCCTGGGCGACAGAGCGACACTATGTCTAAAACAAAACAAAACAAATCTACAACTCACATACTTAATGGGAAAGATTGATTATTTTCCTTCTAAGATTGGGAACAAAGCAATAATGTTCTTACCATTTCTACTCAATATTGTACTAAAGGTTCTAACAAGTGCAAGAAAAAGAAAAGAAAAAGAAACTAAAAGTATATGGACTGGAAAAGACACAAGACAACTGCCTTTACTTACAGGTAATTCAATCATATGTAGATCATCCTAAGGAATCAAAAAGCTTCTAGAACTAAAAAGTTAATTTACCAAGGTGACCCAAAGTCAACATGCTTTGAGAAGATATTGACATTAGTAGGGTCTCTGCTTCCTTTTGTTATTTTTACCTGATTGGGAGCCCTTTGACCTTTGAACTTTAATTTATTTTATTTTATTTTTATTTTTTGCAACAGAGTTTCGCTCTTGTTGCCCAGGCTAGAGTGCAATGGCGCAACCTTGGCTCACCACAACCTCTGCTTCCTGGGTTCAAGCGATTGTCCTGCCTCAGCCTCCCAAGTAGCTGGGATTATAGGCACCCGCCACCACACCTGGCTAATTTTGTATTTTTAGTAGAAACAGGGTTTGTCGTTGGTCAGGCTGGTCTTGAACTCCCAACTTCGGGTGATCCACTCGCCTCGGCCTCCCAAAGTGCTGGGATTACAGGTGTGTGCCACCGCGCCTGGCCTTTTAAAAAATTTTTTGAGAAACAGTTTCACTATGTTGCTCAGGCAGGCCTCAAAATCCTGGGCTCAAGTGATCCTGTTGCCTCAGCCTCCCAAGTAGCTGGGACATAGGTGTGCACCACAATGCCGGCTTGTATTCTATACCTTCGAGAAGAGTCTCTTCTTGAGCGGTGCTGTAACCCTGAAAAAATGCTGGTCGGAAATGGGCTAAATATTTGAAAATAGGCCCAGAAGGCCAACCAACCCAGCTGAACTAGTGACCAAGACCTTATATCTTTTGCAAGGTTCTTCAACCACCCCACCCTGGCCACTGTCACAACAGTTAATAGAATCAGAAAGGGAGCTACACTTGGGGATCTGGTTGTTGGTCTCAGGAATAAGAGGGCCTCAGGTGTCATCCATCCCTGATTGGTTCCTTTCTCTCAGCTTCACATCCAACCCAACCAAAAGCCGTATTTGGTATGGTCAGAACAGAGCCAAGAGCCCACCACTTCTCACCTGGACAGAGCCTGCTACCGCTTCCTGCAAGGCTTCCTCTCTTTGTAGCAGGTCAGGGGTCAGGTCGTCTCACTCCCCTACTCAGAATCCTCCCTGTCACACTTAAAATCAATCCCAAGTCCTCTCCCTGGAAAGGCTCTGTGTGACCTGACTCCCAACGCCCCCCCTCCCCTCGTCCCATCTCCCATAGTTTCCTGCTGAGGACGTGCCTCCCTGAGGCCTGTGCTCACACACTCACGCCCTGGCACTCCGTATCCTCCAAACACTGCTTTATTTCCTCTTGGCACTTATCACTCTCACACACTTTCTTATTTGTTCACTGTCCACCTTGCCAACTAGATTGTGGGCAGGAATCTTGCTTTTCCTACTGCAAAGTCTCTAGTGTTTTGAACAGTGCCTGGCACTGTCAATACACAGTATGCATTTGTTAAATGAATGACTGAAACTCTGTGATAAACACTCGGACAGAGCCATGATTACAAGCAGTTTTAAGGAAAGCTCATCACCATTTGCACTTTTACTGTCTGTGAGCACAGATGGTGTTGGGATTGATTCTTGAAGGCTTATCATTGCATGGTTTACAACAAACACATATTGAGCATTTACTAAGCCCTACCCAGCCTTAGCACAGAAGGCCCACCGAGAGCCATCCCTTAGCTGAAGATGGAGTGCTGTGGGGTACACAGGTCCAGCTGACTGACTGGGGGAGCAGGGCACTAGGGGTGATGGGGGAGGTGACTTTGGTTATGTCCTTGGCAGTCTGATGCTAAAAATAGCCAGAATCTTCCTATTTGGAGGGGGCCATCTTCCCAAGCTCTTCATCCTCTCTCCGCCCCTCAGCATGCACAGGTGTGCTCACCTGCTCACTCATTTATTCAATAAACATCCGCTGAGCACCCACTACATGCCTGACACTGCTCTAGGCCCAGACATAGGTATGAAATCATCACACTCAGGGGAAATAAGTGCAGTCTTGCAGCACATCCACAGCTGGGATTTTCCTTAATGGTCCTCATTTCAAGTATTTAGTTCCTGTATTATTCCCATCAGACCATGTACACTGATTTTTTTTCTTTTTTTTTTTTTTTTTGAGATGGAGTTTCGCTCTCATTGCCCAGGCTGGAGTACAGTGACGCGATCTTGGCTCACTGCAACCTCCACTGCAACCCCACCTCTACTAAAAATACAAAAATTAGCTGGGCCTGGTGGTGCACACCTGTAGACCCAGATACTCAGGAGGCTGAGGCAGGAGAATCGCTTGAACCTGGGAGGCAGAGGTTGCAGTGCGCTGAGATCACACCATTGTACTCCAGCCTGACAACAGAGTGAGACTCCGTCTCAAAAAAAAAAAAAAAAAAGAAAAAATTAGCAGGGCCAGGCGTGGTAGTTCACGCCTGTAATCTCAGCACTTTGGGAAGCCAAGGTGGGTGGATCACTTGAGGTCAGAAGTTAGAAACCAGTCTGGCCAACAGGCTGGTCCACTATCTGCAGCCTGAGGACAAAAGCCATGACTTAGCAGGCCTGACTTGGGGGAGATGCTCAGTGTTTCCCAATTGACAGTGGACAGAGGTGAGCCCCGGAGGGGCAGGAACCATGTCTTGCTCATCAATCTCCCTTATAGTGCCTGACACAGAACAGATACACAGCAGGATAGCCAGTGGGGGCTGCCGCTGGAGCCTGTCCCCAACTCTATGCTGACCTCTGCACAACCCTGCGACCTCCGCAAAGTCTTCCAGGCCCCCTTCAGAGACCAAGATTTGGGGCCTGATTAGAGCCTGGCCATGGCTATCCCCAGGCCTATCATATAGCCAGGTATACCCGTGGGACTCAGGAAGATGGGGTCTTCCCACTCTGGACTCTGATTAGTGTCCCTGGTAGCTCAGGGCCCCAGGCCTTCCTCCTTGGTCCACACACAGGCTTGAAGCCCCTGTGGTATCCCCCATCCCAGAGGTGCCTTTGGGCCAAGGAAAAGCTGATCCTGGTATCACTCACTCACTCAGTCAATGGCTGATTCCCACTATATAAGACAAAAGCATAACGTAAAATACATTGTCTCTTATTTCATTCTGGGTTCCCTAGATTCGAACCGTGTTTTCAAACTCAAGAGAACAGTAGAACCATCCAGAGAGCTTGCCCAAGAAGCAGATTTCTGACCTCTGCCCCAAAGTCTGACTCAGTTAGGTCTGCGGTGGGCCCACGAGTCTACAGTGTCGTCACGTTCCCCTGATGATTCCTGTACACTCAAGAGTGAGAACCATTGTTCTATGACGTCACTTGGACCCCTAGAGTCACTGCGGTGTCAAACCACAGTACGAAAGTTTACACTGTGACCCGGGGACACACCTTATAAAAATCCTGAAACAAAAGTTTTATGACGCAATATTTACCCCAACCATGGTGATGTTCTCTGCTCAATTTCACTACAAACACACACTGGTCCAGACCCACTAAAGTAGTGGGTTCTGACCCTGGCTATACATCAGAATCACCTGGGCAGCTTTTACAGTGTGCAGGCCACATCCCTGACCAGTGAGATCAGAAACTCTGGAGGTGGGTGCATGCATCGGTAGTTTGTTTATTGAATTTATTTATTTATTTTTTAAAGACAGGGTCTTGCTCTGTCATCCAGGCTGGAGTGCAGTGGTATGATCACAGCTCACTGCAGCATCAACCTCTTGGGCTCAAGTGATCCTCTTGTCTCAGCCTCCCAAGTAGCTGAGACAACAGGCACATGCCACCACACCTGGCTAATTATTTATTTATTTATTTATTAAGACAGAGTCTCACTCTGTTGCCACGCTGGAGTGCAGTAGTGCAATCTTGGCTCACTGCAACCTCTGACTCCCTGGTTCAAGTGATTCTCCTGCCTCAGCCTTCAAAGTAGCAGGGGCTACAGGCGTGCACCACCACACCCAGCTAATTTTTGTACTTTTAGTAGAGATGGGGTTTCACCATGTTGGCCAGGCTGGTCTCATCTCCTGACCTCATGATCTGCCTGCCTCAGATCTCAAAGTGCTGGGATTACAGGTGTGAGTCACTGCACCTGGCCAAATTTTTTTTTTTTTTTTTAAGAGATGGGGGGTCTCCCTTTGTTGCCCAGGCTGGTCTTGGACTCCTGAGCCCAAGCAATCCTCCTGCCTTGGGCTCACAACGTGCTGGGATTACAGGTGTGAGACACTGTACCTGGCCCCTAAACTGATTTCCTGACCCACACATTGGCCACAACCTGCAGGAAAACTTTACCTTTCCTGGAGCATTGGCAAATTTCTTCTTTACTTTTTTCTCCCCCCACTAACGTTTTTCATCTTCCTCTTTGATAATAAGAGCTACATTCTGATCCATCCCCTTTTGGAGCTGGCTATGGGGATCTGGGGACTTTAGTCCCAGTAATTATGTGGATCTTTTTTGTTTTTTTGTGTTTTTTTGAGATGGCGTCTCGCTCTGTCACCCAGGCTGGAGTGCAGTGGTGCAATCTTGGTTCACTGCAACCTCTGCCTCCCAGGTTCAAGCAATTCTCCTGTCTCAGCCTCCTGAGTAGCTGGGATTACAGGCACCTGCCACCACGCCCGGCTAATTTTTTTGTATTTTTAGTAGAGACGGGGTTTTGCCATGTTGGCCAGGCTAGTCCCAAACTCCTGACCTAAGGTGATCCACTCACCTCGGCCTCCAAAAGCACTGGGATTACAGGCATGAGTCACCGCTCCCAGCCTTATGAGGATCTTATGGGTCCTTAAAGATCTTCATGGATCTTGCTGGGTGAGGTGACTCATGGTAATCCTAGCCCTTTGGGAGGTCAAGGCAGGCAGATTTTCTGAGCTCAGGAGTTTGAGAACAGCCTGGGCAACACAACAAAACCCCGTTTTAACTAAAAATACAAAAAAAAAATAGCCTGGTGCAGCAGCTCATGCCTGTAATCCCAGCACTTTGGGAGGCTAAGGTGGGTGGATCACCTGAGGTCAGGAGTTCAAGACTAGCCTGGCCAACATGGTGAAACCCAATCTCTATAAAAAATACAAAAATTAGCTGGGCATGGTGGCACATGGCTGTAATCCCAGCTACTCAGGAGGCTGAGGCAGGAGAATCACTTGAATCCAGGAGGTGGGGTTGCAGTGAGCCGAGATTGCGCCACTACATTCCAGCCTGGGTGACAGAGCAAGACTCTGTCTCAGAAAAAAAAAAAAATAATTACCTGGGTGTGGTAGCACATACCTGTGATCCCAGCTACCAGGGAGGCTGAGGCATGAGAATCACCTGAACCGAGGAGGTGGAGGTTGCAGTGAGCCAAAATGTGCCACTTCACTCCAGCCTGGGCAACACAGTGAGACTCTGTCTCAAAAAAACAAACAAAACTTCATGGATCCTTACGGGTTTCTCCTCTGTCACTCACACGGTTTTCTCCTTGTATCTGTGCCTTCTTAGGTAAGGGGCAGAGTGGCCATAAGAGCTGGCCACTATACTCTTGGGGCTGAACCAGGTCAGAGAATGGGCCAGGGGTGGGGTAGCTGAGCAGTGAGCGCTTCCTGCGGCTTCTTGAGCTCCCAGGGACAGTCTGCAGTGGGGCCCTGCTCCACTCCACACCGCTGCTGTGGTTTCCTGTTTGCAGCTGTTGTGCTGGGCTGGCCTCCCCAGCCCCACTACCAGCCTATGGGTGTATGTGAGGTGGGGGGTGCTGATGCTGCCTAGAAAAGAGAGGAGGGGCCTTGGAGAGGTCAACCTAGGAACGACCAAGGGCAGGGGAGGAGAGGCAAAGAAGCTGGAAAGGGCCCTAGGAGGGAGACTGAGGCAGAGAACAAAGGTCCCAACCTGTCACAGTTGGTTTATATCAAGGCAGGCTCCAGGAGGTCTGTCTGCTCCTGATACCTCCTTCCCTGGTCTGTGGCTGTGCTTGCAGTGCCAACATGAATGCCTCATGCCAACATAACTGTCTTAAGGGACTCAGGGCAGGGGCAGCAGCTCAGAGCATCTCACACCTGGGGTGGGAGAAGTCCCGCATGCATGTGTGATGTGGCCGTCCTGATACCTCTTGGGCCTCTGTTTTTCGGTCTGTACAATGGGAAGAGGAGGATCCATGAGATGATTTCCAATGCGTTTCTAGCTCTGACTGGTTACTGACCCAAGAGATCCTGTCACCATTTTGACGTTTTGCCAAGAGATCAGAATCATGTGTCTTTGAGAGGGAGCAATCACTGTTGGTCAGCGTAGGGAAATTCTGTGACTATACTCTATTACAAATCCTAGTTGCCAATGTGTTGGCTGAGCCTTGATCCCTACCGTGGGCCATTCACATTCACTTTTATTTTTTCTCTTTTTTGCCTCTGTAACAAGGTACCTGAGACCACTTTTATTTTCTGGAGATGGAGTCTGGCTCTGTTGCCCAGGCTGGAGTGCAGTGATGCAGTCATGGCTCACTGTATCCTGGAACTCCTGGGCTCAAGTGATCCTCCCGCCTCAGCCTCCCAGGTAGCTCAGGCTACAGGCACGCACCACCATGCCTCACTAAATTTTAAATTTTTTTGTAGACAAGTGGTGTCATTATGTTGCCTAGGCTGGTCTCAAATTCCTGGGCACAAGTGATCCTCCTACCTCAGCCTCCCAGAGTCCCGGGATCATAGGTGTGAGCCACCATGCCCAGCCTATATTCATTTTCAGAAATGTAGATTCTTCATTCTATGGCTTATAGACTCTCGTGGCAGCAACATGGCAGATAACAGCCAGACTGCTCAACACCAAGGCTAGGAACTCCAGCCCTTCACATCTGGCCTCTGCCCTATCCTCAAGTCCCATCACACTCTTGGCATTTGAGGGACAAGCCCTGGCATGACTGTGAATCTCAAATAGAGGTATGTTTCCCAAACTCTGTGCCATGGAACACTGGCTTCCAGTGACCTGGGAGCCCCTGAGAGCAGGACCATGCCCACCTCACTCACCAGAGATGCCTAACGCCTGGCACATACAGTAGGTCCTGTCATTCCCTGCAGCCTCCCCACATTGCAGGTGCTTGAGAAGCATTTACCGAATGAATGAACATGGAGTGAATATTACAGGTGCTGCATGAAGAAATGCTCCTGTTTTCAGAAGCACTTGAGAAATGCCCAGTTAGGCAAAGGCAACGCCCTAAGAAGTCTTATGTTGTTTTTTTTTTCCAGTCTCCACAGAGACTGTCAAAAATTGCCAATGCCAACTATATTGCAAGTCGTCATGGCGGGGTATTGGGAAAAGTTTTCAATTAGCAATAATCGCACCTCAGATAAACCTCATTGGCTATGATACTGCCACTGCGCAAAGCTGAGAAGTCTTATGTTAACACAGATTACGAACCTCTCAGAGAAGGATACGATTTTCGGTGTCCCCTAAACTGACCGCCCCACCCTCTCTATCTCGAAGCAAGTGGCCCACAGAACCCACTCAGAGAGTCACGGTAATGGATCTTCTCGTTTCCCCCAGAACACACACCCAGCACTGTGTCTCTGCTGAGTAGCAAATCCCACTGCCTTGGGAGAAAACCCAAGCTTCTTAGCCCGGCATCCAAGGCCTCTGTGCTGGAGCCTTGCTCACTTCTAACCTCCTGTTGTTCTGAGATGCAGCCCCCTGGTCCACCCCAGCACCACTGTGTCTTGTTGCCTGGGATCTTGTGGGAGCATCCTTAAGTTTCCATTCATGATCCACTCCTCTGTGAAGCCTCCCTTGATTGCTCCAAAGTTAGCTGCCTCTCCTCTGCTTTCATGGCTTGTCTCCATCTCTCCCAGCCTGGGCCCCACATGGCTCATATGGGCAGGGACGGAGCTGGGGTTCAGGAAATCTTGGTTGACTGACTGAGGAGTCAGGCAAACCCTATTTTCTTTTCTTTCTTTTTCTTTTTTTTTTTTTTTTTTTTGAGACAGAGTCTCACTCTGTGGCCCACTCTGTTGAGTGGCGCAATCTCAGCTCACTACAATCTCCGCCTCCCTGGTTCGAGCGATTCTCCTGCCTTAGCCTCCTGAGTAGCTGGGATTACAGGTGCCCACCACCATGCCCAGCTAATTTTTGAATTTTTGTATTTCACCATATTGGCCAGGCTGGTCTCGAACTCCTGACCTTGTGATCCGCCCACCTGTGCCTCCCAAAGTGTTGGGATTACAGGCATGAGCCACCATGTCTTGCCAGCAAAGCCTATTTTCTGGGCTGCACCTGCAGCCATGTATCTGTGGGTTCCTTTCTGAGACCTCCATGCAGGAAGGGCCTGGGCTGACGCTGAGCTTACCCACCTCTCCTGGTCTGGCTCTCTCGGATGAGGAAGGCCCCTCCAGGGTTCCCAGGTAACAATAACAGTTCCTCGGCTTTCTCCCTGCTCAGGCCCTCATACAGCCACCTGGAGGAGCAAGAGAGAGGGACAAGGGACAGGGTCAGCCTGGAGGAAGAAGGAAGCCAAGATTTTACTACTGCCTCTGAGTGACCCTCACAAGGCCTTCCCTCTCTGGGCCTCAAAGTTCTGTCTGTTCCATGAACAGCTGGCCTTGGGATCTCTGAGGTCCACATCATCTTTGTCCTCCTAGTCCTGGCTCCAGGGCCCTGGGAGGACAAATTCATGGGGACAGCCCCAGCTTTCTCTGCCTGGAGACCTCATTCCCAAGTAACCTGGGGTGATCCCCGCCTCTGTGCTATCCCTGCTCAGTCCCCCCCCCAGCACCCTGATTCTATCCACTAACCTTTCTAAGCCTCACCTTTCCAAGCACTGCCCCTCTGTTTTTTCTTTTTATTGAGAGAGGCTCCTGCTCTGTGGCCTAGACTGGAGAGCAGTGGCACAATCGCAGCTCACTGCCGTCTTGACCATCCAGACTCAGGTGATCCTCCCACCTCAGCCTCCCTAGAAGCTGGGGCTACAGGCGCACACCACTGCACCAGCCCCTCACGTGGTGTGCTCCCATCTCCCACATGGCCCTTTCAGCGTTTTCCACCACTAGATCCTGGCCACCCTCCAAAGCTCAGAGCTCCGCACCTCCTCTATAGGCCTTCCCAAGCCCCTCCTCTGGCTCCCACGTCTCACAGGCCAACCTATGCTAGGATGAGCTGTCTGTTCCTCCTGAGGGCAGGGCCTGGGCTTGATTCTCCTCTACCCCCAGCTTTGCTTAGCACAAAGCCGCGCATGAAGGGGGAGTGCTTGTGGGAACAGAAAGCAGGAAACTCCCACAAGGCGGGCCTGAGGTGGGAACTCACCCATGGGAGACTTTTGCCACGTGGACGCTGGGGATGTTGTACTCTCTGCCTGAGACTTCAGACAGCACCGTCCACCAGTCTCCATCCCTGGAGAGAGAAAGGAGTCGGGGTACTTCTTTCAGACGAGCCAAGGCCCCAAAAACTGCACATTCTGGGTTTGCAGGGACCCTCTCAGGCTGGATCCTGTGGCCGCCTGTCCCACCTGTTTCCCAGGCTTCCCTACACTAGCTTGTCCAGGTACCTCCTGGGCCAGAGCTGGGGCTGGTGGTAGATGGCATGATTCCAGGTTCCCTGCTACAGGGCCCTGCCCACCCACAGTTGTCCCTGTGGGGATGTCCAGCCACCTGAAACCCCACCACAGGGATTCTGTGAGCATTTCAGCAAACACCTTGTGCTTTTCTACTGGGGGGGAAGGGACCCTTCTCCCATGAGAGCATCTCCATTCTTTCCTTCCTTCATTTATTTTATTATTATTTTATTATTATTTTGAGATGGAGTCTCACTCTGTCACCAGGCTGGAGTGCAGTGGCATGATCTCGGCTCACTGCAACCTCTGCCTCCTAGGTTCAAGCAATTCTCCTGTCTCAGCCTCCCGAGTAGTGGGGACTACAGGTGTCTGCCACCACACTTGGATAATTTTTGTATTTTTAGTAGAGGCAGAGTTTCACCATGTTGGCCAGGCTGGTCTTGAACTCCTGACTTCATGATCCACCCACCTCAGCCTCCTAAAGGGCTGAGATCATACGTGTGAGCTACCATGCCCAGTCTATTTTTAATTTTTTTTTTTTTTTTTTTTTTAATAAAGATGGGGTTTCACCATGATGGCCAGGCTGGTCTTGAACTCCTGACCTCAGGTGATCCACCCACCTTGGCCTCCCAAAGTGCTAGATTACAGGCGTGAGCCACCGAGCCTGGCCTAAATTTTTTTTTTTTTTTTTGAGACAGAGTTTTACTCGTGTCACCCAGGCTGGAGTACAATGGTGTGATCTCAGCTCGCTGCAACCTCCGCCTCCTGGGTTCAAGCAATTCTCATGCTTCAGCCTCCTGAGTAGTTGGGATTACAGGTGCCTGCCACCAAGCCCATTTATTTTAGTAAAGACAGGTTTTAACCATGTTGGCCAGGCTGGTCTCGACCTCCTGACCTCAGATGATCTACCCACCTCAGCCTCCCAAAGTGCTGGGATTACAGGTGTGAGCCACCACACCTGGCCCATTCATTTATTTTTAGAGATAGAGTCTTGCTCTGTCACCCAAGCTGGAGTGCACTGGCTTGATCATAGCTTACTGCAGCCTTGAACTCCTGAGTTCAAGAGATTCTCCCATCTCAGCCTTCCAGACAGCTGGGACTACAGGCACACACCACCACATCCGGCTCTATTAGTGCATATTCAGGTACCCGGTGCCCATGGACTTACTCAGAGATGATGATCAATGGCTCCCCGAGTCTCAGCGACAGCTCGGCCTGGCCACCTGCCGGGAAACTGCCAAGGGCCACGGCTGTGGCCTTGCTTCTCTCTAGATGGAGGGACAGAGATGGTCACCCACTTGGCTAGCAACGCGTGAGGTCTAGTGGAATCTGGCTCCAGCATCAGCCCTCCACAAGCACCCTGAAGGAGCATCCACTTCCTAGAGGGCCACCCTGGAATCTCATGCTTTTCCAGCAGAGCTTTGCAGAGCACTGACAGTGCCTAGACAGAGAGAGAGACAGAAAGAGAAAGAAAGAAAAAATTTAGAGATAGGGTCTTGCTCTATCAGCACTGCACTGCAGCCTGAGTGACAAGGCAAGATCCTGTCTCTAAAAATTAGGCTCACTGCAGACTTGACCACCTGGGCTCAAATACAGGTGTGCTACACTACACCCAGCTAATTAAAAGCAATTATTTAGTAGAGATGAGGTCTCGCTATGTTGCCCAGGACATGGTGGCCACGAAGCTCAGGATGTGGAGGCCATAAGGCCCTATTTCAAGGCTGGGCATCAGGTGGCAAGGGCTCCCTCAGCATAGGACCCATGCCCTCACCAACCCCAGAGGGCAGCCTGCTCAGGCCAACCATACTCCCTATGACTGCCAAGCCTCGTAGCCTGAAAATCCAGCCGTCAGTGGCTGCTGAAGGCCACTTCACCGCACCCTAGTGTCCCTCCCTTCTTCCCCTTTGTCCTTTTTCTGTAAGGATTCCTGAAAAAGATGCTTGTAGCACATTAAAGCTAAGCACTTATTCTAAAATTAAGCACATGATTGGAAGTAAAACACTCCTCAGCAAATGCAAAAGAACGGAAGTAATAACAGTCTCTCTGACCACAGTGAATCAAATTAGAACTCAGGATTAAGAAACTCTCTCAAAACCACACAACTACATGGAAACTGAACAGCCTGCTCCTGAATGACTACTGGGTAAATAACAAAATTAAGACAGAAATAAATAAGTGCTTTGAAGCCAATGAGAACAAAGGCACAACGTACCAGAATCTCTGGGACACAGCTAAAGGAATGTTTAGAGAGAAATTTATCGCACTAAATGCCCACAGCAGAAAGCGGGGGAAAGATCTCAAATTGACACCCTATCACAATTAAAAGAACTAGAGAAGCAAAAACAAACAAATTCAAAGCTAGTAGAAGATAAGAAATAACTAAGATCAGAGCATAACTGAAGGAAATAGAGACACGAAAAACCCTTCAAAAAAACCAATGAATCCAAGAGCTGTTTTTGTTTTGTTTTGTTTTGTTTTTGTTTTTTGAGACAGAGTCTTGCTCTGTCACCAGGCTGGAGCGCAGTGGCACGATCTTGGCTAACTGCAACCCCTGCCTCCAGAGATCAAGCAGTTCTACTTCCTCAGCCTCCCGAGTAGCTGGGACTACAGGTGTGCACCACCATGCCCAACTAATTTTTTGTATTTTAATAGAGATGAGGTTTCACCATGTTGGTCAGGATGGTCTCGATCTCCTGACCTCGTAATCTGCCTGCCTCAGCCTCCCAAAGTGCTGGGATTACAGGGAGTTGTTTTTGTTCACTTGTTCATTTGCTTTTTTTGAGACAGTCTTGCTCTATCGCCCAGGCTGGAGTGCAGTGGCATGACTGGCTCACTGCAACCTCCACCTCCTGGGTTCAAGTGATTCTCCTGCCTCAACCTCCTGAGTACCTGGGACTATAGGCACATGCCACCACACCTGGCTATTTTTTGTATTTTTTTTAAGTAGAGACATGGCATTTTTTTCACCATGTCAGCCTGGATGGTCTCAACCTCCTGATCTGCCTGCCTCGGCCTCCCAAAGTGCTGGGATTACAGGTGTAAGCCACCGAGGCCGGCCAAGGGGTGGAGAGTTCTATAGACGTCTATTAGGTCTGCTTGTTCCAGAGCTGAGTTCAAGTCCTGAATATCCTTGTTAATTTTCTGTCTTATTGATCTGTCTAATATTGACAGTCGGGTGTTAAAGTCTCCCACTATTATTGTGTAGGAGTCTAAGTTTCTTTGTAGATCTCTAAGAACACTTGCTTTATGAATCTGGGTGCTCCTGTATTGAGTGCATATATATTTAGGATAGTTAGCTCTTCTTATTGCATTGATCCCTTTACCATTACATAATGCCCTTCTTTGTCTTTTTTGATCTTTGTTGGTTTAAAGTCTGTTTTATCAGAGACTAGGACTGCAACCCCTGCTTTTTTTTTTCCTGTTCGTTTTCTTGGTAAATATACCTCATCCCTTTATTTTGAGCCTATCTGTGTCTTTGCAAGTGAGATGGGTCTTCTGAATACAACACGCCAATGGGTCTTGACTCTTTATCCAATTTGCCAAATCTGTGTCTTTTAATTGGGCCATTTAGCCCACTTACATTTAAGGTTAATATTACTATGTGTGAATCTGATCCTGTCATTATGATGCTAGCTGGTTATTTCAGCCTTTTTGCACTGGTTTTTCCTCATCTTGGTGGATTCCTCTGTATCTAACCGTAGGCAGAGGTCCTGAGGCCACTCTGAGTCATGCCTGGTGCTGCTCAGGGTGGTGACCACCCCTGTCCATGGGCAGAGCCTTCCCTGCCTGTGGGGCCTTGGGGAGCTATGCCCTCCCCCTCCATCACACTCTATCCTCAGTCCAGGGGGGAGTGTGTTTTGGGCAACCCCATCCATGAGCCCTCCACCAAGGTGGAGTCTGCGTGGTTTCCCGATCTCCTTCCTGCACGGCCTCTCAGTGCAGATGAGGTGGCTAAAAGGAGGCAGCTGCCTCTCCACCAGGGGTCCTACAGGGCTCAGGGGGTCACAGCGTGTGAGCCTGGGCAAGGCTGGAATTAGGGAGATGAGGATATTGGGGGCTTGGGCTGAGGAGAAGGAGAGAAGTCCCTGCAATATAGGGGATTTTTCTTGTTTTGTTTTTAAGACAGGGTGTCACAGGCCAGGTGCACTGGCTCATGCCTGTAATCCCAGTACTTTGGGAAGCTGAGGTGGGCAGATCACCTGAGGTTTGGAGCTTGAGACCAGCCTGGCCAACATGGTGAAACCCTGTCTCTACTAAAATATAAAAAGATTAGCCAGGTGTGGTAGTGGGTCCCTATAATCCCAGCTACTTCAGAGGCTGAAGCAGGAGAATTGCTTGAACCCGGGAAGCAGAGGTTACAGTGAGCCCACATGGTGCCATTGCACTCCAGCCTGGGTGACAATGTGAAACTCTGTCTTAAAAAAAAAAAAAAAATACAAGGTTTCGCTCTGTCACAGGCTGGAATGCAGTGGTGCAATTTTGGTTCACTGTAGCCTCTATCTCCCGGGTTTGAGCGATTCTCCTGTCTAAGCCTCCCAAGTAGCTGGGACTATAGGTGGACGCCACTACACCTAAGTTTTTTTTTTTTTTTGAGATGGAGTCTCACTCTGTGGCCCAGGCTGGAGTGTAGTGGTGCAATCTGGGTTCCCAGCAACCACCGCCTCCTGGGTTCAAGCGATTCTCCTGCTTCAGCCTCCCAAGTAGCTTGGACTACAGGGGTGCACCACCACGCCTGGCTAATTTTTGTATTTTTAGTAGAGATGAAATTTCACCATATTGTCCAGGCTGGTGTCAAACTCCTGACTTCATGAGCCACCCGCCTCAGTCTCCCAAAGTGCCAGGATTATAGGCATGAGCCACTGTGCCCAGCTTTTTTTTTTTTTTTGGCAAAGTCTTGCTTTTGTTGCCCAGGCTGGAGTGCAATAGTGTGATCTCGGCTCACTGAAACCTCCATCTCCAGGGTTCAAGTGATTCTCCTGCCTCAGCCTCCTGAGTAGCTGGAATCACAGGTGGTGCTGCCATGCCTGGCTAATTTTTGTATTTTTAGTAGAGATGGAATTTCACCATATTGGTCAGGCTGGTCTCAAACTCCTGACCTCAGGTGACCCACCTGCCTCAGCCTCCCAAAGTGTTGGGATTACAGGCCTGAGCCACTACACTCAGCCAATTTAGGCGATTTAACCAAAGTCCCAGTAGCAAAGCTTGTACAAGAGCCATATAAAGTACATGTCCCTAGGCTCTGTCCAGGAGAGCGAGAAAATACACTGTGAAGTAGTGTGATCTTGTTATCTGTGCTGGTTGATTTTATGTGTCATTGTGGCTAGGCCACACAACCCAGATATTTGGTCAAATGCCAGTCTAGATATTGCTGTGAAGATATTTTTTAAGATGAGATTGAATTTAAATCAGTAGTCTGAGTAAAGCAGATGACCCTCTCATAATGTGGGTGGGCCCCATGCAATCAGTTGAAGGCCTTAAAATAACAAGACTGACGTCCTTTGAGGAAGAAGGAATTCTGCCTCCAGACTGCGGTTGGACTCAGGACTGTAGCATCAGCTCTTCCCCTGGGTTTCCCCTGCAGGTTTCAGACTTACAGCCTCCACAGTCATGTGAGTCAGCTCCTCAAAAATAAATGTCTACACACACACACACACACACACACACACACACACACACTACCACCACCACCTATTGGTTCTGTTTCTTGGAGAACCCTAATACATTATTGAAATTCCAATAAAGATGTGACTTGAGAAAGGATTTGTTGCCTGTTACGGAGAACAAGAAACAGACCTAGGGCCATAGTTCCAATATCAAAATACTAGAATTGCTAGGATATTTTGATTGTTCAACTGTCCTAAAAACTGGGAGTTTCAGTCAAGACTCTTTTAGAAAATCACAGTTACAGACTCAGCACATGCATTGTATATGCCATTTTCCCCAACTAAGACAGCCCTGGCAAGGGCCAGGTACAGTGGGTCACGCCTGTAATCCCAGCACTTTGGGAGGCTGAGGCGGGCAGATCACCTGAAGTCAGGAGTTCGAACTAGCTTGGCCAACATGGTGAAACCCCATCTCTACTAAAAATACAAGTTAGCTGGGTATGGTAGCGTGCGCTTGTAATCCCAGCTACTTGGAAGGCTGAGGCAGGAGAATTGGTCGAGCCCGGGAGGCGGAGGTTGCAGTGAGCCGAGATCATGCCACTGCACTTCAGCCTGGACAACAAGGGCGAGACTCTGTCTCAAAAAACGAAACAAAACAAAACACAGCCCTGGCCAGGCGCAGTGGCTCATGCCTGAAATCTCAGCACTTCAAGAGGCCAAGGCGGGAGGATCACTTGAGCCCAAGAGTTCAAGACCGTCTGGGCAACATAGGGAGACCCCATCTTTACAAATAATTTAAAAATTAGCCAGGAAGCCACGTGCGGTGGCTCACGCCTGTAATCCCAGCACTTTGAGAGGCTGAGGCAGGCGGATCACAAGGTCAAGAGATGGAGACCATCCTGGCCAACATGGTGAAACCCTGTCTCTACTAAAAATATAAAAATTAGGTGGGTTTAGTGGTGTGCGCCTGTAATCCCAGCTACTCGGGAGGCTGAGGCAGGAGAATTGCTTGAACCTGGGAGGTGGAGATTGCAGTAAGCTGAGATCGCGCCACTGTACTCCAGCCTGGCAACACAGCGAGACTCCATCTCAAAAAATAAAACAATAACAACAAAACAAAAACAACAACAAAAAAACCCCCAAAGGCCGGGTGTGGTGGCTCATGCCTGTAATCCAAGCACTTTGGAGGCCAAGGCGGGTGGATCACCTGAGGTCGGGAGTTCAAGACCAGCCTGACCAACATGGTGAAAACCCATCTTAAAAAAAAAAAAATAAAAACCCAAAACAACACCCACCATCATAAAAATAGAAGAGACAGCCCTAATTTCACTTCAGATAATTACACAGTACCTCTTAGGTCCATTAGAACAGTATAGCAAAACTTTCTGCAACAATGGAAATGTTCCACAATTCTGTACTGTCTAACAAGGTGGTCACTTGGTACATGTGCTATTGAGCACTTAAAATATGACTGGGGTGATGAAAGACGTTTTATTTATTTTTATTTTTTTGAGATGGATTCTCACTCTGTCGCCCGGGCTGGAGTACAGTGACGCAATCTCGGCTCACTGCAACTTCCACCTCCCAGGTTCAAGTGATTCTTTTCCCCGCCTCCTGAGTTGCTGGGATTACAGGCATGGGCCATCAGGACCAGCTAATTTTTGTATTTTTAGTAGAGACGGGGTTTCACCATGATGGCCAGGCTGGTCTTGAATTCCTGACCTCAGGTGATCTGCCCTCCTCGCCCTCCAAAGTGCTGGGATTACAGGCATGAGCCACCATGCCCGACTCCGGCCTAAAATTTTAAGTTTAAGCAGTTGCGTGTGGCTGGTGGCTACTGCAGTGGACAGTTCAGCTCTGGGGGGCTGCAGAGGTGGGGCTGGCCAGCTTGGTGTTTGGATAAACAACTGGCTGAGGAGGAGGGAAGCCTTGGGGAATGCCTGGGGGATTATCATGCCCTCCTGGTTTAATATTCTGCTTTGTGCCTGTTGCTTTCTCCTATTTTCTTATTTATCTGGTTGTTGACTGTTCTTACTGCTAAGGTAGGCTCCACAGGAGCAGGGACCCTGCTGCATGGCTCAGTAGGCAGGGCCTGGTGTGTAGCAGGCACTCAGTAGTGCTTACGCTGTGTTGGAGCTGCTGGCCAGGAAGGCCCACAGAGGCAGTGACATGTAGGACTGTGTGGGAATGGCCTGGCTGTCACAGACCCCAAGGCCTACCTGCTTCCATGGACACAGGTCCCTGGCCTTGGACAGAGGGGCTCACGCTTGGACTTGGCAGGGATTTTCTTCTGCTGGGCAGACTTCCCATTGTTCCTCAGCAGAGCACACACAAGTATATCGAGAGAAATCTGAAAGAGACACCATCATGTGGACAGAGCCGAGGCTCCTGCCCTGATCTCAGATACCCCTCCCTCCCCAGACTGGCCCTGGCTATCTCCTCACAGAGCATGTGAATGACCTCCCTCCTGTGGGACTCTAGCCTCTCTGCCAGACACTGAAGGCCTCCTGCACATTGGACCGTTTTCTGCACATCTCATCTTTTTATGCCACAACAGGCGCAATGCTTTCTTTCTGGGCCCCTACTTGTGTCCCTCCCATGGTCAGTCATGCCCTCTCCTCTCCTTCAGTCCTGTCTGGATCCCATTCTTCCTTCCCCAGGAAGCCTTCCCAGGCCCCTAGCCTTTGTTTATCACTCCTTTGAATTCCTATGGCTCACTTAGAACCTTTTCTCTGACCCGGGATCACACTCTGCTACTGGGTGGCAGGGGACAATGACAGGACAGTGAGCTCCCTCCAGGCATACCAGGAGCTGTGGCTCGGGTCAGAGGTCTGCAAGAGGGGCTGGGTGCAGTGGCTGATGCCTATAATCTCAGCACTTTGGGAGACCAAGGTGGGTGGATCAACTGAGGTCAGGAGTTCGAGACCAGGCTGACGAATATGGTGAAACCTCATCTCTACTAAAAACACAAAAATTAGCTGGGCATGGTGGCATGCACCTGTAGTCCCATCTACTCAGGAGGGAGGCTGAGACAGGAGAATTGCTTGAACCTGGGAGGCTGAAGTTGCAGTGAGCTGAGATTGGATCATTGCACGCCAGCATAGGTGACAGAGACTCCCTCTCAAAAAAAAAAAAAAAAAAAAAAAGAGGTCTGCAAGGGGGATCTGAGCAGGCTTGAGATCTGGTATCACAGCAAGCAAAGGTGACACAGATACACTGTTATTGGTGTCACAAGGCCAAGTAAGAGTACCTGTCTCAGCCTCCTGAGTTGCTGGGATTATAGGGGTGAGCACTTAGTAAGAGGCTGATTGCTTTAAGAGGCCCAGGGGGGCTGACTGCTTGAGCTCAGGAGTTCAAGACCAGCCTGGCCAACACAGTGAAATCCCATTTCTACCAAAAAATCCACAAAAATTAGCTGGGTGTGGTGGCGCACACCTGTAGTTCCAGCTGAGGTGGGAGGAGGCTGAGGTGGGAGGGTGGGAGGATTGCTTGAGCCTGGGAGATGGAGTTCACAGTGAGCCAAGATCATCCCACTGCACTCCAGCCTGGGCAACAGAGTGAGATGCTGCCTCAAAAAAAAAAAAAAAAAGAAAAGGACCATGGGGTTGTATGATACAGTGATGACTTGCAGGGCTCTGGGGGACTGACTATTGAGCCACTTCCCCCTCTCTGTGCCCCCTTTTCCTCATCTGAAAAATGGGGGATAACGACATCCAACATATAGGTCCAAGAGATAATGCACATGAAAACCCTAGCCAGCCTCATGTTTCCTTTACCACGTCCTGAATGTCACTTCATCAGAGGCCTCTCCTGGGAGCCTCCCCAGGAGGTCTTGCTCTGTCACCCAGGCTAGAGTGTAGTGGCACGGTCCTAGCTCATTGCACCCTTTAACTCCTGGGTTCAGGGGATCCTCCCACCTCAGCTAGGATTACAGGCATTAGCTGCCACCACAACCAGCTTCTTTGCAAGTTTCAAGTTATGGGCTCTTGCCATGTTGCCTAGGCTGGTCTTGAACTCCTCCCATCTCAGCTTCCCAAAGTCCTGGGATTACAGGTATGAGCCATGGCACCCAGCCTCTCTTCAAAAGTTTTCATCATTCATTTGAGAGTTTACTTGTTTAATTTGCCACTATCCTGTAACTGCAAAAGGACAAGGACTTTTTTTGTTTGCCTATTACTCAGCATTTAGTGAGGCATGACAGAAGGCACTTGGTACACATTAACTAAATGAGACTGTTAGTTCTTCAGACAGGTGTCTTATCCTTAGAATAGTTTAAATTCCCAGATTCCCAGGGTAGTGCTGATTTTCCCAAACACTATATTTTGTTTGAGGAGTGGGAGGCAGAGCTTTGTATTTCTTTTCAGATGGTTTCATTCTTTTCAGTAGGGACAAGGCACAATTACACGTTTGGCCCAATGCAGCTGGTATTCATGGAGCTCCTGCTCTGTGTCAGGCACCTGCCAAGGGCTGGCAGTCCCTGGAGGAGGAATCCATGCTTCCTACCCTGGAGGAGCTCACTGAATGGAGTTGTGACAGAGTGGGCTCCTTCCTTGCCTTTGAATCCCACTCTGCCTGGATGAGGACGGTTATCCACCAATATCACGGAGTGATTTCTGTGGTCTCCTGGGCCAGTCCTGTTTGGGGAGTAAAGATCCTATCTTAGAGGCTGGAACAGCCCTCTCTATTCTTCAGCCTGTAATTGACATGGGAATAACAATACCTGGGCTAGGTGTGGTGGCTCACGCCTGTAATCCTAGCATTTTGGGAGGCTGAGGCAGGCAGATGACATAGGGGTCAGGAGTTTGAGACCCGCCTGGCCAACATGGTAAAACGCTATCTCTACTAAAAACACAAAAATGAGCCGGGAGTGATGGCTCACACCTGTAATCCCAACACTTTGGGAGGCTGAGGTGGGCAGATCACGTGAGGTCAGGTATTTAAGACCAGTCTGGCCAACATGGTAAATATAAAAATAAGCTAGGCATGGTGGCGGGCACCTGCAATCCCAGCTACTCGGGAGGCTGATGCAAAAGAATTGCTTGAACCTGGGTGGCAGAGCCTGCAGTGAGCTGAGATTGTGCCATTGCACTCCAGCCTGGGCAACAGAGTGAGATTCTGTCTCAAAAAACAAAAACAAAAACAAAAAGAACCCTGCTTGCTGCTGCCTCCCTATGGGAAGTTCAGCACTCATCTGGAAGGAAGCTCTTGAACACAGAATGGGCATATCACATGGAAATGGCTCCTGACAGCCACTTCCTGCTCAGACCTTAAGGATCCTGCAGCCTGGGTACACTGAGATGGCGCTGCTGTTCTTGAGGAGGCTTTTTGGTTTTGTTTTAAATTATAGGGGTCTTGCTGTATTGCCCAGGCTGGTCTCAAATTCCTAGGCTCAAGCAATCCTCCTGAGGAGGATTTTACAATCCTAAAACCAGGAAACTCCAGGGAGAGAACCTCTGCCTTGGGAAGCATGAGTGCTCCCTTGAACCTGGTTGGAGCTGTGTGGCCTCAGGCAAAGCATGCAAGCTTCCTGCATCTCATCTGTGAATGAGGGTGCACTATAGGTACCACAAGACTGTGTTGAAGGAGTCTGGCACGGAATGGGTGCTCAGTAAGGCTTAGTTTCCTTTCCCCCTCCTTCAGGAAGACCACAATCACCACCTGCAATAGACCCAGAGACTCCTTCCTGCCGCAGGTGGAGCTGGGGGCTGGGCCCAAAGGCAGACGCAGGCAGGGGAGCTATACTCAGGCTGAAAGCCTCCCCAAAGTCTCTGCAGCTCCCTTCACCTGGTCAAGGACTGGGGCAAATTAAGGCAAAGATGCCCCTGGGGGCAAAATAAAGACTATGTGGTGGGCAGGCCTAGGAGGAGGCAGTATTAGTCACAACTTTTATAAGACAGCATCTGATCATTAATGACACAAATTTTTGAGCAACTTACTATGTGCCAGTCACTTTCCGGAGGACATGAGACACTGGGTGAAAGGAAAAAGTTAGTCAAAGGCACCGAGATCAGCACACTGCCCAGAACATAAATATTTGTATATATATTTAGTGTCTCACTTGAGTCCCATTTCAGATACAGTGACCAACAAGTCCCTGAGAGGACCTTGTGCTTCTGGTCATGTAGCCCATTCATGCAGGGCTGGGCCTGCCATCATGTAGTTTGTGCTTAAGATCATTTTTTAGCTGTGGGGGTAAGAGTGATGAACTTGGTCAGGCACGGTGGCTCATACCTTTAATCGCAGCAATTCAGGAGGCTTTCTGGTTCAGGAGGATTGCTTGAGGCCAGGAGTTCGAGACCAGTCTGGGCAACATAGTGAGGACCCCTGCTCCCACCGCTTTATCTCTACAAAAATATAACAAATTAGCTGGGCATGGTGGTACACGCCTGAAGTCCCAGCTACTCGGGAGACTGAGGCAGGAGAATCGCTTGAGCCCAGGGGTTCAAGTCTACAGTTAGTCATAATCCCGCCACTGCACTCCAGCCTGGGTGACAGAGCGAGACCCCAACTCAAATAATAATAATAATGAATTTGGATTGAGTTAAAGGGAGACTTCTCCCTCTCTCTCAACTGAAAAATATCACCCTTTTGAGAGTGAGATTTCACTGTAGGCTCTACAGCTGAAATGTCTTGAGAGATGATAAGCCCTCACGTTCCTGACTTCGGAGTCTGACTGCAGCGCACAGAGGGGCCCAAAGTCACACAGCAAGTGCACAACCGAGATGAGACTAGGATGGGCGTGAAGACAAGCTGCAGGGAAGGATGTAAGCTCCAAGAGGCAGTCAAAGGTGGTGTAGATAGGTCTTGGTTCTTCTGGGACCCCCAGAAACCACCCCCTCTTTACAGCCTCAGTAGAACCACTTCCCCTTCTCCTTGAGCTCATTTTTTTCCCCAACAGCAAATAAAGCCCAGTCCCAGTCTGGGCCGGGGGGAGACCATTCTTCCTCACCTGTCGCCAGGCCATCTGAAAACAAAACCAAGTGTACTTACTGGTTTGTCCTCAAAGGCTTGGGAAGAGGGCTCCGCTGAGATGCATGCTCTGGCTGAACAGGTTAGGGCTTTGAGGGACCTTCTGGAAGTCTGCCAGTGTTCTTGGTGCTAGGGCACCCAGAACTCTCCCAGCCTGGGAGAATCTTCAGGGAGAGGCTAGGTGTTGGTTTGGGTAGCTCAGCATCCGTCGGCGGTCAGCAGTTTGTACACCAGGGATGGATCAGCTGCTCCATGCTCCTTATGGATTCTGGACTTGGAAACCCTCCCAAGCACAGCCAAGCCAGGGAGGAAGGCCCAGGGCCCTTTGAGCTCTACCATAGAGACACAGGCGCAGGGTCCTTGGAGCTCCAGCTCTGTCTGCAGACTCTGTGGTTCTCACAACCACCCGTTTCCTCTGACGGCATCACAGACCATCGAGGAGCCACGTTCCCCGAGTTCCTGTTTCTAGGGGAGCAGCTGCTGTCTTGTCATGATTGTGGAGCTAAAGGTTTTTCTCTGGCTTTGTGGCTTGGTCTTGTCCAAGGAACACAGGACTGAGGAAAATGAACAGGAGTTCCCATGCTGGCCTGACCATAATAGTCACCCAGAGGGGCTTAATTGTAGCAATTTCTGGGAAGTCCTACACCTTCTAAATCCAAGTCATCAGATAGGGAGCCGAGGAATCTAAATTTTAAACCCTCCAAGAGATTCCCTTGATGGGCAAGTTTGGGAAGCACTGCCTTCTCAACCTTTCATGTGTATAGGAATCACCTGGAGATCTTGTTAACCTGCAGGTTCTGATTCGGTAGGTCTGGGGCAGAGTTCAATATTTTGCATTTCTAATAAGCTCCCAGGTGACACCCATGTTGCCAGTCTGGGGACCACACTTTGAATAGCAATATCAGGACAGTGGTCTCAAAGTGTGGTGCTTACACCAGCAGCCTCAGCGGGAATTTGTTAGACATGCAAATTCTCAGGCTGCATTTCAGATCTACGGACTCAAACTCTGGGGGTAGGCCTGGTGATCTGTTTTCATACCACCAGGTGATTCTGATGAATGCCCAAGCTTGATTTTTTTTTTTTGACATGTTTTGCTTTGTCGCCTAGGATGGAGTGCAATGGCACAATCATAGCTCTCTGCAGCCTTGACCCAGGGTCAAGTAATCCTCCCTTCTCAGCCTTGAGTAGCTAGGACTACAGGTGTGCACCAGCACTCCTGGCTAATTTTAAAATTTTTTGTAGAGACAAGGTTTCACTGTGTTGCCCAGGCTGGTTTCAAGCTCCTGGCCTCAACTGGTCCTCCTGCCTCCACCTCCCAAAGTGTTGGGATTATCAGACCAGCATGAGCCACAGTTCATGCCCAAGCTTGAGAATCACTGGTCTAGGATAAAGAATCAAATTCTGACTGAATTGTCTTTGATTAATGTGTTACATTCAGTCCACCCTTTATTAAGATTTAACCACACCTTCTCACTGCTTCCCCATTAGGGGGATTAGCATTCCTGGAGACAGAGGGCCCACTGCATTGAAATGACTCCTGACTCCAGCTCAGCCCATGCAGCCCTTTCTGGGGCCTTGCCAGCGAGAGCACTCCTGTTCAGGTTCTCCCTTGATTCTGGGGAACCTGGGGAAGGCTGGTTTGATTTTTATCTTTGTAGGCACTTGGCATAGAGAGCTGAAGGAGCCAGAGTGGAGGTACACCACTGCAATAAAGTTCTAATGGGTGACAGCCACTCGGGGATGTGGCCCTTAGCAGGGAGGGACTTGAGCTCAAGCCCACCATCCCACTCCTACTGCCATACAACTCTAATGCCTGTCTTCTTATGACAGGCAAACATTTTTTTTTTTTTTCTGAGACGGAGTCTTGCTGTCACCCAGGCTGGGGTGCAGTGGTGTGATCTCAGCTCACTGCAATCTCTGCCTCCTGGGTTCAAGCGATTCTCCTGCCTTAGCCTCCTGAGTAGCTGGGACTACAGGTGCCTGCCAACATGCCTGGCTAATTTTTTTTTTTTTTTTTAATATTTTCAGTAGAGATGGGGTTTCACTGTGTTAGCCAGGATGGTCTTGATCTCCTGACCTCATGATCCGCCCGCCTTGGCCTCCCAAAGTGGTGGGATTACAGGCGTGAGCCACAGCGCCCGGACATGACAGGCAAACGGTTTTTTTTCTTTTCTTTTCCCTTCCTCCCTTCTTTTTTTTTTTTGAGACAGAGTCTCGCTCTGTCACCAAGGCTGGAGTGCAGTCGTTCGATCTCAGCCCACTGCAACCTCTGACTCTTCGGTTCAAACGATTCTCCTGCCTCAGCCTCCCAAGCAGCTGGGACTACAGGCACATGCCACCACGCCCAGCTAATTTTTTGTATTTTTAGTAGAGATGGGGTTTCACCATATTGGCCAGGCTGGTCTTGATTTCCTGACCTCATGATCCACCCATCTCAGCCTCCCAAAGTGCTGGGATTACAGGCCTGAGCCACTGCACCTGGTCAATAGGCACACTTTCAAAACAAGCCTCAAGGTGCAGTTCATGAATGGGGCAGGAAGTAGGGAATCTCTGGTCTCTTCTTAAAAGAATTCTGCCGTATAACTCTCCTTTTCCACTTAGGGAGGCACCTAAGAATTACAAAATTTAAAATCCTAGGTCTTCCACTAAGAAATATGCATTGGTATTTCTCCCTGGCTTCCTTGCTTCTCATGTGGGCATTTATTGCTATATATTTTCCTCTAGACACTGCTTTAAATGTCCCAGAGATTCTGTTATGCTGTGTCTTCGTTCTTGTTGGTTTCGAAGAACATCTGTATTTCTGCCTTCATTTCATTGTTTAGCCAGTCAACATTCAACAGCCGGTTGTTCAGTTTCCGTGAAGTTGTGCAGTTCTTTGAGTTAGTTTCAGAGTTCTGAGTTCTAACTTGATTGATTGCACTGTGGTCTGAGAGACTGTTATGATTTCCATTCTTTTGCATTTGCTGAGGAGTGATTTACTTCCAATTATGTGGTCAATTTTAGAGTAGGTGTGGTGTGGTGCTGAGAAGAATGTATATTCTGTGGATTTGGGGTGGAGAATTCTGTAAATGTCTATTAGGTTTGCTTGGTCCAGGTTTGAGTTCAAGTCCTGGATACCCTTGTTAATTTTCTGTCTCGTTGATCTAATATTGACAGTGGAGTGTTAAAGTCTCCCACTATTATTGTGTGGAAGTCTAAGTCTCTTTGTAAGTCATTAAGAACTTGCTTTATGTATCTGAGTGCTCCTGTATTGGGTGCATATATATTTAGGATAATTTCTTGTTGCATTGGTCCTTTTACCATTATGTAATGTCCTTCTTTGTCTCTTTTGATCTTTGTTGGTTTAAAGTATTTTATCAGAGACTAGGATTGCAACTCCTGCTTTTTTTTGCTCTCCATTTGCTTGGTAAATCTTCCTCCATCCCTTTATTTTGAGCCTATGTGTCTCCTTGCATGTGAGATGGGTTTTGACTTTTTATCCAATTTGCCAGTCTGTGTCTTTTGATTGGGGCATTTAGCCCATTTACATTTAAGGTTAATATTGTTATGTGTGAATCTGATCCTGCCATTTTGATGCTAGCTGGTTGTTTTGCCTGTTAGTTGATGCAGTTTCTTCATTGTGTCGATGCTCTTTACCATTTGGTTATGTTTTTGGAGTGGCTGGTACTGGTTGTTCCTATGTTTAGTGCTTCTTTCAGGAGCTCTTGTAAAGCAGGCCTGGTGGTGATGAAACCTCTGAGCAATTGCTTGTTCGTAAAGGATTTTATTTCTGCTTCGCTTATGAAACTTAGTTTGGCTGGATAGGAAATTCTAAGTTGAAAGTTCTTTTCTTTAAGGATGTTGAATATTGGTCCCCACTCTCTTCTGGCTTGTAGGGTTTCCGCTGAGAGATCTGCTGTGAGTCTGATGGGCTTCCCTTTGTGGGTAACCCGACCTTTCCCTCTGGCTGCCCTTAGCATTTTTTCCTTCATTTCAACCCTGGTGAATCTGACGATTATGTGCCTTGGGGTTGCTCTTTTGAGGAATATCTTTGTGGTGTTCTCTGTATTTCCTGGACTTGAATATTGGCCTGCTTTGCTAGGTTGGAGAAGTTTTCCTGGATAATATCCTGAAGAGTGTTTTCCAGCTTGGATTCATTCTCTCTGTCACATTCAGGTACACCTATCAAACGTAGATTAGGTCTTTTCACATAATCCCATATTTCTTGGAGGCTTTGTTTGCTTCTTTTTATTATTTTTTCTCTAATCTTGCCTTTTTATTTTTTTAAATGTATTTTTTTTCTGTTTCTAGAATAGAGACAGAGTCTCACTATGTTGCCCAGGCTGGCCTTAAACTCCTGGGCTCAAGTGATCTCCTGCCTTGGCCTCCCAGAGTGCTGGGATTACAGGTGTTGAGCCACCACACCCAGCCTCATATCCTTTAGAATAAACAACCAGTAAATTTAGTGTTTCCCCGAGTCTGTGAGCAATCTTAGCAAACTAACAAACCTGAGGGAGGAGGTCCAATTTGTAGCCAGGTTGAACAGAAGTGTGAGTAACCTGGGGATCCACTGCTTGCAACTGGCATCTGAAGTGGGGGACAGTCTTGTGGGTCTGAACCCTTAAACTGTGGGGTCTAACTCCAGGAAGCTGGTGTCATAATTGAATTTAGGACACCTACTGTCTGGGGTGTTGAAGCATTGGTTGGTATGGGAAAAAAGCCCACGCATTTAGTCACTGAAGTGTTGAGTGTAGTGGAAGAAACTGTTTCCCATATAGCCACTTACTAGTTTTGTGATCATTCACAAACTAGTTATCTCTGGGCCTGTTTCTGCATCCATAAAATGGGAATAGGGTGTATCTCACTGAATCAATAGAAGGAAATTTACAGGAAGATGTTAACGGCCTGGCCTATACAGATGCTCAATAAAAGGCTGATTCCCACACCTGTAATCCTAGCATTTTTAGGAGGCTAAGGCAAGAAGATCACTTGAGGCCAGGAGTTCAAGTCCAACCTGGGCAATGAAGTGATACCCTGTCTCTACAAAAAATAAAAAATTAGCCAGGCATGGTGTTGCATGCCAGTAGTCCCTGTTACTCAAGAAGCTGAAGTGGGAGGATGGCTTGAGCCTGGGAGTTTGAGGCTGCAGTGAGCAATGATCACACCACTGCCATCCAGCTTGGGTGACAAAGTGAGACATTGTTCAAAAAAAGAAAAAAAAGGCCCAGTGTGGTGGTTCATGCCTGTAATTTAAGCACTTTGGGAAGTTGAGGTGAGCGGATCACTTAAAGTCAGGAGTCCCAGACCAGCCTGGACGATATGGCAAAACCCCATCTCTACAAAAAATTAGCTGGGCTTGGTGGCACATTCCTGTAGTCCCAGCTACTTGGGAGGCTGAGACAGGAGAATTGCTTGAACCTAGGAGGCGGAGGTTGCAGTGAGTGGAGATTGTGCCACTGCACTCCAGCCTGGGCAACAGAGCAAGACTCTGTCTCAAAACAAAACATAACCAAACAAAAAACAAAGGGCAACTGAGGCCATCAGATCAATTCCTTCCCATGTCAGCATACTGTGGAGCACAGGCCTGCATCGTCAGGTGTCGGCTTGGTAATGTGCATCTGTTCAAATGCATTTGTTCAACTTGTTGAAACAAATTGTTGAAACAAATTCTGAAACTCTCATTCTGAAACTCTGCCAGAATGAGTAGGGTCCATGTCATTTTACACACTGAAAAACTCATCTGAGATGGTGGTCTCCTGAAATTATTATTATTATTTTTAATGGAATCTCACTCTGTAGCCCAGGCTAGAGTGCAGTGGCGCAATCTCGGCTCACTGCAACCTCCGCCTCCCAGTGATTCTCCTTCCTCACAGCCTCCCAAGTAGCTAGGATTACAGGCATGCACCACCATGACCGGCTAATTTATATATTTTTAGTAGAAACAAGGTTTCACCATGTTGGCCAGGCTGGTCTTGAACTCCTGACCTCAAGTGATCTACCTGCCTTGGCCTCCCAGAGTGCTGGGATTACAGGTGTGAGCCACCATACCTGGCCTGAAATTATTCTTGACAGGTACAAATATAGCCATTTCTGGAGAAACACAGGCTGGTCTCATAGAGGAACCCAGACAAGTGGTTGCAGATTATTAAATGACAGGTGGGACCCAGCAATCCCACGCAGGTGGTGGAGCTGTGACGTGGACCACCTTCTCAAGACCTCAGCTGCTTCTACTCCATCACAAACAACACTATCAGGCTTCTCCTGATTTTTGGCTTGAGGGAAATACAGACACATCAGATGGAACTCTGCATAATTCCCTGGGATTTAATCCTGGCTGGACTTATTGGCTGTAGGACCTTGGGCAAATGATTTATCATCAGGCTTCGTTTCCTCCTATAAATGGACAGTGCCGCTTGGTGGATAAGCAATCACATGTGAAAATGCCAACACCAGTATACAGCAACTCGATCTTGCCCTGAACCCCAGTGAATGGCTTGAGAGAAATAACACCAGCAATCAGGTAACAATGAGACATATACAGCTTTATTTAATAATCTGTAAAAAGTCATACTCTGGCAGAGTGATGCATTCCTTATCTCAGCAGAAAGCAAACAATGTGTCTGAAAAGCCCCTTCCCAAGATTTGGAACTGTGTAACCCTGAGCTTACATCTCAATGCTCCCAAGAGCTGGGCTCTTGCTATGTGGCAGCTGGTATCCACAGTTCTTTCTCTCACCCTCCAGTGATACTCTCTGGCTGGCTGTGACTCCCTCACCTAACAGTTGACAGGAGGCTGAAAACAACTTTACCTGGACAGGGCTCCTCTACAGATGGGCCCCTTCCTTCCTACAAAAGGGATTCATAGGATTAAGAATGTTTCTGATGGCCAGGCACAGTGACTCACACCTACAATCCCAGCACTTTGGGAGGCCAAGGTGGGTGGATCACCTGAGGTCAGGAGTTTGAGACCAGCCTGGCCAACATGGCGAAACCTCATCTCTACTAAAATACAAAAACTAGCCAGGTGTGACGGCAGGTGCCTGTAGTCCCAGCTCCTTGGGAGGCTGAGAGGAGAACTGCTTGAGTCCGGGAGGCGGAGGTTGCAGTGAGCCAAGCTCGCACCACTGCACTCTAGCTTGTGCGACAGAGCCAGACTCTGTCTCAAACAAACAAAAAAAAAACAACAAAGACTCTTTCTGAGAAATGGGTTCTGTATTAATTTAATTTGGCTTCCATATGGCTGCTGAAATCAAGCTTCTTAAACATGATACAATGTCAATGGCTATTCCTCTCCCCCCCACCCATTTCTCCACCATCTATATGCTTTTTAAGCCATCCCTCTCCCCTTTCTGGGAAGTGAGGAATGGAGACATACTCTCACCACAGACCTAAGAGGCACTTCTTGTGGATATGTGGATGTCTGGTATCAGATACTGCAGCAATAGCAGTTTTGTTCTTGCAGAGCAGAAGCCTGGCATTTTGTTTTCCACCTTCCTGTGCTAAGTGAGTCCAGTAATTAAGCCACACTCACTCCTTGGAAACAACTCTTATATTATATCAGAACCTCACCGATGGTTCATGGGCTTCCAGCAGAATATATTCCTCCCTTTTATTTATAGAATAGTATACAGGAATTCATTTGGACAGAAGGAGCCTCTCTATGTAACAGGCAGCCTTCTACTATTGTTCACAATCAATCAATGGTCCAGGCAGTAATTATGATTTTCCACATTCCTCAGAGCTGCTCTCTCCTGAAATCACTTTGCAAATTTTGTTGACCAATTTGCAAACAAAAGAGAATGCAGTTGGCCTACCCAACCTAGAAATCTATTCTGCCTAATTCCCTTAAAAAAACCATTAAGAATGCAAAATAAGTCCCTTTTTCGTTTTTTGCAGAAGCACTACAAGAAAGCATGTCTAAAACCACAGAACTATGCACACACAAACACAGACACGCGTGCTCGCACACACAGAGTCGGGATCAAAGAATCTTATCTGATACATAGTTAAGGGAGCACAGAAAAAAGCTGGCAAGAGAGGATATGGAGAGATCTGATCAGCTAAAGATGTTGGAATGTTACAGTATGGCATGGAAGTGGTTCTTGGGATATACAAAAAAGGGGTGGGCAGGCAGAGAGAATGATAAATCCAGGCTACTAGAGAGAGGTTCAGTGGCCATGCATGAGTTATAGATAATAGAGGCCAGTTTGCTGGATGAAATGTTATATTATGGAGTGGTCATTTGAAGAAGGATGGACTTGCAATGATCCAGGGGAGGAGCATCTGTTTAGCAGGACACCTCCATGGTCTGGTGTCTGTCCAGGACATCAGGGGACTCACAGGATTCTTGAGTTCCATCTGACTGATTGCTGGTGACAGACCGGCTGAAGGGACTTTCTCCAGAGCCAATGCTACTTGAGGTTGAGTGGGTTCGTGATCGGGCGAGCCGGGTCATGCTGGCAGATGGTACTGTAACAGAGAACCAAAGGGGACTAGAAGATGAAGCCCTGGTTAAGCTCAGCTAACCTAGGAGTCTCATCAAAGGCTTTATGTTTAGCTTTTCCAACTCATTTACAATGACACCCAGGACAAGATATAGCCATCCCCATTTTGTATTATTTGCTCTAGGTGAGTAGTGAAACGTGAGGGCACTTTAATCCTTTAGATCTGGTTGGAATCTCAGCTGATTCTAGTCCCCAGTAGAACAAGGGGAAATCCTAAGTCCAGAGTATAGCCTCTTAGCTATGCCCACACCATTCAGACAGTGATAGAATGGAAGCTTTGGGAACCCAAACAGGTAAATAAAACCTACAGTACATGCAAGACTAAACCAAAAGAAAAAGACAAACACACAAGTATGAAGGTGTTTCACAAACACAGTGCAAGCCCGATACAACAAGACTACCATCCGTGTCCATAGGCTACCTTGCTACCCGGGGGAGGAGACGTGTAGGATGGTGTGGGTCAAGGGGGAGGGCAGGTTGGCTTGGAGCTGACCTCTATACAGGAATGAGGTGTTTAACTCAGACTCCTGTTCTGCCACTGCTTGACCCTAAGGTCCTTTCAGCTTGGCTGGGACTGGGCCTTACCTGGCATAGCCTCCCTGCCTATCCTCCTGGGCAGCAGCCACTCCCCCTAGCTGTCATTTCAATGCTGGGGTCAAAAGGTGCCATTATCTGCAGAGTTCTCTGGGCACAGACTCTGACCCTCCTATTTAGAGCCAAAGCTGCCCCTTGGATTCCTGTGTCTGGAGGCTAATTCAAGGATCAGGAGGTGGTGGTGGAAGACAGGCCCTGCCTATCAAGTTTCAGCTGCTGCTGTGACCCTGGATTTAGGAAGACAAGAGGAGGCCTTCCCCTTACAACCAGATCCTTTCTTACACCTGGGGGACCAGGGCTGGACCTGTAGGCTAAATCTCTTGGGGCGTACTGAGCCACGTTCTATCGGGCTCTCACTGCACAGGAAGACTGCGGACATGCTACAGGCAGCCAGTGCAGCCAGGAGAGGCTGGAAGGCGGGGCGGAGCCAGCACAGAGGAAGGTACCTGACTCGCTGCTCAAGTGACTGAGCTGCACATATGGGACTGGAAGCAGGATGGACACAGGAAAAGCCAGGTTAGTGACCCGAGAGTGCCACGTGGCAACCTCAGTTGCCTGGTAGACACTGACAGAATACTCTAAGACAGGGATAAAATTTTATTTTAAGGTCCCAGAGAGGAGGTGAGGCTGACAGATAATTCAATAGCATCTCAGATGTTACTTTCCTCAATTAGACAAAAGCAATTGTTTTCCTCTCTGCTATAAATAGTCATCTTGCTTTGGATCAGAAATGGGCTGGAAGATCAGCTGTTTCTTGGCAAAGGACAAGAATGGGCTAGGAGAGGGGCTCCTGTTCCTCCCAGTGAGCCATAGGGCTGTGGGTATGGGCTCGGTTGGTAGCAGCTCACAGGCAAGGATGACACAGCCACTTGAGACAAGACAAACATGGTCTGCCTGGCAGGTACAGGGCTGCACCCCAGGGCCCAGCTGCCCAGAGCAGTTGACCAGGTGGCTCACCAATGACCATTATCCACACTAATACCACAGACAGGAGAAAAATCACCCTCCTGGGTAAAGAGCTCTGTACCTGGGTGAAAGAGTTTTTCTTAAAACTCCAAGAAAGGAGCACGAGAATTCTGTGACCATGAGAAAGCTCAGGGGTCATACAATACAAGAGACCAGGACAATGGCATATGATATGGACACACCCTTGGACTTGCTCTAAAACACTCTCCAAGTTCATCTCCTGGGGGAGAAAGACACTTCCAAGGATACTGCCCTTTTCTCCTGGAGTCTCCATTTCATATCTCTAGGTCCGGAGTTATTAACCAGCTGAGTTTAAATGAAAATCATAATTTCAGATTCACACCTAGGACAGACAGCCTAAGCTTCAGTGGTTCAAAATGTGGGCTCTGGAGTCAGACTGCCAGAGTTTGAATCATGGCTCTACAGCTGAATTTTTATCCTGAGAAATGTGCTTAGCCCTTTTGAGACTCAGTTTCTTCTTCTATAAAATGGCACTAATAACAGAATGACCTCTTAGATTAAGAATACATAGTACCTGACAAAAGTAAGTGCTGAATGTTAGCATATCATAAATACACACAAATGAAAGTTCCATCAACATTTTGGTTTCTACTTTGCTTAAGGCTAGCTGGTACAGTTATAGCCCAAGAATTGTGGGCTCCCAGATGCGAAGCTGACCCCCAATATTCATAAATTGTTGCTAGAAAGTTGTGTACTACTCACTGTAGCCCATTCCCTGCAAAAAGTACTTGAAGGCCTCGGTGAGCTTCCCAGGCTGGGGCACAAAACGAGAGGGCATTAATCTTTGCATAGACAGAGAGGCAGAATTAAAAGGGTGTTTTTTAAAAAAAAACCTCCTTACCTGAACTACTTGGGGCAGTCCCCCCACAGTCTGCCATCTAGAAAAGGAGAAATATGCAAGTCAGCTGGGACTTACCCTTAAGAGAATTGCTCTGAACATCCCAAGTCCTTTCAAACAGAACAAAATCGAGTTTTAGGTTTTAGTTAATGTTTAACTGCAAGTTTACATCTCAGTGCACTCACATACAAAGACTTATAACCTTGGATGAAAATCTGAAATAATTATTCCATACTTATTTACCAATAAGACTGAAGGGCTGACTTTCAGGCCCATGGTGGGAATTTTCTGTTGCGGTGATAGTGAAGTTAACCACTACTCTCAATTGTGGAAACCACCTGAGAATGTTCCTTTCAGAGTCCTCGAATAGTGTGACCCTAACTTCTCTGTGCATCGTGCTTTCCAAGTCTCATTTCAACTCTACGTTATCTTTCCTTCATGAGTAAGGGCACTCTGCCATCAGGAGCTGATACTGATTCAGCCAGCTCACTCACTCAACCACTTTCCTCTAACAGCTGAGTTTGGTAATGCTGCTTTTCACTTCATAAACATTTACAGCTGGTTATTCTCACATGTGCAAGCATTTCTAGGGTACGCCTTCATTAGTGTACATTGGAATTACCTGAAGGACTTATTAAAACTCAGATTCTTGGATCCCTGTCCCAGAGATTCTGATTTGATAGGTCTGGGGTATCGTTCAAGAACGTGCATTTCTTTTTTTTTTTTTCCAAGTACAATTTCCATTTTATTTTTCTCCAGAGAATAGCTGTCTTCAATCTTTTACTCAGCTCCTTACATGGGTTTTGGTGGGGGTCATGGGGCAGTACCCGCAGGTCTAAATCGGGGAGGGGGTATTCGGTCCTTGCGGGCTTCACAAAATCGATTCCTGACTACTTTGCTGTGAATTGCACAACTCACACAGTAATGTAGCTTCACATAGAGCTTGGGAAGTACACAGGCATCAAAGATGCTCGCTTCAGAAATATCCCTGACTGCTGTGGCCTCCACTATGTTTCGAATGACGAATTTCTTAATGGCCTTGTCCTTGGGCACACATCGGGCACAGTTCGTGCAGTGAATAGGCTGAACATGGCCGCGGCCCTTTTTGGCACGACCGTTGTTCCTTCTTTTCTTTGTCATCTTGGAAGCTTGCAGAGGAAAAAGAAGAACGTGCATGTCTAATAAGCTCCCAGGTGATTTGAATCTACTCTCCACAGAAAAGCATTTTTAGGGCATGGTGGCCAAACATAGGCCTGCTCTCTTCCTTCCAGCTGTTATGCACTCTGGGCTCAGATGATATCCTATTCAGGCTCAGGCTGACTGGCTTTTTTTTTTTAAAAAGGGACATGAACCCCATGGTTTCAACTCACTGGCATTAAAACCTATTTTGAGGGGGGACTGCTACTGAGGAGAGTGCCACAGAAGACACAGAAATTTGAGATTAACAAGGGAGAGTCCCCCGAAAATTCTAAGCATAAGATTGTAAACAAACACTTAATCTAATAAATATACACAAAACCAAACCAGCGCAGGCTGTATTTTCATGAAGTTTAGGAGCTGAAACCCGATGAGACCACTGAACAGTTCCCATATGCAGAGAGAATACTGGGAGAAACTATTCCCAAGATGGGTACCTATCAAACAGTTTGAGAATCAGTTCAATCTGCCATAGGAGTTATCTACTCTATTCTATGGGGTTGTAAATGGGCATTTTTTCCCAAAAACAACTGTCTATGGTTATTGTAGTTTTGTGCTTTTGAATATTGATTCAAACCTGAAGTGAGAAATTAATTTGAAACTGCAAACTTAAAAAACAATCGATATTTTATTTTTATTAAAAAAAATTTTTTTTTGAGATAAAGTCTTGCTCTTGTTGCCCCGGCTAGAGCACAATGGTGCAATCTTGGCTCACTGTAACCTCCGCCTCCCAGGTTCAAGCGATTCTCCTGCCTCAGCCTCTGGAATAGCTGGGATTACAGGCACCTGCTACCATGGCTGGCTAATTTTTGTATTTTTAGTAGAGATGAGGTTTCACATGTTGGGCAGGCTAGTCTTGACTCCTGGCCTCCACCTCCCAAAGTGCTGGGATTACAGGTGTGAGCCACCATGCCCAGCCCCCAGAAAAAATTTTTAGACCAGCTATCAACTGACTGGAGGCCAGAACATTTTGAGTGTGGTCACCTCAGAGCATTAACCTCACGTTATCTTTCTAGGAACTACAGGCTGTTTCTGGTAACAGCACTTTCCTTTCAAATACACCTCAAAGAGAAAAGGAAGAGGCAGAGGTCTCTCACACTGAAAATGTAGCAGTAAGCAACATATGGTCAGCATTTAAATCTACAGTAGTCCAAATTCAAACTAGACAGTCAGCTACCTAAAAACTTTAGTAGAGGCTCTAGGAAAAGCTAGGTTGAAACAATGCCAGGTAAAAACTCCTGCCTAGGATATACTCAAAAGGGGAGACACTTGATACTAACTCTAGAAATTTAGCCTAAGAGTCGCTCTGTATTTGCCCTAAGAGAAAGAACATGCATCCACCCTTATCATTAGAATTGTTACTGAAAGTTTCCTTATCAATACAGCAGGATTTTGCATATAAAGAATTTATATCCATTGTCTTAATTCTCACAACACTAAATAATGTTTACGAAGTTTTTTTTTTTCTTTTTGAGACAGGGTTTCACTCTGTCACCCAGGCTGGAGTGCAGTGTCAAGAGCACAAATCCCCGAATTCCTGGGCTCAAGGAATCCTCTTGCCTCAGCCTCCTGAGTAGCTGGGGCTACAGGAGCACACCACCAAGCCCAGCTAATTTTCTTATTTTTTTTGTAGAGACAGAATCTCACTGTGTTGCCCACGCTGTTCTCGAACTCCTGGACTCCCACCTTGGCCTTCCAAAGCACTGGGATTATAGGTGTGAGCCACTGCACCCGGCCAAAGTTTTTAGTTACATGGGAAAAGGCTCGGTCATAAAGCTGAGTAAAACAGATACAGGGATGTAAATACTCTCTGACAGGGTCTCATTCTGTCGTCCAGGCTGGTCTCAAAATAACTGGACTCAAGTGATCCACCCACCTCAGCTTCCCAAAGTGTTGGGATTACAGGTGTGAGCCATTGTGCCCAGCACCTCTCTAATGATGTAAAAATGTATAGGAAAGGACAGCAATATTTTACCAGAGGTTTGGGTGGTAGGATTATGGGTAATTTATTTTATTCTTTATGCTTTTCTCTTTTTTGCAGTGTTCTACAATGAGAACATAATCAACAAAAAAGCATTATATTATTTTATTTTATTTATTTATTTATTTTTGAGACAGAATCTCGCTCTGTTGCCCAGGCTGGAGTGAAGTGGTGCAATCTCGGCTCACTGCAACCTCTGCCACCCGGGTTCAAGCAATTATCTTGCCTCAGCCTCCCGAGTAGCTGGGACTACAGGCGTGTGCAACCACACCCAGTTAATTTTTGTATTTTTAGTAGAGATAGGGTTTCGCCATACTGGCCAGGCTGGTATCACACCCCTGACTTCATGATCTGCCTGCCTCGGCCTCCCAAAGTGCTGGGATTACAGGCATGAACCACCACACCCAGCCAAAAGCATTATTTTAAAAGAGAATGAGATAACCAAAGAGAGGGAAGCTTTGCTTCTTTCTGGGCAATTATTCCAGAAAACATGATTAATCTGAAGCATATATAATATACTCACAAAGGGTTGGAAGTGAAGGAAGAAAACACATTACCTTTAGCAAAGTTGTATTTATAGGGTTCAGGCGGGGAATTACATTCAACCTAAAATTTAAAAAAGAAGAGAATAATTTTATGAGTTGCTAGGAGAAAAATGAAATAGCTCGGCATGAGAATGATCTTGCAAGATCAACAGCTCGGTTTAGAGAAGGCTGACAAAGAGATTACCAAAACATATAGTGAAAGATATATTTATATGATACACTTCAAAATTTCTGAGCAGATCTAAAAATTTCACTTATCTAATTTTCTGAATCTGTTACATGTCTTTAAAAAAACTACAAGCTAAATCTAATTCTTCCTGCTGGCTAGCTACATAACATGAAGTCGGTTACCTTAATTCTTTGAAAAATGAACTGGACCACCGGGCATGGTGGCTCACACCTGTAATTCCAGCACTTTGGGAGGCCGAGGCGGGTGGATCACCTGAGGTCAGGAGTTCGAGACCAGCTTGACCAACATGGAGAAACCCTGTGTCTACTAAAAATTCAAAATTAGCTGGGTATGGTGCCGCATGCCTGTAATCCCAACTACCCAGGAGGCTGAGGCAGGAGAATCACTTGAAGCTGGGAGGCGGAGGTTGCGGTGAGCTGAGATTGCACCACTGCACTCCAGCCTGGGCAACATGAGTGAAATTCTGTCTCAAAAAAAAAGGACCGGACCGTGGGTCCTCTCCTGCTCCTGCTGGGATCTCTTTAATGGCTTCTGAGCACAACTGGTTCTAATGACTAAGCCCTGAGCACCTCCCCCGCCTCTTCCTTAGTGGGTTTGTCATTCCTTATGTCCTCACTCTTTTCTATCTCAAGGTCTTTGGCTATCCAGCCTAAAGTTGAACTCTTCTCATTTTTCTCTCATAGAGTCATTTAATTAAGAATCACAGCCCTGTGCATTCACATGTCTGATATCCTGTACCCTTGTGTTCATGAGGGCAGGGATCTCAAAGAAAACGTTTTGGGAAGACAATCTCTCGGTTCAGCGTTGTTTTAGGGCTATTTTTATCAATTGGATCTCTCTGTTTATACGTTGCTAAGAACACACATATAAAATCTGTGCTGTTAGTCTGGATCCAGCAGGGTGAAACATGTAATACAAAGCAAAATGAACCACTGCAAACACTTCACAACTGAGCTGAGTGAACACAGAAAGAGGAGTGGGGATTTCTATAGATAGATAAAGGGAAAGTGTGAGTGTTTGAGGACTTCCAGAATCAAGGTGAAAGCATATGCATAGCCCAGGGGGTGGGAACGGAACATCTGCTGAGGCAAGTGTGAGGTAAGGTAGACTGGAGGTGAGGCTAGGGCACAGGCCGGAGCTGACTGTGGAAGGCGGGATGCCACAGAACGTGTCTGAAGTGACAGGATTTGAGTTGTTTTAGGAATGGCCTACATGACAGACTGCAGTGGCAGCAAGCAGTGGTTAAAATTACCTAGGCAAGACCCAGTAATCCAGATGAACTTTTGCTCTCGGGATTGCGGGTGGGCAGGTATACAAAACTCTTCTAAAATCAAGGATAATATAAAAAGTGAGGATCACCAAATCAGAGTTTTGATTTGCTCTACACAAAGGACAATGCAGGCAGTGACAAACAAATGTATCAGTTCATTACAGAAAGTGCATTAACTCTAAAAGGTAGAATTTAAAAACTGGATCTCTAACTGCTAGGCACAGTGCTTAGAACATAGTAGGTATACTATAAATATTTTCTGGAAGAATGAACTCCAAAATCTGGATTTAATATAATAAATCATGCTTTCCTTGATTCACCACTTTGCAATTTCTACAACATTATAAGAAGTCTTGATACCTGATAGACCAACCACAATCATTGTTTTTGTTTCTGTTTTTTTTTTTTTTTTTTTTTTGAGACAGAGTCTTGCTCTGTCACCCAGGCTGGAGTGCAGTGGCACGATCTCAGATCACTGCAACCTCTGCCTCCTGGGTTCAGGCAATTCTCCCACCTGAGTAGCTGGGATTACAGGTGCACACCACCACACCCAGCTCATTTTTGTATTTTTAGTAGAGACAGGGTTTTGCCATGTTAGCTAGGCTGATCTTGAACTCCTGACCTCAAGTGACCTGCTCACCTCGGCCTCCCAAAGTGCTGGGATTACAGGCGTGAGCCACTGTGCCCAGCCACACGCCATGTATTTCACACCAGACACAGAGTGTTTTACAGGGCAGTTCAGAGACATACGAATATATCCTTTCACATCTGCATATTTTTGCCCTACAATCATTTCCCTGCTCCACAAACCTTCTCAACTATGTCTACACCTCTGATCATTTGTTAGACTTCCTTTCCAAAAAGCTTTACTCCTTAATGTTTTGCTCTATTTAGGGCAGAAGTGAAGACAGCCAAAGAAATCAAGTAATTTCACAGAGATACTTGGTTAAGTTATATATGCTGTGGGAAACACATAATTAGACATATGAAAAACTATCAACTTCATTTTTAATCAAATAAATGCAAATTAAAACAGTGAGATACTATTTTTAACCTATCAAATTAACTACTAATAAAAAAAGATTCAATGCTAGACAGCATGCAGTGAAACAGGCATGCTTACACAGTGCTGGTAGCAATATACTGGTATGTCCTTTCTGGAAAGGAACCTAGCAAAATGTATTAAAGACTTTATAAAGATTTATAATTTTAGACATATTAATTCCACTTCTGGAAATCCATCCCAAAGAAATAATCAAAGATTCAAAGATTTCCTACGGATGTTCAATAGTAACATTTTATTTAATTATTTAGAGATGAAGTCTCACTCTTGTCCCCCAGGCTGGAGTGCAATGGCATGATCTCGGCTCACTGCAACCTCCACCTCCTGGGTTCAAGCTATTCTCTTGCCTCAGCCTCCTGAGGAGCTGGGATTACAGGCACCTGCCGCCATGCCTGGCTAATTTTTGCATTTTTAGTAGATTCGGGTTTCACCATGATCAAGTTGGTCTTGAACTCCTGACCTCAGGTTATCTACCCATCCACCTTGGCCTCCAAAATGTGGGGATTACAGGCATGAGCGACTGGCACTCTTGGCTCACGGCAGCCTCTGCCTCCCGGGTTCGAGTGATTCTCCTGTATAAGCTTCCCAAGTAGCTGGCACTATAGGCGCGCACCACCATACCCAGCTGATTTTTTGTATTTTTAATAGAGACGGGGTTTCACCATGTTGGCCAGGTTGGTTTTGAACTCCTGACCTCAGGTGATCCACCCATCTCAGCCTCCCAAAGTGCTGGAATCCCAGCACTTTGTGCTGGGATTACAGATGTGAGCCACCGCACCTGGCCAACAATAGCATTATTAATAGCACAAAATTGGAATTAATCAACATGAGAATAAAGTTAAATAAATAGTGGTAAATCTACAGACATACTGACTCTATAATGGAAAAATGCTATCAAAAGTGTTAAGTCAGGCCCCCAAATCTTATATATTCAATATAATCAGGTCTACGTAAAGCAAAAGGTAATTGTCTGTCTTTAGGTAATAGGATTACGATTTTCCCCTCATCTTTCATTTTTACATTTTTTTCATATTTTCTACAATGAGCATATATAATTTTTATCCATGTGCTATGTCCTTCAGAAGAAGGTAGAGATGGCCTTCCAGCCTGCTCAATTTATGGTGTCAGGCTATTCCAGATTAAAGGCTGAGGCTGTCAGAAATCTGATAAGTAAATGGTGTTAGTTGTACTACTTGCCACAAAGTGAACTACACCACACAAAACAATCAGAGAACAAAACTGATTCCATCTGATGAAATCTAGTGATTGATAAATTAACTTTCTAAAATGTATGACAAAGAGCAAACCCTGATATGTGTAATCAGAAAACAAAAATTAGTATTTACCAACTGCTTCTAGTGTGTCAGCAGTGTGCTACATACTTTTTTTTGAGACAGGGTCTTGCTCTGTCACCGAGGCTGGAGTGCAGTGGTGTAATCATGGCTCACTGTAGCCTTGACCTCCTGAGCTCAAGCAATCCTCCTACCTCAGCCTCTAGAGTAGCTGGGACTAAAGGCTGGCCTAATTCAAAAAAATTTTTTTGTAGAGTTAGGGTCCCACTGTGTTGCCCACTGGTCTCAAACTCCTGGGCTCAAGTGATCCTCCTGCCTCAGCCTCCCAAAGTGTTGGGAATACAGGTGTGAGCCACTGGACCCAGCCTATAATTTTTTTCTTTTTTTTTTTTTTTTTGAGAGGGAGTCTGGCTCTGTCACCCAGGCTAGAGAACAGTGGCATGATCTTGGCTCACTGCAACCTCTGCCTCCCAGGTTCAAGCAATTCTCCTGCCTCAGCCTCCCAAGTAGCTGGGATTATAGGTGCTCACCACCATGCCTGGCTAATTTGCTTTGTATTTTTAGTAGAGATGGGGGTTTTACCATGTTGGCCAGGCTGGTCTCGAACTCCTGATCTCAGGTGATCCGCCCGCCTCAGCCTCCCCAAGTGCTGGGATTACAGGTGTGCTTACACCAAACCCAGCCCGGCCTATAATTTTATTACATTTTAATCTCATTATCTTCACAGCATCAGAACATACTTACCACAGCCTCAACTGCAGGCGAACTGTCCCCTACCACCAGTAAAGTAGAACACCTAGGTAGGCAAAATAAGAGGTGTCACACAGCAAATAGGCACATAAATTCCACTGAACACCAAATTAGTCTATGAATGCAAAGATATTTGGCAAGTCAGTTGAGGAAACTGAGGAACTTACTTTAATGTTTTTAATTTGTTATCATTTTGGCCCAGTATGGGTCTTTCGATCTCCAGGTCTCTGCGTCTAGAAAAAAAAGCAAAAGCAATGCCTTTTTTGGGTAAAGTCATAGCAACTCAGGTTATTTTCTGGTCATAAACACCAAAATGTATCAAGGAATGTGAAACTATCTTTCCTTCACACCTGAGAAGGGAAGAGGCCCTGTGACTTGGTTCTCGAGTCACCACTTCAGTGGCGTCCTGAGTGGTACGGGGCAGGAAGGAGGCTCCTGGCTAAACGCTGCAGGACTCTTTGGGATGCTACAAGGAGACAGCCTCAAAACCCAACAGCAACACCACTGAAGCTCTCAAGTCCTAAGTGTTTAATTTATAGGAATAAATTCCTTAAGAGAAGAGAATGACTAACACTTTGAGGAGAGGGGGAGGGTGTTTTCCTTGTAACTAACAGAGTTTAGCACAGGACTTAATCTTTCTGATTTCAGCTAAAAATAGGGAGGCTCTGTTATACAGAACAAAGAGCAAGAAAGACAAGGTTCAAAGTCTGGCTTTGCTCCTTCCTGGCTGTATAACTCTGGGGTAAGTTACAGCTGACCCATTTCATCCACCTTTGTCCATGTTTCTAGAAAGCCAGAAGGGGCTCACATTTTCACCTCAAAAGAAGCTGGTCTCAAGATTAGATACAGTCCTCTCTCCTCCCCTGCCTCCTCTTTTTAGACCTGTCTACATTTTAGTGAAGAAATAGGAAAAAAATATACCCATTATAGGAATTCAAGAAGAGCTGCAGGTTATCTTGGTTGATGTCTTGGGCAATATGCATTCTGTAGGTTTGGATCAGGTCCAGGTTGGCCTGTAACTCTTCCTAGAACAATTCAAAGAAGACACAGGTAAGCTTCTGAGCTCCAGAACAAGTTCATCTTATTTATTTTGCATTTTCAATACCATAAGCCAAACCATACGGCTCATGATGGGGACTGGGGCAGAGCCTGGAGGCTACTGATGTACAGGTAGGCTGAATGGCTGATTATTTGCATCAGACTGGTTCAGTGCCATATTCTGTGTCAGATGAGGGCAGCAAAGGACCTATTATGGATTCAAGTACTAGCTGTGGAACTTAGGTCACCTCATTACTCGGAACCCTGATTTCTTTGTATGTTTTTTTAATGTTCTGCCATTCTTCACAAAAATGGAGATATTGTAAAAATGAAGATAATAATCAGCTATCTGACAAGGCTGTTTTAAAGATTAAATAAGAAAAGTTATATAAACATATAAACCGTAAAGTGTAAAACAAATGGAAGGTAACATTTCTTTTCTTTTTTTATGAGGCAGAGTCTTGCTCAATCACCCTGGCACAGTCTCGGTTCACTGCAATCTCCACCTCCCAGGTTCAAGCAATTCTCCTGCCTCAGTCTCCTGAGTAGCTGGGATTAGAGGCATGGACCACCACGCCTGGCTAATTTTTTTGTATTTTTAGTAGAGACGGGAGTCTCACCATGTTCAGGATATTCAACAGTAACATTATTTTATTTTTTGAGACAGAGTCTCGCTCTTCTCACCCAGGCAGGAGTGCAGTGCGTGATCTTGGCTCACTGCAACCTCTGCCTCCCAGGTTCAAGCGATTCTCCTGTCTCAGCCTCCTAAGTAACTGCGACTACAGGTATGCACTACCACACCTGGCTAATTTTTTGTATTTTTAGTAGAGACAGGGTTTCAACATGTTGGCTAGGCTGGTCTCAAACTTCCGATCTCAGGTGATCCACCTGCCTCTGCCTCCCAAAGTGCTGGGATTAGAGGTGTGAGCTACTGTGCCTGGCTACATTTCTTTTAATAACCATAAAGCTGTCCGATTAATTTATCCAAACCTTCACTGACATAATCAGCACGTTATCTATCTATATATACCACCATTTAACATTATACATCGTATAATTGTATATTCCATTCTGTTTATGATACTTTATTGATTTAGTAATTTATTATTTATTTTAATCTTTCAAATTTTATTTTAGAGATGGGGACTCACTATGTTGCTCAGGCTGGAGTGCAGTGGCTATTCACAGGTAATTCATATTCATATAATGTACTGCAGCTTGGAATTCCTGAGCTTTAGTAGAGACGGGGTTTCACTATGTTGGCTGGACTGGTCTCGAATTCCTGACCTTGTGATCTGCCCGCCTTGGCCTCCCAAAGCATTGGGACTACAGGCGTGAGCCACCGTGCCCGGCCTTACCAATACTTTTAAAGGTATAAAATACGAGAGAAACAAAATGGTCTATACAGTGAAAAGTAAGTCTCTCTCTCCACCACTCACTATTTAATGGCCACTCTGTTGCTGGCCTTCTCAGATATTATCAAAGCTAGTTGCCAGGTTCTTGAGCACATAAGCATACATGTAAATACGTATGTGCATACACACATACATCATTAAACAGTTTTAAGCAGAAAGGAAAATTCTTGCATTGAAGGAAAGAAATATATCAGGGATAATTAAGAAGTCTGTTAATCCAGGGCAATGTGTAAACTTCACCACCAAGCCTTATTAGAGAAATAGAGATATGGAAAATTTGTTTGCATTTTCACCACCATGTGGATGTAATGAGCCCAGAATACAGTTGGATACTGACAAGAGTCTACCTGAAACTGAAGGGTACCCAAATCACTACTATAAAACTTTGTGAGAGCCCCAATCTCACTCTAAAGATATTGTAGTAAGAAAAGTGAATACCAAATGACAGGCCAGGTGTGGTGGCTCATGCCTGTAATCCCAGCACTTTTGGAGGCTGAGGCAGGAGGATTGCTTGAGGCCAGGAGTTTGAGACTAGCCTAGGTTAACATAGTGAGACCCCCATCTCTACCAAAAAAATTAAAACTAGCTTAATGTGGTGGTACATGCCTGCAGTACTAGCTACTCAGGAGGCTGAAGGAGGAGGATGGCTTAAGCCCAGGAGATTGAGGCTACAGCAAACTGTGCTGGCATAACTATAATCCAGCCTGGACGACAGAGAAAGACCCTGTTCTCAATAAACAAACTGACTCCCACCTTTTTAAAAACACAAATTATAGTCCTCTAGACATTGCTCTACACTTGCTTTCCCATGTAAAGTATAGTAGAGATCATTCCTTATCCGGATATATAGACGCTCTTATTTATTTACACTACCTGTCTTCCCACATCCTTGCTAGTACAAATGTATTTTTATTTTTTTTCTCTTATTGGTGAAGATGAGCATTATTCATGTTTAAAAACCATGTTTGCTTCCATTTCAAAGCAATACAAGCATTAATTTGCTTACATTTTTTCAAACTTATTTTTAATTTTTATTATCTTTTTGGCTGGTCAAGAGCAGTAGTGAGAGAAAGAAAAGAGTAGAACAAGGAATTCAATCTGTAACTAACTGTACAATCAATTCAGATAATTCACTACCTTCAGACCAGCCTGAATACTTAAATTTTAAATGAACTCTTCAGCCTTATGACAATCCACGATGACCTCATGTTTTAAATTAAACACATATATTTATACAGTTATATATAGAGTAATATACATAAAGTTATATATATGTATATATATGTGTGTATATATATTACTGTACATATAGTGAGGATGTTCTTGCTTTTTAGAAATTATTAAATACTGCCCTTAGCTTTCCCCTCAGAGGCCTATATAAAGTAGTATTTATTTTTGCTATATTGCCCAGGCCAGTCTTGAACTCCGGGCTCAAGTGATCCTCCCACCACAGCCTCCTGAGTAGCTGGGACCGCAGCTACCAAGCGCAGCTGATTTTTGAATATTTATAAAGATAGGGTCCCTCTATGGAGTACCTGCCTCAGCCTCCCAAGTAGCTGGAACTACAGATGTATGCTACCACGCCTGGCTAATTTTTGTATTTTTAGTAGAAACAGAGTTTCACTATGTTGGCCAGGCTGGTCTCGAACATCTGACTTCAAGTGATCTGCCCACCTCAGCCTCCCAAAGTGCTGGGATTACAGACGTGAGCCACTGCACCCAATCGCTAATTTGTAGTATATTAACACAATGAACTGCTGCTACACAGTAATAAAAAGAATGAACTGCTGACACATGGAATGATATGGATGAAAAAAAGACAGTATGTTGAGCAAAAGAAGCCAGACTCAGAGAAATATACATTTTGTTATTCCATTTATATGAAGTTTAAGACAGTCAAAAATAATCTATGGAGGTCACAGAAGAGTGAATACCTTGTTTGGGTGAGGAATTATTGAATGGGAAAGGATAATGAGGAAAGCTTTGTGGGGTGATGAAAATGATGAAATGTTAATGATGAAAATGTTCTGTTTGTGTTCTGGGTGGTAGTTACATGAAAGTATACATCAGTAAATGGTCACTGAGGATGCACTTAGGATGTGTGCATTACACTATTTGTAAGTACTACCTCAATTAAAGAGAGGGCAATATGGAGGCAAAACCCAAAGGAATCAGCTGGAAGAATTAAAGTGGTTGCCACTAAAAAGCAGAATATGGGGTAGGTGACAACCTCTTTGTAATAAGACCTGTAGAACTTCTCTACTCTAAAATAGATGTGAGTTTGTAACTTTGATAAAAATATAATGAAATAAAAGACTATAGACTTTGGACTTAGCTTGACCTGGATTCAAATGTCAGCTTCACACTCACCATCTGGATGGTGGTAGCAAATTACATTGCCTCTCTGGTCTTTGGTTTCCTTATCTTAAAATCAGACTAATAGAACCACGTAAAAAATAACTCGTTTGCACATCTAAAGTCTTATAAGTAATCAGTAGTTGGTAAATTCTAGTTTTCCTCCCATCTGCCATTTTCCTTCAGGATAATATTTTAAATGAAGCAGATCACAATTAAGTACCCACTACTCCTACATATATTATTCTCCTCTCCCCCACCCCAGACACCTCACAGCTCTCTGACCTCATTGCCCACTTACTCCATCACTCCTTTGTTGGTCACCCAACTCACTCTTCCCTTTGAAGAGGACCAGGGTCCCCTCACCTGCCAGTTAAGTCCCCTTCCCCACCCAGCAATTATGTACATGATAACTGCCACTTTTTGTGAAGACTTCAGTTTCCTTTCCTCCCCCAGTTGAAAAACATGGGGCTTGAACAAGATAATCTCTAAACTTCTTTTAGCACTATCATTTCACAGTTTTTTTCCCTAAAATTTCTATTTCTGTGAAGCCTTTCCCAGACCTCCTAATGGCTCTAAAGATGTTTGGGGGAGGCACGTGATGCTGTCAAACATTAACAGATGGCATGCTACTTACAGGAACAGGTAGCCGGAGACGCTGTCTTCTCTGAGTTCCACATGGCAACAACCATGTGGCAATGAGTTAAAGATTCACCTCTGCAAGGCCACATGCCTTTCAACATTGGAAGTGTTATTTGCTGGGATGAGGTTAAGGCAGCCCTTCTTTCCTGAAGTAAAATAAGAATTTGCATGCAAGCCAATAAACACAGCTCTTCTGGCTGGAAGAGGCACTTACCTGCCCAAAGTGATGAGCCAAAATAATGTCCACAACATTGGTTGTCAGGCCAGAGAGCTGAAAAAAATAAAAAACTCTGTCTTAAGAGGGTAAGCATATGCCAAAAATTTACCAAGCTGCCCAATTAAAACAAGTACACTTTATTTTATATGTTATCTTTTAAAAAACAAATGAAAAACCCCACAATTCAGTGTTACACATCTTCACGAGATGGTGGTTTCAAAGAAACACAGAGACGAGAAACATGTCAGAAAAAACTAATTCTCTTTTCCGGGGTAATAATAAAGCCTGCTGTGAAACAGGGGAACTGGAAGAGATGCTGACCATTCCTTCTCTGAAAGCCTGACCTAGACCTCATGGCTGTTTACTACTTCATTCCTACCTGTGTTTCTGCATTTACACTGGATTTATGGCTGATAAGGACTGACTTAACAATCACTCCCATGACTTCCAAGAGACAAAAACAGTTTTTTTCTCTTTCTTCCAGTTTTTGCTATCTGCATTTTAGGGAGTGGGAGGAAATGACTTGTTTACAGAATGTTCTTGAGTTTTAAACATTTTTCTCCAGTTTTTCCCATTTCAAAATGATGCATCCCACAGTCTAATAAATGCAGCAATCTGTGTAAATCTGCATACTGTTAGTCTATTTTCAGAAAAATTTCCAACTCAAATTATGTTGCTGATTCCTGTTAAGCCTTCTTCCTTGGTTTTATGCTGAACTACTGCTGATTAGGGGTGAAGCACTGAATTGAGGATAGGCATGGAGAAGAGGTAGTGAGAGACAGACATGGCTATGCCTGGAGTAGGATTATATAGTCCCAGAAAGACTGAGGAGAAGACCTGAAATCTTCACATAGGTTATCAGTGATGCACAGGTTACAAACTACAGAAAATTAGGCCAGGCACGGTGGCTCACGCCTGTAATCCCAGAATTTTGGGAGGCTGAGGCCAGCAGATCACCTGAGGTCAGGAGTTTAAGACCAGCCTGACCAACATGGTGAAACCCTGTCTCTACTAAAAATACAAAAATTAGCCAGATGTGATGGCACGTCTGTAGTCCCAACTACTCAGGAGGCTAGAGAGAAGAATCACTTGAACCTAGGGGGCGGAGGTTGCAGTGAGCCAAGATCATTCCACTGTACTTCGGCCTGGGCAACAGAGCAAGACTCCATCTCAAAAAAAAAAAAAAAAAAAATTGTACCCACATACTAAGTAAGAATTAGGACAAGACTGATTGACTGATTGATAGGGTCTGACTTTATTACCCAGACTGGAGTGCAGTGGTGTCATCATAGCTCACTGTAGCCTTGACTTCTCAGGCTCAAGAGATCTTCTGGCCTCAGTCACCTGAGTAACTGGGACTACAGGTGCGCACCACCACGCCTGGCTAATTTTTAAATTTTTTGTAGAGATGAGGTTTCACTATGTTGCCCAGGGTAGTCTTAAACTCCTTAGCTCAATCTTCCAGCCTCAGCTTCCCAAAGTGCTGGGATTACTGGTGTGAAACACTGTGCCCAGCCAGGACAAATTTTAAATAAGCCAGGCTGTGAGAAGGAATTTCCACAGCATCTGCCAACAGCATTGTTAATGTGTTTTAACTAAGAAATACCTCATTACTCCAAAATGTAAATGTAGGAAGAGATGAACAGATTATTTAGAATCTAGTTTGCTGGTAAGTAGAATATTTTAATAGTTTTAATAAAAATATGCTTATCACAGAAAATTGCAAAAAACCAGAATAAAAAAAAAACATTCTTTGTTTTTTGTTGTTGTTGTTTTGTTTTGTTTTGAGACAGGGTCTCATTCTCTTGTTCTGTCACCCAGGCTGGAGTGAAGTAGCACAATCCCAGGCTCACTGCAATTTCCGCAACCCAAGTTTTCAAGTGATTCTCCAACCTCAGCTCCTGAGTAGCTGGGACCACAGGCACGTACCACCACACTTGGCTATGTTTCTGTATTTTTAGTAGAGACAGGTTTCACCATGTTGGCCAGGTGGCCAGGCTGGTCTTGAACTCCTGACCTCAAGTAATCTGTCCACTTTAATGAATGCTTTAAAGCATTAAAACAATGCTTTAATGAATATTCTGGGTCTGCAACTTACTAGCAATGTAATTTTAAGTAAATAATTTCTCTGTGGGATAGTAATGGTACCAGTGGATTGTCTTGAAGATGAAAAAGGTTAAGTATATCTAAAACATTTAAGAACAGTGCCTGGTAAACAGTAAGCACTATATGGGTGTTGCATTTTTAAAAAAATTATTACCCAACTCTTTAAATCTTTTTAAGGATCACTACCTTTCAGAAAAGTTCCTAGATATTGACTTATTGAATTTCCTGGTTTGAGTATCAATATAGCTTTATTATTTATTTATTTCTTTTGAGACAGGGTCTCTCTCTATCACCCAGGCAGGACTGCAGTAACATGATCATGACTCACTGCAGCCTTGAACACCTGGGCTCAAGCAATCCTTCCCCTTCAACCTCCTGAGTAGCTGGGACTACAAGCATGTACTACCATGCCTAATTTTAAAATTTTTGTAGAGACAAAGTCTTGTTCTGTTGACCAGGCTAGTCTTAAGCTGCTGGCCTCAAGCAATCTTCCTGCCTTGGCCTCCCAAAGTGCTAGGACTACAGGCATGAGCCACCACGCCCAGCCAAATTCTTTTTTTTTTTTTTTTTTGAGACAGGGTCTCTCTTGTCACCCAGGCTGGAGTGCAGTGGTGTGATCATGGTCCACTACAGCCTCGACCTGCTGGGCTCGAGCATTCTTCCCACCTCAGCTTACCAAGTAGCTGGAACCACAGACATGTGCCACAACTTTTTTTTTTTTTTTTGAGACAGTCTCACTTTGTTGCCCAGGCTGGAGTGCACTGGCATGATCTCGACTCATTGCAACCTCCACCTCCCAGGTTCAAGCAATTCTCCTGCCTCAGCCTCCCAAGTAACTGGGACTACAGGAGCCTGCCACCACATCCAGCTAATTTTTGTATTTTTAGTAGAGACACGGTTTCGCCATGTTGGCCATGCTGGACTTGAACTCCGGACCTCAGGTGATCCGCCTGCCTTGGCCTCCCAAAGTGCTGAGATTACAGACATACGCCACCACGCCTGGCTAATTTTGTATTTTTACTAGAGACGGGGTTTCTCCATGTCGGTCACGCTGGTCTCGAACTCCAGACCTCAGGTGATCTGCCCGCTTCAGCCTCCCAAAGTGCTGGGATTACAGGCATGAGCCACTGTGCCTGGCCTACTTATAAAATTTTTTTGGTAGCGATAGGGTCTCACTATGTTGCCCAGGCTAGTCTCAAACTCGTGGGCTCAAGCGATCCTCCTGCCTCAGCTTCCCAAAGTGCTGAGATTACAGAGTTAAACCACTGTGCCTGGCTAATAAAGATTGTTGCTACATTTAACAAGTTGGGTGGTAGCATTCTGGAGACAATGTCCTGCAATGGTGTTTAGAATATTTATGGCAATGTGAAAGTACTGAGAAGTAAGCATTTGTTTAAAATGAGATTAACAAATTAGGGACCTTTTAGCAGGAAATAAAAACTTAATTTTCTCTTTGGAAATCAGTGATTTACTATAAAATACCATAGCTTTACATTAAAATAACATACGCATAACATTTGTACTTCATCAAGGAAATGGTTCCACACTGTTTCCTTTCTAACTTGAAAACAGTGTTTTTTTGTTTTTTGTTTTGAGATGGAGTTTCACTCTTGTCACCCAGGGTGGAGTATAATGGCATGATCTCGGCTCACTGCAATCTTTGCCTCCTGGGTTCAAGCAATTCTCATGCCTCAACCTCCCGGGTAGCTGGGATTACAGGTGTGCACCACCACACCCGGCTAATTTTTAAATTTTTAGTAGATGGGGTTTCGCTATGTTGGCCAGGCTGGTCTTGAACTCCTGACTTCAGGTGATCCACCCTCCTTGGCCTCCCAAAGTTCTCAGATTACAGTGTGAGCCACTGTACCCCACAACAGTAAATTATTATTATTATTATTTTGAGATGAAGTCTTGCTCTGTTGCTCAGGCTGGAGTGCCATGGCGCAGTCTGGCCTCACTGCAACCTCTGCCTCCTGGGTTTAAGCGATTCTCCTGCCTCAGCCTCTTGAATAGCCAGGATTACAAGCACACGTCACCACACCCAGCTAATTTTTGTATTTTTAGTAGAGATGGGGTTTCACCATGTTGGTCAGGCTGGTCTCAAACTCCTGACCTCATGATCCGCCTGTCTCATCCTCGCAAAGTACTGGATTACAGGCGTAAGCCACCGTGTCCGGCCTAACAGTGAATTATTTTTAGCATAGGTGAGTTGAATGCAAGTGATGGCAGTGGCTGTTGCCATCATGCTGTGTGGCTGGGGGACACTCCATGGAGTAGGTGGAAGCCCCACCCCTTCTGGGTTGGGATGGGAGCTGCCAACCGCTGCAGACCCAAGCTTCCTGCTCTATGAAGCAAGCAGGAACTCTGCCCTCCTGGACAGGGCTACAGCTGTCTAAACTGCAGCTGTGGATCTGAGCCTCCCCTGTGCTCTTGGGGGAACCGTGAACAAACAGGATTTGCCTTTCCATGTGCTGCTGCAGCCACCATGCCTGTGGTTGCAGACCTGGGCCTCTGGCTGCAGACCTGGGCTTCCGGTTCCAGGAAGCAGGCAAGAGCAGGGGACAAGCAGGAGCCCTGCCCCTTCCGAGTTGGCGGGATGGGAGCTCCCGGGTGCAGCTGCGGTGGCAGGACAGGGGGAATCTCTGCAGCCTGCATTCTTGGGCGCCCCAGGATGGACCCCGCCATACACTGGGGCCATGAATAGCAGCAGGAGGCAGATGGAGTCCTGGGCAGAAGGGGGTGGGGTCCCCAGTAAGGCCCCACCCTCAGGGCAAGGAGACCTTGAAGTCTGGGGGCTGGACTGCGGGGTGGGGACTTGTGACACCTCTTCCTGGCCTGCCCATGGACCAGTCAGCAGGCACTTCATCCTTTCTGAGGTCCATAAAAGCCCTGGCCTCAGCCAGAGCAGGGTAGAGGATAACCAAAGGATAAGAAGACAGAGAGACTGGACAACCAGCTGCAGAGAGGAAAACACTCTCCACTGGAGCTACAGAGATGATCTGTAGGCAGAGAAGAGCTATCCTCTCTGCTGAGAGCTTCAGAAACCTGCAGAGACATCGGAATGACTTGCCTGTGGAGAGGAGCCACCCTCTCCAGGGCCTCCTGCCTGCTAAGAGCTAAACACTCGACTGGACAACCTGCCGACAGAGAGGAGCTACCCACTCCTCTGAGCTATTCGAACACTAAATAAAACTCTTCTTCACCCTTCACTTGTCTATGTATCTCACTCTTCCTGGATGCAGGACAGGAACTCAGACAAAGGTGTTATGTTTCCAGCTAGAAAAATTGATACCCCAGATATCCGTAACACAATGGATATAATTTTTTCCTCTGTTCCCACTTTTTTTCTTTTTAAAAAATATCCTTTGCCAACAGAATCACCCATTTTTTACTCTGGTTTGGGACTAGGAGTGCTTGCATTTGTAAAGTCATTAGCATTCCCCTTTAGTTTCCTATCTCCTTAACAGATTTTAGAGTTTAAATTCCTTCATTTTTCAGTTAGCAAACATCAGCAATCCACGTGTCTTTGGAAGCAGTAGCACAGATAAGGTGCTGGGGTTCATTGTAGAATGATCCATTCATTTCCTTAAGAAAGTGAAAATGCAAACTATAGACTAGGAGGAGATACCTGTGAGTCCATGTACCCAGGACTCACATACAGAATTTTTTTTGTTTTTGTTTTTGTTTCTGAGACAGAGCCTTGCTCTGTTGCCCAGGCTGGAGTGCAGTGGTGCAGTCTAGGCTCACTGCAGTTTCTGTCTCCCGGGTTTAAGTGATTCTCCTGCCTCAGCCTCTTGAGTAACTGGGGTTATAGGTGTGCACCACCACACCCAGCTAATTTTTGTATTTTTAGTAGAGACAGGGTTTCACCATGTTGGTCAGGCTGGTCTTGAACTCCTGACCTCATGATCGGCCTGCCTCGGCCTCCCAAAGTGCTGGGATTATAGGCGTGAGCCACCACGCCCAATCCAGAATATTTTTTGAAGTGGGGGAGGGGAATAAGGGTGAGAGCAAAAGACTTGAACAAGCACTTCACAAGAGGATATTCAAGAAAATAAGCTTGACATCACTTACCCTTCGGGAGATACAAATTAAAACCCAGGATTATCTACCTACAGCATAGCGTAAAATTTAAAAGATTATATAATTAAAAATTCTTATTTTAATGACTAAAGCTATTTTGGTGATGGAAAACATAAAAATAAAGTACATTAAAATATTAAAACTGCTCATCTTTTACTAAAATTAAAAGTACTTGTAATATCAAATGTTGGTGAGGATGTGGAGCAACTGGAACTTTCACACACTGCTGGTGTGTAAATGGTCAGATACTTTGAAAACAGTCTATTTTTGTTTTGTTTTTTTTTGACACAAGGAGTCTTACTCTGTTGCCCAGGCTGGCATGCAGTGGCTTGATCTCGGGTCACTGCAACCTCCACCTCCTGGGTTCAAGCAATTATCCGGCCCCAGCCTCCTGAGTAGCTGGGATTACAGATGTATACCACCATGCCCTAACACCCCGGCTAATTTTCCTATTTTTAGTAGAGACAGGGTTTTGCCATGTTGGCCAGATTAGTCTTGAACTCCTGACCTCAGGTGATCCACCGTCTCACCCTCCCAAAGTGCTGGAATTACAGGTGTGAGCTACCACGCCTGGTCTTGGTCAAATACTTTGGAAAACTGACAGTATCTACTAAAGCTAAACATACAACTGCCCTAACCAGGCGCAGTGGCTCATGCCTGTAATCCCAGCACTTTGGTAGGCCGAGGTGGGCGGATCATGAGGTCAGGAGTTCAAGACCAGCCTGGCCAACATACTGAAACCCCATCTCTACTAAAAAAATACAAAAAAATTAGCTGGGCATGGTGGCACGTACCTGTAGTTCCAGCTACTCATGAGGCTGAGGGAGAAGAATTGCCTGAACCCAAGAGGCGGAGGTTGCAGTGAGCTGAGATCACACCACTGCACTCCAGCCTGGGTGACAGAGTGAGACTCTGTCTCAAAAAAAACCAAAAAAACAAACAAAAAAACTATACAACTGCCCTATGACCCAGCAATTTCACTCACAGATATAAACCCAAGAGGAATAAATGTGTATGTCTACTGAAAGACATGAGGAATACACACAGCAGCTTTACTCATAAGATCCAAATAACAGAAACAACTCATTCTGTGTATTCACACAATAGGTTACTAAACAACAATTTGGAACTAAGGTTAAATTGTAATTTTTTTTTTTGAGACGGAGTTTCACTCTTGTCATCCAGGCTGGAGTGCAATGGCACGATCTCAGCTCATTGCAATCTCTGCCTCCCAGGTTCAAGTGATCCTCCCATCTCCGCCCCGAGTAGCTGGGATTACAGGTGCCTGCCACCTTTCCTGGCTAATTTTTTTATTGTTAGTAGAGATGGGGTTTTACCATGTTGGCCAGGCTGGTCTCAAACTCCTGACTTCAGGTGATCTGCCTGCCTCAGCCTCCCAAAGTGCTGGTATTACAGGTGCGAGCCACCGTGCCCAGCCAAATTGTAATTTAGAACTACTGCTACACATAACTTGGATGAGTCTCACAGACACTGTGATGAATGAAAGAAACCAGACAGAAAAGAATACATTTTCCATGATTCCAATTTAACAGATAAAAGTCTTTAAAAACAGATAAAACATCTCTGGTGACAAAAGTCAGAATAGGTTATTTCTGGGAAGGAGAGGAAGTATCAATTAGGAAAAGATACTAGGGAATCCCCCGAGTGAGCTGGGAACATCCCAGATTTTGATTGGATGGTCAATATATATGTAAACATTCTTCAAGCTACATACTTAACATTTTTACCCTTACCTGTATATATACCTCCATGAAAAACAGGTAAGCTGTTTCGAGAGGGGCGAAGAAAAGCTGATGGACACCTTCATGTGGTACTTACTTTGGAAGCTGCCCAGTCAATCCAGCCTTTAGCGCAAGGGTCAATATTAATGAGCACAAGGCCCTCCACAAATTCTGGATGATTGAGCTGAAAGATGAGGCAAAAACAATAGCATGAAAGCTACACTCCCACAGTTCTTCTAAACAGTTGGAACATGGTTGATCAATTCTTACTTACATGCCTTAATGCCTCACATCTGAAAGTTAAGACTACAAACAGGAAGAATCTGTGGAAAAATAGCTCTTTCTGGACTTAGCATCTGGAAACCACTTTCTAGTTTTACTATCAAATTACTTATTTTACTATCAAATTATCTTGCTTTGCAAAGACCTATATGCAGTTGTTCAACTCATGGCAGATCTTTCTCCTTGGGAAAGTGCCCTTGGCACAAGGGGCTGCTCCATACTCATTTATCTTTGTTCTCAACAGGGGCTTCTAAAGTTTTTTTTTTTTTTTCTGAAACCACCTCAACAGTTTATATCATCCCCAGAAGACTCTCCTATCACTGAGGAGGTATTAAAAAAACAATAACTTCTGGCCTGGTGCAGTGGGTCATGCCTGTAATCCCAGCACTTTGGGAGGACAAGGCAGGTGGATCACAAGGTCAGGAGTTTGAGACCAGCCTGACCAACATGGTGAAACCCCATCTTTACTAAAATACAAAAATTAGTCGGGTGCAGGGGCGCGTGCCTGCAATTCCAGCTACTCGGGAGACTCAGTAGAATCGCTTGAACTCAGGAGGCAGAGGTTACGGTGATCCGAGATCACACCATTGTACTCTAGCCTGGGCAACAGAGCAAGACTGTCTCAAAAAAATTTTTTTTTCTTTAATAGGAGCATTTCCATGTAATCTCAAAACTCTCTAGCTTTTTTTTTATTTATTTAATTTCTTTTTTGTTTTTGAGATAGAGTTTCACTCTCGTTGCCCAGGCTTGAGTGCAATGGTGCGATCTCGGCTCACTGCAACCTCCACCTCCAGGGTTCATGCAATTCTCCTGCCTCAGCCTCCCGAGTAGCTGGGATTATAGGCACCTGCCACCACATCTGGCTAATTTTTCTATTTTTAGTGGAGATGGGGTTTCACCATGTTGGCCAGGCTGGTCTTGAACTCCCAACCTCAGGTGATCTGCCCGCATCAGCCTCCCAAAGTGCCAGGATTAAAGGTGTGAGCCATCACGCCAGGCCCCTAGCTTACCTTTTTTTTCCTTAACATCTCCTTGAATTATCTAGCTCACTATTTTTCTCTTACTACCGTGATTACATTCACTGTAGAAAATTTGATAAGCTGAGAAATTACAAAAAGCAGAAAATAAAATTTCATATTCTTTTTTTTTTTTGAGACGGAGTTTCACTCTTGTTGCCCAGGCTGGAGTGCAATGGCACAATCTCGACTCACTGCAACCTCTGCCTCCGGGGTTCAAGCAATTCTCCTGCCCCAGCCTCCCGAGTAGCTGGGATTACAGGCATGCACCACCATGCCTGGCTAATTTTGTATTTTTAGTAGAGATGGGGTTTCTCCATGTTGGTCAGGCTGGTCTCGAACTCCTGACCTCAGGTGATCCGCCCACCTTGGCCTCCCAAAGTGCTGGGATTACAGGTGCGAGCCACGGCGCCTGGCCAAAATTTCATATTATCTTACCACACATCAATCCATTAATACTTTTTGTTACATTTTCTTCCACATGGCTATGACATACTTTATATGAACCTATATTCTAACTTTTTTGGTTAACATTATAATGTATGTAAACCATGTATCATTATAAAGCTTTTCATAAACTTAACTTTAATGGTTGTATAAAATTTCATTATAAGCAGTATCTTGGACTTGCTTTTTATTGATGACATGCTCCCCATTTGTGATTTTTCAGGTATTGTAAGTACAAAGCAGGCTTTATACAACCTATATCTAAAGCTGACAGAAATTACAGAAAAACTAATATAAGGCCCAGAATACTGTCTGGTTGTTTGACACAGCAGTAATAGCTGTGACCCAGACAGTGCCTCAAAGATGTTGACATTAATCCTCTACATACTTACTGCAAATCTGCTGAGGATGTAAGCTCCAGCTCCAACTCCAATTCCAATGACGCTTTTCAGGCTGTGAATGAGACATAAGGACAACTGACAAAGTCAACTTCATTTGGAGGCAGCATTGCTTAACTGAAAGCATACAAACCTGGGTTGAAATCCTGGCTCTGATATTTATTAGATGTGAGAATTTGGGCAAGTTTTTTTCTTTCCCCTAACTTTCTGAGCTTCAGTTCCTTATCTGTAAAACAAGGATCACGGACAGGTGTGGTGGCTCACGCCTAATCCCGGCACTTTGGGAGGCCAAGGCAGGTGGATCACAAGGTCTGGAGATCGAGACTATCATGGCCAACATGGTGAAACCCCATCTCTACTAAAATACAAAAATCAGCCAGGTGTGGTGAGGCGTGCTGGTAGTCCCAGCTATTCGGGAGGCTGAGGCAGGGGAATCACTTGAACTTGGGAGGCAGAGGTTGCAGTGAACTGAGATCGCACCACTGATCTCAAGCCTGGTGACAGAGTGAGACTCTGCCTTCGAAAAACAAACAAAATATAGGTGATGGGGAGGAAGGCAGCAAATCACACTGCCATGTGTATACCTATGCAATAATCTTGCATGTTCTTCACATGTACCCCAAAACCTAAAATGCAATAAAAAAAACCCAAAAAAACAAAAAAAAAAAAACCAAGAAGGATCCCACCACCTACTTTCAAGTTGGTTTTAATGGTTAAATAAAATATAACTGAGGCCAGGCATGGTGGCTCATGTCTGTAATCCCAGGACTTTGGGACACCAAGGCGGGCGGATCACTGAAGGTCAGGAATTTGGGACCAGCCTGACCAATGTGGTGAAACCCCATCTCTACTAAAAATACAAAAAAAAATTAGCCAGGTGTGGTGGCCTGCGCCTGTAATCCCAGCTAAAGGAGAGGCTGAGGCAGGAGAATTGCTTGAACCGGGAGTAAGAGGTTGCAGTGAGCCAAGATCATACCATTGCACTCCAGCCTAGGCAACAGAGTAAGACTCTATCTCAAAACAAAACAAAACAAAACTATATATATATATACAAATATATGACTGAAACCTGGGAGTTATTCTTGGCAGCTTACTGTCAGTATCCAACCCATCAGCAAGTCAGTGGAGAATATATCCATCTATCTACTAGTATCTACTTTAATCATCCCCCAACAGCATCTAGGACCATGCTATTATTATCTCTTGCCCAGACTATTGTTAATAGTTTAACTGTTCTGCTTTCTCTTACTCCTCTCCAAACCATTCTCTTCACAGTGAGATGAACCCTTTTAAAAATTTTTAAATAGCTTTATTTTTATTTTTTAGATACAGGGTGTCACTGTTACTCAGGCTGAAGTACAATGGTGGGATCACAGCTCACTGTAGCCTCAAACTCCTGGTGTTAAGTGATCTTCCCGCCACTGGGCCCAGCTCAAGGTAGCTTTTTATAATCTTCTGGTCTCAGCGTATGTGCCACCTTCCTAGAGGAGAATTCCCTAATTAGCCTTACTGAGGTAGATCCCCGCCCTTATTCTCTATCACAACACCCCCACTGACTTATAGAACTTTATTATTTGTCTGCTTACTTTTACCCCACTAAGCTCTAGGAGGACAGTGACTACTGTTTTGCTAACCATCGTATCCTCTGAAACAGACACTAAAGAATTCACCATAGAAAGTCAATACAAACTGCATGAAAGACTGCAGAATGAACCTACCTTAAGTGGGTAAGAACAGGAGGCAGCATTTCGGCCAGCTCATCCATTGTGGGGTACTGATACCTGAAATCCAGAAGCGTATCTCCTGAATTAGAAAGCACTCACAATTTCCAGTTACGACAACAGCTGGAAAGGTACAGAAGTCTTAGATAAAAGGCCAAGTGTGGTGCCTCATGCCTGTAATCCCAGTACTCTGGGAGGCCGAGGTGGACGGATCACCTGAGGTCGGGAGTTCGAGACCAGCCTGACCAACATAGAGAAACCCCATCTCTACTGTAAATACAAAATTAGCCAGGTGTGGTGGTGCACGCCTGTAATCCCAGCTACTCAGGAGGCTGAGGCAGGAGAATTGCTTGAACCTGGAAAGCAGAGGTTGCAATGAGCCAAGATCTCACCACTTCACTCCAGCCTGGGCAACAAGAATGAAATTCTGTCTCAAAAAAAAAAAAAAAAAAGAAGAAGAAGTCTTAGATAAAAGCATTTCCTTTTACCAAAGGCTCAAAGGAGGTGATGTGGTACCTGAAAATGATTGTGGCACATTGTGTAACTCTCTACAACTGCCACGCTAAGGAGAAAGTAAAAGAATCCAGTTTCTATATCCTAAGGAGCAGTCCTTGAGACCAGAGGGTGCCACATGAAAAGAACTAGTAATATGGTTCTCTCTTAGGGTATTTCCAAACTTCTAATAATCTCTGAGTCCAGGCTCAGTAGAACTCCAGTAGTAAGAGTCAACTCAGGAAGTGGCTCTTGGTCTACTGCTTATATTTAGGCAACTAAATGCAAAAATAAACCTAGCTTTTCTAGGTATAGGCACACAGTTACGAATCCTTGGCATGAATGCTTATTTGTTTCACTTAGGCATAAAATAACAGTTATTCTTAAAAATTTATTATTATCATTTTTTGAGATGGAGTCTTGCTCTGTTGTCAGGCTGGAATGCAGTGACGTGATATCAGCTCACTGCAACCTCCATGTCCTGGGTTCAAGCAATTCTCCTGCCTCAGCCTCCTGAGTAGCTGGGATTATAAGCACACGCCACCAAGCCCAGCTAATTTTTATATTTTTAGTAGAGATAGGGTATCACCAGGATGGTCTTGATCTCCTGACCTGGTAATCTGCCAGCTTCAGCCTTCCAAAATGCTGGGATTACAAGCATGAGCCACCGCACCCGGCCTAAATTTATTATTATTAATAATTTCTTAAGAGACAGGGTCTCGCTCTGTCACCCAGGCTGGAGAGCAGTGGTGCATTCATAGCTCACTGTAACATTGAACTCCTGGGCTCAAGTTATCCTCCTGCCTCAGTATCCAGAGTAGCTAGGACTACAGGTGCAGGCCACCATGACTGGCTAATTTTTCAATTTTTTGCAGAGATGGAGTCTCGCTATGTTGCTAGGACTGGTCTTGAACTCCTGGCCTCAGGTGATTCTCCTACCTCGGCTTAACAAAGTGCTAGAACTATAGATGTGAGCCACTGTGTCTGGCATGGTTATTTCACTAATTGTTTTTGAATTTTGTTCGTAATATGAACCATCTGATCCTAAGATATTCGAGCAAGCCCAGGAACAGACCCAGATCAGAAATCCTAGAAACGTAGAAAGCAGCTGTGAGCGTTGGTTCCTGCCTGTAAATTCCAGCACTTTGGGAGGCTGAGGCAGGCAGATTGCTCGAGCCCAGGAGATTGAGACCACCCTGGGCAACAGGGCAAAGTCTGTCTCTACAGAAAATACAAAACTTAGCTGGGCGTGTTGGCACATACTTGTAGGGAGGCTGACATGGGAGGATCACTTGAGCCCAGGAGGTTGAGCCCATGCAGTGAGCCATGATCACGCTACTATACTCCAGCCTGGGAAACAGAGCGATACCCTATCTCAAAAAAAAAGAAAAAAAAAAGGGATTAGAGAATTGAAGATGGAATTGATCATAAGACGACCACTTATATATGAGGCAGGATCTGTTCAACATCTCACAGGGAAGTCAGCCTGCCTCTGCTTAAACACTTAAGGGATGGTATGCAGTGGAACCATTTGCGCACAAAACAGAAAAAAGGAATTGGATCCAAATCTTGTTGGATATAAACTGACCAATGGCCAATTTGCATTTCAAAGATAGAACAGCACATATTCTGGCAACAGACTGTCTAGGTTCAAATCTTAGCTCTGCTACTTATGTGTTATGTAATGTTAGCCACGTTACTTAATTTTTCTGGGCCTTAGTTTCCTCACTTATAAAATGGCAATAATAGTAAATTTATCCCATAGGGTTGTGAGGAGTAAATGAGCTAACAAATGTAAAGCATTGAAAGCAGTGGCTGGAACATGGTTTGAATACTATTTAAGTATTAGCTATTATTTGTTTGCAATTGTCTATTTCCCAGCAGTCACTGGCCAAAGGCAGCTCTGGAGATGAGTGAAAGGAGGGGGAAGAATTAGCATTCCACAGAGTGTGCTCTCACTCCACCCAAGGTCTTCTCAATAAGCACACCGTACAGGGAACAAACAGGTAGGGAGCCTGTAACTCTGCCCTGCAAAGCAGACACAGGAGGAAGCTGAGTGCCAGAGCTAATCAATTAGCCCACACCTCTATCTGCCAGGACAGCCTGTAAGAATAAATAGTTACACAGACAGTCAAATTTCCATTACTAGATTGAGAGTTAAGGATGGGGAGATGCTCCCATGAAAGCTCAGAGGGATCTGAGTTTGGGCCTAAGTAGTTGGGAGTTTCAGGAAGGACACAAAAATGACAGTTTTTTGTTTGCTTGTTTTCTTTTTGGAGACAGGGTCTTTACCCAGGCACTGCAGCTTCAGTCTCCTGGGGTCAAGCAATCCTCTCACCACATCCTCCCAAGTAGATGGGACCACAGGTGAATGCCACCATGCCTGGCTAGCTAATTTTTAAATTTTTGGTAGAGACAAGGTCTTCCTATGTTATCCAGGCTGGTCTTGAACTCCGGGGCTCAAGTAATCCTCCTGCCTTGACCTCCCGAAGTGGTGGGATTATAGGTGTGAGTGACCACGCCTTGCTAAAAAATGACAGATTTCAAATAGATGAGGAAGGGAGCAGATAAAGACAGTGAGAAGTAGGTGTTCCAGACATGCCTTGAGATTACAGGAAAGCAGGCACCTGCTATGGAGAGCCATTCCTGGATATGGGAAAACATACAGTTTCCCCCAAAAGACTATATATATTACAGTCCTCTCAGCCCAAGGAGAGAAAATATGAGGATGCTTATCAAAGCATAACCTATAGACTATAATAAAACCAAAGGGAAGAACACACCACTTCTCCCATTGGAGCTCAGCCAGTTGTTCTTCTGAGTGCATGTCTCCCAGAGGATCTTTTCGTGATCTTACCCTGTGGGGAAGAGGGTGCACCTTCCTGCTGGCCTGGAGCATCCACATGACAGACAGCAAAGTGTTGGGTGATCTCTTGCATATCCTCAAAGTTAAAGAATGCATTGAAACAGGATTTATCTATAAGAGTAAAAAATACCCATAAGTCACAGGCTCTCCATTTCTCCCCCAGTTTTCCTCTACTCAAGTTAATGCCTATCATCGCCTTCTTTCACTACTTTTTAATCACCATTCCACCAAAGCAAGGTATCTGAATAAGCTGTCTGATTCAAGCTACCCCAAGGCTGAATATAAGACACCTCAGCCAGGCATGGTGGCTCACACCTGTTATCCCAGCACTTTGGGAGACTGAGGCGGGTAGATCACTTGAGGTCAGGAGTTCAAGACCAGACTGACCAACATGGAGAAAGCCCATCTTGTAACAAACTATAGAAATGATCCCTGAAAGTATAGTCTTACCCCATCTCTATTAAAAATACAAAAATAGCTGGGTGTGGTGGCACACGCCTGTAATTCCAGCTACTCGGGAGGCTGAGGCAGGAGAATCGCTTGAACCCAGGAGGTGGAGGTTGTGGTGAGCTGAGATTGTGCCATCGCACTCCAGCCTGAGCAAAAAGAGTGAAACTCCATCTCAAAAAAAAAAAAAAAAAGACATCTCATATTGAGATACATACCGAAAACAATTCTCAATTCTAAACAATGTCCGCAAAGGAGAAACTACTTTGTTAATACTTCGTGGTTTCCAATTACTGCACAAAATAATCTTACACCCATAATGCTGTCATTTCTCATGCACATTATTATTCTGTCACACAAAGAGACACTGATTATACCCCAACAGCATAGGTAGAGTGAATGCCCTGAGCTGCTCACATTCACCACATGGGAGTTTGTCTCTTGGCAAAATTGCCAGGGTGCAGGAAGGGGCTGCGGCTTACACTTCTACCCCTTTGTATACCTGCTTAAATCACTTCTCATGCTAAGGCAGCTACAAAAGCTTTACCACTGAACTGCAGCCTCAAATGCAGGCCATCCATGAAAGCCAGAGTTGTGTGAAAGAAAGCACACTACCACCTTACACTACCATCTAGAAAAGTCCACTTAAAGTCACTGGTGACAGGCTCTAGCAAGAATTCTTTCACTATTTCATTGAAGAGCTCACAACAAAGTTAAGTTCCAATTCTGAATTTTCTAATTTGAAACATAAAAAAAACAAAGTACAGGCTTGAAAACATGGATTTCAGTTCTACTTTCTTCATCAATTCATTGTATAATCTTCAATCCTTCAACAGACATGATAGCAAGATATGGCTCCAGTATCCCCAAAACACATTCCCCTGCACATTTCCCAGCAACTTTATACCATTAACAAATGTAGGAATGAGGAGAGAATGTTACCACAGAGAGAGGAAAACCTCTGCTCTATTAGAATATCATTGTTGTTTGTTTTTTAATATACAAAGATTAAGTATGATAAGAAGGGAAGGTGTAAAATAAAACACATACGGTTGAGGCCAATGTCATGATATGTTAGTATAACTGGTCTGTTTCCTTTGGGTAAGCCTCTTATAGTGACGTGGACCACACCATGAGTTGTTTCTATGTCATGTTCCTGTAACAAGAGAATAAAAGGTCTCAGAAAAAGCAGAATGAACTTCCCAGGTTGCAAAAGTTTCACAATACCTGCTTTACCACCATTTCCCACTAGCTGGGGCAGGACACATTTATAAACTACATGTGGCTGGGCACGGTGGCCCACACCTGTAATCCCAGCACTTTGGGAGGCCAAGGTGGGTGAATCACTTGAGGTCAGGACTTGGAGATCAGCCTGGCCAACATGGTGAAACCCTGTCTTTATTAAAAATACAAAACCAGCCAGGTGTGGTGGCACATGTACATAATCCCAGCTACTCTAGGGGCTGAGGCTGGAGAATCACTTAAACCCAGGAGGCAGTGGTTGCAGTGAGCCAAGATCGCACTACTGCACTCCAGCCCGGTGACAGAGTGAGACTTCGTCTCAAAAAATAAAAATAAAATAAAATAAATGAATACCAGAGAGACACTATAGCATATATAATATTCCTACTTTCCAATTCTTCCAGAAAAAAATAAATAGGGAGCAAAACACACCTTGTTATCTCCAAAGCTCACTTACAAGCCCAGCGATCTGTTGAGAATACATTCGCAATTGGCAATGGAAAAGAAATCAGCAAATTGGGTAAGGAGCCGGGTAGCATTTGAGGGGAAAAAAGAAGATGGAAGATATGAAGAAGTTGCTGGGTAAAAAGTCAGAGGTTTCAGAACTTTCTGAACACATGTTCAGCTAATTTATAATTAATTTCAGTAGATAATTTCACTAGACACCTATCGGTAAATCTGCCTAGGATCTCTTCTTCCTGGGAGCTGCCCTTCTGCGTCATCCACACGTTACAGGGGTGGGTCTTGGCTACCATATTTGTAGAACATAACCTTATGGCCACAGCTTATTGGAGTCAGGGAGGCATATGGCCCATGGTGGGGACGGCATCTTTCCCTAGGTATTTGTCATTGGAACTAAGAGATTCCAACTTCAGCTTGGTTCTTCTCTGAAAAGAGGAATCAACTGGGGAGCTTTTAGTAGGTATTTCCACTACTCTTAATTTCTAGCTGTGTGTACTTGTAAGTTCTGAGACATCCCTGGATTGCCTCTGGTTTAAGCTATATTGGGGGAGTTTGTACCCTATACTCCTAAAAGATCTTAACCAAGCCAGTGACTTAAGGATGTAGGCAGAGCAAAGCTCAGGAACTCAATAAAGCTGACAAAGGATGCACCGAGCTGCTGAGAGTAAATGCCACACTAAGAGTGATTGGTTGGAAAAAAAAGGGACTGCAGAAAAGTTAACTGAGATTTATTCTACTTGTGCTCAAGTTTTATATTTCTCAAAAATAAAAAAAGTACCATGCCTAGCCTACTGAATTTCTGCTGATGAAGCTGTCTATTATCTATCTCAGAAAGTCTTCCGTTAGGTAAGACAAGAATAACTCTGTCAATGAGATCCCAAAAAGGGCAAAGGCTTTCAGTTTAATTTCCTATCTAATAACGAACTTCATCAGAGCTTTGTTTTCTTCTCTGATGTGGGCCACAGAGCAACTATTGGACTAACTGGACATCAGGATATCTCAAATTACAGGCCCTACGCTGGAGCTGATAGCCATTCCTATCAAATCAATCCATGTGTGACTCACTATTTCTGTTATTCTCTATTACTACTACCTCCTAGTCAAGTCTATTCAAAGCCTTGAAAAATGCACAAAAGAAATGAAGACTATAATCAGGTATTACGAACTGGCTATGAAATAAAGTATAGGCCAGGTGCTATGGCTCATGCCTGTAATCCCAGCACTTTGGGAGGCCGAGGTGGGCAGATCACCTAAGGTAAGCAGTTCAAGACTACCCTGGCCAACATGGTGAAACCCTGTCTCTACAAAAATTAGCCAGGCATGGTGGTGGGTGCCTGTAATCCCAGCTACTCAGGAGGCTGAGGCGGAGAATCACGTGAACCCGGGAGATAGAGGTTGCAGTGAGCTGAGATAGTGCCACTGCACTCCAGCCTGGGTGACAGAGCGAGATTCCGTCTCAAAAAAAAAAGAAAGTATAAGGTTTGGATAGGAGGAAGATAAATAACTTTCTATTTCTGTATTTCTCTTAGATAACGTTAGACTTATTAAATGACCCACTTCCCGACCTTGGTTCATTCATTAAATATCTATTGAATGCCATTACATGCCAGACTGTACTGAGCTGTGGAATAAAACAGTAAACCTGAGTGGACGCGGGGGTGCAAGTGCGGAGCGGGCGGAAGGAGCGCACCCGCTGGGGTCGGCGGCGACTCGCAGCTCGCACGCCCTTGGGCCGGGGCTGGGTGCCTGCTCTTCCTTCCGCTTGCTGTGTGAGCTGAGCCAGTGTATGTGCGGCAATAACATGTCAGCGCAGCTGCCTGCCGGCGTCCCTGCCACCCCGGAAGGCCACCGCCGCGGTGATTTTCCTTCACGGATTGGGAGATACCGGGCACGATGGGGCAGAAGCCTTTGCAGGTATCAGAAGTTCACATATCAAATATATCTGCCCGCATGCGCCTGTTATGCCTGTTACATTAAATATGAACATGGCTATGCCTTCATGGTTTGATATTATTGGGCTTTCACCAGATTCACAGGAGGATGAACCTGGGATTAAACAGGCCACAGAAAACATAAAAGCTCTGATTGATCAAGAAGTGAAGAATGGCATTCCTTCAAAGAGAATTATTTTGGGAGGATTTTCTCAGGGAGGAGCTTTTTCTTTATATACTGCCCTTACCATGCAGCAGAAACTGGCGGGTGTCACTGCACTCAGTTGCTGGCTTCCACTTCGGGCATCATTTCCACAGGAGCCTATCAACGGCACCAATAGAGAGATATTTCTATTCTTCAGTGCCACGGAGATTATGACCCTTTAGTTCCCCTAATGTTTGGTTCTCTTACGGTTGAAAACCTAAAAACATTGGTGAATCCAGCCAATGTGACCTTTAAAACCGATGAAGGTATGATGCACAGTTCGTGTCAACAGTAAATGATGGATGTCAAGCAATTCATTGATAGTCCTACCTCTGACTGATTGATGTCACTAAGAGGCCTTGTGTAGAAGTACACCAGCATCATTGTAGTACAGAATAAACCTTTTCCCATGCCCAGTCTTCAAATTTCTAATGCTTGCAGTGTTAAAATGTTTTGCAAATACACTCTAGTGACACAGATCAAATAATGTCTACTCATGAGAAATGTATGATCTTTTAAGTTTCTATACATGTATTCTTATAAGAAGATTCAGGATATACCATATTAAAATAGATGAAGCAGGTTGCTTCTTTTTTTCTCAAATGTAAGTTAGCAAAATAATATAGTACTGCCACCAGATTTTTTATTACATCATTTGAAAATTAGCAGATTGTACAAATGTCCAATGTAAAAAAAAAAAAAAAAGAAAAAAAAGAAAATTAGCAGTATGCCTAATGAAAATGTGTCCAGGTATAAATGAGCAGTTAAGATATAAACAATTATGCATGCTGTGACTTAGTCTATGGATTTATTCCAAAACTGCTTAGTCACCATGCAGTGTATTTTATATATGTATTCACATATACATGATTGTAATATATAATAAGAACGAGGTGGTATTATATTATTCCTAATAATAGGGATAATGCTGTTCATTGTCAAGAAACAGTAAATTGTTCTCTTCAATAAATGGCCCTTTTATTTTGGGGGGGAGAAAAAAACCCAGTAAACCTGAGAAGTGTGATCCCAGCCTTCACAGAGATTATGTTCTAGATAGGGAGGCAGACAATAAACACACAAACAAACCCACCCATAATAATAGCTTGTGATAGGTGCTATAAAAGAAACAAACAGGGTGCTATGATAGAAAAGTAAGAAGACATTACCTTCACTAAACAGACAGGAAAGTGAAAATTAAATTCAATAATATACTACCTCATATATACCAGAATGGCAAAAACTTAAAGTCAGATAATGCCAAGTGGTGTCCAGGATGCAGAGAAATAAATAAGAACCAACATATACTGTTCTTTTTGTTTTGTTTTTGAGACAGAGCCTTACTCTGTTGCCCACCTAGGCTGGGATGCAGTAGCGTGATCTCGGCTTATTGCAACCTCCACCTACTGGGTTCAAGCAATTCTCCTGCCTCAGTCTCTTAAGTAGCTGGGACTACAGGCACGTGCCACCAGGCCCCACTAATTTTTGTATTTTTAATAAAGATGGGGGTTTCACCATGTTGTCCAGGCAGGTCTCAAACTCCTGACCTCAAGTGATCTACCTGCCTCGGCCTCCCAAAGTGCTGGGACTACAGGCATGAGCCACCGTGCCCGTCAAGAATCAACATATACTGTTGGTAAGGCATGTAAACTGGAACAACTACCGGGAGAATAATTTGGTAATTTCTAGTAAAAGTAAGAGGTACCTACCCTACAGCAATTTTACATATAGATATAATCTAAGGCTGGGTCATTAGATTTCTGATGCTAGCTGTATGTACTTACAAGTTCTGAGACATCCCTGGATTGCCTCTGGTTTAAGCTACTAGGTGGGTTTCTACCCTATACACCTAAAGGATCCTAACCTAGTCAATGGCGGTGGCTCACACCAGTAATCCCAGTACTTTGAGAGGCTAAGGTGAGAGAATCGCTTGAGCCAGGAGTTCAAGACCAGCCCTGGCAACACAGTGAGACCTCGTATCTACAAAACAATAAAAATATTAGCCAGGTGTGGTAGCATGTGCCTGTAATCCCAACTACTCGGGAGGCTGAGGCAGGAGAATAGCTAGAGCCCAGAGGTCAAGGTTGCAGTGAACTATGATCACAATACTCCACTCTAGCCTGAGTGACAGAGCAAGACCCTGTCTCAAAAAAATATATATATATAATCTAAATAAACTATCAAACATGGTCACACACATAAAAGGACATTTACAGAGATATATGGGTGACCCTCAAACAACACAAGGGTTAGTGGTGCCAACCCATTGTGTAGTCAAAAATCTGCATATAATTTTTGACTCCCCCAAAACTTAACTAATAACCTAATATTAATAGGAAGCCTTACTGATAACATAAATGGCTAACACATATTTTGTATGTTATATACTGCAGGGGTCCCCAACACCTGGGCCACAGACTGGTACCAGTCCATGTCTTCTTAGGAAATTGTCGCACAGAAGGAGGTGAGTGGCAAGTAAGAGGGAAGCTTCATCTGTCTTAAGAGCCGCTCCCCATTGTTTACATTACTGCCTGAGCTCCACCTCCAGTCAGATCAGCAGTGACATTAGATTCTCATGGGAGTACAAACTCTACTGTGAACTGATCATGCAAGGGATCTAGGTTTTGCATTCTGTATGAGAATCTAATGCCTGATGACCTATCACTGTCTCCCATCACCTTCAGATGGGGCCATCTAGTTGTAGGAAAACAAGCCCAGGGCTCTCACTGATTCTACATTATGGTGAATGGCATAATTATTTCATTATATATTACAATGTAATAATAAAAAGTGCATAATAAATGTAATGTGCTTGAATCATCTCAAAGTCATCTCCTGCCCCCCCTCAAGTACATGGAAAAATTGTCTTCCACAAAACTGATCCCTGGTGCCAGAAAGCTTGAGGACCATTGATATACTGTATTCTCACAAGAAAGTAAGCTAAAGAAAAGAAAAATGTTAAGAAAACTGTAAGGCAGAGAAAATATCTTTACTATTCATTAAGTGGAAGTAGATCATCATAAAGATCTTCACCCTCATTATCTTGTTGAGTAGGCTGAGGAAGAGGAGGACCAAGAGGGGTTGGTCTTGCCATCTCAAGGGTGACAAAGAAGGAAGAGGTGGAGAAGGCGAAAGGGGAGGCACAAGAGGCAGGTATACTTGACGTAATTTTACAGAAATACATGGTAATTTGTCTGACTTTTTATGTTTTCATTTTTCTAAAAATGTTTCTATATAGTACCATTCCTTCTTCCACTGTTTACTTTAGTTAAAGTGTGCGTATCACAGAATAGTTCATGACATAAAAGAAGTGAAAAGTAGTCTTAAATAACTAGAACCCTTCTGCCAGGCTGTCTACTGTCAATTTGTTTTCTGGCACTGCTTCTACATATTCCTCATTGCCTGGCACTGGTTCAGAACTATTCATCTCCATCAAGTTGTCTTCTGCTAATTACTCTGGTGTGGTATCTACTAGCTCTTAAATTTTTCCAAGATCCAAACCTTGAAACCCTTCATCCTATGAGCCACCTTTTTTTGTCATATTCATAATCTTTTTAATGATCCTTGATTGGCTCTGTTGTAAATCTTGTGAAGTCATGTACAACATATGTAGAGTTTTATTCAGCAGGAATTTATTGTTTTGGGTTTCATGGCTTTCAAGGTCTTTTATTTTTCTTTTCTTTTTTTTTTTGAGACAGGGTCTCATTCTGTCACCCAGGCTAGAGTACGGTAGCGTGATCTCGGCTCTAGAGTACGGTAGCGTGATCTCGGCTCACTGCATTCTCCACCTCTTGGGCTCAAACGATTCTCCCACCATAGCCTCTCAATTAGCTGGGACCATAGGTGCATGTTACCATGCTCAGCTAATTTTTATACTGTTTGTAGAGTCAAGGTTTCACTATGTTGCTCAGGCTGGCTTTGAACTTCTTTTTTTTTTTTCTTTGTTGAGATGGGGTTCATTCTTGGTGCCCAGGCTGGAGTGCAGTGATGTGATCTTGGCTCACTGCAACCTCCACCTCCCCGGTTCAGGCGATTCTCCTGCCTCAGACTCCCAAGGGACTGGAATTACAGGTGTGTGTCATCACCATGCCTAGCTAATTTTGTATTTTTAATAGAGGCGGGGTTTTACCATGTTGGTCAGACTGGTCTCAAACTCCTCACCCTCAGGTGATCCACCTGATTTGGCTTCCCAAAGTGCTGGGATTACAGGAGTAAGCCACCATGCCCAGTTGGCCTTGAACTTTTGAGCTCAAGCAGCTTGGCCTCCCAAAGTTCTGGGATTATAGGCCTGAGCCACTGTGCCTGGCCTCTGGCCTTTTCTATAACAACAATAGCATCTTCAATGATGTAATCCTTCCAGACTTTTATGATGTTCTATCTATTGGAAGTCTCTTACATAGCATTGACAATCTGTTCCATAAAGTACCATGTATAATGAACCTTAAAGATCCTTATGACCCCTTGATCTAGAGACAGAATTAAGAGATATTGTGTTTGAGGACAAGTAGACCACTTAGACACCTTCGGTATTGAACTCAATACTGAAGTTCTGGGGTTTTCGGTGGCCAGGGACATTGTCCATATCAAAAGAACTAGGAAAGGCAGTCTCTTACTGGCAAGGTATTTTGTGACTTCAGGGACAAGCACAGATAAAACCGATCCAGAAAAAGGGTTCTCATTACCTAGGCCTTCTTGCCATACAATCAAAACACTGACAGCTGGCGTTTTACATTTCCCTTCAAAGCTTAGGGGTTTACAATTTTAAACATAGGACAATCCTGATCATAAACCTGGCAACATTTACACAAAATAGAGTTAGACCACCCCTTCCTGCCTTAAATTCTGGTACTCACTTCTCTTCCTTACTAATATGTCCTTTGTGGCAATCTCCCCCCCACCCAGAATAGGGCACTTTGTCTGCATTAAAAACCTGTTCAGGGCCAGGCATGGTGACTCACGCCTGTAATCCCAGCATTTTGGGAGGCTGAGGTGGGTGGATCACTTGAGGTCAGGAGTTCCAGACCAGCCTGGCCAACATGGCGAAACTCCACCTCTACTAAGAAGTGCAAAAATTAGCTGGGCATGGTGGCGGGTGCCAGTAATACCAGCTACTCAGGAAGCTGAGGCAGGAGGATCGCTTGAACACAGGAGGTGGAGGGTGCAGGGAGCCGAGACCGCGCTGTTGCACTCCAGCCTTGGCAACAAGAACAAAACTCAGTCTCAAAAAAAAAAAAAAAAAAACCAACATTTAATATTGTATCTTTACATTTGTTTACATTTCTCTCAACCAGAAATAGTGCCATGTGTGACCTATAAGTGTGTACATAGGTTTTAACTTTGTATAATAGATTTGTGTATATTTTATGTTAATGATAAAAACTATATACAGACTAATATCTACATATAGTTTATACATTCATGACATACCTTTTTCTTAATTTTTTCAATAGCTCTAGGCTACATAGTTTGTGAGTTCTTTTTTCTTTTTTTTTTTTTTTTTTGAGACAGAGTCTTGCTCTGTCACCCAGGCTGGAGTGCAGTGGCCTGATCTTGGCTTACTGCAATCTCCACCTCCCAGGTTCAAGAGATTTTCCTGCCTTGGCCTCCTGAGTAGCTGAGGCTACAGGCACACGCCACCACACCTGGCTTATTTTTTGTATTTTTAGTAGAGATAGGGTTTCACCATGTTGGCCAGGCTGGTCTCAAACTGACCTCAGGTGATCTGGCTGTCTCGGCCTCCCAAAGTGCTGAGATTACAGGCGTGAGCCACCGCGCCCAGACGTGGGATTTTTCAAACTGCTACAAATCTCCAAAAGCTTTCTGGCTGTGTGTGGGAGCATACACCTGTAATCCCGGCACGTTGGTAGGCTGAAGTAGGAGGACTGCTTGGGCCCAGGTGTTTGTGACCAGCCTGGGCAACATGGTGAGACCGTCTCTACAAAAAATTTTTTAAAAATAGCCAGGTGTGGTGGTGCATGCCTGTGGTCCCAGTTACTCAGAGGCTGAGGTAGGAAAATCATTTGAGCCCAGGAGGTCAAGACTACAGTGAGCCATGTTCCTGGCACTGCACTGTAGCCTGGGTGACAGAGCAAGACTCTTTTTTTTTTTTAAATCCAATATATTTATTGAAGAAAAGTCATGTATAAGTGGACCCACACAGTTCAAACCTGTGTTGGTCAAGGGTCTAAACATCACAGCCTTCTCTATAATGTTAAAAAAAATTGGAAACAGCCCAAATATTCATCAATAGGGAAATTAATAAATGAATTATGACTTATTCATATGATATACAGATAAAAATGAACTAGAATTATTAGCATTAATACACACAGAAAATCTTGGAAAAAACAGTGCAAAAGAGCAAGATGTAAAAGGATATATATTAAAAATACACCACTGTCAATCTTTTAAAAAGCAACACTATAGATTCTGATTATTTATATATATGTATACACACATATACATACACATATATATTTAGAGATAGGATCTCACTCTAGTGCCCAGGCTAGAATGCAGTGATGTGATCATAGCTCACTGTGGCATATAACTCCTGGACTCAAGAGATCCCCTCACCTCAGTCTCCCAAGTAGCTAGGACTACAGGTGCACACCACTACATCTGGCTAATTTTTATTTTTAGATTTCTTGGAGAGATGGCTGGTCTTGAACTCCTGGCCTAAAGTGATTTCCCCAAATCAGCCACCCAAAGCGCTATTACAGGCATGAGCCAGAACAGACAGCTTATATTTAAAGTATAAAAACTTGGAGGAGAAAGAAGGTACACTAACTTTAGTACTTTGTTTCCTTCTGGGAGTGGATAAGTTATTAAAGAGAACCAAAGGAGGTTTCAATATCTCTCATGTTTTGCTTCTTGAGAGAAATAGAATAAAGCGGGGGAAAGGGGCAAAAAAAAAAGGAGAGAGAAAGAGAAAGTGTCTGTCATATGGAGTGACACTACAGGCAAATCCAAGTTAAAGAGAATGTCCAACAACTTGCCACCTTGACAATCTGGTTGCTGGAACCTATCTTTTATCAAACTCAAACCTTCAGTGGGGTCCCACTTAAAAATTCCAGTTTGGCTGCTACTCAGAACTGAGAGAAATACCAGTTTATACTCTGGCCCTAAGCATAGCCGGATCTCACCGAGGCCCCATAACTGATGGTAATTGGTGGTGGTGGTGTATGTGGTGTACACACAGGATGTGGCTGGGGGATGAGACAGTGACCTTCCAAGGAAGGTCAGGAGAAGGATGTTAAAAGAGAGATGTAACAGATGGGGTAAAAGACAATACCTTAAAAGTAGATGAGGGAGGCCAGGAGCAGTAGCTCACACCTCTAATCCCAGCTCTTAGGGAGGCCGAGGCGGGTGGATCATGAGGTCAGGAGTTTGAGACCAGCCTGACCAACATGGTGAAACCCCATCTCTACCAAAAATACAAAACTTAGCCGGGCATGGTGGTGCACGCTGCAGCCCCAGCTACTTGGGAGGCTGAGGCAGAAGAATCGCTTGAACCCGGGAGGCGGAGGTTGCAGTGAGCCGGTATCACACCACTGTACTCCAGCCTGGGCAACAGAGCGAGACTGTCTCCAAAAAAAAAAAAAGTAGATGAGAGAATAGGGCAAAGTTACTTCTTTGTTGTCATTTCATAATCTGGATGATATGCAAAAGTAAAATTGGCTCCTTACAAAATTTCAACTTTTTAGGGAGATCTCAGGCCCTACCATGCCCTCAAATCATGTAACAACCAAAGTATCAAAGGCCAAGAGTCCCAGGCCCTGTTATTTCCCTATTTGGAGCAGCCCCCAGTTGTCAATGTCTCAAAGTTCTTCATTTTCAAAGTATGTGAATTTAAATATTCTTAGCAGAATCAAAAACAAAAAGAAAGGAAGCACTCACCTCCATGGTGACTGGCATGTGTATTTTTCGTGACCTTGTGAATGAACAGCTTGAAAGAAACTCCATCTGAAGATGAATGTGCAGAGACCCTGACTAAGGAGCTGATTCAATTGTCAGACCACTGCAGGGAGTAACGTGTTGTTGCTATCTTTTTGTCTTAGTCAGCTATCATCTGTTTATAGGCTCTTTCTCCAACTACCTCATCTCCCACCCCAGCATTCTAGAGTGTGACTACACAACGAGCCTGTGCTCAAGGGGCACAGCCTAACAGAGCATCTAATAGACTCTGGTCATAGATCTCTCCCATCTCCCAGCACTTTCTTTTCTTTTCCTTTCCTTTTTTTTTTTTGAGACAGGGTCTCGTTGTCACCCAGGCTGGAGTCCAGTGGTGTGATCATAGCTCACTGTAAGCTTGAACTCATAGGCTCAAGTGATCCTCCTACCTCAGCCTCACAAGTAGCTTGGAGCACACATGCTTGCCACCATACCCAGCGAATTTTTAAATTTTTTGCAGAGAGGGGGTCTCCCTATGTTGCCCAAGCTGATCTCAAATTCCTGGGCTCAAGTGATCTATCTGCCACAGCCTCCCAAAGTGCTGGGATTACAGGGATAAGCCACCATGCCCTGCTCTCCCATTACTTTCTGATTATCATCTCCAAGGCTATGTACTTCTTGAACATAATCCCTTTAATTCTTCATGTTTATAAAACAACCTGAAATCATAAAGGTCCTTGACATACTTCTCTGTTCTGGACTGTCTCTCCACCTAATGAAAGATGTAGTCTTAAACAGAAGGTGTTTTTAAGGTCAGGCAGGATGGTTCATGCCAACACTCTGGGAAGCCAAGGTGAGAGTATCACTTGAGGCCAGGAGTTCAAGACCAGTCTGAGCAACACAGCAAGATCCCATCTCTACAGAAAATACACATTTTTTCTTTTCTTTTTCTTTTTGTTTTTTTGAAATGGAGTCTTCCTCTGTAGCCCAGGCTGGAGTAAAGTGGCGTGATCTCAGCTCACTGCAACCTCCACCTCCTGGGTTCAAGCGATTCTCCTGGCTCAGCCTCCTGAGTAGCTGAGACTACAGGCGCGCATCACCACGTCCAGCTAATTTTTGTATTTTATTAGAGACAGGGTTTTATCATGTTGGCCAGGATGGTCTGGATCTCCCGACCTCATGATCTGCCTGCCTCGGCCTCCCAAAGTGCTGGGATTACAGGTATGAGCCACCACATCCAGTCTTTTTTTTTTCCGTCAAGATCAAGTCTTGCTCTGTCACCCAGGCTGGAGTACAGTGAGGCGATCTTGGCTCACTGCAACCTCTGCCTCCCAGGTTCAAGCAATTCTACTGCCTCAGCCTCCTGAGTAGCTGGGATTACAGGCACCTACCACCACAACCAGCTAACTTCTGTAGTTTTAGTAGAGGTGGGGTTTCACCATGTTGGCCAGGCTGGTCTCGAACTCCTGACCTCGTGATCTGCCCACCTTGGCCTCCCAAAGTGCTGGGATTGCAGGCAGGAGCCACCGAGCCTGGCCAAAAATTAGTATTTTCTAATTAGCCAGGCATGGCACGTACCTGTAGTCCCAGCTATTCAGGAGGCTGAAGCGGGAAGATTGCTTCAGCCCCGGAGTTTAAGGTTACTGTGAGCTATAATTGTGTCACTGTACCCCAGCCTGGGTGATACAGTGAGAACCTGCACTTAAAAAAAATAATAAAAGCCTTTCAAGAATGTAACAGTTTAAGATATTACCATTGATAACGATCTTTCACTTTTTTCTTGAGTCCTCTGACTTCAATAAATGTATTGTCACCAGAATGACATGATCTGACCTGTCCTCTATTTCTAAACTTAACTAAATCATGCTAAATCATGATCATTTCATACCTGTTACTATTTCTTCCTTTCCCTGGCCAGTCTGAACTAGTTTAGTTATATTTGCATGACAACATATTCTAGGAAATGTCAACATTTTTATTAGTATGAACTGTCACTGTTTCCAGTCAACAGGCTACTGTATGAGCCTTGGGTATAGTTTTTGTTATTATACAGGATTTTTTTTTTTTTTGAGACAGAGTTTTACTCTTGTTGCCCAGGTTGCCATCTGGGCAACCTCTGCCTCCTGGGTTCAAGCCATTCTCTTGTCTCGGCCTCCCAAGTAGCTGGGACTACAGGCACCTGCCACCATGCCCAGCTAATTTTTTTTTTTCTTGAGATGGAGTTTCACTCTTGTTGCCCAGGCTGGTGTACAATGGCATGATTTTGGCTCACCTCAACCTCCACCTCCCGGGTTCAAGAGATTCTCCTGTCTCAGCCTTCCAAGTAACTGGGATTACAGGCATGTACCACCATGCCCAGCTAATTTTGTATTTTTAGTACAGACGAGGTTTCTCTATGTTGGTCAGGCTGGTCTCAAACTCCCCACCTCAGGTGATCTGCCGGCCTCAGCCTCCCAAAGCGCTGGGATTACGGGTGTGAACCACCGTGCCCAGACTAATTTTTGTATTTTTAGTAGAGACAGGGTTTCATCATGTTTGCCAGGCTGGTCTTGAACTCCTGATCTCAAGTGACCCACTTGCAGGAATATAAGCAATCTTTATTTTCATGCTTTTCTAAGTTTTCTAAATTTGTTTCTGATTATACAGAAAATAAGTGTTATTTATCTAAAGCAATATATCATATACACAGATAAACTACAGCATCTGTCCCAACACACTCTCTAATATATGTATACTATATGTGTATATATGTATACCATATATATGTATATTAGAGAGTGTTGGGGACAGATGTAGTTATCTGTAATGTATCTATATAGTTTATGTGCGTATATACGTATATATATGTACATACATATGTATACATATAAACTCAACACAGTGAGACCCATCTCTAAATACATATATATATATAATATCCCATCTCTAAATATATATATACATACATACATATATATAGAGAGAGATTGGGGTTTCACTATGTTGCCCAAGCTGGTCTTGAACCCCTGGGCTCAAGCAATTCACTCACCTCAGCCTCCCAAAGTGCTGGGACTACAGGTGTGTGCCATCATGACCAGCTAATTTTTTATTTTTTAATTTTTTGTAGAGAAGGGGGGTCTCCCTATGTTGCTCAGGCTGGTCTCAAACTCCTGGGCTCAAGCAATTCTCCTGCATCAGTCTCCCAAAGCTCTGGGATTATAGGAGTGAGACACAGCCCACAGCGTATTTGTAACAGAACTCAACTAAAAGTTCTATTTCACAAGGCCAGAACATGTTACTATTTTAAAGCTTTACCCAAAGTATCAAGAATTTTTGCCAGACTATTTTTAAGCCTTAGTATTAAAAAGTGATTCATAATTATATTTCTAAAACTCAGTTTCTTATCTACAATTATATTTACATACGGAAAAAATCTCAAATGATATATGCCAAAATATTAACACTGGTGAAATAACAGGTGATTTTTATTTATTTACTTTTTGGTGTTTTCTCATTTATTTTGTAACAAGTATGTAATCTTTTATATTCTAATTTTCTTACTGTGGGGGAAGGTGCTGACTTTGATGAAAATTAATACCTCTACACTTTGGGGCAGGAGCATACATGTATACATACACTATTTCTGGAGTTCCTCACCTTGAATTTTACTGTCACCCTCTCTCAAATGTTTTCCTTCTTGGTAAATTATATGAAATACTAATAGTAATCAAGCTCTACTGGTTCAACCTAGGATCCAAACCGTAACTGAAGTTAGATCAAATTAAAAACAACCAAACCCAAACTTGACTGTCACTATTTATTAAAAAATAATGTAACTTCTTGTTTCAGAGGAAAGGAACCATCACCTAGAGTGAATGACTCACTAGGCTGATTATGTTGTATATATAAAGTACCAAATAGTTATTATAAGAGGTGTTTGGGACTGAGATTCAGAAATCTATAACTATACTATGAGCCTGACTCTTCCAAGGTGAGTCTCACCTGTTCTGCCAAGGAACTTCAGCTTTAAGGGCAACTAATTCCTTACAACATTTCAGCTCTGGACATGTCCAGGTGGGAAAGAATGGGCAATGGATTCAGGAAGAATGGAGTTTTTCTTTTTTTTTTTTTGAGATGGAATTTCGGTCTTGTTGCCTACACTGGAGTGCAATGGCGCCATCTCAGCTCACTGCAACCTCCGCCTCCCGGGTTCCAGCAATTCTCCTGCCTCAGCCTCCCAAGTAGCGGAGATTATAGGCATGCCCCACCACGCTTGGCTAATATTTTGTATTTTTAGTAGAAACAGGGTTTCATCATGTTAGCCAGGTTGGTCTCAAACTCCTGACGACCTCAGGTGATTCGCCCACCTTGGCTTCCCAAAATGCTGGGATTACAGGCATGAGCCACAGTACCCAGCTGGGGTTTTTCAATCCCAACCATTCAATGTTAAGTTATAAAACTTAATTCTTAATTTCTTGACCTCTAAAACAGGAATAAGAAAAACCATCTAGTAATATTGCTCTAAATATTGGAGATACTGTATGTTTAGTAGGTAGCCTGTAGTAGGTACTCAAATTATTATAACTGGTTTGCTTATAATAATAGTTCTTTCTTCTGATGCTAATGCTTAGAGATTCCATTGTACTTAACATAAAATGCATATTTGAAAATAACTGTTTGCTGGTGGGTATACAGACTGGCCAAATACTGGAAGCTAGGATGTTGCCAGCACCCTCCTTTCCTGCTAGTATCATCTGGGTCTACTTCATGTTACTTTTGTTACTGCTATGGCATCTATCCCAAAAGTAAGAGGGTCAGGCTGCCCAGCTTATAAGGTTTCCATTTCCATGTACTTATTTCTTACTCCCATGGTTTGTTTTTTTTCTAATTTTTTTTTTTTTTTTGAGACAGAGTCTCACTCTGTTGTCCCAGCTGAAGTGCAGTGGTGTTATCTCAGTTCACTACAACCTCCGCCTCCCAGGTTCAAGCAATCCTCCCACTTCAGCCTCCTGAGTAGCTGGGATTACAGGCATGTGCCACCATGCCCAGCTAATTTTTGTATTTTTAGTAAAGACAGGGTTTCACCACGTTGGCCAGACTGGTCTCGAACTCTTGACTTTAGGTGATTGACCAGCCTCAGTCTCTCAAACTGTTGGGATTATAGGCGTGAGCCACTGTGCCCTGCCCTTAGTCCCATTTCTTTCAGGACCAGCCAACAGATAAAATTGGTAGATAGAGAACTGCTGGTTCATTTTATTGATTTTCAAACTGGCAACAGAGCTGATGCAAAAGCAGACTAGGAAGAATACTTTCATTTAGGAAAATACTAATGAGTCAAGCTGAATTTTTCATTTCCAAACAGAAACCCAAGAGAAATCTGCATATTGTATTCATAACAATTTAGCCTTTTCTTTTAGGGAAACATTTTACTGTCAAGAAATCTATCCTCCATCTGCCCCTCTCCTATCTTCTCTGCGGTAAGGGAGCAACCCTCCATTTGCCACCTGTGACAAATGCGGTTTCCAGTATCATGTGAGGAAAACAGATCTTAATCACAAAGAGACAGCTCTATCCAGTAACCTACAATCATAAAACAAGTACCTGGCAGGCAATTTCTGAACATGATAGCAAATCATTGTTATTTTTTTTTTTTTTGGAGATGGAGTCTCATCTTGTTGCCCAGGCTGGAGTGCAGTGGCACAATCTTGACTCACTGCAACCTCCACCTCCGGAGTTCAAGTGATTCTCTTGCCTCAGCCTCCCGAGTAGCTGGGATTACAAGTGTGCACTGCCACGCTTGGCTAGTTTTTGTATTTTCAGTAGAGATGAGAGTTTCACCATGTTGGCCGGCTGGTCTCAAACTCCTGACCTCAAGTGATCTGCCTGCCTCAGCCCCTCAAAGTGCTGGAATTACAGGTATGAGCCACTGTGCCCATGGCCAATGATTGCAAATCATTTTAAATGAACTTGATCCAATGATCAAACCAACAGTAAGAACTCATTATTAGCTATAGTAAGAGATCCACTTCTACAAGACCACCACCACAGAAAAGGAAACACTGCAGAAATCCTGAACAGACAGAGCCTCCTTGTTGCTTGTACAGTCCTTACCTGACAGTCAAAGTCCTGGAAGTTTCGTGTATCATTCTGTCAACAGAAGACAGAAAACACAGTCAGTTTTCCCACATGGTTTCCCCACATGTGCAGCAAATTCAGTTCACAGTGAAAGCAGTGCATATACATCCTCCTGGTTGCCATAAAACTGAAATGGTTCTCATCAGAAGGTTTCAGAGGCAGGGTGGGTTATAAACATGTGTTAATAAAGGTTAAATCTTCAGAAGTGAGATTATGCTTTAGTAGGCTTACTGGGAAGATAAAGGGAAGGGGTTTAGTTTTCTAGCAAGCTTGTAACTTCTTACCTTCTTATCTAAGGAGAGCAGTGAGAATGTGTAGGAAGACAGTAAAACATGGATCACAGTCTGGAAGCACACCTTTAACACACAAAGTGAAGTAGCTGGGAGGAAAGGAGTTGGTGGCCAATGTAGAGAAGGGTGAAGGAGACCAGGTGTGAGGGTGCCCAGAACTGGGAATTAAAGAAAGGATTAGGAAGAGGACAAAGACATGGATGGATCAGAAATGGAAGTCTTGAAATCTAACAGAGAAGAAAGGTAATGTCACTGAAGGAGGGAAAGTAAGACAAAACAAAGCTCTTAATACACTGGCCTATCTGTTGCATCCTATGAAATCACTGACAGGGAAAAAGGATAAGTCACTGAATGATTGAAAAAGTAAAACACAGTCAAAAAATCCAAGGAGAATTCACCAAGCTTCTAAAAAGGATTATAATAATGAGTGATTGAGAAAAAAAAATCAATGGCAATAATTCAGAAGCATTTCTGTAGTATTCCATGTGCCAGAATTGCAAGTCATAAGAGTATAAAAAAGGGGCGGTGGCTCACGCCTGTAATACCAACACTTTGGGAGGCCGAGGAAGGCCAGTCACCTGAGGTCAGAAGTTTGTGGGCAGCCTGGCCAACATGGCGAAACCCTGTCTCTACTAAAAAGATAAAAATGAGCCAGGCATGGTGGTGTGCACCTGTAATCTCAGCTACTCGGGAGGCTGAGGCAGGAGAATTGCTTGAACCCGGGAGGCAGAGGTTGCAGTGAGCCAAGATCACACCACTGCACTCCAGCCTGGGTGACAGAGCGAGACTCTCTCTCCAAAAAAACAAAAAAGGTAACAAGTAATGTATTTGGGAAGAAACAAAAGAAAACTTCTATTTGATTTTTCACAAAGTGTAACCCCTTTCCTGAAAAAAGTCTCCCATTATGTAGAAACTGATTTATCATGACTATTTATTCTATCTCTACAATGACTTCCAGAAGGTTCCTAACAGCTTCCCAAAACTCCCCCCTCCAGAGATGCTCTAGATATCTGATCCCAAGGAAATACTAAGTAATACCATTCCCCTTCAACAAGATCCTCCTAGAAATAATTCTTTGGGGCCAGGCATGGTAGCTCATGCCTGTAATCCCAGCATTTTGGGAGGCTGAGGCGAGCATATCCCCTGAGGTCAGGAGTTCGAGACCAGCCTAGCCAATATGGTGAAACCTGTCTCTACTAAAAAACTACAAAAATTAGCTGGGCATGGAGGCAGGTGCCTACAATCCCAGGTACTCGAGAGGCTGAGGCAAGAGAATCACTTGAACCTGGGAGGCGGAGGTTGCAGTGAGCCGGTATTGAGCCACTGTGCTCCAGCCTGGGTAACAGAGTGAGACTCCACCTCAAAAAAAAAAAAAAAAAAAAGAAGAAATAGTTCTTCAAGATCCCACCAACTACACTGGCAGGACAAAACAGAGAGGTTAAAAAGCACAGCCCAGGCCGGGCATGGTAAGTCACACCTATATTCCTAGCACTTTGGGAGGCCGAGACGGGCGGATCACCTGAGGTTGGGAGTTGGAGACCAGCCTGACCAACATGGAGAAACCCCCTGCTCCCCCTGTGTCTACCAAAAATACAAAATTAGCCAGGCATGGTGGCGCATGCCTGTAATCCCAGCTACTTGGGAGGCTGAGGCGGGAGAATCGCTTGAACCCGGGAGGGGGAGGTTGTGGTAAGCCGAGATTGCGCCATTGCACTCCAGCCTGTGCAACAAGAGCGAAACTCTGTCTCAAAAAAAAAAAAGAGCCACAGCCCAGTGTGGTACAAACACCCAAAGAAACAAACCATCTACTCCTTAAGTGAAACTAGCAGATCCCACTGGGACTATCTAGAGCTGCACTATCCAGTATGGTAGCCATTAGCCATATGCACAATTTAAGTTTATTCAATACAATAAAAATCTTGGTTTCTCAGTTACATTAGCCATATCTCAAGTGCTCATACTCTACTCTTGGGCAGTACGGACACAGAACATTTCTATTGCTGCAAAAACTCCTACTGGACAGCACTGATCTAGAAGCCAAAAGCTTTTGAAGGAATAAGGTTATGAATGAGCAGCCCTTGTCTTTCTAAAGGTGGCAGTAAAGTCACAACAGATTACCAATCATAGAGAGACTGCAGATGCCACTGAGAATGGGCAAGGGAATGGTAGAGACCGTAGTCTAAAGTATTATTCCTAACAAGAAACTGAATTCACAAAAAGTCTGATGCAGTCACGGCATGGAAAGACAACTAAGATACTGTGCAGATGGGACTGGGCAGCACATTTCCTAGGAATGCTGCTATTGATTAAAAGGAGCATAGTGTTCCATGGCTCCCATTAGCCCCATGAAATGTCTGAGGACTTCTTCAGACAAATCATTGTATTTAATTTACAGACACACTACGAGAAGCAAAAGGAAGGGCCCCCTAATGGATTAGGACAGATGGTTTTAGTAGGATATAAATGGCCAGCCAGTGAGTTTCTGGTTCCTGATTCAACTTCTACCTTCCTCCAAATATACCACAGGGCCTGGTATAAATCAGGTGCTTGATATAGATTTATAAAATGAATAAGCCAACATAAAAAAATTAAATGTTGAGGAAATTCTGTTAAAACTTTGGGTCAAAAACAAACAAAAAAAAAACTTCTACATTCCAGCTTAAGATATGATATGGTTGTAAGAGGGAAAAGAAAGTAGGATATAAAATAGTCCTTACAGTTTGACCTTGGCTACATTAAAATATGCATTAAAAAAGAACGGGCATTGTGGCTCATGCCTATAATCCTAGCACTTTGGGAGGCTGAGGTGGGAAGATCACTTGAGCTCAGGAGTTCAGGACCAGCACAGGCAATATGGCAAAACTCCATCTGTACAAAAAATGCAAAAAAAATTAGCCAGGCATGGTGGTGCATGCTTATAGTCCCAGCTACTTGAGGGGCTAAGGCAGGAGGGTTGCTTGAGCCTGGGAGGTTGAGGCTGCAGTGAGCCGAGATCACACCACTGCATTCTAGCCTAGGTGCAAAGTGAGATCCTGTCAAATAAATAAAAGACAAAAACATTAACAATAGCAGCTGTTTCTGCATAGAGAGGTTATGAGTGATTATAATTTTCTTCATATTACCTACAATGGGCATGTACTTCCCTTTCTGAAATTAGAAAACTAGAAAAAAGGGTCTAGAAAACCCTAGAAAAAATACCAAATTCAGTATTTTGTAATATAAGATTTAAAGGGCCAGGTGCGGTGGCTCATGCCTGTAATCCCAGCATTTTGAGAGGCTGAGATGGGCAGATCATGAGGTCAGGAGTTCAAGTCCAGCCTGGCCAACATGGTGAAACCCCGTCTCTACTAAAAATACAAAAATTAGCTGGACATGGTGGCATGTGCCTGTAATCCCAGCTATTTGGGAGCCCGAGGCAGGAGAATTGCTTGAACTGCGACCCGAGAGGCAGAGGTTGCAGTGAGCCAAGATCGTGCCACTGCACTCCAGCCTGGGATACAGAGCAAGACTCCGTTTCAAAAAACAAAACAAAACAAAAAAACAAAAATTAGCCAGACATGGTGGCACAGGCCTGTAGTCCCAGCTACTTGGGAGGCTGAGTCGGGAGAATCATTTGAACCAGGGAGGTAAAGGTGCAGTGAGCCGAGATAGTGCCACTGTACTGAAGCCTGGGCAACAGAGCAAGACTCCGTCTCAAAAAAAAAAAACACAAAAAGATTTAAAGATTGACCTAACCTTTTGAGGAACTATTTATAATGATGTCTCTCTAAACAGACCATATTAGAGATTCAATCTAACAGAATTTCCAGAGGTTTCTTTAGCAATTATTTAGAAAGATTAGAGAAAATCACTCAAGCCTGAATTAAAATTTCAGTCATAGAATACAGAGCCACATATTCTGATGAGCTGTCGGCCAGCCTGGAATGCAGTCACGTAATCACAACTCACTGCAGCATCGACCTCCCAGGCTCAAGTGATCCTCCTGTTTCAGCTACTTGAGTAGCTGGGACTACAGGTATATGCCACCCTACCTGGCTAATTTTTTTTTTTTTTTTTTTGAGATGAGTCTTGCTCTGCTGCCCAGGCTGGAGTGCAGTGGGGCAATCTTGGCTCACTGCAACCTCTGCCTCCCAGTTTCCAACGATTCTCCTGCCTCAGCCTCTTGAGTAGCTAGGATTACACGCGCATGACACCATGTCCGGCTAATTTTTGTATTTTTATTAGAGAGGGGGTTTCACCATGTTCCCCAGGGTGGTCTCCAACTTCTGGGCTCAAGCGATCTGCCCCCTTGGCCTCCCAAAGTGTTGGGATTACAGGTGTGAGCCACTGCACCTGGCCTGTTTCTTCTGCTCTTTGAGACAGAGTCTTGCTTTGTCATTTAGGCTGGAGTGCAGTGGCATGATCATAGCTCAGTGCAGCCTTGACCTCTGGGCTCAAGCAATCCTTCTGCCTCAGCTTGTTTCTGATGTTCATAGTACATGGTTCTACCCTAACAAAACTTCTAAAAATTTCAGGCTATGGATGCTTTCTTTTTCTATCCATTTCGAAGATGCCATTAATTCCATATTCAGAGAAATTCTTACACTAAGCAGACTTAAGCAGCAGAAAGGGATTCAAGGAAAAAATTAAAACAATAGAATAATTTGAAGAGGAAAAAAAGGAAAGCCATCAATTATTACTAAAAGTTTCAGTCAAAGCAGAAACCAGCTAAGAGGAGTGTTTTCTGATGGAGCCTAGTGGCCATATGTAGAAGGTAAATAAAGGAACCCAAGAAGGTAAATTAAAAGCAAGTAAGCCTCACAATACAGGATTAGAGAATAAGCAAAAAGCAACTAAGAACAGGTCAATGATTAAAGTGAATTATGGAAAAAAAGGGGGATGTGAAAGGGAGAAATGTTTCAAAAACAAGTCATTGCTAGGGAGAAGAGAGAGTTAGTTTCCTAAATGAGATCTGGTCAAGAGGCATAAATAGTTTCAAAAGACAGAAGCAACACACATGTAAAGAAAAATGAGATAGGTAAGACCTTAGACCAACTATCAATAGGAAGAGATTTCGGGCGAATTTATCTGTTCTGTGAATTTGAAGAAAGAGTCTGTATCTAATTCACCACTCTCTTCCTGGCCCTGACACTTAATGAGTGCAATAAACATCATTTTGTAGAGGTTATGAACATCTCAAAATAGAGATACTTGATTTGAGGAAGAAATGAATACCAAGGAGGAGGTTACATGTAACTGACATGCTAGGGACTAAAGTGGAGAAAATGAGTTGTTGCAATAGTATAAGGTTTTAGAAATAAGCTGATTTTAAAAAACTGTTGGTCAGGCGCAGTGGCTCATGCCTGTAATCCCAGCACTTTGGGAGGCTGAGACAGGCGGATCATGAGGTCAAGAGATCGAGACCGTCCTGGCCAACATGGTGAAATTCCATCTCTACTAAAATACAAAAATTAGCTGAGTGTGGTGGCACGTGCCTGTAGTCCCAGCTACTTGGGAGGCTGAGGCAGGAGAATTGCTTGAACCCGGGAGGCAGAGGTTGCAGTGAGCCGAGATCATGCCACTGCACTCCAGCCTGGTGCCTGGCGACAGAGCGAGACTCTGTCTCAAAAAAAAAAAAAAAAAAAAAAAAAAAAACCATTAAAGAGAATAAAATATGACTTTTTGTATCAAAAAGACATACACAAAAAAAGATAATCCTTCCGAACAAAAAAGTGGAAATAAAGATGGGGGACTGTACAAGCATAATGAGTTAGATATGCTTAGAAAATACTCAGTTTTTCTTTAATAATAAAGAATATAATTAATTAGTATAATAAATCAGTGTATTAAAATCATCAAATCATTTTCAAGTAGAAATCTGTTCAAACTGATAATCCAGAAATAAGAGTGAAAATCCTATATGTGTGTGCATATATATATATATTTTTCTTAAGTATCCATATCAATCATTACCCTCAAAATATACTAACTAAGAAACAGACTTCATAAAGAAATTTATTAAAAGGTCAGATACTTGGATAACTCTACAGTCAGATAATCCCCTGCAGATTGCTCAAAAAGTACAAATTTCCAATCTAAAAATCCCATGGGCACCCTGCTAAGGTGTGGCTAAGTCTTGGATCTCCTATTGCCTCTTGTAACAGGTTGAGGGTCATCTGGTCTGTAACGGTGGCACCACTACTTGCTTGGGAATGTATTTCCTGCTCCAGTCCCATATAGAGCATTTCTGACAACAGATGCAACGATTATGTCTTAGTACATTAAGGGACACCCACTCTAGTCCACACTAGATGTAGCACTTCATGAATATTCTTTGATGAAAATATCAATAAATCTATTTTTAATTGCAGCTGCCTTTTCTTTTCTCTCTCTCTCCCCCCACTGTTTTTTTCTTTTTCTTTTTTAACAAAAAAAGCAATCTTTGAGCTGGGTACAGTGGCTCACGCTTGTAATCCCAGTACTTTGGGAGGCCGAGGCAGGAGGATCGCTTGAACCCAGGAGTTTGAGACCAGCCTGGGCAACATAATGAGACCTCTTCTCTACAAATAATTTAAAAATTGGCCAGGTATGGTGGTGCACACCTGTGGTCCCAGCTACTTGAGAGGCTAAGAGAACTGCTTGAACCCAGGTAGTAGAGACAGCAGCAAGTCATGACCATGCCACTGTACTACAACCTGGATAACAGAGACCCTGTCTCAAAGCAAAAAAAAAAAAAGATTCTGGGGCCAGGCGCTGTGGCTCCTGCCTGCAATCCCAGCACTTTGGGAGGCTGAGATGGGTGGATGGCTTGAGCCCAGGAGTTTCAACATGGCAAAACTCTGTCTCTAAAAAAATACAAAAATTAGCCAGGCGTGGTGGCAAGAGATACTCAGGAGACTGAGGCAGGAGGATAGCTTGAGCCCAGGAAGCTACAATGAGCCATGACTGTGCCACTGCACTCCAGCCTGGAGAACAGAGGAAGCCCTTGGCACAAACACTCTGCCTGTCTCTGCTGTCCTGGAGGTTACAAACTGTTGATTGCAGGGTTCTCCCAACTCGAGTTCTAATACCCTTCTCCCTCCTCTGCTTACATGTCATCATTAGTAGAAAAGGAAAACTTAAATGGCAGTAAGAGTTATTTCACTTTCAGCTGGGCGCAGTGGCTCATGCTTGTAATCCCAGCACTTTGGGAGACTGAGGGAGGTGGATCACTTGAGGTCAGGAGTTCAAGACCAGCCTGGCCAACATGGCAAAACCTCGTCTCTACTAAAAATACAAAAATTAGCCAGGCATGGTGGTAGGTGCCTGTAATCCCAGCTATTCGAAGGCTGAGGCAGGAGAATCATTTGAACCCGGGAGGCAGAGGTTGCAGTGAGCTGAGATTATGCATTCCAGCCTGGGCAACAGAGTGAGACTCCGTATCAAAAAAAAAAAAAAAAGATTTATCTCACTTTCTACTATAAAAACCAAAACAAAGTAAATAACTAATTTCTGTTCTCTCTACTAAACATTTATTCCCCTTTCTGATATTTCCTCACTTCTTCAGAAGCCAAATGTGGACTTGTACTTGTTTTCTCAAGCCTTGCCTTTGGCTTTCACCATGTTTGGTAGTATCTAAACCAATAGTAGGTAGAGGGAGGCAGGGAAAATGAAGCAAAACAGTCTCCTCTTCTGTTTATTACAAGGTCTTTTGGGTGAGGAGACTGGAACAACCAGATATAAAAGGCAGTAGATGGTGGGGAAGAACCCTAGACCCCCAGGTCCAGGTCAAAGTCCAAAGATATAGGTTCTAGCCTGGCTTCACTAACTTAACAGATACTAGCTTTGAATAAGTCACATAACCTCTCAGCATCACCTGTAAAATAGAGTTAAAATATCTTCAACTACTTACTTTACAAGAGACTGGAAGATTAAAATAAGATATTATTTGTGAAAGTGCTCTGAAAATAGTTAAATGCTATTTTAAAAATCATTTCATATGCCCTTGCAATTTCTGCCTTGCAAAACAAAGTACTGGTGGTTGCTTCTTTTCATCACTGGAGCCAAAACAAGCATGGCAAAATTATCCACTTCTTGACAATTCTGAGCCGTAGACAAAATTACAGGCATACTAAAATAAAATGGGAAAAGTACCAACAAATGACAAGAGACAAGTTAACATAAGCCTCGCTTAAAGCTATATTGAGAATGCCTCCTTACAGTCATCTCGGGACAAATTTCTCCGTAAGAGGTTGGTTCTTGTCTTCCTCTAGCTCCCTGAAGCCTGGAGGATGCAGCAATGTCTTCAGCAAAAAGTATATTTATGAGAATAATGGACAGAATGATAAGGTGAAATACTGTACATCTTTAGGCTTCTCCTTAAAGAGATAGGGCAAGCCAAAAGGGTGATGCCAAAACATCTACAGGATTAACACGGTGGAACAAGCTCAGGTTTTTTTTTTGTTTTTTTTTTTTTTGAGACGGAGTTTCACTCTTGTTGCCCAGACTGGAGTGCAATGGTGTGATCTCAGCTCACTGTAACCTCCGCCTCCCGGGTTCAAGCGATTCTCTTGCCTAAGCCTACTGAGTAGCTGGGATTACAGGCATGTACCATCTTATGCAGCCAATTTTTGTGATTTTTGTAGAGACGAGTTTCTCCTGTTGGTCAGGCTGGTCTTGAACTCCTGACCTCAGGTGATCCGCCCGTCTTGGCCTCCCAAAGTGCTGGGATAACAGGCGTGAGCCACTGCGCCCAGTCATCAGGCTCAGGTTTTACGAGTAGGAAAGACTCAGGTTTCCATCTGGTTTTGCCACTTCTTTACTGGGCAAACCAGCCTTTCATTCAGATTTTTAATATGTGAAGTGAGGAATAATAGCACCTATCTCAAAGGGATATTCTGAGAATTAGAATGTATGTAAAGCACTTGGCACATAAAAGGTAATAAATAAATAATAGCAGGATAGGCAAAAACAACAACAACAAAACCCTCAAGACATCTACTTCTATCCAAATCTGGAGTCTTTTCCTCTACATCAGTGGTTTGTTCTTAACCAAGGCAATTTTGCCTCTCAGGGACATCTGGCAATGTCTGGAGACATTTTTGGTTGTCACCACTGGGGAGTGCTATTGGCATCTAGTGGGTAGAGGCCAAAGATGCTGCTAAACATTCTACAATGCACAGAGCAGTGTTCCACAATGAACAATTATCCAATCCAAAACATCAACAGTGAGAAGTCCTGCCATACAGCAGGCATTCTTTGATACTCAATAGGAGTAAGCTACTTCACCTTTCCTAGCCATCCTCACTAGCAATGTGGGAATAAATTTATCTGTGCTCCCTTCCTCATCAAGCTGTTGGGAGGTTCAAATGAAGTAATGGATGAAAGGCATTATTATCATTACACCTTTTACTACATACACAAAAGTTCCCACTTGCTGAGCAAAGACAGAAGCATTCACATACTGGGGGAGGGGGACAGGGAGGCTAAATGGGGTAGAATTCTGTTTGGAGGTGCCATGATCTAAAGAGAGCCTCCTGCCTATCTACCTGCTTAGTGAGAGCCAAGAGACTTCTCATGAATAGTGATGGCACAGGAGCACTTATGTCTCAGGGAGAGAGAGGAGTAAAGTGGAATGTGGGAAGTGGGCAGGAACAGCACAGGCATATCAAAGAGGAGCTGACAGATGTTAGGAAGTGAGACACTGCTTGGGCTGTCATAACAAAATAACATAGACTTGATGGCTTAAAACAACAAAAATTTATTTTCTCACAGTTCTGGAGGCTGCAAAGTTCAACATCAAGGTTCTGGAAAGGTTCAGTTTCTCAGGATCAATCTCTTCCTGGTTTGTGGACAGCTGCCTTCTCTCTGTGTCCCACATGGCAGGGGGAAGGCGAGAAAAAAAAAGCCTCTTTCTCTATTTATTAATTTTTTGAGACAGAGTCTCACTCTATTGCCCAGACTGGAGTGCAGTAGCACAGTCACAGCTCACTGCAGCCTCAATCTCCTGGGCTCAAGTGATCCTTGCAGCTCAGCCTCCCACGCAGCTGGGACTACAGATGTGTGCCACCACACCTGGCTAATTTTTTAAGTTTTTTTGGTAGACAGGGTCTCCCTTTGTCACCCAGGCTGGTGTTGAACTTCTGGCTTCAGGTGATCCTCCTGCATCAGCCTCCCAAAGTGCTGGGATTATAGGTGTGAGCCCGGTTATATGCGTGTGCCTGGCTTGATTTTATGTCCTTCCTCCTCTCCTAGGCACAACATTTTTGGGACAGCCCTAACACACACACACACACACACACACACACACACACACACACACACACACACACACACACACTACTTAAAGGAGAGAGTTTTCTGGAAATATGAGGGGAAGCAGCAGGAGAAACCAAATGGAGGTTTTAAAAAGCATGCAGCTGGGAGGCTGAGGCAGGAGAATGGCTTGAACCTGGGAGGCAGAACTTGCAGTGAGCCAAGATCGTGCCACTGCACTCCTGCCTGGGCAACAGTGCAAGGCTCCATCTCTAAAAAACAAAACAACAACAACAACAAAAACAAAGCCTGCAGCTTGCCAAAGGAGAGAGAAGTCTGGTGAAAGATAAAAGAAGGGGCAGGAGGCTGGGTGTGGTGACTCACGCCTGTAATCTAAGCACTTTGGAGGCTAAGGCAGGTGAATCACCTGAGGTCGGGAGTTCAAGACCAGCCTGACCAACATGGTGAAACCCTGTCTTAAAAAAAAAAAAAAAGAAGGGGCAGGAGTGGGAATGGAGCTGTCACAGGGATGTAAGTGGGGGTAGCAGGATTCAAAAGCAAATTAGTAAACACATAATAAGTCAGCAGCCCTAGAGGCTGCATGTGAAGGGCCTTGCCTTGGGCAGATAAAGATAACAAGAGACAGATCCATCTCCTGGTATCATCGCCATCCCTCCCCCACCCATCTTTATTCTTACACTCCATCAACACTCCCTCAGGAAAGGATGGCATGGCCTCACTCACATCAACCTACAAGAGTATTTTAATAGGGGACAATGACAATAAACCAAAAGAATAGAGTAGAAAAGAAGGAATTTCAGGCACATTTACTGAACAACAAGGAACAAGAGAGAAGACAAACCTTTCTTTTCTTTTCTTTTCTTTCTTTTCTTTTGAGACAGAGTCTTGTTCTGTCGCCCAGGCTGCAGTGCAGTGGCATGATCCCAGCTCACTGCCACCTCTGCCTTCTGGGTTCAGGTGATTCTCCTGCCTCAGCCTCCTGAGTAGCTGGGACTACAGGCCTGTGCCACCATGCCCAGCTACTTTTTGTATTTTTAGTAGAGACAGGATTTCACCATGTTGGCAAGGCTGGTTTCAAACTCCTGACCTCAAGTGATCTGCTGGCCTTGGCCTCCCAAAGTGTTAAGATTACAGGCGTCAGCCACTGTGTCCTGGCCAAAATCTTTCTTTTGGTAAATCATCACACACCAGTTCTGGTGTCTAGTGGTGGTCAACTGTGCTGCTCATTTGCTCATTGTGTAGTTCTCTAACAATAACATAAAAAATGTGATATATTACTGACATCTAGTCCTCCCTGATGAAAACTGTGATATTGACAGAAAGATCACATCACAGACTTTGCAAACTTTAGGGAGAGCATTATAGCCTATGTACATTACCAGTCATGGATGGTAAATTTCCCTTATTGAAACGGAAAGTCAAGACATTTGGATTCTGAGTCAAACTCCACCCTCATACGTTTTTTTTGAGAAGGAGTCTCACTGTGTTACTCAGACTGGGGTGCAGTGGCGTGATCTTGGCTAACTGCAACCTCTGCCTCCCAGGTTCTAGTGATTCTCCTGCCTCAGCCGCGCAATAGCTGGGATTACAGGCACATGCCACCACACCTAGCTAATTTTTCTATTTACAGTAGAGACGAGGTTTCACCATGTTGTCCTGGCTGGTTTCAAACTCCTGACAGTGACCCACCCACCTGTGCCTCTCAAAGTGCTGGGATTACAAGCGTGAGCCACTGCGCCCAGCCCCACTCTCACACTTTCTGCTTAACTTTGCCACATTATTTTTCCTCTTAACATTTCTATGTGTAAAATACAAAAATCTCAAAGGTAACTTGATTGAATTTGCCCTGGGAAACAAAAGTAGAAAGAAAGAAAACGGGGAGGGAAACATTGAAAAGATGCTTCAGAAATAGATTTTTTTGGCCAGGCATAGTGGCTTACGCCTGTAATCTCAGCATTTTGGGAGGCAGAAGAGGGTGGATCATGAGGTCAGGAGATCAAGACCATCCTGGCCAACATGATGAAATCCAGTTTCTACTAAAAATATAAAAATGAGCTGGGCGTGGTGGTGCATGTCTATAATCCCAGCTACTCAGGAGAATGAGGCAAGAGAATCACTTCCGACCAGGGAGTCGGAAGTTGGAGTGAGTCAAGACTGTGCCACTGCACTCCAGCCTGGTGACAGAGCGGGACTCTGTCTCAAAAAAAAAAGGAAATATATTTTTTAAAGTATTCCCTTCATTGAAAGTCAAGCTAAATATGTTCTAAGTTACTATTTAGATGATATAGAAAATGAAGTACTATCAGAAGAAAAGGCTTGTACGTATTTTAGTGAAAACAGGAAAGTCTTTACCTTATCATTTAGAAGTGGTTTGATCTCTGTGAGTTGAACATCCTGAAGTTCATCCATGAGGACAGATGAAAGTAGAGGAGTCTCAAGAATAAATCGGTAACTCTGAAACAGAGAAGAAAGAAGTGAAGAAAAAGGCTTAAGCCAGGAGTTGGAAACATAACAGTCACGGTACACCCATTCATTCAAATATGAGACTTACTTTGTGCCATGCCCTGCTCAGGGTGCTAAAGACATAGTTACAGCAGACAGACACTAAAGTGGTCTGTAGGATTCTCGCCTCCTGGTATTCACAGCCTTGCGTAATCCCCCCCCAGTGAATGTGGGTGGAACCTGTGGCTTACTTTTAACCAGCAGAATATGGCAAAAGTGATGGAATGTATATGAGTGACTTTACATGATTGCATTATGTAATATTTTCACATCTGTCTTGCTGAGGGGCACTCTCCCCTGCTAGGTTTGAAGAGGCAAGCTGATGTGCTGTGACAGGACCATGTAACAAGGAACTGAGAGCAGCCTCCAGTGGAAAGACAAGACACTAAGACCCTCAGTTCAACAATCTACAAGGAACTGATGCTGCCAACAACAGGATGGAAGCAGATCCTTCTCCAGCTGAGTGTCAGATAAGAAGCTGGCCGACACCTTGATTGGTGTGTTGTAGAGGACCTACACAACCCACACTAGACTCCTGAACCACAGAAACTGTGAGACAATGAATGCGTGTTGTTTTAGGTCACGACATTTGTGGTAATATTTTTATGCAGCAACAGATTAATACAATTAATACAATAGTCTTTGCCCTCATGGAACACACATTTTAGTTACTGAAAATGGATAAACAACATACTCAAAGCTATGCTTGGAACAGACTGGAAGATGGATTAAGCAGGGACAAAAATTGAAGGTTATTACTGCAGGATGAGGCCTTGAATTAGGAATGGCAATGGGAATGAAGGAGGAGGGAACCAAGGCTAAGCTTACTAATTCTTATTTAGGGAATCACAGCAGTGGATGAAAGGTAAGGTAGTCAGCTCCAAGATGGCCTTCAGTGAGCCCAAAGATCCTTGACTCCTGATTTTCATTTACACATATGTATAATCCCCACCCAAAAAAATCAGGGATGGCTCGTGTACTAATAGAATATGGAGGAAGCAACAATAGGTGACTTCTGAAGCTACATCATAAAACACAGTACAGTGTCTGCTTCAAGACACTACAGTCTTAAACTACTAGTTCTGGGGAAGCTAGCCAGCATATCATCAAGACACTCAAACAGGCCTTTGGAGCGGCCCACGTGGAGAGGAACTAACTTGCCAGTACCAACCTGCTAGCCATGTGTGTGAGCTACTTTGCAAATGAATCCTCTAGCCCCAGTCAAGAGTCTGGATGACGAAAGCCCCAGGGACATCTGGCTGTAATCACATGAGAGACCCTAGGCCAGAACTACCCTACCAAGCCTGCTCCCAAGTTCCTGACCCACAGAAACCATAAGAGATAATAATTTTGTTTTAGAGTGATCTATAGCAATTGATAACTAATACACAGGGAAAGCAGAATGGGGAGTTCAGAGAGAAGGGGCAAGTTGGAGAGAGGTAGGCAGGATAATGAACTACAAATTCTTCTTCCATCCCACCATACAGAAGCCAGGCGAATAGGCTGCAAATACTCAATATTTCAGGAAAGTGATTCCCACCTAGACTTCAACGTTTCAGGCATCATCCTTTTTGCCTGGCCCTAAACCTATCAAATCAGGAAAAATGTTAATTCAGAGTTGGGGATTTACATTTAACAACCATTTACTGAATACCCATTGCACTATGGAAGATACAAAAAAGGTCCCTGCCTCTAAAGAGTAGAGATGACATAGATCTATAAATTGATAAATAAAAAGAAGGGCCACAGGAGTTCAAAGGAGAAGCAGTTACATCTGATTGGTGGAAATCAAGAAAGCCTTCAAAAGATATTAGTCTAATATATGTTGTGTGTGTGTGTGTGTGTGTGTGTGTGTGTGTGTGTGTGTATTTTTTGAGACCTAGTCTTGCTCTGTCGCACAGGCTGGAGTGTAGTGGCAGGATCTTGGCTCACTGGAACCTCTGCCTCCTGGGCTCAAGTGATTCTCGTCCTCAGCCTTCTAAGTAGCTGGGACTAGGGGCACCCACTACCATGCCCAGCTAATTTTTGTATTTTTAGTAGAGACAGTGTTTCACCATGTTAGCTAGGTTGCTCTTGAACTCCTGCCCTCAAGTGATCCACTGGCCTCAGCACCCCAAAGTGCTGTGATTATAAGTGTGAGCCACTGTGCCTGACCTAGTATACTATATTAATCCACTTTTCTATTTACCTTCTAGAGACAGAATGACAAGATTTTTATTTAATTACCTATGGAGAAGTTATGTGTCCCAAGCTACCTTTTAGCTGTTACTGCCCAACACACTAAAATAAATCCTGCTCCCAACTATGCCTATATTAGAACAGACTAACAAAAAAAGTCCTCTTATCATTTAATTCAAGGGACCCAGGGGGGTGCCTACTGGGAACACTCCTCAGGCTATGAACCCCACATGCTAACTGTGAATATTCCAAAAGTATGAACCACCTAGAGAGCACAACTTTGATGATGTTTAACCTCCTATAGGGCAGTGGTTCTTTGTCAAATCCCAGGCACCCATATACTTGATTGATCTACTTAATACTCAGAAGCTGAATCTTTATTCTTTGTTTTCATACCAGTCACATTTCAAAAGGGTAGCTTGACTCCTACACAGTGAATTTCAGCCAGCATCTACATTCTCTCTTTCACAGTCCCCACTTAACTCTCAAAATATTGGCCTAACTGGAATCTACTCCTTGTTTATTAATAACACTATGAACTGTGGCTACTTTTTATTTGGACTTTACTATTTATCAGTTATTTAAAATGGCAATTTAAAAGCTTTTTCTGGTCGGATGCAGTGGCTCACGCATGTATTCCCAGCACTTTGGGAGGCTGAGGTGGATCATTTGAGGTCAAGAGTTCGAGACAAGCCTGGTCAACATGGTGAAACCCTATCCCTACCAAAAACACAAAAATTAGCTGGGTGTGGCAGCACATGTCTGTAATTCCAGTTACTTGGCAGGCTGAGGCATGAGAATCGCTTGACAGGAGGCGGAGGTTGCAGTGAGCCAAGATCGGGCAACTGCACTCCAGCCTGGGCAACAGAATAAGACTGTCTCAAAAAAAATTCTTTTTTAAAAAAGCTTTTTCCCTTTTATAAAAGCAGTATGTGCTCATTTTAGAAAATACAGAAATCAGGCAGGCACGGTGGCTGACAATTGTAATCCCAGCACTTTGGGAGGCCAAGGTCAGGTGTTCATTTGAGGTCAAGTGTTCATCTGAAGTCAGGTGTTCAAGACCAACCTGGCCAACATGGTGAAACCCCATCTCTACTAAAAATACAAAAATTATCTGGCAGTGGTGGCACATGCCTGTAATCCCAGCTACTCAGGAGGCTGAGGCAGGAGAATCGCTTGGTCCTGGGAGGTGGAGGTTGCAGTGAGCTGAGATTGTGCCACTGCACTCCAGCCTGGGCAACAGAGTGAAATCTTGTCTCAAAAAACAAAAAATAACAACAACAAAAAAGAAAATACGGAAATCAGGTGGGAACGGTGGCTCATACCTGTAATCCCAGCACTCTGGGAAGCTAAGGTGGGTGGAACACCTGAGGTCAGGAGTTCGAGACCAGCCTAGACAACATGGTTGAAACCCCCTCTCTACTAACAATACAAAAATTAGCCAGGCGTGGTGGTGGGGCTGTAATCTCAGCTACTCGGGAGGCTGAGGCAGGAGAATCCCTTGAGCTCGGGAGGCAGAGGTTGCAGGGAGCCAAGATCATGCCACTGCACTCCAGCCTGGGTGATAGAACAAGACTCTATCTCAAAAGAAAAAAGAAAATACAGATATGGAAATCACAGAATAATGAACAAATAATTTACTCATAGTCCTTCCATCTAAAGAAAACCATTTTAGCGTATTTCCACTTGTCCTTTTTTCCCACTTAAATGGTGATTTCCTGAAATTGTTTTTCAACTCACCCATTTTATTCCCTACTTTAATTCACTCACTGGAAAGCAATGTACTTCAAGATGGGAATTATTCAAATATGACTTCACATGAGTGGGCCTGTCAAATGATCAGAGAGAGGCCTAAGGTGCCCTCAAGTCCAAAGTAACTGGCATTAACCTAGTGCTCTTTTTTTTTTTTTTTTTGAGATGGGGTCTTACTCTTTCACCTAGGCTGGAGTGCAATGGCACAATCATGGCTCTCAACCTCCCATGCTCAAGCAATCCTTCCACCCCAGCCTCTCAAGTAGCTGAGACTACAGGCATGTACCACCATGCCTTGCTAATTAAATTAAAAAAAAAAACTTCTAGAGACAGGAGTCTCACTATGTTGCCCAGGCTGGTCTTGAACTCTTGGACTCAAGCAATCCTCCTGCCTTGGCTCCCCCAAAGTGCTGAGATTATAGGTGTGAACCACCATGCCCAGCCCTACATATTTTTTTAAAGATGAAGGGAAATGCAATGTTTGCACCAACAAACACTTAAAGACACAAATTAAATGAGAAGGCTATCCCTATCAGCTAGGCCCAATGCAGGCTCAGGCAATAATGCTGTGCAGGACAGTAAGCTGCTCCAGGGTGACTTAGGATTTGGCAACATGGCAGTAGACATTTACCTTCCACATATTAGGGATCAAATGCATTCTTCTGGAAACTCCATTTTCAATGTCTCAAGCCCTTGCCAATGAGCTGTTTTATAACATATACAAGAACACTAAGATTCTGGTGGAAAACTCCATCTCCAGATCCCTCAGCTGCACACACGGGCTCCCTCCTGGGGATCTAAGGCCTGCGGTTCTGGCATCTGCACAAATGGTATGACTGCCAGATCTCATACTAGTACTAAAAGCTATTAATATTTTCAAAAGGCTAGTAGGGATTTTATAAACTGCAGTAAACAATTTTTGCCTCTTTCCTAGTCATATAAGAGGGAGGACTGATAAGTAAAAACTAGCCATCCTCAAATTAAGGAAATGAGTGATACCAAATGGCTAGAAACAGTAAGGAGAAAAGGTGACTACCTACTCTGTCAGGAATTATAATCTCAGTACCTTATTAATCCTGATAACAATCCTCTCTGGTAGATTCCTGATCCCTTCCTTCCCTCCTTCCCTCCTTCCTTCCTTCCTTCATTCCTTCCCTCCCTCACTCCCTCCCTTCCTCCCTTCTTTTTTTTTGACAGTCTTGCTCCGTGGCCCAGGCTGGAGTGCAGTGATGCAATCTCAGCTCATTGCAACCTCTGCCTCCCACGTTCAAGCAATTCTCCTGCTTCAGCCTCCCAAGTAGCTGGGACCATAGGCGCACTCCACCCCGCCCGGCTAATTTCTGTATTTTTCGGTAAAGACAGGGTTTCCCTGTGTTAGCCAGGCTGGTCTTGAACTCCTGGCCTCAAGTGATCTGCTAGCCTCTGCCTCCCAAAGTACTGGGATAACAAGGGTTAGCCACCATGCCCAGCCTAGATATCTTTCTTTCTTTCTTTTTTTCTTTGAAACAGAGTTTCACTCTTGCTACATAGGCTGGAATGCAGTGGGACGATCTCAGCTCACTGCAATCTCCAACTCTTGGGTTCAAGCAATTCTCCTGTCTTACCCTCCCGAGTAGCTGGGATTACAGGTGCCTACCACCACCCAGCTAATCTTTATAATTTCAGTAGAGACAGGATTTCACCATGTTGGCCAGGGTGATCGCCAACTCTTGACCTCAGGTGATCTGCCTGCCTTTGCCTCCCAAAGTGTTGGGATTACAGGCGTGAGCCACACCACACCTGGCCTCTATTTCTTTATAGATGAGAAATTTAGGCTCAGAAAAGCTAAGTAACTTTTCTAAAATCCCAAATCTAAGTAATAAAGAGCCCAGAGTGGTGGCATGCAACTATAGTCCCAGCTACTTGAGAGGCTAATGCAGGAGGATTGCTTGAGTTTGAGTCCAGCCTGGGCAACACAGCAAGACCCTGCCTCTAAATAATTAAGTGAATAATAGGGAAAGGATTTTAAAACCTTTGCTTTTCCCATTACAGGTTAAACATCCCAGATTCAAAAATCTGAAATCCAAAATGTTCCAATGGGTTCCTGGAAGAAGTGACAAAGGATGAATGGATGGGTGGATGGATGGATGGATGGGTGGATGGATACATGGACACATACATACACAAACAAGCCCCAGTGGGTGTCTCCCTTGAGCATGAAGTCCATGCTCAAAAATATTTGGGTTTTGGAGTATTTTACATTTTTAGATTTGGGGTGCTTAAACAGTAAGTATAATGCAAATATTGCAAAATCAGAAAAAATCCAAAATCTGAAACACTTCTGATCCAAGGCTTTTTTTTTTTTGGATTTTTTTTGAGACAGAGTCTCACTCTGTTGCCCAGGCTGGAGTGCACGGCATGATCTCGCCTCACTGCAACATCTGCCTCCTGGGTTCAAGCAATTCTCCTGCCTCAGCCTCCTGAGTAGCTAGGACTATAGGCATGCTCCACCACACCTGGCTAACTTTTGCATTTTTAGTAGAGACGAGGTTTTACTATGTTGACCAGGTTGGTCTTGAACACCTGACCTTAGGTAATCTGCCAATCTTAGCCTCCCAAAGTGCTGGGATTATAAGTGTGAGCCACTGTACCCGGCCTGTTCAAGGCATTTTGGATAAGGGATACTTAACTCATATACCATAATGTCTGTGCCAAGTGTCATCTACTGATTATAGGACCCTGGGCATTTCCTTGAGGTAACAGAAGTCTAAAGGAAGTCTACCCACCCTGTGGCATCTCCTTGAGGTAACAGAAGTCTAAAGCAATCCTATACATACCAACAATGACTCAGACACCTTAGAAATGAAGCTCTGAGTCATCATACCAGGACAAGAACCCTATCTGAGTAGTTATAACGCTAAGGGCATAGAGAATGTGGAAGGAGTACAGAAAAGATAAATGAAGTTCTGGCTATTACTTGTCAACCAGTTTCAGAGGCAAGGGCTATTTTTTGCTTGCTAGAACAGGGAGCCTCAGAATCTGTCACCTGGGAATCTTGTTTAGGATCTCAGACATAAACAGTTTTAAGTGATGAGAGTAACATGTGACCTCATCACAGAGTAGAGGTGGAGATAATCTGAGCTGAGGAGATAAACTCAAAGGCTTGATTATTATTAGCAACAATCTTCTTTTTCTTCTTTTTTTTTTGAGACAGGGTTTAGCTCTGTCACCCAGGCTAGAGTGTAGTGGCACGATCTCAGCTACCTGCAACCTCTGTCTTCCAGGCTCAAGCCATCCTCCCACCTCAGCCTTCCAAGTAGCTGGAACCACAGGGATGCACAACCACACCTGGCTAATTTTTGTACATTTTGTAGCAACACGGTTTCACGTTGTTGCCCAGGCTGGCCTCTAACTTCTGAGCTCAAGTAATCCACCCACCTCAGCCTCCCAAAGTGCTAGGATTATAGGCATGAACCACCTCACCCAGCCAATTAGCAACAATCTTCAATAGAGATAGAGTGAGGATGGGGTAAAGAAAGACTCCATTAATTTGCTTTCATCCTGCCTTCTTCCAAAATTTCAGTAAACTAGAGGGAATTTGTATTTAAAATTTTTTTTTGAGCTGGGCATGGTGGCTCATGCCTGTAATCCTAGTACTTTAGGAGGCCAGGGCAGGAGGATCATCTGAGGTCAGGAGTTTGAGACCAGCCTGGCTAATGTGGTGAAACCCGGTCTCTAGTAAAAATACAAAAATTAGCCAGGTGTTGTGGCACATGCCTGTAATCCCAACTACTCAGAAGGCTGAGGCAGGAGAATCGCTGAACCTGGGAGGCAGAGGTTGCAGTGAGCTGAGATCACGCCACTGTATTCCAGCCCAGGCGACAGAGCAAGACCTCTTGCTCTGTCGCCTGGGCTGATTTTTTTTTTTTGAGACAGAGTCTTGCTCTGTCACCCGGGCTGGAGTGCAGTGGCACCATCTTAGCTCACTGTAACCTTGAACTCCTAGGGCCAAGCAATCCTCCCACCTCAGCCTCCCAAGGAGCTACGACTACAGACGTGTACCACTATGCCTGGCTAATTTTTGTTTTTTGGTAGAAATAGGTCTATGTTGCCCAGGCTTAGATGGGATTTTTAAAAGACTCAACAAGTCCGATCAACTAAAATGTAAAGACACTGGAGAACAAAATAGTTTGGGGAAATCTCGCTGAAAGATAATAAGGAGTTTGTCAGGCTCCTGTAATTATGAAATGTCAAAAAAAAAAAAAAAGGAGAGAGAGGGGAAGATCTGGGAATAAAGTTGGTAAAAATAGCACAAGGTCGGCCAGGGCACAGTGGCTCATGCCTGTAATGCCAGAACTGTGGGAGGCCAAGACAGGCGGATCATTTGAGGCCAGGAGTTCGAGACCAGCTTGGCCAACATGGTACAACCCCGTCACTACTAAACATGCAAAAATTAGCCAGGCATGGTGGTAATTCCAGCTACTTGGGAGGCTGAGGGAGGAGAATCGCTTAAACCCGGGAGAAGGAGGTTGCAGTGACCCAAGACTGCACCATTGCACTCCAATCTGGGCAACAGGCTTTAAAAAGAAAATCAATTTCAGTCAGGAATCCAAGAGAGATCCAAGCACAGGTGGAAGTGAGAATGAGTGAGGTAAGCCTCCAAATGATCACCAAACCAGAGATAAGGAGGTCTGCAGGTCCTGGGCTTTTCTGAAGGACAACTCAGTGATAGAAAAGAAAGAACCAGTAAGAGACAAAGAAAAAATGTTCAGAGGAAAAGCAGAAATACAATGTCAAAGAACTCAAGGGAGAAGAGAGATTTACACAGAAGTGGAGGAAAACTGTCAAATACTGAAGAAAAAAGGACGATGAAGACTATGAAAGGGCCATTAACTTTTGGCAGTAAAAGTCAATGGTGTTAAAATCACGGGAGGCTGAGGCAAGAGCATCGCTTGAACTCGGGAGGTAGAGGATGCAATGGGCCGAGATTGTGCCATTGCACTCCAGCCTGGGGTGACAGAGCAAGATTCCATCTCAAACAAACAAAAAGTGGTGACATGGATTGACCAAAATACCACAACTAATAAATGGCACAGCTGGAATTGAAACCCAGGTCTTTTGATCCCAAATGCTCACTCTATGCCCTAAATCACAGTCTCCCAGGTCATCACAGATGAAAAGACTGACAGTAAAAAGAAGAGAAATTCAGGATTGGGAAGACTGCCACACCACACTCACACTACACTGAACATTTCTTTAGCTCTGGTTAGGCAGTCAGGATTAGGCCATAGGCTCTAGGATTAAGCCCTGATACGTAGTGAATAACAAGAAAGCACAGATGGAGGACTGGAATTCATCTTCACCCATTAATTCAATTAAATAGGGGAGAGAAAGTCTATAAATACATCGTTACAGTTCAAGGCAGTATACACATAAGCTTATGAACTGGACAAACTCAAAGGCAGTTTCTCAACCTTGGCGCAACTGACATTTTAGGCCAGCTAATTATTTGTTGTGGGGAGGTTTGTCCCGTGCATTGTACAATGTGTAGCAGCATCCCCCGGCCTCCAATACTAGACGACAGTGGCACATTCTCCCAACAGTTGTGACAATTAAAAATGTCTCCAGATAATGCCAAATGTCCTCTCTAGGGCAAAATCACTCCCAATTGAGAACCACTGCTCTAAGGGTTACAGAGGTTTAGGGCAAAATTGAGTCAATGCAGTTTGTGGGTGCTGAGAAGTTGTTTCATGGAGGAGGTAATATCTGAACTGCACCTTGAGAAACAGATAAAATTCCTATAAATGAGGATAAGAATAAAATAAGAAATTCCAGAAATGGAGGATAGAGAACTTAAAGGCAAGGAAATGAGAAAGCACAAGGTCTGCTAGAAATAGGAAATAAGGATAAAAATGACAGCTGGAGGCCAGGTGCGGTGCCTCACGCCTGTAATCCCAGCACTTTGGGAAGCTGAGGCGGGCGGATCACTTGAGGTCAGAAGTTTGAGATCAGCCTAGCCAAGATGATGAAACCCTGTCTCTACTAAAATACAAAAATTAGCTGAACATGATGGCTCATGCCTTAATCCCAGCTCTGGAGGCTGAGGTTTGAACCCAGCAGGTGGAGGTTGCAGTGAGCCAAGATCATGCCATTGCACTCCAGCCTGTGTGGCAGAGCAAGACTCTGTCTTGAAAAAAATAAAAAAAGACAACACATTCAGGAGACACAAAGAACAATGTAGCCAGGAAAGAAGACAAGCTGCAGAAGTAGGCTGGGTCAGAATGCAGAGCACCTGAACTGGACTTTACTACACAGATAACCCCTGAAGGTTTCTGAGGAGCAGGATGACACAGAAGCTTAACTTTTTTCAGTTGTTTAAAACTTGGTCATGTTGTCCAGTGGTTACCTTAGTTGCACTTAAACCTGGGAAGCAGTGAAGATTATCAATGACTCAGCTCCAGCCTTAAAGATCCAATTTAATTGAGGTAAGGTAGGGCCTGAGTATTGTTTTTAAAGCTTCACAGGTAATTCTTATATGCAGCTAGGGCTAAGAACCACTGGTTTACAGTAATGCCCTCATTCTTCAACGAGAAAAGAGACCCAGAAAATTTAAGTGATTTGCCTGAATTCACACAGCCAGTTATGTGTGGAGCAGGAGCTAGCATGTGGATTCTTAGCTCAGCTCTGAAAGAGATCCCAGAGTACTGGGCTAAATTCCACACTTCAGTCTAGAAGATGCACAATTATCTGATGACATGGCTCTTAGGTTTCCTCAGGGTTAAAGGCTGAATTAGTCTATCATAAAACTACTGACTTAAACATCCGTCAAGTGTCTAGGGTAATGGATGTTGGTTCTATGGCTGTCTCCTGGGGGCCCTTAGGAAAGCAAAGGATCTCAGAAGAATCCCCCAGGAAGCAAAATAAACAAATCAAACCACCCAGCTCCACAGAAAAAACAATGTATTTTAAGAACACAGCTCACTGAGATTTTTCACTGCATAAAGGAAAGTCCAGGTAGCTCTTCGCCAGAAGAAATACGCTCAGATATGCTATCCCCCTATCTACAGAAGCTAAGGGGTAGGGAGGAATCACAGGCAGCTGCTGGAGTAGCTCAAATGCTCACAGATCCTCACTGTAACAGGAAGTACCCCTGCTCATCCTCTAGGCCTGGATAGGGGCCATTCACATTCTTCATATTTGCCTGAAAGGAAAAGGGCAGCAACCCCTGCGATAGGCCCACCTTCCTGTTGTGTCGCTCCCGGGTTCTGGCAGCAGGTGGTAAATGAGAGGTTTGTAGAGACTACCAAGCTGGGAATCTGAGTCTGTCTTATATATTAATTCTATCCATTCCAGGGTCCTGGTATAAATAACTGCTAGAACAAAGCAACTCCCATGTAGGAGCCTTCTTATTAATCCCAGATATCCATCAGCCAGTGGAGGTTTTAACACAGGAGTCATACTAAAGTAACTCTAAAAGCAGAAGCACAACCCCCTGCCTTCCACTCCTGAAGGCAACTCAGGACACTACCACTGGCAAAGGCCTGGGGTGTGCTCTTAGATGGCTCCGGGTTCCTGCCAGCTGTAAGGCTGAATCCCTGAAAACAATCTGTACTTTAAGTCAGCCTGAGTGAGGTAAAGGACAAACAAGAGCCCTAATATGCAATATATAATACTCACACTAGCCAAATTTATTGAGGGCTTACACTATGCCAGGTACCATGATAAGCACTTTACCCATTTATTATTTCATTTTGCTTCCCAACATATTTAGCTAGGTACTATAATTCACCCCATTTTACAGATGAAGAAAGTGAGGCTCAGATAAGGTTTTGTAATTTGTCAAAGATCACACAGCTAGCAAGCAGCAGAGCAAGGATCTGAACCTGAGCAATCTGCATCCTGACCTCTATAACCAATTTTCCTCACTTGATGCCATCTGATAATTAATTCTTCTAATGTATTTTCTCAGGTTGGGTTACTGGTGCTTACCGGGATGTTACTGTAAAAGAATTCTGAAAATTGGCCAGTCATGGTGGCTTACGCCTATAATCCCAGCACTTTGGGAGGCTGAGGTGGGCAGATCACTTGAGATCAGGAGTTTGAGACCAGCCTGGCCAACATGCCAAAAGCCCATCTCCACTAAAAATACAAAAAATTAGGTGAGCATGGTGGCGGTCACCTGTAGTTTCAGCTACTTAGGAGGCTGAGGCATGAGAATCGCTTGGAACTCAGGGGATGGAGGTTGCAGTGAGCCGAGACTGTGGCACTGCATTCCAGCTTGGACAAGAGAGTGAGACTCTGTCTCAAAAAAAAAAAAAAAAAAAAAGAATTCTGAAAGTTGAAAAGCCCCATACAAAATGTATGTATCGTTATTATCATTACTACTTTAATATGAGACTTGTACCTATCTGAGGTATTGGAAATGCAATACACCCTGCAGACTAATCACCCAAAGTTATATTTTAGTGAACACCCTGGTTAAACCCATCCCAACACAATGACTTAAAAGCAACACTTTCTTCTAGCACTTTGGGAGGCCAAAGCGGGAGTTCGAGACCAGCTGGCCAACATGGAGAAACCCCATCTCTACTAAAAATACAAAAATTAGCCAGGTGTGGTGGCACGCACCTATAATCCCAGCTACTTCCCCGCTACTTGGGAGGCTGAAGCAGAATTGCTTGAACCCAGGAGGCAGAGGCTGCAGTGAGCCAAGATCCTGCCACTGAACTACAACCTGGGTGACAGAGCAAGACTCCATCTCAAAAAAAAAAAAAAAAAGCAGTCAAGTGGTTGTATCCATGAAAGAAAATTCAGCTTTAAAAATACAGAATCTGGCCAGGCGCGGTGGCTCACGCCTGTAATCCCAGCACTTCGGGAGGCCGAGATGGGTGGATCATCTGAGGTCAGGAGTTCGAGACCAGCCTGGCCAACATGGTGACACCCCATCTCTATTAAAAATATATATATATAAAAAAAAAAAGAAAAAGAAAAAAAAAATACAGAATCACTGGCCGGGCGTGGTGGCTCACTCCTGTAATCCTAGCACTTTCAGAGGCCGAGGTGGGTGGATCACCTGAGGTCAGAAGTTCGAGACCAGCTTGACCAACATGGAGAAACCCTGTCTCTACTAAAAATACAAAATTAGCCAGGTGTGGTGGTGCGAGCCTGTAATCCCAGCTACTCGCGAGGCTGAGGCAGGAGAATCCCTTGAACCCGGGAAGCAGAGGTTGTGGTGAGCCAAGATCGCGCCATTGCACTCCAGCCTGGGCAACAAGAGCAAAACTCCATCTCAAAAAAAAAAAAAAAATTATATATATATATATATATATATATATATGCATATATATATATATACACACACACAAGCACTATCATGCAAAACAGTAGAAGTCTCAACACATTCACACCTGGTTCTGGTTCCCCAGTAGTATCACTTGTGTGCAACTAAACAGATGTCATCCAAAACTCTGTTCTAAAGTGTTTATTGTAGTGGAGTAATGGGTTTGCAGTTATAAGTCATACTTTTCCACTGAAGGAGAGGTCTTGGGAATCCCTGAGACTAGCTAAAGTTAAGTTTTTGGAAGAATTCCCTGACTGGAAATTTTACCTTTGTGTTTTGTTGCTCGGATTCCTGAAAATAACTAAGGGATGCTCCTGGTTTGTCCGTCTACTGCACTGATTCCTTGGATCCCACCCATTCTTTCACTTTAAGAAAAAAACAAATAATTGTTCCAGAGGTCTCTATTTTGCAGCTGCCCTTTTGTAAGAAGCACTTTTCCCAAAAATAAATAAATAAATAAATATAGGAGCACCATAAGGACAAAACTGTCATTTTAAATAAACAACTATATCTGTTTGGAAAGCACATATTTCTGGAAAGATTACCAGATGACGATTAATCGTCATCTGGTAATCTTTCCAGAAATATAGTGAGCAAGAGTCTCACTATACTGCCCAGGCTGGTCTCAAACTTCTGAGCTGAAGTGATCTTCCCACCTCAGCCTGCAAGTAGCTGGGACTACAGAGACTGGTCTGATTTCTAATCTTAAATTATCATTAGAAATGGGAAGGCAAGGCACGGTGGCTCAAGCCTGTAATCCCAGCACCTTGGGAGGCCAAGGCGGGTGGATCACGAAGTCAAGAGATTGAGACCATGCTGGCCAACATGGTGAAACCCCGTCTCTACTAAAAATACAAAAATTAGCTGGGCGTGGTGGCACACACCTGTAGTCCCAGCTACTCGAGAGGCTGAGGCAGGAGAATAGCTTGAACCCAAGAGGCGGAGGTTGCAGTGAGCTCAAAGATTGTGCCACTGCACTCCAGCCTGGCGAGAGAGCAAGACTCCTTCTCAAAAAAAAAAAAAAAAAAAAAAGGGAAGCAATTTGTTGTTTTTAAGAGCTACATATAATTTTCCTTACTCTGATTTATTGGGTTTATGATTTTTTAGGCCATCACACTAGTGGTACCCCCCAAATGATAGCTATTGCCCCAAAACTAAAAACAGCAGCATCTTTTAAAAACATACTACAAAACTTGCAATAGAAAAACTTAATAAGTAATAAAATTAAGTATGAAGAGTAGCTATATCCAGAATTTTACTTGAAAACCCCAGACCGTAGACCATGGGTACTTTTAGGTGGTAAGGGGGTTATTGTCAAATGCTATAGCTAAAGCACAGCAAAAGCCACCACTGTACTTAAAAAATTAATCTTCAGTGGTGGCTCATGCTTGTAATCCCAGCACTTTGGGAGGCTGAGGCAGGCAGATCACCTGAGGTCAGGAGTTTGAGACCAGCCTGGCTAACATGGTGAAACCCCATCTCTAAAAAAAAATAAATAAATAAAAATAAATAAAAAATAAATAAATTGGCCGGGCTTGGTGGCTCACACCTGTAATCCCAGCACTTTGGGAGGCCAAGGTGGGTGGATCACCTGAGGTCAGGAGTTTGAGACCAGCCTGGTCAACATGGTGAAACCACGTCTCTAAAAAATTATAATAAGAAGAAATTAATTAATCTTCATTTACTATATTAAATCTCTAGGAAGATAAAAAGTGGCACCTCTACACAAAAAGACTCCATATAATACATTCTTCCCATATCCAGGGAGGACACCAGCTCCATATCAATAACATTAATTAATGTTTGCCATTGTAATTAGTGTTTATACAGAATTCAATTCAGAATGCAAAGAAGCTGTATTCCTCCAAATTGCATACCATTTGGCCATCAACAACAAATTTTTTTTTTTTTTTTTTGAGATGGAGTCTTGCTCTTGTTGCCCAGGCTGGAGTATAATGGTGTGATCTCGGCTCATCACAACCTCCGCCTCCAGGGTTCAAACAATTCTCCTGCCTCAGCCTCCCAAGTAGCTGGGACTTGAGGTGCATGCCACCACATCTGGCTAATTTTTGTATTTTTAGTAGAGATGGGATTTCGCCATGTTGGCCAGGCTGGTCTCGAACTCCTGACCTCATGATCCGCCCGCCTCGGCCTCCCAAAGTGCTGGGGTTACAGGCGTTAGCCACCATGCCCGGCCAACAAATTTTTATTTACGACTGATAATATGTCAAATTCTGTTAGGTACTGTAAGAAATATCACAGAACTTTGAGTAGACTACTAGCCCTTTCACTGAAGAGATAAAAGTAAAAGACATAATACTAACCATTTTTGTATAACATTTAAAACATCCTCCATGTATCAGTTAATTTCACATAAATGAGAGCACAATTAATTGTAGGTAAATATCATACATTAGTTTTATAGAATTAGCACTGTGATTTTTAAAAATTCATTTACCAAAGAAAGCTCTGAAACCTGGAAAATATCCATAATCAAGCCAGCTAAGTTTTTGTGTACTATTTTCAAGCGCTATTAAAAAAGAAGGGGGGGGGGGGCATCTTTCAGAATAAACAATTTGACATCCAGTCTGCAGTAAACCCAAAATGTTATCAATCTTTGTACTTGAAAGTCCTTTTTAATGCACCCCTTCCCTTCACCATTTCTATCCAAGCTTGTCCGTTTTCTTCCAGAATCGCTCATTTGGCCTTTTTTTCCTTCCTTCTGTCTTCACTTCTTACCTGGATTTGCTCATTCATTCATCATCTACTAAGTGCCAATTATCAGCCAAGCACAGAGCTAGACCCTGGTCCCTGCTCTTAGGAAGCTTACATGACCCTAAGTTGTTACCTGCCCATCTCAATCACCATCACTAGCCTGCAAGCTTTAGCAAAGGCTTTGTATTTCCAGAAGCTAGCAGCATCTGGCATATAGCAGACACTCTAAAAATGTGTGTTGTATGACACTAGATTACTTTAGCAAGCTCTTTTTTTTAATCCATAAATATTTTAGTATGTATCTTAAAAAAAAATTCTTTCCTTTCTAAAACACAAAAGCATTATATGCATAATGCAAAAAATAATATAGAAAGGTAAAAAAGTAAATTCCCCCAAACCCCTAAATCCCACTCCCAGAAGTGATGACGATTAGAGCTTGGTAAATATCTTTCCTGAACTCTCCTATATCAGTATACCCCCACACCTGACACACACACACTTTTTTGGAACAAGTTATTGGACAGTTTCTGACTCTAGCTTCTCAACCTTCTAATCAAGTAGTTCTCAAAGTGTGATCCTTAGACTAGCAGCATCTGCATCATCTGGGAACTTGTTAGAACTGCAAATTCTTGGATTCCACTCCAGAGATAATGAATCAGAAACTCTGAAGGTCGAGCCCAGGAATATGGGTTTTAATAAGCTCTCCAGGTGATGCTGGTGCACACTAAGGGTTGAGAACCACTGCTCTAAGCCAGCCAAGCCAATTTTTTTTTTACTATCCCTTAACCATGGCAGGTATTGTTATCTTGTCTATCACCCCCTGATTCAAAATGTTTTCCTTGTCCTTTTGATTAATTCTGACCCTATCCACCTATCAAAGCCCAGAAAGTCAAAGCCCAAAGTCGTCTCACCACAACAGCTCATACTGAACCTTCTTGCCCCCTTTCCCCAACTCCCATGATACAATTAGTCCCTTTACCATACAATTTAACAATTATATATACACAGGCTTCAACATTAGAGAACGGTGCTTTACTCTTCCCCAACAGACCATAACCTCCTTGAAGACATGAATCATGTTTTTGTATGTCTTCCCTCACCCCTGTTCTAAAAACATAAATGGAATCTTTATAGAGTTGCTGGTTAATGTCTTTAAGGATGAATTCACTGAGAAGAAACACTGATAAACCTTTAATGGCTAAAAAGTCTGGAATTTCAAGTTGTAGCCCCAGTTCTGTGACCTTGAACAAGTTCAATTCTCAGGATGATGTCTATAAAAGTGAGAAGGTTGGACTTAATGACTCAATGCTCCTTTTCAGCTTGAATAACATACAATTTTATGAAACATCCCATGTAGGAATATCTTATTCCATTATAGTCGAATATTGCTTTGCTTGTAACATTAATAGAGGAATTTTTAGACTTTATTTTAATGCAGTTAGATACAATGGTTCCCAATTAGCTAGTAAGCTCTTTCAACAGGAACCTGTTTGATTCAACTGTGAATCTTCTACTATCCGGCACCATATATCCATGCCTTACTCATAGTTAATATATTTACAGAAAATTATTTGGAAAAACTCTTTAAGAAGCTTTATTTAGATAATCTATGCACATATCTGCTGCCTCCCAAAGGATCCTTTTGAATATTTATTATTATAAATACCATCTAATGATACAGTAAAAATTGTGATTACTTTGATACCACCAGGGACAGTCAGCCACAGAAGACAAAAGAATGTAAAAATGGATCTCTCATGCATTTAGGGACAGACTAATGGGGTGTAAGCTTCAGGCTATCCTACTGCAATATACAAATGAAAACTGCCCTGCACACTGAAAGGGCATAAACCAACTCCACTCTTGGAAATAAACAGGCATTCTCCCCCTTCAAAAGTAACAATTTAGAATAAAACAAAAGCAGCCAGGCTCGGTGGCTCACCCTGTAACCCCAGCACTTTGGGAGGCCAAGGTGGGTGGATCACCTGAAGTCAGGAGTTCAAGACCAGCCTGGCCAACATGGTGAAACCCAGTCTCTACTAAAAATACAAAACATAAGCTAGGCATGGTGGCAGGTGCCTGTAATCCCAGTTACTTGGGAGGCTGAGGCAGGAGAATCACTTGAACCCGGGAGGCAGAGGTTGCAGTGAGCCGATACTGCACCACTGCACTCCAACCTGGGCAAGAGCAAAACTCCGTTTCAAAAAAAAAAAAAAAAGAATAAAACAAAAGCAGCTTAATTGTGAGCATACCTTTGAGTAACACAAACATGCTTTTTGATGCAAGACTCTTATCTGGAAGAAGTTTTCAAAAACAACAGGGTGGATGGAGGCCTCTGAGTAGTAAATGGTGATGACAAGTTGAATCTAAAGGAAGGGACAAGCAAAGAGACACTGAAGGGCAGGAAGGAGGAACAAAGGACAGCAGAAGAACACCACCCTTTGAGTAATGAAAAGGGGCGATGGAAATTCACTAAGTCCTTACCAAGGATTTACTGTGAGCCAGGTATTTGGAGCTGCAAAGATGGCCCATGCCCTCAAGGGGCTAGAAGTCCGCAGGCTAAGACCCTGTTTTGTGAACGTGTAATTCTAACTGGGAAAATTAAGCAGGGAAGGCTTCACAGAGAAGGTGGTGATTTAGTGGAGCCTTTGAAATGTGGAGGAGGATTTGCTAAGGGAGAAAAAAGACAGTTTGAGCTAGTTATTTTGGGGGAGAAACATTCACATATTTTTATAGTTGTTCATTTGGAACTTTAAATCATGGGAGGCTTCTTAAATTCAGCACCACTCTATCAATTTTGTCTCTCTTCTTACTTTATCTTAAATACTGAAATATTCAAGCCCAACCTTGGGGCAGAGCCAGAAAGCTCTGGAAGGAGGTGAGTTCTAGCCAAATCTGCTCTGTCACCTCCAAGTCCAGCCCGCCCAACTAGCCCAGTCAGCCCAGTCAGCCCAGTCCTGCTCTCTTGGCGGCCAGGAAAGGAAGGCTAATAATATCCCCAGAGGGCCAGGGTAACGGGGGGAAATCTGGATGACGGCAGGAAAGACTCACTCTTGTTCTGTCAGTAAACCACCAAAGGAGAGCTTCCCTGCCTCCTAAGCCAAGGGGCTCCTAGTCTACCTGTGATAGGGGGGCCAGCTCTGCAGGAAAAAAAAAGAAAAAGGGCTTCATGAAAAGGAAAGGGGAAACGTTTGAATTGGGAAACGCCGAGGTGTTATGAGAGATTATCTTAATAAAACGCTTAGCAAGATACCCAGCACACAGCGAGCGCTGGAAGAACGTTATTACTTCTTACACTGATAACACTATTATTATTACAGTAACACCTCAACTGTACTCCGACAAGAAAATCTTCTCTGTGAAGCCTACTTTTATGACGTTCGAGAGCAACTTCAGAGATGACAAGTGATTTCAAAAATTTTTCAAAGGTACGAGATCAAATTCCAACCTCACTGGCCTAAGGGCCCTAGACCCTGAGTAGAGAGCTGACCCTGCCACTTGTCAGCTGCCTGACCTTGGGCACGGCACTTCACCTTCCCCGTGCCTCAGTTTCCTCGGCTGTTAAGTGGGGCTAAGAAGCCTCTCCCCGGAAGGGTCGTCGTAGGGTCCCGTTAGAGAATACCCTCTGCCGCTTTGGGGCCGCACAGGTGCAAGGGGTGCTCACGGCCCCTCTTCCAAGTATCTGGGCTCTTGGAGCGGGCGAGGTAGATGGATGAGAAACCCCGAGGCCCACCGAGCTCTGCCGCCTGCAGAGCCAGAGCGAGAGGGGCTCGCGCCTGCCGGGGGCGTCCCTGTGACCCAGGGTGTTGAGCCCGGAGGGAGGCTCTCTTGCTGCCCGCACGCTGTGCGGGTGTGCTAGGCGCGGGGAGCGGCCGAGGGAAGCCCGGCTGTCCCAGGTCCGACGGGCGGAGCGGGGCAGGGGCCCGGGGGCCCGAAGGAGGCAGGCAGCATCGGCCCCCAGGGCCTCGCCGAGCCGCGGAGATGATGCGGGGAAGGAGCAGGGCAAAGGAGCGACGCCCCCGCATGCCACGCCGCGCGTTCCCCGCGGGCCTGGCGGAGGCGCTCACTCACCTGAGGCGCGGGCAACCGCCGTCAGTGCAGCAGCGGCGGCGGCGGCGGCAGCGAGAGCGAGAGGGGCGGGGGAGGCGATGCGGCCGCGCAGGCGTACCGGAGACCCCTGGGCCACGCATGCGTGCTGTACCCGCCCGCCTCTGGAACTACCGAGAAGATGGTAGCTGAGCCTGGAGAGGCTGGCGGCGCCATATTTGATGTAGTTTTTCTTGCTGCGGAGTTTCCTCAGAAAAGATTTTTAGATTTTGGAGGTGCTAGAGGGAGGGCCATGGAGCGCTGCGTCTGGAGCGCGCCCTCCTTTCTCTGAGTCGCATCCTTATGAAGCCCCTAAGAGCTCTTGGAGGGTATGGCATACTCCTTTAAGGTGACCTAGAGCCATACCCAAGGTCACGGGGCGCCAAGCATAGTGCCGGCACGTTGAAAAAGCTTAACAAATTTTTGGTGAATGAACATAGTAATTTAAGAACTAGAGTCCAAGACTCAGGGCTCCGAATTATCGATCCTCCATTGTATCACCCCTGTCAGCCAAGTCATCTACTTTCTTGATTGCAACATTAGAAATGGAATTTTTTTCCCCCCAGAATGATTGCAGATACTAAACTTAATGACCCAACAATTTAAATAACACCAAAATGTACAGGACACTTTCTTCCTCTAGTTTATTTATTTTTAGTATTAAGTATCACTGATTAATTTTTTTTTTTTTTGAGACAGATTACAGGCGTGAGTCACCGCACCCGGCCCCTCCCCCGCCTTTTTTTTAAACAGAGCCTCCCGTCGCCAGACCGGAGTGTTGTGGCGCCATCTCGGCTCACTGCAACCTCCTCCTCCTGGGTTCAAGCGATTCTCCTCCTACTCAGGTGTAGCTGGGACTACAGGCACGCCACCACGCCCGGGTAATTTTTGTATTTTTTTTTTCAGTACTGACGGGGTTTCACCATGTTGGCCAAGCTGGTTTTAAACTCCTGCCCTCAAGTGATCCGCTCTCTTCAGCCTCCCAAAATGCTGGGATTACAGGCATGAGCCACCGCACCCGGCCACTAAAAGTATATTATTTTAAATAAGGCAAATTGAACAAAAAAATATTACCAAACATCTCAGAAGGCAGCAATAATATTGTTATTCATCAAGCACAATTCCTGAACCAAATTTAGCTGGAGGGGAAAACTAACATTAATTAACCACAGCCATTTATTATATGGCTTATGTTAACATTTACTGAATTCAAATTAGTTCTAGTTCACCATCCACTATTTAACTATCCATATGTCCTTGGTTAGACTATTAAAGTCTCTCCCTGCCGGAGTTCCTCGTCTATAGTCACACACACAGAAATAGAAGTTAAAGGTTGTAGCAAAGACTGAATAATAATATGTATGTAAAATGCTTAGAGCTCAGTAAGTATTCTTTGTCTTTGTTGTATCCTGTTTTGCTGTTGAAGACACAAAACACACTTCTTGAGTTTGAACAAATCCTTATAAGCAAAAAATGCAATACAATGTAATAAATGAAATGGGGGAGGGTACAATCATCTTTAGAGAGATAATCTATCCCCATTTTACAGATGAGGAAATTGAGGATAAAATGAAAATTCACTCCAACTCTCTCCATTCTACTACTCTCCTTATGAAAGAGTAGGGAATTAAGAGCATTCCTCTGATTCTTGAGATATAGATAGATAATGACCATAGACGAGGGTCTCACTATGTTCCCCAGGCTGCTCTAGAACTCTTGGACTCAAGCAATCCTCCTGCCTAGGCCTCCCAAAGTTCTGGGATTATAGGCAAGAGCCACCGTGTCCCACCCTCCTCTGATTCTTAAATGTTGGCTTTCCATGAGGTCATCCAAACTTTCCCTTCTTGCTCTACTCTGGACTATATCATTCATTCTCAAGTCATCAATAACTAGACATCAGGCAACTCTCAAATGTTATCTCCAGTCCAGATTTCTCCACCCAGTTTTCTACCTGCGTTATTTGATATACCAGTTGATTTCTGCATTTGGTATCCCAAATAGAACTAGCTTTCCCGTCTCTAACTGCTCCATAATCTACCCATTGTTCAAGCTTTACCCTCTGCAGCATACTGACACCACTAAACTTTTGTATTATTTAATCCTTATAGCATCCCTGTGATATAGATTCTATCAATTCTCCCAACCTTCGAGATAAGAGATTAAAAACCTTTCTCAGCCACAGTTAATAAGTGGCAGAGTTAGGTTTTTAACACCTAGGTTACACGCTTATGTTCCAGACACTGTGAGCAATACAAGCAGTCCCACCCCACTCATCCACTGCCAAGACCCAGCACAAGCTGACATTTCTCACCTAGACTCCTGCAATAACCTAGCTGGTCTCTCACACCCACAACTTCCTTGCTTCTGTCTTTTCCCCCACACCACAACTAATCTTTTAAAAATAAAGTTCTGATCCTCTTGCCCTTTCTTGAAGCCTTCTAATGACTTTCAATTATACTTGTCTCAGGCCAATCTTCTACTGGTGCCCAGCACTCCTGCTTAATTTTTTTTTTCTAGTGTCCCAGAATGCTCCACTCTCCTTCTCAAGCTTTTGAAAATTGCTTCTCCTTTTGCCTGAAATACTTGCCCCATTTAACTCCTTCATCTTTCCCAAGTCAGCTAAAATATCTCTTCTGCAGTTCTCTCTTGTTCCTTGTGTCTTCAGCAAACTGAGCATCATGAGGGAGAACCCATGTGTTTTTGCTCTTTGCCCCCTCCTCCAATCCTAGAACTGTGTGTGGCATATGTAGATACTCGGTAAATACATAAAGAAATAAAGAACAAACGTAGGTCAAAGCAAGGAGATGTCATCTTTCATTAACTGGAACTTGCACCAAGCTTTAAGACTTAAGATTATGACTGGGTGTTTAACGGAAATGGGATTTGTCCCTTTAGTGGGATCAGAGAATAAGAAACATTTTATTTTGGCTGAGCACAGTGGCTCACACTTGCAATCTCAGCATTTTGGGAGGCAGAGGTAGGTGGATACCTTGAGTCCAGTTCGAGACCAGCCTGGGCAACATGGAGAAACCCTGTTCCTACAAAAGTACAAAAGTTAGGCCAGGCACTGTGGCTCATGCCTGTAATCCCAGCACTTTGGGAGGCTGGGGCAGGCAGATCACCTGAAGTCAGGAGTTCAAGACCAGCCTGGCCAACATGGCAAAACCCCATCTCTAGTAAAAATACAAAAATTAGCTGGGCGTTGTGATGCATGCCTGTAGTCCCAGCTACTCAGGAAGAGGCTGAGGCAGGGGAATCACTTAAACATGGGAGGTGGAGGTTGCAGTGAACCGAGATGGTGCCACTGCACTTCAGCCTGGGTGACAGAGGGAGACTTTGTCTCAAAAAAAAAAAAAAAATATAGTCAGTATGGTGGTACACACCTATAGTACTAGCTGTTTGGGAGGCTGAGGTGGGAAAATTGCTTGAGCCCATGAGGTTGAGGGTCCAGTGAGCCATGAGTGTGCCATGGCACTACTGCCTGGATTTATTTATTGAGACAGGGTCTTGCTGTTATCCAGGCTGCAGTACAGTGGCACGATCATAGCTCACGGCAGCCTTGAACTCCTGAGCTCAAGGTATCTTCACCCCTCAGCCTCCTGAGTAGCTGGGACTACAGGCACGAGGACTACAGCCACGAACCATCAAGCCTGGCTAATTTTCAGTTTTTTTGGAGGGACGAGGGGGTCTCACCATCTTGCCTAGGCTGATCTTAAACTCCTAACCTCAAGTGATCTTTCCACCTTGGTCTCCCAAAATGCTGCATTACAGGTGTGAGCCACCTTACCTGGCCAGAATAAGACACATAATAAGCAATAAATTAGATGGTGAGTTTTTTGTGTGCGTGCCGTTTTTTTTTGTTTTTTTTTTTTTGAGATAGGGTCTCACTCTGTTGCCCAGGCTGGAATGTTGCTACAGGCACACATCACCACACCCAGCTAACTTTTTATATTTTTTGTAGGGACAAGATTTCACCTGGCTGGAGTTGTGTGATCATGTCTTACTTCAGCCTTGGCCTTCCAGGCTCAATTGATCCTCTCACCTCAGCCTCCCAAGTAGCTTGAACTACAGGTATGCACCACCACTCTCAGCTAATCTTTGCATTTTCGGTAGATAGGGTTTTGCCATGCTGCCCATGGCTGGTCTCAAACTCCTGGGCTCAAGCAACCCACTCACCTCTGCCTTCCAAAGTGCCTGGCCTAGTTGGTATTCTACTGGTAATTGATACACAGGTATATCTCAACACTACTGCTCACTTTAGCATCTTGGCAAAGAGTCCTATTTCCTCCTTTTTTTTTTTTTGGGATGGAGTCTCAATTTTTTGCCCAGGCTAGAGTGCAGTGGTGCTACCTTGGCTTACTGTAAGCTCTGCCTTTCGGGTTCAAGCGATTCTCCTGCCTCAGCCTCCCAAGTAGCTGGGATTACAGGTGTATGCCCCGACACATGGCTAATTTTTTATATTTTTATTAGATTCACCATGTTGGCCAGGCTGGTCTCAGACTCCTGACTTCAAGTGATCCACCTGCCTCAGCCTCTCAAAGTGCTAGGATTACAGATGTGAGCCATTGCACCCAGCCTCAAAACTCTTCTACCTAACATCAACTTCAGAGCCATATGAGAAAATTAGTATCATTCCTTTAAAACCAGAATCTAACTTGGCCACTAAAATGTTTCCTTAGACTTTGTCCTAAATGACTTTTAGATTGTTTCAAAACCTGAAAAACATCTTCACAGGATAAAGATAAAAGAATGGGCCACTGGATCTGAAGATCATTTCAAAAAAGTTTAAACTTTCAAGCATTTTGCACATTCCTGTAAAAAACGTCTATACAATGTTCATTTGGATGCATACATTCCGTCACTTTTTGAAAAAAGTCAAAGTGCTCTACAGTCAGTCCTGCCAGTTATCTTCAAAGGCAACAGAGCAGAAATCACATAGTCACCACGTTCTGGGGCACTCTTGCCATTCCTCTCCTCTCAGGCACCTTGTGGCAGAAAAGCTCATAAGGTCACTGACAAGATCCAGATCCACGTGTGGCAGGTGGGTTCTGTAGCTGAAGCTTGAGCAGTTTTCGAGCTGGTGAGGGATCTAATTGTTGCATGCTTCTCTTCCCTGCAGAGAAAAGAGGTCAAAAAATAAATTTCAATTGAATTAATATAACATTTATTGAAAACTTAACGTATGGACACTGTGCTAGACATGGAAGGGCATTACAAAGACAAATAACAATCTCTGGCCTCAAGGAGATGACAATCTGGTAAGAAAGCCAGGCACAGCTGGGCATGGTGGCTCATGCCTGTAATCCCAGCACTCTGGGAGGCCAAGGTGGGGGACTCATCGCTTGAGTCCAGGAGTTTGAGACTAGCCTGGGCAACACAGTAAGACTTTGTCTCTACAAAAAATTAAAAAATTAGCCTAGCATGGTCCTAGCATGATCCTTCAGCTACATGGGAGGCAAGAGGATCACCTGGGAGCCCAGAAAGATAAGGCTGCAATAAGTCATGACTGCACCCCTGTACTCCAGCCTGGGCGACAGAGTAAAACCCCATCTCAAAAAAAAAAAAAAAAAAAAGGGTGGCTCCTGCCTGTAATCCGTACACTTTGGAAGGCCAAAGTGGGCGATCACTTGTAGTCTGGAGTTCAAGACCAGCCTGACCAATGTGGTGAAACTCCATCTCTACTAAAAATAAAAAAATTGCCAGGCATGGTGGCACATGCCTGTAATCCCAGCTATTTGGGAGGCTGAGGTGGGAAAATCTCTTGAACACAGGAGGTGGAGGTTACAGTGAGTCAAGATCATGCCACCATACTCTAGCCTGGGCGACAGAGCAAGACTGTCTCAAAAAAAAAAAAAAAAAGAAAGAAAGAAAGCCAGCCACCACTATAATCACAATACAATGTGATCAGATGGTCAGGTGTAGTGGCTCACACTTATAATCCCAGCACTCTAGGAGGCCAAGGCAGGAAGATCACTTGAGCCCAAGAGTTGAAGACCAACCTGGATAACACAGGGAGACCTCATCTCTACAAAAAAATTTAAAATGTAGCTGGGTGTGGTGGGCACAATTATAGTCCCAGCTACTCTAGGAACCCAAGGTCAAAGGATTGCTTGAGCCTACCAGGTTGAGGCTGTAGTGAGCTGTGCAGTCATTGCACTGCTGCACTCCAACCTGGATGACAGAGCGAGAGTGACACTTTGCCTTAAAAAAAAAGAAAGAAAGAAAGAACAAAAAGAGGAAAGAATATGAAGATATGCATAGTAAATAATTTAGGTATAGGAGGAGACCAGGAAAAGCTATAGAGGAGTAACGTCAGTGTCAGTGGATTCTTGAGAAATAAAGAGGGAAAAAGCAATGGGTGGGTATTTCCTAAGTCTTGGATTTACAAAAGCAACAAAATATTTCATGGGGATTTAATTCTCAGTTTACTGTGCTTCTGTAGAATTTACATCTAGAAATTTCCTATCAACTCTGAGTACCATAACTTACTACTTATTGTGGGGGAGAAAAACAAATCACCATGCCTAAGTCTTACCCTCTTGGACCATAGGCTTTGAAGGGCAGTTTTTATCCCAAAGGCTATCAGATGGAAAATAGCCCAAACTGGTCCCGTCAAGGGACAAGCTTACCAAGCTGTACTGACACCTTCTGGAAGCACTGGGTACTTTCATCCATAAAGGCCTGCAGCTGTTTTACTGATCCTTGCAGCTCATCCACCTGTAGAAAAAAGACAGCTGTGAGGTGGAAGGGTCCATGGCTTCTTGGATGTTTCTCAAACCCATGAAGCAAGCTCTTGCTCAGGAGCTTTGGGCTTGCTGTTCTTTCAGCCTGGAATGCTTATGCCAGATATTCTGTTTGTTCCTCCAAAGCCACATTGCATTCTTCTCCAGGCTGCTCTATGCTCCAGGAGGCTGACCCATGTAACCTCTACCAACAGAATGCCTAAGTTGGAAGGAGCTGAATTAGTTATCTGGAGTTGGCTCTCTCAAATCAGCTAACTATGTGACTTTCTCCCATTAGGTGCTACAGTAACTGCTACTCCTTCCTCCCTTTCAGGCCTAGGGGAAGAAAGAGCTCTGCTGCCTATAAGCCCCAGGTTACTCCACTAACCCTTGTGGTTCTCCAATACTCATACTTTCCTATTTAGCCTTTTTGAAAATAAACTCTCCTTGAATTACCCTTTCGAATGCCCTCTGCTTGGTGTTAATACTTGGATTGACAAAATACTATTCCCCTAAATGTCCTCATGGCTCATTTCCTTCAAGTCTCTGTTAAAATGGTACCTCAGAGAGGCTTTCAATAACCTTGCTATAGGCTAGGCGTGGTGGCTCACGCCTGTAATCCCAGCACTTTGGGAGGCTGAGGTGGGCAGATCACAAGGTCAGGAGTTCGAGAGCAGCCTGGCCAACATGGTGAAACCCCGTCTCTACTAAAAATACAAAAATTAGCTGGGTGTGGTGGTGGGGGCCTGTAGTCCCAGTTACTCGGGAAGCTGAGGCAGGAGTATCACTTGAAGCCAGGAGGCGGAGGTTGTAGTGAACTGAGATCGCACCACTGCACTTTATTATTATTATTTTTTGAGTGACAGAGCAAGACTCTGCCTCAAAATAATAATAATAATAATAAGCTTGCTATATAAAATAGCAACCCACCAACCTCCCTGTACTGTCTATCCCTCTTACCCTGCTTCATCAGCATTTACCACCATATATTCATTTATTATTTTTTAATTGTCTCTCCATGTTTTCCCAAGGTAAAGTTGAATATACTTATTCAACTTACACTTATACATATTCTCTAGGTCTTTTAATTTCCAAGGATTACAAGGTGGCAAAGCTGGATAACTCAACCAAATAAACATGAGCCCACTTACCACCAACTCCATACAATCAAAGACTTTGCTCTGGTTCTGTAATATTTTCTGGTAGTCAGGCTTTGTATTAAGAACTTCATTCTGAGAAGACCCAAGATATGTCATAGGTTCCACTTTGACCTCAGTAATTTTGGCCTCAGTTGATCCTCTAAAAACAAAACAAAATAGCCTTCGAGCAATTTTGTAATCATTTTCTGGAAGAGATACCAAAAATTACCCTATAAAGCTTAATCAATATTTCTCCACTCTACGCTAGTTACAGGCTCTCTTCTTAACAAGAAGTTATGAAACAATTATCTAGTATTTGTTTTTATAACTCCAGACTCCAGAAAATGCTGGAAATTTCCGTCAGGTGAATCCACCTAATAGTAAGGTCCATATATCAGAAGGACTATACTTGGGAGAGAGTGAAGCCAAAGCTTGCTATCCTAAAGTCAGTGCCTACAATTGTTTACGAAAACATGCTGGCCTACTTGAATTATCTAAAATAACCGAACAGGACTGAGAGCTCATGAAAACTGATGATGACCCTTTAATAACAACAATTTACTGAGTGCTAAGTAGGTACCAGATACAGCTGGGCACTTTACATTAACCTCATTTGACACTCACAATAACTCAGTAAGAAAGGTACTAATATCATCCCCATTTTCAAATGAGGAACCTCAGGCTCATTCAAGACCAAGTGACTTGCCCAAGGTCACAAACTAAGGAAAGTTAGTTAGAATCTGAACAGAGAAAGTCTGCTTCCTGAACCATTCCTCTTAACCTACAAACTTTGACACAAAAGTTTTTATCCTAAACTGGCATCTTACACATTATCTATCTTCATAAATAGAATATGTAAGAAGTGAATAAAGTAATTGATAACCATCATTACCTGGATTGGGGAAGTTTTTCCAAGCCATGTTCCTCAAAGCCCCCCTCTACTGAGAGGCCACTTTTGCAATTAGGGTTTTGACTAACATTTTATAGTTGGGATTCTAGCTAAGATTGTATTTTGAAAAAAGCTTAAAATCACTGGCTTAAATATTCAACTAAATCAAAATCTAGCATTTTCTGGCCAGGTGGTGTGACTTACGCCTGTAATCTCAGCACTTTGGGAGGCCAAGATGGGCAGATCACTTGAGGCCAGGAGTTCATGACCAGCCTGGCCAACACAGCGAAACCCGGTCTCTACTAAAAACACAAAAATTAGCCAGCTATAGTGGAGCATGCCTGTAATCCCAGCTACTGAGGAGGCTGAGGCTGGAGAATTACTTGAATCCAGGAGGTGGAGTTGCAATGAGCCGAGACTGCACCACTGCACTCCAGCCTGGGTGACAGATCAAAAAAACAAACAAACAAAAAACAACAAAATAACACCCTAGCCCAGCCTGGCCAACATGGTGAAATCCTATCTCTACTAAGAATACAAAAATTAGCCGGGCGTGGTGGCATATGCCTGTAATCCTAGCTACTAAGGAAGCTGAGGCAGAAGAATTGCTTGAACCCAGGAAGTGGAGTTTGTAGTGAGCCGAGATGGCGCCACTGCACTCCAGCCTTGGCAACAGAGACTCTGTCTCAAAAAAAAAAAAAAAATTACCTAACACTTTCCCACTTTTCCTCTACCTTCAAGACTCAAAGAGCCTCTCTTTCCTCACATCCTCCTCCATCACCCCCTTTCATGTCTTTCAGTCTCCAAGAAGGCCCTAGCCAAGGGCATCCCCCAAACCTGCAGCTCAAAGGCCATGTGCTCACGGAAGCCTCTTGATTACTATTCTTGGCCCAGCACCAGGCTGCCAAGTACAAGGTAGAGATGTGTTTGTCTCCCCCCAGGATATGAAATGGTAGCTAAGGACACAGAACAGAATCAGTTGTGTTCCTGTACTGAAAATAGTGACACCAACTCCTCTTCCTCTCACTCACTTCCCATTTATGGTCAGAGTGCTAATACACACTACAGAATTTGATGAGCTTATTGGCCTATGAGAAAGGATTCATCTTTCAGTTTGTGCTAATAGAACTGAAATAAACACTAATCAAACTCCATAGGTTTTTAAAGACAGTTTTTACAGTTTATAGAACTAACCTGGACAATATCTCTTCAGCCTCCTGCTGGTAGTGCTGCAAGAGCTTATCCCAAGCCTGACGTTCTAAAGAAAATCTATAGAATCAGGAAAAAGAAATTCAGTTATTTTTTATAATCTTATTCTGAATCACTTAGGGTAACAACAGGTATGTTATGTGTATAATCTGGTTGTAAAATGTGAGTTGAAATGTCATTAAAGAATTAGAAAGTCTGACTGACTCAGAGGATATTAATTTAATCATATCAAACCTGAAATCTTCAAGTCAAATTAATATTTGTATTTCCCTAGACTCCATTCTATGAAATTGACCAATAGTAGAGTCCATAAAATTCTCAATATGCAGCCTTCTAACTTCTAGTATTGGTGCACTAATGCTCACTCTCCAAATACAATGCTTATTATTCATTTTTTCCAAGTTTAGTTAATTTCTCCAGATGGGAGAATGAATTTAGACTTTCTAACAAAGGTTCACTCATTTTCACTTACTTTGTTATGTACTCCTTCATCTCAGCCACGGATGCTTCCAGAGAAATATCTGATGCTTTTCTAGAAACAGAGAGGACTATGACACAAATCTTTCAAGAAGCATTTGCTTTAATATAATCTCTTACATAGATTTTATTTATTTATTTTTGAAATGGACTCTCGCTCTGTCACCTAGGCTGGAGTGCAGTGGTGCAGTCTTGGCTTACTGCAACCTCCGCCTCCTGGGTTCAAGCAATTCTCCTGCCTCAGCCTCCTGAGCAGCTGGGACTACAGGCGGCCGCCACCAAGCCTTGCTAATTTTTTCTTTCTTTGTGAGATGGAGTCTTGCTCTGTTGCCCAGGCTGGAGTGCAGTGGTGTGATCACAGCTCACTGCAACCTCTGCCTCCCAGGTTCAAGCTATTCTCTTGACTCAGGCTCCCAAGTAATCTGGGATTACAGGCACATGCCACCATGCCTGACTAATTTTTATATATTTTTTAGTAGAGACGGGGTTTCACCAGGTTGACCAGGCTGGTCTCGAACTCCCGACCTCATGATCCACCTGCCTCAGCCTCCCAAATTGTTGGGATTACAGGCGCCAGCCACGATGCCTGGCACCAGCTAATTTTTGTGTTTTTAGTAAAGATAGGGTTTCACTATGTTGGCTAGGCTGATTTCAAACTCCTGACTTCAAGATCTACCCACCTCGGCCTCCCAAAGTGCTGGGATTACAGGCATGAGCCACCACACCTGGCTGTTTATTTATTTATTTTTAGTAGAGATGGAGTCTTGTCATGCTACCCAGATCTCAAACTGCTGAGCTTAAGTGATCCTCCCACCTTGGCCTCCCAAAATGCTGGGATTACAGGTGGGAGCCACTATGCCAAGACTTCCTACATAATTTTAATATTTCAAAAAATACTTAATGTTGGACTCTATTTCACTTTTGCACTTGGTTAATAGCTTTCTAAGTGGTCTCTTTATATTCTATTTCTCTTATCAATTCCAATTCACATCATGGCCAGATTAACCTTTCTTTGCTTAAAAACTCTGTGACTCTACTGCATATAGAAGAAAAGTCAAAACTCCTTAACCTGGCACTTAAGGCTCTCTGTGTTCTGGCACCGCCTAGCTTAGCAACTTTGATTCCTACTGTTACCCAATGGCTTAAATGAGTTGGGTAATTAATTCTAATGGAAAAGAAGCAGGCACTGAAAATGCCAAAATATTGCATATGTACTTGGTATTCTACCTCGCAAAAACAAATTAGTTGTGCCACCATTCATGTTTTTTTTCTATCAAAGCCTGAGACACAAAACCATTTCTACCTCTGGCTAAGAACCACTAGCCTGTGCTAAAATATACTGCATTAAAAAGAAGCTGGGGTGCGGTGGCTCACGCCTGTAATCCCAGAACTTTGGGAGGCCAAGGCAGGTGGATCGCCTGAGGACAAGAGTTGGAGACCAGCCTAGACAATATGATGAAACCCTGTCTCTACTAAAAATTCAAAAATTAGCTGGGTGTGGTGGCAGGCATCTGTAATCCCAGCTACTCAGGAGGCTGAGGCAGGAGAACCGCTTCAACTTGGGAGGCAGAGTTTGCAGTGAGTTGAGATTAAGCCATTGCATTCCAGCCTGGGCGACAAGAACAAAACTCTGTCTCAAAAAAAAAAAAAAAAAAGAGATGCTACTTTAAGCTAAAATATTTTTCATTTCCTGACTAGCAATGTCAATCCTAAGGACCTCTGTGAAGCTAAAACTTAAATTTCATGATGTAAGCCCAAGTAAAGTGACTTGTTGCTGGGTGGAAATTAGGGGGTTTGGGATGTTAGCCTCACCCCTGCAGAGGAAGTACCAGTTTTGGGGGTAGGAGTTTTAAATTTCTGCTAATATTCAAAAGCCGTGTTCTTTGGCTGTTGGCAAGCTAGCAAAGATCTGAATTATGTTTTTCCCCCTCATCTTTTCATAGCTGGTTCCTTCTCACCATTCAGATCTTACAGGTTTCAACCCCAAGGCCAAATCATTAGAGGTCTTCTCTGAACACTCCAGTTAAAATCGCCCACCCCTTCAAGTCACATTATATTTACTGACCTAGATTATCACTATCTGAAATCATTACTTCCTATGTATTTGTTTGACTGTGTCTTCTATTATAATGCCTGACAAAAGAGACCTTGCTTATTTGTCATTATATCCCTAGCAACTAAAAGAGCCTGGTACATAAGATGCTGAAACAGCTGGGTGCTGGGGCTTACGCCTGTAACGCCAGCATTTTGGGAGGCAGAGAGGCAGGAGGATCACTTGAGCCCAGGAGTTCTAAATGCCTGGGTAACACAGGGAAACTCCACCTTTAAAATTAAAAATAGGCCAGCACGGTGGCTCACGTCTGTAATCCCAGCACTTTGGGAGGCCAAGGTGGGTGGATCACCGCAGGTCAGAAGTTCCAGACCAGCCTGGCCAATATGGTGAAACCTGTCTCTACAAAAATACAAAAAAATTAGCTGGGTGTGGTGGAAGGCCCCTGTAATCCCAGCTACTCAGCTGTAATCCCAGGCTACAGGTGCCTGTAATCCCATCAATTTGGGAGGCTGAGGCAATCGGATCACTTGAGGTCAGGAGTTCAAGACCAGCCTGGCCAATACGGTGAAACCCTGTCTCTACTAAAAAAAAAAAAAAAATACAAAAATTAGCCGGGTGTGGTGTTGGGCATCTCTAATCCCAGCTGCTTGGGAGGCTGAGGCAGGAGAATTGCTTAGACCCAGGAGGCGGAGGTTGCAGTGAGCCAAGATTACGCCACTGCACTCCAGTCTGGGCAACAGAGCGAGACTCCATCTCAAAAAAATATAACAAAAAAATAAATAGGTTGAGTGTGGGACTCACGTCTATAATCCCAGTGCTTTGGGAGGCCGAGTGGGGCAGATCGCTTGAGGTCAGGAGTCAAGAGTCACTAGCCTGGCCAGCATAGTGAAACCCCATCTCTACTAAAAATACAAAAAAATTAGCCAGGCGTGGTGGCGTGCACCTGTCCAAGCTACCTGGGAGGCTGAAGTTGCAGTAGCTGAGATAGCGCCATTGCACTCCAGCCTGGGGAACAGAACAAGACTCCATCTCAAAAAATAAAAATAAAAATAAAATAAATAAATAAAAAGAGAAGATGCTGAATAAATGTTTGCTGATAAATGAACAACTATTACATAACAAAAGTCCTAATTCAGTCATAATTTAGAACAGAAGGGGAACTGCTCTTACCCATTTGAATCTTCAAAACATTTTTGTAGAGTTCCGTCAGTTTCCAGTCTGTCTGCAAAATGTTTCAATTCTTCAGAAAGAGAAGATGCTAGACAGAACAAATTTACATGTCATAAAATAAAGATAATATACATTTTCACAGTGAGATGCTGACAAAGATATAATATACTTAAGGTTGTCTCAGCTCTAGAGTCTGCTGTTACATGTTGGTCCTCGAGCCCACCCAAAAGTGTGGAGTTAAGTATGTAGAAAAATTTTAGCTTTTTTTTCCTGGTAAGTATAGATAAAATGAAAGACAACTCATTTTTAGTTATTTATTTAGAGAGACTCTCGCTCTGTGACCTAGGCTGGAGTGCAGTGGTGTGATCTCAGCTCACTGCAACCTCCACCTCCTGGGCTCAAGCAATACCCCCATCTCAGCCTCCCTATTTGCTGGGAAGACAGTCGGCACAACCATGTCCAGCTAATTTTTGTATTTTTTGTAGAGATGGGGTTTCCCCATGTTGCCCAGGCTTGTTTCCAACTCCTGGGCTCAAGCAATTCGCCCACCTCAGCCTCCCAAAGTCCTGGGATTATAGGCATAAGCCACTGTGCCCAGGTTTTGTGACATTTATGATAAATATTTCTATAAATGACCTGTGAAAAAGCAGTTTAAAGTATATCTGGGGCTGGGCGCAGTGGCTCACACCTATAATTCCAGCACTTTGGAAGGCCAAGTCAGGTGGATCACTTGAGGTCAAGAGTTCAAGACCAGCCTGGGCCAAAATGATGAAACCCTGTCTCTACTAAAAATACAAAAACTAGCCAGGAGTGGTGGTGCATGCCTGTAATCCCGGCTACTCGGGAGGCTGAGGCAGGACAATCACTTGAACCTGGGAGGCAGAGGTTGCAGTGAGCTGAGATGGTGCCACTGTACTTCAACCTGGGCAAGAGTGAGACTCTGCCTCAAAAAAAAAAAAAAAAAAAAAAAGGTCAGACAATAGGCAAGAAGGTAATAAGAAACACTAAAGGCAAATAAAAAATTATGGGCAGAGCCGGGCATAGTGGCATGAGCTTGTAGTCCCGGCTAATTAGGAGGCTAAGGCAGGAGGACTGCTTGAGCCCAGAACAGCCTGAGCAACATAGTGAAACCCCATCTCTTTATTAAAAAAAGAAAACCAAAAAGGTGAGGCACAGTGTCTCACTGCCATAATTCCAAAACTCTGGGAGGCTTAGGTGGGAGTTTCACTTGAGCCTAGGAGTTCAAGACCAGCCTGGGAAACATAGCAAGACCCAATCTCTACAAAAACATTTTTTTTTAAGAAAGTTAGCCAGGTGTGGTGGCACAGGCCTGTAGTTCCAGCTACTTGGGAGGCTGAGGAGAGAGAATGCTTGAGCCCAGGAGATCAAGGCTGCAGTGACCTGTGATCATGCCAGTGCACTCCAGCCTGGGCAACAGAGCAAGACCCTGTCTCAAAAAAAAAAAAAAATTATGGGCATAAGGTTGAAAACAGGCCTCTGCTAGACTTTAAGGGTCCACCTGAATGTAGCAGACATTCAAGTAAAGAATGCAGAGGGAAATGGCTATGTTAATTAGTTATCAAGATAATCCTAGCATATATACTTTAATTAAGTTGATGGTAAAATTCTGAGATAAACAATTTTAACTGGCAAGTAAACCTAAGTTCATGTATTTTCTAGATCTTTTAAGTGGGTAAACTTGAGTATTTCTGACCCTGGATAACTGTATATTTACACTATTAGCAGAATAGGTACTTCCTAGAAAGTTGAATCATTAGTAATTTATTTCACAGACAAACAGCTAATTTCCTCGTAATATAAAGAGTTCCTGCTGGGTAAAGTTGCTCACACCTGTAATCCCAGCACTTTGGGAGGGTGAGGTGGGCGGATCATGAAGTCAAGAGATCAAGACCATCCTGGCCAACACGGTGAAACCCTGTCTCTACTAAAAACACAAAAATTAGCCGGGCGTGGTGGTATGCGCTTCTAGTCCCAGCTACTTGGGAGGCTGAGGCAGGAGAATTGTTTGAACCAGGGGAGTGGAGGCTGTGGTGAGCTGAGATCCCACGACTGCACTCCAGCCTGGCAACAGAGCAAGACTCTGTCTCAAAAAAAAAAAAATCCTAATTTTTAAAAATGAACAAGAGGCCAGGCCTCGGTGGCTCACACCTGTAATCCCAGCACTTTAGGAGGTCAAGGTGGATGAATCACCTGAGGTTAGGAGTTCGAGACCAGCCTGTCCAAAATGGTGAAACCTCATCTCTACTAAAATGTACAAAAATTAGCTGGGCATGGTGGCGTGCACCTGTAATCCCAGCTACTCAGGAGGCTGAGTCAGGAGAATTGCTTGAACCCAGGAGGTGGAGGCTGCAGTGAGCCTACATCATGCCATAGCACTCCAGCCTGGGTGACAGGGCGAGACTGTCTCAAGTCAAAACAAAACAAAACACAAAAATTATCCAGGTGTGGTAGCATGCATCAGGAGGCTCAGGCGAGAGAATCGCTTGAACCCAGGAGGCAGACATTGCAGTGAGCTGAGATCACCCCACTGCACTCCAGCCTGGGTAACAGAGTAAAACTCTGTCTTAAAAAAAAAAAAGGTGGGGGAGCTAGCTTTATGAGGCAGCAGCTTCTCTAAACGGGGGATGCTGCAAGTGAGGTTTTGACTGCCCAGTGTCAAAGCTCACTTTTCTGTTAGCAACTTACCTTTGGCTCTAAAACTTTCAAGGCTGAAGCCCTTAGTGTCTCTTAGGAAAGGTTCAAGTTTCTGAACAGAGAACTTAATAAAGAAAAGCATTTTTAGTACAATGACCAAAAATTTCCAGGCCAGTCCTAAATTTATGTCAATTTTTGATGTTTAATAAATGTGAAACTAACTAAAATTGATTTAATTTTTACACCTAAGACTCTTCACATAAACGAATAAATAGATCAAGAAAAAAAACCTTTCATTGGCTGGGCATGGTGGCTCACGCCTGTAATCCCAGCACTTTGGGAGGCCAAGGTGGGCGGATCACGAGGTCAAGAGATCAAGGCCATCCTGGCTAACATGGTGAAACCTCGTCTCTACTAAAAACAAAAACATTAGCCAGGGATGGTGACGCATGCCTGTAATCCCAGCTCCTTGGGAGGTTGAGGCAGGAGAATCACCTGAACCTAGGAAGCGGAGGCTGCAGTGAGCCGAGATCGCACCAGTGCACTCCAGCCTGGTGATAGAGCAAAACTGCGTCTCAAAAAAAAAAAAAACAACCCTTTGTTGCTTGGACTATACATTTTGACTTTTGGTTCAGGAAAAAAAAATTATTTAATTCACGAAAATTACCTGCTTATCTAAACTGATGTAAGTACCTGTTAGCCACATAATAAGTACATAAAAATATAACTTTAAGAAAAACTATATATCATGGGTAATATATTGATTTAGTACATAGTCAGAACTCAAATGTCCGTCATAACTTAGATTCTTACCTCTACCCGTTTGAAACCCCTATAATTTGCTGCCTATGGGCAAAAGAAACTACTGGGGAAATCCCTGTTAGCTACCTGGTTAGCAACACCAGCACCAATGGGGTTGGTACAGAGCCTAGTCCAGAAAGAAATCACCTAATTGGTCTAAATCTGGCTTTCAAACTAATCCTACCCAGAGAGAAACATCTTTTAATTTTAATAAGTTAATTACACAGTATTGATATCTCTTTAAGATTGTCATAATAGCAGTTAATGCCCACAAAAACATTTCCCAGTTGTAAGAATCTCACCTGGAAACTGGAAAGCAGGAGAGAGCCAAGCCGTTTGCTTTCTGCTAAATCGACACTGATAGACCTGCTGAGCTCTAACATAAAACATTGCCACATTTAAGGAGCTGGACAGTTACATAGTTAGCAACTAACAAAACTGAAAAATTTCCTCCCTCTTAATAAATTGAACTTAAGGCAAGAACAGCCTTTTCTGGTTTAAGGGACAATTCTAATTTTTCCAGGATCACTAAGGAATGAAGTTTACCCATTTGTGCATCCAAACTTAAAATAAAAAAGGTATCTGGGCACAGTGGCTCACACCTGTAATCCCAGCACTTTGAGAGGCCTAGGTGGGTGGATGACCTGAGGTCAAAAGTTGGAGACCAGCCTGGCCAACATGGTGAAACCTTGTCTCTACTAAAAATACAAAAATTAGCCAGGCATGGTTCTGGGCACCTGTAATCCCAGCTACTTGGGAGGCTCAGGCAGAAAAATCGCTTGAACCCGGGAGGAAGAGGCTGTGGTGAGCCATGATCGTGCCACTGTACTCCAGCCTGGGTGACGGAGCGGGACTCTGTCTCAAAAAAAAAAAGTTATAAGAATTTTTGTATTGTCCGGGTATGGTGGCTCATGCCTATAGTCCCAGCACTCTGGGACCAAGGCAGCAGATCGCTTGAGACTGGGAGCTGGAGACCAGCCTGGCCAACGTGGTGAAACCCCATCGCTCCTAAAAATAGAAAAATTAGCCGGGCATAGTGGCATGCACCTGTAATCCCAGCTACTCCAGAGGCTGAGGCACAAGAATCGCAAGGGCCCAGGAGGCAGAGGCTGCAGTGAGCCGAGAGGTTGCAGTAGCTGGGACTACAAGCGTTTTTAGCAGAGACAGAATTTCTCCATGTTGGCCAGGCTGGTCTTGAGCTCCTGGCCTCAAGTGATCTGCCTGCCTTGGCCTTCCAAAGTGCTCTGATTACAGGTGTGCGCCACTGTACCTGGCCATATTTGAGTATTTTTATAGGACAGGCACTGCAATGTGCTTTAAACACTTTGTAATGTATACTATAAGAAGAGTACGATTATAAAGTTCCATTTTACAAATGGGAAAACTGCAGCTCTGAGGGGGAAATGACTTATTTGAGGCCAGAAACTGGTGGAGCCAGAATTCAAACCCAAGTCTGTCACCAATATCTGTGTTTTTCCCACTATTACCACAATGCCTCTCTATAATGACCTAATAATGGCATTAATAGCTACCATTTGTTGAACACTTGCTATATATTTTGTGAAATGCTGTATACATAATTCATTAAACCCTGAGGCAAGTATCCCATGAATTCCATTCTGATGACAGATAATGACACAAGCACAAAGGCTGTACAGTAATAGGTAACTTGCCCAAGGTCATATAGTGAGTTATTAGACTGAATTGGGTGAGTATTTTACATAATTATTCGACTAAATCTCTAACCAACTGCAAGATGTAGATACTGTTTTTTTTAAATTATGTCCACTTGAAAACAATTATTACACAGCAAAGGAAGTTTGCTTTGTGAATTATGAGAGCTACATTTCTTTTTGTCCTCTAGCTTCAGCTGGTTGTGTTTTTAAAGTTCTCTTGTCTCTTCTCTTGATTGTCACTGCTGTTACCAAGAAAAACAGGATACTTTCTGCCTATAACCAAGGAAACCTGGCAGGCTGCCAGAAATAACCAGGCAATAACCAATCTTATTACATTGGTGCCTTTCTGTTTATTTATTTATTTTTTTGAGTTGGAGTCTCGCTCAGCCGCTCAGGCTGGAGGGCAGTGGAGTGTTCTTGGCTCACTGTAACCTCTGCCTCTCAGGTTCAAGCAATTCTCCTGCCTCAGCCTCCTGAGTAGCTGGGATTACAGGCGCATGCCACCACATCCAGCTAATTTTTATATTTTTAGTTGAGACAGGGTTTCACCATGTTGGCCAGGCTAGTCTTGAACTCCTGACTTCAGGTGATCTGCCTGCCTCAGCCTCCCAAAGTACTGGGATTACAGGCGTGAACCACTGTGCCCGGCCGGTGCCTTTCTGTTTAAGTCTAAATGCTCTGGCATAGAGCTAAAGGCAGGGCAAACTTCAGGGATGCACTAATGTTTTCTCAGCACATCTAGGGAATAAAGTACATGGGCTTTGTGGCAGCAATTTTCTGATGTGCTAAGTAGCTATTTTTACCCAGATTTTTTTCTATGCATCAGACCACTTGAAAATGAAATACCTTAAAACGAATCACAACAGCTTAACATTTCAGGGCTTACTATATGCCAAGCACTGTGTTATGTAAGATAGGTATTATTTCACCCCCAGGTTGCTGATGAGGATCTTAAGGCAAAGAAGGTTAAGTAATTTACTCAAGATCACAGAGCTAGTATAGTCTTCCTGAAATATGGAAACCTTTCCATGTTATATTCTGTACTTTGATGCTTACTAAAATATAGTTACTATTGTATATTCACACAAAATAACACAAATCATTCTGTATAGCATCCCTAAAAAATAAGTTTTTCACTCCAGATACAAGCGCATGCACACACACACACAGAAAGGAAGTGGGGGAGGGAGGAGAGAGGGGGGTAGGGAGAAAGAGACAAAAGTTTTTGAGAGACTGGGATCTCACTTTTTCACCCAGAATGGAGTGCAGTGGCACAGTCATAGCTCACTGTTGCCTTGAATTCCTGGGCTCAAGCGATCTTCTTGCCTCACCCTGTCTCCAGTAGCTGGGACTACAGGTACATGCCACCATGCCTTGCTATTTTTTAAAAAAATTTTTGTAGAGATGGGGCTCGCCATCTTGCCTAGGCTGTTCTCAAACTCCTGGGCTTGTGATCCTCCTGCCTTGGCCCCCCAGAGTGCTGGGATTACAGGCATGAGGCACTGTGCCTGGCCCACTCTAGATATTTATTTGTATGTGCATCCTCCGAGATATTTCTAGTTATAAAGGTTAAAATCAGGTATCAACCCAACTACCTTCTGCTCCACTTTAAGGTATAAGACAGAAAACTGCAGGAAGAAATCTTTAATGTCTCTCATCCTAGCAGAGGTAAGTACTGAACAATTAGCAATTTATTTGTAAATAAATTTCTAATAAGTGATAAGTAGTAAGCCCGGTGCAGTGGCTCATGCCTGTAGTCCCAGCTACTTGGGAGGCTGAAGTGGGAGGACTGCTTGAGCCCAGGATTTCAAATCCAGCCTGGGGCAACATGGCAATATCCTGTCTCTTAAAAAAATATAGCAATAATGCTGAACATTTACTAGGTGTTTGACATAAGTACTTATAAAGTAGCAAGTCACATCTATTCAACTACACTTTCTGCCATACCTCACTGCCTCTTATCTGAGCTGGAACCTCACTGTCTCCTATTTGAGCTGGAACTTCACTGTCTTGTGTACCCAGCACCCCACCTGTGATGCCCTGGTGAATGGGATGCAGTGACTTCCGCCGGTTCGTTTCTTTCATACTTGCTCGCCGCCAGGATTGCCTCCTGTCTTGATAACTGGCAAATTGTTCTTGAGGGGACAAATGAAGGGACCTCAAGTGAAGTCTTTCCTCGTGGCTGAGATCATAATTTTCCCCTTTTTTAGGGCTAGAGCCAAGGTGAATTCTTTCCTCTGAAACGCCTTGATCCATCTCCAGGGGGGGCAGATGTTTCAGTAAATACTTCCACAGGGCTGAGACTTGATTCCAATTGATGATCATGAGTCTTAGACATCACTGGTCCTTTCTCTAGCATTTGTTATAAAAAAGTCAAAATACAAAATCAAACCCGCCACAACTATTTGTGCAAAAAGAGGAAAAAGTAAATATATGACCGCAGATCGTGGAAACATTAAGAAAGCATCTATGCAAATAATGAATATGTGACTCCAAATCCACCAGAAGCCAGGAAAGATTTGAGTACAGCTCAGAAGCCTGCACCCAAGGTAAGAGGTACTGAACTTCACTACAATACTTACCATCTATGATCTCTGATCTAGTCACTGAAGTCATCCTAGGTGGTGAACTCTGAAAATAGGAAAATGAAGGGATCTGTTCTTCACATTTCAGCTGCAGTCCCAGTGGGGTTTTACTGCCCCAGAATAGGCCTTGTGCTTTGCAGCCTCTCTAAACTGCCCTTATCCACCTCCCTGACAGAGAATATCAGCAGGGGCCATTATCTCCTCTTCTGAATTTCTATACACCTTATTGGTAGAAATATTCAAATCTCCCTTAACAAACACGCTACCTTACTTCCCAATTACTTTGTGTTTAACTAGTCCCTAATTCCACTGATGACATTATGGTCTACTTGGTCTTTCAAACTAGAAAAACTACACCATCCTTTACTTCTTATTCTTAGTTCCCCAGATCCAAAATCCTAACTGTTCTATAAACAGTCTCTAAATCTTTTCTCCATTCTCACTGTTACTAGTTTGTTTATTTATTATTTTGAGACAGGGTCTCGCTCTGTTGCCCAGTGCAGTGGTGCAATCTTGGCTGACTGCAACCTCGTCCTCCCCCGGTTCAAGTGATTCTCCTGCCTCAGCCTCCCCAGTAGGTGGGATTACAGGTGTGCACCACCATGCCTGGCTAATTTTTGCATTTTTGGTAGAGACAGATTTCCCCTTGTTGGCCAGGCTGGTCTCAAACTCCTGGCCTCAAGTGATCCTAGGCCTCCTAAAGTCTGGAATTACAGGCGTAAGCCACCATGCCCAGCTTCACTGTTACTAGTCTAGTAAAGGTCTCATAATTTGTGGTGCCCCCTCCCACTATCTAACAGTCTCTCCACTAGTTTTCCTACCTCCAACTGCCCCTCTCCAGTCTACTCTTTTTGTTTTCTTTTTTTTTTTTTTTGAGGCAGAGTCTCACTCTGTCACCCAGGCTGGAGTGTAGTGGCGAAATCTTGGCTCACTGCAACCTCCACTTCCCAGGTTCAAACGATTCTTCTGCCTCAGCCTCCTGAAGAGCTGGGATTACAGGCACCCGCCACCACACCCACTAATTTTTGTATTTTTAGCAGAGACAGGGTTTCCCCATGTTGGCCAGTCTGGTCTCGAACTCCTGACCTCAGGTGATCCGCCCACCTCGGCCTCCCAAAGTGCTGGGATTACAGGCCTGAGCCACCGCACCCAGCCCAGTCTGTTCTTTAGACAGCTGCCGAAACTCTTCCAAAGTGTACTCAACACCTTAGATAAACTAGTCCCAATCTACCCATTCCTGCTTTCTCCTCCCACTCCTATTCCCTGTACTACTTCTCAGTCTTTGCACATATCTGTCCTTCTACCTGTTAAACTTATACATCCTTCCCAACCTAGCTCAGATATGAAGCTTTCACATCACTTTGGCAGAACTGGTGGCTACGCCCCTGGGTCTTCTTAACATTGGCTATAAAATGTTTATATAAAATATTTACATGTCTGTCTCCCCAGCCAGGCTGTATTTGTATTCCTAGTGCCTGTCATGAACACCTAACTGGAATAAAGATGTCAGGGACATGACTTGGGCATCTCTGCATCTTTCATGCTATCCCTACTCCCAGCAGAAGTCTGTCTGCGGGGGGTGCGAAGTAAAAAGATATGAATATATGCAGAGGGACAAAAAAGGAAAGGTTACAAGGAGGGGTCGGTCAAGGATCTGAATCTCCCACAGTCCTTACGACCGTATTCCACAGTTCCAAGCTTGGGTAATAACGACTGTATCATACAGATCCAAGCGTGGATAATAATGACTGTATTACACAGATCCAGGCTTGAAAAAGCAACAACTGTCAACTGTTAGTTAAACGCTTATTCTATGCCAGGACCTGTGCTATGTAAGCGCTTTACTTGCATCAATATTCCATTTGATCCTTTCCACAACTCCGTAAGCACCATTAACTCCACTTTGCAGACAGGGGAACTGAGGTTCAGAGGGGCAAAACGCCTGGCCCAAGCTTGTGACACAGCCAGCCTGGGGGCAGAGGGGGAAATTCGAACCCAGCCTTGTCTCCCCGGCCCTCTGCCCAGTCCTCAACCCCGTTTCTGGGAGCCTAGACCCCTGGCTTGGCAGAGAGGTCTCTAATAGAGTTGGTGGGGGCACCTGCCCTCGGGTTTTTCACCCAGGAGGAGATCGTTGCGCCCCCGGAGGCTCCCCAGTGTCCACGGTTGGGGCCGTGGGGTGCGGCGGGTGGGGCTGGGCCGAGGGGTACGAAGCCAGAGTGGTGCGGCGGTGGGCGGGGCCACATCAGGGGACAAGTCTGTGACTTCCTAACCTCAGAGCGACGCCCGTCCAGTCCGGAGCCTCCGTCCCTGAAGCGCAAGGCCACGGGTCGCTTTCCACAGCCCTAGGTCACTCCTGGACGCCTTGCACCGCTGCAGCCGATCTTCCCGTCAGGGTCAGCGGTTCGCCCGCTTTCTACGTCACGGTCGCCGCCTCCAAAACTCCCGCCAACCAAGGGCGCCTGCGCGACCGGCAGCTTCTCGCGCACGCGTGCGCAGATCGCCTGCCTCCGACGACGCGCATGCGTACATCGCTGTCCAAGGCCCCTGGCAGCCCCGCTCCTCTTGTCCAAGTCGTTCACGTCCTGTCCGGCCACCTCACCACCTCCCCGCCACACCCCGCCCGGGAGTCCCTTTCCGGGATCCGCCAAGCTGTCGTGTCCTTTTTGCCCCCGACGGCCCCAGAGCCCATCCAAGATGGGGGAAACAGAGGCCCAGAGAGATTCTTGCCGAAGGAATATAGTGCCTCAAAGGTCATCTGATGCCCGGCCCCAGTCGCTAGGCTCTAGTCCCCACTCTATCTCCTTAACTCCCAAAATGTGGACCGTGACTCTCCCCAGGTTGGACTGGAGCTCTGAGTTCAGTTTGCCTCACACCCTATCCTCCTGCTCTAGGACTTTTTCTCTCATTTCCAGGCCACCCCCTCAAACTGCTTGCTTTACTCAAGCTGCTCTGCCTGGGAAGGACTTCCCTGCTTTTCCTAGCAACATCGTCCAGTTTTTTTTGTTTTTTTTTTTGACACGGAGTCTCGCTTTGTCGCCCAGGCTGGAGTGCAGTTGCACAATCTTGGCTCACTGAACCTCTGCCTCCCAGGTTGAAGAGATTCTCCTGCCACAGCCTCCCAGTAGCTGGGATTACAGGCACCCACCACCGCGCCTGGCTAATTTTTGTATTTTTAGTAAAGACAGGCTTTTACCATGTTGGCCAGGCTGGTCTCAAATTCCTGACCTCTGGTGATCCACCCACCTCGGCCTCCCAAAGTGCTGGGATTACAGGCAAAAGCCACTGCACCCGGCCACATCCTCTGACTTTAAACCTCAGCTAAGGAATGATTTCTCTTGGAGCCTTCTCTGTGTCCCCAGGCTGAAAACCAACTGTCCTTTGTGTGCTCCCAAGCGCCCAGTCTGTGCCTACTCCACTATCCCATGCTGGCCTGGGAGGCTTCAGGGAGCAGGCTGCTTCCTTAGCACCCAGCACGGTGCCATCAAAATGTCCCCTCGGTTGTGCACAGTCCTTTCCACAGGGAAACCTCCATATGTTAAATTATAAGCAGCCCACAAAGTCCAAAAGGGGTTGGAGAGAGGCTGCTGGAGCTGACTGTGGTCATTCTTCCTTAACAGTTGTGGTCCTTGGAAAAGTTTTCTGGTGGGAGACAAAAATCTGCCTTCCTGAAATTTCCACTCTGGTTCCAGCCTGCTGGCTACAGCAGCCATTCTCAAAGTAGAGGTTTGCCTTTGGCTCCCTGAGTATCACTTTCTAGGGTTGAGAGGTACCGTTTCTTTTATGCTTGCCTGCCTCTTAAACTCCTTTTCTGTCAGTGTGCCAGGAAGAGAACTCTGTTCCTTCCCAGCTAGGGCTGGCCATGCTGGGGCACACTGAGAATATTACTTCATGGAATCCAGACCCAATACATCTTCTACATCATTTTCCTGCTTTGAATTGTTACATGGCTCCCTCCTGTCCCCAGGAGGCACATTTTTTTTTCCCCTGTAAGGTATTGTGTCATCAGGCCAGGTGTGGTGGCTCATGCCTGTAATCCCAACAGTTTGGGAGGCTGTGGCCAGTGGATCAGGATCACTTGAGGTCAGGAGTTCAAGACCAGCCTGGCCAACTTGGCAAAACCCCATCTCTACTAAAAATACAAAAATTAGATGGGCGTGATGGTGTGCACCTGTAATCCCCACTACTCGAGAGGCTGAGACAGGAGAAGTGCTTGAACCCAGGAGGCAGGGGCTGAGATCATGCCACTGTACTCCAGTCTGGGAAACAGAGCAAGACTCCATCTCAAAAAAAAAAAAAAAAGGAAGTAAAAGAAAAAAGGCACTGTGTGATCTGACCCAGCCTCTTCTTTCAGTTCCCCAGTTCTGCTCTGCTTTTGTTTTTTTGAGTCGTGCTCTGTCACCCAGGCTGGAGTGCAATGGCATGATAGCTCACTGCAACCTCTGCCTCCCAGGTTCAAGCGATTCTCCTGCCTCAGCCTCCCAAGTAGCTAGGATTACAGAGGCAAGCCACCATGCCTGGCTAATTTTTGTATTTTTAGTAGAGATGGGGTTTCATCATGTTGGCCAGGCTGGTCTCGACTCTAATGATCCACTCGCCTAAGCCTCCCAAAGTGCTGGGATTACAGGTGTGAGCCACTGTGCCGGCTGCTCTGATCTCTTTCTACAAGGCTTTTATATATGCTATTCCCTCTCCCTGGAACGACTTCCCCTCAGTTTCCTGCCTACACCACCATGGCCTTCATTTGGTCAACATCTCAACCTTAGGTGTCATTCAGATGTCCTTACCTCTGTGAAGCCTTTCTTGTTTTCTCTGGGCTTGCCGAGCACCCTGGGCTCCGCCTGCCATTGCCATTTGATTTTATATCTTCCAGGTCATTCTATTATATCCTCAGCACCTAGTACATGCCTGGCTGTTGTTAGCCCCCTCATAAAGAGATCTATGAAAGTATCATGTAGCCAGCTTCCAAGATGGCCCCCAGTGATCCCCGCTTCCTGGCGTTCATGGCCTTATGTAGTCCCCTCCCACACTGAAAAATGCTAGTCTATATTACCAATTAGATATTGCAGAAATTATAGTCTGTGGCTCTTTCTTTCTCTCTCGCTCTCTCTTTATGTCTTGACAGAGTTTCACTCTTGTTGCCCAGGCTGGAGTGCAATGGTGCGATCTCGGCTCACTGCAACCTCCGCCTCCCGGGTTCAAGCGATTCTCCTGCCTCAGCATGCCGAGTAGCTGGGATTATACACATGTGCCACCATGTCCGGCTAATTTTGTATTTTTAGTGGAGGGTTTCTCCATGTTTGTCAGGCTGGTGTCAAACTCCCAACCTCAGGTGATCTGCCCGCCTTGGCCTCCCAAAGTGATGGAATTATAGGCATGAGCCACTGCACCCGGCCTAGTCTGTGACTTTCAAGGCTTAGCTATAAAAGACGTTGTAACTTCCTGCTCTCTCACAGATCACATGCTTGGCCATGTTGTGAAGACACACGAGTAGCCCTAGAGGTCCACATGGTCAGGAACTGACACCTCCTGCCAACAGCCAGCACTGACTTGCCAGGCATGAGAATTAGCTACTTTGCAAATGGATCTTCCAGCCCCAGTCAGGTATTCAAATGACTGTAGACTGATAACTGACCGCAACCTCCTGAGACTTTGAAACACAACTACCAAGCTCCCAAATTCCTGACGCATAGCATCTGTGGGGTGTAAGAAATGTTTTGGAATAGTAGACAATTGATGCACATGTAAAAGTGTCTTTTTTTTCATGATAAAGTTGTTAAAGTCTTTTGTAGAAAAGTTCAATTCTATTTTTCTTCTTTTTGAAGACTCTGCATTTGTTTCTCAGTGGTCATATCACACTTGTGGGAGACACTGACGTATCAGCAGGCAGCAGCCAGAACACCTGGTGGCCCCTCCCAAGTGACCCCAAGCTGGCTGGGGCCCTTCCAGGGCTCCCCCACTTCCCAGGCAACTGGGAGTGGGAAAGAGTTGGGTTTCAGACTTGCTGGGGCCCCCACCCACCTCATCAGAAAAATCAGAGAGGAGGCCAAGTCCACGGCAGCTGTTCATATGACATACTTTATTTCCAATCTACAACCATTAAAAACGCTTTATAAGTTTACACTGTACAGTTATTCTCATGTCTGAAATAAGACACAGGGGTAGGGAGAGCTGGTGGATTGGACCGCAGCTGTCCTAGCACCCGATCCATCCTGGAAAGGAGCCTTCTGAAGACAGAAGTGGAAAGGAGAGAACAGTGGACAAGAGAGGTGGACAGTTGGCCCAAGGATGCCCTTGGTCCCTTCCCCTCCCATGGGCCTTGCCCTGGGGGTCCCCCAGGGCCCATGACTGCAGGACCCTCACCAGGAAACCAGGCTGAGTGGGAAGGGGGTTCACAGTATTGGCGGGGGCTGGGGAGGGGGGGCCAGGATGAGGAGGAAGGGCAGCTTCTGGCTCTCTTCCCAGCTGCTGGGGGTTGGAGCTGTTTTTGGCACTGTCTACAAGGTCTCCCTGGGGTTGGGAGGAGGAACTGGGGATTTAGGATTCTTTCCTGCTGGAGTTAGATTCCTTTGCATTTGAGGAGGGACCATCTGGCCTATGGTGAGGTTCCCAAAGGATAAACAGTCAGGGTCTTCTGCCTTCTGCCTCCCCAGGACTCCCACCCCTTCCCTGACTGGCACCATCCACACAGCCTTTTGTAAAACCAAGACAAGTGAGAGAGGTGAGCAGGAGCAGGGAAAGGAAAAACGTATGCTTTCTCCAGGCCCTCCAGCTTCTCTTCTTTTTCCAAGAGGAGAGACTATAGGGTTGGTTTTTGTTGTTGGTGATTCCCAATCTCAGGAGTCCAGATGAGGCTGCTGTTTTCCACCTGTTCTTGGCCTAGTCAGCCCCAGTCCCTCCCCAGGCTACACTAACGGCTAGCCCAGATCAGCAGCTGGCATATTCTTGCGCATGTCGGAACCATCTGGAGGGCTCCTTCAAACCCCAGCTTGCAGGGCCCCACTCCACAAGCTCTAATTCAGTGGGTCTAGGATGGGGCCGATAATTTGCACTTCTATCAAGTTCCCAGGTGATATCCCCGCTGCTGGAATGCAAAATGAGAGCCACTGGCCAAGAATGGTGCCCACAGTCACTCATCCTTAGCAACCTGGTGCCTCCTGGGCAGCACCAAGGAGCTGGGCCACAGCTGGCAAAGCCCAGCCTTGGGGCAACATATCACCTGGGAAGCAGCTGAGAATGGTCCTGGGATGAGTCCCCCGTGCAGAGAACTAAGTAAGGCACAGAGATCAGCGACAGAGCTGAGAGAGGAGCCAGGATACCAGGGCACAGTGGAGAAAGGATGGGGCTGCAGGACCCTACATCATGAGGGGGGTGTTCTAGGGCCCACAGGGCCATCCCGGTGCTCATCACAGGATCACAAGACTGGGAGGGTAGGAGAAATGAAGACATCTGCCCAGACCTGGGCCAGGTCTCCAGATTGCCAGCTGAGGTCCCTCTTTTTGGGAATGGTTTGAGTGGTTCCGAATAAAGAGTGACAAGGCAGCCAGCCCTGACTGCCTCAGCCCTTCAAAGATGTTTAGAGAAAACCAAAAGTCCCTTCTTCAGGGCATGGTGTCCAGAAAGCTGGTGAAGGGCAGGGAGGGGAGGGGAGCAGGGCTGATGGGATAGACAAGCAGCAGAGGAGGCTCCAAAGGGGGTAAGGGGAAGAGTGGCAGGGCTGGCAGTGGAGACGATCCCTGGGCAGGAGACTTGGGCCCAGCATCACGTCCTGAGTCCCCTTAGGACCTTGGATCTACGGATTTTGCAAACTGCAAATGCTGTTGGGTTGGGAGGGGTAAGGGGTAGAGTCTGGATGAACTGTGATTCTGCCAGGACAAGCACCTCTGAGGGTGGTGAGGTCCAGAGGAGAATGGAAAGGATGGTTGGATATTGAATGGACAGAGATGGATAGATGACCAGAGAGAGGGAGAGAAGAACCCATCAGGCAGCATCTGCTTTATAACCAAGGCCATCTGGGACTGGGCAAGGCAGAGGAGAAAAAGGAGGGATCCAAGCCCCCTCAACCCCCCCACCACACACACACACCCAGTGCAAAGTGCTGGGGCTGCTGCTGGCAGACTGCCTGCAGAGAAGACAGCGTGGCTCAAGGGTGGGACTTTGGGGTCGCTGGGGCAGGGCAAGCCCAGTGAGAAGGGCTGGCAGGGCTGGTGCCTCCTGATGCACTGGGGGAAGAGGGTTGTGTGTTTTTTTTTTTTTGGTGTGAGAAAACACAAACACAGAACCAGGACACCACCACATTTGAGAGCAAATATCAGAGTTGGGAAACCACAGATGTGGACAGGAAGGCTTCCCTGATAGGAAGCAGGGGGGACAGGAAGTGAGTTACTGAGGGACAGGAAAATCCATAGGAGGGAGCAGTGCTGGGAAGAACATCCTTGGAGGACTGAGAGCTGAATGCTACAGTGAGCCCGGGGCCCAGAAAAGGAAAATCTGGCATGGGCCAGGGCCACTCCATCTGCTGGCAGGAACCAGCCAAGGAGAAGAGGAGGCAGGAAGACAGGAGGCTTTGGAGGCAGAGGATAAAGAAAGGATGGGTGGGTGGTGAGAGGTAAACAGATTGACCCCAGAGAGGAAGGGGCTAAACCAAGATTACAGAAAGTCAAAGCAGTGTCTTATTCACTACTGGGGATGCAAGAACTGTTGGGAGTCAGGAAACCTGGGTTCTGGTCTTGGTTCTGCCTTTGGTTTGCTGTACAACCTTGGGTTAGCTACTGCCTTCTCTGGGCCTGATTCCTTATCTTAAAAAAATGAGGGGGCTGGACACAAAAGGACAAATATTATATGATTCTACTTATAAGAAATATTTAGCGTAGGCCAATCCACAAAGGAAAAAAAGTAAAATAGAGGTTACCAGGGGCTGGGGACAGGGGGAATGGGGGAGTTACTGTTTAGTGGGTACAGAGTTTCAGTTTGGGATGATGAAAAAGTTCTGGAGGCGGTGGTTACACATTGTGAATGTATCAAGCCACTCAGAAATGCTTAAAATGGTAAATTTTGTTATGCTCATTTTGCCCAGGCCAGGTTCAAGCGATTCTCCTGCCTCAGCCTCCGGAGTAGCTGGAACTACAAGCATGCACCACCACACCTGGCTAATTTTCTATTTTTAGTAGAGACAGGGTGTCTCCATGTTGGTCAGGCTGGTCTCAAATTCCCAACCTCAGGTGATCCACCTGCCTCGGCCTCCCAAAGTGCTGGGATTACAGGCATAAGCCACCGCACCTGGCCCCACAATTTTTTTAAAAAGGAAGGGGTTTGGTCCAAATTATGTTATGGCCTCCTTGCTATTCCTGAAGACTAGTGAAGGGGGGTGAGGAGGGTATTGTCCCCCACCCCAGGGCCATGGCACTGAAAGGCTGGGCTGGGGACACTGAGTATGATCAGACCACTTTCCATTTGTGTAGAACCTCACACTTTTCCAAGGAGACTTGTAGACACAGTGTTGCAGCCGGTCCTCACCACAGCTACATGGGGTGGGACGTTACCCCACCTTATAGATGGGGAAACTGAGTTATAGACCAGCCACATGATCTCACCAAGGTCATTCACGTCAGTGGATTATTTTTTTAAATAGTCACCTGGAAAACAGCCTTGCATCTTAGGTTCACCCGTTGAATCACCAACTGGCTCAGTGGCCCTTGATGAAAGGATATATGCTATAAATTAGTAGAAGAGTTCGTCTCCTGCAGCAAACATGCTTGCTTTCCATAATTGGATGACGAAAATTTTAAATCCTGATGTGTTTCTCTTCTTACCACGGCTGCCAGGAAACTCAACAGTAAAATTTAATTGCATGATTATGGGAATTATACCAGTTAAATTCACAGAATAATTTGTCTTGCTTTTTTACTTTCTATTTTACTGAACCCCTATGACTAAGGTTGTAAATTGCCTCTGACGCCTTTTGGAAATCCTGACTAATTAAACAAATCAGTTTGGTTGAGGACTCGGTCCCTTAAGTCCCTGCTCAGTGCTCAGTGCTCTTTTTAAGATACAGCATCATGGTTATTGGTTAATAGATGAGGCTGGATTCGGTGGCTCACGCCTGTAATCCCAGCACTTTGGGAGGCCGAGGCAGGCGGATCACCTGAGGTCAGGCGTTTAAGACCAACCTGGCCAACGTGGTGAAACCCTGTCTCTACTAAAACTACAAAAATCAGTCAAGTGTGGTGGGTTGCACCTGTAATCCCAGTTACTTGGGAGGCTGAGGCAGGAGAATTGCCTGAACCAGAAAGGTGGAGGTTGCAGTGAGCCGAGATGATGTCACTGCACTCCAGCCTGAGCGACAGAGCAAGACTATCTCAAAAAAAAAAAAAAAAAAAAGGAAGATGGCATGGTGGCCAATGCCTGTAACCCCAGCACTTTGGGAAGCTGAAGAGGACATTTCACTTGAGCCCAGGAGTTTGAAACCAGCCTGGACAACATAGGGCAACCCCTGTCTCTAAATAATAATAATAATAATAAATAATAAATAAATAATAATTTAAAAAATAAAAAAGACAGCCTAATAATCAGGGCCATGAACACCAATGGTGTGGCCAATAGTGCCAAAGATCCCCCTGGGAGGGCTGTTTTTTAAATTTTTATTGTATTATTATTGAGATGGAGTTTTGCACTGTCACCTGGGCTGGAGTGCAGTGGTGCCATCTTGGCTCATTGCAACCTCTGCCTCCTGGGTTCAAGCGATTCTTCTGCCTCAGCCTCCTACGTAGCTGGGATTACAGGCATGCATCACCATGCCCAGCTAATTTTTTGTATTTTTAGTAGAGAAGGGTTTTCACTATGTTGGCCAGGCTGCTCTCAAACTCCTGACCTCGTGATCCGCCTGCCTTGGCCTCCCAAAGTGCTGAGATTACAAGTGTGACCACCATGCCTGGCCTCTCTGTGAGAGTTTGTTAAACATGCAGATTCAGGGTGGAGCCCAGGAATCTGCATTCTGAACATGCTCTCAGAGAATTCTGCTGAATGGGGAGCTCAGATCACCCTCTGGAATACACAGGCTCAGTGATCTGGAATGGCCTTGTTTTATGCCCGAGTTGGCCAGCAGCATATTCTGGGTATTCTGGACTCACATAAAGCCCCCAGTAGGGCAGTGGATTTGCACAGCAAACAAGAGAGTTGGACTCAAGTTCTTGTCTAAACTCAGTGACTTCTCATGTTCTGGGATAAGACCTGCACCTCAGTTTCCTCATCTGCAAATAGGCGCACTAACTGATGTCCTGCCAAGGCTGCCTCCCAGAGTTGTCCCCAAGAGGTCTGAAGGAGACGTGGAGTGGGAAACTATTTCTTTTTTTTTTTTTGAGACAGGGTCTCACTCTGTCACCCAGGCTGGAGTGCAATGGCGCAATCTCTGCTCCTGCCATCTCTGCCTCCCGGGCTCCCGAGTAGCTGGGACTACAGGCGCCCACTACCACGCTCAGCTAAATTTTTGTATTTTTAGTAGAGACAGGGTTTCACCACTTTGGCCAGGCTGGTCTTGAACTCCTGACCTCAAGTGATCCTCCTGCCTTGGTCTCCCAAAGTGCTAGGATTACAGGTGTGAGCCATCGTGCCCAGCCAGGGGAAACAATTTCTAAATAGTAAAGTGCTTTAGGCGGGATGTGCAGGGGATGATGATGACCATTATTATTACTATTATTAAGGAAGAGATAGTGGGAGCTTGAGGGTCTGGTGAGGCTAGAAGCAGGGGACATTCTAGATAGGAGGGGGAGGGGGAGAGAAGAGCCTGGGCGCTGGGTAGGCCAGAGGAGAAGAGGCTGAGTGATGAAAACTATAAAAGTGCATCCGAGTGGACGTGATGGAACCATGTCAGCACAGGGTGTTAGAGGGTCAAGTTGCTGGGCCCTTCACCTTGTCACATGGGAAGCCAGCTGGTAGAAGAGTGCCCCTGGGGACACCTGGAGGTGGGACCCATCTTGAGTTCATAGAAAGCAAGACCTCTTAGAGGTCAGCCTTTGGTGGGGAAATGAACTGGGGGAAAGGGCTGGCACAGGGTCAGGGGATTGGATTCTGATGTCTCGTGCGTGCAGGCCTAAGAGCCACTGATGCCCCAAAATGGTTTGATTTGCATTTTCCAATGAAGTCATCATCCCGAAAGGGTCTGATTTGGTTCTGGAAGAGGTCAGACATAAGAAGCATGTGGCTTCCCAGTTTAGGGCCAGTTATGTCAATTGGTCCCCATTTCCCCCAACCAACTGGTGCCAACCCCATGGACCCAAGCCAAGCAGTCTATGGGGAATTGGGACCCCAGGGTTCCTTGGGACTTTGGTTGAAGAGAGAGTGGAGATGGGGAGAAGAGAAAGAAGGATAAAGGAGGAGAAGGAAGGAGCTAGCAGTACAAGGCAGGAGGCAGGACGGAATGGGGGAGAAAGGGGAGAAGGGTGGCATTCCTTCTTGGGACCCCAATTCTCCAGGAGAATCCCCACTATGGGTCAGGCAGTTTTCTGCTTTGGGAATGTTACCAAGACTTAAAAGGCATTTGAAGAAGCAAACTTAGAAATGACATTCTAAAAGAGTAGAGAGTTTTTACAAACCAATCCCCCCACCCCAAAAAAGAAAACACTACCAGTTACCAAGTAAAATGCTAAAAACCAAACCAAACCAATATTTACATGTAACATGTTCAACCTCATCAAGCCCCACGTCCAGAGGCTTCTGCAGAAACAGTGATGAGTGGCCTTGCACAGTGGCATGCAGGAAGTAGAAACTGGGGCTTCACTGAAAACCGAGGTCTGGCTGAGACAACGAAGATGGCAAGGACAATCTTGGATAGTACGATGGTAAGGCTGAGTAGTCCGTAGGTCTTGGGGCTTAGGTCCCACGGGGATTTCTCCCCAAGGCTGGGTACGCAGGCTCCCTGGTTCTCTGTTGCTCTGGGAGGTGGCAGAAGGCCTCTGGTGACTTGTGGCCTGGTGTGAATCCCCTCACCTGGAGATAACCTTGGAAGGTCCCCCTGACCTCGTGAGTGAGAGCAGCAGCATCCCAGAGGGGAACTGACCCACAGCTCCACTGGCTGCCTGCTCTGCCTACACGTCACTGGGGCATGGAGGAAGCAGCTGGTGGAACTGACATGACCCTGGTGTTCAGCCTGCAGGGAAGGGAGATGCAAGCCTTGGGGTAACTGGTCTAGGTGATCCCAAATGGGTGGGTCTGGGAACTAGCAGGTGGGGAGGTGGAAGTGCAGGGGTGCCTCCAGAGTCCTGGGGGCAAATCAGCAAAGCTACTGGGTTTTGGTCTTCCTGATGAGCAATTCTGCAGATAGGCCGATCCACCCTGGTGTTTCCACTCTGGGTCCCCAGCCAGTTACAGGAAGCTGCATGTCTATGTGTATATGGGGAGCATGTGTGCAACCAAAATGGGTTCACTGGTACCAAGGGGAGGCCATGGGAGGTACCCCCACACATGCTGCAACAAGCCACGTCAAAATCCAACCAATAGCTCAGGCAGCTCATGGGGGATATGAGGAAGGGCGGGCAGCGGAGCTGGGGCAAGGAGAAGAGCCGTGAAAGGCCATAAGGCTAAGGAGAGAGGCTGGTGAGAAGGCTGGCAGGCTGGTGAGAACCGAGGCAGGCTGGGAGATGCTCTCAGGTTTATGTGCAAAGCTGCAATAAACAACATTCTCGAAGTTCAGTCCTGTTTTCCTGCAAGTTCTCATTTGGGAAACTTGGAGGGATCTCCACGCTCTTAAGAGAGCCTTAGTAATCCACATTCGACTCATGAAGAAAGGTGTCAGAGGGAGGGAGGGAAATGAGACGGCAATGGAGAATGTCCGGGGAGTGGTGATGGCCGTCCAGCCCTCCACCTTGTCAGTGAGTATTTACAGACTGACCGCTGGGGCTGGCCAAGCACCAGGCACTGAGTAGTAAGTAGCGTTCTGAGGCCACATGGCCAGCAGTATTGGGGTACAGGGCTCCAGCTCTGTTGAGGGGCCCTCCAAATCTGACCAGGAGACCAGGTCACCAAACCTGGCTGCCAAGTTGCCTCATCCACCCGGGGGACCCCGTGCCTGTCTGTGCTGTTAGAAGCCCCATGTTGTCCCAGTGGCAAGAATGCATGTTCCAACCTCCAATAAATTACCTTAGGGACTGTGGAGTAAATTAAGTTATTAAAATAAATTAAACCACCTTAAATATTTATAGTATGAAAAATTCAAATAAACAGTCTAGGCAAGATATGTGTTCCCAGGCCCCAGTCTACTGCTATGTCCTGGGCTCTGGCCTCTTGGTGTTCTCCTGGGCCTGACCTGGCCAACTGGGAATCTCTTACTGGGAATATCTTTGCCTCCCCCCACCAGCTGCAGGATGTAAACACAGTGGAGATGTAGTACCCGCCCCCTCTCAGGGTGCCAGGGAAAGAGGCCTCTGAGATTGAGATCAAGGCAGTGTATTTAGGCATTTATCTATGCACCAGGTCTAGAGACTGACTCTACCTGTTTCTGTCCTCAAGGGGTCTGCTGGGAAGGTTGGGGCCCCAAGTCACTTTGGCAAGGAAGGCAACTGCAATCACTCCCCAACCCTGCACCCAGTACATTTCCACTTTGCCTCCCAGCTCTTGCTGCACCCAGGCTATGGGCAGGGAGATCCAGGGCTCCAGAATTCCAAGTAGATACTTGGCCCTGGCTACGCCCTATCATACCCCCTAGTGTCCCAGCAATCTAGAGCAGTGGGGCTGGGAGGAGGAGGTGGTGGAGAGAAGGAGGTGATGGTGATGATGCCCAGCTGGGCTCCACCAGGAACCCAACACAGAGCCCTAGAGCAAAGCCTGTTCTTCTCAGCACTGTCTCCTCCTGAATGAAGGGATGGATGGTCAGCAGGAAACAGGTCTCTGAGTCCTTTTCCCCAAAGGCATGGCCAGACATGTATCCTTCTTGGGCTCTTCCAAGAGGGGGGATGTATCCTTCTTGGGCTCTTCCAAGAGGGGGGGCATGGGCAGAACCAAGCAAAGCTCTCTCTTAGGACCCAGGGATCGGCTCTTGAGGATCTCTCAGTGAATGCCCAGTTTTGGTCTCTCTCCCACTCACTGCCTTCCCCTGGGAAGCTGGAGCTCACCACCCAGGGGCCAGCAAGAGACTCGGCTTTACCTTGATGTGAGAGCTGCATTCCAGCAGTGGCATCGTTGCTGTTCCTCCAGGGCCAGGCAATGCTGAGGACACAGCCCCTCGCCTCACCTCATCTTGTCTCATCTTTGCTGGTTCCCTTCTGCCATCCAGGGGCTGGGCTGGTTGAGGCGGGGGAGCTTGGCTGCTCTGTCACTCACTGGGGGGGGGCCGCCCTCTCCTCCCCGCCCCAGCTGGACTCTGAAGGGTGCAGCTTGCACTTGGAAGGAGAGTGGCGGATGGCAGAGCGGGACGACCGGGCGAAGCAGGAGGTGAGAGACTGGGTGCTACAGTCACAAACAGCGTCCTAGGAAGAGGGAGGCAGGGAGGCAGGAAGTCAAGAGGAGCCAGGAGACATGGGCCTCTGTGGTACACCAGGCAAGGAACTGAGACTCAGTCATGGACCAGTTCCCAGGGGCTGAAGCTCCTCACTGACCAGTTTTTTCATTTTATTGTTCTTCTCCCATTAAAGCAGTAATGGATGTTCATTATAATATATTTTAGGCTACACAGAGGACAGTGGACACTGTCGATGGTCCTGTACACCAAAGAGATTCTCAACATGCATTTACCAAAATGACCTCATCCCCTACAGCTTATTTTGCAACTGTAAAACATGAACACTTTTCTGTCACTAGGTATGTCTACCTCTCCTTCCTTATTTTTTTTTCTTTTGAGACAGAGTCTCACTATGTTGCTCAGGCTGGTCTTGAACTCCTGAGCTTAAGCAATCCTCCTGCCTCAGCCTCTCAAACTGCTGGGATTAGCACCTTTAGGTGCTCATACCTCCCAAAGGCATGAGCCACCATGCCTGGCTGATCGCCTTCTTTTTTAATGTCTCTATACTATTTCACTAGATAGAAATAACTGATTTATATACCCAATTCACTTTTTTTTATTTTTTAGACAGATCTTGCTCTGTCACCCAGGCTGGGGTACAGTGGCATGATCTTGACTCACTGCAACCTCCACCTCCTGGGTTCAAGCAATTCTCATGTCTCAGCCTCCCAAGTAGCTGAGATTACAAGCATGTGCCACCATGCCCAGCTAATTTTTGTATTTTTAGTAGAGATGGGGTTTCACCATGCTGGCCAGGCTGGTCTTGAACTCCTGATCTCTAGTGATCCAATGCCTGGGCCTCCCAAAGTGGTGGGATTGCAGGTGTGAGCCATTGTGCCCATCCCCAATTCACTTTTGATACACATTTGGGTAGTTTCTAATTTTTTACTATTACTAACAGATAGAAATAATGATTAAAAGTGCTGCTGGGCAGCTGAGCATGGTGGCTCACACCTGTAATCCCAGCACTCTGGGAGGCCAAGGCAGGTGGATCACCTGAGGTCAGAAGTTCGAGACTAGCCTGGCCAACATGGTGAAACCCTGTCTCTACTCAAAATACCAAAATTAGCTGGGCATGGTGGCACACGTCTGTAGTCCCAACTACTCAGGAGGCTGAGGCAGAAGAATTGCTTGAACCCGGGAGGTGGAGGTTGCAGTGAGCCAAGATCACGCCACTGCACTCCAGCCGGGGACAGAGCAAGACTCCATCTCAAAAAAAAAAAAAAAAAAAAAAAAGGCCCACTGAGAAGCATCCCAGCAATCCGACCACGGCTGGTCTTCCCTGTACACCATGAACCACACTGTCCAAACCTTCTTCACTCCTGCCAGCACCAACCGTCCCCCCAACTATGAGATGCTGAAGGAGGAACATGAGGTGGCTGTGCTGGGGGCGCCCCACAATGCTGTGCTCCCAACATCCACCATGATCCACATCTGAAGCGAGACCTCTGTGCCCGACCATGTCGTCTGGTCCCTATTCAACACCCTCTTCATGAACTCCTGCTGCCTGGGCTTCATAGCGTTCGCCTACTCCTTGAAGTCTAGGGACAGGAAGATGGTTGGTGACCTGACCGGGGCCCAGGCCTACGCCTCCACCGCCAAGTGTGGAAACATCTGGGCCCTGATTTTGGGTATCATCATGACCATTCTGCTGATCGTCATCCCAATACTCATTCTACAAGCCTATCATTAGATCCAGAGGAATCATCCTGGCCAGGGGCTCTGCCCGTGACCTGTCTCCCACGTATTCCAGCTTCCATTCCTCACCCTGCCCCCAGCCAAGTCCTGTATCAGCCCTTTACCCTCACACACTTTTCTACAATCGCGTTCAATAAAGTGCACGTGTTCCTGGAAAATAAAAAATAAAAATAAAAATAAAAAATAAAAAAACCCAAAGTGCTGCTGAGCTGGGCCACGTGGGAGGCTGACACAGGAGGATCCTTTGAGCCCAGGAGGTCAAGGTGGCAGTGACCTATGATAGTGCCACTGGACTCTGGCTTGGGCAACAGAGCAACACTCCATCTCTTTAAAAAATAAATAAATGAAATAAAAGTGCTGCGATAGAGCCAAACTGCTTGCTTCAAATCCCAGCTTTGCCAATTACTAGCTGTGTGACCTCAGGAGAGTTGCTTAACTTCTCTTGAGCTTTGATTTCCTTCCCTCTTTTTTTTTTATTTTTCTTTATCTACCTCTGTGAATATTTCCATAGGCTACATTCCTAAAAGAAGAACTATTGGGTCAATGGGTAGCACGCACATTTTACATACTGAACAACATTTGGATAAACTTTAAAATCAACATTCAAACTCCAGCCAGCTTTGTTCTATTGTTTCTTTTTTTTTTTTTTCTGAGATGGAGTCTTGCTCTGTTGCCCAGGCTGGAGTGCAGTGGTGTGGTCTCGGCGAACTGCAACCTCTGCCTCCCAGGTTCAAGCAATTCTCCTGCCTCAGCCTCCTGAGTAGCTGGGATTACACCACGCCCGGCCTTGTACTGTTGTTTCTTGATGTGGTGCTGGTTATATGGGAGTGATGGGTAATTTCATATGTCAATATGATTGGGCCACCGGGTGCTGAGATATTACGTAAAACATTGTTCTGGGTGTTTCTGGGAGAGTGTTTTGAAATAAGATTAACATGTAAATTCTCGGCCAGGTGTGATAGCTCATACCTGTAATCCCAGCACTTTGGGAGGCTAAGGTGGGCGGATCACTTGAGGTCAGGAGTTCGAGACCAGCCTGGCCAACATGGTGAAACCCTGTCTCTACTAAAAATAAAAAATTAGCCATGTGTGGTGTCACCTGCCTGTAATCCCAGCTACCTGGGAGGCTGAGGCACAAGAATCGTTTGAGCCTAGGAGGCAGAGGTTGCACTGAGCTGAGATCGTGTCACTGCACTCCAACCTAGGTGACAGCGAGACTCTGTTTCAAAAAAAAAAAAACCCCAAAAAACCAACATGTATATTCTCCCTAACGTGGGTGGACCTCATCCAGTCAGTTGAAGGCTTGAACAGAACAAGAGGGCTTACTCTCCCTCAAGTAAGAGAATTTCTCTTGCCTGACAGCCTTCAGACTGAGACACTGGCTTTTTTCCTGCCTTCAGACATTTATTTATTTATTTATTTATTTATTTTTGAGACTGAGTCTCATTCTGTTGCTCAGGCTGGAGTGCAGTGGTGCGATCGTGGCTCACTGCTTCCTGGGTTCAAGCAATTCTCATGCCTCAGCCTCCTGAGTATCCGGGACTACAAGCATTCGCCACCATGCCCACTTAATTTTTCTATTTTTTTAGTAGAGATGGGGTTTTGCTATGTTGGCAAGGCTGGTCTCAAACTCCTGGCCTCAAGCAATCCACCTCTCTTGGCCTCCCAAAGTGCTGGGATTACAGGTATGAGCCACTGCGCCTGGCTCTTCCTTCAGACTTTAACTGAAACATTTGCTCTTTCTAGGTTACTGATCTATTGGCCTTTGGACTGAAACTAAACGACCAGCTTTCTTTTTTTTTTTTCTTGAGATAAGAGTCTTGCTCTGTTGCCCAGGCTGGAGTGCAATGGTGCAATCTCGGCTCACTGCAACCTCTGCCTCCCGGGTTCAAGAGATTCTCATGCCTCAGCCTCCTAAGTAGCTGGGACTACAGGCGCCTGCCACCACACTTGGCTATTTTTTTTTAAATTTTTAGTAGAGACAGGTTTCACCATGCTGACCAGGCTGGTCTCAAACTCCTGACCTCAGGTGATCCACCTACCTCGACCTCCCAAAGTGCTGGGATTACAGGCATGAGCCACTGTGCCAGGCCAAACTTAACAGTTTTTTAAAATTTACAAAAAATAGGCTGGGCACAGTAGCTCACACCTATAATCCCATCACTTTGGGAGGCTGGGGCAGGCAGATCACCTGAGGTCAGGAGTTCGAGACCAGCCTGGCCAATATGGTGAAACCCCATCTCTGCTAAAAATACAAAAATTAGCTGGGTGTGGTGACTCAGGTCTTCAGTCCCAGCTATTTCGGAGGCTGAAACAGGAGAACTGCTTGAACCTGGGAGGCGGTGGTTGCTCGTACCACTGCATTCCAGCCTAGGCAGACAGAGTGAGTGAGACTGTGTCTCAAAAAAAAAAAAACAGTTAAGCCTAGGCAGACAGAGTGAGTGAGACTGTGTCTCAAAAAAAAAAAAAACAGTTACAAAAATAGAAATATATTTTTCCTTTTTTTGAGACAGGGTCTCCCTTTGTTGTCCCGGCTGGAGTGCAGTGGCACAATCATGGCTCACTGCAGCCTCGACCTCAGGGCTTTAAGGATTTTCCCTCCTCAGTCTCCCAAGTAGCTGGGGCCACAGGCACACAGCACCACCATGCCTGGATTTATTTTTTATTTTTTATTTTTATTTTTTTATTAAGATGGGGTTTCATCATGTTGGTCAGGCAGGTCTTGAACTCCCGACCGCAGGTGATCTGCCCACCCTGGCCTCCAAAGTGCTTGGATTACAGGCGTAAGCCACCACACCCGGCCATTTTTTTTTTTTTTTCAGATGGAGTTTCCCTCTGTCGCCCAGGCTAAAATACGATGGCAGGGTCTCGGCTCACTGCAACCTCCACCTCCCAGGTTCAATCAATTCTCCTGCCTCAGCCTCCCAAGTAGCTGGGATTACAGGTGCCTGGCATCACACTCAGTTAATTTTTGTATTTTAAGTAGACACGGGGTTTTACCATGTTGTCTGGGCTGGTCTTCAACTCCTGACCTCAAGTGATCCGCTGCCTCGGCCTCCTAAAGTGCTACGATTATAGGCATGAGCCACTGCTCCTGGCCTTTTTTTATTTTGTTAATGTAGAGATGAGTCCTCGCCATGTTGCTCAGACTGGTCTTGAACTCCTGGCTCAAGTGATCTGCCCACCTCCATCTCCCAAAGTGCTGGGATTAGAGACATGAGCCACTATGCCTGGCCAAAATAGGAATAAATATTTAAAAGATGTTTTTAAATGGCAGCCAGCTGGTTGAGAGTAGAGAAAAGTAAAGCACTCACCACACACTGCTGGAGGCTGTAGAAATGGCACACTTTTGAGAAACAATTTGGCAATATTTATCAAATAACTTTAAAACATTTATTTTTTTCATCCTTTAATCTCATTTAATCTTCAAGTTACACCTAAGGAAATAGTCTGAAATGTGAAAAAAAATGGGTTTTGCACTAAGATGTTCACCACAATATTATTTACAATAGAGAAAAACTAGAAACCACCCAAATGTATAATAACAGAAAAGTAGAATGTTTGCTCAGCGTGGCGGCTCACTCCTGTAATCCCAGCACTTTGGCAGGCAGAGGCAGGCAGATCACAAGGTCAGGAGATGGAGACCATCCTGGCCAACATGGTGAAAACCCGTCTCTACTAAAATATAAAAAATTAGCTGGGCGTGGTGGCGGGTGCCTATAGTCCCAGCTACTCAGGAGGCTGAGGCAGGAAAATCGCTTGAACCTGGGAGGTGGAGGTTACAGTGAGCTGAGATCATGACACTGCATTCCAGCCTGATGGCAGTGAGACTCCATCTCAAAAAAAGAAAAAAAAAAGTGGAATGTTTGAGTCCATCACAGCCCATTCCACACACAGCCCTTCTCATGTCTTTGTGCCCCCACTGAGTCCACAGCAGACCACATGGTACCACTCCCAGCCACAGCTAACTGGAGCAAGGGGTACACTTGCCTCTAGTTGGACCAATCAGAGTTTCCTTCTTTCAGAAATGTGGAATTGGGAGAGAAGGATCTGTGTCAGTGTATCCCAGGGGCTTGAGCTGGAAGATGTTATAAAGCCAGAGCTGGGACAGCCCACCCAGTCCTTGTGCAAATGCAACAGAGAGAGAAAGAGAGAAAAAGGAGGAATATGGTATCAGAGAGGGTGAAGCTTAAAAGAGAGGAGAGGAAGACAGGGAAAAGCTGCTGAGGTCTTCAGGCTCCTACTCTTGGGTTTTATAAAATATGCCATCCTTCAATCATATTTCCTTCCCTTTCTGCAAAGTTAACTTATATGCTTTCTAACATTCAAATAATGCTCACTAACATTCAAATAAGGCTCACTAACTAATTTAAAAGAAATTGATAGCAGGAGTGGGGTGTGCAGCAAAAGATTCTAAGAGGAAATGTGAGCACTTAGGTGTGAAGTCTTGATGGGGTGGGGAAGTGGTATGCCTGCTAATGTTTAACAATTAGTTTTCCAGGAGTGAGAGAAAGAGGCCTGATTTGTAGTGTTTGCCATTTTTATGCTATAAGTCCTCCCACTGTCGCCAATCTCAAGGTACCAAGGTGATGTTAAACAGATGCTGACAATTGGCTCCCACAAGCCAAACGAGCTGGCTCCAGCACACCACCGGGTGGCAGGAGAGCAGTGGGCACGCCCCTTCCCTGGAGGGGACGCTGGCAGTCCCCGGCGGGTGGTGTGAAAGCAGCAGGTTAAGCCATGTTCACTAGTCTCGTGGCATTCAGATCATGTGACCATTAGGTCTGTGTTGTTCGAGGTCTGGGACCTTCCAACTCTATCCCAGACCAGCATAAGAACTTCCTGGGACACATGGCCATGTCCCTGAATTTTTTATTTTATTTATATTTTTATATTTATGTATATTTTTTGAGATGGAGTCTTACTCTGCCACCCAGGCTGGAGTGCAGTGGCACGATATCAGCTCACTGCAACCCTTGCCTGGGTTCAAGTGATTCTCCTGCCTCAGCCTCCAGAGTAGCTGGGACTACAGGTGCACGCCACCACACCTGGCCAATTTTTGTAATTTTGGTAGAGATGGGGTTTCACCATGTTGGCCAGACTGGTCTTGAACTCCTGATCTCAGGCGATCCACCCGCCTCGGCCTCCCAAGTTGCTGGGATTACAGGCATGAGTCACCTTGCCCAGCCCATATCTCTGAACTTAAAAACCAAAAGAGCTTGGACCGTATATACTAACTCCACCTCCCAAGAGAAAGGACAGATCCCACCCACCTACCTCATTGGGAAGGACCATGGCTCCGTCTCCGTCCCCGCGGCACACCATCCTTCCCCACCTGGGAGAGCATGGTGGTTCTGGCCTCCTCACTGCTGCCCGACTTGGTTGCCTTCTTGTTCAGGATCCTGGCTACCCCCTCCGGCTGATGGTAGCTGGCTGGGGGAGAGGGGCTCTGGCTTCTTGGTGCCCTCCTCTCCTGCTGCCAAGGTGGGGCTTGGTGCCCGGCCGCACACATTCCGGAAGAACTCCTGCACGATGCCATACTTGGGAGGCTCGGGCTTGGCCCGCGTCTCAGACATGCCCAGTTTCCAGACAGACTCCGTGCTCCCTGAGTGCTCCACCACACTGAAGAGGCTGGAGAGTCCATCATTGATGTTTCTCAATACAGGGCTGTCCCGCGTGGTGGTGGAGCGGGCCCAGGCCGAGCCGTTCTGCTTGCCCTGGTGCAGGTTCCACAGGCTGCGGTCCTTGCTGCTGTCCAGCTTGGACACGGACCGCCTCTGGAGCTTTGGTGAGCCATACTTAGGGGAGCAGCAGGGCCGCTCGATGCGCGAATGGACCTTGTCCAGGGAGGAGGAGATTTGCTTGCTGCGCACAGACACGAGCGAAGAGCTGCGGGGTGACCAGGCCTTGCCGTGGAGGCTGCTGCGGGGTGGGTCAGTCTGCAGGCCCACACTAACCGTGCGGATGGTCTGTGTGCCCACACTGGCCAGGCCCACTGTTTGGCTGGACGTGCTCTTCACTTTCCTCTCCAGTGAGCCCGAGCGCATGGCCTGGCGCACGCAGTTGGTGATCTCCTTCATGTCATCACTCATGTTGCCCGACATCTCGAAGTCATGCAGGGCTGCTGGGAAGCCAGGCCCGGCCGCCGAGGGGCTGCCCCCTGAGCTTCCGTCCAGGCGCTGCCGTGAGAAGTTGCAGAGCCACCGACCATAGGAGCTCTCAGCCAGCCCATCAGCCTCGGCTGACTCTTTGGGCTTGGCTGTGGTGAAGAGGAAGCCAGGCTCGATAATGATCTTGCCCTCTTTGTCATGAACCACAGGGACTCCCAGGCGCCGGGCCACTGGGGGGCTATAGTAGACTCGGATGCCCGTCTTGTCAGGAGCCGTATAGCTGCGCTGCATCTGCCTCCCTGGGGGGTCCTGACAGGCCAGGGCACCCAGGTGGTTGCAGTCCCTCGAGGAGAGCCCAGGCTTTTCCTTGGTGTCTTTCTCTGGATCCCCCTGGCTCAGAACTCACAAAGCCAAAAGCAGGGTTGTTAGGCAGCTTCTTACCCCCGGGCATCTCCACCAGCAAGGTAGGGGGAACAGTCCAGCAAACTTTCAAACTCAGACATGGAAGAAACAGATTTGGTCCTACGAAGGGCAGAGGAGGAAACACGGTTATGAGTGGAAATAACAATGAGTACACACTCTGTTCTACCACCCTGGTCCGCGTGCTATGTGAGGGCAGAGACCAGGACTGTCCTGTTCACCTCGTTTTCTTTTAAATTTTTCTTTTGAGACATAGTCTCGCTCCGTCGTCCAGGCTGGAGTGCGGTGGCGTGATCTCGGCTCACTGCAACCTCTGCCTCCCTAGTTGAAGTGATTCTCCTGCCTCAGCCTCTCAAGTAGCTGGAATTACAGGTGTGCACCAGCATGCCCAGCTTATTTTTGTATTATTAGTAGAGACAGGGTTTTGCCATATTGGCCAGGCTGGTCTCGAACTCCTGACCTCATGATCCACCCGCCTCCGCCTCACAAAGTGCTGGGATTACAGGTGTGAGCCACCGTGCCCAGCCTTGTTCACCTCTTGTAGAAGATGATGTTGGTGTCCAGCCCCACATTGTCTGCAATTTTCTTTTTTTTCTTTTTTTTCCAAACACATCTTGGTATGTCACCCAGGCTGAAATGCAGTGGTGCAATAGTTCACTGTAGCCTCAAACTCCTGGGCTCAAGTGATCTTGCCATTTCAGCCTCCACAGTAGCTGGGACTATAGGTGTGCACCACCACACCTGGCTAATTTTTTTTTTTTTGAGACATAGTCTCGTTCTGTCACCCAGGCTAGAGTGTAGTGGCATGATTTCAGCTCACTGCAACCTCTACCCCCTGGGTTCAAGCAATTCTCCTGTCTCAGCCTCCAGAGTAGCTGGAATTACAGGCATGCGCCAGCATGCCCGGCTAATTTTTGTATTTTTAGTAGAGGTGGAGTTTCATCATGTTGGCCAGGCTGGTCTGGAACTCCTGACCTAAAGTAATCCACCCACCTCGACCTCCCAAAGTGCTGGGATTACAGGCGTGAGTCACTGCTCCCGGCCTAATGCCTGGGTAATTTTTAAAATTTTTTTGTAGAGATAGGGGTCTCCCTATGTTGCCCAGGCTGGTCTCAAATTCCTGGCCTCAAGCAATTTTCCTGCCTCTGCCTCTCAAAATGCTGGAATTACAGGCATGAGCCACTGCACCTAGCTTCTCTGCACTTTCACCTACAAACCTAAAACTGCATACTCTGAACTGCATATTAAATCATTCTTCACCTGATGGCTTTTTTTCTGCCTGTGGGATCATACTTGACCTCCACATAGAAGACGCTAGACCCAGCACTTTGGGAGGCCAAGGTGGGCAGATCATCTGAGGTCAGGAGTTCAAGACCAGCCTGGCCAACATGGTGAAACCCCATCCCTACTAAAAATACAAAAATCATCTGAGTGTGGTGGCACATGCCTGTAACCCCAGCTACTTGGGAGGCTAAGGCAGGAGAATGGCTTCAACCTGGGAGGCGGAGATTGCAATGAGCTAAGATCCCCAGCTACTTGGGAGGCTGAGGCAGGAAAATCACTTGAACTTGGGAGGCAGAGGTTGCAGTGAGCTAAGAACACACCATTGCACTCCAGCCTGGGAGACAGAGCAAAACTCTGTCTCAAAACAAAAAACAGAAGCTAGAAATAGCCCAGAGTTAATGCCCCTAAACACAGCCCTGAAAATAGGTGGGATATGGTGAGCAAGTTCCCCCAACCTCCTGTTCTTCGGGTGGGAAGACTCTAAGCTGCGTGTTCTGCTCTGGCTCCCTGAGTTCCTCCGAGAGCCTGAACTCCAACTGCCCATGGGATAACCCCGCTGAAGCTCCTTTAGCGGCTGCTTTCCCTTCCCTGTTTCACTTCCAAGTGTTTCCTGAAAATCTGTCCCACATAAACCATTTGCACTTAAATTCTTGTCTCAGGGTTTGTTTATGGGAGAACCCAAACTAAGATGCCATGAAACTCCTGGCACACATGTTGCCTGAATCACTGAACATGCCAGGCATATGGAAGTAGGTTGCATGTGTCAGACCACTCTGATAACTCTAAGAGGCAGCTCCTATCATTCCCACTAGCCAGAGATGGGAAGTACTACTCAAGGTCAAGATCATAGAGCTAGAACTGGCAGGGCTGGCATTTAAACCTGGCCCTCTGACTCCACAGCCTGTCCCGCCTGCCTTGCTTCTGGGCTGGTCTGACGGCAGCTGGGGTTCTGTCTCCCTTACTCCTTTCACGGGCTTCCTAGCAGTGAAGACATGCTCCTTATGCTCTTGGGGTAGGGGTCTCTTTGCCCACAGCACAGGACTGGGCCCAAAGGATGCTGCTCAATAATCCCAGGAACGGAGGTCCATCTTAACTCTCCTAACTCTGGAGACAGAGAGAAAAGAATCCCAAGAGGAAGTAAACGGTTTGTTTCCCAGCAAGGATGTGCTGGGGCCTGTCTTCCATGCCGGGAATCAACACGCAGCAGCCTGAATTCCCACTGCCCCAAGCTTTCCAGCTCCTGAGTGGGTTCCAGAGAAACCATATCACGATGCTTTCCCCAACTCGGATACGGTGTGGTGGTGGCAGGAAGAGGAGCAAAGAGGCGGGGTGGGGCCGCAGCGAAAGCGTGCAGAGTGAGTGCGGGGCGCAGCAGGGGGCGGAGAGGGGCGGCGCTGTGGGCGGAGAGGGGCGGGCAGAGAGGTGGAGCAGGGGGCCAGGATGTAAGCACCTCTTCAAACCGTTTCCTCCAAGCTCAACTTCGGAAACAGCCTCCTTGTCGTGGATCTTCTCACTGCGTGTCTGTCAAGGAAGAGAGACAGGAAGGGTCAGTTCTGGCCACCAGAGCTCTAAGGACATGGAACAGGAGACCAACCTGGACCTCAACGCCTGAATCTCCTCATGTGGAGAGCAGGAATGCCGTCTTCAGTGATCTAGCATGGTCAGTTTCTGGCTGCACTGCACCTAACACCTCCACCATATGTGATCCAGGCTGGGCCAGAGACGACTTAGAATTGAATCCAAAGGTGGTGACTGCAACGAAGCATCCAGTAGCTCACTGTTCAGTTGGTGGTGACAGCAGCAACCCAGCAGCTACTGTTCTGGGGTGGGCTTGTCTTCTCTGTCCTCACCCTCAGCCCCTCACTGAGCCCAGACCCTGGGTTTTCTTTTTCCTTTCCTTTTTTTTTTTTTTTTTTTTTTTTTGAGACAGAGCCTCTCTCTATCGCTCAGGCTGGAGTGCAGTGGCATGATCTCAGCTCACTGCAACCTCCAACTCCCAGGTTGAAGTGATTTTCCTGCTTCAGCCTCCTGAGTACCTGGGATTGCAGGCACCCACCACCACACCTAGCTAATTTTTGTATTTTTAGTAGAGACGGGGTTTCCCCATTTTGGCCAGGCTAGTCTCAAACTCCTGACCCCAAGTGATCTGCCCGCCTCAGCCTCCTGAAGTGTTGGGATTACGAGTGTAAACCACTGTGACCAGCCTTCTTTTTTCTTTTCTTTTTTCCCCCCCGAGACGGAGTCTTGCGCTGTTGCCCGGGCTAGAGTCCACTGGCACAATCTCGGCTCACTGCAACCTCCACCTCCTAGGTTCAAGCAATTCTCCTGCCTCAGCCTCCCGAGTAGCTGGGATTACAGGCATGCTCCACCACACCCAGCTAATTTTTGTATTTTTAGTAGAGACAGTGTTTTATCATGTTGACCAGGCTCGTCTCAAACTCCTGACCTCATGATCTGCAAACACCTCAGCCTCCTAAAGTTCTGGGATTACAGGCATGAGCCACTGTGCCCAGCCTTCTTTTTCTTTCAAAAAAGAGTCTCACTATGTCACCCAGGCTAGAGTGCAGTGGCACGATCTTGGCTCACTGCAACCTTCACCTCCCAGGTTCAAGCAATTCTCCTGCCTCAGCCTCTCTAGTATCTGGGATTACAGGTGAATGCCACCACGCTCGGCTAACTTTTGCATTTTTTTAGTAGAGATGGGGTTTCACCGTGTTGGCCAGGCTGGTCTCGAACTCCTGACCTGAAGTTATCAGGCCACCTGAGCTTCCCAAAGTGCTGGGATTGCAGGCATGAGCCACTGCACCTGGCCTCGCACTGGTTTTCTGAACTACATCACCATTATCTGCTTTTGAGCCCCCAATAAAATCCTTTCCTGTCTCAGCTCCCCAGAATAGGTATGTATTTGCAACCAAGTCTCCTGACTGAGGGACCACTGCCTCAGGCTGTCATAGGATGAAGTGGGGCAATGTGAAGGGCCTGTGCATTCACTGTTTGGTTATTCACTGGGTGCTATATGGACAGTGCACCTGGGCTTATGGACAAACTTCAACCATGTGACCTTATTGGTCTTCACACCCAGGGAGGGGTTAAGGCAGAACATGGGATTCTTATTTCCCAGTGAGGCAACCGGGGCTCAGAGGGAGACTGATTTATGCAAGATCACACAGCTATTTTGAGGCCCTGCTTTTCATAGGGGCAAAAGTGAAACCAAGATGGGCCTGGGGTTTCTCCCTTGGAGTTAGCAGAGGCTTGATCCTCCCCAAGTTCCAAACCACAGGCAGGAACTATGAGATACAGACCGCAGGGCTGAGGAGCCCAAGGTGCAAGGGTGTGACCTGTGAGACAGGGTTAGCAACTTCCTATCATGTCCCCCCACAAGCAGGGACCTTTCCGGTGTAGCCAGGAGCCAAGAGAACATGGCAGCAGCTGCCCTACTCACCTCCTTCCAGCTGTTGTCCTGCTTCTCCAGCTCTGAGTGCTTCAGGACCCAGGGGTCAGCAGCCTTCTGCAGCTGAGCAAGGGCAGAGAGGGTGGGTCGGTAATGGGCAAAGCTGGTAAGCAGGACCCCGCTCTGAGCAGGGCCACTCCCCAGATTCCACTCTGCAGCCCACAGAACCTATATCATGGACCAGGGGCCACCTTCTCAGTGGGTAGCAGCTCAGAGCGCCCCCTCCCACCCACCAGGTGGATTTGGAAAATGATAATAAAAGGAACTACTTGCAGGCATCCTTCTAGATGTCATTATACCTAATACAGTAACAGCCATTACTGTGTGAATTCATGGTACAATTCACAGAACAGCTAGACTAGCTAAGCAGCAGCTTTATCCCATCAGAGTGGCAAACATAAGACCCAGGCACCCTTGCTGCTCCATCCACAGTGGTCATCACTCATGGATCCCGGCAGTCTTTCCTGGTGGGCCTTGAGATGGCCTCTGGTTCCCTCCCCCTCTTGGAGTTCCATCACCTCCAGGTGGTCTGTGATGGAACCCATCTCCTATAAACACATTAGTTAATTTTTTTTTTTTGAGACAGAGTCTTACTCTGTTGCCCAGACTGGAGTGAAGAGTGGTGCGATCTCGGCTCATTGCAACCTCTGCCTCCTGGGTTCAAGTGATTCTCCTGTCTCAGCCTCTCAAGTAGCTGGGACTACAAGTGCACGCCACCATGCCTGGCTAATTTTTGTATTTTTAGTACAGACGGGGTTTCACCATGTTGGCCAGGCTGGTCTTAATCTCCTGAATCAGGTGATCCGCCTGCCTTGGCCTCCTAAAGTGCTGGGATTACAGGTGTGAGCCACTACACCTGGCCACATTAATTTAATCCTCACAGAAACTGTGTATGGTAGGTGTTCCTATGGTTATTCCCATTTCACAGATGAGAGCATCAAGACTAAGAGGTCGGGCAGCTGAATGAGTGAATGATCGTAACAACAGTGCAGCACATCTCACTGTTGGCGGCTCCATCTGTGCCATGTGGCACTACAACCTTCTCTGGAGGATTGCCTTGGGCAACCAGAACCCAATCACTGTCAATGGTGGACAAAGCCAGGGGTCCAAAAGACTGGCCCAAAAGGCAGACCCCTTACCTTAAGGTGGACCAAACTGTGGGGTGATTTTACTGTTTACACTCCAGGCACACCATGAGATAAGGCCAAGGGCAGACTTCATCTGCAGGCTGATCTTGCATGGTTTCTTTTCCTTCCCCATGCTGGTTCCATCTGTTAACAAACCGCCTGCACACAGGGTAACCAACGCATCTTGGTTTGCCCAGGACTTTCTCAGTGTTTGCACCGAAAATCCCCTATCCTAGAACCCTCAGTTCTGAAAAAACTAGGAGGCTATGACTGAGACTATTCTAATTTTAGAGTCCCGGGGATGCCCTCAGTCCCAGGCCAGCCAGCATGGGTTGGTCACCTCACTTGTACTTGAATCCATGTTTAGGGCTTTGCTTCTAGGAACCCAACATGAGACAAACAGTAATAAGGGCAACAATGAAAATAACACTAGGCCACGTGTGGCAGCTCACACCTATAATCCCAGAACTTTGGGAGGCCAAGGTGGGAGGATCACTTGAGCCCAGCAGTTTAAGACCAGCCTGGGCAACATGGTGAAACCCCATCTCTACAAAAAAATACAGAAGTTAGCCAGGTGTGGTAGAGGGTGCCTGTCGTCCCAGCTACATGGGAGGCTGAGGTGGGAGGATCACTTGAGCCTGGGAGGCAGAGGTTGCAGTGGGCTGAGACGGTACTACTGCGCTCCAGCCTGAGTGACTGAGCAAGACCTCATCTCAAAATAAGAAAAGAAAGAAAGGAAGAAGAAAGGAAAGGAGGAAAGCAGGAAAGAAGGGAGGGAGGGAGAGAGGGAGAAAGGAAGGAAGGAAATAACACTAACATCAGCGAACAGCAATGACAGATGTAGACCACAGAATCAAACCAAACCCCAGACAGGAGTGAGCCTAGGAAGCACTTTGAATCTTGTGGCTATCTCACTTTATTTCCATAGCTGCCCTGTAAGATGGGAAGGTCAAGTATGGTCATCCTTATTTTACAAATGAGGCCCAGAGATCAGAGGTGACTTGACTGGGATTGTACCTGGTGGAGCCAGGTATAAGGACTGGGGGACTCCTGGTCAGAAGCTCTTTCCCACCAGCCACTCAGCTGCTTTTACCAGGCTGGCTTAATAATCAGTCCGGTGTAAAGAAGAATGATACTTTGGGGGATCTGGTTTATTTTATTTAAAAATTTATTATTATTATTATTTTTTTGAGACAGAGTCTCTGTTGCCCAGGCTGGAGTGCAGTGGTGCAATCCTGGCTCACTGCAACCTCCACCTCCCAGGTTCAAGCAATTCTCCTGCCTCAGCCTCCCAAGTAGCTGGGACCACAGGTGCGTGCCACCATGCTGGGCTAATTTTTCTATTTTTAGTAGAGGCAGGTTTTCACCATATTGGCCCAGCTGGTCTTGAACTCCTGACCGCGTGATCCGCCTGCCTCAGCCTCCCAAAGTGCTGGGATTACAGGTGTAAGCCACTGTGCCCGGCTGGGGGATCTGGTTTAAAGTGTAGGAGGCAGAGGAATGTCAGAGAGACCCAAGAGGCGGGAGCTAGAGGGCTGGCAAGTCCCCGATATGAAAACATCAGGACATGGAATCTGTGCCCTGATGAGCTGACAAGATCCACCTGTGGGTTGATATGTTCCCCCAGGAATGACATAAAGCTTGTTTCATAATTTCAAAATCATTTTAGAAATATTTTGTTGTTAATAAGAAAGAATTCTTCTTTTACAGACAGGAATTTGGTTTGATGGTGCAAATAGACGCATGCATTTGACCTGCTTTCCATGGGTACCTGGCTAGTTCTGGGATTCGTCAGTCATCTTGCCATCCTGCACTCCCCAAGCACAGGCTTCTAGCAGGTATGAACCTCAAAGGAGTCCTGTCCCTGCAGAAGAGTGGGCAGGGCCCAGGACCAGGACCTTTCCAGATTTGGGAGTTCTGCCAGATTCTGGTCCTATCCTTTACTCACTTTATGACCTTGGGTAAATCATTTTGCCTCATCTGAAAAAGGGGTTTCATGACAGTGACCTTGCGGGGGCTGTTGAAGTACTGAAGATAACATTAGGAGGAGGAAATAGGTAAGATCAATAAGCTCATGAAAAATGCTCACCTTCAATAGAAGTCAGAGAAATGCAAATTAAAGCAGTGAGAGCATTTCACACCCTAACTTGGGCAGACGTTTCAAAGACTGGTAATCACAAGAACTGGCAAAGATAAAGCAAAAAGAGACTTCTTGTCCTTCTCACTGTGCGGCTGGTGGGAGTATACATGGGCATAGCCTTTCTAGAAGGCGGCTTGGCAGTTATCATCAACTATAAATGCATATGCCCTTGAATTTAGCAATTTCACCTCTAAGAATCTATCCTACTGAAATATTCATGCATGTGCAGAAATATGCGTGTGGAGATGTTCACTGAGGCACGACTTGAATTTTTTTCTTCTTTTTTTTAGATACAAAGTCTTGCTCTGTTGCCCAGGCTGGAGTGCAGTGGAACGATCACAGCCCACTGCAGCCTCTATCTCCTGAGCTCAAGCAATCCTCCCACCTCAGGCTCCCATGCAGCTGGGCCTGTAAGCACACACTGCCACATCCAGCTTCAGGTACAACTTTTAATCATGAAAAACTGGAAACAATCTAGATTTCATCATTGTGGATAACAAATCATAGCATCTCCACACTAGGTAACACCAGGCAGCAGACACACTGAACGAGGAAGGCCTCTATTCCCTTTTGTGAACAGATCTTCATGAAAGAGGCAAAGTATAAATAACAGCTACATTACAATTTGATTAATGATTAAAAAACAAAACAAACCCCTGTAAATATAAATTTAAATAGCAAGAAAGGCCCAGTTACTCGGGAGGCTGAGGTAGCAGGATGGCTTGAGACCAGGAGCTCAAGCTCAGCCTGATCCACATAGTGAGACCTCATCTTAAAAAAAAAATTTAATTAAAAAAAATGACAAGAAAGGGATTGTGTTGAAATATGCCTTTGTAATATTGGACCTTATATAAAGATGAAGTCCTGATTTATGTAATTAAAATTAAAAGTAAGGCCAGACGTGGTGGCTCACACCTATAATCCCAGCATTTTGGGAGGCTGAGGTGGGAGGATCACTTGAGGCTAGGCGTTTGAGACCAGCCTGGCCAACATGGTGAAACCCTGTCTCTACTAAAAACACAAAAATTGGCTGGGTGTGGTCACACACACCTGTAATCCCAGCTACTCAGGAGGCTGAGGCACGTTAATCGCTTGAACCCGGGAGGCGGAGGCTGCAGTGAGCCAAGAATGTGCACTGCACTCCAGCCTGGGTGACAGAGCAAGACTCTGTCTCAAATAAATAAGTAAATAAAAATAAAAGTGAAAGAAAAGGAAAAGTCAAAGAGTGCGGCAGAGCGGCATATGGTAGGTGGTGGCTGCCTGCATGAAGTGAACTATAATGGGGAGTGATGATCAAGGATTGCTTTTCCTGCCCTCCTTCTTTTAATTGAAGGACTCCCAATTTTCCCATGCGAAACACTCTAAGTTCCTCCCTCTTGGTTCCTGGGTTTGGGTAGGCTCCAGGGGTGGGCACATGACTCATATCTGGCCAATCCACTGTAATTGCTAAGCTCTAAGATATGAGCATGAAACTGATGGTTGCCATATTTGGGAACAGCTAGTTTAAGAGTAAAGCTAGCACAGAAGAAAGCAGGCCTGACAGACTAAGGCAGACAGAAAGATCTAGTTCCCACTGCAGTCTCTAAGTGCCTGGATCCAGCTATACCTGAAGGAGATGCTGCACCAGACCTCTCTGGACAAGCACGTAGATCCAGCTATAGCTGAAGGAGATCCTGCTTCTGAATCATTTCTGTAGCAACTCTCCCTTGTGAGTGGAAGAGGCTGGCAGGGGCGAGCCTCACCTGGCTTAGGCGGTTCTGTAGCTCCTTCAACTGCTGCTCCACCTGCTGCTTCTCACCCTGCAGCCGCTCCACCAGCTGCATCTTCTCCTGGCTCCAGTTGCGCTCACTGATCTGCAGCTGCCTGGTTAGCTCCATGACAGCGCTGTAGGACTCAGCCAGGAGGTGCTGCTGCTCCTCACGCTCCCTCTGTAGGGCTGCCTTCCAATCGGGTCCTGCCCGCTCCCCGGCCCCCTTCCCTGCCTTTAGCTCCATCTGCAGGAAAGAAGCAGACTGGGCAGCTGGCACCAGGAGGCCACCCTTCTAGGCCCTCCTCTCCTCCTTCCCTCCTGGGTGCCAGCAGGGGAAAGGGGAGAGGTCCCCTCAGCAGACCCCTCACCAGGGACTGACCCAGCTTAGTTCTCCCCCACTCAGAACTAACCCCTAAACCCCTCCATGCAATAAGGGTTTGAAGAGCTCTTTTTTTTGTTTTGTTTTGAGATGAAGTTTCACTTTTGTTTCCCAGGCTGGAGTGCAGTGGCGTGATCTTGGATCACCGTAACCTCTGCCTCCTGGGTTCAAGCGATTCTCCTGTCTCAGCCTCCCAAGTAGGTGGGATTACAGGCATGTGCTACCACACCCAGCTAATTTTTTGTATTTTTAGTAGAGGTGGGGGTTTCTCCATGTTGGCCAGGCTGGCCTCGAACTCCAAACCTCAGGTGATCCACCCACCTCGGCCTCCTAAAATACTGGGATTACAGGCATGAGCCACCGTGCCCGGCTGAAGAGCTCTTTCTATAAACCAAGTTCTGTGCTGTGGGCTTTTCAGGGATGATGTCAGTATCCTCATGAAAACTACAAGATTACTATCAGTATCCATATTTTATAGAGGAGGGAGAGGTTCAAAGGGGTTATTTGGTCACACAGCGACATCATGGCGCAGTTCCTAGTCATTGCTTCTTCTGATATCCCATCGACTTTTACCAGCAGTATGGGTGTGGGTTGATGGGGAATATGTTTTATGTCCCCTCCTAGCAAGCGGGGGGCCTCGCCTTGCCTCCCACAGGCCTGCATGGGGACATGCACACAGTCACGAACACATGTGCAGTGGTCACTCCAGCAAGATGGCTTTCTCGGCCCCTGACCTCAGGGTGGCAGGAAGGGGAATGTGCAACCTTTAGACTCGATGTCCCCTTTTATCCCCAGTGGGCTGGTCAGGTTCTTGGTGGGAGGAGCACCTGAAATGCCCAGGTCTATGGGGGCAGCGGGTGCAATGGACACCGTGGAACACGCAGATGGAGGGAGCTGAGAGGTCTGCAGAGAGGGTTAGGAGGGGGAGAGTAGTGGCCCCCAGGAAGTAGCCAGGAGACTGTGAGCAGTGGGAAGAAGGTGGAATTGGGGCAGGGTGCGGTGGCTCATGCCTGTACTCCCAGCACTTTGGGAGGGTGAGGCGGTCGGATCACTTAAGATGAGAAGTTTGAAATTAGCCTGGCCAACATGGTGAAACCCCGTCTCCACTAAAAATACAAAAATTAGCTGGGTGTGGTGGCATGCCACCTGTAATTCCAGTTACTTTGGAGGCTGAGGCAGGAGAATCACTTGAACCCGGGAGGTGGAGGTTGCAGTCAGCCAAGATTGCACCCCTGCTCTCCAGCCTGGGTGACAGAGTGAGACTCCATCTCAAAAAAAAAAAAAAAAAAAAAGAAAAAAAAGAAACAGAGGCTGAATTGGGGTCACAGGGAGCCAGGGGTTAGAGGTTTGGGGGAGCAAGAGTCAGTCCGCCACTTATTAGCTGGGTGACCTTCGGAGAGAAATTTAACTCCTCTGTGCCAGTTTTGTCATCTGTCCAGCAGAGACCATCGGAGTGTCTGCCTCCCAGGGGCTGGTGATGCCCAGGAAGGCAGCTTGCAGTAGGGGCAAGCTGGATGGAAGAAGCTGGAGCCCGAGCTGTGGGGTCAGAACATCCTTTCCGAGTGGGAGAAAGCCTACCCTCTCACTTTTCAGACCAAAGGAGAGCAGCCAGTAGCCCTTAAGCACACGACAGACACCGAACCCCCAGGGCTCCTGGTTAAGGCTCCCTTGGGCATGCTGGGGAGGGGAGGGGAGGCCCCCAGTTTGAGTGGAGAGAGCAAAACAGCGCCAGGCAGTGGGGGCTAAGGGAGTGGTTATGAGGAAAGGAAGGAGCAAATGAGAACAGCCAGCAGTGAGGCTGCACGCTGGCCTCACCTGTGAACCCATGGTGCAACAGAGGTGCCTTCGATGCTCCTGTGCCTCTTTGTCAATCGCCCACCTTCCTTCCCTACCCCATTCCCCACCCTTTCTGATACTCTTGCTGTGTGACTTTAGGAAAGTCTCTTGCCCTCTCTGGGCAAGCGAAGGGGTTCTTATTCCTCTAGGAGCATGGCCTTGGCATCCTACTCCCAGATCCGACAGCTAAAGGCCTGGCTGAGGGCAAGGGGAGAGGCCTCTGACAGGTGGGGGGCTCACCTGGGTGGTATGGCCCTTGAGCTCTGCCCGCTCTGTCTCCCAGGTAGCCTTGGCCTTGGCAAACTGTTGCTGAAGCTCCGTCAGACCACGGCGTTCATCCCGGAGCAGCCAGCACAGCTCTTTCAGCGTCACCTTCATGTCGGCCAGTGTCTTGATGTACTCATTGGGCTGCAGACAGGAGGCAAAGCCTGAGTCAGGAGCTCTGGGGGAAGGGGGGGGGTGAGGGGGGGGTAGGGAGGGGGACCCTAGGCTCAGAAAACTCACCTAGAAGTCCAGCTCCGACTCTACGAGGCCTCGGACAAGTCCCACGACCTCTCTAGGTCATCTCACCCATAAAATGGGAATGACAAGCCCAGCCCTGCTACCTCCTAGGCTGACATGAGTCCCAAATCTGACACTAACAGAAAATCCTGCAGTTACAGTAATCATTACTCAGCCTAACTCTGAGCTGAATCATCTGGCTGCTTCTTCAAGGCTCAGCAGGGTCTGAGCTTTACGTCTTTCTCCTCACTCAGGATCTGTCTCTCTGATCCACTGCAGGCTAGATGTGGGGTCTAATTCACGGAGACCCTCAGTTTGCCTGACTCCATCCCAAATCTTCTCTCCTGGCCCATGCCCTCATTTCCCATCCCTACCCCAGCTCACTGTGTGTGACCCTGGGATCCTGACCCCACTGCTCTCTCTCTGACTTATGGCTTGATTTGAGGGTTCCTGACCCTGGACCACAAGACCCCTCTTCAGATGACCCTAGCCTGATGTCCTTGCCCTCACCATAGTCAATACCAAGCCATACTCAATACCGGAATACCTTGCCACACCTCTGCACACATAGTTCTCTTGGTCCAGAATAGTCTTTCCCCCATTCTCTATTAGGTAAACTCCTAATCAACCTTCAAAACCCATCATCCTTGACCCCTTCTCTGTGATACTGTCCCTTATACTCCAAAGAGAATTAATTGCTCTCTTGCTTATGATCCCACAGTCCATCATCTGGACTCTGTCACTGCCCTGGGAAGACCAAGCAATAACCCTCTGCAGCTCCAGTGTCCAGGGATGGAGTCAGAGAAAGCAGCAGGAATTGATCACTGAGCAGACCAAAGGAATGAATGGACACAACAGGACAGGGAAGGGGCTGGGGACGCACCGTATTCTGGGTCCAGCTGTCCCCCGTGCAGGCCTTGTTATCAGAATGCTGAGCGTTTATCTCCTCTTCCTCCATCAGCAGGTACAGCTCCTTCATGCTGTTCACCTGTTTGTTAAAAACCATGCTTAACAGCAGGTGGGAAGTTTTCCCAAGTTTTAATTTCAACCGTGGGCACCATGTAGGTCAAGGAGCATGGCTGGACAGTCAGGCCCCCCCAGCCTCCCATGACATCTACTCTGCCCCAAAGACCAGGAAGTAGCCCTGACAGTCACTCTGAAAGAACCATGTTGACAGGCTGGGCCAAGGCAGGCACTGTGGGTGAAATGAAAAGGCCACAAGCACTCCCATGACGCTACATAAGGGCGACCAAAGGTTTGCGTGGACAGAAGGGACCTTGCTGGGTGGGGGTTGGATTTATTGCTGATGGATTCTGGGCAGGAGTCCAGGGCCAGCCAAGGAGATCAGGGACCTAGTGCAGGATGGAAATGAAGCAAAAGGAAGCGAGCCACCTTCTGTGCTCAAGCAATCCTCCTGCCTTAGCCTCCCCAAATGCTGGGATTATAGGTGCAAGCTACTGTACCCAGCATGATTACACTGATATCTCATTGGCCACGCCTATTTTAGTTATTGTATATATTTCTTAACTATAGGCATATATGTTATGGAATTTTTTGTGTCTTTTTTTTTTTAAGACAGAGTCTCACTGTGTCACCAGGCTGGAGTACAAAGGCATGATCTTGGCTCCCTGCAACCTCTGCCTCCCGGGTTCAAGTGATTCTCCTGCCTCAGGCTCCCCGGGTAGCTGGGACTACTGGTGCACACCACCACTGCCAGCTAATTTTTGTATTTTTAGTAGAGACAGGGTTTCACCATGTTGGCCAGGCTGGTCTTGAACTCCTTAACTCAAGAGATCTGCCCACCTTAGCGTCCCAAAGTGCTGAGATTACAGGTGTAAGCCACCGCACCTGGCCCATTTTCTATGTTTACACCCTATTTTCTTTTTTCCTTTTCTTTTTTTTTTAATCCACGCATTTCCTTTTTTCCTAAAATAAGTTTCTCTCTTTACTCTAGGATACGGAAATGGCTAGAAAGGTTTTCACCAAATGTGGAGGGTTTGCCTGAGACAAACTGACTTAAAACATAGACAGTGTGGCCTGCAGGTCACTCGCTTAAGCTGAGCTTCATCCAGAGGCCTGTGAGGCTTCCAAACAGCTGGGAGGGTTCCTGTTTCCAAACATCACAGAAGAGACACCTTTCGACAGGAGGCCCGAGGCAGATGCTCCCAGGGGCAGCCCTGCTGGGCTCTTGAGCTTCCTCTCCCATGGGCGCCTCTATGTCAGGCACTGCAGGCCAGGGAAGCAGGGCATGGGCCCATGGAATCGTGATAGAGGCTTTCCCATGAGGCCCTGGGGAGGAGCTGGTGGCCTTCGAGAATGAGCCCCACTGAGATGGGGTGATGCAGGGTCTCGCTACACACTCAGGTCTGTCATGCCTGGCCCCTGGGGCATCTGGGCTCCTCTGGGGTACCCCTGATGGCATACATGGCAACTTGAGGCATGCCAGTGGTCCCTACTGGCCCTGAAAGGGGTCTGCAGAGAGTAGCCTGGACCAGAGGAGGGCCAAGCCTGGGCTAGACTCGAGGTACCTGAACCCAGAAGGACAAGGCCAAAGTGAGCAATGTGAACTAAGATGAGTGTGACCAAGGTCTGACATCCTTACAAGTCCCCTTCTCCACCCCGCTGCTGTGCCAATGACAGGAAGCAGGGGCTCTGAGCAGCAAAGGGTCCTGCACAGACTGGGACATGAATGGGCCAGGTGGGGTCCCTTCCAAGCTTCATACATTCTCAAAGCTCCACCCCACGTTTCCTGCCATATCCTAAAACTACTGTACTATCACCAGTGTTTTTAAGCCAGCCTACTGCCTTTAGTTAAATAAACATATCTTTCAGCCTGGCATGGTGGCTCATGCCTGTAATCCCAGCACTTTGGAAGGCCGAGGCGGGCAGATCACTTGAAGTCAGGAATTCAAGACCAGCCTGGCCAACGTGGAGAAACCCCATCTCTACTAAAAATACAACAATTAGCTGGGCATGGTGGCATGTGCCTGTAGTCCCAACTACTCAAGAGGCTGAGGCAAGAGAATTGCTTGAATCCTGGAGGCAGAGGTTTCAGTGAGCTGAGATAGTGCCACTGCACTCCAGCCTGGGCAACAGAGTGAGAATTCTGTCTCGAAAAAAAAAAAAAAATTCTAGGAAGGGGCACACGGGAGCTTCCCAGGGCACTAAATATAAATGCATACTCGTACCTGATACCACTACAAAACTGGATGACCACATTCACCTTGACACCGTGGCCACCGAGACTGTGTTAAACACCTGCCAGCCCCGAGGATCCTTTCTCCTGTTGGGGCCAGGACCAAACTTGTCATCTTCCTGATGGTATCCCCAGCAAGCACCCTCTAATGCCCAGTAAAGAATGCAGGGAAGGAAGCCTGCAAGCTGATGGCAGGTATGTGAGCCTAGGAGCTGTGTCAATACCACCTGGTGTCCCTTCCCTGTCCCTCTCTCCCCCAGCCCACACTCGTCCCAGTCCCAGGCCCAATCTTACCTCGAGGAAGTCATCCCCCTCACTGGGCAAAACCTTGCCCTGCCGCCAGCGCTTGAGGAACCACCTGAGCTTCATAAAGAGCAGCAGGAAGTTGTGCTTGAACTGCTGGGACTCCTGCACCAGCATGTTCTTCTCCTGACTCCAGAATTTCTGCTCCAGCCTCCGCTGGAGGCTCAGACTCTGCAGCTCAAACTCCCGCCTCAGGAGCGCTCTCTGCTGGTCCTCCTTCAGCTGCGGGGGGACAAGAGCTTTAGCAACCCCAGGACCCTGCCCTCTCCCCCGCCTCATTTCCAGGCCCCTGAACAGGGGCAGGGAGGAAGTCTGGGTGGTGCCTGTGGGTGATCCCTGCCCAGGATCCCACCACATGTGGTGCAATCTATTCAGATGAGCACTGCCCTTTGCTACCGGAGCCACAGTGACACATCAGTGAAGGAGCCGGGATTTGACGCTGGCTCTGACTAAAAAAACCATGACATCATATACCGAGCACCTCCTGGGCACCAAATGTCTCACACGAACTTTCATGTTCAATGAGGAACTGGTAAGGGTGAACGATGATAGCGGGGATGGGTGACACATAGAGAGCAGAAGGTGTGCCGGGGTTGAGGACGGCTGATGACTATGCACCACCCTAGGAAGCAATGCAGTATCATGTCTAACAGGGGGGACCTGGATTAGAGGCCCAGCCCCGCTGAGCTCTGGGTGTGCAACCCTGGGCAGAGCACTCCGGCTCTCTGGGCATCAGTTTCCTCATCCATAAAATGGTGATAAGGGAGGGCACGAGGATTCAAGGACATAATGGGTGGAAAGTGCATTGGACGGGGCCAGCATACAGTAAGGGCTTAACAAATGTTACTCCAGAACTATTATCTGGATTAGGAACCAGGCCTGATGAGGGCACCATTTCATAAATAGGAGACTGAGGTCCTGGAAGAAAACAGGACTGGTCCCAGGTCCCACGGGCAGCCAGTGACAGCCCTGTCACACAGCTAATGTATAATGGCAAGTATAGTAACATCCCAGCAGGGCACAGGGGCTGAACTCAAGTTTCCTCTGACATTCTTTTTTTGTTTGTTTTGAGATCACTCTCTTGCCCAGACTGGAGTGCGGTGGTGTGATCTTGGCTCACTGCAACCACCACCTCCCAGGTTCAATTGATTTTCCTGCCTCAGCCTCCCGAGTAGATGGGATTACAGGCATGCACAATCATACCTGGTTAATTTTTGTATTTTTAGTAGAGATGAGGTTTCACCATGTTGGCTATGCTGCTTTCAAACTCCTGGCCTCAAGTGATCCACCTGCTTTGGCCTCCCAAAGTGGTGGGATTACAGGTGTGAGCCACTGTGCCCAGCCTCCCCTGACATTCTTGATTTCGGAGGGCCCACAGATGCTCAAGGCCTCTGCCTCCAGCTCAGAGAGGCTGTAGGGATAGGTGCCTGGAAAGCGCTGGGCACCACGCACCTGGACCATTTTCTGGTTGAAATTGTCGGCCTCCTCCTTCGTAGCTGCCGCTCCTGGGTGAGCTGCTCTTGCAAACCCCGGAGGCTGTCGTGGGCCTCAGCCAGCACCAGCTGCAGCTCCTTGATCTGCAGTGCAGACAGGGACACAGATAATGAGGAGGGGGAGAGACAGGAAGAAGTAGATAGAAATTGTGATCTGAGGATGACAGTGGCAGGGGAGCAATGGGAAGCTGGACCCAAGCTGTCCAAGTACCAATCAGGCACAATGACTGTCCCCACCTCAGAGGGTCATCATGCGATTAAATGAAACAGTACATATCAAATCCAGCCTTCGTTGCCATTAGAAGTTGATCTTTTCTCTTTGAAATTTATCTTAATAATGTACTGGGAAAACTGAGTTACTAAGTTTGATGCACAAAGATGTTCATTGTTTCATTGTTTATAATTGCAACATTTAGGAAACAACTTAGCTACTAAATATCGGGAATTAAAAGATGTTTAATGGATCTATACATATGTAACAATCCATTCAGCGGTGCCCCTTAAGGACAATGTCCTTTATTGTATGTATGTTATTATGTTATACTTCAACAGAAAGTTAAAAAACAAAACCAAAGAAGCTATAGACCTCCATAGAAAAATATGTAAAGAATGTGGACACATACACTAAATGTAAACAGTGGGAACTGTGTGAAGACGTTCAGACCTCCGATCTTGACTTCCTTCCTTCTTTCTTTCTTTCTTTCTTTATTTTGCAACAGAATTTCGCTCTTGTTGACCAGGCTGAAGCACAATGGTGCAATCTTGGCTCACTGCAACCTCTGCCTCCCAGGTTCAAGGGATTTTCCTGACTCAGCCTCCCAAGTAGATGAGATTACAGGAGCCCATCACCACGCATGGCTAATTTTTTGTTCTTTTAGTAGAGACAGGGGTTTCACCATGTTGTTGGCCAGGATGGTCTCGAACTCCTGACCTCAGTTGATCCACCTGCCCTGGCCTCCCAAAGTGCTGGGATTACGGGCATGAGCCACTGCACCTGGCTGAATTCCTTCTTTATATCTTTATGCAATGCTGCTTAGGGGTTTTGTTATAGTTACTTATTGTTTACAAAGACTATAGGATCTTTTTTAAAAGGTAATAAAACTATAGTTTTTGGGGAAACTGTGTTTAAAAATATTTGTAGCTAAGCAGGCAAAACCGATCTATTCTGTTAGAAGTTGGATGGTTACTAGAAGAGAGTATAGGGAATTCTGGGGGCAGGTCATGCTGTGTTATTGATCTGAGTGTTGACGACATAGTAGCGTTTAGTTTGTAAGAAGTAACTGAGCCACCAACTTACAAGATGAGCACTTTTCTCTACGTGTATTATACCTCAATAACTTTGTGGGTTTTTTTTTTTTTTTTTTTTTTTGAGATGGAGTCCTGCTCTGTCACCCAGGCTGGAGTGCAGTGGTGTAATCTCAGCTCACTGCAACCTCTGCCTCAGGTTCAAGCAATTCTCCTGTCTCAGCCTCCCAAGTAGCTGGGACTATAGGTATGTACTACCATGCGTGGGTAATTTTTGTAATTTTAGTAGAGATGGGGTTTCACCATGTTGGCGAGGCTGATCTCAAACTCCTGACCTCAGGTGATCCGCCTGTCTCGGCTTCCCAAAGTGCTGGGATTACAGGCGTGCGCCACGGCGCCCGGCCAAAATTTTTAGAAGTACTTCTAGTAACAGAGAAATGTGTACACTGTCACATTAAGCAAGGGAAAAAAGAAGGGGGAATGTCAGTCCCAACTTGGGTTTTTTTTTCTTTTTCTGAGACAGGATCTCATTCTGTCACCCAGGCTGGAGCGATGATAGCTCACTGCAGCCTCGACCTCCCAAGCTCAAGCAATCTTCCCACCTCAGCCTCCCGAGTAGCTGGGACTACAGGTGTACACCACCACACCCGGCTAATTTTTATATACTTTTTGTAGAGATGGGGTTTTGCCATGTTTCCCAGGCTCGTCTCGAACTCCTGGGCTCAAGCAATCTGCCCACCTCAGCCTCTCAAAGTGCTGAAATTACAGGTGTGAGGCACCATGACTGGCTGCAGAACTCCTACATAAAAGCTTCGTAGGTATGGCAAATGTCCCTCTGTGAAAGTAAACGTTCATTATATGGTCAATAATATGATGATTTGGCAGCGGAAGGCACAGTGACCTGAGGTGTATCTTCTATATCTGCTTTGTCTTAAACATTTTTGCACAGCTACATACTGTCTGCTGCCTCTGGTATCCTCTTTGAACTCAGTGTTCAACAGTGTTGGGCAATTGTCACTGCTCAATAGAGTGGCTGAATGAAACAAATAATTGAATGTGTATAGGAAATTATTTTCTCTACAGGTAAGCCTATAGAATAGGCCTATTTCCTGGCCGGGTGTGGTGGCTCATGCCTCCAATCCCAGCACTTTGGGAGGCTGAGGTGGGAGGATCACTTGAGCCTAGGAGTTTGAGACCAGCCTGGGCAACATGGCAAAACCTGGTCTCTACTAAAAGAACAAAATTAGCTGGGCATGGTGGCGTATGCCTATAGTCCCACCTAATTAGGAGGGCTAAGGCATGAGATTCACTTGAACTTAGGAGGTGGAGGTTACAGTGAGCCAAGATTGCACCACTGCACACTGCACTCTAGACTGGGCAACAGAGCAAGACTCAATATATTAAAAAAAAAAAAAAAAGAACAGGCCTATTTCCTTTTCTTAGAAAATGAGAACTAAGCTATCTCGGTTTTTTCTCTTTTGCCATGGCTTCTAGGAAGCTCACTTGAGAGTCTGATCCATCAGCTTCAAGTGAGCTTCTCCTTCCTACATAGTCATGGGCTGGCCTTCCTGGGACCACTGAGTTATCTTCCAAGGGATGCTCAGAAATGTGCTCAGGCTGGAGAATACACAGGACTCTGCATGGTTCAGGGTTTCAGGGATACCCCACCACTCTGTAGGAAGCTTTTCCTGCTTCAGGCTCATTATGAAAAACAAGGAGAAGCTCACTAGGCTTAGAAGGGCTCCGAACTACCCAGAATTCCCCCAAGGATCAAAGAATCCTAGCGATTCAATAGCTACCATTCACTCTAACCCTCCCATGTTACAGATGGGGAAGCTGTGGCCAGAAGGTGGAAAGCTGTCGAAGGTCACACAGCAACACTGGTAGAACTGAGACTTGAACTCAGGTCCCCTGAGTCCCAGAGATGTGTCATTATCATCATAATAATCATCCTCCTCCTCATCCTCTTCCTCACCCAATGTGGACCAGGCCTTAAGCTATGGCTTTTTGTGTATTTAATCCTTTCAACAACCCTATGAGGCACCTTCATTTTACAGGTGAGAAAACTGAGAATCAGAGAGGTAAAATGACTTCTCCAAGATCTCACAGTATAGAGTGGATTTACGATTGAAACCCAAACTGCCTAACTATAGAGACTGCTGCCTTCCTGCTACATAAATGAATAGTTCCATTAAGTGACATAAATTGTCAAATTCTCAGTGGAATTTAGTACGGGGGGGGGAAAAAAGCAATTTATGCAGATGAGTTTATAAGTTTTTGGATCAGGCCATGAGAATGTCTCAAACTTCCTTATTTCCTGTTTTGCCCTGACTGCCAGGAAGCTTGGAACCAAATGGAATGGCCAAAACTCATATCCTCACCCGCTAAGTGATATATGGATCACTCTGCTTTTGAGAGGCCTCAGTAACTTTCCTCCTACCCAATCCCCTGCTTGCTCAGGTCTAGACCCACCTCAGAGGCATAGGAATCATTGTCTTCAGCTCGGTAAGGCCTGAAGCTCCGGCTGGGGTCAGGCTTAGAGTCCAAGTCACCAGTGCGGAAGGCCTCTCGGATCCTGGGCTCCCATTCCGGCAGGTCCCTGAAGTCAGGCGGCTGCACCCAGAGGCACAGGCAGAACAAACCAAAGATCACCATAGGGAGGGGCCCAAGGGGTGCCAGAAACACCCACCTCAGGCCTCTGGGCTCCATGAGAGGCTTGAACCATCCACCTGAGGGCTGGGACCCTGGCAGATTCACCTCTGCAGCCCAGACCCAGCTCTGGCTGGAGGCACTGCTGTCATTCAATGAATGAATGTTGAAAGGATGAACGAGTAGGTAAGTGGGGAGTGATTTTGTGAATGTGTGTCTTGTGCACAAACCTTCTGAGTCAGCCCCAACTGTCCTATCACATGTGTGACCTCTGTTCATTCCTCTTGTCAAGAAGAACCAAGAGGGAGATAACACAGAGCAGTCTATGGGCACAGTGGCACGTGCCTGCATGCCTGAAATTCCATCTACAATTTGAGGCTGCAGTGAGCTATGATCATGCCACTGCACTCCAGCCTGGGCAACAGAGCAAGACTGTTTCTTTTTAAAAAAAAATTTTATCCTCAAGGAGAGCAGCAAAACAAACAAACAAACAAAAAGAATTAAAAAAAATTTTTAAAAGGCCAGGCACAGTGGCTCATGCCTGTATTCCCAGCATTTTGGGAGGCCGAGGCAGGTGGATCACAAGGTCAAGAGATCAGACCATCTTGGCCAACATGGTGAAACCCCGTCTCTATTAAAAATACAAAAATTAGCTGGGTGTGGTGGTGTGTGCGTGTAGTCCCAGTTACTCGGGAGGTTGAGGCAGGAGAATCGCTTGAAACCTAGGAGGCAGAGGTTGCAGCGAGTCAAGAGCGCGCCACTGCACTCCAGCATAATGACAGAGTGAGACTCTGTCTCAAAAAAATAAATTAATTAAAAAAAAAAAGGCAGTCTGCTTACTTAAAAAAGCAAGATGAAGCCAGATCAACAGGGCATGAGTTAAAGAAATTATGGCACATATCCACTATGCAGTTGTTAAAAAGAAAGTGCTAAATCTCTCTCTTTCCCTGGAAATGAAAAACTCCCTGCCATTGCTCTGAGGATGAAGATCAAACCTCCCCCATGCTCAGTGCAGGGCAGCTTCACGGTGTCTCTTCACTCAGTGCCCTGGACACACCACGCTCCTTCCGCCTCTGATCTGAGCTGTGCCTTTGCACAGGCTCTTTCCTCTGCAGAAAACATTGTTCCCCCAGCCATCCATCCCTCTGACCTCTGGTCAGATGAGAGGCCTTCCCTCAGCATAGGGTCTAGGTCAAGTTCCCTGTTCTTAAAACCATGTACCTTTCCTTTAGATTCCTCTCTCAGTTTATAACTGCACATTTACTGGCATGATATTTTGGGTGACTCTGCCCCACTAGATAATAAGGGCCGTGAGAGGGGGAATCATATATGTTTTTGCTTGTCATGACACCTTCAGCAGTGAGCACAAAAAGTGTGTGAACGACAAACAAGGCATCATAATGAACAAACTGATACACTGCGTAAAAAATAAGTTGTGTAGCAACAGTAGATATTAAACAATCTGTGTGGAAAAACAAATAATATATGATAGTATATGTAGAGAAGGATTTAGAAGGGCAAGCTGCAAGGATGAAATATTCTAGATCCACTCCATTAGACACACACAAATACTGAACATTTAAAATGTGACTATTAGGCCGGGCACAGAGGCTCACACCTATAGTCCTAACACTTTGGGAGGCTGAGGCCGGTGGATCACTTGAGCTCAGGAGTTCAAGACCAGCCTAGGCAACATGGAGACTCTGTCTCAAAAAAAAAAAAACAGCTGGGTGCAGTGGCTCACGTCTATAAACCCAGCACTTTGGGAGGCAGAGGCGGGTGGATCACCTGAGGTCAGGAGTTCAAGACCAGCCTGGCCAAGGGTGAGGAAGGAGAATGGCTTGAGCCCAGGATGTCAAGGCTGCAGTGAGCTGAGACTGCACCACTGCACTTCAGCCTGGGCAGCAGGGAGAGACCCTGTCTCAAGAAAAACGAAAGCAAACAAAAAATAAATAATAGGATCTGTGCATGAGACACCTTACCTGAAAGTCTGGGCCAAGGTCTTTTGCCAGAAGAATTTCCTTGGAGAGCCCCTGGGAGCCCAAGGAGGGCAGTGATGAGAAGGCCTCCTGCTGCTCCTTGACAGAGCCCCCAAGGACTGTGTCTGCCTTCCGCGTGAAGGCGTTCAGCTCCTGCTGCAGCACACTCAGGCGCACCAGGATGGCATGGATGAGCTTGGTGTCCCTGGGGCCCTCGCTGTTGTCAGGGGCCTCGTGCAGCCGGAAGTCAGCACACTCATTGTCCAGACACAGCCGGAGGCCAGCTGAGAAGCCGTTGGCATCAGCCACCAGGACATCGATGGCCTTACTGACCAGGGCGGCCTGCTCCCTCAGCCCAGGCAGTGCCTCGGCCTCCCTGGCTCTGCAGAGTCGGGCCGCATGGGACTCGTGTGTCTCGCCCAGGGGAGCAGGCACACACTGGGCAGAGTCCCCGGCCTCGGCGTCCGTCTCCAGCATGGGCCGTGTACTCTGGCAGGAGGCGAGGTCACAGCGCTGGAGGTTGGAGAGGAGCACACGGTTCTCGTACTGCAGCTTCTTGACCTTGCCACTGAGCTCACCGATCTGCAGCTTGGCGGCCGCCAGCTCCTCCTGCGAGGGGCTCGCTGAGCACGGAGCAGCTGTCTTCCGATAGCGCCACATCCAGCTCATGCTCTGAGCGGAACTTAGCCAACTCATTCAGCAGCAGCTTGTTCTGGTCCTCGAGCTCAGCGGAGGAGCGCCGCAGCAGCTCGGCCTCCTCTTCCACGAACTGCAGGTGTCGCCGCAGCTCCGCCAAGCTCTCCCCGCACTCACCGCTACCCAGTGCGGAGAAGGCCAGGCGTGCCTCGGGCCCCCCCACAGCCACCTCCGTGATCCTTCATGTCGTCCATCTCAGCCCGCAGGCCTCGGTTCTCCACCTCCAGCTCCACAATGCGGCGGCTCAGCAGGTTGGCCTCCTCCTCCACCAGCTTCAGGTGCACCTTCAGCTCGGTCTCCCGCGAGTGGGGGGCATCGGCCAGCTCCTCGGCCGACAGCGCGCTGTCCAGGTCCCCGTAGAGCGAGCGGTACTTCAGCAGCTCCTCCTTCATGCTGTCATTCTCCTTGGCCAGCTTAGTGAGCTTCTTGCACATGAGGGCCGACTCTTCCTTTGCAAAGTGCAGCTGGCACTTCAGGTCCGCGCTGTCCTCCTGGGGACATGGGGACAGACACAACCCAGGAAGGTTAGTGCTGGGAGGCTCAGTACCAGCCATAGCATTTTGGGGGGGGCACTAACTATGTGCTAGGAACACAGGGATGAATCAGACACAGGCAGACCCTCAAGGAGCTAAGGGTCCGGGGGAAGACGCAGAGGGGCAAACATTGAAATGACGGGGCACCACACACAGCCTGGGAGTCCAGGAGAGGGTGACACACTGATGAGCAACTACTGCCATTACCACTACAGTTTCATCAGTAAAACGGGGCGGTAACATTACCTCCCTCCCAGAGCCACAGAGGATTAAATGAGCTAAGGATGAAAAGGGCCCAGCACTCTGACAATCCCATACCACTAGGAGCTAACAGTATGTGGCCTGTGCTGCATATAGTACTTTATCTGATTCTTCCAATGAACCCCCAAGACAGGGATAAGTAGGGAATGGAGCCCCGGAACTCAAAGTGACTCGCCCCAATCACATGGCAGTCAAGTGGCAGAGCCAAGATTCAAACCTGGATCTCTAATTCTAGACCTTTGGATTTGACTGTAGTGCTGCTTGCTAAGCTCCTGGCTGGGGTGGGGGAGTAAGCATCTAAGCATCTAAGAACCATGGGCTCAGGGTGTGGTTTTGGGCAGTGAAATTAAGAAAATGAGCAAGGGGGCCGGGTGTGGTTGCTCACACCTGTAATCCCAGAACTTTGGGAGGCCGAGGCAGGTGGATTGCTTGAGGCCAAGAGATCGAGACCAGCCTGGCCAACATGGTGAAATCCTATCTCTACTAAAAATAAAAAAAATTAGCTGGGCGTGGTGGTGGCGTGCGCCTGTAGTCCCAGCTACTCGGGAGGCTGAGGCAGGAGAATGCTTGAACCCGGGCAGCGGAGGTTGCAGTGAGCCAAGGTCGCGCCACTGCACTCCAGCCTGGCGCCTGGTGCCTGAGTGAGACTCTGTCTCAAAAAAAAAAAAAAAAATATAATATATAAAAATTAGCCAGGTGTGATGGTGTGCGCCTGTAGTCCCAGATACTTGGCAGGCTGAGGCATGAAAATCACTTGAACCTGAGAGGTAGAGGTTACAGTGAGCTGAGATTACGCCACTGCACTCCAACCTGGGGAAGAGAGTGAGACTTCATCTCAAAGAAAACAAAACAAAACAAAAAACAAAAAAGAAAGAAAAGAAAATGAGCAAGGGGAGGACAGGGCAGAATCTGGGATCCCCAGGCCACTTGGAATCAGGCTCAGGCCTTCAGAATAAAACCTTCCTACAGGGGCTGCTGAGAATTACCTGCATCGAAGCCTTCTTATCTGCCTTCCCCAGGGAGCGGGTTCCTCTTTTCTTCAAGGAATGCTGAAGGGAGATTAAAAAAAAAAAAAAGTCAGGACTAAAAGCTCACAGGGTGATCACATGTAGAGAGCTGTCATGGTGCCCAGGATCCAGGGAGGGCCCACTCCCCCAGCCACCCCCACCCTGAGTATTGAGCAAGAGGAGCCCTTCGGATCACCCAGCAGTGGAAGACAGGTCAGAAGCACTGGAGAAGATGATTCTGCAAACACCTGTCCAGGGTGTTTGCACCCTCTACCCCACACCCTCCCCTCTACCCCACTCCCATGTGTGACCCGGCTGGCCTCAGCCAAATCTTGAAAAGCTGTGTTTCCGTTCTCGTTTGTCTTTCATCAAAGGATTTCCTAAGTACCTGTCATGCACCAATAGGTAGGTGTAGAGAACACAGAAGTGAACCACAGAGGATGTTGTGGTGCTTTTATAGATTCCCCTTTGGAACTGAGACACTCATTCCCCGAGCTGAGCCCTCAAAGCTGAGTACCCTTCCCAGTGACAGCCATTGGTTGAGGGGGAACCACCTTGTCCAAGGGCAGGTGCCATCCATGGATGAAGCCCACATCTATGCACAGATCCTTGACCCCTTGCCTCAGCCTTACAGGGAGGGCCATCCTTGCTCCAGAGCTCCCCGTGGGGGACTGACTGGGATCACTGGCACAATTCAGCTTCCAGCTCTGCCTCACTCCCTGTGGTGGTGTTCCCAAGGAGACTCTTCCATAAACCTCTGCAGGCAAAGCTCCATCTCAGAGAAAAATCTGTCCTCCTGAAATTGACATCTAGTGCAAACTTTAATTCAGAATAAATAATAATGAATAAAATGAAAATGGGGGCTGGGTGTGGTAGCTCATGTCTGTAATCCCAACACTTGGGAGGCCAAGACAGGAGGATTACTTGAGGCCAACAGTTCGAGACCAGCCTGGGCAACATAGCAAGACCCTGTCTCAAAAAAATAAACAACAACAATAAAATGAATATGAATACAACAAATGGTAATTACACAGGAGAAATGTGTAATTACGACTTGAATGGTCATGAAAGACTGATGGCAAACAGTGATTCAAAAATCCAGAAGCTGGCCAGGCACAGTGGCTCATGCCTGTAATCCCATTACTTTGGGAGGCTGAGGTGGGAGGACTGCTTGCATTGAAGAGTTTGAGACTAGCCTGGGCAATGTAGCAAGACTCCTCAAAAAAAATTAAATTAAATAAGATGTTTAAAATCCAAAAGCAATAGGGGAAAAAAATAGACACATTCGATTACACAGGCAAATTCTGCGTGGAAATAAAAGCACCCTAACACAAGTAAAAACATAAATGACAAACTGAAAAAATATCTGCAATGTATTAACACAGACAAATGGTTGATATCCTAAATATGGAAACAGCTTCACAAACAGCATTAAAAGGTCAGCAGACTTGTAGGAAAATAGGCTGGAGATATGAAAAACAGTTCACAGGAAGAGAAAGGCAAATGGATCATGGCACATGAAGATATTCAACCCTACTCCTGTTAGATAAATGCAAATTAAAATTACACTGAGATGCCATTTCTCACCTATCAGATTGGCAAAAATCCAAATATCTGACGACATATTCTATTGGTGAAGCTATGGAGAAACAAAAAGGTTCATAAATTGCTGGCAAGAATGCCAAATGGCACAAGCCCTATAGAGGGAACTGAAGGAAACGTTACAATAACAATTACTGAAGTTTCTCAATGTTTAAAGAAGTCATTCAACTAGATGCACGATTCTATTGAGCGCTTCCTCCCAAGAGAGGAGGGGTGATTCGTGTTGGTGGTGTATGTATAAAACCATGCTTAGGCTGGACTTTTCAAGGTGGGCTGGTGTATTTTTGAAAACGGCCCCCAGGTGATTTGGATACATGCTTACTCCCACCCCCAACCTTTCACACCCCATCCCTGAAAGTGGCAGTCACTGATCTAATCCAAGTCCCTTTTTTCTGAAGCCAAGAGACAGGGACAGGGACTTGTCCAAGGTCCCACAGCACACCCACAGCTGACCTGGGACCAGTTATTGACATAGCTTTTAATTGAATTCCAAAGAATTGGCAGGAGAAAATGTGCCTTCTCTGATGAGGACCAGAGTGGAGCTAGCACAGTAGTTCTCAACCTGGTACACATCAGAATTACTTATAAAAAATACTGGTGGTCTGGGGTAGGGCTGAGACATCAGTATTTGTTGTTGTTGTTGTTGTTGTCGTTGTTGAGACAGAGTTTTGCTCTTGTTGCCCAGGCTGGAGTGCAATGGCTCGATCTCGGCTCACTGCCACCTCTCTCTGCCTCCCAGGTTCAAGTGATTCTCCTGCCTCAGCCTCCCAAGCAGCTGGGACTACAGGAGCCTGCCACCACACCCAGCTAATTTTTGTATTTTTAGTAGAGACAAAGTTTTACCATGTTGGCCAGGCTGGTCTCCAACTCCTGACCTCTGCCCACCTTGGCCTCCCAAAGTGCTGGGATTACAAGTGTGAGTCACTGCACCCGGCCGAGACATCAGTATTTTTTAAATGCTTTCAGGTGATTCTGAAGAGCAGTTCGGATCTACTGTGCCAGGCAAGGAGAGCTCCAGACAGACCCTTAAGTACAGAATATCTTAGAGCTCAATCAAACCCTAAATAGACCTTTTGAAATGCAAATGAGGCAGGAAGGCAGAGGCTGATATTTCAGATGCTGGGTGCCAAGAGCCAGGAGCCACTATTTGAGAAGTGCTTTCAAAAGCTGGAAGGGAAGAGGAGGAAACAGGGCTGTGGGTCAGACAACGAGTCCTTCTACAAGAGCCAGGAGGCAGCAGCAAGCACAGTCAGTGGGGCCCTAGGCAGGGCACAAAGAGGCAGCCGCTCATGTAGAGTGCAAGGTGGGGGCTCTGGGTTCAGCCCGTCAGGCTACGGAAGGATCCGGGCCCACCTATTACAAGCTGAGTGGGAAGGGCTGTGGCCTCACTGGGAGTTGAACCCTGGAGACCCTGCAAAGCTGAGTTTATGATCCCTGGGTGAACTCTTTCCTCTCCCTGAAATTCCATTTTCTCATTTATAACATTGGGCCATGGATTAGGTGACCAGAGCCCCACCAAGCACTGCGGACTCCCTGGAGGAAGGAAGTGAAGCGACAGAGAGGAGAGCCAGGGGTCTCCATGGGTACCGAGGGGTCAGGCATCACATGTGAACAAATGAGATCACCTAAAGCCATTCAAAGGACTGAGGGATCATGAGATTCACTGACATATAAATCTCCCAGACACTCTGTTAAGGGAAAGAAGTAACCGGCAAAACAAAACCTATAACCCAAATATGTCCACCGACTTAAGAATGGATGAACAAAATGTGGTCTACCCACACAACAGAATATTACTCAGTCACAGAAAGAAGAAAGAAATGGCCAGGTGTGGTGGCTCACGCCTGTAATTCCAGCACTTCGGGAGGCCAAGGTGGGCGGATCACCTGAGGTGGACGTTGCCGTGAGAGTGCGCCATTGCATTCCAGCCTGAGCGACAAGAACAAAACTCCGTAGGTAGGTAGGTAGGAAGGAAGGAAGGAAGGAAGGAAGGAAGGAGGAAGGAAGGAGAAGGAGGGAAAGGAGGGAAGGGAGGGAAGGAAAGAGGGAAAGAAATGAAGTCCTGGCTGGGCATGGTGGCTCACGCCTATAACACCACCACTTTAGAAGGCCGAGGCAGGCCGATCACCTGAGGTCAGGAGTTCAAAACCAACCTTGACCAACATGGTGAAACCCCGTCTCTACTAAAAATATAAACATTAGCTGGGTGTTGTGGCATTTGCCTGTAATCCCAGCTACTAGGGAGACTGAGGCAGGAGAATCGCTTGAACCCGGGAGGTGGAGGTTGCAGTGAGCTGAGATGACACCATTGCTCTCCAGCCTAGGCAACAAAAGTGAAACTCTGTCTCAAAAAAAAAGAAAGAAAGAAAGAAATGAGGTCCTAACACATGCTACGTCATACATGACCTATGAGAACATCTTGTGAAGTGAAAGAGGCTAGTCACAAAAGGTTATAGATTGCATGAGTCCATTTACATGAAATGCCCAGAATAAGCAAATTCACAAAGACGGAAAGTACATTAATGGCTGTCAAGAGCTGGGGGAGATCAGGTGCAGTGGTTCACAGCTGTAATCCCAGCATTTTGGGAGGCTGAGGCAGGAGGATCACTCGAGGCCAAAAGATTTGAAACCAGCCTTGGCAACAGAGTGAGACCCCATCTCTTCAAAAATAAAAAAAATTAGCCAGGTGCAATGGCTCACACCTATATTTTCAACGAGTTAGGAGGCTGGGCTGACACAGAGGATTGCTTGAGCCCAGGACTTCAAGGTTGGAGTGAGCTATGATACTGCCACTGAACTCCAGCCTGGGCGACAGAGGGAGGCCCTGTCTCAAAAACTAAAAAAAAAAATCAAACAAGCAAACAAACTAAAAGAATACAGGGGATTGGTACCTTGTACATCCCCCTCCCATCCTTACTTGGGGTGGGGAATGGGGAACACAGTCTTCTAGATTTTTTTCCATTAAAAAAATTTTTGTACACAATATTTTTATTTATTTATTTATTTATTTAATTTTTTGTTAAGAAAGGGTCTTGCTCTATCGCCCAGGCTAGAGTGCAGTGGCATGATCTCGGCTCACTGCAACCTCTGCTTCCTGGGTCAAGCGATTCTTGTGCCTAGGCCTCCTAAGTAGCTGGGATTAAGGTACCCATCACCACGCCCAGCTAATTTTTGTATTTTAGTAGAGACGGGGTTTCACCATGTTGGCCAGGCTGGTCTCAAACTCCTGGTCTCAAGAGATCTCCCCGCCTCAGCCTCACAAAGTGCTGGGATTACAGGCATGAGCCATAGCACCCATACTACACAATATTTAAATATATATATATATGTATCTTCCTGTAAAAAAAAATGGACACAAAGCAGATAAAGCCAAAGCCCCTCTTTTTCCATCCCCCCAACCCCCTCTCCTTTGAGAGTGCTGACTGCTCTGCTGGGGCTTCTTCTGGGCCTTTGGCTGAATTTAAGACACTGAAATAGATGCTGCTGTTTTATAGACTTTCTTTCCTTCCTATGTTTATTTGATTCTGTGATCTCTGATTTTTATAATAAGCACCCTAGACAGAAGAAAACTCCAAAATATGCAGCATTTTAAAACAACAGTCTGTGTTCATGCTATATTATTCTGTATGCTACAGGAACAATGTATACAATATAATCCCATCTTTATTTTTTAAAAAGTACATAGAGGTCAGGCATGGTGGCTCACACCTATAATCCCAGCACTTTGGGAGGCCGAAGCAGGCAGATCACTTAAGCTCACGAGTTCAACACCAGCCTGGCCAGCAAGCTGAAACCCCATTTCTACTTAAAAAATATATAAAAATTAGCCAGATGTGGTGGCACATATCTGTAGTCCCAAGTGCTTGGGAGGTTGAGGTAAGAGAATCGCTTGAACCTGGGAGGCGGAGGTTGCAGTAAGCCAAGATCACACCATTGCACTCCAGCCTGAGCGACAGAGTGAGAGTCTGTCTCAAACAAAAAAAAAAAGAGTTAAAAAATATACAGAAACTCCCTGCATTGTATGAGACTAGAGAAAGAAAAGCCTGGAAAGATACAAAGCAAACTGCTGATGCTGGGTCAGGCTGAGGAGTAGAATTGAAGGACGCGGTTAGGGAAGGCTTTCTTCTTTTATTTACGACCTTTATTATTTCTATTATTTTTGAACAGATAACAAAGTCACATGGTTCAAAATTCAAAGAGTACAAAAAAGAATACAGTGAACCCAGTCACACAGTTATCCTGCCCCAAGGCAACCAGCGTAACCAGAGTGCTGCAGCTTGTTCTTAGAGGTATGCTAGGCATGCATTAGCGTGCTTTTCTAATGATATTTTTGCTTCATTGAGTTTATATTACTTTTTTAGATTAAAAATGCATATTCTCGGCCAGGACTGGTGGCCCACACCTATAATCGCAGCACTTTGGGAGGCCGAGGTAGGCAGATCACGAGGTCAGGAGTTCAAGACCAGACTGGCCAACATGGTGAAACTCCATCTCTACTAAAAATACAAAAAATTAGTTGGGCCTGATGGTGGATGCCTGTAATCCCAGCTACTTGGGAGGCTGAGGCAGGAGAATTTTGTGAACCTGGAAGACAGAGGTTGCAGTGAGCCAAGATTGCACCACTGCACTCTAGCCTGGGCAAGAGAGCAAGACTCCATCTTAGGGGGAAAAAATGCATATTCTTAGCCAGACATTGTGGCAGGTGCCTGTAGTCCCAGCTACTCGGAGGCTGAGATGGGAGGATCGCTTGAGCCCAGGAAGCAGAGGTTACACTGGGCCAAGATCATGTCCCTTCACTCCCGCCTGGGCAAGAGAGCTAAACCTTGTCTCCAAAAAAAAGAAAAAAAGCATATTTACATTTACATTTAAATGCACATATATGTAAATACAGAAAAACTTAACTGGAAGTATATGTATCTCCCCATCCACACAGAAATTCCCTACAGCTTATTTGAATTTTCTAATCTTTTCCTGCTAAGCAAGTACTACTACTTGGTGGCGGGCGGGGCGGGGTGGGGGCAGGAAGGAAAAGTCATTATAAAAGGTTTTTAAGGCTGGGCACAGTGGCACATGCCTGTAACCCCAGCACTTTGGGAGGCCGAGGTGGGTGGATCGCCTGAAGTCAGGAGTTCAAGACCAGCCTGGCCAACATAGTAAAATCCCATCTCTACTAAAAATACAAAAATTAGCTGGGTGTGGTGGCAGGAGCCTGTAATCCCAGCTACGCGGAAGGCTGAAGCAGGAGAATCACTTGAACCCAGGAGGCGGAGGTTGCAGTGAGCCAAGATCATGCCACTGCACATTAGCCTGGGAAACAAGAGTGAAACTCCATCTCAAAAAAAAAGAGGTTTTTGAAATATGCTTTCTCTAAGAAGTCACCAAACACCTTTCCAGCAGACAAAGAAAAGGTTTGAATGAGCTGAGTGGCTTGAATCTCACCAGAAAGCAGAGCAGTGGGCAGAGGAGAGGAGTTCCAGCCTTTTCTGATGGACCTGACACTTCCCCACCTTATCTAAGCCATGTGGGCTCCCACACAGCCCTGACATTCTAGAGGGAAAACAAGGCAGGTTCAGAGTGCTCAAAGACCTTTCTCCCCTCTGCCTGGCAGCAGATGGCCAGGCGACGGGGGGCTGCCAGCCCTCAAGAAAGCCAGGGCCTGTCAGAGCCCCTTTGTGGAGCCCCCAGGGATGAAGCCAGTCTCTGCCCAAGGAAGGGGCAGATGTTCTGGCTCTGGGCCTTGGGAGGGCGGGACAGGGCAGGGCGTGCCTGGGCACCAGTAGGAATGCAGCCGCAAGGCCTGGGGTTGCGCTCAGCCCTGAGGACACTCTCTGTGGCCTGGCATGCAGCAGGGGCTTCCCCCACCCACCAGCAACTCACAAGGCTGCCTTTCAGCAGCCAGGGTGGTGCCTCCAAGCATCGCTGATCTACAGGCTTTTAGAGAAGCCTGAGCTATGTCCTCCCTTGTCTTTCCTCCAGCCCAGGAGAGAGTTGCCTGAGCCCAGCTCTGGAGGGGCCTGTGCACTCAAACACCTTCCTGCCCGCCTGCAGCCAAGAAACAAAGGCCAACCTTCCAAGGAACGAAATGAACCTTCTGCCAAAACAGCGGGGCATATTTTCACCAAATCTGGAGGAGATGTTTGGAAAGGTCTCACTGAAAGCACAAACTGTGCTTCAGGTACAACATTTATTCTAGATTATTATTATTATTTTGAGACTGGGTGTTACTCTGTTGCCCAGACTGGAGTACAGTGGCATGATCTTGGCTCACTGCAACCTCCACCTCCCAGGTTCAAGCAATTCTCATAAGTCAGCCTCCCAAGCAGCCAAGACTACAATACTGGTGTGTACCACCACACCTGGCTAATTTTTCATATTTTTTGTAGAAATTGAATTTTGCCACATTGCCCAGGTTGGTCTCGAACTCCTGAGCCCAAGTGATCCACCCACCTTGACCTCCCAAAGCGCTGGATTTACAGGTGTGAGCCACCGCGGCCGGCCTGCTCTAGATTCTAGAAGGAACCCAGGGTTGGGGTGTGCCTCAAAGACAGGCATTCATTCTTCCTCTAGAGTGGCTGAAATGGCCAGAGAGAGAGGCCATGTGGCTCCTGGTTGGGGGAGAAATCATATAGGGGAGGAAACAAAGAGTGGTTTAGACATTGGCCCCAAATCAAATGTCACAAGGACAGATGGAGCCAACTGCACGCAAAGATTTGCAACGTAGCTGCTCCTTTCCCAGGCAACTGGCAGCTCTAGACGGAAAGCTCCTCACCAGAGACAGCAGCAATGTGTTTATTTAACTAAGGCAAATGCTTCTCCAGACCACCAGCCCTCACGGTGGTTGTATGGTAACAATAAAAGTCCTTAGTCTATGTTAAGCACTTTACTTGCTTGTCTTGTTTAATTTTCACAAACACCTCTGAGAAGTTGGAATAATATTCCCATTTTATTTATTTATTTTTATTATTATTATTTTTTTAGGTTAGTCAAGTGAAGCAGTGGGAGTGGAGAAGGAACAAAGAAATCTGTAACTGGTTGTGATCAATTAGTTGTAAACACCACTGCACTCGGACCAGCCCATTCCCATTTTATAAATAAACAAACTGGGCTGGGCACAGAGGCTCATGCCTGTAATCCCAGCACTTTGGGAAGCTGAGGCAGGTGGTTCATTTGAGTCCAGGAGTTTGAGACCAGCCTGGGCAACGTAGTGAGACACCCCATCTCTTTCAAAAATACAAAATTAGCCGGATATGGTGGCATGCACCTATACTCCCAGCAACTTGGGATGCTGAGGCCAGAGGATCTCTTGAGCCCAGAAGTTTGAGGCTGCAATGAGCCATGATCGCACGACTGCACTCCAGCCTGAGCAACACAGCAAGACTCCTGTCTCCCTCCAAAATAATAAATAAGATAAATAAATGAACAAACTAAGCACTAGAGCAGTTATATCATTCCCCCAAAGATATAGTCACTTGCGAGTAAGTGCCAAAGCCAGAGAAAAGGTAGAACCGGGCTTTGGGAACCAAGCGCAGTGGCTCACGCCTGTAATCCCAGCACTTTGGGAGGCCACAGTGGGTGGGTCACGAGGTCAGGAGATCGAGACCATCCTGACTAACACAGTGAAACTCCGTCTCTACTAAAAATACAAAAAATTAGCTAGGCGTGGTGGTGCACGTCTATAGTCTCAGCTACTTGGGAGGTCGAGGCAGGAGAATTGCTTGAACCCAGGAGGCGGAGGCTGCAGTGAGCTGAGATTGCACCACTGCACTCCAGCCCGGGCAACAGAGCGGGACTCTGTCTCAAAAAAAAAAAAAAAAAAAGAAACCGGGCTTTGAACAGTCAGCCCCTTCCTCTCCCACCAGGTAGGAAATCTAGAGGAGAAGGCTGTGCCACAGAGGGAAGCAGTCGCTGGAGTGGGATGCCTCTTCCAGGGTTCTGGAGACACAACAGGGTCCTAGGAAAGCAAGGGTGGGGCAAGGAGCTCAGGGGCAACAACCAGAAGAGTCTGGGTGGGTTTGGGAGATGGGGGAGCCCTGAGTTTGAATCCCATCTTTGCCCTTCCCCAGTCCCGTCTACAACCTGCCGTTCTACTCTCTGGATCTACACAAGAGAACTAACACAGAGTCTCAGAAACGTGCACGTGAATGTTCACAGCAGCATTATTCACAGTAGCCAGAACAACCCAGATGTCCAGCAGCTGATGAATGGGCAAATCTCGTGTGGCGTGTACCCACACACAATGGATGATTACTCAGCCATAAAGAGGAATGAGGTCCTGCTACATTCTTCAACATGGATGCATAAACCTTGAAAACCTGATGCTGGCTGGGCGCGGTGGCTCATACCTGTAATCCCATCACTTTGGGAGGCGGAGGCAGGTGGATCACAAGGTCAGGAGTTCAAGACCAGCCTGGCCAACATGGTGAAACCCCACCTCTACTAAAAATATAAAAATTAGCTGAGCATGGTGGCAAGTGACTGTAGTCCCAGCTACTCGGGAGGCTGAGGCAGAGAACTGCCTGAACCCGGGAGGCAGAGGGTACAGTGAGCCGAGATCGTGTCACTGCACTCCAGCCTGGGTGACAGAGCGAGACTCCATCTAAAAAAAAAAACCTGATGCTAAGGAAAAGAAGCCAGTCACCAAACACTCCATTTGGATGATGCGTCCAGAGCAGGCAAATCGTAGAAACACAAAGCAGATGAGTGGTTGCCAGGGGCAGGAGGGAAAGGAGGAATGGGGGAGTGACTGTTCACAGGTATGAGGTTACTTTTTGGGGCCATGGAAATGTTCTGGAACTAGATAATGGTGACAGTGACACAACATCATGAATATACTAAAAATCACTGAATTAGTAATGTTAGCATATCCTAAGAGTGACAGCAAAAAAAAAAAAAAAAATCACTGAATTGTACACTTTTTTTTTTTTTTGAGACTGAGTCTCACTCTATCACCAGGCTGGAGTGAAATGGCATGATCTCAGCTCGCTGCAACCTCCACCTCCTGGGTTCAAGCGATTCCCCTGCCTCAGCCTCCCAAGTAGCTGGGTTTACAGGCATGTGCCACCACACCTGGCTCATTTTTTGTATTTTAGTACAGACGGGGTTTCACCATGTTGGCCAGGATGGTCTCGATTTCCTGACCTCATGATCCGCCTGTCTCAGCCTCCCAAAGTGCTGGGATTACAGGTGTGAGCCACTGTGCCCAGCCCACTTTTAATTTTTATTGTTTTTAGTTTTATTATTAATTTTTTTTTTGAGACAGAGTCTCGCTCTGTTACCCAGGCTGGAGTACAGTGGCGTGATCTTGGCTCACTGCAACCTCCGTTTCCCAGGCTCAAGCAATTCTCCCACCTCAGCCTCCTGAGTACCTGGAACCACAGGCTCGTGCCATCATGTCCAGTTAATTTTTACAATATTTGTAGAGACGGGGGTCTCACTATGTTGCCCAGGCTAGTCTCAAACTCCTGGGCTCAAGCAATCCTCCCGCCTCAGCCTCCTAAAGTGCTGAGATTACAGGTGTGAGCCACTGTGCCTGGTCTGAACTGTCCACTTCCAAATGGTAAACTGCATGACATGGGAATTAAATCATGATTTTAAAATTGCCAAGAAACAGTGGCACCTTATAACAAGACAACCACACCGTGTCTGTGGGAAGGCTACTGGAGGGTTAAAAGACGTGCTGGTGTGGTCAAGGCTTGTGCGGTGCCTGGCACGGAGTGAGGGCTCAGACACAGCAGCTACACCATAATAAATCACGTCAGCACTCATATTGGCTTTCTGCCTAAAACACAAGGAGGCATGTGACACTGGAAGAAATGGTAGCTGGGCAACAGTGCCACTGCAGCCCTCAACCAGGGCCTGTCACATCCCCTCTCTCTAGCAGAGATCTGTCTCCATGGTAACCACAGCAGCTCAGGCCAGGGGCTCCTGTTCCCAGCGGTGACAGCACCGCCTCGGCAGCCTGTCAGGATAGCAACGGCAGATCTTGATGACGGGACTGAGGAAGAACTGCTCAGAGACCCTCATCTCCATAGAAACCATGTCAGGAAAGAGGGAGGAGGGACAGGATAAACAGCAAATAAACACAGGCTTCTGCCTCCTGCGCACAAGCCTGAGACGCCATGGGGCACGCGAGGAGGGCTAGACCAGCCTCACTGACATCAGCCGCAGAAGGATGGGAGCCAGTGTTTCTTGAGCACCTACTCTGTACCAGGCACCACAAAAGGGCTCTTAACAAGCTTGAACTCATTTAAAATTTCACAATTAAATTCCAAATACTTTCTTTTTTCTTTTCTTTTCCCTGCCCCCTCTTCCTCTCCCTCCTGGTGCAGGGTTTCACACTATAGCCCAGGCTAGAGTCCAGTGGCACCATCATAGCTCACTGTAGCCTCAACCTGTTGGGCTCAAGCGATCCTCCCACCTCAGCCTCCCTAGTAGCTGGGACTACAGGCATGCACCACCTTGCCTTGCTAAATTTTGTATTTTTTGTAGAGACGGGTTTTCGCCATGTTGCTCAGGCTGGTCTTGAACTCCTGGCCCCAACCAATGTGCCCGCCTCTGCCTCTCAGAGTGCTGGGATTACAAGCATGAGCCACAACACCCAGCCTCATTCCTTCTTAAGGTTGACTAGTTTTCCATTATTCATATGTATTACACTTTGTTTATCCATTCATCCGTTGATGAACATTTGGGTTGCTTCTACCTTCTGGCTATTTTGAGTTATGCTGCTTTGAACACGGTTGAGTAAATATCTCTTTGAGTCTCTGCTTTCAATTCTTTTGGGGACATACCCAGAAGTGAGATTGCTGGATCATATGATTGTTCTATGTTTAATTTGTGAGGAACTGCCATACTATCTTATTCTTTTTAATTTCTTTATGGTTATATAATCTTACTAATGATCCCAAACAACCTCATAGGCTGGATATCATCCTGTTGTCTTATTTATTTATTGGAGATAAGAGTTTCGCTCTTGTGCCTAGTGAGTGCAATGGCATGATCTCAGTTCACTGCAACCTCTGCCTCCTGGTTTCAAGCAATTCTCCTGCCTCAGCCTCCCAAGTAGCTGGGATTACAGGTGGGGAGTGACTGTTCACAGGTATGAGGTTATTTTTTGGGGCCATGGAAATGTTCTGGAATTAGATAATGGTGACAACTACACAAAACCATGAATATATTAAAAAATCACTGAATCGTGCATTTTTTTTTTTTTTGAGACCGAGTCTTACTCTGTCACCAAGCTAGAGTGCAGTGGTGTGATCTCAGCTCACTGCAAACTCCACCTCCCAGGTTCAAGCGATTCCCCTGCCTCAGGTGGTCACCACCACAACCAGCTAACTTTTTTTTTTTGTATTTTTAATAGAAACGGTGTTTCACCATGTTGGCTAGCCTGGTCTCATACTCCTGACCTCAGGTGATCCACCCACCTCGGCCTCCGAAAGTGCTGGGATTACAAGCATGAACCACTGCACTTGGCTCTCCCTTTTTTTTTTTTTTTTTTTTTTTTTTTTGAGACAAGGTCTTGCTCTGTCTCCTAGGCTGGAGTGCAGCGGTACGATCTCACCTCACTGCAACCTCCACTTCCTGAGTAGCTGGGACTACAGGTAGGTACCACCACACCCAGCTAATTTTTGCATTCTTTAGAGAGACAGGGTTTTGCTATGTAGGCCAGGCTGGTCTCAAGTCCTATACGCCCAGTGTGAAGGATGGCTGGAGGACTGTTCTGGCCTCGGGCTGTGCTGTCTCAATCCAGGGACGCTGGCAGGCTGGATGGAGATCTGCCCACCTTGGCCTCCCAAAGTGCTGGGATTATAGGTGTGAGCCACCATGCAGGCTTTTGTTCGTTTGTTTGTTTGCTTATCCTGATGTCACAGATAAAGAAACTGAAACTTAGAGAGGGGAAGTGGCTTTAGGGTTCCAGCTGCATCTCTGCTAAGGAGAGGCTGGGTGAACTCAGGCAAGCTGTTCCTCTTGGGGCCTCAGCTTCATCATTTGTAACATGAGCTTAAAGTGCTTTCAGAAATTGTCTCCCCCTTTTCACTATCAAGGGTGGCAGCAGAAAGATGGTGTGAAGGTGGTGCTCTGGGTTATGGGCCAGTCCATGGCAGGCAGGCAGCTGTATGAAGGGAGGGGGCTAGCCACACTTAGCGGCAGATGCCTCCTCTCCCTGCACACTGAGAGGGCATTGGCACATCACGCCAACATGCCCAGTGGGAAGGATGGCTGGAGGAAGGTTCTGGCCTCGGGCTGTGGTGTCTCAGTCCAGGGACACTGACAGGCTTGCCCTCAGGGGAGGCAGGCAGGCAGTGCCTGCAGCAAGGAGTGTGCCCTAGCAGATCCTCATACCTCATCAGCAGCCAGAGAGCTAAGGCCTGGCTCTGCCTCTAGGGCCAGAAGCCACCCCAGGCCTTTTAGAACACAGACCCCTGGAATAGGAGGATTCCTGCCTTTAAGGGACACCTAGGCTGATGGCTTCCAGTCTGCATTCTGCAGAACCCCTTGAGCCCTGCATGACCTTGAGGTCATCCCTCCCCTCTCTAGGGGCTGTTTGCTCATCCACAAAATGGGCATGACTGCAACCTTGTTGGCATGAAAATGTTTGATAAACTGTCAAGCAGGGCGTATAACACGCTGTATACCCAACACACAACAGGAGGAGAAGGTCTGCCAGGAGGAGGAACTGGCATGAGCAAAGACAGACAGGACGGTGTCCAGGGGTCACATTCAGGAAGCACCTAGTACCCCAGAGACACTGGCCTGAGACCCAGCCCCAGCACTGACTTCACAATTCACACCAAATGGCAGGACCTGGCAGTCTTGTGTGTGTGTGTGTGAGACAGAGTCTTGCTCTGTCGCCCAGGCTGGAGTGCAGTGGTGCAATCTCAGCTCACTGCAACCTCCAGCTCCCGGTTCAAGCAATTCTCTGCCTCAGCCTCCCAAGTAGATGGAATTACAGGTGCCCACCATCATGCCTGGCTAACTTTTGTATTTTTAGTCGATTTGGGGTTTCACCATGTTGGCAAGGCTGGTCTTGACTTCCTGACCTCGTGATCCACCTGCCTTGACCTCCCAAAGTGATGGGATTACAGGCGTGAACCACCGTACCGGGCCAGACCTGGCAGTCTCTTGCAGCCACTCCACATGTGTTATTTGTGTTGGTCGTCACAACGACTCAAGGCACCACTGCTCCATTTTATAGGTAAGGAAACTGAGGCACAGAGGGCTGAATCCCATGCCTGACACTGTTGCATGTTTTCTCAATTAATCCTCCCACTGCGGTTATGGTTCTTTGAATGAGTCTCTCTCGTTAGCCTGTGAGCTCCCTGAGGACAGAAACTGGGGTGTATTTTGTTCACCATTATCACCTAAGTGTCCCGCACACAATTTACACAGTAGGTGCTCTGGAAATGCATGCTGGAGGATGAATGAATAAACAACCTTGCCATGGAGGAATAAGCTACCCATTTCCCATAAGCGGAGGTTCACAGAGATACTGGTTTGGGGGGTTTACATGGGCCCGCCTGCCCTAGGCTGGCCCTGCTGGATGCACGAAGTCCTCACCTCTCTTGGGCGCTCCAGCTCCGTCTGCAGCACCTGCTTAGCCAGCTCAGTCTCGATGAGTCGCTGCCGAAGCTCCTCGTTCTCCTCCTCCAGCCGTGCCCGTTTCTTCTCCACCACCTCGAGCTCCTTATGCAGCCGCATGGAGATGTCCTTAGAGACCTGTGCAGGGAGACAGAAGGAAGTGAGCAGGCCGAGGAGAGCCCCCACTGCGAGGCCCACTGACTACCCCACTTTGGCAGCAGAGCAACCCCAGAGACAGGCAGGTTCATATCGCATCACTGCCACGCTGCAAACCAGCAAACTGAGGCACGAAGAGACCGAGAAACTCACGAAGGAAGCAGTAAAACCAAAACCCAAACCTAGGCACAATGAGCTCCCAGTGTCTGTATCATGGTACAGCCCCCAGAAAGCTGGGAAGACCCTGTTCTCAGGAATGCCTTTTCATTTACCTGGGGTTTTTTTTTTTTGAGACAAGGTCTCGCTATGTCTCCCAGGCTGGAGTTCAGTGGTGCAATCACGGCTCACTGCAGGCTTGAACTCCAGGGCTCAAGTAATCCTCTCATCTCAGCCTCTTGAGTAGCTGGGACTACAGGTATGCATAACCACACCTGGGTAATTTTTGCATTTTTTTGTAGAAATGATCTCGGCCAGGGGCAGTGGCTCACATCTGTAATCCCAGCACTTTGGGAGGCCGAGGCGGGCAGATCATGAGGTCAGGAGTTTGAGACCAGCCTGGCCAATATGATGAAACGCTGTCTCTACTAAAAATACAAAAAATTAGCTGGCCATGGTAGCCTGTGCCTGTAGTCCCAGCTACTCAGGAGGCTGAGGCAGGAGAATCACTTGAATCTGGGAGGCGGAGGTTGCAGTGAGCCAAGATCGCGCTACTACACTCTGGACTGGGCGACAGAGCGAGAATCCATCTCAAAAAAAAATCCCAAAAAACAAAAAACAAAAATGAGCAGGCATGTCGTGCTGGCAGGTGCCTGTAATTCCAACTACTTGGGAGGCTAAGGCAGGAGAACTGCTTGAACCCAGGAGGCGGAGGTTGCAGTGACCGAGACTGCGCCACTGCGCTCCAGCCTGGGCAACAAGAGCAAAACTCCGTCTCAAAAAATAATAATAAATAAATAAAGAAGAAGAAACGGAGTCTCACTATGTGGTCCAGGACAGTCTTGAACTTCTGGCCTCAAGTGGTCCTCCTGCCTCAGCCTCCCAAGTAGCTGAGACTACAGGTATGCGCCACTGTGCCTGGTTTCTTGGGCTCTTAACACTTCCAAAGCCTCTCCCAGCCACCCTCTTGCCCAGTCTTCACAAAAGCCTGTTGGAGGGCCAGAAGCTCATCTTTTAAGATGAGCTTAATAGATGGGAGGGGACTGAGGAGCCGGATGCAGTGGTTCGCATCTGTAATCCCAACACTTTGAGGGACTGGACACGGTAGTTCAATCTGCCTGGGCAACATAGCAAGACCCCGCCTCCACAAAAAAACAAGTTAGCTTGGCATGGTGGCACACCCCTACAGGCCCAGCTACTCAGGAAGCCAAGATGGAAGAATCACTTGGGCCCTGGAGTTCGAGGCTGTAGTGTTATGATTGTGCCACTGTACTCCAGCCTGGGCAACAGAGGGAGACCCTGTCTCCTCAGAACAAAACAAAACGAAACAGAGAGGGGATTGAGCTGCAGTGGAAACCCAGAGCAAGATGGGCCCAAGACCACTGAATCCCATCTCTGCCAGTGACCAGCATGTGGTCCTGGGGAAGTCACTTTCCCTCTCTGTGCCTCAGTCTCCTAATCTATAAAATGAACGCAGTAGTAACAGGATCAACCTTACGGGCCTGACAGGGTAACTGAACCAGCTATTGCACAAAAGCCTTGGCCTGGGGCTTGCACACAGTGAGTTCTGGGTGAGTGGTGGCTGCTGTTCCAAGGAGCTGAAGCCCAGAGAAGGGCATGATGGCTGGAGGTCACAGTGTGGCCCTGAGACCTATTTCTAGTTGTCCAGGATGTAGAACAGGCCCGAAATGACAAAGGCCGGGCAGATGTCCAAGTCATCCCTATAGAAAGAAGTTAGAGGAGCTGTAATCTCCGATCCTGGTCCAGGACTCTGCAGCAACAGCACCCCATTCCCGGCAGACACCCTCTGTTCTGTCCCCTGCTGGCTGCTTGAGGGAGGCCAGGAAAGGAGGCCTGCAGGGATGAGGAAGGAAGGCCCTTCTGAGCTGGGAAATTGCAACCAGCCTCCATCTTTGCATGGGCTGGGAACTACTGTTTGGTGAATACCTACTGCATACCAAACTCATCCATCTTCACCCCAATCCTATCCCCATTTTACAAGGAAACTGGAGCTCAGAGCAGAGGTAACACACTCAGGGTCACGCAAAGCCAGTGTGGGCCAAGCTAGGCTGGGAGCCCCAGGGGTTTGGCTGAGGGGCCAGTATAGCCCAGGGTCTCCCAGGGGTGCCAGGGTTTCACCAGCAGGAACTCCATGCAGGGCAGAGAGCCCAGCGCCCTGTGCCTGCTGGTCTCGGAAATGACTATGGTGCCTCCTCCCTGCCGGAAGGGAAGAGGGCCCTCCCTGGCTCTGTCCTCTGCCTGGGCCCAAGCCCAGCTCGGCACGGACCCCTTGGCAGTATACGAGGCAGGCCAGGAAAAACAATGATCAGAAAGGAAACCAGGCAGGGCCTCTCCCCCCCCTCCACTGCCACTGCCTCTTTCTGCCCCTGAGGATCTCCTAGGACAGTCCGGAGCAGGCCCATGAGGCTCCTCTCACAGCCTCTCTGGGCACCAGAGCTTCCTCATCCATAAAGTGGAGAGAGTAACCTCTTAGGATCAGAACAAGGACTTTGCAGATGGGAAAACAAGATTCAAGCCCAGTTCCAGCATTTACTGGCTATGTGAGCCAAGACGAGTTATTTAAACATGGTCCCCAGTTTGGGGCTAGGTCACCCAGTAAGCCCCTATCTTGATCACTCCATTCATTTGCTCACTCACTCATTCATTCATCCTGCTTAGGCACTAGAGCCTGGTGCAGAGATCAAGGCCACACACATAGATGGGCTCATTCACAGCTATGTGTTCCAGCAGCAGCACAGGGTCAGGCACACACTAAATGCCTAATAAACGCTTCTTGGACGAAGAAATAAATCCAAGGGTCCAACAAGTGAAAAGGGAGGGGAGATGAACGAGTAAATGACTGAATATGTATAGGGAGTGGCACCCGCCCTCAACGCCAACCCCACCCACTGTCCAGGAAGGGCTGCGTCCTGGCTAGGGTGAGGAAGCAGGTTGCTACAGGTGAGGGCTCCTCTCTCAAATGAGCTCCCATCTGGGCCAGCTCCTCTCTACCTGCGGGGATGCCTCATCTCCACCACATCCTCCACGTGGGGAGGCTACCAGTCCCCATCAAGAAGTCACAATCCAGGCGAATTTCTGGATCCTGTGGGGTTCATGAACAACTCTATGGATTTCATCCCTCCCATCCCCTCCATGATTCCCCAGTTTCCTTCTGCCCCATTCTCCATGGAATCCCTTTCCCATTCACTCCCCTCCCCTGACGCCTGCTACAGCAAAAGAAAGCACAGGCTGGGTGCGGTGGCTCACGTCTGTAATCCCAGCACTTTGGGAGGCTGAGACGGGCAGAGCACTTGAAGTCAGGAGTTCAGGACCAGCCTGGCCAACATGATGAAACCCCGTCTTTATTATCTTTACTAAAAATACAAAAGTTAGCCCGCACATGCGTATAATCCCAGCTACTCGAGAAGCTGAGGCAGGAGAACTGCTAGAACCCAGGAGGCGGAGGTTGCAGTGAACTGAGATCATGCCACAGCACTCCAGCCTGGGCGAGAGAGCAAGACTTTATCTCAAAAAACAACAACAACAAAAAATCATAACTCCAGGCAGCCAGACTGGGAGGCAAGAGCCTTGTGGCCTGGGCTTGTCCCTGCTCCTCGGTGAGCCTCAGTGGTCCTGGGCCCCCTTGGCCCTCACAAGTGATTTACAGAATCTGCTAGCACATCCCCCCAGTGCTCACCATGCACTTTTCATCCCATTGGGAAACACTTTGATTATTATTCCCATTCTGAGGCTGAGAAAGGAAAGGTCACTTCCCAAGGTCACCCAGCTAGGAAGGCTGTAGAACCCAGGTTTGAAATCAAGTGGGTCAACTCTAAAGTCTCTTGGCCCAATCTTGCCGTATAGGCTCAACTCGTGAAAACACATTGCTTTAACATCAACAATAAAAGTATTAATAATAAGCTCCAACAGTGGGCTTACTGTGCCAGGCACTTGCAGGGCCCACGTGTCTGTTTCATTTGATCCTCCCGGCTACCCTCAAGGTAGGGGGGCTGAGATACTAAGGGAGGCGCGGCAGCTGCAGCTTCCGGAAACCAGGGCAAATCCCCCAAAGCACAAACAAATGCACTCAGCCATGAGGTCACTGTTTACAGTGCTCGGGCCTGGCTCCTGCCAAGTGCAACCAGCAGCCTCCAGCCCCTGCTCCCGGGCATCAGGCCCCTTGGCTCCTGGACCTCTGTCATCCTGATCCTCAGGGAGAGGGGATGTGAGCTCTCACAAAAGAGCAGCCCCTGGCCGGGCGTGGTGGCTGATGCCTGCAATTCCAATACTTTGGGAGATCAAGGTAGGAGGACTGCTTGAGGCCAGGAGTTCAAGACCAGCTTGAGCAAAATAGGGAGATCCCCCATCTCTATAAAAAATACAAAACTTAGCAGGGCATGATGGCATGTACCTGTAGTACCAGCTACTTGGGAGGCTGAGGCAGGAGGATCCCTTGAGCCCAGGAGGTCAAGGCTGCAGTGAGCTGTAACTGGCTGCTGCACTGCAGCCTGGGTGACAAAGTAAGACTATGTCTCAAAAAAGAAACAAACAAACAAACAAGGCTGGGTGCGGTGGCTCATGCCTGTAAATCTGACACTCTGGGAGGCCAAGGCCGGCCCATCACTTGAGGTCAGGAGTTCAAGACCACACTGGTCAACATGGTGAAACCCCATCTCTACTTAAAAAATCACAAAAATTAGCTGGGCATGGTAGCACGCCTGTAATCCCAGCTACTCAGGAGGCTGAAGCAGGAGAATCACTTGAACCCAGGAGGTGGAGGTTGCAGTAAGCCGAGATCACGCCACTGCACTCCAGCCTGGCTGACAGAGGGAGACTTCATCTCAAAAAAAAAAAAAAAAAAAAAGAGCACCCTCCTGGCCAGTATTCTGGACTCCATGTGGCTGAATCCTCCTACAAACCCCAGGAGGAGTGGAAATGTCACCCCTACTCTACAGATGAGGAAACTGAGGCTCAAAGAAGGGAGGTAACCTGCACAGGTCACCTAGGAATTAAACCCAAAGCCAGAACATTATCTCCAGCAACATCTATATCTATGGAAGGGAGCGTGCTCCTGGTGTGTCCTTGGCTTCTCACAGGAGTCACTTTAGACAAGAATTGAGATCCCCGATTCCCTGGACTTGACCCCCTCATATCCGGTCTCAGGACCTGAGGGGTCCTGGGAATCTGCATTGTGAATAAGCCTTCCTGGTGATTTTTATTCACCCTGTGAGGCTGAGATCCTGGCCTACCCTCCCTACCCTTGCCCCAGACTACCAGTCTACTACTACCAACCAGTCCTACTAGTCTACTGCTACTAGTCCTACAGATCTATTGCTTAGAAGAACTTATACTTACTGTGTAAGTTCTTCTGAGCAATAGAAAACCACAACCAGACCAGGCCCAGTGGCTCACACCTGTAATCCCAGCACTTTGGGAGGCCAAGGCAGGTGGATCACCTGATGTCAGGAGACCAGCCTGGCCAACATGGAGAAACTATCTCTATTAAAAATACAAAATTAGCCGGATGTGGTGGCAGGTGCCTGTAATCTGAGCTACTTGGGAAGCTGAGGCAGGAAAATTGCTGGAGCCCGGGAGGTAGAGGTTGCAGTGAGCCAAGACCACACCAGTGCACTCCAGCCTGGGTGACAAGAGTGCTTCTTTTTTAATCTCAAAAGAAAAAAAAGAAAAGGAAAACCACAATCAATACACGTTTATTTGTCAGACCTAGAGTTTAATATTCTCATCACTTGAACACTTGAATTATTTCATTTTATCCTCATAAGAATCTCTAGAGGGAGGGACTCCTTTTTCTCCATTTTCCACATGAGGAGACAAGCTCAGAGATGTGAAGAAACTTACCACTTACCCAAGGTCACACAGCAAACAAGTGGCACAGCAGCTCTCCACCCCTGACCTTGCCCTCCTCATGCTGGGCAAAGGCCCCACTGAGGTTCTGCAGGTACTGTCAATTGTGAGGACCAGCAGAGAGGGAGAGCCTGGGGTTGGGGGGGGGGGGCTCTGAGGCCTGTGGTTTCATTCATGACCCCCTCCCCCAATACCCCTCTGCTCAATAAAATCACTGGAGCTCAAAAGCCTTGAAGATTCAGCTGGTCTAAAGCCATATTTAACATAAGGGGAAATTGAGGCACCAAGAGGTAGGGGCCAGTCAGGGCATGTGCCAAGGAGCTGGCAGAGCAAGTCAGGGGAGACCCGAGGTACCCTCCTAGGCCAGCTCCCCACCCCACCCCACTCACAAGCCCTCTAAGACAAAGCAAGGGAAGTTCGCATTCTCATAACCTCCCAAAAACCCCGGAATGGTCCCAGCGCATGGGGATCAGGGTGGTGGCCAGGGGTGTCTGTCCAGCTCAGGCCCCAGGCCGGCAGATGAGCTCAGCGCTCCAGCTGCAGGGTGGGGAGAGGAGGGGAGCGAAGGGGCAAGGTGGATGCTGATTGGCTAATTCAAATCCCAACAGAAGGGGCCCCTCCTCTCCGCCCAGACTCGGGAGAGCCACACACACACTCCCCACACCCTGCCCCCACACCCCCCTCCCCCGCTGCCACTGCTCGGGCCCCACCCACGGAGGCACCGCAGCCGCATCTCCTCCAGGTCCGAGCCTCTCCTCCGCCCCTTCCTCATCTTTCTGAAGTCTGACATTTTTTTGGGTCCCTCCCAGAAATCTTCCACTATGTAGGCCCAAACACAGATTCTTCTGAGCTTCTCCAGCTATCCCCTCCCCACCCCTCCCCTCCCTACTGCCTTTCCCCCACCCCCCACCCCCCACCCCACACCCCACTCCTCCCAATCCAGTGATTGGAATCTGAATATGCCGGGGATCTGCCCTGTCAAGTAGAGGTACGCTTTGAACTTAAGAGACTAACTCATTCTTTTTCTCTTTTTTCAAGAGAAGCAAGGTCTTGCTCTATTGCCCAGGCTGGAGGGCGGTGGTGCAATCATAGCTCACTGCAACCTTGAACTCCTGGCCTTGGTCATGCGAGTAGCTGGGACTCTAGGCACTTACCACCACACCCTTTTTTTTTTTTTTTTGAGACAGAGTTTAACTCTGTCACCCAGACTGGACTGCAATGGCATGATCTCAGCTCACTGCAACCTGGGCCTCCCAGGTTCAAGCAATTCATCTGCCTCAGCCTCCTGAGTAGCTGGGACTCCAGGCGTATGCCACCACACCCAGCTAATTTTGTATTTTTAGTGGAGATGGAGTTTCACCATGTTGGCCAGGCTGGTCTTGAACTCCTGATCGCAGGTGATCTGCCCACCTTGGCCTCCCGAAGTGCTGGGATTACAGGTGTGAGCCACTGCGCCTGGCCCGCATTATTTCATTTAATCCTCATAGAACCCTGTGAGATAGAGATAACAAACCCATTTTACAGATAAGGACACTGAAATAGGTGACTTTGTTTGAAATCATGAAATTCAGATATATTGGCGCCAAGATTTAAACCAGGCTTGACCAACTCCAGGCCTTCACTACTTTCCATTAGCATAATTAAGAAACCTCTGCCTGGCACAGTGGTTCATGCCTGTAATCCCAGCACTCTGGGAGGCCAAGGCAGGAGTATCACTTGAGCCCAGGAGTTTGAGACCAGCCTGGGCAACATAATGAAATCCCCAACTCTACAAAAAATAAAAAAATTATCCAGGCTTGGTGGTGTGCACCTGTAGTCCTAGCTACTCAGGAGGCTGAGGTGGGGGGATCCCTTGAGCCCAGGAGGTGAAGGCTTCAGTGAGCTAAGGTCACATCACTGCCTCATGCCTCCTAGACAACAGAGTCAGACCTATTCTCTAAAAAAACACAAGAAGAAAAAGAAACCTCCATGGAACAGTGCAGGGACACATTGGAGCCCAGCACCAGGTGTGTGGTTGATACTCAATAAACAGTAGCTGCTCAGCCAGGCGAGGTGGCTCACACCTGTAATCCCTGCACTTTGGGAGGCCGAGGCAGGTGGATCCTCTGAGGTCAGGAGTTCAAGACCAGCCTGGCCAACATGGTGAAACCCCGTCTCTCTAAAAATACAAACATTAGCCGGGGATGGGGGCAGGCCCCTGTAATCCCAGCTACTCAGGAGGCTGAGGCAGGAGAATTGCTTGAACTCGGGAGGTGGAGGTTGCAGTGAGCCAAGATTGCGCACTGCATTCTAGCCCAGGCAACAAGAGAGAAACTCCATCTCAAAAAACAAAAACAAAAACAAAAACAGTAGCTGCTGCTAGAAGGAAGGATTCATATTATGATATCACTTTCGGCACCCTTGATAGAAGGCCTATGAGTTCACCAGGAATTCCTACTTAGATGAGGAAACTGAGGCCTAGAGAGGTGGTAGAACTTGGCCACAGACACACAGAAGTGAGATGCAAGGCCAACCTGGGCCCCATTAGACTGTGGTTCCATCCCAGCAACGAGGGCACCCAAGAGGGTTGGGGGAGACCCCCGGGCTGACCTTGACATCCTGCTCCAGACCGCGGATAAGCTCGCCGTCCACCTGGCCAGTCTGGGGCAGCACGCAGACTGCGGCGCTCGGCTTTGCGCAGCCGGTACTGCAGGATGCGGCAGGTCTTGCTGGCCTGGTCCAGCTGCTGCCGCAGCTCCTGCAGCTGATACACGTCCTCCTCCATATAGACGTCCCGCATCTCCAGCATCTCGGCCCGCAGCTCCTCAATCTCGTCCTGCAGAGGGAAGAAGGAGTCAGGTCACTGGGCTCACAGTAGCAGCTAGGAAGCCTGAATGCCAGCCACACCCAGTGCTGAACAAGGCACTACAGGGGACCTGGATGTGGGAGGCTGAAGGGCAGACCTCCAAAGATGTCCATGGACAGTCCCAGAATCTGTGCATGTCACCTTACATGGCAAAAGGGACTTTGCAGATATGAGTAAATAAGGATCCCAAGACAGGGAAACAGAAGCAGAGGCTAGAGTGAGATGCTTTGATGATGGAGGAGGGGCTGCTGCTAGAAGGCAAGGAAAAGGATTCTCCCCCGGGAGCCTTCCCAAGGAATGCAGCCCTGCCCCGACCGTGATTTCAGGGCTTCTGACCTCTAGGACCAGAGGATAATAACCTGGTGTTCTTTTAAGCCACTAAATTTGTAGTGATTTGTTACAGAAGCAACAGGAAACTAACACACTGGGGAAGCAGCAGAGGCCATTTAAGAAATATGGATGAGCATCAACTATGTATGTAGTAGGCCCTGTGCTAAGCACAGGGGCAGGGAGGTACAGTGGGTCCAGCCCCTTCTATGTATTCTGTATGGAGCCCCAAGCTTCATGGGGAAGATACACAGTAAACCAGCAAATAATAATAACAAAAAACACCGGCTAGGCATGGTGGCTCACACCTGTAATCCTGGCACTTTGGGAGGCCGTGGCGGGCAGATCATTTGAGGTCAGGAGTTCGAGATCAGCCTAGCCAACATGGTAAAACCCTGTCGGTACTAAAAATACATAAAAGAAAAGAAAAAAAAAGCCAGGTGTGGTGGTGCACACCTGTAATTCTAGCTCCTTAGGAGGCTGAGCATGAGAATCACTTCAACACAGGAGGCAGAGGTTGCAATGAACCGAGACTGCACCATTGTACTGCAGCCTGGGTGACAGAGTGAGACCCTGTCTCCAAGAAAAACAAAAACAAAAACACCTCAGATACTTTAAGTGCTATAAAAACAAAACCAAAACCAAATCAAACAACGTGAATAATATGATAGAGTGATGGGGGAGGCTGCTATGTTAGGGGACATGATCAGGGAGGCTGTCTCTACAAAAGACACATTTTAGCTGAGACAAGAAGGAACAGCCATGTAGAAAAAGCCAGGGAGAGGTCATTCCAGGCAGAGGGAACAGTGTGTGCCAAGGCTCAGAGGCAGGAAAGAGCTTGGCGTGTCCAGGTACAACAAGGAGGCCAGGGCAGCTACTGGGTTAATTTGAGGCTGAGGATACTGACAGGAGTCAGCCACCTGGGGCTTTGAAGGGTCAAGTACAATCTGGGTTCGGCGTTCGTTTTGAGACAGGGTCTCACTCTGTTACCCAGGCTGGAGTGCAGTGGTACAATCTCAGCTCACTGCAACCTCTGCCTCCCAGGCTCAAGCCACCCTCCCATCTTAGCCTCTTAAGTCATTGGGACCACAGGCGTACAACCCCATGTCTGGCCAATTTTTGTTTGTTTGTTTTTATAGAGACAGGGTTTTGCCATGTTGCCCAGGCTGGTCACAAACTCCTGAGCTCAAGCAATCTGCCCGCCTCACCCTCCCAAAGTGCTGGGATTACAGGCATAAGCCACCATGCCCAGCCTGGGTTTGGGTTTTAAGCAGAGAAGGTAACAGTATGACCTCACTTCCTCAAGGCAGCTTCTGCTACTGCTGTCATCAGCTTTCAGCTGTTCCTCACTTCTCCTTTGTATTCATTATTAGCAAATCTGCAGTTCTATGTTTAATAGTTTGTCTCCCAGTCAAACCATGAGTGCCTAGAGGCCACCCCACCTGGCCTAGCAGGCGGTAGGCTCCCAAAAAATATTAACAGAATGGAGGCATGTATGTTCAGTTTGGTTCAAAAACAACAAAAAAGAAAACCAATGTGCAACAATCATTAGATACTAAGTGTAAGGGGGGAGGGAAGTAGAATTACGCAGAAGAAATGCATGATTGTTATGTCTTGTACAAATGTGAAAACCCAGTCACAAATGGGAATGATAATACCTACTCTAAGTGTGACCGAATGATTTAAATAAGATTGTATATTAAGAAGGGAAAACTGGACAGGTGTGGTGGCTCACGCCTATAATCCCAGCACTTTGGGAGGCCGAAATGGGCAGATCACCTGAGACCAGGAGTTCAAGATCAGCCTGGCCAACATGATGAAACTCTGTCTCTACTAAAAATACAAAAATTAGCCAGGCGTAGTGTGGCGCACGCCTGTAATTCTAGCTACTTGGGAGGCTGAAGCAGGAGAATCGTTTGAACCTGGGAGGCGGAGGTTGCAGTGAGCTGAGATTGCACCACTGCATTCCAGCCTGGGCGGCAGAGCAAGACTCTGTCTCTAAATAAATAAATAAATAAATAAATAAATAAATAAATAAAGCTGGGAGCGGCAGCACACTCCTGTAATCCCAGCACTTTGGGAGGCTGAGGCGGGTGGATCACAAGGTCAAGAGATCGAGGCCATCCTGGCCAAAACGGTGAAACCCCGTCTCTACTAAAAATACAAAAATTAACTGGGTGTGGTGGCATGCACCTGTAGTCCCAGCTACTCGGGAGACTGAGGCAGGAGAATTGCTTGAATCCGGGAGGTGGAGGTTGCAGTGAGCCGAGACTGTACCACTTCACTCCAAACTGGCAGCAGAGTGAGACTCTGTCTCAAAAAAAAAACCAAAACCAAAACCAAAAATAAAATAAATAAAATGAAGAGAAACTGAGTCACCAGGGATGAATGACCTGCTAGAGGCATCCCTGAGGAGCCAGAGGAAGCACTTAGGATGGTGCTGATGGAAGCAGGGATGGGGGGGGTCTAAGGGGCAAAAAGGCCTCTGCAGGCCCTGGAGAGGGCAGATCTGGAGAGCTAGATTCCTCAGCCTTCCCTACCCCCTTTCCCCAAGGAAAATGGAAAGGAAGGGACTGGGAAGTGGGGTCTCGTATTCCTCCCTCCTCACGCTACCACTGCAAGGAGGGAGTATCTACTCTGCCCCTGTTAGAGGGACACCTCTGTCTTCTATCCGAGCACCCCTCACCGCACCCCTCACCACACCCCTGCTGGGTCTAGCAGGAAGGCCGATCTGGCCTTGAGATCTGGGAAAGGAATATAGGGGTCTCTGTCTTCACTACTGCCTGCCCAGAGGTGAAGATGGGTCTGCTTTTCCAATGGTCAGCATGATAGGATGGTTCCCTGTGGGGAAAGGGGTATGGCTGGGGTTGCCAGCGCCCCCTGAGGCTGGATGGATTTAATTCAAGGTCAGGGTTAGGGAGCCCTACCCTCCAGGCCAGTTCTCAGCATCGTGAAGCTCGGGAGGTTTTCTGGCCCGTGGGTTTGACTCCTGGGGTTGCAGAGGAACAGTCATTTCACCAACCCCCCCCCACCCCTACCTCCATCCTCACAGACACACAGAGTCACCACCCCACCAGCACATCACGGGGACAGAACCAGAGTGGAGAGGAGGAAGTGGAACAGTCAATGATCACACCAGTTAAAGAAATAAGGAAGTGAGGGATCCATGTGCTGTTTCAGGCAGCCTAAGAGGGAAGCATGAAGGAAAGAGCACTCAGGAAGTGCAAACCAGTTGGCTAAATCCAGGCTAGGCCAGCATCCAGATGATCTGTGTTCAAATCCTAGTCATGCTGGTTACCAGCACCTCACTTATTCTCTCTAGAAAGTTAAAATGACAGGATATAGTGATGGAAAGGATATGAGGGTCTAAGTGGACCCCAAGCTCAGGATGAACCAAGGGGAAATGCACACAAGCTTACAATGCTGGGCTACATTACAGATGCATGACATTTAGATCATGGGAGGTGACATCTCTCACATAAGATCACACCCAGAGCACAAGAGTCATTTTTGGAAATCATTTTTTTTAACTTTTAAGGAACTGATTTTCTTATTCATAAAAGTAAAACAGGCTGGGTGCAGTGACTTACACCAGTAATCCTAGCACTTTGGGAGGCTGAGATAGGAGGTTCACTTGAGGCTGAAAGTTTAAGACCAGCCTGGGCAACGTAGCGAGACCTCATCTCTGTTTTTAAAAATTAATAAATAAAGCATTGGCCGGGCACAGTGGCTCACTCCTATAACCCCAGCACTTTGAGAGGTTGAGGCAGGAGGATCACTTCAGCCCAGGAGTTCAAGACCAGCCTGGGCAACATAGTAACACCTCATCTCTACAAATAATAATAATAAATTAGACTGGCCTGGTGGTGCACCTATGGCTCCAGCTACTTGGGACGCTGGGATGGGAGGATTGTTTGAGCCCAGGAGGTTGACGTTACATTGAAATATGATTGCAACACTGCACTCCAGCCTGGGCAACAGAACGAAAACCTGCCTCTAAAAAAACAAAAAAAGTAAAACATGATCACAGAGACAGTTTTGAAAACAGAGAAAACGGGCCGGGCACAGTGGCTCATGTCTGTAATCCCAGCACTTTGGGAGGCCGAGATGGGCAGATCACCTGAGGTCGGAAGTTCAAGACCACCCTGACCAACATGGATAAACCCCAACTCTACTAAAAATACAAAATTAGCTGGGCATGGTGGTGCATGCCTGTAATCCCAGCTACTCAGGAGGCTGAGGCGGGAGAATCGCTTGAACCCGGGAGGTGGGGGTTGCGGTGAGCCAGGATTGTGCCATTGCACTCCAGTCTGGGCAACAAGAGCGAAATTCCAACTCAAAAAGAAAGAAAGAAAGAAAATAGAAAAAACAGGCCAGGCGCAGTGGCTCACGCCTATAATCCCAACACTTTGGGAGGCCAAGGCTGGTGGATTATTTGAGATCAGGAGTTTGAGACCAGCCTGGACAACTTGGTGAAACTCCGTCTCTAGTAAAAATACAGAATTAGCCAGGTGTGGTGGCAGGTGCCTGTAATCCCAGCGACTGAGGCAGGAGAATTGCTTGAACCCAGGAAACGGAGGTTGCAGTGAGCTGAGATCACACCACTGTACTCCACCCAGGGAAACAGAGCAAGATTCCGTCTCAAAAAAGAAAAAGAAAATATAATCCATGCATAATTCCAATACCTGAATACTGTGGTTCTCAAAGTGCAAGTTCTAGACCAGTAACATCAGCATCACTGGTGAATTTGTGAGAAATTCTCATGTCCCAACCTAGACTTGCTGAATCAGAAACTCCTACGGTGAGCCCCCAAGGGGTTCTGATGTAGGGTATTTTCTTCTAGTTTCTTTACCCCGTAAAAGGGCAAGAGTCATGTCTCTGGGCACAAGTTCCTAGGCCAGGGCCTGACACAGAGCAGCATCTCTGTAAGCATCCCTTGAATAAGTGAATGAATGAATGACAGTTCTCACATGAGCAGCTGTCTCCCCAGGGCCTGCCCTTCACCACAGTCAATCTGTGACAGCACAAGATGTTGCATTCACGCCTGTTCCGTCTCTCCAGGGGGGTCTAGGCCTCCCGGGGGCTAGTCCCAGCTGCAGGCAGAATGCCCGTCAGCCCCTGCTGGCATGGCCCCACGTGAGAGGGTGAGTTGACAAAGGCAGGCTTGTGGCCCGGCGCTGGGTCTGCAGGGACGTGGGTGGGGAGAGGCTGACGAATGCAAGGCTTAGGCAGGGGCGCTGAGCTTTTGGGGCCCAGGCGGGGCTAGAAGAGGGGCTGCTGGGGCTTGGAGAGGGGACCCAGAGGGCACGCTCCAGCAGTTCACAGTCCTCAGGGCACCTGAGAATGTTCTGGGGCTCCACAGTCATGCAGACTGGCCCCCATCCCAGGAGAGCTCCAGTGACAGATCCAACTGAAGGAGCTGGGGATGAGGGGCCCTGGAGGTGGGAGTGAGGAGCACAGGCTTCCCAGCTCCTTCACAGACAGCTCAGTGCTTCTGAAGAGCCTCTCCCAGCTAGCTCCCAGACCCCCTCACTGTGTGGAAGGGGTGCGGGAGAGGCCCAGCTCTGCTGGACTCAGTGGGCCTTGTGGCTATAGAACAAAGTTGCAGACATGGTGAAACCCTGTCTCTACTAAAAATACAAAAATTAGCCAATGCGGTGGCTCATGCCTGTAATCCCAGCTACTTGGGAGGCTGAAGCAAGAGAATTGCTTGAACCCGGGAGGCAGAGGTGCAGTGAGCTGAGAGAGTGCCATTGCACTCCGGCTTGGGCAACAGAGCAAGACCCTGTCTCAAAAAAAAAAAAAAAAAAAAAAGAAATCCCCCCCAACACCAGCAGGAAAACCCTAAGCCTCATCCTCTGCCAGACAACAAAAGGGCAAAAGGGCATAGTGCCTGGCAGTGCCCACCTCAGAGCCCTGGGGCCCCTGACCCTCAGGCCCACCACAGCCTGGCCACCTCTTTCAAGTTGACCTCTTCTCTTCTTAAAGGCTACTCTTGAAGCTAACCCAGATTTTTTAGCCTGGACTGGAAACGGAATAGGACCATGGGGGAGGATGGGAGAGCAGGGCACCCACACTGCTGCCAGGATAGGCACTGCTTCCCTTTCTAGAGAACGCTTTTTTGCTCTGATTACACAGTTAATAGCTGCTTATTGGAGAAAATCTGAAGAAGGCAGATGGCTTTCTATCTCTTCCACCATTTCTCACCAGCGTCTGCATCAAGTCCAAGTCCCCTTACTTGGCCCTGAGCTAGCCTGGGTCTCCTCCCCTCTCCCACCTTACCCCAGCCCTCCAGTATCCAGATAGGCAGTGACTTTAAAAATGGCTACCATTGGGCGTGGTGGCTCATGCCTATAATCCCAGCACTGTGGGAGGCTGAGGCGGGCAGATTAGCTGAGGTTGGCAGTTCTAGACCAGACTGACCAACATGGAGAAACCCCATCTCTTAAAAAAAAAAAAAAAAAAAGAACGGCTACCATTGGCTGGGCACAGTTGCTCATGCCTGTAATCCCAGGACTTTGGGAGGTCGAGGCGAATGGACTATCTGAGGTCAGGAGTTCAAGATTAGCCTGACCAACATGATGAAACCCCATCTCTACAAAAAATTTAAAAAAATTAGCCGGGTGTGGTGGTGTGTGTCTGCAATCCCAGCTACTCGGGAGGCTGAGGCAGGAGAATCGCTTGAACCCTTGAGGTGGAGGTTGCAGTGAGCCGAGATTGCACCATTGCACTCCAGCCTGGGCGACAGAGAGAGACTCCATCTCAAAAAAAACAAAAATTGGCTGCCACCTACTAGGAGGGTCACTAATTTCCAGGCCCCAGCACAGGCAGTGCGTGCATTATCAGTTGATAGTTTAATCTCTTACCAACCCTGTGAGGTAGGTGCTAAAATGTTCCTATTTTGCAGATGAGGAAACCGAGGCTCAGAAGCTTCACAGAGCTGCTTAAGCAAGGGACCTGCGGGGCTGGATTCCAAACAAGCCACGTGGCGCTAGGCCAGTGTGTCATAACTGTGCTCTTCCCATTTCTTCAGCTATTCCCTTTGCTGGAATGGCCTTTGCCAGGCTGACTCCTGACTGTCTCATGCTTCTAGAACATTTTCTCCCCCTCAATCTGATTCAAACACCATACTCTGAAATCTACAGTCGCTTGTGCTGGTAGTTTTAAGTTGTATTTGTCTGTTTTCAAGTCAGTCTTCCCCAAGAGCTAGGGAGAAGGGCAGGGGCTGGTTTGTGTCTAGTCCCCAGCATCACCCAGGGCAGGATGTGGTACAGAGCAGGTACCTGTCACTGCCTACGGGTAGATGTAGGAATTAAAGAGTGAATATGGGGCCAAGCATGGTGGCTCACGCCTGTAACTGCAACACTTTGGGGGGGCCAAGAGGGAGGATCCCTTGAGCTCAGGAATTTGAGACTAGCCTGGACAACACAGCGAGACCCCATCTCTATAAAACATTTAAAAATTAGCCAGGCGTGGTGGTGTAGCCTCAGATACTCAGGAGGCTGCGGCAGGAGGATCACTTGAGCTTGGGAGGTTGAGGCTGCAATAAGCAAGGATCGCACCACTACACTCCAGCCTGAGTGATCAAGTGAGAGTCTGACTCAAAAAAAAAAAAAAAAGAGTATAGCGTCTGTCCCGCCCAGTCCACAACTCCAGGCCAGCTGCAAAGAGTTAGGAAGACAGGAGTTCAAGACCATCCTCAGCAACACAGCGAGTCTCCATCTGTACGAAAAAATAAAAAATAAAAAAAACTAAGCTGGGCATGTCTGTAGTCCCCAGCTACTCAGGAGGCTGAGGCAAGAGGATCACTTGAGCCCAGGAGTTCCAGGCTGCTGTGAGCCCTGACGGCACCACTACACTCCAGGCTGGGTGACAGAATGACACCCCCTGTCTCTAAAATAAAAATAAAACAGGGAGAGCCTGGGCAGATCAGAACTGCCCAGGCTCTCCCTCTTTATTTTTTATTTCCCCCATGCCATCCCAGGAGGGTAGGCAGGGTCTGTCTATGCAGGGAACCTCCTGCTCACACACCCACTCCCTGCCCACAAAGTGTGTCTCTATCCACTCCCTGCCAATCCTTGAGCTCAGCCTCCAGGAAGCAGCCTCTCAGAGGCCAAGCTGCTCCCCCTCAATGGACTGGTTCCCAGGAATCCTGGGAGAATTGTCCAGGAAGAGACTCTTGGTCCCAGCTGGGCCGGACGGCCAAACATGAGCTCACACTACTGCTAATAATAGCAAGATCTTACACAGCAGCAGAGGGCTTCACAGTTTACAAAGATATTCCATCTGAATCATCTCACGGGTCCTCACTAAAACCCCCAGTCAGGCAAGCCAGGAACCATCATCCCTGTTCAACAGATGAAGAACTTCAGAGAAGCACAGAGAAGGTGGGCCGTGCCCAAGCACATACAGACGGGCAGGGGGAGGGGGTGACACCTCCAAGGGGGACTCAGACTCCAACCACGGACTTCAAGATCTTTCCTCGGAACCAGAACTCAGGGAGTCCATGAACTTGGAAAATCACATCTTCCTTTTCACTGACCTCTGAGTAAAATGTCGCATTTCCTTTTATTCTGGGCCTATAAACAAACCATCATTATATGAGTAATACCTGTGACTGCCACCAAAAGAAATCACAGATATTTTCATGTCATATAACAGTTCCTGCAAAAGTGTCAAAATATTATTTACACTCATCAGTACTTTGAAATTATGCCAGTTAGATCTGTCACCAGAATTTATGAGTTAAAAAGCACACATATTACTATGTTGTAATTTTAAAATAATAACTACTTCAATATAATTGGTTTCCTTTCTATTTCATTTTAAACATTGAAAATTGTGTCTTATTTTGGCCGAGCATGGTGGCTCACACCTGTAATCCCAGCACTTTGGGAGGCCAAGGCAGGTGGATCACCAGAGGCCAAGGCAGGTGGATCCAACCAGAATTGGAGACCAGACTAACATGGCGAAACCCCATCTCTACTAAAAACACAAAAATTAGCCAGGTGTGGTGGCATGTGCCTGTAATCCCAGCTACTTGGGAGGCCGAGGTGGGAGAGTCACTTGAACCTGGGACGCGGAGGTTGCAGTGAGCCGAGATCGTACCATTGCACTCTAGCCTGGGCGACAAGAGTGAAACCCCATCTCAAAAAATAAATAAATAAATAAATAAATAATTGAAGTTATATCTTGTTTTATTTCATTTTTTATTTTATTTATTTATATATGTATTTAGGTAGAGACAGTCTTGCTATGTTCCTAGGCTGGTCTGAAACTCTCAGTGGTCTCACGCAATCCACTCACCTTGGCCTCTCAAAGTGCCGGGATTACAGGCGTGAGCCACTGCGCCCAGCCCATTTTAAGCATTTAAACATGTTATTCTGGGAGTTATTCCAGCAGAGAGCCAAAGAGGTCCATGGCACAGAGTAAGATGGAGGTTCTGCTCCCTCTGCAGCCACCTCATCTACAGGGCCTGGGTCGCTACCCCACAACCTCAATCTCCACATCAAAGCATAAAACTGGAGAAGCAGAGCTCCGCTTTCAAATCACACTTTTATTTTTTGAGACAGGGTCTTGCTGTGTCACCTGGCTGGAGTGCAGTGACTTGATCACAGCTCACTGCAGCCTTGACCCCTTGGGCTCAAGTCATCCTCCCACTTGAGCCTCCCGAGTAGCTGGGACTATAGGCACACACTACCATGCCTGGCTGAATTTTGTATTTTTTGTAGAGAGGGGGTCTTGCTCTATTGCCCAGGCTGGTAAATCACACTTTAAATGTTCTAAGAAAGGTTACTTTCTGTGAGAAGCCCACACAGATGTAAAATGATTTCTTTGCTCAATAAGGACAGCACGAGGAAGTTGAGATTTGGGGCCCATTGGAACCTTTGCACATGGCTCCAGATGCATGGCTATGATGGAACTGCCCTGCAGGAGCTGGTGAGCTGTGGGCCTGGAGATGAAAGTGACCAAACACCAGGACCCTCTGCAGAAACACAGCAAGTGGCAGTGTGTGGTCTGAACCCAGCAACAGCTTCCAGTTGGTACTGGGAGGACAGGGAAAGAACCAAAGGGACATGAGGCTCCTGAAGGCAGGAGCAGGTTGCCTCTTGCCAGTCCCTAAGGAAGAGACTTCCAGAGCGGAAGTCCCCCAGCTACCTCCCACCTAAGAGCTTCCGGTGTCCCTGGGAACTCTGATATGACCCCTACGGACCACATTCTAGAAACGTTGGATATGCCAAGGCTGGGTCAGGAGCAGGGAGCTGGAATCTCAGCCCACCTACTTCCCATGGGACTCTGCACTGCCTGGGCCGCCTACTCTACACATTTCTCACCTCAAATGCCACCTCTGGCGGGGTGCAGTGGCTCACACCTGTAATCCCAGCACTTTGGGAGGCCAAGATGGGCGCATTATTTGAGGTCAGGAGCTTGAGACCAGCCTGGCCAACACAGCAAAACCTATCTCTACAAAAATACAAAAAATTAGCCAGGCATGGTGGTGCAAACCTGTAATCTCAGCTGCTCGGGAGGTTGAGGCAGGAGAATCACTTGAACCCAGGAGGTGGGTGTTGAAGTGAGCTGAGATGGCGCCACTGTACTCCAGTCTAGGAGTGAGACTGTGTCTGAAGGAAAAAAAAAAAAAAACCGGGCACGGTGGCTCACACTTGTAATCCTAGCACTTTGGGAGGCCGAGGTGGGTGGATCACGAGGTCAGGAGTTCAACACCAGTCTGGCCAAGATGGTGAAACCCTGTCTCTACTAAAAATACAAAAAATTAGCCAGGCATGGTGGCACACGCGTGTAATCCCAGCTACTCGGGAGGCTGAGGCAGAGAACTGCTTAAACCTGGGAGGCAGAGGTTGCAGTGAGCCAAGATCACACCACTGCAGTCCAGGCTGGGCAACAGAGCGAGACTCCATCTCAAAAAAAAAAAAAAAAAAAAAAAAAGAAAAAAGAAAGTAGTAACCATTTAGGCCAGGTGTGGCTCACAGCTGTAATCCCAGCACTTTGGGAGGCTGAAGCGGGCAGATCACAAGGTCAGGAGTTCGAGACCAGCCTGACCAACATGGTGAAACCTCATCTCTATTTAAAAAATTAAAATTTTTTTTTTAAAAAAAAACCACCTCCACCAAGAAGCCTCCCTGGCTTCCCCAGGGCACAACCCTTTTGTTTGAACAATTAGTGAGTGCCTATAGTGGGCCAGGCCCTCACCAAATTATTGGATTTCATCCTTATAATGGCCACTCTGCTCCCCCACTAACTTGTTTTCCATTCAGTGCAGTGATTTTTTTTCTAAAACCATGTTTAAAATGTGGTTAAAACTGTTTAAAATTCCCCAGTAATCACCAAAACCTGGGAACCAACCAAATGTCCCTCAGCTGGTGAATGATAAACTGTGGTACGACCACACAATAGAATACTACTCAGCCATGAAAAGGAAGGAACTGCTGACACCTGTAGCATGGAGGAAGCTCACATGCAGGAAGCTTAGGGAAGGAAGCCAGAATAAGTAGGCTACACAATCTATGAGTCTATTTTTGACACTCTGGAAAAGGCGAGGCTATCAGGAGAGAAAACAGTCCGGTGGTTGTGAGGGTCTGAGATCAAGGGAGGAACTGACCTCACAGGGCAAAATTTAGGGTGTGAAGGAATTGTTCTTTATCTTGGTTGTGGTGGTGGCTACAGAACTGGATGCATTTGCCAAAACTCATTTTATTGTATATAGATTATACCCAGTACACCTGACCTAAAACCCCAAAAAGCAAAATGCAAAGGAAAACAAAACCTCCAATGAGTTTTCATCACACACAAAAGAAAACCCAAATCCCAGCCAGGCACAGTGGCTCAGGCTTGTAATTCCAGCACTTTGGGAGGCTGAGGTGGGCAGAGCAGGAGTTTGAGACCAGCCTGGTCAATACAGTGAAACCCCATTTTGACTAAAAAATACAAAAATTAGCTGGGCATGGTGGTGCATGCCTACAGTCCCGGCTACTCGGGAGGCTGAGGCAGGAGAATTGCTTGAACCCGAGAGGCAGAGGTTGCAGTGGGCCGAGATCATGCCACTGCACTCCAGCCTGGGTGACAGAGTGAGACTCCATCTAAAAAGAAAGAAAAAAAAAAAAGAAAGAAAAAGAAAACCTAAATCCCATCATAGGGCGTACAGGTGAGCCTGGCCTGAGCCCTGTCCACTTCTCCATCTTCATCTCCCTCAACTCCTCCTCTCACTGGCAACCCAGCAGCCACCTGGGTCTTAGGCAACCAGCAGCCGCCTCACCCATCCCACCTCAAAGCCTTTGCCGGGCCTCTGCCTGGATTTCCCTGCCTGTCATCTCTGCACTGCTGGGTTGCCTTCATCCTCAAGCCTCCACTGAAACACCACCTCCTCTAAGAAGCCTTCCATGCTCCTCCAGGCCCATTATGTCCATCTTAACCCCTTCCTTCTTTCTTGATATGTATCACAGACTTGTGATACTTGTCATTTTATTTATTTGTCTGTTTGAAGAATTCAGTCTCTACTACTAGGATGTGATGTCAGGAGGACAGAGCCCAGCACAGTGCCTGGTACACACAGAACAGCTCAATAAAGAGGTGCTGACCTGAGGTCAGGAGTTCAAGACCAGCCTGGCCAACATGGTGAAACCCTATCTCTACAAAAAATGCAAACATCAGCCGGGCGTGGTGCCGCTTGCCTGTAATCCCAGCTACTTGGGAAGCTGAGGCAGGAGAATTACTTGAACTCAGGAGGTGGAGGTTGCAGTGAGACAAGATCAAGATCATGCCACTGCACTCCAGCCTGGGCTACAGAGTGAGACTTCATCTCAAAAAAAAAAAAAAAAAAAAAGAGGTACTGAATGAATAAACAGGCCCTCAGAGGGGGAGGAGACTCCCCCTGTTCTACTCCACTGCAGAAAACCATTTCCAGTCAGCACTCCTATGACTCAATTTAATTCCTTGATTCTGTGACGCTAATGCCCACGGGTGCTTCAGACCCCAGTGGTGGGGCTCAAATCCCAGCCCAGCAACACCCAGGCCACAGCCCTGCCAGATTCCAAACCTTACCCAAGTATACCACCTCCTCCCTAGGTTCCAGGGGCCCAACAAGCCCTCCGATAGGCAGACCAACCCAGAAGAATGACAGAGCTGAGCTGAGAGACTGAAAACCTTCACTCTGCAAGACAGCAACCACACTACAGAGGAACAGGAGTCTCTGTCTGGCCCGCCTGCTCCCACACTGCCCTGGCCATCATGGTCCCTCCCTCAGACCGAGGCCTGGGCTGCCTCCCACTCTGCCACCCTGGCTCTGGGCCACTCGTCTCCTGCCCGGGCCCAGGCCACTCACCCAGACCCAGAAGGGCTGCTCTGTGGAGTAGGCCAGCAGTGGCCATGGGCGAGCTTGCCAGCCCCACCCAAGAGGCCAGGGCAGCCATCTGCCGTCCCTTCTGCCAGTCCCCCAGGAGTCTGTCAAGGCTCCAGATGAGATCATTGCACTTGGACCCCAAGGTAGGGTCTGCAAAAAACACTACAGAGCTCCACTTCTCAGCCCAAATGCAAACATTTGGGGCACAACAGCAGGGGAGGGAACCCAAAAACTCCATCCCTTCATACCCAGGGACACAGAGGTCTGAAGAGGGACAGGGACAATCCCACAGTCCCTGAAGGGGATAGCACTGAGTGTGGTGGCGGGGGAGACTCTGGGCACCTGCCTCCAGCCCCAGGGCTCGATCCAGCTTAGCATCCTTGGGGAAGAAGCTGGGCTCCAGTTTTGGGGAGTTGCATCAAAGGTCCTGAGGAGGCCGGGCACAGTGGCTCACACCCATAATCCCAGCACTTTGGAAGGATGAGGTCAGGAGTTTGAGACCAGCCTGGCCAATGTGGCGAAAACCTGGCTCTACTAAAAATACAAAATTTAGCCGGGCTTGGTGGTACAGGCCTGCAGTCCCAGCTACTCAGGAGGCTGAGGCAGGATAATCACTTGAACCCAGGAGGCAGAGGTTGCAGGGAGCTGAGATCATGCCACTGTGCTCCAACCTGGGCGACAGAGTGAGACTCCAGGGAAAGAAGGCCAGGACACACAGCACAGCATGGCTGTGCCACACAGTGTCCCCACTCCAGCCGACACAGAGGCTTCGTGGACCTGAGACCCACCGGGTCCTGCTCCTCTGGTTGGGAATAATGAGGCAAGACTGGGGCCTGGACCCGCCTCTCCAATGCCAAGAAGAAGAAGAGATGCTCCCTGTGCAGTCCCCATCCCGCTGGCGGTAAGAAGAAATGCTCCCTGTGCAGTCCCCATCCCACTGGCGGTAAGAAGAGATGCTCCCTGTGCAGTCCCCATCCCACTGGCGGTAAGAGAGATGCTCCCTGTGCAGTCCCCATCCCACTGGCGGTGCACATCCTCTCACTGGAGCCGAGCAATCCCTGATGGGAGGGGAATCGCAGAGAGGTCAAATATGTTGCCCAAGGTCACACACAAAGTGGCGCAGCCAGGATTCAGGTCCAGCTGGAGCTCCTGTAAGCCAGACTAGACAGCCTTATAATGAACAATAGCGACAATAACAATAGCTAACATTGACAAGGGCTTAATGTGTTCCAGACACCTGACTCAGACAGAAAAGCCATTATCTCTTGCTCAGTGATGATCCTTAGAGGCAGGCGCTATTATTGTCTCATCCCCCATTTTACAGCTGAGCAAACAGAGGCCCAGGAAGATGATGTCTACGCAGCCAGTCAGGAGTGAGCCTCCCCAGATCCGTGTGGTACAGCTCTGTACATGAGACTACAGATGCTCTATCACCTATCAGGAAGGGGTGTGTGTGTGTGTGTGTTGGTTGCTGTTGGTAAGGAGATGCCCAGAGACCACTGCCCACCAAGGCCACATCTGGCTTGTCACCGTTGTCACTGTCCCATTCAAGGCCTCACCTGGCAGAGCGAGGAGACATCACAGCCCTGCAGCCTCTGGGAGCGTTCGCAGCAGGAAGCGCCTGACAGTTTCCTCCCATCCTTTCCATGTGAACAGGAAGGAAGGCAGCATTCGGACCTGGATGTGTTTAAAACATCCCCCAAACAGCCTCTGGGTTGCGACGTAATCTCTATCTCAGAGCAGCGGTCTGAGGTCTTTAGGGATAGAAGGCAAGGCTACAAAGAGGGCAGCCCAGGGCTACACAGCCTGAAGCTCCAGGACACCCCAGCATTTCACACCCCTGCCATTCCCCCGCCTGGCATCCTGGAAAGAGAAGCACAAGACCCTGAGTCTTGCCTCTTGCCACTTACGGGCTGCATGGCCTCTAACAAACCCCTTAACCTCTCTGGGCTTCAGTTTCTGCTGTTGTAAAAGGAAGGGGCTAAGTACCCTGGAAGGTCCCTACCCTCACGCAGGGCAAGGTGGGGTGGTGGTGGCATGGAACCTGTCATTACCCCATGAATAATCTAATCACCATCGAGGGAAATGCCCCAAGGGAAGCTCCAGGGAGCTCCGAGGTGTCTGACACAGGAGCCGGGTTCTGGGGATCTGCTTCTGGGGCTGATTGCTGTAAGGTGCAGGAAGAAACCAAGGGAAGGGGCCAGAACTGCAGGCACAAAGGCCGGGTGGGAAGAGCACAGGACAGAGGCTGGGATGTGTCCAGCACCCAGAGAGCTTGGGCGTGGCAGGGGTGCGTGAGGCTGTGGGAGGCAGGGCCACACAGGCCGATCCACCACTGGGGCAGGGCCAAGGAGGGGCAGGGAGGGGGAGACGCTGGTGCAACTCACTGGATCCCCAGAAGATCCAAAGCAAGCCTGGGCCCCAACCAAAGTAAAGATGTTCAACTGATCAGCTGACCCCAGCCAGCTAGGGAACCCCAGACTTGATGCCACAGAGGCTGAGCTTTTCCTTGGGGCTCGGGCAATGAGAGATGATTCACCTGCGCTTGAGAATGAGGGACCTCCAAAGGTGTCCTTCCTTTAGTAAATGAGTATCACCAGTTACTAAGCTGGAGACACTAGCCTGGGCCATTTAGGGAAGAGTGACAGCACGGGTGGTGGGGAAGGGGGACACAGAGGGGGGAGATATGTTTGGGGTACCCAAAATGCAGTGCAGCTCTGCACATACCACTCAGACTGATGCCCCAAGCCAACACCCATGGAGGGACACCCAGAGCCAAGCACAGCCCCTGCCATCAAGGACCCGGCTTAACCCGGGTTCACGGGGGGTCAGACTAGAACCAGATACGCAGGCAAGGGCCAAATACTGTTGAGTCCATCGCAGGAGCCAGACCCAGTTAATGGGACCCCCTCATAGCCACTTGTGGGGTAAGCACATCCACATCCCCATTCTACAGACGAGGAGACTCAGGATCAGAAAGGGAAAGCTCAGAAAGGAAAAAGCAGAACTGGGATTCGAGCCCAGGTCAGCTTGGCTCCAGATCCCAGTGCTCCCTCCCAGCCACCCTGGACCCCAGAGAAGGGAAGTGCTGGCCTGCTGCTCCCACCCACTCCGACCCCCTGCTGCACTCACTGCCACAAAACAGGCAGATACAGTGCTGACTGAGGCCTCCAGGGATGCCAGGGTCAGCCCGGCATGGACACCCCAGAGTCGCTGGCTCTTCCCCACCGCAGCTCCAAGTTCCTTCCGGCACCAAGGGGAGTGAACGTGACCACGAATGAGGTCATGCATGTGGGGGACCAGGGGAACTTAGCTGCTGGGGGAGACCCTTGCCTCGAACTTAGCCTCGACCCTCACCTGGAGAGCTCTCTCTGCCCTGGAGGCTACACAGGACTTGGGGCTCCCTCCCTCCTCTGTGCCAGGATGGTGGTGGGTGCACAGAACACCTGACCTCTCTGCCTCCCAAGCGCCCCACTAGAGAGGATCACATCCCCATTGTACAGAAGGAAGACAGAGGCTTAATGAGGACTTGCACAGGGACAGCATGGATAGGGAGGAGGTGACACAGTGAGGTTTGGCTCCAGACTTGACCCCAGAGGCGGAGTTTGCCCCTGAGACCACACATCCTTGCTCTCCTCGCTCCCAGGCCTCTCTGGCAGGGAAGGCCTCAGGCCCAGGGCTATGGACACTTAAGAGGAGGCGGCTGCGGCTTTGCTGCATCAAGATCCCTCCCAGCAAGGTGCTCATGGGGCCCGGGTTGGCATTCAGTGCCTTTCCCAAGCCAGCCCAACTCCCCCTTCCCAGACTCCCATCATGGCTAGCTCCCACCACTCCTGCCCACTTTGCTGTTTCAAGCCTGCGGCCCACCTCAGGCCCCACCTACTGCCTTTCACTTAATCGCACACATACTTACTGAGCCCCTACAATGTGGCAGGCACTGTTCTAAGAGCTGGGCACAGAGACAGCCACTCGAGGCTAACTCCCCATCTCTAAGGACGCCTCCTTCTCCAGGAAGCCTGCCAAGCCCCTCCTCTAAGCTCCCACATCTCCTCTGGCCGCCTCTACCCTGGCCTCCATCATTCCCAGCCAGAACTGGGCACCTTTTACCGATGGGAGTGGCATGGCCCTCTGCAGCCCCCAGCTAGGGAAGAGGGAAGGAAGGGGAGATAGGGCCAGCAGGAAATTCCAAGAAGATTAGAAGGGAGTTGCCCCTGGGCAGTGTTTCTTCTGTGGGCAGCCTGACAATCCCTCCACTTCACTCAGCCCACTGGCCCTGGGCCCAGAAGCTGGGCATGAGGGACCTGGGGGCCTTTGGTGGGTGCTGTTTCTTCTGACTTCAAGACCTGCCAGCCCCCATCCATCCACCACTGAGGATCCCAGGACCCCTAGCTCCAGAGGTTACAAAGTCAAGCCCCTCGCCACACTCCTCAGTGTTCCAGCAGCCTTGTGGGAGGAAGCCTCATGAGGCACTGAAAACAGTTGTAGTTTGTACACATTGGCTCCAGGGAGACACAGACCAGGATTTCCTGTGTTTCTGTGTGTGGATGAAATGTCACAGTGTGTGTGTGTGTGTGTGTGTGTGTGTGTGTGTGTGTGTGTGTAGGTTCCCTGATTTGAGAGCCTCTGGCTCCTGTTGGGAAATGCTACATGCCTAACGTTTGCATGCCAGACTGTGCCATGTCCCTGCTTATGTGCATGTGACTGTGCGTGCTATCTGTGTGTAAATGTCTGCGTGGGAGTCCCCTTAGTGGGTGTCAGTAAGCCTTGGGTAGGTGTGCAAGTTTCTGCTGCTCTCTTTGTAGACGAGGCACGGGAGGCACCTGGGTGATGAGCTTATGCCTGGACCAGCCTGGCAAGGGTAGATGTGTAGACTTCCGTGGATGCTAGTGTGCGTGGATGCCAGTGTGTGTGTATAATGTCTGTGTGGGTTTGTGTGCCCACCTACATGTGTACTTCTGATGAGTCTGAGTGTCGCCAGGATGTCAGTCTCTGGGACACATCCAGGTGTGTCTGGGGGTATAAGATGTGTATATGAGGATGTATTTCTGACCTGGGGGCTGTAGCAGGGTCTGAGTCTCTGTTGCGTTTGGTGGCGTGTGGGTGTGATGGAATGGGAGTTGTGCAGCTGCATGGGTTTGTGCACTTCTCTGAGTGGGTATCCTCTCTAGTATGTCTGGAGGCATGCTTCTGAAAGCATCCAACACCAGCGAGGCACTGGATGGGTCTGTGAGATGTATGTGAGTGGCTGTGTGGCTCTGAGCTTGAGCTGTGAATAGGTATACATGCATTTATGTGTGCAAGAGAGGGTGGTGCCCAAAAGGGACACAGGCTCAGCCCCTGGGAGGCTGAGGCTGGGACTCAGGGTAGGGAACAGCCAAGAGCTTTGCTGACTGTGGTAACCTCCCCCTCCTCCACCCAGTGACAGACTGGAGTCCTCCCCCTGTATCTCCCAGGAGACAAGAAGAGAAGAGCTACATGGAGAAACCCAGTATGTGGCCACTGGGTCCAGACACCCAGCACAGGGCCTGGTACCCAGGAGGCACTCGGAAAATATGTGATGAATGAATGAATGAATACCTGGAGGAACAGATAAGGGAAAGGCAATGACTAGCAAGGGCACTAACATTCACTGTGCACTCCATCTGCATCCTCACACTGAAAAGGGTCCTCAGGGCCCTGGGCAGGCATGCTTGTTCCCCATGTTACATAAGGAGTGATCTCACGCACATGCACTCACACAAGTCCCCCACTAACCCCCGCCAGGATCCAGGTCCCCAGCATGCCTTAGCCTAGAGCTTGGCCCATGACAGGATTCCTCTCACCAACCTGTGTTCCAGCCTAGACACGCTAGTTAGCAACCAAAAGCTCACTGCTCTGGTCATACTGCAGAAAGAACAGGACCCAGAGTTAGACCAACCTGGGTTGGAATCCTGCCTGTGTAACTTAGAGCCTCCGTTTACTGATCTACAAAATGGCAAGCTGGGATGGATTAGGTGCTTCCTCCAGATCCTTCTGAGCTGACACCTAGACTGGCTGCACTTCAAACACTCACATCTAGAATCACCAAGGAGGTAGGGAGGCCTGGCCTCCCAGAACCCACACACGGCAGGGAAGGTGATCACACCTTCCTGTCCTCCCTAGACAGATACTGACCTATTAACATTCTAAAACTAAGGAAACCGACCCTCCTGTATTCTCCCAGTTCCTCCACTAATGAAGACACAGACATCCTGTCTGCCCACTGGCTAGGAATAATAACAATTCCTCAGGCAACTCAGGATTTCACTGCTTGCAAAATGTTTTCTTGTCTATTCATACTTCCCTGATTCCTGGTGACAACTGTATGAGACCGTCCAGGCAGGTTCCATCACCTTTATTTATTTATTTATTTTGAGAGAGTTTCACTCTGTTGGCCAGGCTGGAGTGCAGTGGTGTGATCTCGGCTCACTGCAACCTCTGCTTCCCAGGTTCAAGAGATTCTCCTGCCTCAGCCTCCTGAGTAGCTGGGATTACAGGTGTCTGCCACCATGCCTGGCTAATTTTTGTATTTTTAGTAGAGATGAGGTTTCGCCATGTTGGCCAGGCTGGTCTCAAACTCCTGATCTCAGATGATCCGCCCACCTCAGCTTCCCAAAGTGTTTGGATTACAGGCGTGAGCCACCACGCCTGGCCCCATCACCTTTATTACACAGATGAGGAAAAAAGCAGCTCAGAGAAGCCAGGGTAACTTGCCCATGGCCACACGGTAAACAAGAGAGTCAGGTCTCAAATTCAGGTTTTCAGGCTCCAGCACTCAGATTCCTCCATCCACACCCAGTGGGTTCCTACGTGTCCTGGCCACATGGTATGTGCTTAATGGTTAGTGGTGATGAAAGGCTGGAAGACCTCAGATCACCAGGTCTTTGAAGGTCACAGGTGACGTGTCTGCTCTGCAGCTAAAGGTGGATCTTAGAATCCTGGAACCTCCGTAGTTAATAACCTTGAGACTTCCTGGACTAGAAGGGACCCAAGGTCAGGCAGCTCGACTGCAGCCATCACATCAATCTCCTGTGAACCCTCCTCAATCATTCCACAAACCCTCTATCTTTATCCAAGCACACGAGATCATCTAGCCTCTCTCTGAATAATTAAAATGACAGTGAGCTCACTACCTTCTCTGTAGAAGCTCCTTCTTTTTTTTTGAGATGGAGTCTGGCTCTGTCGCCTAGGATGGAGTGCAGTGGTGTGATATTGGCTCTCTGCAGCCTCCGCCTCCCGAGTTCAAGCGATCCTCCTGCCTCAGCCTCTTAAGTAGCTGGGACTACAGGTACATACCACCATGACTGGCTAATTTTTGTATTTTTAGTAAAGATGAGGTTTCATCATGTTGGTCAGGCTGGTCTCGAACTCCTGACTTCGTGATCCACCCACCTTGGCCTCCCAAAGTGCTGGGATTAGAGGCGTGAACCAACCACTGCGCCCAGTCTCCTTCTATCTTCTCACCAGGAGAGAGTTGCCCGATTTATGCTTTCCTCACTTGGGCCCAGAGCAGGCCACACCAAACTGGAGATCACCCGAGAGTCCTTCCCAGTTGACAGTTTGCAGTGCCCCTTACCAGGGGGAGGGGGCTGCAGCAGGGCCACCCACCAGATGTGGTGGGACCTCCTTCGACTGTGTTCCTGCAGGGGACATACTGGGGATTTGGAATCCTTTCCCTTGTTACTACTCAGTTTCTGCATCTTAGAGGCAAAGTGGTCCAGAAAGGCAGAAACACATCAAGAGCCTAACACATGCTCATTCCAAAGCCCTGGCAGCCTAGAGACCCGGCTCTGGGACCCAGAGCAAGTCTCTTCCCCCACTTTGGCCATAGTTTTCCCATCTGTGGAATAGATGAAACAACACCTCCTGTAATAACCCCTCTACTTGTGGTCCACATTCAGACTCTGGATTTTGACCCTGCCTCTGTGAGGTTGGCGGCTGTGATAAAGAGATATCCAGAGAAGTTCAAGGTTAACCCAAACGTACACAATGAGAAGTGGCATGGGCTGGTCTTGCTCTCCTCTCTTACCCACACTCCTTCCCCTCTCTAGCCTCGGTGCTGTTCTTGAACTCACCGAGCTCTTTCCAATTTCCCTTAGCCTGAAATGCTCTTAGCCCCTCACTCAGCTGGCTCCATGGCATCCTGCGGCTCTCGGCCACCCTGTGTACCCAGGCCTTTTCCTGTGCTCCTGGCAAACTGTCCCCTTCACCCTCATTATGATCTGTGTTGTGATCTCTTGTATGACTATTGTTTAATTCTGGTCTTCCTCAAAGCTCTCTGAAAACAGACACCTCACCCTCCCTTGTCCACTGCTGTATCCCCTTGTATCCCAGATCTGGCCTGGCATACAGCAGGTTCTAAATAAACAGCTGGCGAATGAACCAATGAAGGGCCGGGAGAAAGAGCCCAGCCTGCCTTGGGTGATGAAGAGAATCTATTCCGTCCTCACAGAATCCACAAGAGAATAGGCTGGGTGCACATGGCAACGTGTCCCATGCTACTGAGAAGAGCAGTGATCAGAGCTATGTCACCTGAGGTTTACTACATGCCAGGTGTTCTAATGGCATTTGCAGGCATCAACTCATTTAACCCTTGAGGTTGGAAAGCGTGTTACTGTTCCATTTTTACAAATGAGAAAGCGAAGGTCCAGGGCCGTTAAATAACTTGCCAAAGATCACACAGTCAGGAAGTGACAGACCCCAGATCCAACAGCAGCACGAAGCCTGAGCCGCTGAATGAACAGTGGAAATTAAGGCTCTGTGCTGGCCCAGACCGTGGGATGTCCCCAGCTGGGCCCCGGCCCCTGTGAGACCCTGAGTTCAACCCCCAGCCTCCTGGGACTGTTTTCCCCTTTAAATAGTCATAGGTGCCTCAAACAGGCTTTGGGTCAGAGCCTGATGACTTCCTGGGATGGACAGGAGCCCATGGGATGGCTGCCTAGGAGCCCAGAAGCAAAGCTCTGCGTCCCATCTTCCCACACCAGGGTGGGTAGCAGGGACCACGAGGCAGGGGTGAGGACCTCAGAGTTTCTGTTTAGGGCAACTCAGGCAGCACTCACTGGAAGCAGCTGAGAGCACCAAGAGGGCAGGAGCAAAAGATCTTTGTCCTGGCTCGTCGCCTCCCTCCTCCTCCTCCCCACCTTCCACTTGCCCTCTCCTTACCACTGACTTCTGACAACTCTGAGAGCCAACTGAACACCCAGTTGCCAACACTTAACGGGGCCCTTGGGAAGACATCCTCCCATTTAACAGATGAGGAGACTGAGGACTGGCTTGGGGAACGGTGAGGCTGATGAGTAGAGTCTCTTGATTCAGACAGACCTAGTCCTTCCATACTATCAGCATCCCCAGAACTCATGCTAGAGAGCAGATTCCAGGGAAAATGGGGAGACAGAGACACAGCTGAGCAAGACACCAACACTCTAAAGAGGGAGAAACCCATTTGGCCAAAAGAGCCACAAGGAAAAGTTACAAGCTAAGTGCTGCAGAGCAGTCATAAATCAGCAGGGTGCTGTGAGCTCCTCAGCTCTCGGCCAGGGGCACGCCCAGGTATTGTACCAGGCCATCCACTGACAAGAGTGGGCAACATTTCAGCCTCCTCCAAAACCTGCCCGCCAGCAGCAGGAGAGCTCAGGAAGCTTCTAGCCTCCCAGGCAGAGGTCAACACGTGTGAGCTGCGTTGTCCCGAAAGCTGCCATGGCACCGAGAAGCACGCAGATGGAGCCCAGTAGGTGCTCACGTACACTGACAAAGCAAAGGCAAAACCTGCTATCCCAGGGAAGCCCCGGGGTCCCCACATGGCCACAGGGAAGGCCCCTTCCAGGTGGGGAGCTTCCCTCCTCCCACTGGGAACATGGAAAGGCACTGGCCATGAGGGGCCGATGGGGCTGCTGGGGCACAACGTCTGCCCCAGGGAAAGCAAAAGACACTGTCCTGGGATTTAAGAAGCTGCCACTGAACCGGTTCTCCCACATCATCCTCCAGGCTGTGGGACCGTTAGGCTGGGCGGAAGTGGACTCCAGCCAAGGGGATGTTCCCAGATGTCATGCTTTCAAACTGGACCCGCCCTGAAAGGCAGGCGGGGACAGGCCTGCGCCCGGGAAAGCCCTGGATAACGACTCAGGATGGCATGCAGGCCTCTCCTTGGCAGGGGACGGCCATAGGTTTCCCTGGCGGGGGTGCCCACAAATGCCTGTCCCAGGAAGGAGAGCCTGGCCGTGGAGGTTCTGGGCAGCTGAAGGCAGAGATCCATCCCTTCCCTGGCTCCCCACCCCTACCCCAGCAATGCCTCCCAGAGCCCTCCCTAGCCGTTTTCTCAAGTCCCCGCTCCCAGGTCAGGGCCCTGTGGCCAGTTTCAAGGTCTTTTTCAGGAACTTACTTCCCAAAGTTGTAGGGAGTGCGGGATGCCGGAGCCCCAGATCCACCTCAGGGTGGTCCCCACAGGACTTGGGCCCCTTTCACCAGACAGTTCGGTGGGGAAGGAGGGGATGGTTGGTGCCCCAAGCCCGCCGGTCTGTGACAGACGGTGCCCCCTTCGGCCTCCCTTTCTCCCTGGGCTCCCCCCACCTTGAGATAGTCGTTCTCCGAGCGCAGTTCCTCCAGCTCCCGCACGAAGCCGCCGGGCCCGCAGTCCAGCATCTCCTCGGTGAGGTCGGAGAAGGCGAGTGAGGCGCTGAGCGGCAGACGGCTGCTGCCCACCGACGACGCGGCCACCGACGGCTCGTCCGGGGGAGGCAGGCGGGCGAGGAGGTTGCTGCGCAGACGGCGCGGGGTGGCCCGGCTGCCCCGTGCGGACCCCTGCCGGGCCCCCGGCCGCCGACTCCGCGTCGCTGCTCAGCGCCAGCTCCAGGCCCAGCAAGCGCGCCTCTTCCGACGCGCAGTCCGACACCTCCGAGCTGCTGTCCGTTAGGCTGGGGGGCGGCGGCGGCGGTCGCGGCCCCGCACCCGGGCGCGGGCGGCCCTTGGCACGGACCCGGTGCGGACCCCGGCCACCCGCGCCCCTGCGCCCCGAGCCCCGGGCGCCACCGCACGCCCCTTCTTGTCGGGCCGTGTGGAGGACGCGGCGCTGCAGGCGACGGCTGCGCCCGGGCCTGGGCCGCGGCGGCCCTTAGCCAGTGACCAGCCGGCCACGTCTTTGGGCCGGGCCGGCGACGGCGCGCGGTGGCTCTTTCTCCTCTCCTGGGCGGGCGCGGACGCGGGCTGGGGGCCACAGCCCCGGACCTGGGGCTCGGCCGCCGGCGCCTCCATCGCGGCCTCCGTCGGCCTCAGCGAGCCGCGCGCATGGCCCAGGCCCGCCCGGCCTCGACGTCCCTGGGGAGGGAGCCGGCGCGTCTGCGGCTCCGGCCGCTCGGGCAGCGGCTGCTCGGCCCACCTCGGCCCCGACACTGCGTCCCCGCCCCACGGCCCGCCGCGCGGTCTCTCCGCAGCTCTGGGCTCGGAGAGTGCGGCCCGACCGCCTCCAGGCGCCCCGGCTCCGGCTGCGGCTCCGCCCGGCGCCCGGCCCCTCGGCCTCGCCGCGCCCCCGGAGCGCGCCCGGGACCCCGCCGCCCGCACGCCGATCGCTCCCTCGGGCTGCGAGTCCGGCTGCGGCGCGGGCCCCGGCTCCGCCCGGCGCGGCCCGCCCCCCGCGCAGCCCCGCCAGCTCCCCGCCCCGCCGCCTCGGCTCGGGGGCGCGCGGTTCCGCGAACAAAAGGCGGACGCGGCGGGAGCGGCGGGGAGGGGACGCAGGCAGGGAACGAGAGAGGGATCTGCGAGGCAACAGCGACCCCCTCGAGGGTCAGGCGGACGCGGGCAGCCGCGGCCCGGCCTCCCTCCTCCTCCGCTCCGCCGCCTCCTCCCCTGCCCGCCCCGGGAACGCACCCGGCGGAGGCCCCCCTGCGCCCGGCGTCCTGGCAGGGCCCGCGAGAGCGGGGACTCCCGGGCCGAGGCCGGGCGGACCTCAGTTCGCAGGAGCCCGCATCCATGCACGCCGAGCGCCTCGCCCCTCGCCCGGTGCCGAGCCTGCGCGAACTCCGCCCACTCGGCCGGCCTCGCCGGAGCCGCGATCCCATCGCACAGATGCGTACCCTGAAGCCTGGGTGCACGCACCGAGCTCACGGTCAAGGCAGCGCCGACGGGACCTAAAGCTCACACCTCCCGGGCGCGCTCGGGCTCCTCCTGCCTCGGCTTCCCTCCCCTGGCGTAGGGACCGTGGAACCCCGCGTGCAAGCCTGGCTCGCGCACCTTGGCCGGCAGGATCCCTGCCCATGCGCCCCCGACCCAGGTTTCAGGCTCTGTACGGCTAAAATGGTGGCGATCCGTTCCGAGGTGTCAGCCTAACGGATGCTTTGGAAGGCGGTTTTGGCCCCGGTGGGGGCTGGCATGGGCTGAGACGGTGGCCCTGACCCCACACGTCCCCACCAGGAGCAGCGCAGGGGGACCCGAGCTCTAGGGACATGTGTTCTTTCCTCGCAGGCGTCTCCTTGGCTCCTGGCCGTGTTGATTTTCCCGTGTCTCTCACACCTTCCCCAGCCCCCATGCCGCCTCGCCGCTATGCCCCATCCCTGAGCCACCGCAGGGCAGAGCTGGACTGAGTCCTTTGCCCCACGGATGGACCCTCGTCCTCAGGGTGCCCCCCACCCCTTGCCACCGGGAGGACAGGGCTGTTTTTGCCCTCTGGAGCCTCTTCCTCCCCCTGCTCTCTCCTCCACCGCCCATTTATCCGCTGCTCTTTTTCCTTCTTCTCCCACCTTCCCCTTCCTTTCCCACCTCCTTTTCCAAGTCTTCCTTTCCCTCCTCTTTCCCCTTTCTTCCTCCTCCCTAGTTCCCTTCCTTCACCTCTGCACCTGCCTGTGACACCGAAGGCACCAGGTCCACTGCTTTGTCTCTGTCCCACCTCCCCCACACGCAGTGAATACACTCCTGGGGCATCCCCTCTCTCCAGAGGCTTGAATTCATCTGGATCCATGTGTGTGCTTGCTCTTCCACCCCCACGCTAGGTTCCCCCATGCAGCCAGATGAGGAGTAGGCACTCAACAGGCTTTTGGCAAATACTTCTGCAGGGGCATCCCCACCCCCTCCTGGCAAGACACCAGCTCCCCTCACCCCCACTGACTGTCCACAAACCCTGTTTGCACAGGCGCCAGGTACACTGAGGGACGCAGTGGTGGGCATGTCATTGCTTGACCTCACGGAGCACACGGTGTTGTGGGAGGGGTGTGGACCACAAAAGACTCAGCACAAACAGCGTGGCATGGCATGGCATGGGGGGGCAGGAGTGCTGGAGAAGGATATGGGAGCCTCAGGCTAGTGACCCAGGGCAGGCCTTCCTTCTGGGCCTCAGAGTCCCCAGCTGCTCTAGTCAAATGTAACGGATGACAGAGTCCGTCCAGCTCAGATGCCCCTGGCTCTAGTAGGCTGCATCTAGTCCGGCACAGAAAGATGCTATGAAGCTCTTGGAAAGTGTATTCCCTTCTCTGTGCTTCAGTTTCTCCCCCGTATGCAGAACATGGGCTTGGAGGTGTTGGGTAGTGTGAAGCCATGCAGGGACACAGCAGACCACTGGCTCAGCCACTCCTGACACACCCTTGGTCACACCAGCGGTCCTGAGATTAGAGTGGCCTGCATCTCTCTACTAGGGCAGGGATCCGAGTCCTGGCTCTACCACCTAGCCTCTCTGGGCCCCAGCACTTATGGCTGGCCAGGGAGGGGCCTGTGAGTCCCACCTGCTCTGAGGTTCTTTGGATTTGGGGGAGACCTTCTCTGAGGGTTTTTGGATTTGAGGAGCCAAGAATCTACATTCCAGCCCCACAGCAGCCTTGAGAACAGCAGGGCCCTGGTGGCGAGGGACTGGGTGGGGCCGAGGTAGGGGCTCTGGACTCAGGGTCAGTTCAGACCAGGGATACCACAAAGGAGATGAGACTTGTCGAGAGTCCAGAACTGGCTACATTGGTGACAGGGTGACCGTCCCTGCTGCCGGCACACCCTGCAGCTGTGTGACATGTGGCCACTCCCTGTGTGCTGGGCACTGTGCTCCACATTTCAGTAAAGGATCTCCAAAAGGTGAAGATACTTCCTGTGGCTGATTATATTTTCCAAAGGGTATATCTCATCCCAATTGCTCTTCTTACAAGGTGACATTGACGCTCCTCCAGTTGAGCGGCAGGGTCTGCGGGCCCCCACCTTGAATCTCAGCAGATCTCGTGACTGCCTCAACCAACAGTATTACAGAGGTGTTCGTCTGTGACTTCCAAGGTCAGGTCATTCCTCCCAGCTTGCTTCTCTCTCTCTCTCTCTCTCTCTCTCTCTCTCTCTCATTCTCTCTGGGCACTCACCCACCACGATGGGAGGAAGCCCAGGCCTTATGAAGAGACCGTATGAAGGTGGTCTAGCCAGCAACTCCAGCTCTGGTCCCCTCTAACCACCAGACACGTGAGAGAGTGAGCCTGCAGATGATTCAGCCCCCAGGCTTGGAGCTGCCCCAGTGGACAAGTGGAGCAGAAATGAGCTGTCTCGCCAACCCTGCCCAAACTGCAAAATAAATATTGTTGTGTTCAGCCACTACATTTTGGGGTCATTTGTTACATAGCACTTGGTAGCTGGAATGCGTGACCAAGGTCACACAGCTTGGAAGTGACAGGGCTGGGACTGACTTGAACCCAGGGCTGCCCGATTCCAGAGCCTGTTGTGGTACTCTATTGGGCTGCGAACTGCCCAGCGCAGGCGCACAGTGTGTGCTATAGAAAGCTCTACTCAAAAAAGAGTGAAGCATTAGATTGTAAGAATTATATAACATAAGAAGTGAAGATGCTGATTACCCAAGTGGAAAGATGGTTTCATTGCTCCCATTGAAGCTGCTAAATTGACCAACATGATGAACACTGAATGGAGACTCACTCCTGGAAAGCTTCCAAGAGGAGGTGTGGCTTTTTTTCTTTTAAACTAAAGTGGATTTTTTTGTTTTTGTTTTTCCATTATACAAATCATGAAAAAAGAAAAGGAACTGGCTATGGGAGAATTAGAAGAATCGGTCTTTACGTAGGAGACTCAGGAAGGCCTCTCTGAGGAGGCAGCCTTTTTTTTTTTTTTTTTTTTGAGACTGAGTCTCGCCCTGTCACCAGGCTGGAGTGCAGTGGCATGATCTTGGCTCATTGCAACCTCTACGTCTCAGGTTCAAGCAATTGTCCTGCCTCAGCCTCCCCAGTAGCTGGAATTATAGGCGCTCACTGCCATGTCCAGCTAATTTTTGTATTTTTAGTAGAGACGGGATTTCACCATCTTGGCCAGGATGGTCTCAAACTCCTGGCTTCATCTGATCCTCCCACCTCAGCTTCGCAAAGTTACAGGCGTGAGCCACCACGCCCAGCCAAGGAGCTCAGCCTAGTCAGGGCCTTGCTTTTTTTTTTTTTTTTTTGAGAAGGAGTCTCGCTCTGTCACCCAGGCTGGAGTGCAGTGATGCAATCTCGGCTCACTGCAATCTCCACCTCCCAGGTTCAAGCGATTCTCCTGCCTCAGCCTCCTGAGTAGCCGGGACTATAGGCGCATGCCATTGTGGTTTGCCATCATAAAATTTCTTTTTTTTTTTTTTTGAGATGGAGTCTGGCTCTGTCACCCAGGCTGGAGTGATCTCACTACAACCTCTGCCTCCAGGGTTCAAGTGATTCTCCTGCCTCCGCCACCCAAATAGCTGGGACTACAGGTGTGCACCACCACACCTAGTTAAATTTTTTTGTATTTTTAGTAGAGATGGGGTTTCGCCATGTTGGCCAGGCTGGTCTTGAACTACTGACCTCAAGTCATCCACCTGCCTCAGCCTCCCAAAGTACTAAGATTACAGGTGTGAGCCACTGCGCCTAGCCATTTTTTTTTTTTTTTTTTGAGATGGAGTCTCACTCTGTTGCCAGGCTGAAATGCAGGTGGCATGATCTTGGCTCACTGCAACATCTGCCTCCCAGGTTCAAGTGATTTTCCTGCCTCAGCCTCCCAAGTAGCTGGGACAATAGGTGCATGCCACCACACCTAGCTAAGTTTTTGTACTTTTAGTAGAGATGGGGTTTCACCATGTTAGCCAGGATGGTTTTGATCTCCTGACCTCGTGATTCTCCCGCCTCAGCCTCCCAAAGTGCTGGGATTACAGAAGTGAGCCACCGTGCCCAGTCTTTTTTTTTTTTTTTTTTTGAGACAGAGTCTTGCTCTGTTGCCCAGCCTGGAGCAATCTTGGCTCACTGCAACCTCCGCCTCCCAAGTTCAAGCAATTCTCCTGCCTCAGCCTTCTAAGTAGCTGGGATTACAGGCACCCACCACCATGCCCGGCTAATTTTTATAATTTTAGTAGAGATGGGGTTTCACTATGTTGGCCAGGCTGGTCTTGAACTCCTGACCTCAGATGATCTGCCCATGTTGGCCTCCCAAAGTTCTGGGATTACAGGCGTGAGCCACCATGCGCAGCCTCCATCATGGAAGCTTTTTAGCAGCCGGTTATGTGGCAACTGATGTTCCTGCCAGATCACACGTTGAGTTTTCCTGGATGTGAGGACAAAGAATGGGACAGCAAGGCCAACCCCACTGGCTTCTCAAAGTGCTCAGTGGTTCAGGTATTGAGCTTGGAGGAGGGAGGCAAGAAGTGCTAGGCATGTGATCCCTAAGCCGTTTACAGCTTAAACACACATTGCAACAGTCATGTTTGCGGTGGTAACAGGGCTCTTCGCTCATTTGTTTTCCCCATAATACACGTCCTTTTGGTATCCCACACTTCCCGGAGGGAAAATTGCCCCAGGACACCCGGCCATGAGCAGGGTGTCTGGGGGACCCAGGTCCTCTTCACCAAAACCAGCAGAACAGGGTCTCTTTCAGCTGTGGGAAGATAGCACAAGCCACCTGTGAAACGGCGGGCTCACCTACCTAACAGAGGCTGGTGACCACTCAGTGGGCACATTCCCCAGGGGGATTGCTGCCCCAGGGTCAGGCTACTGAAGCCCCTTTCAGCTTTGAATTCTGTGAGTAAACAACAGCAGTCATCAAGACCTTACTGTGAGCTGGGGACAGAGAAGCGGCCCCTTCTTCAATGGAGGGTCTACTGCATGCTAAACAAGGCTTCCTGTGTGTGACCTCACCTAATGTCACCTCAGTCCAGTGAGAAATGTCCTCATCTCATCTGAGAGGAAACCAGCAGGTGCCAAGCCTGCTGGGCCTGGAGCAGAGGGTGATTGACAGAGAACCCCACAACCTCATCCTTTCCTGTAGTGTTTATATAGCACAGATTTTATTTTCTTCTATTTTTGAGACAGGGTCTCACTCTGTCACCCAGGCTGGAGTGCAGTGATGTGATATTGGCTCTTTGCAGCCTCAACTTTCCCAAGCTCAGGTGATCCTCCCATCTCAGCCTCCTGAGTAGCTGGGCCTACAGGCATGTGCCACCACACCTGACTAATTTTTGTATTTTTTTTTTTTTTTTTGTAGAGATGGGGTTTCACCATGTTGCCCAGGCTGGTCTCAAACCCCTGGGCTTAAGCAATCCTCCCACCTGGGCCTCCCCAAATCCTAGGATTACAGGTGTGAGCCACCACAGATTTGGGGGCTCATACCTGTAATCGGCCATATTGCAGATTTTAATCTTAAGGGTTATAAGGAAACTTTTCTGAATCGCAGTTTCCATATCTATAGTCCGAGGGTTATAAGGTCTTCAGTGGTGGGCATCAAGCACCAGGACCTGCCATCCGGCAGCTGTGGTGAGAGGCTTCAGGAGAGCCAAAGTGCCTGGTATCCTCACCTCTTTGGGCTGTTGGGGGCAGAGCTGGGGGCCAGGGGGGATAACAAGATCTTGTTTGTGTGTGTTTGTGGCATTTGAGTTTCTGATGTGTCATAATCACTGCCAGGCCTTCCCAGCTGGAACTAGAGTGGGCACAGGGCCAGGCTTGCCGCCCTCTGGGCAGATATAAGAGCGAGGGAGGAGAGCCTGGAGCCAAGGCCGGGGCGGAGGGGCCAGTCACCTGCCCAGGGACCAGGGATCAAAGCCAAAGCTGCCGCAGACAGACCACCAGGTGGGCAGGGTCAGTACCGGGTGTGGCCCCCTCTCTGGGGATCAGGGAGATACACTAAGGGCACAGTGAGTACATCCTTCACGGCTCCCCCCTTTCCTTCTCCCTCCGAGCTCCTCACCCTGCAACTGACCAAGTGACTGCCTGTCCCAGAGGCACCCAGGTGGAGGCTGAGGGGCCACTTGTCAGGGATTCGAGCCCTAGACTCTCAAAGACTCAGTGTGGGGGGGATTGTAGTAAGTACTGCCACTCACCCAGCACCCACAAACAACACAAGGTACTGTGGGGTTATCTTACCAAACTGAGGTCAGGAGGTTGGATGCCTGGCTTAGCACTCTAGCTCTCTAGGCATTATCTTCATTTACTCTTATAGCAGCCCTGATGTAGATGTAGATATTAATATTTACAAGTGAAGTGACTGAAGAACAGAGATGTTAAGTAATTTGCCCAAAGCCACACAGCTAAGTCAGTGGCAAGACCAGGATACAAACTCCCTGACTCCAGATCTTTTCCTCTTAATCACCGTACTACACTGTCATGTGACTGATGAGTCTCTTCCCTCTTCTGAATGGCAGTTTCCTTATCTATAGTCCGAGGGTTATAAGGTTTGATGACCAGAAAGATATGACCTTGAGCTTCCCTAAAAGTCCTCGGACATGGGTCAACTTTAAGCACCTGGGAAACCTGGTTGGTATGGCCTTTGACCCAGCATTCAACTTCTGAAATTTATCATAAAGGATACAATCCGAGTTATGAACAATGTTCATTGCAGTTTTGCTAATAATTAGAAGTAAACAAAATGTCCAACAGCAGGGGGAATAAATTACCAACATCCTGCGATGAGATAATGTGCGGCCGCTGGAGGAATCATGCACCAAGGGTGTAGGGTGTCTTGGAGAATTCTCCGTTGTCGTTAGTAGAAAAACAACTTTATAAAACTGTGTGGTCAGCCAGGCACCATGGCTCGCGCCTGTAATCCCAGCACTTTGGGAGGCCAAGCAGGGCAGACTATCTGAGGTCAGGAGTTCTAGACCAGCCTGACCAACGTGGCGAAACCCTGTCTCTACTAAAAATACAAAAATTAGCCAGGCGTGTTGGTGCGCACCTCTAATCCCAGTTATTTGGGAGGCTGAGACAGGAGAATCCCTTAAACCCAGGAGGCAGAAGTTGCAGTGAGCCGAGATCACACCATTGCACTCCAGCCTGGGTGACAGAGCAAGATTCTGTCTCAAAAAACAAAAAACAAAAAAACTGTGTGGTCAATATGGTATGAACATATAGTATGATCCCTTTGCAAACGTGTATTCATGTGTCTATGTGAAATAAATATAAAAGACTGGGAAATACACCTTGGGGGGATGAGAATGTATGTGTGAGAGATGGAATTGTGAATATTTTTATATTCTTATTCTTTTCCGGTTTCTCAAGTTTTCTACAATACCTAAGTATCACTTTTTTTTTTTTTTTTTTTTTTGAGACAGGGTCTCATTCTCTTGGCCAGATTGGAGTGCAGTGATGCGATCTTGACCCACCACAACCTCCGCCTCCCAGGCTCAAGTGATTCTCCTGCCTCGGCCTCCTCAGTAGCAGGGATTACAGGCGCACACCACTACTGCCCGGCTAATTTTTGAATTATTAGTAGAGACGAGTTTCACCATGTTGGCCAGGCTGGTCTCAAACTCCTGACCTCAGATGATCCAACCACCTCAGCCTCCCAATGTGCTGGGATAACACTGGGCCCAGCCAAACATCACTTTTTAATTAGGAAAAAAAGCTTTTAAAATAATCTTTTCTTTTTTTGAGACAGGTTCTCACTCTGTTGCCCAGGCTGGAGTGCAGTGGTGAGATCTCAGCTCACTGCAGTCGCCTCCTCTCAGGCTCAGGTGGTCCTCCTATGTCAGTCTCCCAAGTAGCTGGACTAGAGGCGCATGACACCATGACCAGCTAATTTTCGTATTTTTTGTAGAGACAGGGTTTCACCATGTTGCCCAGGCTGGTCTCAAATTCCTGGACTTGAGTGATCTGCCTGCCTTGGCCTCCCAAAGTGCTGGGACTACCAGCGTGAGCCACTGCATCTAGCCATATCTGTTCTTTCGCTCTAGGCTTGCCCACTTGTAGCTTCTATTCTAATGCACTCATCAGTTTGGAGAGGGAAGTGAATAGCAGACTGTCAGTCCTTCGAAGGCTTTGAGATTATCTGGTTCAACATGTTCCATGTTATGCATGGGGAAACTGAGGCTCAGGGTACAAATGGGCTTATCCAAGGTAATACGGGGAACTAGAGGCTCCAGACCTCTAGCCTGGGCCTTAGGCATATGCCCTGTGGGCCATAGCCCCCAGGCCAGGCTGCCAGAAGGGCAAGGAGGTGGAAGGGAATTGCAACTAGAATTTATGGTGTATGATTAACACATGTTGTTAGATGCTAACTGTAAATGAGGCCTTGAATTGCCAAGTTGCTCACAGACCCACCCAGCAGCTCGGCCTGGGAGTGACAGGTGAGAGGGAGCAAAGGGCAGCTGGGTGGGCATGGAGCTAGCTGGGCGTGCCCCAGGCCTCTCCTTCTCATCTGTAGGACTCACCTATCAGGGCTTCCTTTCTGGGCAGGGCCGAGGATTCACTCACTGCCCACGGCTGGCCGGGCAGGGACAGGAGAATGAGAGGCCTCCGCTGGCGGTACACTCGGCTGGTAAGGGCTCCAACTCCGGCTGTGGTGCAGGTTGGGAGGTGGAAGGAGGTGAGGCCTCTGGCAGGGTGGGGCTGAGCTAGGGTTGGATGCAGGCAGTGACTTGTTCCCCCTCTCAAGTCTTCCCCGGCAGGCCTGGGGTTTGGAGCAAGCACTGACTCAGGAACCTGGGATCTTAAACCCCGTGCTCCAAGGTCCTGAGGCCTTGAAGGGGGACAGACCGATGTCTCTGTCCCTTCCTCCCTGGAGTGGGTGCTGCATGGAGTGTTGTCCAGAGCCACACACAGCTAGACCCTGCCTCAGACCCGAGCCTGGAGAACAGAGGAGGGCAGGAGAGGGGGTCCTGTCCATCGCTGAGTCCCTGAGAGGTCTCTTCTTCCTGTGAAAGGCCTGCAAGGTCACTGTGTGGAGGCACACGCACGTGCGCACACACACGCACACATACACATACACACACATACACATGCAAACACACACACATATACTCAAACACACACACACACTTGAAAACACATGCACACTCAAATGCACTCAAACACACATACACTTTCAAACACACACTCAACACATATTGAAACACACTCAAATACACTGGTAGAGTGGAAGCTCAAGTGAATGAATGAGTGAATGACTAATGACGCCCCCTGCTGGACACATATTTACACCATCCCAATCACACAAACACGTTGACATGTAAACATACATATTTACACTCAATACCTTCTCACATCGATTTGCCTGCACAACTGTATTTCAAGCCAACACACAATTCACGTGAGCAAACACCTTTTACATGAACCTACATATATGATCTCACATATGACTGTACCCGTCATTTCACTGGCTTAACGGGGAAGCCTTCAGGCTTCATTTTCTTCCTTTGTAAAATGCTGATAAGAAGAAATACACAGAAGTCCAGGCGTGGTGGCTCACATCTGTAATCCCAACACTTTGGGAAGCTGAGGTTGGTGGATCAATTGAGGTCAGGAGTTCCAGACCAGCCTGGCCAACATGGGGAAACGCTGTCTACTAAAAATACAAAAATTAGCCGGGCATGGTGATGGGAGCCTGTAATCTCAGCTACTGGGGAAGCTGAGACAAGAGAATCGCTTGAACCTTGGAGCTGGAGGTCACAGTGAGCCAAGATTGCACCACTGCACTCCAGCCTGGGCGACAGAGCAAGACCCTGTCTCAAAAATACGCAGAGATCACAGACAGTGCACACTGAACACAGGCCTGGGCATGGGCGGGTTTTTGTTGTTGTCATTATTTAATGTACAAACACACATAATTGAAGCTCCCAGGGCTGGGCCACCACCTGCTTTCTCTTCTGCTCCCAAGCTTAGAACTTGATCTTTGTCATCCTCCCAGGATCCAGAGCAAACAGGCCGACAAACCGCAGGGCCCATGGCCTCATCCAAGCCTCGTGGTGTGCCGGCAGAGGTGATGGGGACTTTGCTCCTGGCTTTGGCCCATAGGGGCCAGGGAGGAAGCAGGCCAGCGGCAGGGCGGCATCCTGTCTGCTGTGGAAACCCCCAGTTACCCTGGGCTGGGCCGGGGGTTACCCGCGCCAGGGCAGGGAGCAATGAGGTGGCCTGTGGAGGCTCTTGGGCTCAGGAGATGGTGGAAGCTGCCACCTACTGTCCCTGGACCCACGAGGCCTCTTTGTGTTTTCACAGCCCAGCCAGGCGGAGGACACCCTGTCTGGGGAGGAGGGTAAGGAAGAGGAAGAGGAGGAGGAGGCGGTGGCAGCTCCGGCCTCAGCTGCTGCTCCTGAGGATCCCACGGTGCCCCAGCTGACAGAAGCCAGCCAGGTTCTGAGTGCCTCAGAGATTAGGCAGGTCTGGGCATTGCCCACGGCACAAGAATTTCAGCCCTAAACCTAAGGGTCTCACCCTTCTGCCCTATACCAGCTACGCCCAGGGGCACCTAGAGTCACTCTTGCTCTGCTCCCATCTTGCGTTACCTCTGGCAAATTGCTTCTTCCCTCTGGGCTTTGCTTTCCTTTCTTGTAAAATCATCCAGTGTTGCTAGCACCTCCCTCTTCACTGGGCCAGGAGGTTAAGGAGGTAAAGAAAGAGGTTAGGCCAGGTGCAGTGGCTCACGCTTGAATTCCAACATTTTGGGAGGCCAAGGCAGGAGGATTGCTTGAGGCCAGGAGTTGGAGACCAGCCTGGCCAACATGGCAAAACCCTGTCTACTAAAAATACAAAAATTAGCCAGGTACGGTGGTGCGCACCTGTAGTCTCAGCTACTCAGGAGGCTGAGGCGCGGAGACTCACTTGAACCCAGGAGGTGGAGGTTGCAGTGGGCTGAGATCGTGTCATTACTCCAGCCTGGTGACAGAGTGAGACTGTCTCAAAAGAAAAAAAGGAAAGAGACTAATTCCTACATAGAAGCAGCCCTTGGGAACTGAGGCCAAAGCTGGAGAGGGATGGGAGGAAGAGACGGAGGGTCAGGAGGAAGGGTTCAGCATCTTTCCTCTTCTCTGGCCTCTGCGGGGCAGAGTGACCAAGCAGAGTGTCCTGAGAGAGTCCTGGGTTCGAATCCTGGCTCTGCCATTCACTACCCATGTGGGCTTTGGGCTAGTTGTTCCACCTCCCAGAGCCTCTGTTTCCTCATCTGTAACATGGGAATAACAACCCCTATCTCCGAGGGCTATTGCTCATGGCACGAAAGTCCCTGGAAACAGCTCTATCGCCCGTAAAGCACTGTGCTGGATGCATGATGGCTGTCCAAGCCCACCCCCAGGACATGGCAGGAGAGCACGAAGAGAACTCCTTCACTAACCTCCAGCCCTGTCCCCAGCTCAGCTGTCACTTCCCACCAAGAGTCACCGGCCATCCCTGGAGTCTGGTCTTCTGCACGTCAAGGGACGGTTTCAGCCTGCAGAGCCTGTACCGGCGGATGGAGGGCTGCAGTGGGCCCGTGCTGCTCGCGCTCAGGGACCAGGACGGGCAGGTGAGCTGGGCAGGGGTGCCGCCCAAGGCTCTGGGGGGCACCCCACCAGGTGCCTGTGGGCCTTGCCCCAGGGCAGCTCAGGGATGAGCAGGCAGAGTGACTAAGTCACCTACAGTGGACACTGATGATAGCAATGAGACCTGGCCACTCAGAGCCATTCCCCATTTATGCATTCAACACATCTACACGAGGCGCCTTCTGCGTGCCAGGTGAGAGGTGGGATAGAGCAGAATTAACCCAGAAGCGGCCCCAGCTCTCTCGGAGCTAATGGTCTAACGGGGGAAGGGTCAGACAGAAAGCAAATAATCATTTGACTGTAAAACTGCATCTTCATCCTCAGAAGCAGAAGAAACTATGGGGCTCACACCTGAAATCACAGCACCCTGGGAAGCTTAGGCAGGAGGATTGCTTGAGTCCAGGAGTTCAAAACCAGCCTGGGCAACATAGCCAGACGCTATCTCTACAAAACAACAATAACAAAATTAGGTGTGCTGGTGTGTGCCTAGAGTCCCAGCAACTGGGGCCGAGGGTGTTGCAGGGAGGCTGAGGATCACTTGAGCCTGCAAGGTTGAGGCTGCAGTGAGCCATGATCACATCACTGCACTCCAGCATGGGTGATGGAGTGAGACCCTGTCAAAAAAAAGAAAAAAAAGAAAAAAAGATATACACTGGCATTAAACTGATGTCAGAAGGAAACACACCAAAATATTAAGGTAGTTATCCTGGGGGAAGAAGGAGGGGGATTGGGAGATAGCTTTACTGTTTTTCTTTTGCTTGTCTATAACTTCTACTTTTCGTATGATTAATTGTATAGAATAAGTACATATATATATATATATATTATTTTTTTTCTTTGAAACACAGTCTCACTTTGCCTCCCAGACTGGAGTGTAGTGGCACAATCTTGGCTCACTGCAACCAAGCAATTCTCCTGCCTCAGCCTCCTAAGTAGCTGGGATTACAGGCACCTGCCACCACACCTGGCTAATTTTTGTACGCTTAGTAGAGACGGGGTTTCGCTATGTTGGCCAGGTTGGTCTCCAACTCCTGACCTCAGTCTCCCAAAGTGCTGGGATTATAGGCATGAGCCACCGCACTCAGCCTAGAATAAGTATACTTGAGAAAAAGGAGGGCCTGACTGCCCAGGGGAGGAGCCGCCAGGAGCTCTTCCTTGGGGAGTGTTAAGGGAAGGATACATAAGTATTCCTGCTCATGGGTGTGGAGCCCCCCATGCCCCAGCTCTGCCCCAGCTTCCCAGGTGCCCTCTAGGATGAGCCCGGGTTACTAAATCTGGAGAATGGGGGTTGCCAGAGGACCCCCAGCTCCCTCCCAGCTGCAGACTGCAACTTCCGCTTTCCAGATATTTGGAGCCTTCTCCTCCTCGGCTCTCCGACTCAGCAAAGGCTTCTATGGTACCGGCGAGACATTCCTCTTCTCCTTCTCTCCACAGCTGAAGGTGATGTTCCAACCTTCCATGGAGGGAGTGGGGTGTGTGGCAAGACAAAGCTCCTGGGGTCCCAGTGGCCCCCAGCTCCATCCTCCATGATGGGCTTCCTGGTGTGCCACCATCTTTCCACAGGGGGGAATGAGCAGGGCAGGGATGGGCAGAGCATCCCCCCTTGACCTACCCATCCTGCATGTAAAACATGCTTGGTGAGTCTCTGGGAAACGCTGACTGGCTGAGAGGAGGGAGGACAGTGTTTGCCAGGCACAGGCTGGGAAGACAAGATGGTCCAAGGTAGACCTGAGGGCATGGTGGCAGGATGACGAAGGAGGACTCAGCCAGAGGCTTCTTAGGAAGTATGGAGGCCGAGCACCGTGGCTCAGGCCTGCATTGGAGGCCAACGCAGGTGGGTCGTTTGAGGCCAGGATTTCAAGACCAACCTTGGCAACATAGTGAGACCCCACCTCTACAAGAAATACAAAAATTAGCTGGATATGGTGGAGCACACCTATGGTCCCAGCTACTCGAGAGGCTGTGGGGGAGGATCGTTTAAATTTGGGAGGTTGAGGCTGTGGTGAGCTGTGATCGCACCACTACACTCCAGACTGGGTGACAGAGCAAGATCCTGTCTCCAAAAAAGAAAAAAGAAAAAAAAGGAATAAATATGGGGTGAGGTCATTACTGGAGGAGGGTGAAGGAAGGAGTATCACAGTCATCACAGGTGTGGGAAGGGAGGGGAAGCAGGGGAAGCCTGCTGGAAAACACAGGAGCAGCAGAAGTGCTGCTGGGCTATGCGAGTGGCATTTGGTGTTGTGAGGTCAGGGTGCTGCCACTTCGGTGCCTGCTTCTTCAGCAGCATCGGCTGCTCGGCACAGTCCTGCAGAGTGGGGGCAGCAGAGAGTGGACTGCAGAGAGCGGGCCGCCAGGGTTCGGATTTTGCCAAATGGGTTTACGAGTGGCAGGGAACCAAGAAAGTTGAAGGGAGTGAAAATACAACATGGACCATAGAACTCAGACTGGACACGGAGGGGGAGGGAAGCCAGGGCGCTGAGGGGCACCCAGGCAAATGTGGACTCAAGGCGTGAGAGGTCTCCTTGACGTCAAAGACTTGGGGCAGTGACAGCAGCTGAACAATGTGTTGGAAGACAGGAGAGAAGGACATTTGAAATAGGCTGTGGAGGAGCCGCCTGCCACCCCTGGTGAGGACAAATTCTCAGATGTGACCATGAAAGACAGTGGTGGAAACCTACTCTGGGGGGAGGCCCTGGATGGGTCCACACAGATGGTGAAGTTTACCAGAGAGCTGGGAAGGGTCAGGGGTGGTGAGTCAGAGCTCAAGTTTCTAATTAACAATGAGCGGAAGAGTGACAGGCACAAGGTGACCGGTACAGTCAGGTGGCACAAGCTGCCAAGGAGCTGGGTGAGAATCACAGTCCCAAACACCTTCCATCCAAAGACTTACTGCCTCTGGGCTGTTTATTGACTGAAGCTATTGAGCAGTACCCGCTGGGCACAGAGCATACTATTTTTACTACTAATAAAAATGGCCAGGCCAAGCACTGTGGCTCATGCCTATAATCCCAGCACTTAGGGAGGCAGAGGCAGGAGGATCTCTTGAGCCCAGGAGTTCAAGACCAGCCTGGGCAACAGAGTGAGATGCCATTCTCTACAAATAGGAAAAAACAAAAACAAAACCAAAAATGGCCAGGTGCGCTGGCTGGCTCATACCTGTAATCCCAGCATTTTGTAGGGCTGAGGTGGGAGGATTGCTTGAGCTCAGGAGTTCAAGACCAGCCTGGGCAACAGAGTGAGATGCTGTCTCTAAAAAAAAAAAAAAAATTAAAAACATTGTTCAGTGGATGAACTCGTTCCAGGTGTTTTGCTATTAGAGGGTTGTCCGATGCACAGACTAAGATTCATTCAGACACATCCAATCACACAATCACCTGGTCTTATGAGAGGGAGTTCACAAGGAGCTATGGACTACCTTGCTAACGGCAAAATATGCTGTATCTATTGCATCGCTGCCATCAGCCAGCGGGGCTCCATCAATTTCCCCGGATCCAGGAAAGGGTCAGTGATGCACGGTGAGCCAGTGCGGGTACTACTTATCCCCACTTGCCTTCCTGAGCTTAAATCCTAGAATAATTCTAACGGTCTAAAATTTTCTTTCCACTGCACTGACAGCTTCTAGTCAGGAGTTTGAGACCTGTGTGGCCAACATGGTAAAACCCCATCTCTACTAAAAATACAAAAATTAGCTGGGCGTGGAAGTATGTGCCTGTAATCCCAGCTACTCGGGAGACTGAGGCATGAGAATCACTTGAATCTGGGAGGCGGAGGTTGCAGTGAGCTGAGATCGCACCACTGCACTCCCCTGAGCGACAGAGTGAGATTCCCTCTTGAACAAAAAAAAAAAAAAAGAAAGAAAGAAAGAAAAGGGAAGCTAGAACTCACAGCATGTCACTCCTTGGCTTCCTCTCTCACTTGGAGAAAAGCACAACTGTGTATAATGATCTACAAGTCCCTACACCTTTTGGCCTCTATCTGATGTCGTGTCTTGCTACTTTTCCTTTCTCCTGCTGTGCTCCAACCACACTGGCCTCTGAGCTGGTTCTCATGCCAGCCGGCTCCTGCCTCAGGGCCTTTGCAGGTGCTGTTCTGCCTAGAATGTCCCTCCACTGGATCTCTGCATGGTTCCATTCTCACCTCCTTCTCTGTTCTGAGGTCACCATCTCAGTGAAGGCTTCCCTGGCTATCTGATGTAAAATGGCAACACCCAGCCAGTCGTGGTGGCTCATCCCTATAATCCCAGCACTCTGGGAGCCCAAGGTGGGAGGATCACTTGAGGCCAGGAGTTCAAGATCAGCCCTCACAACATAGTAACATCTTATTTTTATAAAAAAACAAAAAATAGCTGGGTATGGTGGCACATACCTGCAGTACCAGCAACTCCTGAGGCTGAGGCAGGAAGATCGCTTGAGCTCAGGAATTCTAGGCTGAGCTGTCATGGATCATGCCACTGCATTCCAACCTGGACGACAGAACAAGACCCTGTCTCTAAAAAAAATAAATAATAAATAAATTAAAAATAAATAAAAGGACAACACCCACCCTAGGAAGCCCTTAATGTCCTTCTCCCCCTAGCATTTGCCATCATCTAACAGATAATTTTTTTTTTTTTTTGAGACAGTTTTACTCTTGTTGCCCAGGCTGGAGTGCAGTGGCGTGATCTCGGCTCACTGCAACCTCTGCCTCCCAGGTTCAAGCTATTCTCCTGCCTCAGCCTCCTGAGTAGCTGGGATTACAGGTACCTGCCACTATGCCCAGCTAATTTTTGTATTTTTAGTAGAGATGGGGTTTCATCATGTTGGTGAGGCTGATCTCAAACTCCTGACCTCAGGTGACCCACCCGCCTCAGCCTCCCAAAGTGCTGAGGCATGAGCCACTGCGCCCGGCCAGAGTACTTCTTTTACTTTGTTATTTGCCTTCTCCCACTAGAAAGTGAGTCCTTTGAAACAGAGGTTTTTGTCTATTTTGTTCACCATTCTACCTAGGACCTAAAAACAGTACCTGGTGCAAAAATGCTTAAACAAATTGTTGAATGAAATGAATAACTTTTTCAGGAATCTGTCTTTCCAGCCTATTGTTATGGAATGTCATCTTCTATAAAATTGGTTAATTCTTACCTATCTTTGGTCTTCTGGCCTTGTATGCCCCATGAATTCCTGGTAGTCCCTTGATCACTATTCCAAGCGGCACCATGAACTTGGTCTTAATTTCTTCCACAGCAATGTTTACCGTACTCCTTCAGGTGAAAGGTCATGTCCTTGAAGAAAGTAGAGGAGGACTTGAATGATTCTGTCTTCTTGTGGTCACTTGTTAATATGATCTCATCCCTCCTGAGCATAGAATGTATCTCTTATTAGTCTGTTTTCTTGCTAAAACCCTTTGGTTGCTCACAGGTCACAGCATTTGGGCCACTGATTGAGGCAGTAACATCCTATCCTTTTGCAGCCATTTAAAACTAATTTGACTCTTGAATAATTTATGCATCCCACAAATATATATGTGCCAGGAATATAGCCAGAAATAAGACAGGTCGCATGGAACATATATCTTTAAAATAAATAAATAGAACTAAAACAGGGTCTGGGAGGAAGGACTACTTTGGATAGGGTGGTCCAGGAAATTTCTCTGAGATGACATTTGGACTGAAGGATGAGAGGTGGGCCCTCTGAGGATCTGGGGGAAGAGCATTCTGGGCAGAGGGGATCCTAGGGCAGGAATGGGCCTTGAGTGTTCCAGAGATGGAAAGGCTGGTGTAGCTAACGTGTAGTCAATAAGAGGGAGAAGGGGTCAGAGAGAAAATCTGCTTTTAAGTTTTGACACTTTTGAGTGCACTTTTAAGTTTCGAAGTTTTTTGTTGTTTTTTGGAGTTGGGGTCTCGCTCTGTCACCCAGACTAGAGTGCGGTGGTGCAATCATAGCTCACCGAAGCCTACACTCCTGGCTGGGCTCAAGTGATTCTCCCACCATAGCCTCCCGACAAGCTGCGACTATAGGTGCACACCACCATGACCAGCTAGGTTAAAAAATTTTTTTACAGATAGGGGAGGGGTCTGTGTTGCCCTGGTTGGTCTAGAACTCCTGACCTCAAGGAAACTCCTGGCTTCAAGGAGACTCCTGGCCTCAAGTGATCCTCTTACCTCAGCCTACTGAGTAGCTGGGATTACAGGTGCACACCATCACACCTGGTTAGTTAAAAAATTGCATTTGTAGAGATGAATTCTATGTTGCCCAAGATGGTCTCAAATCCTGGCCTCAAGTGATTCTCTGGCATCGGCCTCCCAAAGTGCTAGGATTACAGGCATGAGCCACTGTGCCAGGCCCCGGGCTGCACTTCTGGCCATTGTTAAGGAGTTGAATTTTATTCCCATTGCAATAGGAAGTCATTGGAGGGTTTAGGCAGAGTGGTAACATCTAATTTGGATGTGGAACAGATCACACAGATTGCAGTGTGGGTGTGGCTGTAGGTACAGACAGTGGAGGCAGAGAGACCAGCTGGGAGGCTGTGATCCAGGCAGAGGACAGGATAGAGATGGGGGCAGACAGGCAAATGTCTAGAGCCGCGGGGCTTGTTGATGAGCTGGATGTGAGGCAGAACTGAGGCCAGGCAGGCTGGTGTGACCTGGGTGAGAGGCTACAATAAGTCAGTTAATTAATGGCAGTATCAGCCCTAACTCCTGGCCTGGACTGCTCTCCCGCTCCCTCCAGTTTTAGAAGCAGGAAACCTCAGGGGTTGTTGTCCTATTCTAGAACGAAGTGGCTTCTAGGCTGTAGGAATTCAAACGAGGGCATGTGGTGGTGACTCCAGGGAGACTTGAGAAGAGAAATCCTAAGAGCCCTGAGCCCAGAGTCCCACCTATGGCGGTGCGGCTGGGGCCTGGATGCTGTTCCCGCCACAACACTGCCACCCAGTGGTTTGGGGTCAAACTGCAAGGGTGGGACTCAATCGGTCATTAACCTGAGCCTTTCCGTCACCCCAGGTCTTTAAGTGGACTGGAAGCAACTCTTTCTTTGTGAAGGGAGACTTGGATTCACTGATGTTGGGCAGTGGCAGGTGAGTGTCTCAGTCCTCTCGAGTCTAGGGGTGTCTGTATTACGGTCCCTTTCCCCTCTGCTGAACTGCTGGGCTAGGCTGCCCTGGATACAATGGGAAGGCTGGTGGGGAACTCTCAGGCCATTCCCTTCATTGCTCAGCCCCCTAGCCAACCCCATCACTGAAGCCAGTATTAGGAGAAAGGAAGCATGAGCGCCCCCACTGAAGTGTTACAGCTGGTGACAATTTAGTGTGAACATACGTGACTTTGGGAATAGAATTCTACATGGCTGGATGAAGCTAGCGTCAAGAGATGGGCGTGCCTTGTTTTTCTATCAGCCCAGGAATTGCAGGGGACATAACTCATTGCAGGAGCCTCCCTTGGTGAGGACAGGGAGTGGAGAGAGATAGAAAAAAAGAGTTGATCTCATCCTGGTGTGACCTTCACATTCGGGGGGCATGTGTCTTATCCTGAGGGTAGAGATGAAAGCATTGTTTGATTAGTACCAGGCAAATTCTTTGCTCTCCCAACTTCCTGAAAAGCTTCCATTGAGGGGCAGCTTGGCACAGAACTCATCAGCCATTGCTGATCTACAGGAATCCAATTCCTGGCTCCAGCTGAGGTTTTCTGTCAAATGAGGGGATTAAAATGGATGCTCTAAAGCATTTGGGCTCTCAGAGTTTGCACCCTGAGATGTACTAGCTCTGGTCAAAGAATTGCCATCTTAAAAATGCTCCAAATGTTCTAAAACTGGGCTGTGGTGATGGTTGTGCCGCTGTATATACTTATTAAAATAATGAACTGTTTTAAAAATGCTTTTGGCCAGGTGCATTGGCTCATGCCTGTAATCTTAGCACTTTGGGAGGCTGAGACAGTCAGATCACTTGAGGTTGGGTGTTTGAAACCAGCCTGGCCAACATAGCAAAACCCCACCTCTACTAAACATACAAAAATTAGTCAGGCATAGTGGTGAGCGGCCTGTAATTCCAGCTACTTGGGAGGCTGAGGTGGGAGAATTGCTTGAACCTGGGAGGCAGAGGTTGTGGTGAGCCAAGATGGTGCCACTGCACTCCAGCCTGGGCAACAAAGCAAAACTCTGTCTCAATAAATGAATAAATAAATAAATAATGCTTTTAACCTCATGGGGAACAATGTGCTGAGTCCCCAATAATTCAGTATAAGTTGGCTTAAGGGGCAATAAGACAAGTGAACCTGGGCTGCTATCCTGGTGTGGCCAAGAGGTGATGCTGGTGGCAGAGCCTGAGGGCTTCAGCATGCAGGAGTGAGCCTCACCAAGTCTGTCCTTTTCTCTCCAGTGGCCAGTTTGGGCTGTGGTTGGATGGAGACTTGTTTCATGGCAGAAGCCACCCTTGCGCGACCTTCAACAATGAGGTGCTGGCCCGGCAGGAGCAGTTCCACATCCAGGAGCTGGAGGCCTGGCTTCTCAGCTGACGGCCCTGTGGCAACAGGTACTCAGCCCTGCTCATGTATACCACCCAGGCCTCCCTGACACCCGTGCTGTCCAAAACACAGATGGTGAAGGGCCCTGGAGTGGGCCGTGACTGCTGGTCAGCCTCCTTGTGGCCTGGGGGACCCAAGATACAGGTGGGGGGCAGGCACTGCTCTTTTGCAGAGGTGACTTTGAAGGATTAAAAGATGCTTCCACCCTACCCAAGTAGCACAGAGTTCCTCATGAACATTATCATTTTAGAAGTTCTACAACTAATTCATGTTTATAGTAGAAAAGCCAGAAGACATTTAAAAAAATTAAAACTGCCTAAAATTAAACCCTCCAGAAACTAACATTTTCATGTATATCCTTCCAGACAGTGTTCTATGAATATGTACATGAGTATGTATATTTACAAAACTGGGATTCTACTCTGTATGTGTGGAAGTGATTTTAACTTACAGAATATTGTCAAACCTTAGAAACCTGGGCTTGAGCACCGGAACTAATAAAGACTCTAGCAGCGTCGTTCTTCCTCTGGCCTGCTCTGGAACGTTGCGGCCCTTCTGCCTGCCACCAGCACCGGGTGCCTGTGACTCTGTGATTTAATTTCATGATGAAAGCATGAAAGCAGCAAATGAATAAGATGCACGTTTGGACAAGAGGGCAAAACCTTTGTAGACAGGAACCTCAGGAAGTTTAAAAGAGAGGAAGGTGTATGTTTTCAGGCACGACGGGGTCTTGGAAAACTAAGAAAAATCCACTTCCCTTCCCATGCTAGTGCCTGCCTCCTGGCAAAGAAAAGATTTTTCACTATGCTGCTAGTCACCAGCTACTGAATGAGGAAAACCAAACACCATGGCACCTGTTAAATACCATCCTCTCTCACAGACCCGACAGTGCTGAGGTACTAAGACACGTCTGGACAGATTCCCATACAAAACACATTTCCTCTGCACAGAAGGGTCAAACTGGACACACCGTAGTATGAGGAAAAGTGGTCAAGGAACACACCTTTCAAGATGGAGATACATTCACGAAGCTTTATTGCAGCTGTTTCCCTTACCAATTGAAGGAGCCAGTGATTTTAACTTCAGTTCTGTTTACATTCCCAAGGTAACCACGTTCAGTAACTCTCTAGAGGCTAAGCTGTTAAAATTTCCATTTTTATACAAATAGTGAAGATGTTTCTTTCTTTTTTTTTTTTTGAGACAGAGTTTTGCTCTTGTCCCCCAGGCTGGAGTGCAGTGGCCCAATCTCAGCTCACTGCAATCTCCGCCTCCCAGGTTCAAGCAATTCCTCTGCCTCAGCTTCCCGAGTAGCTGGGATTACAGGCGCCCGCCACCAAGCCCGGCTAATTTTTATATTTTTAGTAGAGACGGGGTTTCACCATGTTAGCCAGGCTGGTCTCAAACTCCTGATCTCAGGTGATCCGCTTGCCTCTGTCTCCCAAAGTGCTGGGATTACAGGCATGAGCCACCTCCCCCTGGCCAAGATGTTTCTTAAGAAAAATGTAACCTTGTAAATAGCATAGAATTCTTATAATGAAACAGTTGCACAGAACATAAAGTGCATCTGCCTTACATGTAACAAAAGATGCATACAAAAAAGATTCAAGTTGTTTCGAAGCTAGCACAATGATACAATAATAGGACTACAAAATCCCAGAGTAAACCGCAATGATTTACAGGTAAGATACACAGAAATAAAATGATTTTAACAGAAAAAATATGACATTCTTAACCTTAGGTCTGAACACATGTCTGACCCCTGTAGAGGCACCTTGGCTAAAACGGGTATGACCTAGTGCCATGGCTGACCTCACCTGTGCGTCGCTAAGCCCACGTGAACAAATCCTCCCCGATACAGCACCATGGTAGGCGTGAGAGGAGAAGGGTTTTAACTATTCTCTTATGAATTATAACCCTTACTATCTACTGATGGATGGACGGGGGGTGGGGTGATCATACAGGATGGCAGACATTCCAAGTACTCTTCACCCCAATATGGACGGAACAGAATCTGGCTACACAGTGGCCAGTGACATACTGCTGGGAAATCTGCTGGCCTGTGGTCTGAGTTCCCCTACTTGCTTGGGGGGGCCCCTCACTCCCAGTCTGCCAGGGAGGCCTAGTCCAGGGAGCGTCAGAGCAGAAGACATTCAGGGCTCATGGCTGCCATCCCCCACTGGCCTGCATCTTCAGTACCCTCTGGCCACCAGCAGCTTTGGCTCTAACTGCAGACTTTGTTCTTGGTGAATTGCTATAGAACTGGGAATGAGGTGTGCCCTGGGTAAAACCAAGTTACCTAGGGGATCCTGGAGCCCACTGGGTGGTCACTAATTTCAGCACAGGCAGTGCAGTGTTTGCTCTTAAACATACAAAATGGACTGAACCAGTAAAAACAAAGTCCCAGGTCTGAGGAGCTCTGAGGACAGTGCTTGTGATGGCCTCTGGCCAGCTCTCCAGGATACTCAGAGAGCAGGTCAGCGGAGGCCTTCTCCAGACTGGGCAGTGGGAAGACCCTCTGGACGGGAGTGAGTATTCAGGAGACAAAGACACTGCTCAGGTCTGGAGCCTCCACTGAGCCTGGGCACAGCCTGGTTTGGAGAATCCCTCTGTCACTGGGGATAGGGATCTCCCAACAAGAGGCGCCTTCATGCTCCACTCAACGAGGAGGCCAGAGCTCTCAGATCTTCCCCAAAACCTAATCAGGCCTCTCTAGCATGTCGGAGACCACTCCTGGCCATCATCTCCTACCATTTACCCCAACCTGGCAGCTTGTAGGGGGCTGAAGGGTGACTTGAAGAGGACTATCCTCAAACTTGAGGTGACAGGGAACTCCAGAGGGGCAGGATTTGCTGTTTTGTTTTTAGCCATGTTTGTCTATGACAATGTCAACTTCTAATTCCAATTTGTACCTTTGTCTCATTTCTACATTAAAAACAAAAAAAATCATCTGTCATAAAAGTTCAGAGTAAGCTGGCTGTGGCAGCACGTGCCTGTAGTCCCAGCTACTTGGGAGGCTGAGGCAGGAGAGTCACTTGAGCCCAGGAAAGTTCAAGTCCAGCCTGGGCAACAAAGCAAAACCTTGTCTCTTTAAAAAAAAAAAAAAAAAAAGAGTTCAGAGTAGATAAAAGAGTTGTTATTCTAAGAAAATAGACTACCAAAGGAGAAAAGCTTTAATTAATATTAAAAATAGGCAAGGTAATGCTTTTCATAGTATAATAAGATTTGCCTAATACCATCTTATTTCTTTGATTAAAAATTACTTCTCTTTAGCATGTGTGTACATTCAAAATACAAAATTAAAGCATGAGTTGTCATCAAATTTGCAGAATACTATGACTGAAGCCCCTAAGTTAATTGTGTGGGGGAGGGCATTTGTAAACAACCGCCTGCAGACATTACACCGGGTCATCCTTAAACAGCTGGACTCTGCTTTTGGATGCTTCTCGGAGGCGAGCTGGACTTTGGGCTGAAGCCCTGTAGTTCCATTCGTCTTTCTGAGGTGTTATGAGTGGGGCTACAACATCGCCATCCTATTAGGAAGAGAGGGAAAAACGGAACAGAGAAGAGCCAGTCTGTATCATCTGATTTCTGAGGGAGTCTCAGGTGCACACATCCTTGTCTTGCATATCGATTGCTTCTAGGTATACTCACTCTAGGGGAAACTCCAAATTACATATGCCCTGTGCTTGGGACAAATTAGAAACACCACAGCCTTACTCAGGAGGAGCCTTCATGAAAACAGCCACTGGCCTCTGCAGGGATGACTGGAAGCAGCACAGCCCCGCCCACCTCTACGGCCTCCTTCACACACCTTCATGGAGCACAAACCCTGCCCTGTTTTCCCAGGAGAAAGATGGGCTGCATTGAACCCCTGGCTTCTCTCACGCCTGGTCCCCTCTGCAATAAATGACCCAGGTCTACAAGATGGCAAAGAAAGGGAGGAAGGACAGTATGTACCTGCAGATTTTAAATTTTTCTCTGCATCAAAGCTCTAACGTTGGCCCCATCAGCACAGGCTCCAGACAAAGGAGCTCCTCCACCCAAAATGAGGGAAAGACCCAAAGCAAGGTGATACAATGACCTGAAACCAGACCGGTAAGAAGCAAGGCCTCCTAACACCCGACTCTATGCTAAACTGTTCTGAACTTGTGAGTAGATCCTCTTTAGTTACAAGATAATACAGGATCTTAGGGAGCCTCTGTTGTACCAGGAATACAATGCTGGTAGGAGGATTCGTGCTCTTCATCTGCCTATTTGCTCTCAGACCCATTCTTCACTCCTCCTCTCCCTACTCTGTTTCATAGGAGCTACTCCAGTAAATTACATTTCTCAGTTCCCATGCCTGTTGGTTTCCAGTTAGGTTTGGTCAATGGGAGGCTCTGGTGGGAGACTGGAGGTAAAAGGAGGGCAGAGAAGTCAGGTTGTTTCTCTCCCTACCTCCTCTGGCACGAGTGGCAGTGGCAGTGACTCTTCTGTGGTTCCAGCTTCTGTAGATGGCCCCAGTTCCTGGACTCCCACCTGCTCGCTTGGTATCTCCTATCCTAGAGGTGGTAGCAGCTTCCTGCTGTTGAATCACTGTCCTCTGTGCTCATTTAGCTCCGCCGAAATTTTTGCATCTCATCCCCAATGTTAAATTTCTTGTTGAACTACACTGTATTTGACTTGACAGAACCATTAAAAGCAGTTTTTAAACTTTTTATTTATTTAATTTTAATCTTGCTCTGTCACCCAGGCTGTAGTGCAGTGGCATCATTTCGGCTCACTGCAACCTCCACCTCCAGGGTTCAAACGATTCTCCCACCTGAGTCTCCCAAGTAGCTGGGATCATAGGGTGCACCACCATGGCTAATTTTTAGTAGAGATGGGGTTTCACCGTGTTGGGCAGGCTGGTCTCGAACTCCTGACCTCGGTAAAGGCAATCATTCAGGCTGAGTGCGGTGGCTCACTCCTGTAATCCCAGCACTTTGGGAGGCCAAGGCAGGCAAATTGCTTGAGGTTGGGAATTGAAGACCAGCCTGGGCAATGTCATGAGACCCCATCTCTACTAAAAATACAAAAATTAGCTGGGTGTGGTGGCACATGCCTGTAATCCCAGCTACTTGGGAGGCTGAGGCAAGAGAATCACTTGAACCCGGGAGGCGGAGGTTGCAGTGAGCTAAGACTGTGCCACTGTACTCCAGCCTGGGCAACAGAGCTAAAAAAAAAAAAAAAAAAAGTCATCCAATTGTCATGATATTCGTACTTGAAGGCCTATCTCAAAATCAGCAGTATTTGTCTTTAAACTCATCTCTATTTCTACCCAGCTTTCTTTTTCTTTCTTTTTTTTTTTTTTGAGACGGAATTTCGCTCTTATTGTCCAGGGTGGAGTGCAATGGCATAATCTCGGCTCACAGCAACATCTGCCTCCAGGGTTCAAGTGATTCTCCTGCCTCAGCCTCCCAAGTAGCTGGGATTACAGGCATGCACCACCAGGCCTGACTAATTTTCTATTTTTAGTACAGACAGGGTTTCTCCATGTTGATCATGGTCTCAAACTCCCAACCTCAGGTGATCCACCCGCCTCAGCCTCCCACAGTGCTGGGATTACAGGCGTGAGCCACTGCGCCCAGCCTTTTTGTTGTTGTTGTTCAGACAGCATCTTGTTCTGTCAACCAGGCTAGAGTGTAGTGGTGTGATCATAGCTCACTGCAGCCTCAGACTCCTAGGCTCAAGCAATCCTCCCACCTGAGCCTCCCAAAGTGCTAGGGTTATAGATGTAAGCCACCATGCCTAGCATATAGCCAATTGTTTTACTTCTACCCATTCTAATTTCAACTCTAGTGAATTTTATAAATGTAAACAAATATGTCACTTTCCTGCTTAAAACCCTTCAGTGCTGATGCTCCCCCACTCTCTTGGCTGATAGGACTTTGCATAAAGCCCCAGACACCTCCACACTCTATGCTCCTTCCTAAAATGCACCATGTTCTTTCTCATCTTCCGACCTAACCCTGTGGTGTCTATGCCTCAGCCCCTCCCCTACCACCACCTCCTGCTGCCAGCCCTTCACCCAGACAACTCCTCACTCAACCTTCAGGTCTATAAGCCTTTCTTTAAATAAGCTTTTCCTGACCAACCAAGACCAGCTACATCCTCCTCGTTTTTCCTCCTCTAAGACTGTACCCACCCCACCCCCCAAAGTACTTACCATGCTCCTATAATTATTAATTTATGGAGCAAAATTAATAATAATAATTATTATCCCAAACTAGATTGTTATCCCCCAACCTGAATGGGATCCATGGGAATAAGAAACTGTCTATCTTAGGTGCTAACACAGGGCCTGGAAAAACACTCAGTGAGTGAATGCACCAAATTTATAGCAGTTATCAACACATAGCCCAACTTTAATAGCCTCTCCTGACTCTGTTTCCAGCCTCTCCAAGTTCCAGTCTATCTGTAGCTAGAGTTTTCAGTGGTTTAGTTTCATAGTACCTAGGACAGACATACAGTTGGCCCTCTGCATCCATGGGTGGATTCGAGCAACTGTGTAGATATAAAATATTGGGGGAGGGGGGGCGGATGGCTGTGTCCATACTAAGCATGTACAGAGGGGTTTTTTGGTCATTATTCCCTAAACAATACAGTGTAACAACTATTTACATAGCATTACAGATGTGTAATAGCTACATCGTAGTTGGTATTATAAGTAACCCAGAGATATTTAAAGTGTAAAGGAGGGTATGCATAGGTCCTATGCAAACACTATATCGTTTTTATATAAAGTGGTCCTGAGCATCTGCGGATTTGTCTATTTGTGGGGGTCCTAGAACCAGTCCCCCCAGACACCAAAGGACAATTCTACTTCCTTATTCCCGTGGGTCTCAATCTAGTTGGAGATGACAAACACTCAGGCAGATCATACAGTGGGTGGTAACTCTTGAATACTCTCAATGATTCCCTCCCCCACTGTATAGAGGAAAAAATCTCTTAGCCAGTTATCCAAGGTGTTCAATATTCTAGTCCACTCTTCCCATTTAACCTCTCTGCACTTAACAGTAAGAACTTCCTACCCTGGAAAGACAGGTCTCCTCACGGTCCCCTAAACACTCTCAACTCATTCCAGCATCATGCCTTTGTGCTGCTCCCACTGCCAAATACACTCCTCCTCCTCCCTGCTACTCATCCAAACACAGCCACGCCTTCTAGATCTAGCAGATCCTGCCCCTTCACCAGGCTTCTCCCATAGCTCTCTCAGCTCTCTGAATCCTCAGAGATCTAATCTGGATCACGCTTTGTGGCACTTGGTAAAGCACCTACATCCTGAGCTATGCTTTCATGTCTCACCCTACACTTTGTTCCCTTTAGCACCCAACACACAGGGAGTGTGAGGGAGAGTGCTAGACAAGGCAGTAAAGCACTGTTTCCCTGCCTTACAATTATATTCATTGATTCAGTCAATAAATGCCAATTGGCCGCATTCTCTGTGCAGACACCTACTATGTGTAGGTCAGTAACAGTTTTAACAACATTCTCTACAGGGTTGGCAACTGTGGCTTGGCTCCTCTTCCCTCTACTCTCATTCTAGATAATTTAAATAGTTAACTAATATACCAAAGTAACAACGTTTAGAAACATGAAATCTATTACAATCTTTTTTTTTTTTTTTTAATTTTGAGAGGGAGTCTCACTCTTTCACCAGGCTGGAGTGCAGTGGCACCATCTTGGCTCACTGCAACCTCTGCCTCCCAGGTTCAAGCGATTCTCCTGCCTCAGCCTCCTGAGTAGCTGGGACTACAGGTGCGTACCACCACGCCCAGCTAATTTTGGTATTTTTTAGAAATTTTAGTATTTTTAGTTTCACCATGTTGGCCAGGATGGTCTCGATCTCTTGACCTTGTGATCTGCCCACCTCAGCCTCCCAAAGTGCTGGGATCCCACCCGCCCGGCCTATCATCAATTGTATGTTAAACAAGTTAACTACTCAGCTTTGGAAACCTCTGAAAGATGGAGACACTATGACTAACCTTCCAGGGCCACTGGTGAGCATGAGAAAGCATTATTTACATGTTCACATTTTTATCTTTTATTATTAGGACAATAATGATAAAGAGTATCCATTCCAACTCATGTAGGCAGAAATCACTGGTTGACACAGATTTAGACATTTTAAAAGGAAACAAAGTGAAAGACTTTATTTTCAAAACCATAACCAAGTAACTATAACTTAAATGAGAACTTTTCATCAGATAGAGTTATTTTTGGTTATTACTTAAAAATAAAAAATTGTGCAAAGTTTGTGAGTAACAGGCCACCTACCTGCGGCTTGGTGAAATTTTTGTCGGAACACCATTGAACAAAATGTTGTTGTGCAGCATACAAACTCTTCGCATCTGTCTTCTTACAGTATACTCGAATCAGCTGCTCTGCAAATCTCTCTGGCAGAAGTCGTGAAACCTTTTTTAAAATACAAAGATTTCACTATCACCTTGAATTCACACATTGGAGATATCAGCGGGTCCCTAGGCTCCTAACTATTCCTTTTTTTTTTTTTCCCCCTTTGAGACAAGGTCTCCCTCTGTCACCCAGGCTGGAGAGCAGTGGCACAATCACACCTCACTGAAGCCTCAACCTCCCAGGCTCAAGCAATCCTCCCACCTCAGCCTCCTAAAAGCTGGGACTACAGGCATGAGCCACCATGCCTAATTTTTTTAGTTTTTGTAGAGATGGGGTCTCGTTTTGTTGGCCAGGCTGATCTTAAACGCTTGTCCTCAAGTAATCCTCTCGCTTCAGCCTTCCAAAGTACTGGGAATACAGGCATGAGCCACTGTGCCAGGCCCACTTTAATTGTAAAGATATGCCTTAAAACCTAATTTACATATAAAATGCTAATTTACTATAAAGATTTGCTATATGCCACTGTAGTATATTTGTTCTGCCTAAGTAGTTACCTGGTTTTTAGTAATCATTATTGCTTTGCTGGGGTCACTCTTACAATAGAATCGAACATGATCAATTGGATTCTTGTCTTGCATTCCATAATCCATGTTGATAACCTAAATAAAAGCAATACATAAGTAATCATGTAGCAGCCAGGATAACTGAACTCAGGGCTAAAGGGGCATCACAAGAAACTGAACAGAGGCTGAGTGAGGTGGCTCATGCCTGTAATCCCAACACTTTTGGAGACCGAGGCAGGTGGGTCACGAGGTCAGGAGTTCGAGACCAGCCTGACCAACATAGTCAAAACCTATCTCTGCTAAGAATACAAAAATTAGCCAGGCATGATGGTGGGCGCCTATAACTCCAGTTACTCGGGAAGCTGAGGCACAAGAATTGCTTGAACCTGGCAGGTAGAGGTTGCAGTGAGCTGAGATCGCGCCAATGCACCCCAGCCTGGGCTACAGATCGAGACTCTGCCTCTAAAAGTAAATAAGTAAATAAAATCACAGCCCCCACAAACCATTCAGCCCCAGATTAAAGTTCAACAAATAATTATAAAAGTATTCAACCACACTTGTTATAAGAGTTACTAAGGAAAAGCACAGGGTGCTTTGAGATGTTCTAATAGGGCACCTGATGTAGCCTAGGGTGCCAGGAGAATGACTGGAAACGTTTTCTTGGGAAAGTGACTTTACTAAGCGAGCAAGAAAGAAGAGAAATAGGCTTAGGTGAGAAGAAAAAGAATTGCAGACAGAAGAAACAGCTCAGAGGCAGGGAGGACTGAAACTGTCTCCTGCGTTTAGCAACACTGAAGTCACTGGTGATCCTGGAGAGAGTATAGTGATGGCAACAGAAACAAGGTTCAGGAGAAAATGAGAAATACAAATTTAAGAGAAGGCAACTCTTAGAAGTTTGGCTGTTAAGAGGAAGCAAGATGTTAAAGAAAACAAAATTACAGCAAGATAAGAGAAGTAAGCTCTAGGGTTCTATAGCACTGTAGGATGACTACAGTTAACAGTAATCTTTTTTTTTTTTTTCAGACAGAGAGCCTTGCTCTGTCACCCAGGCTGGAGTGCAGTGGTGCAATCTCAGCTCACTACAACCTCTGCCTCCCTGGTTCAAGTGATTTTCCTGCCTCAGCCTCCTAAGTAGCTGGGATTACAGGCATGCACCACCCCACCTAGCTAGTTTTTGTATTTTTAGTAGAGATGGGGTTTCACCACGTTGGCCAGGCTGGTCTCAAACTCCTGGCCTCCAGTGATCTTCCTGCCTCAGCCTCCCAAAGTGCTGGGATTACAGGCATGAGCCACCATGAAACTGGCCTAGTTAATAGTCATTTGTTACAGTTTGAAAAAAAATTTTTTTGAGACAGAGTGCAGCTGTAGAGCACATTCTATGTTCATCACTTCTATGGAAGCTTGCAGTATTAGTTATCTCCTCCTTCTTTTTGACTTTCCCAGCAACAGTTAAATAGACTTTCATCTTAAGAAAATCACAGGTCGGACACTGTAGCTCACACCTGTAATTTCAACACTCTGGGAGGCCATGGAAGGCAGATCCTTTGAGCCCAAGAGTTCGATACCAGCCAGGGCAGCATGCGAAACACCATCTCTACCAAAAAACAAAAATTATCCAGGTGTGGTGGTGTATGCCTGTATTCCCAGCTACTTTGGAGGCTGAGGTGGGACGATCACTTGAGCCCAGGAGGTGGAGGTTGCAGTGAGCTGAGAGCGCAGCACTGCACTCCAGCCTGGGCGACAGAGCGAGACCTTGTCTCAATAAAATCATGAACACCACACTCCTCTTCACCCCTCTCCTCTTTTCAGGGTCAGACACATCTTCTCCTACCTTTCTAAGGTACCAAATTTCTCGCCAGGTACTTCTTTCTTGCTGCCTTTTTTTCCTTAATGTTTTTATTTTACTTACATATATATATATACACACACACATACACACACATACACACATATATGATTTATTTTTTAATTTATTTTAAGTTTTTTAGACTAGTCAAGTGCAGTAGTGAGAAGGGGGAAAGAGTAGAACAAGGAGTTCGATCTGTAACTGTGAACAATCAATTGAGATAACTCACTACCTTTGGAGCAGTCTATTTTATATATTTTTTAAATTAACATGATCATTGTCCATCTTCATGGGGTACATAGTGACATGTTGATATACATAAATGTATGGTGATCAGATCAGAGTAATTAGCACATCCATCATCTCAAACATTTATCATTTCTCTGTGTTGGGAACATTCAATATGTTCCTTCAAGCTATTTAAAACCATGTAATAGGCCAGGCACGGTGGCTCACACCTGTAATCCCAGCACTTTGGGGGTCCAAGGCAGGTGGATCAGGAGGTCGGGAGATCAAGACCATCCTGGCCAATGTCATGAAAGCCAGGCTCTACAAAAATATAAAAAATTAGCCAGGCGTGGTGGCAGGTACCTGTAGTCCCAGCTACTTGGGAGGCTGAGGCGGGAGAATCGCTTGAACCCAGGAGCCACTGCACTCTAGCCTGGCAATAGGGCTAGACTATGTCTCAAAAAACAAAACAAAACAAAACAAAAACAAACAAAAAAAGACCAAGCAACCAAACAAACAAAACGTTAAAAACAAAAATTAACCAAGTATGGTGGCATGTGCCTACAGTCCCATCTACTTGGGAAGTTGAGGCAGGATGACTGCTTGAGACCAGGAGGTCAAGGCTGCAGCAAGCCATGATCATGCCACTGTACTTCAGCCTGGGACACAGTGAGAAACCCTGTCTCAAACCAAAGTTTAAACTAACATTAGCTGGGTGCAGTGACTCATGCCTGTAATCCCAGCATTTTGGGAGGCTAAGGCAGGAAGACTGCTTGAGGCCAGGAGTTTGAGACCAGCCTGGACAACATAGTGAGACGCTGTCTATACAAAAAATTAAAAAATCAGCAGGGCATGGTGGCACGTGTCTGTAGTCCTAGCTACTCAGGAGGCTGAGATGGGAGGATAACTTGAGCCCAGGAGTTCAAGGTTATAATGAGCTGTGATTGCATCACTGCACTTCAGCCTGGGCAATAGAGTAAGACCCTGTCTCTAAAAAATAAAGTAATTAACACTAAATACAATAAAATTTAGTTATTCACTTACAGCAACCACATTTCAAGTGCTCAACAGCTGTATGCAGCTAGTGGCCATGGAAAGGGACAGCACTGACCAAGAACATCTCTGTCACTGCAGAAAGTTCTATTGGACAACACCTCTCTAGAACACAAGGAGAATTACCCTAAGCCTTTGACAAGAACAAAGATGTTTCCCCCACTATGCGAATGGGAATACTGAATACAGTTGTCAATGGAGGCAGGCTTGATTCTTTGATGAGAAAGGTCTAAGAAGTTGCTATCTAATGGCCTATAGTTTATCTTGGAAATAAGAGTCAAAGGTTGGTTTATTCATGAGAATGAATACAGTTGGAGGTAGGAAGCATGGCTGGAGTTCTGAGAGGAAGGAGGATAGTCTGAAATGATGATGATGATGATTATTATTATTATTTTTTGAGATAGGGTCTTGCTTTGTTGCCCAGGCTGGAGTGCAGTGGCATGATCTTGGCTCACTGCAACCTCTGCCTCCCAGGTTCAAGAGATTCTCCTGCCTCAGCCTCAGGAGTAGCTGGGATTACAGATACCCGCCACCATGCCTGACTAATTTTTGTATTTTTAGTAGAGATGGGGTTTCGCCATGTTGGCCAGGCTGGTCTCAAACTCCTGACCTCAGGTGATCTGCCCACCTCAGCCTCCCAAAGTGCGGAGATTATAGGCATGAGCCACCGTGCCTTGCCTGAAATGATTATTACAGAGACTGGGAGAATTGCACTAAGCCTGCCAGAGGGCCCAGCTTAGTTTGGTGGCCAGGAATTTATAGATATGCCTGTACAGTGATGATATCCAGGAGCATTTATGTGTCCAGGTGTAGGTGTGGAGATGTGTAGATTTGACTCATTTAGGTTGTTCAGCCTTCTGCCAGGTAGATGCAAAGAAGGAAAAGGGAGTTGAGAGTAACTGCAGAAAATGAGTAAATTACTGTATCACAATATCTAAATTACTTTTTTATTTTGAGATGGAGTCTCACTCTGTCTCCCAGGCTGCAGTGCAATGATATGATCTTGGCTCACTGCAACCTCTGCCTCCTGGGTTCAGGTGATTCTCCTGCCTCAGCTTCCCAAGTAACTGGGATTACAGGTGCGCACCACCACACCTGGCTAATTTTTTTTATTTTTAGCAGAGATGGGGTTTTACCATGTTGACCAGGTAAATGGATCTCAAATGATTCACCTGCCTCGGCCTCTTAAAATGCTGGGATTATAGGCCTGAGCCACTGCTCCTAGCCTCCATTTGGAGAGAAATGAAGATAGAAGGCCACTGCCAAGCTGGAGGAAGTGAGGACACAATAAACTAGAGGTCCCAATGAGCTAAGAAAGTGTAGATGAGGAGGAAAGGGGTTACTGAACAGAGAAGAGTATGTTTAAATTAGTGATTTTACAGGGAGGGCAGTTTTTTTAAAGACAAAGTCTCACACTGTCACCCAGGCTGGAGTGCAGTGGTGCAATCTTGGCTCACTGCAGCCTGCGCCTCCCGGGTTTAAGCAATTCTATTGCCTCAGCCTCCCAAGTAGCTGGAATTGCAGGCGCCCGCCACCATGTCCAGCTAATTTTTTGTATTTTTAGTAGAGACAGGGGTTTCACTATATTGGCCAGCTTGGTCTTGAACTTCTGACCTTGTGATTCGCCCACCTCGGCCTCCCAAAAGTGCTGGGATTACAGGCATGAGGACAGCACCCGCCTGGGAAGGCAGTTTTGAATGTTGATAAGGTCCAGGGTTTCACTAGTCTCAAACTCTTGGCCTCAGGTGATCCTCCTGCCTTGCCCTCCCAAAGAGATAGGATTACAGGCATGCACGACCATGCCCAACCTGTACTGCTTTTTTTTCCTGCTTATTATATTATAGAAATCTTTCTATGTTAAAAAAAGTTAATGTTTACATTATTTCACAGTATTTCCTATTGATAGACATATGTTTTCCTCCTAATTTTATACTACAATAATATAATAAAATATTTGTACTTTTTTTTCAAAGTTAATTATTTCTTTAGGACAAATTCCTAGAATGAAAACTGCTGGGTCAATTAACATTTTAGAACATACTTCTAATTTGGCCTTGTACCAATTTACACTTTTATTTTCACATACTATATTAACAGAATTTTATAATACTTTTGTTCTTACAAGTTTGATAGAAAAAAAATAATAATGTTCATTGCTCCATCAATTTCACTTAATGTCTTATTGATAAGGTTAAACTTCTTTTCATGTCTACTAGTCATGAATGTATCTTTTCCTATGTGTAGCTTCTTTGAGTACCTCTGATCCGACATCCTTTTGGAGACTGTACTTTTGAGAGAAAAACCAGATGGCAGCTGGAGGGACTGACCAGGACTGACCACTGCATTGAAGACAAGGGCAAACGTGGCAGCCCCCAGGGAAAACATCCTGGGGAGTGAAGTCTCTCAGAGCCTCAGGAAATTGAGACATGAGATCTCTTCATTCTAATGAAACCTCATTTAGTGAAACAAGAAACTGCAGCGTGATGTGAAGATCTGAGGTACTTCAAAATCAGCCAAGTTAACAGTGAGTCCGAGGGCAATTCACTCATAGTATCATTTGGCAAAGAACGGTTATGAAGAGATCATCTTTCACTCATGAATTTTTCAACAACAAAATAACAAATAAGAGGTTTATGGGAAAAAACAGAAGGGGAACACTGCCCTGAGATTTCAGAGGAATAGAACTCCAAAAAGAATTTCCTACAGGAAAGAAGAAAATGTGAGAAAGCTGTTTGGCATTCTCATTAGAACATGAAAAGACACCACAGCCTCTTTGAAAAGGGGAGTCCCTGGAGTCCTAGTATTTTGGGAGGCCAAGGTGGGAGAGTCGCTTGAGCCCAGGAGTTTGAGACCATCCTGGGCAACAGAGAGAGACGTCTTCTCTACTGCGAGCCCGTCATCCCAGCTATTCAGGAGGGCTGTGGTGGGAGGATCACCTTGAGCCCAGAAGGTCAAGGCTCCAGTGAGCCTTGATCCTGACATTGCACTCCAGCCTGGGCTACAGCAATCCTGTCTCAACAACAACAACAAAGTAAAAAAAAGCTTATATGAAGGAAAAATATACACAAAAACAAAGAAGCAAACAACCCCACAACTTTTTCTTTTTTTGAGACAGAGTCTTGCTGTCACCCAGGCTGGAGTACAGGGGTGCGATCTTGGCTCACTGCAACCTCTGCCTCCCAGGTTCAAGCGATTCTCCTGCCTCAGCCTCCTGAGTAGCTGGGACTACTAGGTGCATGCCACCACGCCCAGCTAATTTTTGTGTTTTCAGTAGAGACGGGGTTTCACCATGTTAGCCAGGATGGTCTCGATTTCCTGACCTTGTGATCTACCCGCCTTGGCCTCCCAAAGTGCTGGGATTACAGGCATGAGCCACTGTGGCTGGCTCTTTTTTTTTTCCTTTTTTCTATTTTTTCTGGAGTAGAGTCTTACTCTGCTGCCCAGGCTGGAGTGCAGTGGCACGATCTTAGCTCACTGCAACCGCTGCCTCCTGGGTTCAAGTGATTCTCCTGCATCAGCCTCCAGAGTAGCTGGGACTACAGGTGTGTGCCACCACACCTGGCTTACTTTTTTGAATTTTTAGTAGAGATGGAGTTTTGCCATGTTGGCCAGGCTGGTCTTGAACTCCAGACTCAGGTAATCCACCCATCTTGGCCTCCCAAACTGCTAGGATTCCAGGTGTGAGCCACTGCACCTGGCCCCACAACTTTTTCCTTTGTGTTTGTATGCAGCCAATAAAAAAAATTAAAGTGTATTACTTGTGTAATTAAAAAATGTTAATATAGACAATGTAATCACATGAATTTTTTTGTGGTTAATAACATTGGTTCTCTTTGTGAGGCCACAGATGACTTCCTTCCTTCTATCTTTCTGTATTTTTCTAAGTTGTTATAATGAACATGCACTACTTTGATAATGGTGGGGTGCTTTATCTTTAAAAAATTATTCACTTATTACTGGACTAATTACTTACATCCACTATAAAATGTTCAGCCTTCAGCTTTACTTCTAGCGGTACTTTGGGTTTAGCATCAGCAACCTCTTTTGGAAGACATTCATAGCTCTCCTGGAAAACACAAGACTCCCATGTTAGAATCCATTTTTCATCATTAAGTGTTCGAGCTACAAACAGGTTCTCTTTATGAAAATGGCACCTAAGAAAAATGATTAGAGAAATCCTTAACAAATATCGCTCCCACCAATGCCACCCTTTAAACAAATAAAGCAATTTCTGTTAAAAATTGTAAAAGGGAAAAAAAATCACCGGGCACAGTGGTTCATGCATGTAATCCCAGCATTTTGGGAAGCTGAGGTGGGCAGATCACCTGAGGTTGAGAGTTCAAGACCAGCTCGACCAACATGGAGAAACGCCATCTCTACTAAAAATACAAAATTAGCCAGGTGTGGGGGCACATGCCTGTGATTCCTGCTACTTGGGAGGCTGAAGCAGGAGAATCACTTGAACTCGGGAGGTGGAGGTTGCAGTGAGCCAAGATCGCGCCATTGCACTCCAGCCTGGGCAACAAGAGCGAAACTCCATCTCAAAAAAATAAATAAATAAAAAATAAAAAAACCAACCAAAGAAAATTTACATTTTAAAAAAATGTGGCATTAACCTATTAGTACAACAAGAGGAAGTAAAGTATAACCCAAGAAATTATTGAGGTAGGATGTGGTTATCAGTATGATTTGTGTTAGGGCTTTCTTGCAAAGAGAAAATCCTTAAGTAGGAGGTGAAAATAGATATTTGAGTTAAAGAAGACAGGTATGTGCCACCTGGGAGACTAATATCCTGTGAAGGAACCAAGTCATTGAAATAGGTCACCATAGCCTCAGGGAAGCTCATGCAGGCACTTTCTTTGAATCTGCCCAAATCGGAGACCCACTCTCACTTCCTGAATGAGAGCAAAGATTTGGAGTTAAGTTAGACCTTGCTTTTGAATCCTGGCTAAACATGCTTTCATGAGCAAGTTATTTAATCTCAGCAAAGTCTCAGTTTCTCTATCTGTAAAACAGGCCTAAGAATCCTACACTGTTGTGAAGATTAAATGAGAATTAAAGTAAAGCACTTAGTACAAAGTCATAGTATCATGATAGGTTAGTGGTTTCCTTTTGGAGGACAGAGATAATCTTTCACTAATGGAAAGATGCCTGATAACTCAACTCACCCTTTTAATCTTTATTTGTCCTGTTGGCTGGGTCTCACCCACATACTTGTATAAATTACGGTATTCAATACTTTTTAAAATCTCTCGTGCCTCCTTCAATTTGGGATCAGTAGAGTATAAAATCTCCAGAAAAATGTTATCTGCCAATTTGATGACATTTCAGTTATATTAAAATGAAAACACAGAGTTAAAGAGTTATATAGTGCTATGCTACTAAAATGATCTTAACAGGCAGTTCAAAAACGTAGGTACATTATTATTTTAGCAATATAAGAAAAAATTTTAAAAGACTTAAGTGAAAAAACCATTTAAAATTGTTCCAGTCAGCCAGTCACAGTGGCTCATTTTTTCTTTTTTCTTTTTTTTTTTGAGATGGAGTCTCTCTGTCGCCAGGCTGGAGTGCAGTGACACAATCTTGGCTCACGGCAACCTCCACCTCTTGGGTTCAAGTGATTCTTCTGCCTCAGCCTCCCAAGTAGCTGGGACTACATGCACGCAGCACCACACCCGGCTAATTTTTGTGTTTTTAGTAGAGACGGAGTTTCATCATATTGGCCAGGCTGGTCTCAAATTCCTGACCATGTGATCCACCCACCTCCAGACCACCATGCCTGGCCTTTTTTTTTTTTTTAGGAGCCAAGGTCACGTTCTGTAGCCCAGGCTGAAGTACAGTGGCACTATCATAATTCACTGCAACATCAAAATCCTGTGCTCAAGCAATCCTCCTGCCTCAGCCCAAGTAGCTGGAACTACAGACGTGCACCACCATACCTGGCTAAATTTTTTTTTTTTTAAACAGGGCCTCGCTCTATCGTTAGGCTGGAGTAAAGCGGCATGTGATCATGGTTCATTGCATCCTTGACCTCCTGGGCTGAGGCAATCCTCATGCCTCAGCCTCCTGAGTAGCTGGGACTACAGGCACATGCCACCATGCCCAGCTAAACTAAAACGTAGTTTAAATGTAAGTATAATTTGAAAAAATTAATCTTCCTGCCTCAGTCTCCTGAACAGCTGGGACTAAAGGAACATGTCACCACACCTAGATGAAGATGACTTTTAAAAATATGGGATTACTTGCTTTATTATGAATGAAAATTAAAAGCAAATATCCTCAGCTTGTTCAATTTTTTTAAACTTTTATTTATTTTATTTTTGAGATGGTGTCTCGCTCTGTCATCCAGGCTTGATATCAGCTCACTGCAACCTCTGTCTCCTGGTGATTCTTGTGCCTCAGCCTCCAAGTTGCTGGGACTACAGGCACCTGCCACCACACTCAGCTAATATTGTGTATTTTTAGTAGAGATAGGGATTCACCATGTTGGTCAGGCTGGTCTTGAACTCCTGACCTCAAGTGATCCACCTGCCTCTCAGCCTCCCAAAGTGTTGGGATTACAGGTGTGAGCCACCCTGCCTGGCCTTACATATATATTTTTAAAGAACAATGTAGCTGGGCGTGGTGGCTCAGGCCTGTAATCCCAGCACTTTGGGAGGCCGAGGTGGGTGGATCACCTGAGGTCGGGAGTTCGAGACCAGCCTGACCAACATGGAGAAACCCCATCTCTACTAAAAATATAAAAAATTAGCTGGGCATGGTGGCAAATGCCTGTAATCCCAGCTACTTGGGAGGCTGAGGCAGGAGAATGGCTTGAACCTGGGAGGCGGAGGTTGCAGTGAGCTTAGATCATGCCATTGCACTCCAGCCTGGGCAACAAGAGTGAAAACTCTGTCTCAAAAAAAAAAAAAAAAAAAAGAGCAATGTATATAGTTTTTATAATTTAATTTAATTTGTTCTCTATTATTATTATTTTTGATACAGAGTCTCACCCTGTTGCCCAGCCTGGAGTGCAGTGGTTCAATCTTGGCTCACTGCAACCCCGACCTCCTGGGCTGCAGTGATCCCCCAGCCTCAGCATCTTGAGTAACTGTACTATAGGCACATACTGCCATGGCTAATTTTTAAATTTTTTGTAGAAGCAGGGTTTCACCATGTTGCCCAGACTGGTCTCAAAGTCCTGGGCTCAAGCGATCTGTCTGCCTTGTCTCCCAGAGCGCTGGGATTATAGGCATGAACCACCTTGTCTGCCTATTATGTATCTTTTGATTAAATTTAATGAAATGTAATGTGAAGTCTGTCAAGTTGAATAATAAAATTTTGGGCTTGTATTTTACATGTCTTTTCCCCCCCATTTCATTTTTCTAGTAATTCATTTTTATCATACTTTACAGAAATATCAATCTGCAAGGGCTGGTAATTTAAGAAACTGGTTCTACAAAGACAGTTTGGGAGGAGCTAGTTTAGGTTTCATTCTGTCAGTGTGCAGCAAATAGAATCCAGCTGTGGCAGAACAGCAGCACTCTAGGCAGGAAGCTATGGTAGAGCAATCTGGTTGTGTCTTAGGTCATTTGGCTTCTGTTGTTTTCTCCATTTTCAGAGCCTCCAGCCTTGCCACTGATTCTGTAAGCTATAGGATTGCTTTCCAATTTAATTTTTATTTTTTGTTTATTTATTTATTTTTAAGACAGAGTTTTGCTCTGTTGCCCAGGCTGGAGTGCAGTGGCATGATCTTGGCTCACTGCAACCTCTGCCTCCTGGGTTCAAGTGATTCTCCTGCCTCAGCTTCCTGAGTAGCTGGGATTACAGGTGCATGACACCACACCTAGCTAATTTTTGTATTTTTAGTAGAGACAGTGTTCTACCATTTTGGCCAGGCTGGTCTCAAACTCCTGGCCGCAGGTAATCTGCTCACCTCAGCCTCCCAAAGTGCTGGGATTACAGGCATGAGCCACTGCACCTGCCAATTTTATTTTTAGTTAAATGGTTTCATAATTTTTAACTAAGAACTCTGACTGTCGTACACTTTTGTTCTACTTCTTTTGCTTTATCTCAATCAATACTTTCCCACAATAAAGAACCACCTGTGGCACCTTTACCTCTCTTTCTTCCTTTCCCACACTAAGCTGAAGATTTTGTTTCTGCAAAAGTGTGGATTGATGTTCCTGGCATCTTGTGTTTTTGCAATGAAAATAATGTTAAATGGCTAAGTCAGTTTGTTGGTATTCAGGTATATTATGGGTTAAATAATGACAAGTCTGGGCAACATAGTGGGACCCTGTCTCTACAAAAATTTAAAAAACTACCCGGGTGTGGTGGTATATGCCTATAGTCCCAGCTACTTGGCTGAGGCTGAGGCAGGAGGATCACTTGAGCTCAGGAGATTGAGGCTCCAATAAGCTGTGATGGCACCACTGCACTCCAGCCTGGAAGACAGAATAAGATCCTGACTCCAAAAAATACAAAAAAATAAATAAAAATAAACAGTTAAATAATGGGCCAGGCGCGGTGGCTCATGCCTATAGTCCTAGCACTCTGGGAGGCTGAGGCAGGCAGATCACCTGAAGTCAGGAGTTCAAGACCAGCCTGGCCAATATGGTGAAACCCCATCTCTACTAAAAATACAGAAATTAGCGGGGCATTGTGAGCTATGCCTGTAATCCCAGCTATCCAGGAGGCTGAGGCAGGAGAATCGCTGAAACCTGAGAGGTGGAGGTTGCAGTGAGCCGAGATTGTGCCACTGCACTCCAGCCTGAGCGACAGAGCGAGACTCCGTCTCAAAAAATAAAAGTTAAATAATGCATATTGAGTACTTATGTGTCAAGTCTATACTCGGTGCTATGCTTCATTTAAACATCACAACAAACTATATGCTAGGTATCATTACCCTCATTTCATTGATGAGAGGTTCAGGTAGGTTAAATCAGTCAGTTAAGGTCACTTTATCAGTAAAAAAAAGAAATAAAACTCAAATTCAAAACGAGGTAATTATTTCGGAAGCTAAAATACTTCCATCGGCTGGGTGAAGTGGTTCATACCTGTAATCCTAGTGCTTTGGGAGGTCAAGGCAGGAGGATCGCTTGAGCCCAGGAGTTTGAGAGCAGCCTGAGCAATACAGTGAGACCCCTTCTTTATTTTTGTAAAATTAAATAATTATTTTTTTTTTTTTTTTTTTTTTTTGCCATGTATAGATTTTTCCCACTGTTTCTTTAGTGATCTTTCCTCTGTAGTCCAGCTCACAGAGTCTTTCAGTTTTAGTGCACAACAGAAATTTGCAGCACACTCAGAGAACTCTGGAATAGGAGCTGAGGACACTTAGTGATTTTGAAGCTTGGATAATATTATCAGGTAACATATAGGACACCCAGTTACATTTGAATTTCACATAAACAACGAATATATTTTTAGTATAAGTTTATCCCATTTATTGCATGGATATACTTATGCTAAAAAAATTATCTGTTGCTTATCTGGAACCAAAATTTAACTGGGAATCCTATATTTTTAATTTTATTTTGTTTTATTTTTGAGATGGAGTCTCGCTCTGTTGCCCAGGCTGGAGAGCAATGGTGCTATCTTGGCTCATTGCAACCTCCACCTCCAGGGGTCGAGTGATTCACCTGCCTAAATAATTATTTTTAAAAATGAAAACTAAAATAAAGAAAAATAACCTATTGGCAATTCAGAGACGTCTTATAGTTTATCTGAGGTGGATCGTCTGTGTTACCTGTCACTTCTTACCTGTCAGCTTAGTGTAGGCTTCCATGTCATCAATTGCTGTAGAAATGCTATACTTCTTTCCTTCAGTACCTGTAATCTCTATGTAGGGGTCTGCTTTGAGGAACGCATCTGTAATCCTAAAAATCATTTTGCCAAAATTGATGCTTATGAGAAATTTTGAATATTTGCCTTATGTCTTGCTTAAGGAAATCTTTCTACTTTTGGGAAATAAAATAATGAGGCACAATGTTCTAAAGACAATTGCTTTTCAACCATACTAACTATGTGCATGGTGGCCTGTGAGCTACCATGCTTACTGTGTTCCAGGCACTGCGGCAGGGCTTTACATGCATGATCTTTAATCTTCCCAACAATAAGGTAGGGATATTCAGTCCCAATATATATGTATGCTTTTTTTAGAGATGGGGTTTCACCATGTTGGCCAGGCTGGTCTCAAACTCCTGACCTCAGGTGATCCAGCCGCCTCGGCCTCCCAAAGTGCTGGGATTACAGGCGTGAGCCACTGCACCCGGCCCAGCCCCAATTTTATAGATACAGAAATGAAGTAAATTTTGATTTAACCAAGTTAGGAAGAAACAGTGCCAGGCTTTGAACTTAGATCTCTCTGAATTAAACAACAACAACTCTTACCGAAGTATTAACATACAAATAGGAGAATGTATTCCAAGTAATCTGCTCATGACGAAGGATAGGTGAAAAATAGGAATGATGATAAATTTCCTCAACACAAATGTAAAAACGAAATGAAAGGTTAATCAATTTAAGGCTATTTTAGAGACATGGCAGAAGTAACTTGACTCACACCCAGTGTTTGATAACTCCTCATGGAGTCTTTGAGTCATGTAGAGACCTGGCTGTACAGTTTTCTGCTACGGTTCTGACTGGGTCAGGAAGAGGTAAAATTCCTGTTGGTTTTACCATTTGGGACTATTTTTTATGAATATTTGACAGGATAGAATTAGACATTAATCTTAATCCTTAAAGTTTATTTTTGTCATTAATCTCAGAATTCAAATATTCATGCCCTACCTCCCATTCTCCTGATGACTAATATCTGGTATGTAAGTAACTACCTGTTCAGAGGTCCTGAGTGATCCCAGCACTGCCGCTTCATGTCTGGCCGAAGCCAGCTCTTCTTCATCTGCCCCTTTATCCATTTCCCTCCTTTTCCTCCAACTAAATTAACTTTATGCTAGAGTTTTTCTTTAAGGAAACCATTTTAGATTTAATCACTTAATATTCACTTGAACTTATCTAGAAATGCCAAGTTGAGCCTAGTATGATACCCTAGCAAAGTATCATGGAATATTTTTAAGGAAATGACCATCAAGTTTCTTACATTGTATCAATGATGTTGCCAACTTTGTGTTGATAAGCTCTACGGTGTAAACAGTTGCGAGTGTGGAACATGTCATACAGATTTCCAACTTCCTGTAGGAAAATATGAAATAAATATTAATAGGATCAAATTACATTAACCTTATTAGTAGACAAGTATGTAGGACAAGGAAAAGGGATAGTGGCAGACAAGAGGGCTATGAACAGGGACTACTTCATTAACACCTTCAAGCCTAATAAAAAATGAGGAGGCAGATTAGTAAAGCCATTTATTGGCTTGCAACTTTCATTCCTTCTTTTTTTTTAAAGACAAATTCTTTTAGGCTGGTATGAAGTGATCATCCCATCTCAACCTTGCTGGGACAATATGCATCAGCCATTGTGCTTGGCTAATTTTCATTCCGGGTTTTTTTTTTTTTTTGAGATAGAGTCTTGCTCTGTTGCCCAGGTTGGAATGCAAGTCTTTCATTGCAAGAACTTTCACTCTTAATAAACTAGGTTGGGCACGGTGGCTCATACATGTAAATACCAGCATTTTGGAAGGTCAAGGTGGGCAGATCACCTGAGGTCAGGAGTTCAAGACCAGTCTGGCCAAAATGGTGAAACCCCGTCTCTACAAAAATACAAAAATTAGCTGGGTATGATGGGGGTTGCCTGTAATCCCAGCTACTCAGGAGGCAGGAGAATTGCTTGAACCCACGAGGCAGAGGCTGCAGTCAACCAAGATCACACCACTGCACTCCAGCCTGGGCGACAGAGCGAGACTCTGTCTCGGAAAACAAAAACAAAAACGAACTCCTAAAATCTACTATGTGCTCAAACTCTGTGACAGTTTCTGTTTTAGGCCTCTTAAATTATATATTTGAATCCTCCCAATAACTCTAGGAAATAGGTATTGTTATTCTTGTGTTCTTTATTCTTGACCTTTTTTTTTTTTGAGACAGTCTCACTCTGTCACCCAGGTTGGAGTGCAGTGGCACATAATCTCGGCTAACTGAAACCTCCACCTCCCTGGTTCAAGCAATTCTCATACCTCAGCCTCCCAAGTAGTTGGGATTACAGGTGTGTGCCACCACGCCCGGCTAATTTTTGTATTTTCAGTAGAGACAGGGTTTCACCATGTTGGCTGGGATGGACTCAAACTCATAAGCTCAATTGATCTGCCTGCCTTGGCCTCACAAAGTACTGGGATTACAGGCATGAGCCACCACACCTAGCCATTCTTGACTTTCTATAGTATAGTACTATACTACTTTTTGATTACATGACTGCCATCTAACAGGGACCTAGGGACTTCACTTGTTTAACTACAGCTGACCTTTAACAACACATGCTTGAACTGTGAGAGTTCAATTATACAGGTTTTCTTGCCCTGCCGCCACCCCTGAGACAGTAAGACCAAGGCCTCCTCTTCCTGAGCCTACTTAATGTGAAGATGATAAGGATGAAGACCTTTAGGATAACCACTTCCACTTAATGAATACTAAACATTCTTTCTCTGCCTTATGATTTTTTCTTTTTTTTTTTTTTTTTGAGACAGAGCCTTGCTCTGTCGCCCAGGCTAGAGTGCAGTGGAGCAATCTTGGCTCACTGCAACCTCTGCCTCTGGGGTTCAAGTGATTCTCCTGCCTCAACCTCCCGAGTAGCTGGGATTATAGGCACGTGCCACTGTACCCAACTAATTTTTGTATTTTTAGTAGAAACGAGGTTTCACCATGTTGGCCAGCCTGGTCTCAAACTCCTGACCTCAAGTGATCTGCCAGCCTTGGCCTCCCAAAGTGCTGGGATTACAGGTGTGAGCTACTGTGCCTGGGCTTGCCTTATGATTTTCTTAATAATGTTTCTCTAGCTTACTTTATTGTAAGAATACAGTAGACTGGGCATGGTGGTTCACACATATGAGCATTTTGGGAGGCCAAGGAGAGTGAATTGCTTGAGGTCAGGAGTTTGAGACCAGGCTGGGCAACATAGCAAAACCCTGTCTCTACAAAAAAAACAAAAAATAAAAATAGAAAAATTAGCCCAGTGTAGTGGCATGCACCTGTGGTCCCAGCTACTCAGGAAGCTGAAGTGGGAGATTTGCTTGAGCCTGGAAGGTGGAGGATGCAGTGAGCTGAGATCATGCCACTATACTCCAATCTGGGTGACAGAGTGAGATCCTGTATCAAAAAAAAAAAAAAAAAGAATATAGTATACGATACATGTACCATTCAAAATAGGCTGGATGCAGTGGCTCATACCTATAATCATAGCACTTTGGGAGGCTGAGGTAGTGGGGTGGGTTGCTTGAGCCCAGGAGTTTGAGTCCAGTCTGGGCAACATAGTGAAACCCCACCTCTATAAAATTAATTTAAAAATTAACCAAGCATATGCCTGTAGTCCCAGCTACTCAGGAGGAAGAGGAGAGAAGATCAGTTGAGCCCAGGAAGTCAAGGCTATAGTGCACTCTGACGGTGCCACTGTACTCCAGCCTAAGTAATAAAGCAAGACCCTGTCTAGAAAGAAAACAAAAGACAAAATTAAAAAACCATACAAAATGTTTGTAGTTTACCATTAAGTTTATCAATAAGGCTTCTGGTCAACAAGGAGGTATTAGTAGTTAAGTTTTTGGGAAGTCAAAAGTTATACGTAGGCCGGGTGGAGTGGCTCATGCCTGTAATTCCAGCAGTGTAAGAGACCGAGGAGGGTGGATCACTTGAGGTCAGGAGTTTGAGACCAGCCTGGCCACATGGTGAAACCCTGTCTCTACTGAAAATACAAAAATTATGGGCCGGGCACAGTGGCTCATGTCTGTAATCCCAGCACTTTGGGAGGCTGAGGCAGGCAGATCATGAAGTTAAGAGATCGAGACCATCCTGGCCAACATGGTGAAACCCCATCTCTACTAAAAATACAAAAATTAGCTGGGTGTGGTGGCATACTCCTGTAGTCTCAGCTACTCAGGAGGCTGAGGCAGGAGGATCGCTTGAACCTGGGAGGCAGAGGTTGCAGTGAGCCAAGATCACACCTCTGCACTCCAGCCTGACAACAGAGCAAGACATGGTCAAAACCCCACACACACACACACACACACACACACAAAATTAGCCGGGCATCTGTAAACCCAGTTACTCCTGAGGCTGAGGCAGGAGAATCACTTGAACCGGGAGGCAGAGGTAGCAGTGAGCAGAGATCACGCCACTGCACCACAGCCTGGGTGACAGAGGGAGACTCCGTCTCAAAAAAGAAAAGAAAAGTTATATACAGATTTTCCACTAAGAGGGGGGCAACACCCCCTAAACACCATTTTGCTCAGGTGTCAACTATATAAAATTTTTCAACGATAATATAGTGATTAAAAAGGAGATTCTGAAACCAAACTTTCTGGGTTGAAATTCCAACTCTATCAGTTGTTAATTACATGCCTTCTCTGTGCCTAATTCGCTCCCCTGTTGAATGGAATAACAGTATCCATCTCACAGGATTTTAAGGATTGAGTTGATCCAACTGAAGCACTTAAAATAATGCCTTATACATGCCAGGCATGATAGTGTGTACCTGTAGTCCCAGCTACTTGGGAGGCTGAGGAGGAGGATCACTTGAGCTCAGGAGTTCAAGACTAGCCTGGGCAACACAGTGAGATCCTATCTCAAAAAACAAAAAAAAACAAAAAGTAAACAACACATGATAGTGTGCACCTGTAGTTTCAGCCAAAAAACCCCCAAAACCAGTGTCTAAATCAAAACTTAATACATGTCCATTTTATTACTTTTTAACAATGCAGTAGAAGTGAAGGGATTAAAGATATTTATAAATCCTAGGAATTAAGTAAAGAGATTGACGATTTACCAATTATTTCAAATTGTTAAATGGTTCTTTGCAAATTTCAGACCAGAAACAACACTCTTCTTGTTGTTTCCTGACATAGCTTACCTTATCTCTGGTACAAATATGCAGCTTGCTCTCTACCTCACAGACACGGGCAAACTTAATAAAACGCCTGTAATCAAAATTATTTTGGATTCCAAGATGATGGCAGTCCCTAGAAGGATTCCAAAGCAGAGATATGAAATCTTTCAACATGGAAGCTGTACCTTAAATAGTAATACTAAATTTACATAAAGATTTTAGCCAATTTTTCAGAAGTGTTTAGTGCATACCTGGCAAAATAATCCCACTTGTCCACATCAATGCCATTTCTTTTATTAGCCACTATCTCATAAAGGAAGCTTTTCTCTTAGGACGCCCTTTATATGGCCACTGGAAGGCAAGAAAACCCACTGGAAGTTTTAGGATAGGCACCAAATCTATTCATAAGCAAAGCAAAGCAATTCTATTAATCTGTAAATTATAAACAGATATGAGACAAACTAGAAGGTTCTAATCTTTCCTTCTTCCACTTCATTTCTAAACTAGTAAAGAGAGAAAAGAAATGCTAAGGTATATGATACCCTATTGTTACCACATTTTCTTGTGCCACTGAAAAGATCTTAACTCTATTACATTTCCCAAAACCAACAACTTTTATATTTTCTTTGTTTATAACTTTTTTAAAAAATATAAAACCTAGGCCAGGTGTGGTGGCCCATGCCTGTAATCATGGCACTTTGGGAGGCCAAGCCAGGTGGATCATGAAGTCAGGGGTTCGAGACCAGCCTGGCCGAGATGGTGAAACCCAGTCTCTACTAAAAATACCAAAATTAGCCAGGTGTAGTGGCAGGTACCTGTAGTCCCAGCTACTTGGGAGGCTGAGGCAGGAAAATCACCTGAACCCAGGAGGCAGAGGTTGCAGTGAGCCAAGATTGCGCCACTGCGCTCTAGCCTAGGTGACAGAGCAAGACTCCATCTTAAAAAAATTAAATTTTTAAAATATAGAGAATCTAATAAACTAATAATGCCTAATTTCATGCATTAAAACAGTACTATCTTTCAAAGTAGCTACACACCCAATCTAAATAATATACATTCTTCAAAGTATTCTTTGAGCTTCATTTCTTGGAGATAGGATATTTGCTATAAAACCCATCTCTTTATAAGTGTACTTGTATATATTTGAGGAAAAAGCCCTAAAAGTCTCAGGGGAAAATTATTTTCCAACTTTATTTTTAATTTAAAAAAAAAACAACAACAAAAGATCAAGAAGGAAACAAAATAGATTCTCCATTGAACCAGTTCAACTTTTGTGTAGCTCTTCATATATCTAAATATTCCAAATTAGATTTTTAAAAATTCAGAGACAGGATCTAGCTCTGTTGCCCAGGCTGGAGTACAGCTGCATAATCACAGCTCACTGCAGCCTGCCTCAGCCTCCGAAGCTGAAGACTACAGGCATGAGACGGGGTTTCATTATGTTACCCAGGCTGATCTCAAACTCCTGGGCTCAAGTGATCCTCTTGCCTTGACCTCCCAAAATGCTGGGATTACAGGCATGAGCCACTGAACCTGGCCAAATATGTTTATTTTAATGGTTAAATGAAACACACATTTACATTTACATTCCAAACAAAGTTACTTTAAGATTCTATATAAAATAATGCAGGCCAGGTATGGTGGCTCACGCCTATAGTCCAGCACTTTGGGAGGCCAAAGTGGGAGAATCACTTGAGCCCAGGAGTTCGAGACCAGCTTAAGGCAACATAGTGTGACCACATCTCTAGGAAAAGTGTTTTTTAAATGAATAAAATATTGCATATATATTCACTAAAAAAGAACTTATGGCCAGCTGTGATGGCTCACACCTGTAATCCCAGCACTTTGGGAGGTTGAGGCAGGCGAACTACCTGAGGTCAGGAGTTTGAGACCAGCCTGGCCAACATGGTGAAGCCCCGTCTCTACTAAAAATACAAAAATTAGCCAGGCATGATGGCACATGCCTGTAATCCCAGCTACTCAGGAGGCTGAGGCAGGAGAATTGCTTAACCCCAGGAGACAGAGGTTGCAGTGAGCCGAGATCATGCCACTGTACTCGAGCTTAGCTGACAGAGTGTGACTCTGTCTCAAAAAAAAAAAAAAAAAAAAAAAATTTATGCTGAGCACAGTGGCTCACACCTGTAATCTCAGCATTTTCAGAGGCAGAGGTAGGTGGATCACTTGAGTTCAGGAGTTCAAGATCAGCCTGGGCAACATGACAAAACCCCATCTCTACAAAAAATACAAAAATTAGCTGGGCATGGTAGTGCATGTTTGTGGTCCCAGCTACTCAGGAGGCTGAGGTGGGAGGATCACTTGGGCCTGGGAGGTAGAAGTTGCAGTGAGCTGAGATTGTCCCACTGTATTCTAGCCTTGGTGACAGAGTGAGACCCTGTCTCAAAAAAAAAAAAGAAAAAAAAAAGAATTTCTATATATATTTTTTAAGAAGTAACTTCTAAATAATTCAGTTGAGAGGTAGAAAAATATAAGCCTTTTATTGTTGCATTAAACAGTAGAAATATAGAACTCATATTTTATCATTTGGCCTCTAAAATAGCCAAATGTATAACTTGGAAGGAATCATGAAAAGGCTAGATGAAAAGCACCAGTCAGTTAAAATTAAGTTGTACATAAACTTACCAAAGAATCTTTTTTGATAGGTGATTCAAGTGGTCCTGCAATTTGTTCCTTGATAAAGCAAATATCTTCTTCAGGGATGAGACCATAGCGTTCCATGACAGCCCTGAGTCCATTAGAATTAATCAGGTGCTCAAACATCTTAACTGAGCCTTGTTCATGCTAGGAAAAGTAAGCACAATATGATGTGTTATAGGTTCTAGCCCACTGAGGGCCCTGATGAACAAAATTATCCTCAATTCCAAGTAATTCTGAGATAAGGGTCTATTGCATATTAATTCTCAAGTTTCTAACCATAGTCTTAGGAACATTTTTAAAAACCTGTCAGATTTTTCACGATTTTACTAGTCTGCAAACCTTTTACAAATCGTATTATTTCATAAACATATTTAATACATTTTATGATATAATATAGTACCAAAATGAATATTACAAGATCATGTAGATAGAATTACATTTTAATAAATATCATTTTGTTTTTTCATCAGCCTTTGAACACATGCAGTTATGAACTTAGCACTGCCATCTAGTGGTGAAAAGGAGTAGCTGCAAACTTGCCAGTAAAAACAAAGATCTTAAATTGGCCTCAGTTTGCTTCTCTCTCTGCTCACTCATTCACAAGCAATGCAAAGGAGCAAAAGAACTCCTGAAGACATCTGTCCTTTCCTAGGACCTACAAAAACTAAGATAAAAAACAAAACCTGAATTGTCCTATATTCTCTCTTTTTTTTTTTTTTAAGAGATAGGGAATCTCTGTTGCCCTGGCTAGAGTGCAGTGAGGTGATCATGGGCTCACTGCAGCCTTGAACTCCTGAGCTCAAGCAATCCTCCCACTTCAGCTTCCCGAGTAGCTGGGACCACAGGTGCACACCACCCCATCCAACTAATTTTTAAATTTTTTGTAGAGGCAGGGTCTTGCTTTCTTGCCCAGGTTGGTCTTGAACACCTAGGCTCAAGTAATCCTCCTGCCTCAGCCTCCCAAAGTGGTAGGATTATAAGCGCCTCACCCTATAACTATTTCCATCCCCCTACTCCCCCCGCCACCCCCAGGAAACAATTCTTGCTCCAGAAACTACTCTTAAAAGCGGAATTCGGGGTCGGGTATGGTGGCTCACACCTGTAATCCCAGCATTTTGGGAGGCCGAGGTGGGAGGATCTCTTAGGTCAGGAGTTCAAGTTTGACCAATATGGCAAAACCCCATCTCTACTAAAAAATACAAAAATTAGCCAGGCATGGTGGCACACACCTATAATCCCAGCTACTTGGGAGGCTGAGGCAGGAGAATCACTTGAACCCAGGAGGCAGAGGTTGCAGCAAGCCAATTTGCCCCACATTCCAGCCTGGGCAGGCAATAGAGTGAGACTCTGTCTCAAAAAAAAAAATAAAAATAAAAACACAAAAACCAAAAGAGAATCAGGCTGGGTGCAGTGACTCATATTTGTAATCCCAGCATTTTGGGAGGCAGAGGCGGGAGGACTGCTTGAGCCCAGGAGTTTGAGACCAGCCTGGGCAACAAAGCAAGACCCTGTCTCTAGAAAAAAATTTAAAAATTGCCTGGGTATAGTGGCATGCGCCTGTGGTCCCAGCTACTTGGGAGACTAAGGTGGGAGGATTGCTTGAGCCCAGGTGGTTGACACTGCAGTTAGCTGTCTTCATGCCTGCACTCCAGCCTGGGCAACGGAGAAAGACCTTGTCTCTAAAAAAAAAAAAAAAAAAAATTGAATCAAGAATATATATATATACACACACACACAAAGAGGAAAAATAGTAACTTTATAGTAGAGAAATTTGACAGACAATGCCTTAACCAAGTAAGCAGAAGTACTATCATTGGTATTGGCTCAACTAGATGTTATGTGCCTCCTGAGATGATACTCTATCAAGGACGCATCACTTTTTGTTTTTTTGGAGACAGAGTCTAGCTCTGTCACCCAGGCTGGAGTGCAGTGGCACGATCTCGGCTCACTGCAATCTCTGCCTCCCAGGTTCAAGCAATTCTCCTTCCTCAGCCTCTCAAGTAGGCGCATGCCACCACACCCAACTAATTTTTTTTTTTTTTTGAGACAAAGTTTCACTCTTGTCACCCAGGCTGGAGTGAAATGGTGTGATCTCAGCTCATTGCAACCTGCACCTCCGAGGTTCAGGCGATTTTCCTGCCTCAGCCTCCCGAGTAGCTGGGAATATAGGTGTCCACCACCACGCCCACCTAATTTTTTTTTTTTTTTTTTGAGATGGAGTCTTGGTCTGTTGCCAGGCTGGAGGGCAGTGGCGCCGTCTTGGCTCACTGCAACCTCTGCCTCTGGAGTTCATGCAATTTTTCCGCCTCAGCCTCCCGAGTAGCTGGGACCACAGGCGTGTGCCACGACACCTGGCTAATTTTTGCATTTTTAGTAGAGGCGGGGTTTCACTATGTTGGCCAGGATGGTCTCCGTCTCTTGACCTCGTGATCCGCCCGCCTTGGCCTCCCAAAGTGCTGGGATTACAGGCATGAGCCACGTGCCCGGCCCCACCTAATTTTTATATTTTTAGTAGAGACAGGGTTTTGCCATGTTGGCTGGGCTGGTCTCAAACTCCTGACCTCAGGTGATCCACCCACCTCTTCCTCCCAAAGTGCTGGGGTTTCAGGTGTGAGCCACCACGCCCGGCCTGGACACATCACTTTTGTGGCATTCTACCAAAAATGCACAGCTTGAATCTATGAGGAAACATTACACTGAAACTCAAATTGAGGAACATTCCACAAAATAGCTCACTTGCTCTTTAAAAAAATGACAAAGTCACCAAAGATAAAGACTGAAGAATTGTTCCAGATCAAAAGAAACTAGAAAAATGGCAAGTAAATGCAATGTATAATTCTGGAGCAGGGAAAAGAGTTTTTTCCCCTTTTTCTATATGGACAATTGGTAAAATTTGAAAGTCTGAATTAGATAAGAGTACTGCATCAACATTTACTGATTTTTATAATTATACTATGGTTATATAAGAAAATGTTTTTTAGGAAATACCCACTAAAGTATTTAGAAATAAAGTATTTCAACAATTTAAGTTTCTTTCTTTCTTTCTTTTTTTTTTTTAAGACGGAGTCTCGCTCTATCGCCAGGCTGGAGTACCATGGCGAGATGCCCGCTCACTGCAACTTCTGTTTCCGGTTTCAAGCAATTCTCCTGCCTCAGCCTCCCAAGTAGCTGGGACTACAGGGGTGTGCCACCACGCCCGGCTGTTTTTTGTATTTTTAGTTGAGATGGGGTTTCACTGTGTTAGCCAGGATGGCCTTGATCTCCTGACCTCGTGATCCACCTGCCTAGGCCTCCCGAAGTGAACCGGGGGGGGTGATCACAAAGAGGAGGTGATCACAAAAGTTGTCAGGGATGTTCACCGGGTTACAGAAATAACGTTAGTTAGTGATTGGCCACATATTGTTGAACTATAGGGTGTACGGCATTCCATGGTTACCTGGCATCCCACATAGCAGCTGGCTTCAAGAGGTAGTAATTATTTAGCTCAAGGGAGAGTGACATAATTGCTGTTCTATTTCAATGCCTCTCTGGGCCTGATAATGTAAAGGGGCTCATATTTCTCAGATAAAAATTTCTTTTTTTCTTTCCCAAGTAACAAGTGTGAAAACAGAACAGAATGCATAATGATTCATCACATATGAGAAGTTAATAAATGCTAGAGTTGGTATTACAGTCAGTCGGGATAGGATGAACTATTTAAAAATTTGATTTCTCCCATATACTTACACAAAAATAAATTGTACATGAGCTATGGATTTAAATGTAAAAGGCAAAATACTTAAAGGAAAAGACTTGGTAATGATTGAGTAGATCCTATTAGATCAACTGCAGGAAAAAATAGCTATAAGCTCTGGACAACTCCCTGAAGGTCCTGGAGAGCAACCAAAACCAAGCGGATGATAGACATCAATGCTTAGAAGGGAGAAGTACTAAGCGACATTCCAGTTTTATGGTTTTTAGCCTGAGGGCAGGCCCCAGGACAGAAAAACTGGTGAGAAACTATCCATTTTACTGGCTTGAAGAGCCAGAGTACTTCATCAAAATTTAAAATGTCTGTTTTTCAAAAGGCACCATTAAAAATGAATTGGCGGCCAGGCGTGGTGGCTCACGCCTGTAATCCAAGCACTTTGGAGGCCAAGGTGGGCGGATCACCTGAGGCCAGGAGTTCAAGACCAGCCTGACCAACATGGTGAAACCCCGTCTTTAAAAAAATGAATTGGCAAGCCAGACACTGGGGAAAAATATTCACAATACATTTACCTAACAATGTATATATAAGGAATTCCTGGCCTGGCACGGTGGCTCACACCTGTAATTCCAGCACTTGGGGAGGCCGAGGCGGGTGGATCACAAATGAAGTCAGGGGTTCAAGACCAGCCTGGCCAACATAGTGAAACCCCATCTCTACCAAAAATAGAAAAAATTATCCGGGCATGGTGGCAGGTGCCTGTAATCCTATCTACTTGGGAGGCTGAGGCAGGAGAATCACTTGAACCCGGGAGGCAGAGGTTGCAGTAAGCCAAGATCGCACCACTGCACTCCAGCCTGGGTTACAGTGCAAGACTCTGTGTCAAAAAAAAAAAAAAAATTCCTACAAATCAATAATCAAAGAGCAAGCAATCAAACTTTTTAAATGAGTAAAATGTTGAGAGTTCTTTGCAGAAGAAGACATATCAATAACAAAGTAGAGGCCAAGCGTGGTGGCTCACACTTGTAATCTCAGCAGTTTGGGAGGCCGAGGTAGGCAGATCACCTGAGGTCAGGAGTTCAAGACCAGCCTGATCAACATGGAGAAACCCCGTCTCTACTAAAAAAACAAAAATTAGCTGGGCGTGGTGGCACATGCCTATAATCCCAGCTACTCGGGAAGCTGAGGCAGGAAAATCACTTGAACCCTGGAGGCGAAGGTTGCAGTGAGCCAGGATCACGCCATTGCACTCCAGCCTGGGCAACAAGAGTGAAACTCCATCTCAAAGAAAATAATAATAATAATAATAATAATAACAACAACAAAGTAAAAAGTACAGGAAATGGCATTCAATATACATTAGAAAATCAAACCATGAAATATCATTTGATACTCATTAGAGGGGCTAATCTGAAAGACCAAATGTTGTTGAGGCTGTAAAATAACTGGAACTCCAATATGTTGTTGATGGGAGTGTAAAATGGTACAACCACATTGGAAAACTCTGGTAGTTTCTTATAGAATTAAACACATATTTACCATATGACCCAGCAATTCTAACTCCTAGGTATTTACCTAAGCAAAATGAAAATGTATTTATCTATTTTTATTTTTATAAAATAGATAATGCATTTCTGCTGAATGTATTTGTCTTAAAAAATTAACTTTCCACACTACAAAAACATAGAAAATGTATTTCTACCAAAATCTTGTACAATAATGTGCATAACAACCTTATTCATAACAGCCAAAACCTAAAAACAATCCAAATTCCAACAAAAGGTGAAAGGGTAAACAAACTGTGACTTATTCACACAATGTCACACTACCTATGTGATAAAAAAGGGATCAACTACTGAGGCACATAACATAAACATACCTTAAAACCATTATGTTGAGTAAATAAGGCAAGACATAAAATAGGACCTCCCGTACAATACTGCTTAATCAAGTCTAAGAACAACAAAATTCATTTATATTTGTAAAAATCAGAAGGTGACGATGGGGTGAGGGGGGAGTGGGAATTGATTGAAAAAAAACACATGGGAATTTTTCAGGAAGATGAAAATGTGCTATATCCTGACTAGGTAATAGTCATATGGATGTACACACTTGTCAAAACTCACTGAACTTAAGATATGGACAAACTGTATGTGAACTATACCTTAAAAAATGTGAGAGAAAGAGAAAAAAAATTGACATGTAAGAAGTTTTCAACATATATTAATATCCTTTTCTACTCCCATTTCAGAAATGCAGTGTAGTTAAAAACTGGGGGGGCCAACCTAATTTTACTTCTCAAAAATTGATTCAAAAATATAGGACAACCACCTGCAAATGCCTAATTTTAAAATGGTTCATTTAATAAACAGACTTAGCTGGTAACAGTTCATGGTCATATCAAATGTGTCAAAATTGGAGTTGGCCTTTTATTTCTTTATTATACAATAGTACAATGGAGTAGAAGGAGCATTAAACTGGCAACTGGCTTTCTATTGCTGACTCCAGTATTTAACAGCTTTGTGATTTTTGATGCATCAATACACTTCCAAGAGTTTCAAGTTCCTTTATTTGTAAAAAGGGAGATAGGCCGGGCGCGGTGGCTCACACCTGTAATTCCAGCATGTTGGGAGGCCAAGGCGGGCAGATCATGAAGTCAAGACATCGAGACCATCCTGGCCAACATGGTAAAACCCCGTCTCTACTAAAAATACAAAAATTAGCTAGGCGTGGTGGCACGCACCTGTAGTCCCAGCTACTTGGGAGGCTGAGACAGGAGAATCGCTTGAACCAGGAGGCGGAGGTCGCAGTGAGCCGAGATTACACTACTGCACTCCAGCCTGGTGACAGAGCAAGACTCCATCTCAAGAAAAAAAAAAAAAGGAGATAATGATAACTTCCTTACAGACTACTGTGAGGATCAAACAAAAACATATACATATATATGTGTGTGTGTGTGAATTAAAGCACCCTGGACACTGTAATGGGAAAGTATTCTCTAACACAGTAGTAGAACCAAACAGATAAATTAACTAAATAACCTGCTTAAATAGTCTTTCTTTTATTAACTATTGAATGTATGAATACATACTGTCCATTTCACCTCCGGGCCGAGCAAGTGGAATAAATCGTCCATCAAACATGTGAGAAAATGGCCCATGACCTTAAAAACAAAAGCAGCCTTAGAATAAGAAGAACATCTGTAAATCCACAAAAACTGAATTTTTTTTTTTTTTTGAGACAGTTTCACTCTTGTTGCCCAGGCTGGAGTGCAATAGTGCGATCTTGGGTTACCACAACCTCTACTTCCCGGGTTCAAGCAATTCTCCTGCCTCAGCCTCCCAAGTAGCTGGGATTACAGGCATGTACCACAACACCCGGTTAATTTTCTATTTTTAGTAGAGATGGGGTTTCACCATGTTGGTCAGGCTGGTCTCAAACTCCTGACCTCACGGGATCCGCCCGCTTCGGCCTCCCAAAGTGTTGGGATTACAGGCATGAGCCACTGCACCCAGCCAAAAACTAAATTCTTTAATCTTTTTAGTTTCACTTGAATAGCAACAGAAATTAATAATCTAAAAATACAATCACAAAAAGGGACAAATCCTTCCTTCCTATTTCTAAAACAAAAGAACAGGAAGCAGAAACATATGGAAAAGTAAGCTCTCCATCAAGTGGTCTCCAGTCACCAGGCCTTACATAAGCTGATAAAAGGGCAGTTTTGTTTGTTTTTTTTAAGAGACAGAGTCTTACTATGTTGTTCAGGCTGGAGTGCAGTGGCTACTCATAAGCATGATCATTATGCACTATAGCCTTAAACTCCTGACCTCAAGTCATCCTGCCTCAGCCACCTGAATAGCTGGGACTACAGGCATGCACCACCATGCAGGGCTTGATAAATGGATAATTTTGTGTAACTAAAAAGAATGTTAATGCCAAAAACTTTTCTGAAATCTTCAGACTGAAAATATTTGGATTAAAATAAGTTTTAAGAAAATCCACTGGGGCCAGGTGTGGTGGCTCATGCCTGTAATCCCAGCACTTTGGGAGGACAAGGCGGGTGGATCACTTGAAGTCAGGAGTTCGAGACCAGCCTGGCCAACATGATAAAAACCCTGTCTCTACTAAAAAAAACAAAAATTAGGGCATGATGGTGGCTGCCTGTAATCCCAGCTACTCAGGAGGCTGAGGCATGAGAATCTTTTGAACCCAGCAGGCAGAGGTTGCAGTGAGCTGAGAATGAGTCACTATACTCCAGCCTGGGCAATAGAGCAAGGCAAGACTGTCTCAAAAAGAAAAAAAAAATCTTGTAGCAAAGATGTTTAACATGAGAAATTCACGGAAAGATGCCAAGAAAATAAAATAGCAATGTTTTCTACTTATTAATCATTCTAGGAAGAAGCAACGGTACATTTATACTAATGTCAATTGATGAATTAAAATACAATTTCCATATTCTCTTGGTTGATCTGCTTTTTTAATGTCAAAGAGAGGTAACATGTTATGATTTTACGTAACAACTTTGGCTCTTTGTACAGCTTACCAAGATCATGACAAAGCCCAGCAATCTGAACGCAGAGCATATCTCGTTCACTTATCTGCAGCTCTGGTTGTTTTTCACACAGTGCTCGAACTAGACATCCTGCTAGATACCCCACCCTGCAGAGCAAAAACACAAAAAGTTACTCTTCCGTTTGAAAGAGGAGTGTTATTTCTGGTCCTCAAGAACTTCAGTATGTTTCCTCAAACATTCTAACATATATAGGGCAACTTTACAGAACAGTCTATTTCAGAACTAGGCAGGAACATACACAAACAGAATCCCAAAAGCAGGACTTCTGGCTCAATATCACTAATCATTAGAGGAATGCAAATTGAAACCACAGTGAGATACCACTTCACACCCCTTAGGATAGGTACTATTAAAAAAAGAAAACTAGAAAATAGCAAAAATATCAAGTGTGGGCCATGATGTGGAGAAACTGGAACCCTGTGCGCTGTTAGTGGGAATGTATTACGGTATAGCTGCCATGGGAAACAGTATGGGTACTCCACAAAAATAAAAAATGGAATTACCACAGTGATTTAGCAATTTCACTTCTGGGTATATACCCATAATAACTGAAAGTAGAGTCTTGAAAAGATTGGCTGGGCTCATGGCTCACACCTGTAATCCCAGCACTTGGAGATGCCGAGGCGGGCGGATCACTTGAGGTCAGGAGTTTTGAGACCAGCCTGGCCAACATGTTGAAACCCCATCTCTACTAAAAAATACAAAAATTAGCTGGGCATGCTGGCGGGCACCTGTAATCCCAGCTACTTGAGAGGCTGAGGCAGAAGAATTGCTTGAACCCAGGAGGCAGAGGTTGCCTCCCAAAGTGCTGGAATTACAGATGTGAGCCACCACACCTGGCAAATTTCAGTTTTGTAAGAAGAAGAGTTTTGGCAATCGATTGGTTGCACAATGTGAATGCATTTAACCTTACTAAATTGTACACTTAAAAACAGTTAAGACCGTATATTTTCTATTCTGTGTATTTTTTTTTTTTTTAAGACAGAGTCTTACTCTGTCACCCAGGCTGGAGTGCAATGGTGTGGTCTCAGCTCATTGCAACCTCTACGTCCCAGGTTCAAGCGATTCTCCTGCCTCAGTCTCCCAAGTAGCTGGGACTACAGGCACGTGCCACCACACCCAGCTAATTTTTGTATTTTTAGTAGAGACGGGGTTTCACTATGTTGGCCAGGCTGGTCCCGAACTCCTAACCTCGTGATCTGCCGGTCTTGGCCTCCCAAAGTGTTAGGATTATAGGCGTAAGCCACTGCGCCCAGCCTTATTCTGTGTATTTTACCACAATTTTTTTTTAAAGTAGGAATATCTGGCTTTGTAATGTTTACAACAGAGATTGGAGATGAAGTGTTTAAATGCACTTCAGCACTTTCATCTGAGTCATTCCTAAATAAATACAGTATCATTCTTTTCCCTGAACTCTGACAATTGCTATCTTTTTGTGGTCTGGTAGGCCTTAGTAAGTGTTGGATAAATATTTGTTGATGAATGAACATTTGAGTATAGACACGTGTTTTGGCTAACAAAATGCTTCCACACAAAAAACCAAATACACTGTGAGTACTTCATGAAAATCTGGAAGACTGTCTGTTCTTCCCTGCCCACTTCCTCCTGGCTCTACACTGAATAGTGGAAAAGCAGACCCAAGTCTCAGCTTATAGAGGCACCACCTGTTCTAAAATTATGAATGCTTTTTTAACTTATGCATTTCCTGATAGGTAAGAAAATGATCTGATTTGAAAAAGCAATTATGTACCAGGGTACACAGAGAATACAGAAAATTAAATAATCAAATATATAAAATTAGTTGTATCAGTAACCAACTCTATTAGCTTTTTTTTTTTTGAGACACAGTCTCACTCTGTTGCCCACGTTGGAGTGCAATGGTGCTCACAGTTCACTGCAACCTCCACCTCCCTGGTTCAAGCCATTCTCTTGCCTCAGCCTCCCAAGTAGCTGGGACTGCAGGCATGCGCCACTATGCCCGGCAAACTTTTGTATTTTTAGTAGAGACGGGTGTTTTACCATGTTGGTTAGGCTGGTCTTGAACTCATGACCTCAAGTGATCCACCTCCTGTCCTCCCAAAGTGCTGGGATTGGCTAGGTGTGGTGGCTCACACCTATAATCTCAGCACTTTGGAAGGCCGAGGTGGGTGGATCCCCGAGGTCAAGAGATCGAGATCATCCTGGCCAACATGGTGAAACCCTGTCTCTACTAAAAATACAAAAATTAGCTGGGCGTGGTGGTGGGTGCCTGTAATCCCAGCTACTCGGGAGGCTGAGGCAGGAGAATCCCATGAACCCGGGAGGTGGAGGTTGCAGTGAGTCGAGATTGCACCACTGCACTCGAGCCTGAGTGACAGAGTCAGACTCTGTCTCAAAAAAAAAAAAAAAAAAAAGTGTTGAGATTACAGGCATGAGCCACTGCACCAAGCCCCTATTAGCTTTTAACTAACACTTAAACACAAATCCAACTGACCTGTCTATAGATACTTTCATTGCTTTTCCAGGAAAAATCTGAGGTGCTTGATAAGAATACATAAAATAATTAAAATGCAACAAGGTAAATAAAAAGCCCCAATTTTCTCACCAACGAAATAAGGACATTACCATCATTTTCTAAAACTATTTATTCTTTAAAAGATTAAGACAGGGCTGGGCGCGGTGGCTCACCCCTATAATTACAGTACCTTAGGAGGCTGAGGCAGGTGGATCACCTGAGGTCAGGAGTTTTGAGACCAGCCTGGCCAACATGGTGAAATCCTATCTCTATTAAAAATACAGAAACCAATCGAGTGTGGTGGTGGGCGTCTGTAACCCCAGCTACTCAGGAGGCTGAGGCAGGAGAATCGCTTGAACCTGGTAGGAGGAGGCTTTAGTGAGCCAAGATAGCGCCGCTGCACTCCAGCCTGCATGACAGAGTGAGACTCCATCTCGGGGAAAAAAAAAAAAAAAAAATTAAGACAACTATTTCCTTTTTTTTCTTTTCTTTCTTTTTTTTTTTTTTTTTTGAGATAGAGTTTTGCTCTTGTTGTCCAGGCTGGAGTGCAATGGCGCGATCTCAGCTCACCACAACCTCCGCTTCCTGGGTTCAAGTGATCCTCCTGCCTCAGCTTCTCAAGTAGCTGGGATTACAGGCATGCACCACCACGCCCGGCTGATTTTGTATTTTTAGTAGAGACGGAGTTTCACCATACTGGCCAGGCTGGTCTAGAACTCCTGACCTCAGGTGATCCTCCTGCCTTGGCCTCCCAAAGTGCTGGGATTATAGGCATGAGCCACCATGCCTGGCCTGAGACAACTATCTCATGAGACAGAGAAAATACTTAAAAACTGCAAGTTCCCCACTCCATTCCCTTCTTACCCTAGACTATGCTCAAATCGATTGTGTGAAGCTCCTGGAAAAACATAATAACCGCCTCCCAGCTGTTTGATATATCGAAGACGTTGAAATTGAGGCGTATCAATGATTCGGACGAGGAGAGGGTGGAGTTCAATGTGGCCATGGATAGGATCATTAATTACCTAGAAAAGTATGTTTAATTCACATGAGTAACAACGTAAGTCCACCTGAAGTTTTTGTGCAGCCATTCCTAACTACAGTGCAAAGTCAAAGCTGTTTAATTTTTCAAGTAAAAATACTAAGGGATTCTATACAAGCGGAGTAAAAAAAAAAAAAAAAAGATAAAAAAATACTAAGAGAAATGAATGACAAGATATTAATATCATTACCTTATTTACATATCATTACCAGACAGATCAAGTATATTGGATCTGAGTATATTTTACTTCTTCTTAATGGATTCTAATAACAGAACAAGAGGATTTCAATCTTTTTATTATGTATATGACTTAATTAGTCTTTAATAAGTTTGTCTTATATCTAACTTAAACATACATATTCATTTCTATTTAAACACATTCATTCACATCATGTAAGCCATATCACTATAGACAGTATGTCTAAACTTTTTTTTTTTTTGAAACGGAATCTCACTCTGTCCCACCCGGGCTGGAGTGCAGTGACATGATCTTGGCTCACTGCAACCTCAGCCTCCCAGGTTCAAGCTATTCTCCTGCCTAAGCCTCCTGAGTAGCTGGGACTACAGGCGTGTGCCACCACACCCAGCTAATTTTTGTATTTTCAGTAGAGACAGCGTTTTACCATGTTGGCCAGGCTGGTCTCCAACTCCTGACCTCAAGTGATCCACCCACTTCGGCCTCACAAAATGCTGGGATTACAGGCATGAGCCATCTCGCCCAGCCTAATTTTTTTTTTCTAAATGTATCTATACAGTACTCATCATTAAAATAGGAAGGAAAGAAGGAGGGGGAGGCAAAGAAAGAAAGATGGAAATTCCTCTACCATATAGATAAGAAATCATACAGGTCCAGGTGCAGTGGCTCACATCTGTAATCCCAACACTTAGGAGGCCAAGAGTTTGAGACCAGCCTAGGCGACATAGTGAGACCCCAACCCAAAAAAAAAAAAAAAAAAAAAAAAAAGATGCAGTGGCGCACATCTGTAGTCCCAGGTCCTCCAGAGGCTGAGGTAGGAAGATTTGTTAAGCCCCAGGGGATCAAGGCTGCAGTAAGCTATTATTGTGCACAACACTTCAGCCCGGGTGACAGAGAGAAACTCTGTCTCCAAAAAAAAGAAGAAAAAAAGAAAGAAAATAATTTTGAATCACTGAACAATGTGTGTGTGTGAGTATTGTTTTTGTTTTGTTTTTGTTAGAGACAGGATCTTGCTTTCTCACCAGGCTGCAGTGCTTTGGCTATTCACAGGCACAATCATAGCTTACTGTAGCCTCAACTCCGAGGCTCAAGGGATCCTCCTGCCTCAGCCTCCCAAATAGCTGGGACTACAGACATGTACCACCATGCCTAGCTAATTTATTTTTTTTCTTTGGGGAGACAAGGTCTTGCTATATTGCCCAGGCTGGTCTCCAACTCCTGGCCTGAAGCAATCATTGTTGTACCTTTGGCTTCCCAAAGGGCTTTTTTTTGTTTTAATCATTTTTACCATAGTTATAATCTGCCTTTTCTAAGTTTAGATATACAAATACTTACCACTGTGTTACAGTTGCCTACAGCAGGAGCCTATTGATCCTAGACTCTAATTCTAGGTTAAGTATTTTGTTTCGTAACACACAAATACTTACCTAAGATTAGAGTCTAGGATCAGTAGGCTCCTGCTGTAGGCAACTGTAACACAGTGGTAAGTATTTGTATATCTAAACTTAGAAAAGGCAGAGTATAACTATGACAAAAATGATTTTTTTTTAAAGCCCTTTGGGAGGCCAAAGGTGCAATGATTGCTTGAGGCCAGGAGTTGAAACCAGCCTGGAGTGTAGGAGCAATACACTCTATTATATAGCCTAGGTATGTAGAAGGCTATCCCATCTAGGTTTGTGTAAACACACTCTGTGTTCCCATAATGATGAAACTGCTTAATGACACATTTCTCAGAAGGTATCCTCATCATTAAGCAGCAGATGGCTATAGCTCAATTCAACTTGGGTATTGACAGCATGAGTCAAGTAATGACTAGAATTTACAACTCTGTTAAACAATAGGTATGTATGTTAACGTATAACAGAGAGACATATGGTTATTTGGTGATTATTATTTTTTCATCCTGCTATAAAACCACTTTATTATATTAATAAAATATATCAAGTTTAGTCTTTTGGAATAATACACCACAAATGAGGTCAAAGTATCTCAGGAATAGAAGAAACCATGAATGCCATCATTTAACTCTGTAAATATTCTAATCAAAAAAGAAAAAATTCTGCAATCTTTAAATATTTGGAAATCAAATACTGGTGGCTGGGTGCAGTGGCTCACTCCTGTTAATCCCAGCACTTTGGGACAACAGAGTAGGCAGATCACTTGAGGTCAAGAGTTTGGAGTTTGACACCAGCATGGTCAAACTGGTGAAACCCCATCTCTACTAAAAATACAAAAATTAGCTGGGTGTGGTGGCACATGCCTGTAGTTCCAGCTACTTGGAAGCCTGAGGCAGGAGAATCACTTGAACCTGGAAGGCGGAGGTTGCAGTGAGCCGAGATTGTGTCACTGCACTCCTGCCTGGGCAACAGAGCCAGACTTTGCCTGGAAAAAAAAAAAAAAAAAACCCAAAAAACAAAAATTCATTGATACATTTTTTTCTTTTTTCTTTCTTTTTTTTTTCATTGGTACATTTGAAAAAATAGTCCTTGTTATGTCAAACACTGCACTTCCTCTTCACCATTACACAATCTCAGCTTCAGAGGCCAACTGTACTAAATTTAGCATGAAGTACACTATGTCAAGAACAAAACATGGTACCTTGGATTTGGCAATGGTTTCCTAAATACAATACTAAAAGTACAAAACACAAAAGAAAAAATATATATATATTGGAATACATAAAAATTTAAAACTTTTGTAATCCAAAGACCACCACCAAGAAAGTAAAAAGACAACCCACAGATTAGGAAAAAATATTTGTGTATCATAGCTCGCAGAAGGATTTACATCCAGAATATATAAAGAGCTCTTACAACTCAAATCAAATTGTGTGTGATTGAACAAAACTGTGAACTTCCTAAAAAACACTGTCCTACATACTAAAAATGAGTGAATCATAAGACTTATGAATTATATCTCAATAAAGCTATTTATGTTTTAAGTATCAAATTAGGGTAGAAATCCTTGCGGGCTGCAATTGAGTAGTCAACTAGGTCAGTTCTTTGCTGATGAAGTTAAATTCGTTTAAGGTATTGATTTCATTACTAGGCAGTGATTGAGTAGTTTGAAAATCTATTTCCAACAACATCATTTATAATTTATAAATGAGGTTAAACAATTTTTTTTTTTTTTGAGACAAGGTCTCACCCTGTTTCCCAGGCTAGAGTGCAGTGGCGTAATCACAGTTCAATGAAGCCTCAACCTCCCCAGGCTCAGGTGATTTTACTAAATCAGCCTCCCAAGTAGCTGGGACTACAGGTGTGCACCATCACTAGCTAATTTTTCTCCTGTTTTGCAGATGGAGTTATGTTCCGTTGTCCAGGCTGGTCTTGAACTTAAGGGGCTAAAGTGATCCACTCACCTCAGCCTCCCCAACTGCTGTGATTATAGGTGTGAGCCACCACGCCTAGCCAACAATGTTGTTTTTAAGGAAAAACAGAAAAAAAAAGTGGGCAACTGAAACCACTAACTATCTTAAATATTATTTCAAAAATATCTTACTGGCAGGGCATGGTGGCTTACGTTGTAATCTCAGCACTTTCGGAGGCCAAGGCAGACGTATCACAAGGTCAAGAGTTCATGATCAGCCTGGCCAACATAGTGAAAACCCATCTCTACTAAAAATTAAAAAATTAGCTGGGTGTGGTGGTGCACACCTGTAATCCTAATCCCAGCTACTCAGGAGGCGTAAGCAGGAGAATTGCTTGCATCGGAAAGGTGGAGGTTGCAGTAAGCCAAGATCGTACCACTGCACTCCAGCCTGGGGACAAAGCCAGACTCCATCACAAAAAAGTAATTAAAAAACGAATCTTGGCTGGGTGTAGTGGCTCATGCCTGTAATCCCAGCACTTTGGGAGGCTGAGGTGGGTGGATCACGAGGTCAGGAGTTCAAGCCCAGCCTGGCCAAGATGGTGAAATCCCATCTCTATTAAAAATACAAAAATTAGTCTGGCATGGTGGCAGGTGCCTGTAATCCCAGCTACTTGGCAGGTTGAGGCAGAATTGCTTGAACCCAGGCAGCAGAGGTTGCAGTGAGCCAAGATTGCACCGCTGTATTCCAGCCTGGGTGACAGAGCTAGACTCCAACTCAAAAAAAAAAAAAATCTTATTGCTGCTAACGGTAATTGTGAAAATGTGATTGCAGAGATTTCCTGAGATGATCTGACCTAATGAAGAAATCTCACCCTTCCTATGCCCTACCTGAAGAGAACACCCTATGCTGCTGCTACCGAGGAAGGGCAAAACATAAGACAGCAACTTTCTTCCAACTGCAGGACAAGATACTTAGACATCACTTTTGATGTGTCCATCTATTTACTTCTCCGTGATGAAAATTAAGTTTTTGATTTTTTTTTTTTTAGACGGAGTTTCACTCTTGGTGTCCAGGCTAGGGTGAAGTGGCTCAATCTCAGCTCACCTCAATCTCTGCCTCCCCGGTTCAAGCAATTCTCCTGCCTCAGCCTCCCAAGTAGCTGGGATTACAGGTGCTGGCCACCATACCCAGCTAATTTTTGTATTTTTGGTAGAAATGAGGTTTCACCATGTTGGCCAAGCTGGCCTCAAACTCCTGACTCAGTTGATCTGACCACCTTGGCCTCCCAAAGTGCTGGGATTACAGGTGTGAGCTACCACACCCGGTCTGAGAATGAAGTATTTTAATATTAGGTTCCTCTGGCCAGGCGCGATGGCTCACGCCTGTAATCCCAGCACTTTGGGAGGCCAAGGCGAGCAGATCATGAGGTCAAGAGATTGAGACCATCCTGGCCAACATAGTGAAACCTCATCTCTACTAAAAAATACAAAAATTACTCACACCTGTAATCCCAGCACTTGGGAAGCCAAGGCAAGTGGATCACGAGGTCAAAAGATTGAGACCATCCTGACCCACATGGTGAAACCCTGTCTCTACTAAAACATACAAAAATTAGCCGAGCGTGATGGTGTTCACTTGTAGTCCCAGCTACTCGAGAGGCTGAGGTGGAAGAATCACTTGAACCAGGAGGCAGAGGTTGCAGTGAGCCAAGATTGCACCACTGCACTCCAGCCTGATGTCAGAGCGAGACACCGTCTCCAAAAAAAAAAAAAAAAAATTAGCTGGGTGTGGTGGCACATGCCTGTAGTCCCAGCTACTTGAGAGGTTGAGGCAGGAGAATTGATTGAACCTGGGAGTCAGAGGTTGCAGTGAGCCAAGATCAAGCCACTGCACTCCATGCTGGTGACAGAACAAGACTCCACCTCAAAAAAAAAAAAAAAAAAAAAATTAGGTTTCTTCTTCAGAAAGGGCTAGGATTTTATTATTCCTCAAGTAAAATATTTGCTATAGGAATTACTAATTTGTCTATTAAAAAACATTATTATAGAGTTGAACCAAAGATGTTCATTAATATTTTCAGACATGATTGTCAATAGAAAATAAGCCTAGGCCGGTCATGGTGGCTCACACCTGTAGTCCCAGCACTTTGGGAGGCAGAGGTGGGCGGATCATGAGGTCAGGTTTTGCGACCAGCCTGGCCAACATGGTGAAACCCCATCTCTATAAAAATACAAAAAAAAGAAAAAAAAATTAGCCAGGCATGGTGGCAGCCGCCTGTAATCCCAGCTACTTGGGAGGCTGAGGCAGGAGAATCACTTGAACCTGGGAGGCGGAGTTGTGGTAAGCCTGCGCCACTGCACTCCAGCCCAGCAACAAAGCAATACTCTACTTCAAAAAAAAAAAAAAAAAGAAAGAAAGAAAATAAGCCTGTAGGCCAGGCATGGTGGCTCACGCCTGTAATCCCAGCACTGTGGGAGGCCAAGGCGGATGGATCACATGAGGTCAGGAGTTCGAGACCAGCCTGACCAATATGGCGAAACTCTGTCTCTACTACAAATATACAAAAATTAGTCAGGCATGGTGGCATGTACCTGTAGTCCCAGCTACTCAGGAGGCTGAGAAAAGAATCACTTGAACCTGGGAGGCAGAGGTTGTAGTTAGCTGAGACTGCACCATTGCACTCCAGCCTTGATGACAGAAAGAGACTCCATCTCAAAAAAAAAGTAAAAAAAAAAAAAAAAAAAAAGAAAGTCTGTAACTTGCAAAAGCAAAATTAAAATATGTATTCTTATAGGGAGGGATCTAAAATAACTCAAATACTATATATCACATGTATTAAAAAAACAGTGAAAAATGCAAATGATTGGGCAAAAAAGCACAAAAGAGAAGATATCCTACATCTTCTTTCAGATCTGAAACTAAGTTTTCATAACCTAGGAATGTCAAAAGAGTAAATAAGGTGTAGTTCCTGTCACTAACAAAACAAGAAACATTTCATCTAGTATAGTATAAGAATCACTCTGAAGAGCTTGTGAAAAATACACATTCTGGCTAGGTGCAGTGGCTCACGCCTGTTGTCCCAGCACTTTCGGAGGCCGAGGCAGGCAGATCACTTGAGATCAGGAGTTTGACACCCGCCTGGCCAACATGGTGAAACTCCACTGTACTAAAAATACAAAAACATTAGCCAGGCGTGGTGGTGTATGTCTGTAATCCCAGCTACTTGGGAGGCCAAGGCAGGAGAATCACTTGATCCTGAGAGGCAGAGGTTGCAGTGAGACAAGATGGCACCACTGAACCCCAGCCTGGGTGACAGAGCAAGATTATGTCTCAAAAAGAGGAAAAAAAAAAAAAAAGGAGAGGCTCTGTCTCAAAAAATAAAATAAAAAAGTCTAAAAAATATGTAAAACAATTCTATACATTGTTTTTGGATATACATAAATATGTACTAAGAGTAAAAACCATTCATGATAATGATAAACACCAAATTCAAGATGATGCTTACTTCTAGGGAAGAAAGGCTAGAAACAGAAATAAATATAAACAGGGCCAGGTAAGGAGGCTCACATCTGTAATTCTAGCACTTTGGGAGGCCAAGCAGGCCAGGAGTTTGAGACCAGCCTGGGCAACACAGGAAGACCCCGTCTCTACAAAAAATACAAAAATTAGCCAGGTATGGTGTTGTGCACCCATAATAGTCCAGGCTACTGGGTGGCTGAGATGGGAGGATCACTTAAGCGAGGGAGATGGAGGTTGCAGTGAGCTGAGATTGCACCACTGTACTCCAGCCTGGATGACAGAGCATGACCCCATTTCATTAAAAAAAAAAAAAAAAAGGTACAAAGGGAGTCTTCAATAGTTTCTAGTATTTTGCTTTAAAAATAACAGACTAGAAGCAAATTAGGCAAAATATTAAGATTTGAAAAGTCAGGTAGTGGTCTACTTATGCTTTCCTGTATGCTTAACATATTTTAGTTCTTCTGATTTAAATACTCATTTTAGAAAGTGCAGAAAGTTTAGAAAAGATCCACTACTCACAATTCCATCACCGAGAAGCAGATTTCCTCCTATTTTCTTCAAAATGAATTTTACATAATTGAGTTATATCACTTTATATTCCAAAAACATAACAAACTCAGGTCCTCTTACCTTCATTGTGTCAATGTGGATTTGGCTCATTCGCTGGATATAACTAAGCAGCCTCTTCCTCTCCCACGAGGAACTAAAATTACGATAGGATAAACAAATCTATCATTATTTGCTTAATGATAAGCCCTGCAGTATACAGTGGTACATAACCAACTTTACATTACTTACACTAACAGAGAAGTTAGATTGGAAGGAACAATCAATAATTCAAACATACTCCTCCACGAAACTCTCTCCTTCCTTTGTTCCCAAGATAGGGCATTCTCCTGCTGAATCAATGTAGGCCTCCCCCTAGGCTTCTGTCCCTGATTCTCTTCTCTCTTGGTAAACTTAAGACTTGAAAAACTCCACATCTCTTTCATGTCTACTCAATGCTCAAGCTGTTCTTCATTTTAACTAAACTGAAGTCAACATCTACCCTCATAATCCTGGATTGATTTATGACCACCAGGTATGACTCAAGCATGAATGAAATACATATGAAGGCTTTAACTTTATTTATATTCATTTTCCATTGTCAGTAATCCCTCATAATGCTCCAGTTTCAAGAAAATACGTAATGGGAATTAAATATGAACAGCTCAAAGTCTTGTGATTCATTATTCTACTTCATTTACAATTACTATTTGGGCCCAGCATATCATCCTCCCCTCGACTGGGTGTCAACACAGAGTGCAGGCACAGGGTTTCACTGATCTACTAGCTAACCAGATTTTAAAAAAAGTATCTTCTATAAATCATACATAGACTTGGAGTCAGAGGCACCACACTGGCCTCTATCGTGCACCCTGAGACCCATGGTAATAAGAACACCTAAGGATGATTTCTTGGGATGCACAGAAGCATTATTACAGCTGATAAACTGAAGCACCATATTTTGTGTTTTTCTATTCCCCTATCATCCTCATCAATTTGACATAACAAGTACAGCACAAACCAGGTTTTCAGAAGTACTTATAGGTGGACTCAGGTTAAGGGGAGTCACATAGTTGAGCATAACCAGAGTAATAGCATAAAATATCAAACCTAAACTAACCCCATGACTACCTAGTATTTTCCTAAACTGACACTCAGTATTCATCACTTAAAACCAAGAAATTGGGCCAGGTACAGTGGCTCATGCCTGTAATCCTAGCACTTTGGGAGGCCGAGGCAGGCAGATCACGAGGTCAGGAGTTTAAGACCAGCCTGACCAACGTGGTGAAACCCTGTCTCTACTAAAAATACAAAAATTAGCCAGGCATGGTGGCATGTGCCTGTAATCCCAGCTACTCAGGAGGTTGTGGCAGGAGAATTGCTTGAACCTGGGAGGCAGAGGTTGCAGTGAGCCAAGATTGTGCCACTGTACTCCATCCTGGGCGACAGAGTGAGACTCTGTCTAAAAAAAAAAAAAACCCAAAAACTGGGCGCGGTGGCTCACACCTGTAATCCCAGCACTTTGGGAGTCCAAGGTAGGCGGGAGTTTGAGACCAGCCTGACCAACATGGAGAAATCCCGTCTCTACTAAAAATACAAAATTAGCCCAGCATGGTGGTGCATGCCTATAATCCCAGCTACTTGGGAGACTGAGGCAGGAGAATTTCTTGAACCCGGGAGGCAGAGCTTATGGTGAGCTGAGATTGCACCATTGCACTCCAGTCTGGGCAACAAGAGTGAAACTCTGCCTCAAAAAAAAAAAAAAAACTCAGGCGGGGCACGGGGGCTGTTTTGTTTAGCCAAGTACATGGCATTAAATAAAGATTTAAAGTAGTCATGGGTCAGGATACTTAGACTATAAAAGAATTTTATTCCTGTGTTCCAACATTTCTGAAATTTAATGCTTCTTACAACTGACATGTACATTTAATGTGACAATGTTTCTTACTTCTTAAAAAAACCTTTATAAATCAATGGTTGTTCATAAAATTGAGGACCTAATTAGGAGTGCTTGTCTAAGCTGGATTCTCCCTAGAAAGCAGAGTCCAGGATAAGAGCTTGCAAGTAATTAATCTTGGGATGTGAACCCTGGGCACAGGGGTTAGGAGGTCTAGGAAGGGTAAAATAGAAAATTAGATAAAAACAGTGCAAAGGTCCATTAACAAGTTGATTGCATTGGTATTACTGTGAGCAATTGAATGGAGTGGTGGGTAGGGCTGATCCCACTGGCAACCTGTAAGGCACCACTGTCCAGTAGAACTTTCTGCAACGATGGAAATGTTCTATATCTGCTCTGTCCAACACAGTATCCACTAGCCATAGTGACTACTGAGTACTTAAAATATGACTAGTGTAACTGAGGATTTTTTTATTTCATCTACTTCTAATTCATTTAAACATGAAGCTAGTTGTTATCATATAGAACAATACAGCTCTAAGGAGTCCTACAGAATTTGAGTTATGAGGTGGGGCACAGAGATGTGCAATATAGTGGTCCTTCTGGAATTTTGTCTGTTTTGTTCACTCATGTGCCCCAAGTTCATGGAAGAATGCCTAGTACAGTGAGCCTTCCAAAAATACTGACTGAATGAATCAATAGCACTTGGGTCCACAAAGATGCACATGGCTTCCTTGAAAAAAAAAACTATATTAGAACAAATTCCATTCAGTTCAAATAGTAAGCAACTATTATATACAAGAAACAAGTAATAAGGGGGACTTTGAGAGGACTGAGAGGGTTGAAATGTGGTTATGAAAGAGCCATGCTGGGCGTGGTGACTCATGCCTGTAATCCCAACACTTTGGGAGGCCGAGGCGGGAGTTCAAGAGCAGCCTGGCCAACATAGTGAAACCCCGTCTCTACTAAAAATACAAAAATTACAAAAAATACAAAAATTAGCCAGGCATGGTGGCGCACACCTATAGTCCCAGCTACTTGGGAGGCTGAGGCAGGAGAATCACTTGAACCTGAGAGGTGGAAGTTACAGTGAGCCAAGATCACGCCACTGCACTCTAGCCTGAGTGGCAAGATTCTGTTTCAAAAAAAAAAAAAAAAAAAAAGAGCCAAGATAAGGTCCCTGGAGATTCTAATACAAAGGATATTTACTGAAAGTCAGTTAAGGTTATATGTTCTTTTTGTTTGTTTGTTTCCACCAGAGGCCCACTGCATTCCTAGAGGAAGGGTTATGTGTTTTGTATTAATCTTGTTTCACAATCTACTTCCCCGGGATCAATTACTAAGTAACACTAAGTTAAGTAATTTAGTATAATTCTTTGTTTTGATTCTTGGTTACTGTTACCACAAACAACATGTAACTAAGTGAATTTTCAGAAGAGAAGACCATATTTCTGTTGCCAATTCTCTAATAGAAACAAAATCTTCACTTTAAGAAGTAAACACCAGATCCTCAATTGAGATCTTTAAAGAAGCCCCACTCTAATCTAGACCCCAGAACTTTCAGCCATAAGAAATGGGTCTATGTGTCTACCTACCTACCTACCTATCTGAACAGGATCTTGCTCTGCTGTCTAGGAGCTCATCATAGATCACTGCAACCTTGAACTCCTGGGCTCAAGGGATCTTTCTGCTTCAGCCTCCTGAGTAGGTAGGACTCTAGGTACATGCACAGTGCTTGGCTAATTTTTTAATTTTCTGTCGAGATGGGAGTCTCACTTTGTCACTATCTATAAAATTTACTAAGGGCTAATCATATGCTTCAACACACTTTATGTACGTCATCTCGTTATTATCCATTTTACAGGTACAGAGATTGAAGGGTTAAATAACTCGTCCCAAACTATACAATTAAAAAGTGCCTGTTTTGCATAGTGTCTTTAAATCTAATACCAGGGCATGTTACAATCTTTAGGAAGACCTAGAAATATGCTCAAGATAGGGTTGTAGCCTTGATTTTCTTACAAACATTTTTTTCCCTGTTGGTTCTTATATATTTCCCAGTGTATATAATTCAATTATTCTAAACCTGAGAGTAAAAAGTTGGTCACTATAAACTTGATGAAGGTTTATCGGCAAATTATTATTATTATTTTTTATTTCTTTTTTTGAGACAGAGTTTTGCTCTCATTGCCCAGGCTGAAGTGCAATGGCGCGATCTCAGCTCACCATGAGGTCCACCTCCCAGGTTCAAGTGATTCTCTTGCCTCAGCCTCCAGAGTAGCTGGGATTATAGGCACTGTGCCACCATGCCCGGCTGATTTTATGTTTTTAATAGAGATGGGCTTTCTTCATATTGATCAGGCTGGTCTCAAACTTCTAGCCTCAGGTGATCTGCCCACGTTGGCCTCCCAAAGTGCTGGGATTATAGGTGTGAGCCACCATGCCCAGCATGCAAAATTATTTAAAATAGGAATAAGGCCGGGCACGGTAGCTCACGCCTTTAATCCCAGAACTTTTGGAGGCAGAGGCAGACAGATCACCTGAGGTCAGGAGTTCGAGACCAGCCTGATCAACATGGTGAAACCCCATCTCTACTAAAAATATAAAACTTAGCCAGGTGTGGCAGGCACCTGTAGTCCCAGCTTCTTGGGAGGCTGAGGCAGGAGAATCACTTGAACCCAGGAGGCGGAGGTTGTAGTGAGCCAAGATCGCACCATTGCACTCCAGTCTGGGTAACAGAGTGAGACACTGTCTCAAAAATAAATAAATAAATAAAATAAAAAATAAAATAGGAATAAACAGTAATAGTAAACACAGGATTTGTACAGTGAAAACAAACAGCAGGTGGCCAGGTGCAGTGGCTCACACCTGTAATCCCAGCACTTTGGGAAGCTGAGGCAGGTGGATCACTTGAGGCCAGGAGTTCAAGACCAGCCTAGCCAACATGGTGAAACCCCATCTCTACTAAAAGTACAAAAATTAGCGGGGCGTGTTGGTGGGCACCTGTAGTCACAGCTACTCAGGAGGTTGAGACAGGAGAATCACTTGAACCCTGGAGAAGGAGATTGCAGTGAGTGGAGATCCTCCAGCCTGGGTGACATAAGAGACTGTCTCAAGCTGGGTGTGGTGGCTCATGCCTGTAATCCAAGCACTTTGGAGGCCAAGGCGGGTGGATCACCTGAGGTCGGGAGTTCAAGACCATCCTGACCAATATGGTGAAACCTTGTCTTAAAAAAAAAAAAAAAAAGAAAAAAAAAGAGACTGTCTCAAAAACAAACAAATACAAACAAACAAAAGAAAACCAGCAGGCAAGGGATTCTGCTATTTTAAAACACTTCATAGATTTAAAATGAGGATAGTTTATATCGGAGATTTTGGGCTTTGTCCCTCAAAGCTGGATAAAATGTGTTTGGTTACAATGTGAATTTATTTCTTCATTCTTACCTTACTCCAAGATTTTCAAAATGAGACTCATCAAGACAGGGCAGTAATGAGCCTGTGATTTTATTTTCTGTGGAAGAAAAAAGACAAATTCAATATGTACTGTTAGAGATGAGCTGTGCTCTCAGAAAACTCCTCCACGCAGGCTGACCCCTTCCCTCCTTCTAATTGCTCTTCAGCTGCACTCCTGAACCCCTACCTAGGCGCCACACCAAGACTGCCAGACATGTGGCAATTAAGCAAAGCCTGATTGCAGCCATCTGGGCAGTTCGAGGGAGGGCAGGGAAAACATATGTTGGTTATCCTTACTCGTAAATTCCTGTTTGACACATATCTGTAAAAAATCCCGGTTTCTGTCTTTTTTTAAAGACTGCTGCCACAAGTCACAGGATGATGTATTGTAGGTCTCTTACAAGTTAACAAACTATCTCTGTGCCTGTTACCAGTGAATAGATTATGCCCCTCTCACCCTATATAAACCCCTGGTTTTGTAAGCTCAGGGGTACCTCCTCTGACTGTTACGGAGCAGCCCAGCAAGTTAATAAAATTTTCCTGCCTGACTTTGGGTCTATTCTCCTTTCTTCGGCTACCCTTACATATACAACATATGTTTTTCACTTTCTTTCAATTTGGATGCACTAACATTTACCCAGATCCACATTTATTGAGCACCTACTACAGGCAACGGACTGTGCCAAGTACCATTTTTTTGATCTGCTACTTGTAAAGACTCAATTTTAATTAAATAACTAAACCAAGAAGCATTTTTCTGATAAATCACGTGAAAAACTTCAAAATTATTCGTGTAAATTAGTTGCAAGAAAAACCAGTTGCAAAAAGTGAAGTGAAACCTGACTCCCTGTTGGGGTTTTGCCAAGTTAGCAGCTTCCTTTTAAACAAGAAAGGTTTGGGTTGGGGAAGGGAAAGAAACTTAAGTCTATTGTTTTTAGAATTAACAATTAAAACCATGGCCTCAAGAGTGCTTAAAGTGTTGATTTCTCTTAAACCTCCTGGGAAAGCACTCAATACTCTGATTTGAAAGAGTCCTATCTCTCTCTCTCTCCATTCATACATACATACATACATACATATATACATATATATATATATATTTATGTTGTTGTTGTTTTTCCTCTTTTTATACAATTCATTCTAGTATTTCCTGACCTCAGATTCCAAAACTCTGGACCACTTTATTTTATTGTATTTTCTTTGAGACAGGGTCTTGTTTTTTGCCCAGGGTGGAGTACAATGGTACGATCACAGCTGACTTGCAGCCTTGACCTCCTGGGTTCAGGCGATCCTCCTGCCTCAGCCTCCCCAGTAGCTGGGACCACAGGCATATGCCACCACACCTAGCTAATTTTTAATTTTAATTTTAATTTTTTGTAAATATGGGGTCTCCCAATGTTGCCCAGGCTGGTCTTGAACTCCTGGGCTCAAGTGATCTTCCCACATTGGCCTCCAAAAGTGCTGGGATTGTAGGCGTCAGCCACTGGGCATGGCCTCCAGTGGTTTTTGATGAGAACACTTGTTAAGGTATAGCTCACATGAGTTCTGGAGTTCAAAGACCTAACCTTTAAAAATCTAGCTCTTTTTTGTAGTGGTATGATCTTTGAAAAGTTACTTTACATCTTTGGACCTCATATACATCATCTGTAAAACATATAGAGTATAGCAACTTATTTCAGACTTCTTGTGAGGCTATATTGCACAATGAAAAAAGGGACATAGTACCTTGTTCTTGGCTTGTCAAATAAAAACAAATTTGGACTTAGATAAAGAGAGACTTTTTTTTTTTTTTTTTGAGATGGAGTCTCACTCTGTCTCCCAGGCTGGAGTACAGTGGCGCAGTCTCGGCTCACTGCAACCTCCACCTCCCAGGTTGAAGCAATTCTCCTCCTCAGCCTCCTGAGTAGCTGTGATTACAGGCACATGCCACCACGCCTGGCTAATTTTTGAATTTTCAGTAGAAACGAGGTTTCACCATGTTGGCCAGGTTGGTCTCAAACTCCTGACCTCATGATATGCCTGCTTTGGCCTCCCAAAGTGCTGGGATTACAGGTGTGAGTTACTGCAACCAGCCCCCATTTTTTTTTTTTTTTTTTTTTTTTTTTTGAGACGGAGTCTCACACTCTGTCACCCAGGCTGGAGTCCAGTGGGTGATCTTGGCTCACTGCAGCTTCTGCCTCCTGGATTCAAGCAATTCTTATGCCTCAGCCTCCTGAATAGCTGGGATTATAGGTGCCCACCACCATGCCTGGCTAATTTTTGTATTTTTAGTAGAGATGGGGTTTCATCACGTTGGCCAGGCTGGTCTTGAACTCCTAACCTTGGGTGATCCGCCTGCCTCGGCCTCCCTAAGTGCTGGGATTATAGGCATAAGCCACCACACCTGGCCAAGAGAGACTTTTATTAGAAAGAAAGACTATTGCTATAGGGAGAAAGCTCCAATATCAGATATCTGCAAGAGGCTCAAGAATCACACAGAGGCCCAGCTGGGCGTGGTGGCTCACATCTGTAATCCCAGCACTTTGGGAGGCTGAGGCAGGTGGATCACTTGAGGTCAGGAGTTTGAGCCCAACCTGGCCAACATGGTGACACCCAGTCTCTACTAAAAATACAAAAATTAGTCAGATGCAGTGGATGCGCCTATAAGCCCAGCTACTTGGGAGGCTGAGGCAGGAGAGCCACTTGAACCCAGGAGGCGGAGGTTGTGGTGAGCCAAGATCGCACCACTGCACTCCAGCCTGGGTGGCAGAGCAAGACTCCGTCTCAAAAATAAATAAATAAAAATAAAATGACAAAAAATTAAAAAAAAAAGAATCAAACAGAGGCCCAAGAACCAAACAGTGGTTGGGTGCGGTGGCTCACACCTGTAATCCCAGCACTTTGGGAGGCCAAGGCAGGCAGATGATCACTTGAGGCCAGGGAGTTTCAGACCACAATGGCCAACATGGCAAAACCCTTTCTCTAACTAAAAAAAAAAAAAATCCAACAGAAAAAGGGTCCTCTTTTATAGGGTAAAGGATGCGCAAGCAGAAATAAGCAGAATCTTTGGAAGGGAACCTGGACGAGCAAGGGAAAATGACCAGTGTAGTCCAACAGGACAGCATCCCACTATGGTCAGCCGATTCTCAGAAGAAACTGACCAGAGAGAGGCATATTCCACTTCTTCAGTGCCTGCCTGCTCAGATCTGGAGGTAAGCAAGAGTTGAGGGACCCGTAAGGCAAGAGAGAAGTCTAAATAAAGTTTGATCAAGACAAAGCAGCAGGTAAGACATGAGCAACCGGGAACGGTTGGTCAGTTTTTACCAAATGAAAGCACATAGTGTCTTTGATAGCACTAGGTTGTGGGTTCAAGAGAACACACATCATTCTGGATAGTACAGAGTTCATCTATAAAACACCACTGAAACAGCCAACCACATTTTGAGACAGAAAATATGGAACTACTTCACTCCACTTGTTGCTAGTAAAAGAAAAAATAATAATAATCCATCCCAGAAGTGGAGAAAAACGGAAGGACAAAAAGGGGAAAGTAAAAAAGAGAAATGCAATTTCCCATACCCATTCAAGCTGTCTTTGGGTCCTGAACCACTAATGTTCCTCCTACCCCAGTTTCCAACCTAGGCAAAAAGGGATCCACCTAACAAATGCAAAAGTTTACTAAATTTATAAATCCCAACCACCAAAGAACCACCTTCCTATTGAACACCTAGTGGATATAGGGGGGCAGGAATGAAGTCTCACACCCACCACAAAAAGTTGAGTAGACTTCACATGGATGGATGCTTGGACACGAATCAGTAAAACCCGCTTAAAACTCAGCCTAAACACTTCTACCGGTAATGTGGCCAAATTGTTGCATGCTAGGGATTCAGTGGTCAACGGAACAACCCCAGCGTTCAGATTGTGGAGAGGAACCTGCTTTTAAAGAGCAAAACATGATCCTTACCATGTTCTGCAAGTGCGGTCAACACACACCTATCGGGTGCTACTGGGACGCTAAGGGAGGCGACGGGAATTCAGAGATTAACCAAGCCAGTTCCTTCCAAGAAAAGCCTCAATTCAGGGAGGAAACAGAAACTTAAAAGCTCCAGAACATCCTCTCATGTGGCAAGCGTTCAAGCAGCTGCGGTTAGCGCAGAGGGGTCCCCCGAGCCTGGCGAGCCTGGATGACAGCAAGCCGCCCACCAAGGTCTGGGGAAAAAAATCTCCTTCTAACTAAAAAAAAAAGACCCGAGTCTCGCCTGTCCGGCGCCGGGCTGGCAAGTTACTGAATAAACCCACCAAAGTCAGATCCCAATCTACAACTGCTTCTCCCAGGTCCTCAATCCCAGGAGCCTGCTCCCATCCTATGGATCGCCCACCCAGACGCCCCCATGTCTCCTTCCTCCGCCTCGGGGAGTCGGTCCCGTGCGCCCCTGCCGCAGGTCCGCCCTCCTGGGACCCCCCCTGCTGCAGGGCTCCCTTCCCCCCTCACCGGGTCTTCCCTCCCTCGGCGCCGCCAGCCGCAGGTCAGCCCTCCCGGGTGCCTCCCGCCGCAGGGCTCACTCCTCGGCCTGAGACCTCCCGTGGGGCCCCCTCCCTCAGGGCGCCTGGCCGGCGCCCCGGGTCGCCGCCCCCTCGCCCCTCAGCCCCTCCGGCACCGCTACCTCGGATGTTGTTCATCAGCTCTGGCTCTTTGAAGCCACCGCGCCTGAGGAAGGAGCACACCTGCTCCGGGCCCCACGTCTTGTGGTCGGGATGGAGTTCCGGCCCAAGGACAGGTCTGCCTCTGCGGAAGGGGTGTTTGAGGGGGTTCTCGGGCTGTCATCGCAACGGGGCCGCTTGGAGGGCTGCTCGGAGTCGGCTTGCTGCATGTCTACACCCGGCGTCCGGCACAGCAAAGTCAAGAACCGCGGCGCCCAGCCCGCGCGCAGGCGCACTGAAAGCAGGGCCCTGGCGGAGAGTCCAGGGAGCATTGGCAACCTACTGGCCTCTCGCGCAGGCGCACTGACAGCAGGGCCCAGGCGGGGCGTCCAGGGAGCATTGGCTACCTACTGGCCTCCCGCGCAGGCGCACTGACAGTTGAGCCCTTCGGGCACGGCAGCCCAGCGGCACTAGCCCCGGGCCCCCTGCGCAGGCGCAATGGCAGTCCAGTCGTCCTCAATCCCGCCAGGCCGCTGGACGTGAACGCGGAAGGGCGTGGCTAGAAGCCGAACCGAGGATAACGCTGGTGGAGGGCGGGGAAACAGCGCATCCAGCACGCCAGCCCCGATTAGGGGCTAGTCTGGTGAATTGGTGGTATCCTCCTTCGAATGAGTACACTACCCCCCCGCACCTTAGCCGGGTTTCAGATGCCCCAAACTTAAAAGAAACCTAAAAGGCCATCAGGCTGCCAGCACCTTCCCAACGAAGAGAAAAACAGTCAAGGTGCTGAACTGAAAGACCCTGGAATGATTTCAGGTGTGACTTGAGGGTGTCTTCTTCATTCCACAGTATTGCTGGGCAACTAGGGGGCCCTGGGATACCTGTCGTCTGGTGTCCACACAGGAGGGGACTTCAGACTTCTTTCTAACTGGAGACAGATCCCTCCATCCCCAACGGCATTCCCAGAAGAAGGGAAGTGGCCGGTCTGATTGCTTAAAATTTAACTTCCGAGGACTTTTACTGCCTGGTCCTAAAAGCAGGTGAAAATGGCAGGCATTTTCCCATCACTTAGCCCCTCTGCGGCAGGGCTCAAACTTCCCTATAAATACTGGTCCATGCAATTGACTGGTAAAAGGACCTATCACTATTACTACTAATAAAGCCAACACACCTTCCCAGCAACCAAGCAATGGACCTGCTTAGGGGGTAAAGGACGAATGAGGCGGATTAGCTTATCATCAAGCAGTATGAACTAGTGATCTACTGGTGAGCCAAAATATTGTTAGCAAACAGAGCTTTACTGTGTGCCAGGCACGGTTCTAGGGCTTTACAAATACTAAATAATTTTATATTTATACATGTTACTTAATGAATTAAATAAATTATTTGAATAGTAAATAATTTTATAACTTCTACGGGTTTTACAAATATTACTTCATTTAATTATCACAATTACCTTAGGATGTAGGAAAAAGTAATTTGCCTAAGGTCTTTTTTTGAGACAGAGTCTTGTTCTGTCCCCAGGCTGGAGTGCAGTGGTACAATCTTGGCTTACTGCAACCTCTGCCTCCCGGGTTCAAATATTCTCATGCCTCAGACTCCTGAGTAGCTGGTACTACAGGTGCATGCCACCACATCTGCCTAATTTTTGCATTTTTAGTAGAGACAGGATTTCACCATGTTGGCCAGGCTGGGCTTGAACTCCTGACCTCAGGATATCCCCACGCCTCGGCCTCCCAAAGTGTGGGGATTACACAGCCGAGCCCAGCTGCCCAAGGTCTTACAGCTAGGAAATGATGAAGCCTGTATTCAAACCCAGGAGAGATGTAACCTGGCTCCAAAGTCCGTGCTGTTGCTAACTTGCCAGCCATTGCTTGTTAAAGGGGGTTTGGGGCTGGGTGCAGTAGCTCATGCCTGTAATCCCAGCACGTTGGGAGGCCAAGGCAGGTGGATCACTTGAAGTCGGGAGTTTGAGACCAACTTGACATGGTGAAACCCTGTCTCTACTGAAATACAAAAATTAACTGGGTGTGGTGGCATATGCCTGTAATCCCAGCTACTCAGGAGGCTTAGGCATGAGAATCGCTCAAATGTGGGAGGTAGAAGTTGCAGTGAGTCAACAATCTTGCAGCTGCACTCCAGCCTGGGTGGCAGAGCAAGACTCTGTCTCAAAAAAAATGAAGTGAAATAAATAAAGGGTGTTTGATATAAAACTATTTTCTATTGTTTAACTCACAATTTTCAATTGCTTCCTTTTCCTGCAGACCTATGGGGGAAAGTATAAAGAGGTGTTCTGGCCGGGCTCCGTGGCTCATACCTGTAATCCCAGCACTTTGGGAGGCCGAGGTGGGTGGATCATCTGAGGTCAGGAGTTCAAGACCAGCCTGATCAACATGGAGAAACCCCGTCTCTACTAAAAACACAAAAATTAGCTGGGTGTGGTGGCACATGCCTGTAATCCCAGGTACTCGGGAGGCGGAGGCAGGAGAACCGCTTGAACCTGGGAAGCAGAGGTTGCAGTGAGCTGAGTTCGTGTTTGTTCAAAGCAGTTGCTTTTAAGAACTTTTTAAAAAATTTCATTTTATGTAATTTTATTTATTTATTTATTTCTACCCCAGCCCACATGAAGATGTTTTTATTCAATACAAACAATAACAGAGGCAACACACTGGCCACAAAATGAGAACATAAGTGCATTTGAATTTTTTGTGAGTTCTGGCTAGGCTTTGACAAGATTATCATTCTTTTCTTACCAGGTAAACAGAAATCATCTGCTAATGCTAGAAACTTTAAAGCTCTTAATTCAGCTGGAAATAACTATAATTGAGGGCCTTTTTACTAGCTACTTGCTTCCCAATTTAGTGTTGTCTAGTAGGTTAATTTCAACATAACAAAAAGTGTCATCTGGCTGGCCACATCATGCACTGGTGACAGGGGCAGGTTTAATGAGTTTTGTGCTCAGATTGTTGGGCCTCTTGGCTGCTCTTGTCCATCTCTGCACCTTGGTCCTGAGCATTCTGAGACTCAGTCATCCGAGGATAAAGGGACCTACCAGCCAGTTGAGGGGCGTGTTGTTAACAAAATAATCCATCACATCATCTAAAGATTCCTTCATTTTCTGTAGCTGCCCCTTGCTAGAAGTGAGGAGGCTGTCAGACACTTCGTTAAAGGAGGCAGCATTGCGAAGCCCTGAGTAGATGTCGCTAGCCATCACCCCTATGTGCTTGGCCTGATCTTGGATGTTCTGTGGTAAGCCTTGGATGTTGGACAGGAGGGGTGTGGCACGTGTTCTGGAGCTGCTGAGTCAGGTTGTGGGCAATAGCAAGAGTACATGACCAGATGTGCTCAGCACAGTGGGACTCATCAGCATCATCATATCCAATGCTCCTTCTCCACTCCACCCATGAGAGGTAGAGTTTTTCCTGAGCATCCTGAATTTTCTGATTGGCACTATGCACATTCTTCCTGGCAGATTCAATCAGGTGAACAGTAGAATGGAGCTGAGAAATGGTCTCTTGGTTTTTTTGCTTAGCTTCTTAACCCTGTTGAGAGGCCGCTGGTAGGTGTGGGAGCAAAGCTTGGTAGACAGGGATCCCAGTCTAACATAAAAACCTGGATTCTGAACCATAGCAAATCCTTCAAATTTTTGCTTCTAGTTCTTCTTCAGTGAGAGGGAGGTACTGCTCTACCAACAGCTCTGATTTGGTGAGTGCATTTTCTACGCCACTGCTCATGAGCTGCATCAGCCAACTCCCCCAAGACTGTGTTAATTTAATGCTGCCACTGACCATAGACTTGGTCTTCTCCACACTACCAGTCACTGCCCCTTTGGTCTTGTCCATCACCCCTGTGATTGTTCTGGCCACGGAATCCTTGGCCCGAGTCACAGTAGTCATCACAGCATCTTCTGACCCAGTCACAGCACCTTTGGCATTGGCAACAACCTGAGTTGATGGCTGATTCAGAATAGGTAGTCTCTCCTCCATCCTGTCTAGCCCCTTACAGGCATAGGTATTGGCAATTGCAATTTGTGGCTCTAGCTTCTGGATGATGGGCAGAGCACTGGTCAGGGCCACAGAGATAATGGTCTTCATGCCCTTCTCTGCCATCTCACACACAGACTTCAAGTAGGGATACTGGTCCTTTGTATTGACATAGGCTGAGGACATGAGGTCATATGTGGAGCTCACCAAGGGCAGGTTGACCACCCGAGTCACCACACTGGGTTGTGGATCAACTGCAACGGATGCCATTTTTCTTTATGGAGAGAGAAATTGTTGGACGGCAGCAAAGGGCGAAGAGCAGGTGTGTCCCGAAGGTGACTCCGGCAGCCACAACCCGGGCAAAACCTATTTATTTATTTTTTTGAGATGGAGTCTCGCTCTGTCTCCCAGGCTGGAGTGCAGTAGTGCAATCTCAGCTCACTGTAACCTCTGCCTCCCAGGTTCAAGCAATTCTCCTGCTTCAGCCTCCGAGTAGCTGAGATTACAGATGCATGCCACCATGGCCAGCTAATTTTTGTATTTTTAGTAGAGACAGGATTTCACCATGTTGGCCAGGTTGGTCTCGAACTCCTGACCTCAGGTGATCCACCCACCTCAGCCTCCCGAAGTGCTGAGATTACAGGTGTGACCCATCCATGCCTGGCCCAAGCCACCGTGCCCAGCCAGCGAGTCTTATTCCAACATAAATTTGCTTGAGATCCCCTACGTTACAACAAAAGGGGAACTTGCCATCCTAAAACCATTAGAAGAGCTTTATGAAGAAGCAATCACTATGAAAAGACCTTAGGTTTTTGATGAGAATATTCAGCCATTGATCAACCAACCAAAAAGTCCACCCTATCTTTGTACTTCTGAGGCAGGAAAATACAGTCTGAAGGCAGAAAACATAAGGCTGATTCACACTTCAGCTACGACAGGAAATATCGAATGCCAAGTAAATGACTTTGTAAATTACTTCATCCTCTTCATTTACATAGGGCATACACTAAGTGAATAATGGAAACCCCTAGAGGGTAAACTCCCACACATTCTGTAATGGGGCCCTTAATCCCCTATGCTTGGGTCACTCCCACACTGTGGCATATACTTTCATTTTCAATAAATCTCTTCATTCCTTCCTCTCTTTGTTTGTGTGTTTTGTCCAATTCTTTGTTCAAGACGCCAAGAGCCTGGACACCCTCCACCGGTAACACTTCCAACTACATGAGCCAGTAAAATTTCCTTCATTTTGAAGCCGGCCTAAGTTGATTTTTCTCTTGTGTGTGTGTATGTTGAATTTTTGGATTTTTTTTCTCCTTTGTAACTGACAGCATCCCTGAAACACCTTGCAACTCCAACACCTGACACTCAGCTCCAGGCACCCAGTGTTATCTGGCTGGTTTTCCCCTTGTAGTGACACTTGTATGCAGTCCAGTTTACTCTAGTTCCTCATCATCTTATGTCCTACTGTCTCTAGTGAACAGCACTGTCCATCAGCCAAGCTCACAAAGATCCTTTCCTTTGAGAAATTCCTCGTTGCTTCCTGAGGGGGACCCACAGAATTATGGACTGAATTGTGGCCAGCCTGTCCCCTGCATTCACATTCTGAAGCCCCAGACCTCAATGTCACTATATTTGGAGACAGGGCCTGTAAGGAGGTAATTCAGGTTAAATGAGACCAATAGGGTAGGATTCTGGTAGGAGCAGTGTCCTTATAAGATGAACAGACACCAGAGATCTTTCTTTTCCTGCTCACTCACCAAAGAGAGGCTGTGTGAGGACACGGCAAGAAGGCAGCCTTCTGTTAACAAGGAAGAGAGACCTCACCAGGAACCAGCCCTGCTGGCCCTTCATCTTGTAATTCTAGCTTCATCACTGTGAGAAAATACATTCCTCTTGTTTGAACTGGTATCAACCACAGGTTCTTTGACTCTTGTGTAATAAAAATTGATGCAAGCTTCGCAAACAAGGCATTTATTAGGTGGTTATTTTTTCTTTCTTTCTTTCTTTTTTTTTTTTTTTGAGAAGCAGTTTTGCTCTTGTTGCCCAGGCTGGAGTGCAGTGCTGGGATCTTCACTCACTGCAACCTCCACCTCCCTGGTTCAAGTGATTCTCCTGCCTCAGCCTCCCGAGTAGCTGGGATTACAGGCATGTGCCACCACAACCAGCGAATTTTTTGTATTTTTAGTAGAGATGGGGTTTCTCTATGTTGGTCAGGCTGGTCTTGAACTCCTGACCTCAGGTGATCCTCTCACCTTGCCCTTCCAAAGTGCTGGGATTACAGGTGTGAGCCACTGCACCCTGCCTAGGGGTTTATTTTCGAAGACAGGGAAGACAGCACAAAACAGAGGATTCTCTACTGGCTCCCCCGAGAGAGTCAGGGGAGTAATTTTTTTGTTGTTTTTTTTTGAGACAGAGACTTGCTCTGTTTCTCAGGCTGGAGTGCAGTGGCGACATCTCAGCTCACTGCAACCTCCACCTCCTGGGTTCAAGTGATTGTCCTGTCTCAGCCTCCTGAGTAGCTGGGATTACAGGTGTATGCCACCATGCCCAGCTAATTTTTGTTATTTTTAGTAGAGACGGGTTTCACCATATTGGTCAGGCTGGTCACAAACTTCTGACCTTAAGTGATCTGTCTGCCTCGGCCTCCCAAAGTGCTGGGATTACAGGCGTCAGCCACCATGCCCGACCCAGAGAGTAATTTTAAAGTGGCAAAAACAGAAAGGGAGTGACATTCACACATGTAGAGGCAGGGAACTACTGGCACCTTTGCATTGGGTTACATGCTTCTTCCTGCATCGCATGTCTCATTTGCATGTTAACTCTTCACCCCTGGGTGTGATTTTTCCTATTATCATGAAGCTAGGATTAAGGATTGGTCATTCTCCTGGCCTTGTGTGCATGCGGGTGGTGGGGGGTAGTTTTCCTGAGCAAGATTTATGGTGGAATGCTTCTTATCTTGGTTTCTTCAGATAGCTTGCAGCAGCTGCAAGGTTTCAACCACAGGTAAGGTGCCAGGGTGGTGGTGGTACAAGGTCTGGGAGTTAGTAGGTATGTCTAGAGGAATGCAGGAATCCATTAGTGGGGTGGCACAATAGGAGACACACCGAGGGCCATTCCTACCCCGTCTCAAAACCACCCAATCTGTGATATTTTGTTATGGCGGTCCTAACAAATGAGTAAAATGTATACTAACATGTGTGTACTATGTAATGTCCACTCCTGAGTTGATGGCCTAAAGTTGGACGTTTTGACTCAGTGGTTCCCACACTTTGGGCCCCAGGCTTCTGAGGGGCTATAGAGCTGATTATTACCAGGACCCCCTGTATCTTTTAGGATATGATGCAGGCTGGGCGCAGTAGATCACGCCTGCAATCCCAGACTGAGGTAGGTGGATTGCTTGAGGAGTTTGAGACCAGCCTGGCAAACATGGCGAAACCCTATCTCTACTAAAAATATAAAAATTAGCTGGGCATGGTCGCACATGTTTGTAATTCCAGCTACTCAGGAAGCTGAGGCATGAGAATCGCTTAAATCTGAGAGGCAGAGGTTGCAGTGACCCAAGATCTCACCATTGCACTCCAGCCTAGTGGCTGAATAAGATGCTGTCTTAAAAAAAAAAAAAAGATATGAAAAATAAATTATGCAAAATGAAGTCCCACACATACTGATCTATTTCTCCATGCTAAGTGTGCTATTATTAACAAAATCCACATTGATTCAAGTGTTAAGGAAGTTTTTAATCACTTTTTAACTTTCCTTTCCCAAAGATAAACATGTTGCTTATGTGGTGATCCTTACCTTGATCCCTGTCCCAAGGCCTGAAGCCATTTCTTGCTTGGGACTTGGTTATCACGGTGATTCAGAAGCAAAGGAACAATAGTTTCAGAATTTCTCTAATTCTAGCTCTGATCCTTATTTAGAGAGAGAAATAAAGAATTTCTCTAATTCCTTAAAACTAGTAACCCAGGTGGGACTGGAAGATTGATCTTTGAAGCTGCATTTGTGTAACGAGCATATTGTTTTTACCTATATTGTGACTTGAAGTAAACCAATTAATGTTCAAGATGATTTTATTCACATTTTTTACGAGACTGAGGACACCTTGGTTATTATTCATATTAAAGAAGAGTATTGTCAGGCGTGGTGGCTCATGCCTGTAATCCCAGCACTTTAGGAGGCTGAAGGGATGGATTATGAGGTCAGGAGTTTGAGACTAGCATGGCCAACATACTGAAACCCTGTCTCTACTAAAAATACAAAAATTAGCCAGGCACAGTGGTGCATACCCTTAGTCCCAGCTACTCGGGAGGCTGAGGCAGGAGAAACACTTGAACCTGGGAGGCAGAGGTTGTGGTGAGCCAAGATCGTGCCACTGCACTCCAGCCTGAGCAACAAGAGCAAGACTCTCTCTCTCAAAATACAAAGAAATAAAAATAAGAGGAGTATTATTTTCAGTTGGGGTGGCTGCAGGGAAGTGAGGTTTCTCCGAGCAAGCATGCTCTGAGTGTCAGGGAGGAAATTGGTACTAGATTCGGAGGGAGAGATCAGGTCTTCCTTAGGGGAAATACGCTTTTCCTGTTCCCAGAAGGCGATTAGGGAGAGAGGGTGTGGAAGACAAGGAACAGCAAGGAGAGAGCCCTAAAATTGTGTGAAGGGAGGAGATTGACTGGAACACATTCTCCACCCCTAGAAAGGTTTGTTGTGATACAAATCTTTCAACAAGCTGAGTTTCTTGTGTGTGTGATAGTTGTGGAAAGGAAAATTTACTCTAAAATAAAGGTAAAAAATGAGGATGCTTTCCAGGGCATAGGAAGACAAGCTTGAGAAAGAAAGAAGAGTACCTGGGAATTCCCAAAATATGGGGGATACTTATAGAAATCTGAATTAGCGCAAGACTGTTACCAAAAGACACAGTGTAGGCGGAATGCAATGGTTCATGCCTGTAATCCCAGCACTTTGGGAATCCGAGGTGGGAGGATTGCTTGAGCCCTGGAGTTTCAAAACCAGCCTAGGCTACATAGGGAAACCGTGTTTCTACAAAAAATAAAATTAGACAGGCGTGGTGGTGCATGCCTGTGTTCCCAGCTACTCAGGAGGCTGAGGTGGAAGGATCATTTGAGCCCAGGAGGTTGAGGCTGCAATGAGCTATGATTGCGCCACTGCAAACCAGCCTGGGTGCCAGAGTGAGACCCTATCTCAAAAAAATAAAATAAAAAAGGACCGGGCGTGGTGGCTCATGCCTGTAATCCCAGCACTTCAGGAGGCTGAAGCGGGTGGATCACCTGAGGTTGGGAGTTCAAGACCAGCCTGACCAACATAGAGAAACCCCGTCTCTACTACAAATACAAAATTAGCTGGGCGTGGTGGCACATGCCTGTAATCCCAGGTACTTGGGAGGCTGAGGCAGGAGAATCGCTTGAACCTGGGAGGTGGAGTTTGCAGTGAGCCAAGACAGAGCAATTGCACTCCAGCCTGGGCAACAAGAGCAAAACTCCATCTCAAAAAAAAAAAAAAAAAAAATTGGCCTGTGGAACCACAATGCTTGGTTTTGAATCCTAATGTAAACTTGGGCAAGTTATTTAAAAACTCTGAGCTTTAATTTCTTCATCTGTAAAACAGAAATAATGGCTTTATTATAGAGTATTATGAGAATTGAGTGTGGCACATAGAAAATGCTGAATACATGTGAGATACAGTTATTATAAAAAGCATGCTTGGCCGGGTGTGGTGGCTCACGCCTGTAATCCCAGCACTTTGGGAGGCTGAGGCAGCAGATCACCTGAAGTCAGGAGTTCGAGACCAGCCTGACCAACATGGCAAAACCCCGTCTCTAAAAAAAATACAAAAATTAACTAGGCATGGTGGTGGACACCTGTAATCCCAACTACTTGGGAGGCTGAGGCAGGAGAATTGCTTGAGGTGGATGTTGCAATGAGCCAAGATTGCACCATTGCACTCCAGCCTGGGAGACAGAGTGAGACTCTGTCTCAAAAAACAAAAAAAAAAGTATGCTTGAGGCCAGACTCAGTGGCTTATGTCTGTAATCCCTGCACTTTGAGAGGCTGAGGTGGGCAGACCACCTGAGGTCAGGAGTTCGAGACCAGCCTGGCCAGCATGGTGAAACCCCATCTCTACTAAAAATACAAAAATTAGCTTGGCATGGTGGGTGCATGCCTATAATCCCAGCTACTTGGGAGGCTGACACATGAGAATTGCTTGAACCTGCAAGGCGGAGGTTACAGTGAGCCAAGATAGTGCCACTGCACTCCAGCCTGGGTGACAGAGTGAGACTCTCTCAAAAAATAAAAGTATGCTTGGGTCTCCTTGTTAAATTCATTAATTTAACAAATATCAAGTCCATATTTAATTATTTAATATATGCATCAATCTATACCCTGGGAAAACCACATTAAAAAAAATACTGCCTACATGGAGGTCCTATTCTAGTGGGGGATTCAGCTAGTATATGAGTGGATTATAAGTGCTAGGAAGGAGGCCAGGCCTGGTGGCTCACGATTGTAATCCCAGCACTTTGGGAGTCTGAAGCAGGCGGATGACCTGAGGTTGGGAGTTTGAGACCAGCCTGACCAACATGGAGAAACCCCATCTCCATTAAAAATACAAAAGTAGCCAGATATGGTGGTGCATGCCTGTAATCCCAGCTGCTCAGGAGGCTGAGGCAGGAGAATTGGTTGAGCCCAGGAGGTGGAAGTTGCAGTGAGCTGAGATCACGCCATTGCCCTCCAGCCTGGGCAACAAGAGCAAAACCCTGTCTCGAAAAAAAAAAGTGCTAGGAAGGAAAAAACAGCAGGATAAGAGTGTAGGTAAAGCTGAATTGGTCTAGGAAATGTGACCTGACACTTGAGCAAAAATATCTTGATGTGATGAAATACCTTTAGCATTTTAACATCCTGTATCATGATGTTGTAGATTAGCTGACACTTGAGTTTTAACTTTGCAAACCTTATACTCACTAAACAAAATTTATTCCAAATGCCAATATCTGAAGGAAATCCAACCAAAATGCTCCTTACCCTTTTTAGCTTTCCTTGTTTGGTAATAAATAATGGGAGATTCATATGTTGGAACACAGCATTAAAATAGTCACAGAAGTATAATTTAGACAATACAAGGATGACGCTGATATATTAAGTGATATGTATGAACCATTTTTACATTAGAAATACATAATGTATGCATTTAAAAAAAAGTTTAGGAAGATTCACTTCAAAACATGGCCTTGATATAGAGCAAATAGAGATTTTACATATTGCTGGTTGGAATGCAAAATGGGTAGCCACTTTGATAAAGAATATGGCAATATCTCAAGAGTTTTTTTTTTGAGATGGAGTCTCACTCTGTCACCCAGGCTGGAGTGCAATGGCGAGATCTCAGCTCACTGCAACCTCTGCTTCCCAAGTTCACGCAATTCTCCTGCCTCAGCCTCCTGAGTAGCTAGGATTACAGGTGTATGCCACCATGCCCAGGTAACTTTTTGTATTTTTAGTAGAGACATGGTTTTGCCATGTTGGCCAGGCTGGTGTCAAACTCCTGACCTTGTGATCTACCCACCTCAGCCTCCCAAAGTGCTGGGATTGCAGGTGTGAGCCACTGTGCCTGGCCTCTCTTATGAAGTTTAACATATATTTACCATTTGATCCATGAACCCAACACATACAAAATTAGAGGATTTGTCCTGTGAACCCAACACATAAAAAATCACAGGGAAATAAAAATGTATGATCGGGCCAGGGGGAGGTGGCTCAGGCTTGTTGTGATCCCAGCACTTTGGGAGGCTGAGGCAGGTGGATCATTTGAGGCCAGGAGTTCAAGATCAACCTGGGCAACATGGCATGACTCCGTCTCTACAGACATACAAAATAGCTGGGCATGATAGTGCATGCCTGTAGGCCCAGCTTCTTGGGAAGCTGAGGTAAGAGGATCGCTTGAGTGTAGGAAGTTGAGGCTGCAGTGAGCCATGATCACACCACTGCACTCCAGTCTGGGCAACAGAGTTAAAAAAAAAATGTTCAAAGAGGCCGGGCACAGTGGCTCATGCCTATAATCCCAACACTTTGGGAGGCCGAGGCAGGCGGATTGTCTGAGGTCAGGCGTTCAAGACCAGTCTGGCCAACATGGTGAAACCCCGTCTCTACTAAAAATACAAAAAACAGCTGGGCATGGTGGCATGCACCTGGAATCCCAGCTACTTGGGGGGCTGAGGCAGGGGAATTGCTTGAACCAGGGAGTTGGAAGTTGCAGTGAGCTGAGATCACGCCACTGCACTCTAGCCTGGGTGACAGAGCAAAACTCCATCTAAAAGAAAAAAAAAAAGTTCAAAGACTGCACGCAAATGTTTATATTAATAGTTATTTATATTAATAAAAAACTGGAAATAACCCAAACATCCATCAACTGGTTACAAAGGAAGATTATTCAGCAATAGAAAATAAATATTTATACATGCAACAAAGATGAATCTCAAAAACATAATACTAAGTGAAAGAACTAAAATACAAAAGACTACATACTGTGCCTATATATATATATATATATATATGAAATTCTTGAGAAAGGCCAAACCATAGTCACATAAAGCAGAACTGTTGCCTGGGCGTGTGGTAGGGAGGATGTGGGGAGGGCAGGGAAGGAGATCAAAGGGCATGAGAAAACTTTTTATAGTGATGGAAATATTCTATATTTTCTTTGTGGTGGTAATTATACAACTATATACATCACTAAAATTCATCAAACTATACACTTAAGATGGGTGAATTTTATTGTATGTAAATTAAAGCTGAAAAAATTCATGCTATACGACTTAAGATTTGTATAATTTCCTTCACGTAAAAAATAATTGTAATACAAAATTAAAAAAAGGTGACCTCTTGTAATGGAGCAGCTTAACTTCAAAATGAATTTTATTTTATTTTTTATTAGTTTTTGAGACAGGCTTAATGTGTCACCCAGGATGCAGTGCAGTGGCGTGACTAGGGCTCCCTGCAGCCTCAAGCTTCTGGGCTCAAGCAATCTTCCTACCTCAGCCTCTCAACTAGCTGGGACTACAGGCAAGCACCATTTCACCTGCCTAACTTTTGTATTTTTTTGTAGAGACAGGGCCTCACTTTGTTGCCCAGGCTGGTCTTGAACTCCTGAGCTCAAATGATCCTCCAGCCTCAGCCTCCCAAAGTGCTGGGATTACAGGCATGAGCCACCTCGCCTATGTCAAAATGCATTTTAAAACTTTTTTTGGCTAGGCACAGTGGCTCATGCCTGTAATCCCCGAACTTTGGGAGGCCAAGATGGGTGGATCACTTGAGGTTAGGAATTTGAGACCAGCCTGATCAACATGGTGAAACCCTGTCTCTAGAAAATATACAAACATTAGTCAGGCATGGTAGGCCCAGCTACTCAGGAGGCTGAGGCACAAGAATTGCTTGAACTCGGGAGGTCAAGGTCACAGTGAGCTGATATCACACCACTATACTCCAGCCTGAGCTACAGAGTGAGACACTACCTTAAAATGAACAAAACAAACAAAATCCTCTTTTCCCCTTCTCTTTTCTTCCTAGTCTTGAGATGTAACCTTAAAGCAAATTGCAAAAGGCTTTTCCCTTAAACTTTTCTTTAAATTTATTTTTTCGTTTTTTGTGACATGGAGCCTCACCGTCACCCAGGCTGGAGTACATGGTGTGATCTCGGCTCACTGTAGCCTCTGCCTCCCGAGTTCAAGCACCCTTTTCAATATACATCAGGACCTTCAATGTTTCAGAGTTTTGCTCTTGTTGCTCAGGTTGGAGTGCAATGGCACGATCTCAGCTCACTGCAACCTCCGCCTCCTGGGTTCAAGCGATTCTCCTGCCTCAACCTCCCGAGTAGCTGGGACTACAGGTGCGCACCACCATGCCTGGCTAATTTTTTTATTTTTAGTAGAGATGGGGTTTTGCCATGTTGGCCAGGCTGGTCTTGAACTTCTGATCTCAGGTGATCCACAAGCCTCAGCCTCTCAAAGTGCTGGGATTACAGGTGTGAGCCACTGCCCCAGCCAGTCCTTACATTTAGATTAACTTCAAAGGACGTAAATATCCTCCTGGGACAAGCCCTCTCGCGGGAGGAAGACAAACCATCTGTGAAGCAGCCAGCCACTGTGGGGATGATTTACACCTGGCAAACATCAACTATTCTCTACGGGCTACAGCTGTTCCCCAACAAGACCCCAATTGGGACTACAATACTCAAGCAAAAATATGCACCAGGAACACATACTGCTGTGTCTAATAGAGGGAATAGAATGAAGTAAGGTCAAGCCAATAAACTCTAATAAGTTAGCCACCATAAACCAGGGGCCAACCAAAATCCTGTAGCCTTTCTCAAAAGGCTGCAGGAAACCCTTATTAAGCATACCAACTTAAACCCAGAATCCCCCAAGGAACAAGTAGTCCTAAAGGACCATTTACTTACCCAAGCCATCCTGGATATTAGGAAAAATTACAAAGTCAGCCTTAGGACCCAGTGCTCCTATGCCAGAAATCCTCAAGTGATTCTCCTGCCTCAGCCTCCCAAGTAGCTGGGACTACAGGCGTGCACCACCACGCCCAGCTATTTTTTTGTATTTTTGGTAGACACAGGGTTTCACCATGTTGGCCACGATAGTCTTGATATATATTTCTTTTTTCTTGAGATGAAGTCTCACTTTGTCGCCCAGGCTGGAGTACAGTGGTGTGATCTCAGCTCACTGCAACCTCCGCCCTGGGTTCAAACAATTCTCCTGCCTCAGTCTCCCGAGTAGCTGGGACTACAGGTGCAGCCACCACGCCTGGCTCATTTTTTGTATTTTTAGTAGAGACAGGGTTTCACCGTGTTAGCCAGGATGGTCTCGATCTCCTGACCTCGTGATCTACCCGCCTCAGCCTCCCAAAGTGCTGGGATCACAGGCATGAGCCACTGTGCCTGGCCTGTCTCAATCTCTTGACCTCATGATCTGCCCGCCTCGGCCTCCCAAAGTGCTGGGATTACAGGCGTGAGCCACTGCAGCCAGCCTCCTCAGTCTTTTATAATCCAAATCAGGACAAGGAGGACAGGGCTAAGGAAAAGGAAAATGTAGGGACAAGGGGCAGGCTCAACTACCAGCTATTCTGCAAGCCCACCAGCCCCCTCCAGGTTGCCTTCAGGACACTCCTCCAGGTAACTGCCATCAGTGGGGGAAGGCTAGACCACTAGAGAAGGAATTGCCCAAATGGAAGGAAGCTACACTAGCCTGTCCCATGTGCCATAAGTTTGGCTCCTGGAAGGACTGTCCTAGGAGCTAAAGGGCCTCCCAGTCAGACCCCCACCCAATAACTGCCTTGAACTGAATGAAGGGCCTCTCCAATTACCAGCTTCCAAATCAGATGTTGTCCTTAAAGGAACCAAGCCAAGAGCAACTCTGGAAGTGGCAGGTAGGACTCTACAAATTTCCTTTGAAATACAAGAACTGTCTACTTTATGCTAACTTCCTTCTACAGGCAGCTTTCCTCTAAATCCTGTCGGGTAACAGGCAAGTGGCACCCCCTCCCTTAAAAGAGTCAGATCCCTTTCTTTCTTTCTGACATCTCCACTTAAAACCTGAGGAGCCTTCTATATTTGTAGCCAGTTATTTCACCAATGCCTCTCCACTAACTGGACTGGAATGTGTGCCATAGGCTGTGTATCCCCAGACATCTTCAAAGCCCCTAGCAGTCTCTCACTTCCAGTACCAATCTGTGGGCATCCCATCTTTCCCAGGGTGAAGAGGGGTATCCAATTAATTTCCCTTCTCGCTAGACCTGGCATTATATCTAGTATGGGAACCAGAATTGCTGGAGTCACAGAAGCCTCCTTGACATATAGCCAACTCTCAACAGAAACAGCCAGCATTGATACCATGGCTAAAACCTTAATAGCCGTGCAAGAACAAACTGACTCTTTAGCAGCCATAGTCCTCCCAAATCACCGAGGACTCCATATGTTAATGGCAGCACAGGGAAGAATTTGTTTAGCCTTAGATGAAAAATGTTGCTTTTGGTTAAATCAATCTGGAAAAGTACAAGACAATATCAGACAACTCATAAATTGAGTCTCCTATTTACGGGAACAAACCTCTCAGTGTTGGTTAGATTGGGAGGGAACACGGAAATGGTTCTCCTGGGTTGTCCTCTTTTCAGTCTTTTCAGGCCCACTTGTTAGTCTCCTACTTTTGCTCCTTTTGGGTCCAGATCTTCTTTTTTTTTTTTTTTTTGAGACAGAGTCTTGCTTTTCGCCAGGCGCCAGGCTGGAGTGCAGTGGCATGATCTCGGCTCACTGCAACCTCTGCCTTCTGGCTTCAAGCAATTCTCCTGCCTCAGGCTCCCAAGTAGCTGGAACTGCAGGCGCACACCACCATGCCCAGCTAATTTTTGTATTTTAGTAGAGACGGGGTTTCACTATGTTGGCCAGGACGGTCTCAATCTCTCGACCTTGTGATCCACCCGCCTCGGCCTCCCAAAGTGCTGGGATTACAGGTGTGAGCCACCGCGCCTGGCTTGGGTCCAGGTCTTCTAAATCTGATAACCCAATTTGTTTCCTGTCACTTTCAGGCCATCAAGCTCCAGATGATCCTCAGTGAGGGATACCATCCTCTCAGTATTCAAGAGTCACCCTTCTACAGGGGACCCCTAAATGAGACATCACAGAGGTGAAATCCTGTCCATCTCCCTCGGACCTGGCTGGACACCACTTTCACCAATCCACGGAGCCACCCTTGCCGGAATCACAGAAGCCTCCTTGAGATTTTGGTTCATGAAGACATGGACCAAAAAAGAGCAAAAGTAGGAGACTATCAAGTGGGCCTAAAAGAAGAGAGCCCAGGAGAACCCTGACAGCTAGCAAGAGGCCCAGACCACCACTGCTTCTCTGTCAGCAGGAAGCAGTTACAGAAGACTGATCTTCATTCATTATTCCCGAAGACTTGGGTGTTGGACTCTTGAGTGGGGGAATGTTACAGTAGGTAGTTAGGCAGACATGAGCAGGGGCAGTAGAGGGCCCTCCCCCCCCAGGAATGTCAGGCTACCATCAGGTAATGATCAGGTGGTTGTTAAATTGTCTCTCTGAAATGATTATTGGTCTCAGTGTCAGGGAAGACAGTCTCCCAATAGTCAGAAAACACGCAGGTAATCAGCAGCTTCCTGATAAGATCTCAGGAGTTGGATGAGTGGGCTCAAGCCTACACACCAAGAGGGAAAATGGATGTATGACCTTCCTCTGGGGGTGTTCAACTGGTAAAGGACAATTGCCCATAGAGAGCATGTGCACAGCCTCAGTAAACGCACTGTGCACATGGTCACCCCACTAAGTGCTGACCAACACTGTGCATATGGTAGTTGAGCAACAGCCCACTCCCAAGGGAAGAATCAAGGGAAGAGAAAAGAAAATCCCAGAACAATGCCAGTGTATAAAACCCCAAGTCAAGGGCTGAACAAGGCACTGGGATCTCTCAAGTCATCCACTTGGCCCTCTTTCAAGTATGCTTTGCTTCCTTTCATTACTGCTCCAAAACTTTTTAATAAACTATCGACTGGGTGCAGTGGCTCACGCCTGTAATCCTAGCACTTTGAAAGGCTGAGGCAGGTGGATTACCTGAGGTCAGGAGTTCAAGACCAGCCTTGTCAATGTGGTGAAACCTCGTCTCTGTTAAAAACAAACAAACAAACAAAAAAATAAAAATACAAAAAATAAGCTCGGCATGGTGATGTGCACCCATAATCCCAGCTACTTGGGAGGCTAAAGCAGAATTGCTTGAACAAAGGCGGAGGTTGCAGTGAGCCAAGATCATGCCATTGCACTCTAGTCTGGGCAAGTGGGAGACACTGTCTCAAAAACAAACAAACAGGCTGGGCGTGGTGGCTCACGCCTGTAATCCAAGCACTTTGGAGGCCAAGGCGAGTGGATCACCTGAGGTTGGGAGTTCAAGACCAGCCTGACCAATATGGTGAAACCCCATCTTTAAAAATAAAAAAAAATAAAAACAAACAAACAAAAAAGAATTTTTAAGCTGTAGGTCTCATGTGGACAAATATACCTTGAAATCACTCCAAAGAGAGAAATGAGCCTTTTCCTTAATTAACTATCATAACTTAGTGCATACATTCATTCCAAGGCCTTGAAATAATCCTGTTTCTTCATATGTATCTGATATGGTTTGGCTGTGTCCCCATCCAAATCTTATTTTGAATTGTAACTCCCATAATTCTCACATGTTGTGAGAGGAACCCAGTGGGAGATGATTAAATTACGGGGGTGGGTCTTTCCTGGGCTGTTGTCATGACAGTGAATGCATCTCATGAGATCTAATGGTTTTAAAAACAGGAGTTTTCCTGCATGAGCTCTCTTTGCCTGCCACCATCCATGTAAGATGTGACTTGCTCCTCCTTGCCTTTTGCCATGATTGTGAGGCCTTCCCAGCCATGTGAAACTGTAAGTCCATTAAACCTCTTTTACTTCCTAGTCTCGGGTATGTCTTTATCAGCAGCATGAAAATGGACTAATACAGTAAATTGGTACCAGAAGTGGGGGTGCTACTGAAAAAGATACCCGGGGTATGTCAAAGTGACTTTGGAATTGGGTAACAGGCAGAGGTTGGAACAGTTTGGAGGGCTCAGAAGAAGACAGGAAAACTTGAGATAGTTTGGAATTTCCTAGAGACTTGCTGAATGGCTTTGATGAAAATGCTAATGATATCAACAATGAAATCCAGGCTGAAGTGATCTCAGATTGAGATGAGGAAATTGTTGTGAACTGGAGTAAAAGTGACTCTTGTTATGTTTTAGCAAAGAGTCTGGTAGCATTTTGCCCCTGTCCTAGAGATTTGTGGAACTTTGATCTTCAGAGAGATGAGTTAAGGTACCTGGTGAAAGAAACTTCTAAGCAGCAAAGCATTCAAGATGTGACGTGGGTGCTAGTAAAGGCATTTTTTTTTTAGAGATGGGGTTTTGCCATGTTGGTCACGCTGGTCTTGAACTCCTGACCTCAGATGATCTGCCCACCTCAGCCTCCCAAAGTGCTGGGATTACAGGCGTGAGCAACTATGCCTGGCTGACATTCAGTTTTATAAGAGAAGCAGTGCATAAAAGTTCAGAAAATTTGCAAACTGACAATGTGATAGAAAAGAAAATCCAATTTTATAGGAGAAATTCAAGCTGGCTGCAGAAATTTGCATAAGCAACGAGGAGCTGAATGTTAATCACCAAGACAATGGGGGAAAATGTCTCCAGGGCATGTCAGAGATCTTCAGCGCAGCCCCTTCCATCACAGGCCTGGAGACCTAAGAGGAAAAAGTGGTTTTGTGGGCTGGGTCCAGGGTCCCAGTGCTGGTTGCAGCCTAGGGACTTGGTACCCTATGTCCCAGCCACTCCTGCCATGACTGAAAGGGCCACAGCTTCAGAGAGTGCAAGCCTCAAGCCTTGGCAGCTTCCATGTGGTGTTGAGCCTGTGAGTGCACAGAAGTCAAGAACTGAGGTTTGGGAACCTCTGCCTAGATTTCAGAGGATTTATGAAAATGCCTAGATGTCTAGGCAAAAGTTTTCTGTAGGGGCAGGGCTCTCATAGAGAACCTCTGCTAGGGCAGTGTGAAAAAGAAATGTGGGGTTGGAGGCACCACAGAGTCCCTACTGGGGTACTGCCTAATGGAGCAGTGAGGGGGCCACTGTCCTTCAGACCCCAGAATGGTAGATCCACTGACAACTTGCACCACGTGCCTGGAAAAGTCACAGACACTCAATGCCAGTCTGTGAAAGCAGCCGGGAGGGAGGCTGTACCCTGCAAAACCACAGAGGTGGAGCTGCCCAAGACCATGGGAACCCACCTCTTGCACAAATCAGCGTGACCTGGATGTGAAACATGGAGTCAAAGAGATCATTTTGGAGCTTTAAGATTTCACTGCCCTGCTGGATTTCAGACTTGCATGGGGCCTGTAGCCCCTTTGTTCTGGCCAATTCTTCTCATTTGAAATGGCTGTATTTACCCAGTGGTTGTGCCCCCATTGTAGCTAGGAAGTAACTTACTTGCCTTTGATTTTACAGGCTCATAGATGGAACTGACTGCCTCAGATGAGATGTTGAACTGTGGAATTTTGAGTTAATGCTGAAATGAGTTAAGACTTTGGGGGGCTGTTAGGAAGGCATGATTGGTTTTGAAATGTGAGGACATGAGATTTGGGAGGAGCCGGGGGGTAGAATGATATGGTTTGGCTGTGTCCCACCCAAATTTCATTTTGAATTGTAACTCCCACAATTCCTATGTGTGGTTGGAGGAACCCAGTGGGAGGTGATTGAATTGTTGGGGCAGGTCTTTCCTGGGCAGTTCACATGATGGTGAATGTGTCTCACAAGATCTGATTCTTTTAAAAATGGAGTTTCCCTGCATAAGCTCTCTCTTTGCCTGCCACTATCCATGTAAGATATGACTTGCTCTTCCTTGCCTTTCACCATGATTGTGAGGCCTCCAGCCATGTGGAACTGTAAGTCCATTAAATCTCTTTTTCTTCCCAGTCTTGGGTATGTCTTCATCAGCAGTGTGAAAACAGACTTATATAGTATCTAAGACTTAAAAAAAAAATTAAGGTGAAATTTACATAACACAAAATTAACCATTTTAAAGTGTACAATACAGTGGCATTTAGTAAATTCACAATGTTATGCAACTAAACCACCTATATCAAGTTCCAAAACAGTTTTTATCACTCCCCCCAAAAAAACTCCATATCCATTAAGCAGTTATTTTTCATTTTCCCCCTAGACCCTGGAAACCACAGGAACATTAAGTTATACTAAGAAAATTTAAAGACATAAGTAGGTATTTAAAAAGACAGATTTTAGATGGCTGTGTAATTGCTTCTAGTCATACAGAAAATAGTTGTTTTCAATAATATCAATTCTAATTTTTATTAGCCATTTTATGTACATTCATACCAAGTCCTGAAAACTGATAAAAACATGTCCAGAATTTCTTTTATTTTTTCTTTTCTGAGACAGGGTCTCGCCTTCTCACCTAGGATGGAGTGTAGTGGTGCAATCACAGCTCACTGCAGCCTCAATCTCCTGGCCTTGAGTGATCCTCTCATGTCAGTCTCCTGAGTAGCTGGGACTACAGGCACATGCCACCATGCCCAACTAATTTTTAAATTTTTCTGTACAGATGAGGGCTCACTATGTTGCCCAGGTTGGTCTTGAACTCCTGGACTGAAGCAATCCTCCTCCCTTGGCCTCCCAAGTATTGGGATTATAGGCATGAGCCACAGCACCCAGCCTAGGGTTCCTTATATGGTCAATATATAAATGCTAATTTACATTTTGCACAATAATGAAGATAAAAATGATACAACAGTTATGGCGACATACAAATATGTACAAGGATTCAAGACAGACTTTGTTATTTGGCTTGTAACAATGTGTAGATACTACACAAAGAATGAGGATGTAATTTTCATTTACAAGCAAAATGTGACCAAAATCCCTTTTCTTCTTAAAATAGAAAAATAAAATTCTTGAGAATACTAATTAGTGACAGCCAAATCTTAGACTTTTTTTTTTTTTTTTGAGATAGAATCTCACTCCGTCACCAGGCGCCAGGCTGGAGTGCAGTGGCGCGACCTTGGCTCACTGCAACCTCCACCTCCTGGGTTCAAGCAATTCTCCTGCCTCAGCCTCCCCAGTAGCTGGGACTACAGGTGTGCGCCACCACGCCCAGCTAATTTTTTTGTATTTTTAGTAGAGATGGGGTTTCACCATGTTGGCCAGGATGGTCTTGATCTCTTGACCTCATGATCCGCCTGCCTCGGCCTCTCAAAGTGCTGGGATCACAGGCGTGAGCCACCGCACCTTGCCCCCCAAATCTTAGACTATTTTAAATTAGCCTGGTTAAAGACAGGCGAGTTAAACATTGTGCCTTTCAAAAATTAAGGTTTGCAGTTAGAAACATAAACATTTGATAAAACTTCTTAAAATAAACTATGAATGGCTTATCCATGTCCTCTGGATTCTGGACACATATTAGAAAAAATAAATGTTAAAGAGGTGATATTTTGGAAAGCTGCATCCCTAGTACTGAAAAACATCTTCAGGAGTACCCAGTGGTCAGACACTAGCAGGAAACTCATGATGCACTAATAATACTGAGAACAAAGCCGGGGGGAAGCAATAAGCAGTTGTTTTACTGATGCATTCAATATATTAGAATTATGAGGCATGAGATGATATTTATGTGGTTTTTTAAACGGTTTCAAATATCCTTAGGGATTCAATTAGACATGACTATAGTATGATCTGAAAAATAGTATACCACACATCATCATGGTGTTACCTTACTAATAGGAAATTTAGCTTTTAATAACTAAACGAATTTTATTCTATTGGGTTGAGAAGCAGCTGCCAATTTTGAGAACTACATGAGTTAATGCAATCATGTATGATTAAGTTAATGTCACAGAAACCAAAATGATAGTAGTTTACAAAAGAAGAAAGTGCCCCATTTATTGGGTTGTAACATCAGGCTAATATGGCTTAGGGCTTGAAAGCAAGGATAAGGGTAGCACTGGGGCTCAGATACAAATCTGCTTATGCTCAAGGAGAGAAAAGGCATGAAGAGGGGTGAGACAACCCTGAATGGTGGTGGCACCTGGATATGGAATTACCACAGTGGGCCAGAGACAGGCTGGTACATCACCCTCTGGCTCAGGTACTCTGGGAACCAACTCCCTCCTTCTATATTAAATTGAGAATACAAATATCTGAAAGCATGCTTACCAAAAGCAGATTATTTATCCTTATATTACAAAACACAGAAGAAGGAGACATTTATTTTTAAAAGAGAGCTAAAAAGTTATGGGGTTTCTCCTTATTTCATCTTGAAAACTAACCCAAGGAGCACACATTAAAAAAAAAAATTCCTTGACTATTAATATTTTTAAAAGGCACTTAAAATATTCCTTTCCAATCCAACTTAAAATACATCTCTGTCAACTACATTTTGGATATTAAAAGCACATAATTTTTGTGCAATTTTTTCTTATAACCCAGTGATATTTACCATCTATAGGGCCTAAAAAGTTTGAAGGACAGAGCTCCAACTTTCTGCAGAACAATCTGAAAGTGCTTTTATCACAGAAACAACAACATTAATGATTTGCTCTTTCACTGACAACATTCTGTAGTCGTTTCAGTAAAACATCATCATTTTCTTGACAGGCGCGTTTGGCAGGGGATTCTGCATCACTACCGATGGCTATTGCTCGCTTCTTGGTTCTCTGCTCACCTTGCCTTATCATGTTGTTGATATCTTTCAAACTCTGTACAGAAACAGAAAGTGTGTGAATAAAAGAAGGAGAGGGGAAATGGCAGCAAACAACCAAGTTAATTGTTTTTTCCTGCGCTCTATCCTCTATCCAAATCTTAACAATGGGATAACGATTCTTTTTTAAACTTAGAACAACCTAATAAGGGATGGCTAAAACTAATCTTTTCAGATAGTTTAAAAAATCAGATTTAAGGCCAGGTGTGGTGGCCTATAACACCAGCACTTTGAGAGGCCAAGATGGTTTGATCACTTGAGCCCAGGAGTTCGACACCAGCCTGGGCAACAGGGCAAACCCAGTCTCTACAAAAAATACAAAAATTAGCCAGGTGTGGTGGCTTGTGCTTGCAGTCCCAGCTACTCAGGAGGTTAAGGTAGGAGCATTACCTGAGCCTGGGGAGGTTGAAGCTGCAGTGAGCAGTGATCATGCCACTGTACTCCAGCCTGGGCAACAGAATGACACCCTGTCTCAGAAAAAAAAAAAATCTGAATTTACTGTGGAACAGTAGTTCTTGATGTGTAGTACCCAGAGTAGAAGCAGCAGAAGCATCTAGAATTTTTTGTTGTTATTGCCTAGGCTGGAGTGCAGGGCACAGTCTTGGCTCACTGCAACCTCTGCCTCCTGGATTCAAGCGATTCTCCTGCCTTAGCCTCCCTAGTTGGGACTACAGGTGCATGCCACCATGCCTGGCTATTTGTCTGTAGTTTTAGTAGAGATGGGGTTTCGCCATATTGGTCAGGCTGGTCTCGAACTCTCAACCTCAGGCGATCCACATGCCTCGGCCTCCCAAAGTGCTGGGATTACAGGTGTGAGCCACCATGTCTGACCAATTTTTTGTATTTTTAGCAAAGACGGGGTTTCGCCATGTTGCCCAGGCTGGTCTTGAACTCCTGCATTCAGGCAATCCTTCCCTCTTGGCCTCCCAAAGTGCTAGGATTACAGGTGTAAGCCACCTTGCCTAGCTGGTTTTCAACCTTTAATGCGCTTACTAATCATTTAGAGATCTTGTTAACATGCAGATTCAAAATTAGTAGGGCTGGTGTAGGGCCTGAGATTCTGTAATTCTCACAACCTCCCAGGTGATCCTGATGTTGCTGGTCCATGAACCATACTCTGAGTAACAAGGTCACAGAGAAGTGGTTCTTGAAATCCATGTATATAACAATTATAGGGAGCTTGTCATAGAGTCCTAGACCTGCTAGCTAGTGATTTGTTATGCACAAGGTCTGTGGGATAGGTATCTGCATTCAACAAGCTCCCCAGGTGATTCTGATTCATGATTTCAGAATCACTTTCTTAGAAGTCAAGTCAGTCTTTTATTCCATGCAGCAATCTCTTCTGAACATCCTTATGGGAAGTAAATTTGCAAAAGGAAGAAATGTAAGTCCATGAAGAAGTGAATCTTTTTGTTTTTTGAGACAGGGTTCCACTCTGTCGCCCAGGTCAGAGTGCAGTGGTGCAATCACAGCTCACTGTAGCCTCCAGGGCTCAAGTGATTTTCCCACCTCAGCCTCCTGAGTAGCTGGGACTGTAGGTGCATGTCACCAAACCCAGATAATTGTTTTGTTTTAAAAAATTTTTTTGTAGAGATGGCGGCCTGCTATGTTGCCCTTCAACTCTTGGGCTCAATCCTCCTGCCTTGGCCTCCCAAAGTGCTAGGATTATAGGTTTGAGCCACTGTGCCCAATCAGGTATATTATCCTAGTCAACTTTATCAAGTATAGTAGGAACTCTATAGATATCTGTGTAACTGAGTAAGAAAGTAATGAGTTAAGAAGCAGCCACTGAATTTGGACTGAGTTACAATGTGCCCTACTACAATTTCTTCCAGTTTATACTGACTCTGACTTCTGGAGACATACTGAACATATCTGCTTGATAGTCCATGAAGTATGTGAAAACAGCAATCATGTCCATCACATCTTCATTGTTGAACAGGGATAAGGATGGAGATAATCACAGAGTTGTCTATGCACATAAGAGGAGGCTTCTGTTTTCAGACGTTTTCCTGGTTACCATCCACCAAATGCACTTTCACTTCCAACGCCTTTCTTTAAACTTGACATCATCCCCCATGTCTGACCACGTGCAGGTGTTGCCTTACTGGTCCCTTCTCAAGATCGTGCTTGAATAGAGAAACATGCTGGGGACTTTCAAAGTGAACTCCACAAATACTATGTCAATAGCAATGGATTAAACTACCTCAAACTGAAGACACTGCCCTTGATGAGAGGAGACATGCCACAGTTAGCAGTTCATATTTTGTTAGCACAGTAGTAACTTGGCCAAAAAAAAAAAAAAAAAGAGGCAAGATTAACAATTGCTGACTGTTAATCTGAAATCCCACTTTTAACCTATGTATGTATGTAAGTTGCTTTGGAGTAAAACCTGTATCACCTTACCTTAGAAGGGCTACCATTGAACTTGTACAGCAGAGCACTTCTTGGTGTAAGGCCGGACCCATTCTTGTGCGGGGAAACATAAATGGAGTGCTGTTGTGAAATGCGGCGTGGTGAGCCTGGCTGTTGTTTAATATGAGGAAAAGGAGAGAGTGGTGGAACATCCATCTAAAATAACCCAAAAGTCAGATTTTTAGATAAAAGTGTTTTCTTTGTTTTTGAATCTCATATTTTTATTCTTATGGTAACTCCTAGTTAGGAATCAGTTATACTGCAAAAGCTCACATATGGCTGAGAAAAGCAAAAAAAAAAAAAAAGATCCATTACTTCTTGTTTTTTTAACAACAACAGATAAACCAGAATTTATTTTCCTGAATCTTTCAGGATGTCCTATAACTGGTATTAAGAATTCTGGCCAGGCACAGTGGCTCATGCTTGTAATCCCAGCACTTTGTGAGGCTGAGGCAGGTGGATCACAAGGTCAGGAGTTAAAGACCAGCCTGACCAACATGGTGAAACCCCATCTCTACTAATAATACGAAAATTAGCCGGGTGTGGTGGAATGCACATGTAATCCCAGCTACTCAGCAGGCTGAGGCAGGAGAATTGCTTGAACCCGGGAGGTGGAGGCTGCAGTGAGCCGAGATCATGCTACTGCACTCTAGACTGGGTGACTGAGCAAGACTCCATTTCTTTTTTTTTTCTTTTTTTTTTTTTGAGCATCTGCTCTTCAAGCAAGACTCCATTTCAAAAAAAAAAAAAAAAAAAAGAATTCTGGCCAGGCATGGTGGCTCACAGAGTCCAGCCTGGCCAACAGGGTGAAACGTTGTGCTGTCTCTACTAAAAATGGAAAAATTAGCTTGGCATGGTGGCACATGCCTGTAACATGAGCTACTTGGGAGGCTGAGGCACTGGAATCACTTGAACCCAGGAGGGAGAGGTGTGGCAGTGAGCCCAGGTTGTGCCACTGCACTCCAGCCTGGGTGACAGAATGACACTCTGACTCAAAAAAAAAAAAAAAAAAAAAAAAAAAAAAGAATTCTGGAGCGGGGCACAGTGGCTTACTCCTATAATCCCAGCACTTTGGGAGGCCAAGGTGCTCAGATCACTTGAGGACAGGAGTTGGAGAACAGCCTGGATAACATGGTGAAATACCACTACAGCCTCCTGAGTAGCTCCTAAAAATATAAAAGTTAGCCAGGCATGGTGGTGTGTGCCTGTAGTCCCAGCCACTTGGGAGTCTGAGCACAAGAACTGTTTGAACCCAGGGAATGGAGGTTGCAGTGAGTTGAGACTGTCTCACTGCACTCCTCCCTGGATCACAGAGTGAGACTCTGTCTCGAAAGAAAAAAATCCTGGATAAGATGCCAGGAGGTAAGCCATGAGCATCAGAATGTCATATTCATGCTTAGAAAGTAGAGACAAAGAGTAACTAATCTTCTAACACTTGCTATAACAGTCTCTCTCCACAAACACACCTCCCACAACCAAAGCAGTAGCAGAGATAATAGAGAGGCAGAGAATTCTATAAGCCAGCCGGATGATTCCAACATGGAAAAAATCTGTTAATGAAATGGGAAAGACTTCATATAGGAATAGAAAAGATTTAGAAATAAGTTGGTGAGCAAGGATTTAATTTTTCTTTAATATCCTATAAAACTGAAATAAATTAAGATGGTAGAGATATTCAGGGTATAGCACATGACAGATGGGAAGTGAAACTGATGGAGTAGGATGAACAGTTTTGACCTCTAAGGATAGTCACAGACCATATTCCTTGAAAAGACGAAGAACAGAAATGTAGAGATGCACACAGATACATACATACAGCTACTGGCTGGCTGGATGCAGCTTCTGCTACAGCCCTCTTTCTTTTCTTTCTTTTTTTTTTTGAGACAGGGTCTCACTCTGTTGCAGCGCAGTGGTGTGACTGTGGCTCATTGCAGCCCTGACCTCCTGGGCCCAAGCGATCCTCCTACCTTAGCTTCCTGAGTAGTTGTGTAATATTCATTAAAACAATTAATTTGGTAATTTTGGTAATCCAGGCCTATCTACTTCCTTTTGTCTTTTTTTTTTTTTTTTTTTTTTTGAGATGACGTCTTGTTCTTGTTGCCCAGGCTGGAGTGCAATGGCACAATCTTGGCTCACTGCAACCTCTGCCTCCCGGGCTCAAGTGATTCTCCTGTCTCAGCCTCTCAAGTAGCTGGGATTATAGGTGCCCACCACCATGCCCAGCTAACTTTTGTATTGGCCAGGCTGGTCTCAAACTCCTGACCTCAGGTGATCCCCTCACCTTGGCCTCCCAAAGTGCTGGGATTACAGGTGTGAGCCACAGTGTCTGGCCTTTTTTTTTTTTTGAGAGAGTTTCACTCTTGTTGCCCAGGCTGAAGTGCAGTGGAGCGAGCTCGGCTCACTGCAACCTCCACCTCCTGGGTTCAAGTGGTTCTCCTGCCTCAGCCTCCTGAGTAGCTGGGATTCCAGGCGCCCGCCACCATGTCCAGCTAATTTTTGTAATTTTAGTAGAGACAGAGTTTCACCATGTTGGCCAGGCTGGTCTTGAACTCCTGACCTCAGGTGATCTGCTCGCCTTAGCCTCCCAAAGTGCTGGGATTACAGGCATGAGCCACCACCATGCCCAGCCCCTTTTGTCTTTATCTTGAGAAAAACATTAATCTCACAATATAACAAGAGAAACAGAAAACAACAGAAAAAATTACCGAATTAACTAATATTAATATTCATGTTCCCATCAAGTTCTTACCAATATATATACAGAATTTCTAGCAGCATAATCACAGTTCAGATAAAATCCTGCCAGGTGTGGTGGTTCACGCCTGTAATCCCATCACTTTGGGAGGCTGAGGTGGGTAAATCACTTGAGTCCAGGAGTTTGAGACCAGCCTGGCCAACATGGTGAAACCCAGTATCTACTAAAAATACAAAAAAATTAGCTGGATGTGGTAGCACACGCCTGTAGTACCAGCTACTCGGGAAGCTGAGGTGGGAGGATCACCTGAGCCCTGGAAGCAAAGGTTGCAGTGGGCTGAGATTGCGCCACTGCACTCTGACCTGGGCAACAGAGCAAGACCTGTCTCAAAAAAAAGAAAAAAAAAAATCCCATGATTTTCTCTGGTATCTGTTGTACCATAGCCTTAATCACTGATGAAATTATTAGTCATGCTCTGATTAATTGCTAGTAATTTTCTCCTATATATGCATCAGTGGGGCTTTAAACTTTGACATATTTATCTAGCAAAATAAACTCAGAGTAATCCAACTATGACGGCAAATAATAATAAAATAGTAAAACATAAAACATACCACATGGTCCTGATTCGACAAGTCGTATTTCAGTGCAAATGACTTCACTCTTCCTACATATATTGTATTGTAAAATTTTATAAGATCACCTCTTTCCTCTTTCACTGGTCCATCGGAACAGTGAGGTGTTTTTGTAGCATCTTCCAAGTCTGTTAAAAAGAATGCAAAGTTGTGATACAAAGCATACTTTATTTTTTTATTTTTGAGACAGGGTCTCACTTTGTCACCCAGGCTGGAGTGCCATGGTACAATCTTGGCTCACTGCAGCCCTGATCTCCTGGGTTTAAGTGGTCTTCTCATCTCACCCTCCTGAGTAGCTGGGACTACAAGCATGCACTACCATGCCTGGCTATTTTTTAATTTTAATTTTTAGTAGAGATGGGGTTTTGCCATGTTTCCCAGGATGGTTTCCAACTCCTGGGCTCAAGTGATCCCCCTGCCTCAGCCTCTCAAAGTGCTGAGATTACAGGCGTGAGCCACAGTGCCCAGCCACAAAGCATACTTTAATATACAAGTTGGTGATTTAAATTACCTTTCTACAATATTAAGAAAATCCCACAAATCTTTATGTAGAGAAATCAATATTTTTAGAGACGGTTCAGAAATCCATCTGTATTACTTATAAGTCAAATTGGAATCTAGAGAAATGCAAACATACGATCTGAAGGTGGTGCTCTGTTCTCTAGATGCCACTTCAGAATGTTTTCACAACCCTAGCTTTTGAGCTTACTGTCACTGGTGGCTCCTAGAGGGACAACAGCTTTCGGCTCGTGTTTAGCTAAGTTCTACAGTATGGGAGGCAGTGGTAAACCCCAGCTTCAGATAACAAAAGGGCCTGCAGATATTTCTTCTTGGCTCTTTGAGAAAGATGGAAAGATTCTAAAAGGTAAAGCATATCCTGAGAGGTTAAGGGAAAAAGCAAATGAATTAGGTTTATTTCTCTGCAAATACATGGTAGGTAACAGGTGTTTTAAGAGCCTTATTATACCACGTACAACAGGAACCCTGATCAGGAACCAATGTTCAGATTTTAGTGAGCACCCTCAATTGTAAAATGACAGCTTGCCCCAACAGTTTCCTATTTATTGGTACAACTCTGGGATAGCTTGTGAAACCAGGTAGAACTTTGTCCTACTATTTTTTGGGGAGGAAGAGTATTACAGAGTATTACAAACTATCATCTACCTGTATATACAAGAACCATGTGTTTAGAAGAGCTAAGAAAACCACTGCCAATTAAAAAGAATTTAGCATATATATAAAAAAAGCTCTCATTCTCAATATACTGCAAAATTTGAGAACCTGGGGTAGAAGCATGCCTTCACTTTAGGAAAACCAGAAACCTCAAACTTGGTTCAAAGGCCAAACAGCCCCAGGGGATCTCAGTCCTAATTTGGATATCTTCTTTACTTCTGCTATTTTTATTTATTTATTTACATATTTTTTGAGATGAAGTCTTGCAATGTTGCCTGGGTGGGAGTACAGTGGCACAATCTTGGCTCACTGCAACCTCTCCCTCCTGGGTTCAAGTGATTCTCCTGCCTCAACCTCCCGAGTAGCTGGGATTATAGGTACATGCCACCATGCCTGGCTAATTTTTTGTATTTTTTTTTTTTGAAATAAAAGAAAAAGAGAGAAGGAAAAAAGAGAATAAAAGAAAGGGAAAAAGAAGAAGAAAAAGAGGGAGAGAGAACAGGAATCTTGCTCTATTGCCCAGGCTAGAATGCAGTCTAAAAATGGGTATTGAAAAGTTCTTTTATACTAATAATTGTGTTATACCATGGAGACAGGAAGGAATAAGGGAGGAAAATAAACAAACAGCCAACCAATATTTCATTCAAACCTATGAAACGCTATGCAATTGCTGGGGGAGGGATTTACTCCCAACCATGTGGTCACTTTTAGAATAGATTATGTGTTACTGAAAAAAATGTATGTTTTGTGGATTTGGAGTAGAGAGTTCTGTAAATGTTTATTAAGTTTACTTGTTTGAGGTCTAAGTTCAAGTCCCAGGTATCCTTGTTAAACTTCTGTCTCATTAATCTGTCCAATACTGACAATGTAGTGTTAAAGTCTCCCACTATTATTGTGTGGGAGTCCAAGTCTCTTTGTAAGTCACCAAGAAGTTGCCCTATGTATCTGGGTGCTCCTATATTGGGTGCACATAGACTTAGGATCGTTAGCTCTTCCCATTACATTGATCCCTCTACCATTACCCAATGTCCTTCTTATCTCTTTTGGTTTCTATTACTTTAAAGTCTATTTTATCAGAGATGAGAATTGCAACTCCTGCTTTTTTTTTTTTGCTCTCCATTTGGTTGGCAAATCTTCCTCCATCCCTTTGTTTTGAGTCTCTGTATATCCTTGCATGTGAGATGGGTCTGGATGCAGCTTACTGATGGGTTTTTTGGAATGGCTGATAGTGGTTGTTCCTGTCTGTATATAGTGCTTTAGACTCCTGTAAAGCAGGCCTGGTAGTAATGAAATCTCTGAGTACTTGCTTGTTCGTAAAAAATTTCATTTTTCCTTCACTTATGAAACTCAGCTTGGCTGGATATGAAATTCTGGGTTGAAAGTTCTTTTCTTTAAGGATGTTGAATATTGGCCCCCACTCTCTTCTGGCTTGTAGGGTTTCTGCTGAGAGATCTGCTGTGAGTCTGATAGGCTTCCCCCCTGTGGGTAACCTGACCTTTCTCTCTGGCTGCCCTTAGTATTTTCTCCTTCATTTCAACCCTGGTGAATCTAATGATTATGTGCCTTGGGGTTGCTCTTTTTGAAGAATATCTTTGTGGTGTTCTCTGTATTACCTGGAGTTAGTTGAGTATTGTCCTGCCTTGCTAGGTTGGGAAAGTTTTCCTGGATAATATCCTGAAGAATATTTTCCAGCTTGGATTCATTCTCTTCGTCACATTCAGGTACACCTATCAAACATAGATTAGGTCTTTTCACATAGTCCCATATCATTCCGTTTTATCCTTTTTTCTCTAATCTTGTCTTCTCATTTTATTTCATTAAGTTGGTCTTCGACCTCTGAAATCGTTTCTTCTGCTTGATCAGTTCGACTGTTAAAACTTGTGCATACTTCGCGAGGTTCTCGTATTGTGTTTTTCAGCTCCATTAATTCACTTATATTCCTCTTTAAATTGTCCATTCTGTTAACATTTCGTCAAACCTTTTTTCAAGGTTTAGTTTCCTTGCATTGGGCTAGAACATGTTCTTTTAGCTCATAGAAGTTTCTCATTGTCCACCTTCTGAAGCCTGATTCTGTTGATTCCTCACATTCATTCTCGATCAGGCCTTGTTCAATTGGTAATGAGGAACTGCAATCCTCTGTAGGAGGAAAGGCATTCTGATTTCGGGGTGTTCTCAGCCTTTTTGTGCTGGTTTCTTCCCATCTTTGTGGATTTATCCACCTGTCGTCTGTGTAATTGCTGACTTTCAGATTAGGTCTCTGAGTGGACGTCCAGCTTGTTGGTGGTAAAATTTTTTCTGTTTCTTAGTTTTCCTTTGGAGACGCCCCTGCCCCCACAGAGCTGGACCCTCCTGGGTTCAGCTGTACTTGCTGTGAAACTCTCAATCCTCAGCAATTCCAATTGCTGTTTTTTTTTTGGCGGGGGGGGGGGGGCACCAGCCTTCCCCTGTGGCGACCCACCACGCCGGCTGAAACAGGGGTGTTAAGATTTGTGGTGCTTTTCTGCCCGGGAATCTCCCAGTCTGGTTCCCCCACTTCAGTCTGCTTTTCAATCAGCTGAATGGGAGACTCTGCCTTCCTGGAGCTCCAAATGCCAACCAAAGGGCACTCAGTCCCATATACTCTGGACTGAGAGCCGCCACGCCGGGGCGCCTGCTAAACAGCTGCGCTAGCCAAAAGAGTCGCGCTGGCGACCCATGGGGCTCCTCCGCCGAGAATCTCTTGGTCCATGGGCAATAAAAATTTGTCTGAAAGTGTGGCGTCCACTCACTCTCTGCGCTTTCACTGGGAGCTACAATCCTGAGCTGCTGCTAATCGGCCATCTTGGATCTCTCCCTAATTTTTTGTAGTTTTAGTAGAGATGGGGTTTCACTATGTTGGCCAAACTGGTCTCCAACTCCTGACCTCATGATCCGCCCGCCTCGGCCTCCCAAAGTGCTGGGATTACAGGCGTGAGCTACCGTACCCGGCCCACTTCTGTTATTTTTAAAGGATCTTGACTGGGGACGGAGGGGAGCTATGTGGTTAAATAAAGTTGAGGAAATGTTGTATGTAATATTGGAAATTCAGAATGCATGTTAGTATAGGGCTCTGAGAAGTACTGCAGTTGGGGGAAAAAAAATAACATGTTTAATTCCATACTTCCCCAATTTTTTATGTATAGTCTCTCTCTTCCCCCAAAACACTTACACTACCATTCTGGGAACACTGTTCCCCAGTATTCTAAAGCATACTGACTTGGTAACAGCTCTTCTAGGTTATTCTCATTATATGGATCAATTAAAATTATTTCTTTTGTTTTGGTTTTATGACAGGTTCTTGATCCTCTTGCCTCAGCCTCCTGAGCAGCTGGGACTACAGTAGCATGCTGCTACACCAGGCTTTTTTTTTTTTTTTTACCTGTTGTAGAGATAGGGTCTCCCTATGTTGTCTAGGCTGGCCTCTAACTCCTGGACTCAAGTGATCCTCTCACCTTGGCCTCCCAAAGTGCTGGGATTACAGACATTAGTGATGATACATGGCCTAAAATTATTTAATGTCCTCCTTGGATAAGAAATTTCTTGAGACAGAGACTATAGTGTCTTCATATTTCTGTGTTATTCCAATTCCAGTTGTTAATATTTAAGTAAGGTAAGGAGCTACACTTTATTTGAATGAACCAAACATTTAAAATTGTGGGAGGTTGGGTGCGGTGAAACCATGTCTCTATAAAAAATTTTAAAAATTAACTAGGTGTGGTGGCACGCACCTTTAGCCCTAGCTACCCGGGAGGCTGAGATGAGAAGACCGCTTGAACTCACGAAATCAAGGCTGCAGTCAGCTATGATTGCCTGACTACACTCCAGCCTGGGCAACAGAGCAAGATCTCATCTCTAAAATAAAAAAAACTAAAGAAAAAAAAGACATTTAAAACACCAACTCAGCCAGGTGTGGCGGTGGCTTATGCCTGTAATTCCAGCACTTTGGGAGGCCGAGGTGGGAGGATTACTTGAGCCCAAGAGTTCGAGACCAGTCTGGGCAACATACTCAGGCCCCATCTTTAGAAAAAAAAAAGTCATACTCATTAACAAAATACAATAAATTTGATATTGTATATAATAGCTTATAGATATTGTATATATAGCTTATTTATTGTATAAAATAGCTTATAAATAACAGCTATTACTGAGGATTTACTATGAACAAGCCTTCTACATATATATAACAAGCCTTATATATATGTGTATGTGTATATATAGTTGTGTACTGCATAATGATGGGCTATCTTCTCAGAAATGCTTTGTTGAAATGATTTTATTATGAGACTATCAAACAGTATACTTATACAAACCTAGATTACATGGCCAACTACACACCTAGGCTGGATGGTAGAGCATACTGCTCCTAAGTTACAAACCTGTACAGCATGTTACTGTACTGGATAATGCAGGCAATATATCACAATGGCAAGTATTTGTGCATCTAAATATATCTAAACATAGAAAAGGTATAATAAAAATACAGCATTATAATCTTATAAGACCACTGTTGTATGAGTGGGCCATTATTGAAACGTCATTATATGGCGCATGACTGTATGTGTGTGTGTGTGTGTGTGTGTGTATATATATATATATATACACACACAAACATACATATACATACATATAATTATCTCTTTTTTTTTTGAGACAAGATCTTGCTCTATCACCCAGGCTGGAGCACAGTGGTGTGATCATAGTTCACTACAATCTCAAATTCCTGGACTCAAATGACCTTCCTGCCTCAGCCTCCCAAGTAGTAGGGACTACAGGCGTGAGCCACCACGCCCAGCTAATTTTTTATTTTCATTTTTTTCATTGTGTTGCCCATGCTGGTCTTTAATTCCTGGGCTCAAGGGATCCTCCTGCCTCAGCTTTCCAAAGTGCTGGGATTACAAGCATAAGCCACCACATCTAGCCTAAATATAATTCTTTTTAATCCTTAAAACAAGTTTCTAAGGAAGTAATATAAAGTTTTCAATTAACTACAATACACTTGAGTACAGTGTTATGTTTGCGTTACTTAGGTTAAGCTATAATCTGGGTCTCACAAGTATTCTAATCAAGACTTCAAGCCTGGGGTGGTCTTGCTAACACGATATGGAAGAATGTATGTCCTATGAGGAGAGAGCTGGTGTTTTAATTAGGAAATTCATTCTTCACTACAATAGTTTCTCTTAGGCATATCTCAATCAATGACCAATGATTTGCTCATTAACATACTCAAGGTCAGAATTTTTTCTTTTTTTGAGACGGAGCCTTGCTCTGTTGTCTAGGCTGGAATGCAGTGGCAGTCTCAGCTCACTGTAACCTCTGCCTCCCAGGTTCAAGCAGTTCTCCTGCCTCAGGGTCCCCAATAGCAGGGATTACAGGCATGCACCACCATGCTCAGCTAATCTTTGTATTTTTAGTAAAGATGGGGTTTTACCATGTTGGCCAGACTGGTCTTGAACTCTTGACCTCAAGTGATCTGACCACCTCACCCCGCAAAATGCTGGAATTACAGGTGTGAGCCACCATGCTCGGCCAGATATGGGTCTTTACTGATGAAAATAGTGAATGTTGGCCAAGTGCGGTGGCTCATGCCTGTAATCCCAGCACTTTGGGAGGCCAAGGTGGGTGGATCACCTGAGGTTGGAAGTTTGAGACCAGCCTGACGAACATGGAGAAACCCCGTCTCTACTAAAAACACAAAATTAGCCAGGCATGATGGTGCATGCCTGTAATCCCACTCAGAAGGCTGAGGCAGGAGAATCAATTGAACCCAGGAGGCAAAGGTTGCAGTGAGCTGAGATTGTGCCACTGCACTCCAGCCTGGGCAACAAAAGCGAAACTTTGTCTCAAAAAAAGAAAAAAGAACAAAAAAGAAAATAGTAAATGTTTATTAAGTGTGACTAATGCTAAAAATGAGCTCATGTTCAAGAAATAAAAAGTATTTAAGATAAGCACCTTGGTTAAAATATTTGAGACACTACCCTCAATAGCATGAAAGGGATGAAAGATCCAGTGAAGTCTCACAGCTTACTCTTAGGGGTGATAATGTAAGGCTAAAACCTCTGAGAAGTCCCATGTCCAGCCCCGAATTCTGATCCATGGTATTTGCTTGATGCTAGCTTTAAGGCTGACTGAATCCTGCATCTGAAATCTTGGCACCTGTTCTTGAGCAAATCTTTTCTGTGGGTGGTGGTCAGACAGAGAACTGGGACATCTGAACTTATTGCATAGTATACACAAACTGTGTGTGTGTGCTTTTTAAACAGTAGTTATTTTACCACCCATAACGAATTTGTTTATAGAACCAGAACTGTTCTTCCTAAGTTGGTGTTCTTGGTGTGTCCAAGTCTAGGTCATAGTATCTAGCCAAAGCTCCAAGAACTGGAAGGTGACTTATCTGAATATAGACTTGTTTGACTGTATATCTTCCTATATAACTTTTATCTTTCATTTTTTTTTTTTTTTTGAGACAGGATCTTGCTCTGTCTGGAGTACAGATCATGGATGGCTCAGTGCAGCCTTGACATCCTGGGCTTAAGCCAACCTCCCCAATTCAGCCTCCTGAGTAGCTTGGACTATAGGCATCTACCACCACATGTGGCTAATTTTTAAAATTAAAAAAAAAAAAATTTTTTTTTTTGAGACAGTCTCCCTCTGTCGCCCAGATTGGGAGTGCAATGGCTTGATCTCAGCTCACTGCAACCTCTGTCTCCTGGGTTCAAGCAAGTCTCCTGCCTCAGCCTCCTGAATAGCTGGGACTACAGGCACCTGCCACCATGCCAGCTAATTTTTGTATTTTTAATAGAGACAGGATTTCACCATATTGGCCAGTCTGGCCTCAAACTCCTGACCTTGCAATCCACCCACCTTGGCCTCCCAAAGTGCTTGGATTACAGGCATGAACCACCAGGCCTGGCCCTAATTTTTTAAATGTTCTGTAGCAATGGGCTCTCACTATGTTACCCACACTGGTCTTGAACTCTTGGGTTCAAGCAATCCTCCTGGTTTGGCCTCCCAAAGTGCTGGGATTTTATCACTCTCTTTTTGAGTGCCAGAATTCCTGAGTTCATTATCACTGGATATTTTCCCTGCCCTGTGCCATCACCACTGTACAGGATCTGTAACAATGGTTTTTTGCTTACTTGCTAATAAATATCTGGTTAATAACTGTATGTAAGGCAGAGTGTGGTGGCTCACGTCTGTAATCCCAGCACTTTTAGAGGCTGAGGCAGGTGGATCACCTGAGGTCAGAGTTTAAGACCAGCCTGGACAACATGGCAAAACCCCATACTAAACCTAGTAAAACCCCTACTAAAAATACAAAAATTATCTGGGTGTGGTGGCAGGTGCCTGTAATCCCAGCTACTCGGGAGGCCGAGGCAGAAGAATCACTTGAACCTGGAAGGCAGAGTGTAGTTACAGTGAGCCGAGATTGTGCCATTGTACTCCAGCCTGGGCGACAAGAGCAAGACTGTCTCAAAAAAAAAAAAAAAACAAAAAAATTGTGTAGCAGAATTTTATTTGAAAACTGTATATACAGGAAGTAGTAAAACTTCAGTCACCTCAAGCTTCTTTGGCAGATACTTATCAAAAAGAAAACGAAACGAAAAACATCATCTATTATCTTTTGCTTACTTCTACTCTCTAGAACTTTGCTGCTCTTATATCTCAGATATTTGCCAGGAGTTAGTTTCTCATAGGAAAAACACAAAACAGGCAAGGGATCCACAGCTTTCTAGCTGACCTCTGATGTTTGGTTTTGTAGGAACAGAAAAACCATTCTGGATAGGCAAGCAACATGTATAACAGATATAGAAAAAGCCTTTTTAATAGTTTGCCAGGGTTACTGTCTGTTTTTTTTGTTTTTGTTTTTAAGATGGAGTCTCACTCTGTCACCCAGGCTGGAGTGCAGTGCTGTGATCTCGGCTTACTGCAACTTCTGCCACCTGGGCTCAAGCGGTTCTCCTGCCTCAGCCTCCTGAGTAGCTGGGATTACAGGCACCTGCCACTGCACCTGGCTAATTTTTGTATTTTTAGTAGAGATGCGGTTTCACCACCTTGGCCAGGCTGGTCTTGAACTCCTGATCTCATGATCCATGTGCCTTGGACTCCCAAAGTGCTGGGATTACAGGCATGAGCCACTGAGCCTGGCCTTTTTTTTTTTTTTTTTTTTGAGATGGAGTCTCACTCTGTCACCCAGGCTGGAGTGCAGTGGCATGGTCTTAGCTCACTGCAACCTCCATCTCCTGAGTTCAACAATTCTCTTGCCTCAGCTTCCTGAGTAGCTGGGATTACAGGCACCCACCACCATGTCCAGCTAATTTTTGTATTTTTAGTAGAGACAGCATTTCACCATGTTGGCCAGGCTGGTCTCAAACTCCTGACCTCAGGTGATCCACCCACCTCGGCTTCCCAAAGTGCTGGGATTACAGGGGTAGGCCACTCCACCCGGGCCAGGGTTACTATGTTATGTACTCCTCATTGCCTTGAAAAGGCTCCAGAATAACACACTTACATAAAAAGAATTGAGTTTGGCCTATTATCCTCAAATGGAGTCAGATTCTACGACATTATTAAAAGATCTTTTTGGGGAATGAAATGTTAAAAGTTTATACCCGGCCGGACACAGTGGCTCAGGCCTGTAATCTCAGCACTTTGGGAAGCTGAGGCAGGTGGATCACAAGGTCAAGAGATCAAGACCATCCAGGCCAACACGGTGAAACCTTGTCTCTACTAAAAATACAAAAATTAGCCAGGTGTGGTGGTGCGTGCCTATAGACCCAGCTACTCGGGAGGCTGAGGCAGGAGAATCGCTTGAACCCGGGAAGTGGAGGCTGCAGTGAGCTGAGATCGCACCATTGCACTCCAGCCTGGTGACAGAGTGAGACTCTGTCTCAAAAAAAAATAAAATTTATATCCCAATGGACACCATAATGATTATGGATATTTTTGAATTTTTCTTTTTTCTTTAAAAAAAATTTTTTTTTTTTTTTAAAGAGACAGGGTGTTTCACCATGTTGGCCGGGTGGTCTCGAACTCCTGACCTCAGGTGATCCACCCATCTTGGACTCCCAAACTGCTAAGTTTACAGGCATGAGCCACTGTGCCCAGCCTCAATATTTTTATAATTAAAAAATTTGTTTTAATTCAGCAAATTTTCTCTTAAGAATTTATCCTGCCAGGCGCGATGGCTCACACCTGTAATCCCAGCACTTTGGGAGGCTGAGGCGTGCGGACCACGAGGTCAGGAGATTAAGACCATCCTGGCCAGCATGGTGAAACCCCGTCCTTACTAAAAATACAAAAAAGTAGCTGGGTGTCATGGTGCACGCCTGTAATCCCAGCTACTCGGGAGGCTGAGGCAGGAGAATCGCTTGAACTTGGGAGGCGGAGATTGCAGTGAGCCGAGATTGCGCCACTGTACTACAGCCTAGGAGACAGTGCGGGACTCTGTCTCACAAAAAAAAGAATTTATCCTAAAGATGTGGCCTAAAGATTAAGCTACAAACGATGCTCATCACAGAGCTGTGCGTAACTAGAAGCAACTTGGCCAGGCATGGTGGCTCACACCTGTCATCTCAACAATTTGGGAGGCTGAGGTGGGTAGATTGCTTGAGCCCAGGAGGTGGAGACCAGCCTGGGCATCATGGCAAAATCCCACCTCTACAAACAATTAGTCGGGTGTGGCAGCAAGACTGAGATGGAATGAGTCCCGAAGTCAAGGCTGCTGGGAGTCATGGTTTCATCACTGCATTCCTGCCTGGGTAACAGAGTGAGATCCTGTCTCAGAAAAGAAAAGAAAAGAAACAAAGGGGAAGGGAGGGGAAGGAGAAAAGGAAGGGGAAGGGGAAAATGACCTAAATGTCTCACACTGTGGGATTGAGGAAATCACAGTACCTAGGCTTGGCAAGTGGCTCATGAATGTAAACTCATTTCTTTGGGAGGCTGAGGTGAGTGGATCACTTGAATTCACGATTTTGAGACCAGCCTGAGCAAACATGGCAAAAACCTGTCTCTATAAAAAATAAAAAAATTAGCCAGGGTGGTGGCACATGCTTGTAGTTCCAGCTACTCAGGAGGCTGAGGTGGGAGGATTGCTTAAGCCTGGGAGGTCAATGCTGTAGTGAGTCATGATCATGCCACTGCACTCGAGTGTAGGTGAAAATCACAGTATCTATATACACATGTATATACTTATACTTTAAATACATGGAAAGATGAGACAAGGGAAAGTAGGTAGGCAGAAGAGGTGTATGAAGACTAAACATTTGATTTTCCTTTCTTTGAAAAAAAGATAATTGGTGCCTGAAGTTTTAGCATGACAGTGGCAAGAGGGTGCATTCTTGCCTGTGGTAGCAGAATTACCTATACATAATACTTATATGAACAGGACGTTTCATCTTTTTTGTCTGTCTGTTTTTTTTAAGACAGAGTTTTGCTCTTGTCGCCCAGGCTGGAGTGCAATGGTGCGATCTCGGCTCACTGCAACCTCCGGCTCCTGGGTTCAAGCAATTCTCCCGAGTAGCTGGGATTACAGGAATGTGCCACCATGCCTGGCTAATTTTGTATTTGTAGTAGAGATGAAATTTCTCCATGTTGGTCAGGCTGGTCTCAAACTTGCGACCTCAGGTGATCTGCCTGCCTCAGCCTCCCAAAGGGCTGGGATTACAGGTGTGAGCCACCACACCCCACCTGAACAGGACATTTTGTTAATAGACTCCTCAGGAAGATTACTGTCAGCTACCTTGTTTTCTCTGTCATTCAGATTTTAGAATTTTATTAAGTTTCTTTTATATGTTTCATTAACATGTATAAATAGACAAGAAAACTTCTTCCAAAACACAATTAACAGGGTACAAATTAATGGTTTTAATACACTCTACCAGCACATTCTAATCTCAAACTTATTTGTTTTCAAAACATGTGTGTATTGTCCATCTTACCTCCTCAGGATTCACATTTCCATGTTGTGTGATACCCACTATATTATGTACAGTGTGATCCAATGTGTTTTACATATAGCATATTAAATTGGATAACTTACCACAATCTACCATTTCAAAGTCATCATTTATATTTTTATTATATGCCACAATTTCTCTTGGAATACTTTTCAGCAGAACACTTCTATATACCTACAGGCCAGAGGGGGAAAAAGAACTGCTCAGTCACAGAGGTACAGGTCAAACAAAATCAAAATGAGAAGAGGAAAATATCAAGCCAATTAAAAACTATTTATTTGGGCTGGGCATGGTGGCTCATGCCTATAATCCCAGCACTTTGGAAGGCCAAGGTGGGCGTATCACGAGGTCAGCCTGACCAACATAGTGAAATCTCATCTCTACTAAAAATACAAAAAACTAACCGGGCATGGTGGCAGGCGCCTGTAATCCCAGCTACTTGGGAGGCTGAGGCAGGAGAATCACTTGAACCTGAAAGGTGGAGGTTGCAGTGAGCCAAGATTGCGCCACTGCACTCTAGCCTGAGTGACACTTCGAGACTCCATCTCAAACAAACAAACAAACAAAATCAAAAAAACAACTATTTGACTGTATAAGTGATACTCAAGGGTAACATGTATAGCTCAAGTAAGTATAGATTATAACACATACCATAAAAGAGGGGATACTGGAGAAGAGCCTACAACCTAAGATGGGCTTAGTTTATGAAACAGAAGAAGTAGCAACTAAAGACTGATGATCAGGTTTTACTAAATAAAAGCAGCTTCAAAGACCTGAATTTGGCCAGTGTAATTCCAGCACTTTGGGAGGCCGAGACAGGTGGATCACTTGAGGCCAGGAGTTTGAGACCAGCCTGGTCAACATGCTAAAAGCCTGTCTCCACTAAAAATACAAAAATTAGCTGGGCATGGTAGCACACATTTGTAATTTCAGCTACTAGGGAGGCTGAGGCAGGAGAATTGCTTGAACCCAGCGGGTGGAGGTTGCACTGAGGTGAGAATGAGTCACTGCACTCCAGCCTAGGCAACAGAGCGAGACTCCATCTCAAAAAAACAAACAAAACAAACAAAAAAACAAAGACTTGAATTAATTCCTCCTCCTTTTTAATTCGTTACACAAGAATCAATTGGTCTTTTTTTTTTTTTTTAGAGCCAGGGTCTCACTCCATGGCTCAGACTGGAGTGCAGTGGCACAATCATGGCTCATTGCAGCCTTGACCTCCTGGGCTCAAGCGATCTGCCTGTCTTGGCCTCCTAAACTGGTGGGATTATAGGTGTGAGCCACTGCTCCGGCCAAGAGTCATTAGTTCTTAATGAAGCTTGTTTTCCTGCTCCCAGCCCATTCCCATCTTCTTTCAGAAGGCCACATAAGAATCTTTTCCCCCTCCCTGCACCTAAACTGTTTCTCACCTCTGAGATAGCTGGAAAGGCATGATTCATTCCCCCTTGTACTAGGATATATAGGGGAGCTGTGGCTTGGCCCATTTCTGACTCATACTAACCTCACCTTAATGATATTCAAGGATAATCTAGAGCTTTCTAGGCTCTGTTCCTGAGGGATTTTCTAAAGAGGCCCAGAAAATCTTAGTTTATCACAGGATATAACAAATTCCTGTACTTGGTTCTCCAAATGTTTCTATATTGCTTGCTATAATATATTTTAGGGCTTAAACAAAGCTCTCGTAGAAGGGGATATAACTACTAGTTGTGTGAGGCCCCATCTCTGTTTTGGTCTGCAATCCAGGCCACTACGTCCGTCTACAATTTTCAGGGCCAAGAAGAGGCCATTATGCTTCCTAAGAGCAGAGCAACTAGGTTCTTCTTTTTTTTTGACACAGAGTCTTGCACTGTTGGCTGGGCTGGAGTACAGTTGCAAAATCTCTGCTCACTGGAACCTCCACCTCCCAGGTTCATGCGATTCTTCTGCCTCAGCCTCCTGAGTAGCTGGGATTACAGGTGCGCACCACCACACTCAGCTAATTTTTTGTATTTTTAGTAGAGACGGCGTTTCACTATGTTGGCCAGACTGATCTCAAACTCCTGACCTCGTGATCTACCCGCCTCAACTTCCCAAAGTGCTGGGATTACAGGCGTGAGTCAACCTGCCTGGCCAGCAGCTAGGTTCTTGAATGAGCATTAAAGTAATTTACTTGTGTTCTTCAGGTACAATAATAACAACAATATGACATTAACATTCATTAAATGCTTACTGCGTGCCAGTCCACTCTGCTACCATGACTGAAAGGTTTTACTGAATTTTCACCATGGCCAGAACAATATAATCAGAAATGTTTAATGTCTATTCAAAGATGCAAACATTAGGATGCTTAGCAGATGGCAAAAGCTATAGTTAAGTTAATGAATCCTCAAATCTCACTAGGTTTAAACATCATAAAAAAAAATCAGTCTCATATAATTAAAGAATATTATTATACATATCTTTCATTAAATGAGCAAATGGAATGGCAGAACTTATGAGAAGTATATGCAAATGTATGGATGAGTCAGAAACAGTCAGATTTCCTGGCTTCTATTGAAACTGTCCTTCAATGAAATTGTCTCTTGAGTTTAATCTTATCCATTAAAGCAGAAAATCTAAAATATATTAAAACTATAAAAGAAGTTTACCTTTTATATGATTTGTCAGTGGAAAAACAGAGCAAATCTATTTTTGGACAGTAGGAAAAATAAGTAACTCACATGACTATTAGCTTGGGGCTGATTCCTATAACTTTTCATAATTTCTTGAAAAGTTCTTTCTTCTTTTGTTACCTAAGGAAAATAAAAACCGCATTTATCAACTGCTTTTTGAAAGAAAAATAGCTCTGAACAAAAAGCTTCAATTATAAGTTGGCACTGAGAGCAGCCTTGCAGAAAACCATTAACCCCAGACCAGTCCATGACTAAAAACCACTAACATTTATGATTTTTTCTACCTTTAAAGTTCAGGTTTTGTGGCCTGTGGGGACTCACTTAATAGTTTCATTAATCAAAAAGCACTGAAACTGCTATAATGTGACTTTACTAAAATGCATTTCTTTATATAAAAAATGATATAAGCAGGCTGGGCGCGGTGGCTCATGCCTAGAATCCCAGCACTTTGGGAGGCTGAGGCGGGTGGATCACGAGGTCAAGAGATCGAGGCCATCCTGGCCAACATGGTGAAACCCCGTCTCTACTAAAAATACAAAAAAATTAGCTGGGCGTGGTGGCGGGCACCTGTAGTCCCAGCTACTCGGGAGGCTGAGGCAGGAGAATTGCTTGAACCCAGGAGGCGGTGGCTCACCGCAGTGAGCCGAGGTCGCACCACTGCACTCCAGCCTGGTGCCTGGTGACAGAGTGAGACTCTGTCTAAAAAAAAAAAAAAAAAAAAGATATAAGCAAACTCAGATCTGTTGAATCCCCTGCAGTCCCTAGTTTTATTAATTTTAACAGTACTTACTTAAAAGTAAATTAACCACTTACTAAGGACTGAAAATACTTTACAGTGATTCCCCATAAAACTGAGTAGCTATTATAGGATTAGGTTCTAATATTTCAGGACAGACTATAGGGTTTCTTTTTCTTTTTTTTTTTTGAGACGGAGTTTTGCTCTTGTTGCCCAGGCTGGAGTGCAATGGCATGATCTCGGCTCACCACAACCTCCCCGTCCTGGGTTCAAGGGATTCTCCTGCCTCAGCCTCCCAAGTAGCTGGGATTACAGTTGCAGGCCACTACACCTGGCTAATTTTATATTTTTAGTAGAGACGGGGTTTCTCCATGTTGGTTAGGCTGGTCTTGAACTTCTGACCATGTGATTTGCCCACCGCAGTCTCCCAAAGTGCTGGGATTACAGGCATGAGCCACTGCGCCCGTTTCTAATGCTTAGACAGAAGTCACAGTGGTGGCCAAAGGAAAATGGATTAGTGATCCAAAAAGGAATTCATTCTGGTATCTCTGTGATCATAAACTTCATGTAAGTTACTCTTTTCCCCTGCTTCACTGTCCATTAGTGCTAAACCTTTCTCTATAATGATGAGCTAGAAATGGCAAAGCCCGAACTCTGACTTCTGCAAAACACACGATTAGTTAGCCTGAACTCTGACAGTCTTCTGGAAAACATAATTTATCTTTTAACTTTTTACAAATAGAACTTTGTATTTGCCACTACTGTAAGTCTGAACTTTAAATAGACTCTTAGACCAGTGTTTCATATCCATCGACTCATTCAACTTTGGCACCTGTTTCACCCCAGTTGCTTTTCCAGAACTATTACCTTCACCATGAAGCTCCATGAGTTTTCCCAATTCAAACTTGGGCTTCTTCAGCATTTTCACTTTTCTAACTAAGGCATCATGGAAAGGATAAATAGATTGGCAAGCCTTTTCTATGTTTTTTTCTAATGCTGTCTAGAATCAATTTATTGACCACTTCCTTCATGTCATTTGTCTGCACCTCTTGGCTCATTATTTCCATCATCTTCCTCTGGATTTGGTGGACCCGTTGGTACTGAACACAAGTAGTCTTCTGTATCTGATGTGTTTTTTAGTAAAACCAACACAGAACAGTTGAGGCAAATAACTGTTTTTTTTTACTTTGGTAGTTTTGAAATCGACATGAGCTTTGACCATGATATGCCATTTTTTGACCATGGAACACACTTTGTCACGAGTAAGATCCATGCCATGGAAGTTAGGCAGTTTTTGCCCTAAATATCTTTAGTAATCAGGTTGAGTTTTCTAACTGAGACTTCATGATTCTGCAAATCAGCAAGATTCAATTCAAACACATGACTCTTGAGGCTATTAGATGCAATTTGGTTCCTTGAGTCCTGGTAACTAGTGTCTTTCCAATATTTCTTCTATTGAACATAGCAGATATTTTTACATTATACCAATATTCCTTAGAAAATGGACCAATCATTTTCTTCTTGGATCCCTTTTTGCTGCCTTTTGTAAGGTGCTTGTTCTTGTCAACTGCCATAGTTCTATAGTAACAATTATTAAGACCTATTTTTTACAGAGATTTCAAAGAGGCATTGTGGGAGGAGGGTCACAAAAGAGTTTAAGAACATATCCTCTGTCTCAAAAAGCTGAAAAATCAAGTCTTAACTGTATATATCTGCTAGGACTGCCAGTGTGGCCAGTAAGGTCAAGACAAATGATTGTTTCAGATATATCAGAATTTTAAAAAACAAGCAAGATATGTTATCCTATAATTTAAAACATGTTGTAGCAACTAGAAAGTAAAATGTTCTTCTGAGGCAGCACAGTAAATCATGAGAAAGCAATATGCAATATGGTATGGAAACTTTTTTTTTTTTTTTTTGAAACAGGGTCTCGCTCTGTCACCCAGGCTGGGGTGCAGTGCCATGATCTCAGCTCACTGCAGCCCTGGCCTTCTAGGTGCAAGAGATCCTCCCACCTCAATTATCTTTAGCAGAAAATTATCTTTGGCAGAAAAACACCTATAAACTGAGCTTAAAAACTAATTTAAGCTACTCAGTAATCTAATAGAAACCCTCCCAAGTAGCTGGGACTATATGTGTAAGTCGCAACACCCAGGTAATTTTTATTAGTTTTTATATCTTTTGTTGAGACAAGGTTTCACCATGTTGTCCAAGCTGGTCTCAAACTCCTGAGCTCAAGCAATCTGCTCGCCTTGACGTCCCAAAGTGCTGGGATTATAGACGTTAGTCACCATGCCCAGCCTCTTCTTCCAATTTATACATTACCTTTGCCATGATATAAAAGGCACAAAGGAGGAGCTGATCCAAATGCCTATCTTTCATTAGATCAGGGCAGTGAACTAAAGTGAATTCAAAACACGTCCATATCTTCCTTCGCAACTCATTTGAAACATCCAGTTTTAGACATAGATCACGTAAGCGTACACTTGCCAAATGATAGACCTAAAATGGAAGGTAACATATTGATGCAAAATGCCAAGTAAATCATTTCTCAAAAAAATTTCTTTTTGAAATGGAGTCTTGCTCTTGTTGCCCAGGCTGGAGTGCAGTGGCACAATCTTGGTTCACTGCAACCTCTGCCTCCCAGGTTCGAGTGATTCTCCTGCCTCAACCTCCTGAGTAGCTGGGATTACAGGCACGCACCACCATGCCCAGCTAATTTTTTGTATTTTTAGTAGAGACGGGGTTTCACTATGGTGGCCAGGCTGGTCTTGAACTCCTGACCTCAGGCGATCCACCCGCCTTGGCCTCCCAAAATGCAGGGATTACAGGCATGAGCCACTGCGTCTGGCTTCAAATTTTTATGTCTTACCATGAACATGGGCTTCAGGCCAAGATTAAAAAACACACTGTTGATATACTAAACTAAATAACATTTCTGTTCTATAGGACTAGTTCACTGCTATGGCAGGAGGATATAGATTAAAGCAAAACTACTCAACATTCTTTTAAGATGTCATCTGTTACTCTATGCTGCCAACTATGTAAAGTAAGAAAAACTGAAATGTAGGATTTACCTGCATCACGACAAGTATGAATGCATAATTTTTCTTTCTTTTTTTTTTTTAAGGTGGATTATTGCTCTGTCACCCAGGCTGGAGTGCAATGGCACCATCTTGGCTCACTGCAAGCTCTACCTTCTGTGTTCAAGCAATTCTCCTGCCTCAGCCTCCCGAGTAACTGGGCTTATAGGTGCATGCCACCACTCCTGGCTAATTTTTGTATTTTTAATTGAGACAGGGTTTCATCATGTTGGCAAGGCTGGTCTTGAACTCTTGACCTCAAGTAATCCACCCACCTCAGCTTCCCAAAGTGTTGGGATTACAGGTGTGAGCCACTTTGCCTGGCTAAATTTTTCAAAGCTCAGAAGTCTGTCTATTCTCTTTGGGTTCAGGTAAAATTCCTAAGAGGCCTAACATGCCAAATAATAAATGTCTGACTCCAAAAGAGTCAGAAAGCAAAACCATTTAAAAAATTGCTCCTATATTCTATACTGTTTTTATGAGCACAATGGGAACAAAACAGGAATGTTAAAATGAATAAACACAAAGTTTTTTTTAAGCAATGTCAAAGTAAATTCAGTTCAATTCCCTGAGTCCTGAGGTTTTTATATATATTCTTTATATGAACTGATACTAATGCAAATGGCCCTAAGATCCTGCAAGATTGTTTTGTTATTTTAAGAAGTGATAACCCTGATGTGGTATTCCTAAACAAGACTATTCTGTTCAAATTCTTATTATTTTTGAGACACTGTCTCATTCTGTAGCCTAAGTTGGTAAGTTGGAGTGCAGTGGCATGATCTCGGCTCACTGCAACCTCTGCCTCCCAGGCTCAAGTGATTCTTGTGTCTCAGCCTGCCGGGAAGCTGGGACTACAGACACACGCCACTATGCCTGGCTTTTTTTTTTTTTTTTTTTTTTTTTTTTTTTTTAGTAGAGATGGGGTTTCACCATGTTGCTCAGGGTGGTCCCGAACTCCTGAGCTCAGAGGATCCACCCGCCTTGGCCTCCCAAAGTGCTGGGATTACAGGTATGAGCTAGTGTGTCCGGTCCAAATTATGTCTTTTAATGTCCAGAGGGAAAAAAGAGAGAGAGAAAGAAAGTTACCCCTTTCAGAAAATTATCTTTGGCAGAAAAACACCTACAAACTGAGCTTAAAAACTAATTTAAGCTACTCAGTAATCTAATATAAAGAGAGATAAATAGTTGACTCCAAAGTTACCAGTGATTTATTTTATAGCAGACAATTTTCTGCATCCTCTCCCCTTGTTTCTGGTCCAGCCATGCTGAGGAAACGGTAGGGTCAGAGCAGAGGGAAAGATGCTAGAACTTTATATTCATGAAAGGAGAAAATAAGAGATATAGTCCCGGCTAGAAGAATTTTAAAAATATGTAATTAACTAATACTTGGTAAAGTATCTCTTACAGAGCTGATCCAATGCTTACAGATACACGTATGCTGGGAAGGCTTTTGAGTCTAACAAAAAATTCACAGTGAATTCTATTTAGGCATAGAACACCAGCATCACATTGAGTTCAGCATAGATAATCATTATAATTTATTCAATGAATGGTTTTGAATTTATTATAGATTGAGACATTTCAGTTCCTTTTATAATATTTTCTAGCTTCTAATCTGTATGGAGTAGGTTATAATTAAATGAAAGGAAAAGTATATTGGATTCTAAAACAACACTCAAAGAATTCACCAAAAAAAGCCTTATTTCTGTCAAACTTAGATTAATTATCAAAGGCAGAAATTTACTATTTTGAAAATTAAAAATGGTAAGTGAATGGGGAAACCACTGTATTTTCTTTTTTTTTTGAGTCAAAGTCTCACTCTGTTGCCCAGGCTGAAGTGCAGTGGCATGATCTTGGCACACTGCAACCTCCGCCTCCCTGGTTCAAGTGATTCTCCTGCCTCAGCCTCCTGAATAGCTGGGATTACAGGCACATGCCACCAAGCCTGGCTAATTTTTTTTCTATTTTTAGTAGAGACAGGGTTTCACCATGTTGGCCAGACTGGTCTTGAACTCCTGAACTCAGGCAATCTGCCCACCTTGGCCTCCCAAAGTGCTGAGATTACAGGTGTGAGCCACCACGCCCAGCCTGTATTTTCAAGCTCTGTATTTTAAACAGTCCTTAGGCATACGTAGGGGTGGAGGGACAGAGGAGAGAAGCCAGTAAAGGTGATGAAAAGAGCAAGACTCTCTCTTAACCATCCTACCTGCCAATCAAAGCAGCTCTGCTTTTATATGTTTTGTTTATACTTCTGGAAACTATTTCATTCAAAGAAGAGGTTTCCCTACAAGATAAAATTCCTTGGAGAATCAGCTGCTCCAAAACCCACAATGTAATGAAAATAAATGAGCTATAACTGAAAGCAACAGAAGACAAAGAATGGTTGTAGAAGCTATAAATATGAGTTGACTTCCAGTGTCTGCCTCCTCTTCAACGTTAACAGAACTCTTGACATTTATACCCAGCTTCCTGTAATAAAGGCTATATGTGTCCCCTTGAAAATTCTGGCTGGGCATGGTGGCTCATACCTGTAATCCCAGCACCTTGGGAGGGTAAGGTGGACAGACTGCTTGAGCCCAGGAGTTTAAAACCAGCCTAAGCAACATAGCAAAATTAAAAAATTAGCTGGGCGTGGTAGCCTGTGCCTATAGTCCCAGCTACTCAGGAAGGCTGATATGGGAGGATCGCTAGAGCCTGGGAGGTTGAGGCTGCAGTAAGCCATGATCTTGCCACTGCACCCCAGCTTGGGTGACAGAGTAAGACACTGTCTCCAAAAAGGAAAAAAAAACCCACCAAATTCTAGAAGTGGCTATATGACTACTAAATGGAAAATAAACAGCACTGGTGTATGCAACTTCTAGGACAGGTTCTGAAGGTAAGGAGGCATGCTCTTTTTCTTCCTGCTGGCTAGAATGCAGCTATGGTATCTGGAAGGGAAGCAGTCATCATGGACTGAGTTAGAAATCTTATGTTGAGAATGGCCAAAAAAGCCTTGAAGGTACCTGGGTTCTTAATGATAGTGATAACCACAGCAGTCCCACACTACTTACACAGACTTTACATGAAAGATAAATTCTTTTCTTATTTAAGCTACTATTATTTTCAAACAGCAAAACCAAAATCTAAGAAATAAATAGATGATGCCCAATGTCAGAAAGCACGTTACAGGTACTTTGAAAGAAACAGGATTTGAATAAAAACAAAAAATAATCCTCACATTTTATCTTACTATAAAACGATCTAGGCCAGGCACGGTGGCTCATGCCTGTAATCCCAGCACTTTGGGAGGCTGAGGCGGGCAGATGATTTGAGGTCAGGAGTTTGAGACCAGCCTGGCCAACACTGGCCAAGTGTCTCTACTAAAAAATATACAAACTAGCTGGGCATGATGGCGCGTGCCTGTAATCCCAGCTACTAGGAAGGCTGAGGTAGGAGAATCACCTGAACTCAGGAGGGGGAGGTTGTAGTGAGCCAAGATTATGCAATGCACTTTAGGCTGGGAGACTGAGACTCTGTCTCACAAAAAAAAAAAAACAAAAAAAGAAACTATCTAATTCAGAGTGTCGGCTGAGACTTTCCATGATAGCAAGTGACAAAAGAATGGAGAAAAACATGATTGAGGAAGCATAAATTATGGAAGATTTATTTAGCACAGAGGAAAAAGGACATATAAAAAATTGTTATAAGAACAATTGGCTGGGCATGGTGACTCACACCTGTAATCCCAGAACTTTGGGAGGCTGATGTGTGAGGATCACTTGAGCCCAGGAGTTCAAGATGAGCCTGGGAAACACAGTGAGACTCCATGTCTACAAAAAATAAAAAATTAGCTGGATAGGTGGGGTGGTGCACGCCTGTGGTCCTACTACTCATGAGGCAGGAGGATCTCTTGAGCCTGGGAGGTAGACTGTGGTGAGCTATGATCGTGCCACTGATCTCTAGTCTGGACGATAAAACACTAAAACACTAAAAGAACACTAAAAGAACAATTAGTAGAGAAATACACTTAAATTTGCCTATAGTCCCAGCTACTCAGAGGATAAGGAAGGAGGATCACTTGAGCCCAGGAGTTTGGGGCTGTAGCATGCAATAACTGTGCTTGTGAATAGCCACTCTACTTCAACCTGGGCAACAGAATGGGCTAGCCAACCATCTAGTTGTGGGATGCATTGCAGTCATGTTTGGTTATAAATATCTGATTAATACGTCTATCTTATTAGAAGCTGATGATCAAAATGTGCTTCTAAGAGATAGGACAAACTGAAGTTATGTCTAAGGTCAACATTTTAGTCCCTTTTCATTAATATTAAAATAATTTAGGCATTATTAAGAACTGGTCATATGCTAATTTAAAAGGTAACACACTAAATTTACTTTATTTTTTATTTTTGGAGATGGGGTCTTACTCTGTTGCTCGGGCTGGAGTGTAGTGGCATCTTCTTAGTTCACTGCAGCCTCGAATTCATGAGTTCATGTGATCCTCCCTCTTCAGCTTCCAGAGTAGCTGGACTACAGGTATGTGCCACCATGCCCGGCTAATTTTTAATTTTTTGGTAAAGATTGGCTCTCGCTATGTTACCCAGTCTGCTTTGGAATTACAAGCCTCAGGAGATCCTCTTGCCTTGGCCTCTGAAAGTACTAAACTTAAAGGGATGAGCTACCATGACTGGCCTAGATTTATAATAAAAATTATGGGTCACAGCTGGGCATGGTGGCTCACGCCTGTAATCCCAGCACTCTGGGAGGTCGTGGTGGGTGGATCACCTGAGGTCAGGAGTTTGAGACCAGGCTGGCCAACATGATGAAACCACATTTCTACTAAAAATACAAAAATTAGCCTGGTGTGGTGGTGCACACCGGTCGTCCCAGCTACTTGGGAGGGTGAGGCAGGTGAATTGTTTGAACCTGGGAGATAGAGGCTGTAATGAGCCAAGATTGCATCACTGCACTCCAGCCTGGGTGACAGAGTAAGACTCTGTCTCAAAAAAAAAAAAAATAAAAATAAATAAATAAATAAAGATAGAAATAAAAGAAAGAAGAAAGAGGTTGGGTATGGTGACTCACACCAGTAATCCCAGTGCTTTGGGAGGTCAAAGAGGGAGGATCACTTGAGCCCAGGAGGTCGAGGTTACAGTGAGCCATGATTATCCACTGTACTGTAGCTTGGGTGACAGAGCAAGACCTTGTCTCTAAAAAGAAAAAACAATTAAAAAAAAATGTAGCCTTCCCACAGTATCCCACTCATCTTTAGAATGAGTCTTTGCTAATTCATCCACGGGATCCAAGATGTATTTGTCCCACAGTGAACTCTATTCCATAGCAACTAACACAATGGAGTTTAGAATTCCAGAGGCTGGCCAACTACTTAAAGTTATAGAAGAATACAAGCTGGCAAAAAACTAAGATCTGAAAACGAAATCAAATCCTGCGAGCCTGAGTCTAAACATAGCTTACCAAGATCATGATGTTCTCTTGAGAGGTCAAATGTATTTTTTTTTTGAGATGGAGTCTCGCTCTGTCACCAGGTTGGAGGGCAGTGGCGGATCTCGGCTCACTGCAACCTCTGCCTCCCAGATTCAAGCGATTCTTCTGCCTCAGCCTCCCAAGTAGCTGGGACTACAGGCAGGTGTCACCACGTACAGCTAATTTTTTGTATTTTTAGTAGAGATGGGGTTTCACTATGTTGGCCAGGATGGTCTCGATCTCTTGACCTCATGATCTCCCCACCTCGGCCTCCCAAAGTGCTGGGATTACAGGTATGAGCCACCACGCCCAGCCCAAATATATTTTTTAAATGGCTAAAGGTACATTACTTGATAGCAAAGCCAGATAAAGAAAGCCTAAGAAAACAATACAGACCACTATATTTTATGAATACTGGTGCAAAAATCCTCAACTAAATACTAGCAAAACAAATTCAACAGCATATGAAGAGGATTATTATACATCATGAACAAGTAGAATTTATTCTTAGAAGGAAGGATAATTTAACATAGGGAAATCAATCTGTGTAACACACCATATTAACAGAACAAAGAGAAAAAGACTATATAATCCTTTCAATACAGAGAAAACATTTGACAAAATTTAACACCCTTTTATAATAAAACTACTTAACAAGCTAGGAAGATAAGGAAACTACCTAAACATAATAAAGGATATACAGTCATCCTTTGGTATACGCAGGAGATTTGTTCCAGGAGCCCCTGCATATACCTCAATCTGTGCATACTCAAGTCCTGTATTTGGCCCTGTGGAACCCCCACGTACAAAAAGTTGGCCCTTGGCCAGGCACAGTGGCTAACCCCTGCAATCCCAGCACTTTGGGATGACAAGGAGGGAGGATCACCTAAGGTCAGGAGTTCAAGACCAGCCTGATTAATCTGGTGAAATTCTGTCTCTACAAAAACACAAAAATTAGCCGGGCATGGTGGTCTGTATCTGTAATCCCAGCTACTCGGGAGCCTGAGGCAGATGACTTGCTTGAACCTGGGAGGGGGGAGGTTGCAGTGAGCCAAGTTTGTGCCACTGCACTCCAGCCTGGATAACAGAGCAAGAGTTCATCTCCCCGCCAAAAAAAAAAAAAATGGCCCTTGTATACACAGGTTTCACATTCCTCAAATATTGTATTTTCATGCTGTGTTGGCTTAATAACATCTGTATATAAGTGGATTTTTACAGTGCAAAAACATGTTGTTCAAGGGTCAACTGTATATAAAAAAAACCACAGCTAACATCATACTCAAAAACTGAAAACCTGAAAGCTGTTCCTCTAAGATCAGGAGTAAAACAAGGATGTTTGCTTTCACCAATTTTATTCAACGTAGAACTGGAAATCCTAGCCAGAGCAATTAAGCAGGAAAAAGAAATTCAAACTGGAAAGAAAGACGTAAAATTATCTTTGTTCACAGATGACATGACCTTATATGTGGAAAACCCAAAAAACCTAAAGAATCCATAAAAACTAATAGAACTAATAAATAAATCAACAAAGCTGCAAAATAAAAAAATCAATATACCACCACCACCACTTGCGTTCCTTTATATTAATGAACAATCTAAAAAATGAAATTAAGAAAACAATTCCACTTACAATAGCATCAAAAATAATACAATACTTAGGAATAATCTTAAGCAAGGACTTGTCTTGCAAAAGACATATACTAAAAACTACAAAATGTTGCTGAAAGAAATTAAAGAAGACACAAATGAATGAAAAGACATCTTATGGTCATGGACTAGAAGACTTAATATTCTTAAGATGTCAACAATAGCCAATGCAATCTCTATATTCAATGCAATCTCTATCAAAATTCCAACAATGTTTTTGCAGAAAGAGAAAAACCCATCCTAAAATTCATATGGACTGTCAAGAAATCCTGAATAGCCGAAACAATCTTAAGAAAGGAAAACAAAGTTGGAGGTCTCACACCTCCTGATTTTAAAACTTATGACACAAAGCTATGGTTATCAAAACAGTGTGGTACTGAATGCAGACATACATATACACCTATGAATAGAATACAGAGCCCAGAATTAAACCCCCATATCTATGATCAAGTGACTTTTCAACAACGATTCTAAGCTCATTCAATGAGAAAGGACAGTCTTTTCAACAAATGGTGCTGGGAAAAATGGATATTCATGTGCAAAAGAATAACTTTAGACCCTTATCTAACACCACATTCAAAAATTAAAATGGGCTGGGGGTGGTGGCTCACAGCGGTAATCCCAGCACTTTGGGAGGCTGAGACAGGCAGATCGTTTAAACTCATGAGTTCCAGACCAGCCTGGGCAACATGATGAAACCCATCTCTACAAAAAAAATGCAAAAATAGGCTGGGCATGGTGGCTCACACCTGTAATCCCAGCACTTTGGCAGGCCAAGGTGGGTGTATCACCTGAGGTCAGTAGTTTGAAACTAGCCTGACCAGTATGGTGAAACCCCATCTCTACTAAAAATACAAAAATTAGCCAGGCGTGGTGGCATGAGCCTGTAGTCCCAGCTACTTGGGAGGCTGGGACAGGAGAATTTCTTGAACCGGGGAGGTAGAGGTTGCAGTGAGCTGAGATCACACCACTGCATTCCAGTCTGGGCGACAGAGTGAGACTCCATCTCAAAAAAAACCCAAAAAAAAAACAAAACAAAAAACTAGCTGGGCATGGTGGCACATGCCTGCAGTCCTAGCTACTTGGGGGGTTGAGGTGGGAGGATCATTTGAACACAGGAGGTGGAGGCTGCTGTGAGCTGTGACTGTGCCACTGCATTCTAGCCTGGGTGACAAAGTGAGACACTGTCTCAAAAAAAAAAAAAATAGCTATAATAGGCCGGGCACGGTGGTTCACACCTGTAATCCCAGCACTTTGGGAGGCCAAGGTGGTTGGATCACTAAGTCAGGAGTTCAAGAACAGCCTGGCCAAGATGCTGAAACCTCGTCTCTACTAAAACTACAAAAATTAGCTGGGTGCGGTGGCAGGTGCCTGTAATCCCAGCTACTCAGGAAGCTGAGGCAGGAGAATCGCCTGAACTTGGGCAGCAGAGGTTGCAGTGAGCCAAGATCGCGGCATTGCGTCCAGCCTAGGTGACAGAGTGAGACTCCATCTCAGAAAATAAATAAATAAATAAAAAACAGACACAATAAATTTAAGAGCTAATAACTATACAATTCTTAAATGAAAACATAGGGGAAAAGTGTCATAATACTGGATTTGGCAATGATTTCTTGTATATGACACCAAAGCACAGACAAAAAATAAAAAGAATAGATAAACTGACTTTATTAAAATTAAAAACTTTCATGTGTCAAGAATACTATCAACAGAATGAAAAGACAACCCATATAATAGGAGAAAATATTTGTAAATAGCATATTTTATAGGGGATTAATATCTAGAATACATAAAGAACTCCTACAATTCAACAACAAACCCCCAAAAAAATGTAATTAAAAAATGAGCAAAAGGCTCGAACAGACATTTCTACAATGAAGATATATGGATGGGCAAAAGCACATGAAAAGATACTCAACATCACTAATCATTAGGGAAATGAAAATTGAAACTATAGTAAGATGTCTCTTTACACTCACTGGATGGCCATTATCAAAAAAACAAATAAACCAGAAAACACCAAACGATGGCAAGGATGTGAAGAACTTACAACACTTGTGCCTTGCTGGTAGGAATGTAAAATGGTCCAGCCACTGTGGAAAATGGTATAATGGTTCCTCAGAAAATTAAATACTGAATTACTCTCCCATTTCTGAGAATACACCCAAAGGAATTGAAAGCTGAGACTTGAATAGATATTTGTTGCTATTTTTTTTTTCTTCTTACGGCAGGGCCTTGTTCTGTTGCCCAGGCTGGAGTGCAGTGGCGTGATCTCAACTCACTGTAGCCTCAACCTCCTGGGCTCAAGTGATCCTCCTACTTCAGCATCCAAAGTAGCCAGGACTATAGGCATATGCCACCACACCTGGCTAATTTTTTTTTTTTAATATTTTCAATTTTTTGTAGCGATCGGGTGTCACTGTGTTGCCCAGGGTGGTCTCAAACTCCTGGGTTCAAGTGATCTTCCTGCCTCAGCTTCACAAAGTGCTGGGATTACAGGTGTGAGCTACTACACCTGGTCTGAACAGACATCTGTACACAGATGTTCACAGCAGCATTATTCACAATAATCAAAAGGTATAAACAACCCAAATGCCCATCAACAGATGAATGAATAAACAAAATGTGGTATTAAAAAAAAGTATATTCATACAATGGAGTATTTTTTTATTTTGTTCTCTTTTCTCTTCTTTATACAATGGAATATTATTCAGCCTTGAAAAGAAAGGAAATTCTGGCACAAGCTATAATATGGATGAACCTACATGACATTATGCTAAGCTAGTCACAAAAAGAACAAATATCATATGATTTCACTCATGTGAGGAACCTAGAGTAGTCAAATTCACAGAAACAGAAAGTAGAAAAGTAGTTGCCAGAAGCTGGGGGAAGGGAGAAATGGGTACAGAGTTTCAGAATGGGAAGACAAAAAAGTTCTGGAGATGGATAGTAGTAATACTGAATAGCTGCACAACAATGTGAATGTATTTAATACAACTGAACTATACACTTAAAAATGGTTAAAATGATAAAATCGGTTATGTATATTAAAAAAAGGAGACCAAAGTCTGTCTCTGTTACTCAATCTTTCTTCCACTGATTAAATGAACTCTTTTTAAATGCTATAAAAACACATACCTTTCTGTAAAATAGTGCTAAGGACCCAGTTCTCTTTGGTTTGCTTATTCCAGTTGGATGTACCTCTTGTGCTTTAGTCAGATTGGTCTGTTTTGGAGAAGCACCAATTAATGAATGAGCAGTAAGTGATACAGGACTCTTGACTTTGGAATCTTGATTTGTATTCATGGAAATAGGTATCAGCATGATCTCGCCAGCATCATTTGCAACACCTGAATGTATAAGCATTATTAGAAATAATCTGCATATATTCTTGAAAAATTGTCAAGTACATATAGTTTGTCAATTATATATACATACATTTGTGTGTATTAGAAGGCTACAAAATAGTAATTCTAGGTTACGACTGAATTCTTTTTTTTTTTTTTTGAGACAGGGTCTCACTTGGTCACCCAGGATGAAGTGCAGTGGCGCCATCTCAGCTCATTGCAGCCTTGACCTCCTGGGCTCAAGTGATCCTCCCACCTCATGCCCCTCAAACAGCTGGGACTACAGGTGCAAGCCATCATGCCTGGCTATTTTTTTGTATATATTTTTTTAAGAGATGGAGTTTTGCCATGTTCCCCAGGTTGGTCTCGAACGCCTGAGCTCAAGCGGTCTGCCTGCCTCAGTCTCTCCAAGTGCTAGGATTGTAGGCATGAGCCACTGCACCCAGCCTTTTTTTTTTTTTTTTTTTGAGATGGAGCCTTGCTCTGTCGCCCAGGTAGGAGTGCAGTGGTATGATCTCGGCTCACTTGAACCTCTGCCTCTCAGGTTCAAGCGATTCTCCTGCCTCAGCCTCCCAAGTAGCTGGGACTACAGGCATGTGCCACCACACCCAGCTAAATTTTTTTGTATTTTTAGTAGAGACAGGGTTTCACCATGTTGGCCAGGCTGGTTTCAAACTCCTGACCTCATGTGATCTGCCCAGCTTCCCAAAGTGCTGGGATTACAGGTTTGAGCCACTGTGCCCGGCACCCCCCCTGATCCATTTTTTTTTTTTTTTTTTTTTTGAGACAAGGCCTTGCTCTGTTGTCCTGACTGGAAAACAGTGACATGATCATGGCTCACCACAGCCTCAAATTCCTGGGCTCAAGTGATTCTCCTGCCTCAGCCTCCTGAGTAGCTGGGACCACAGACACATATCACCATGCCCAGCTAATTTAATTTTTTTCTAGAGATAGGATATTACTATGTTGCCCAGTCTGGGTCTCAAACTCCTGGGCTAAAGTGATCCTCTTGCCTCAGTCTCTAAAAGTGCTGGGATTACACGTGTAAGCTACCATGCCCCGCACAGATCCTTATTTTCTATTTCTTCCCTGAAACAAGAATATTCTGTTTTGTTTTCATACTTTACATTTACTGAAAAGAAGCAAATTTTGTTCTTTATTTTGTATGTGACTGTGATGCGTTTATAGTTTAAATTTATTGAAAAAAAGCATTAAAATTTTTTTTAAGCACTTTAGATGTTAGTCAAAAAACAGAATTTTTGCTCAAACATACACATTGGAAAGCCCAGATAAGAAAATAAAAAGTAGCTCAGATCGAGACCTGGGCAACATGGTGAAACCCCATCTCTACCACAAATACAAAAAATTAGCTGGGAGTGGTGGCACTTGCCTGTGATCTCAGCTACTCAGGAGGCTGAGGTGGGAGGATCACTTGAGTCTGGGAGCAGAGGTTACAGTGAGCTGACATCATGCTGCTGCACTCCAACCTGGGTGACAGAGTAAGACCCTGTCTCAGAAAAAAAAAAGAAAAAGTAAAATAAGTCTAAACAAACAAATAGTAAATTTATATAATTTGAAAATTTAAAAAACACTATAGGTTTAAAACAAAAGAAAAGGTGGGGTACAGAGGATTTACAGGGCAGTGAAACTACTCTGTATGGAGCTATAGAGACAGATACATGTCATTATACATTCTCAAAATCAAACTATTCAACACCAAGAGTGAACTCTAACGTAAACTATGGGCTTTGGGTAATGTGTCAATGTGGGTTCATCAACTGTAACAAATGTAGCACTCTGGTGTGGGAAGCGGGGGAATATGAGAAATATCTGTACCTTCCTCTGAATTTTGCTGTGAATATACAACTGCTCTAAAAAAATCAAATCTATTAAAAAAAGAAAAAAGTATAGGTTCAAGAAAAAAATGAGTTAGGAAAAACCATGTGATCTAATCCAGTAAGACATTTCTTAAATTTTTATCCAACTTAGAAAAAATAGAAAACAAACGCATTAAAACACTACCATGTAATGGAACTGTAACTTTATGTCCTGCTGTTCCTGTTACTGGGGCTGTGGCCATTGTTAGAAGAGTCTGACCAGGTAAAACTGATATATTTTCAGCGGCAATGCTTGAAGAAGGAGCGATTTTCAATTTTGTTCCTTCTGTTATGATCTTGTCCATAAGCATTTCCTTTGCGGGGTCTTCGCCAAAGAGTCTTCTCTTAGCACTCCCTGCGGTAGGAGAACTGTAGCGTTCATGGACAGGAATTGGAGACAATGGTTGCACATCTAAAAATAAATAAATAAATACATTTAAAACAGAAATGTATTCTAAAATAATAAATTAGATTTACTCATTCACTCAATAAATTAGGTTTACTCATTCATAGTGAGTTACTATGCTGGGCACTAGCTAGACATGAATAACATGGCCTTTGCCCTCATGGAGTATGAAGTCTTCTGGGAGAAAGAGGCATAAAATAACTCATTACATATAAAATGTGAAGATTATGATCACTCATCTTCCTGGTTTCTCTGAACCTCTGCCTATATTAAAGGAGCAAAACATTAGCGGTTGAGAAGTAGAATGATAATAAGCACTAAATTTGAGTAGTAGTCCAATATCTCCCAATCTTACCTAGTAAAGAGCATCTGAGAAGAAGGGAAGAAAAGCAAAAATCAGTAATTTGAGTTGCAGTTTTGCCCCTTCGTGCATATTTGCACTCCAAGCAGCTTAAGACAATAGTTGTGGCTTTCTGATTTAATAGATATGGAATCATCTTTAATAAATTCATCAGAAGATATGAGTAAAGATGATATACATCTGCTTATCTTGCCTTAATCTGAGGATTGGCAGTAGTGTGTTGATCAGAAATAAAGTAAGGATTATGGATTTTGCCTCTCTTCCTATGCTATCCTTTCACAGGATCTGCTTTCCCTTCCTCCTCTACCAGCTGCAGGGGTTTTTCTAGCCCCTTACAACCCTCTACATCTTTTCTACATCTTTCCCACAATTCTTCCCCTCAACCTTACAGGTAGGTCAATAATATGCTTTTAAAGCAAAAGTATTTATTTATGAGATCGAGTCCCACTCTGTCACCCAGGCTGGAGTGCAGTGACACAATCTCGGCTTACTGTGACCTCCACCTCCTGGGTTCCAGCGATTCTCCTGCCTCAGCCTCCCAAATAGTTGAGACTACAGATGCACGCCACTATGGCTGGCTAATTTTTCTATTTTTAGTAGAGACGGGGTTTTGCCATGTTGGCCAGGTTGGTCTTGAACTGCTGACCTCGGCCCGCCTTGGCTGGGATTACAAGTGTGAGCCACTGTGCTCGGCCTTCATTATTTATTTTTACTAGGTAATTAGATAATCATGTAATCTATTTTCAAAACACGCTTAAAAGGTATTAAAATGACCCCTAGCAATGATTTAGAAGCTCTCTGTATTAGTGAGATGACTGGGGAAATAGTTATGGTTTAATAAAAATCTTTCCATAATTCTTGGGCTTATGAAAGTAGCTTCCACTGTCTTCAGTAAACAAGCGGAAATTTCTATAGTCGTTTCCATACTCCTTTACAAGAGTCCATCTTAATGTCTTATAACTAAGAAATCCACACGAGCCCTTGAATCTGACTAGGCATGTTCAAAGGTGACAATTCAATGGAAGACTCGAGATGAAGCCATAAAGTAGCTGCAAATCCCTTGAAATGATCTCTTCTTAGCACAGTACTAGAAAAGCTATGGTGGATATTCAATAAGAATGTAATGAATATATAAATGAAAAGTCGATCCAAATTTAGAAAGAAACATGACAATTTGCCAAGGTACAGAAAAAATGCTCACTTAGTTATAAATTATATGAGAGGAAGGTGGCAAGCATAGTTTAAACTATTCTTGGTAAGTTTTTTAAAAAGAAAATAGGCCAGGCATGGTGGCTCAAGCCTGTAATCCCAGCACTTTGGGATGCCGAGGCAGGCACATCACGAGGTTAGGAGATCAAGACCATCTTGGCCAACATGGTAAAACTCCGTCTCTACTAAAAATACAAAAAAATTAGCTGGGTGTGGTGATGCATGCCTGTAGTCCCAGCTGCTTGGGAGGCTGAGGCAGGAGAATTGCTTGAACTCAGGAGACAGAGATTGCAGTGAGCCGAGATTGAACCACTGCACTACAGCCTAGGCAACAGTGTGAGACTCTGTCTCAAAAAAAAAAGAAAAGCATTCTCAGTATTTCCAAAGTTTTAAATTACATTATACTAAATATTTTTACTGTTTTTTCATTTCTGTAAACATTAATAACTGACAGTAAGAAGAGATTTTTTTTTTTAACATTTTGACAAGATTGGTAAAGGTCAAAATGAAGTGAGCCTAACAGACTCCATCTTAAATGTGAGCCTGACCAACTCCATCTTAGCCTCACCTTCCCCACCAGTCCCCCTTCGGGTACATAGCTGGGTCACACTGTACCCAGGACCTTGTAACCATTCTAACAACATCCTGCTTGGCAATTCCCCCGGCTATTGTGATTACCCCCTCTTAGCAACCAACAATCATGAGAACCATTTACCTCCTGGTAACCAGCTCCCACTTCTAACTTGCTTGTTTTGCTTCTGTAAAATTCAGCTAGCCTCCCCCCTCCCCTCCCTAAAAATGGGTATAAAAGACTTTACCTCCCCTTCATCAGGGCCGAGAGGTTTTTGAGTGTGAGCTGACTCTCGGTTGCCGGCAATAAAGGACTCTCAATTGAAACACAGAGTGTGGCACTTTCCTTCTAACTTGCTTGGGTATAACAAAAAAACAATGATAATTATTTCCACTGATTAAAATTACTTAGTATTCACATCTTGTGCAATCTTGTTTTTTTTTTTTTTTTTTGGAGATAAGAGTCTCACTCTGTTGCCCAGGCTGGAGTGCAGTGGTGTGATCTCGGCTCTCTGCAACCTCTGCCTCCTGGGTTCAGGGTTCAAGCAACTGTCCTGCCTCAGCCTCCCAAGTAGCTGGGACTACAGGCATGCACCACCATGCCCAGCTAATTTTTTGTATTTTTAGTAAAGATAGGGTTTCACTGTGTTGCCCAGGCTGGTCTTAAACTCCTGAGCTCAGGCAATTCGGCCTCCCAAAGTGCCAGGATTACAGGCATACGGGAGTGAGCCACCACACCTGGTCTTTTTTTTTTTTTTTTTTCTTGAGATAGAGTCTTGCTCTGTTGCCCAGGCTGGAGTGCAGTGGTGCAATCTCGGCTCACTGCAACCTCCACCTCTCAGGTTCAAGCAATTCTCCTGCCTCAGCCTTCCAAGTAGCTGGGATTACAGGTGCCCACCACCATGCCCAGCTAATTTTTATATTTTTAGTAGAGATGGGGTTTCACCATGTTGGCCAGTCTGGTCTTCGAACTCCTGACCTCAGGTGATCCCCCCTGCCTCGGCCTCCCAGAGTGCTGGGATTACAGGCATAAGTCACCGTGCCTGGCCTGCAATCGCTTTTATGATCCTGCATTGCATGTAAAGCAAAGATTGCAGACAGACAGACAAACACACATACACAATCACACAGACTCCAAAAATGGGTGTACCGTACTATGTAACCTGAATACTTGTTCATCTAATATTTGTTAAGGGATACTATGTGGTCAGGAGATTTTAACTGATTTTTTAAAACCCAAGAGCTGTATAACCCACAAGATGCACACATCAGCTTGCTACATCACGAGAGAAAATAAGGAAGAATGAACTAAAATCTTTCCATTGGTAAGTCTCAAAATGAACTATTTTAAGAGTATAAATAAATAGTTTATTAGATGAACTTAAGCATTCCAAAGAGAGTAAGAATTCTGTTTCGCTTTAAATGTTTTTCTACAGAGACATACACAGGCAAAGAATATAAATTTGAGAAATTTGGAAAAGTATGTATTTAGCTTAGTGATATACTTTGGCCGTGTCCCCACCCAAATCTCATCTTAAATTGTAGTTCCCATAATTCCCATGTGTCGTGGGAGGTAATTGAATCATGGGGGCAGATCTTTCCCATGCTGTTCTCCAGATATTGAATAAGTCCCATGAGATCTCGTGGTTTTATAAAGGGGTTCTCCTGCACAAGCTCTTTGCCTGCTGTCATGTAAGACTTGCCTTTGCTCTTCCTTTGCCTTCCACCATAATTGTGAGGCCTCCCCAGCCATTTGGAACTGTGAGTAAATTAAACCTCTTTCCTTCATAAATTACCCAGCTTTGGGTGTGTCTTTATTAGCAGTGCCAGAACAGATTAATACACTTATCATTTTTTTTCTTTCTTCTTTTTCTTTTTTTCTGGGGGAAAATGGGGGGTGGGGTCTCACTATTTTGCCCAGGCTGGGCTCCAACACACAATCCTTAATCCTCCTGCCTCAGCCTCCTGAGTAGCTAGGACTACAAAAAGATGCCATCATGCCTGCCTTTAGCTTATTTAAACAGTTTCCCATTAGCATTCAGGAAAGATTACATACATTTATTAAATAAACTACATTTAAAATTCTATTAATATAGTACACACTATAGTATATAATATATATATATATAATAGTGTATAATATAGTATACAATGAGCTACACAGGGGTGCTAGCACAAGCATCAAGCTCCTTTTCAAATCCTGATAAAAAAATATGATTTCTGAATAATATACTCACAAGACTTAAAATTTTCTCTCAAAAAAAAAAAAAAAAAAGACCTTTGTTACTTTTTTGTTACTCTCCCAATGTTGAACCTACCTCTTCGAAGACTCCCACTGTCAGTTCGAACTTCCTTGACTCTTGGATGCACTAGAGGAGACGCTGGCATCATGGGAAGATGTCCCTGTACATTTCCTCCATTTCCTGTTTCAAAGTTATTTGGGAATATAACCTGTAGAAAACAAAAACCCTCTGCTTTATATACAGATAAACTCACTGACTAAAACTTAGAAAAAAACATTTTCCTTTTTTTTGAGATGCAGTCTCAGTCTGTCACCCAGGCTAGAGTGCAGTGGCACAATCTTGGCTCACTGCAACCTCTACCCACTAGGTTCGAGTGATTCTCCTGCCTCGGTGTTCCAAGTAGCTGGGATTACAGGCGCCTGCCATCATGCCCAGCTAATTTTTAAATTTTTAGTAGAGACAGGGTTTTGTCACATTGGCCAGGCTGGTCTTGAACTCCTGACCTCAGGTGATCCACCCACCTCAGTCTCCCAAAGTGCTAGGATTAGAGGCGTGAGCTACTGCGCCTCATCAAAAAAATGTTTTCTGAACTTTTTTTTTACTATTTTATTTCCCTTTCTCATGTCTCGCAAAATACAACTTGGATAAAGTGCTCAAGTGATAATGTTAACAAACTTATAAAAAGAGTTCATTTCTTTAAACCTTATAATTCATACAGGTAAGTTACCGACCACTAGAACTAAACCTGTGAGGTAGGCAGTGTAATTCTCCATTTAGGGATGTGAAAATTGAGGATCTGAATGTGAAATTTGCCAAAGGTCACACAACTACTAAGTTATAGAGCAACGGCTTCAATACTGATCCTGCTTAAAATTCATAGTTTTTTTTTAACTTGAAGGAGTTCAAAGTTTTTCAATGGAAATAAACTGATGAATACTGAAGAGTACACAATAAATTACAGTCTTCTGCAAAAGACCAAAGAAGAATGGAAGAGAGATTTCAAGAAACCATCTTCTTTTCCATTCTTCCTGGCCTTGGACAGTTCTAGCAGTTTGGGATTAGGGAAAAATTCAAGAAGATTAAGGAAGTACATAAGGAGACAAAAAACAAAAAAGAATCAAAAAATAGGAGTTACAAAAGAATAACAGAAATAGGGAAAAAGAAAACCACCTCAATTTCTCACATGATACTACTATTAAAAATGTAATTTCGGCACAACTTTGGGCACATATTTTTTACTTTTAATTAATTAATTGGTTCACTTATTTATTTTTAAGACAGAGTCTCACTCTGTTGCCCAGGCTGGAGTGCAGTGGCGCAGTCTCAGCTCACTGTAATCTCTGCCTCCCGGGTTCAAGCAATTCTCCTGCCTCAGCCTCCCAAATAGCTGGGATTACAGGCGTGTGCCACCAAACCCAGCTAATTTTTTGTGTTTTTAATAGAGAAGGGGTTTCACCATGTTGGCCAGCCTGATCTCGTACTCCTGACCTCAGGCAATCCACCCGTCTTGGCCTCTCAAAGTGCTGGGATTATAGGTGTGAGCCACCGAGCCTGGCCTCTATTTTTCATTAAATTCTAAATACCATGAATGAAAAGTGTTCAATCTTTACACAGATATTAGAAAATTTTTAAATCAGTTTAATAGTTTCTTAGACATGACACCAAAAAGCACAAGCAAAAGAAAAAATATCTAAATTGGACACCATCAAAATTAAAAATTTTTGCATTCCAAAGACACCATCAAGAAAGTGAAAAGACAACCTAGAAAATGGGAGAAAAGTTTTGCAAGTCATTTATTTGACAAGGGATTTGTATCTAGAATATATGAAGAACTCCTATAACTCAATAATAAAAAGACAATTAAAAAATGGGCAAAAGATCTGAATGAACATTTCTCCAAAGACACACAAACAGCTTACAAGCACCTAAAAAGATGTTGATCATCATTAGCCACCAGGGAAATGCAAACCAAAACCACAATGAGATATTACTTCACACCTACTCGAATGGCTAGAATTAACAAGGCAGATAATAACAAGCATTTGCAAGGATATAAAGAAATTGGAATCTTTCTACATTGTCGCTGGGAACAATAAAATCGTGCAGCCACTTTAAAAACAGTCTGCCAGTTTCCCAAAAGCTTAAACAGAGTTACCATATGAACCTGCAATTCCACTCCAAGGAAAATGAAAACATATGTTTACACAAAAACTTGCACCTGAATGCTCACAGCAGCATCATTCATAATAGCCAAAGGGGGTTAGGTACGGTGGCTCATGCCTATAATTTAGCACTTTGGGAAACTGAGGTGGGAGTAGTGCTTGAGCCCAGGAATTCAAAACTAGCCTGGGCAACATAGGGAGATCCCATTTCTACAAAAACCACAAAAATTAGCCAGGTGTGGTGGTGTAGGAAGCTGAGAGGAGAAGATCACTTGTGCCTCATAGGTCAAGGCTACAGTGAGCCGTGACGGCGTCACTGCACTCCAGCCTGGGTGACAGAGTGAGAACCTGTCTCAAAAAAAAAAAAAAAAAAAAAGTCAAAAGGTGGAAACAACTCAAATGTTTATCAACTGATGAATCAATAAATAAAATGTAGCATCCACACAATGGAATATTACTTGGCAAAAAAAGGAAATGAGCCAGATGTGGTGACTCACACTCACAATTCCAGCACTCTGGGAGGCCAAGACAAGAGGATTGCTTGAGCTCAGGGGTTTGAGATCACCCTGTGCAACATGGCAAGACCCTGTCTCTACACACAAAAAAACAAAAAACAACAACAACAAAAAAAATTAGCTGGGTGTGGGTGTGGTGGTAGGTGCCTGTGGTCTTAGCTACTTGGGAGAATAAGGCAGAAGGACCGCTTGGGCCCAGGAAGTTGAGGGTGCAGTCAGTGAGCCACGTTTGCGCCACTGCACACCAGCCTGGGCAACAGAGTGAAACCCTGACTTTAAAAAAAAGAGGAAATGAAATGCTGATACATTCTACAACATAGATGAACCTTAAAAACATTATGATGAGTGACAGAAGCCCAGTCACAAGGGACTACATTTTTATGATTCCATTTATATGAAATGTCCACAACAGGCAAATTTATGGAAACAGAAGGCAGATCAGTGGTTACTTAGAGCCAGGGAGAAGATATGGGGGTAGGGAAGTGATAGGCCAAGGATGTAGGTTTCTTACTGAAGTGATGAATATATTCTAAAATTGTGGTTATGGCTGCACCTATCTATTTATATACTAAAGCCACTGAACTGTACACTTAAAATGGGTGAACTGTATGGTATATGAATTATCTCTCAATAAAGCTGTTATTTTTTAATAACAGGATTATCAGCCTTGCCCAGACTCACTTCTTCACAGGTAGGAACTTTGTTTGTAGAAACCTGGAGAGCCTCCCACAGTGCAGAATTGTGACTCCATGCTAAACTCTCCAAAATCTGTTCTTCAATGCTGTTCAGGTGTTTCACCATGTCCCTTGAGAGCCCCTCTTCTGAGCGGATCACCACCTCAATAACCTGCAGAGGAGAAAATTGAGAAGGCAATGTGGTTTCAAGCAGTTAGTTCTAGTCTGGACTTACATGTAGGACTAGCTGTGGCCTTCTTCTTCTTCTTCTTTTTTTTTTTTTGAGATGGAGCTTCCCTCTGTTGCCCAGGTTGAAGTGCAGTGGTGTGTTCTCGGCTCACTGCAACCTCTGCCTTCCAGGTTCAAGCAATTCTCCTGCCTCAACCTCCCAAGTAGCTGGGATTACAGGAGCCCATCACCACACCCAGCTAATTTTTGTAGTTTTAGTAGAGACAGGGTTTCACCATGTTAGCCAGGCAGGTCTCAAACTCCTGACCTCAGGTGATCTACCCACCTGTCTCCAAAATTGCTGGGATTATAGGCGTGAACCACCATGCCTGGCCGCTGTGGCCTTAAATTCTGTGGCACAGAACCAAAGTCATCGTTGAACCATAATTCTGTGGCTTACTAACATCTTCTAATTTACAAAGGAGCTTTTAGGGTCTTTAAAATATTGTCACATACATTTCTTTTTCAGGTTTTATTTTATAAATGAAAAATTGAGGCAATGACAGGTGGAAACTGGTCAACAGCCCAACAGTGGGAGAAGTCAGGTCCTGGTTTCCAAGTCTAGTTCTATTTTGAATGTACTGCTCCTTTCCAGACTATTTATCTCACTAACTCAAAATAACAGAATGAATAAACTATTTAAAGTGACTTTGCTTATATACAGTATAACTACTTTAATAAGGGAAATATCTAGAATAAAGTTTATATACACAGAAATACCAACTGTAATATAATTGTTAATAATTTTTAGATTATGATGTAGGACTTTAATATTCACATTTATGTTTATTTTATGATTTTCTTCAATGAGCACATATCATTTATGTGGTTTAAAAAAATAAAGGCATTTGGCTTCTTGAATAAAATAAGAATGTTACAAATAAAAACAAATTACTATGCCACAAATAACTTTTGCCATTAGGCAAAACTAAATTTTTCCTAATGGTAAAAGTTAAATATACACATTAACATTAAAGTAAGTATATAAAATCACTTCTCCCTAAGAAACCTAAAAATACTTTAAATCACACTCAACAATTCACACAGATAAGCTTTCCAACGATCTGCATTTTCTACAACTTTAACTCAGGCATACTTTAGATATAAAAATTTAACTCTTGAAACCAATTTTTCTATCACCAGTAGTTTGAAAAGTAGCCTAGATGCCTAATATTAACTAAATCATACCAAGAAGCATAACAGTAGCATTAGTCTTCAATTCAGATACTAAGTAACATTAAACGTTATCGACTGTGATGACTAAATGTTATTAAGGGTGATGTAGTTCAATAGCTGTGACCTCTGTTTTATTTTGAAAAGGTTAATACAAATAATTCTAGCAAGAAAAACAAAGGTAAGTAAGATTCATTCATAAATATGGAAAATTTGAAGTTAAAACTACTAGTTCCAAGTCACATTTTGAAGTCCACAATAAAAAAGGAACTGAAGCTATAAGACTGACTTCATTTACTGACACTCTCACTCTCTCTCTTTTTTGTTTGAAACAGGGTCTTGCTCAGGTGCCCAGGCTGGAGTGTGGTGGCACAATCATAGCTCACTGTAACCTCAAACTCCTGGATTCAAGCCATCCTCCAGCCTCAGTTTCCCAAAGTGCTGGGATTACAGGTGTGAGCCACTGCATGCTCAACCCTCTCTTGTGTTCTTGATTTCATCCAAAAGGAATATTTATTTTCTTTTCTTTGAGATGAAATTTTGCTCTTGTTGCCCAGGGTGGAGTACAATGGTATGGTCTCCACTCACTGCAAACCTCCACCTCCCAGGTTCAAGCAATTCTCCTGCCTCAGCCTCCCAAGTAGCTGAGATTACAGGTGCCTGCCACCATGCCCAGCTAATTTTTTCGTATTTTTAGTAGAGACAAGAGTTTCACCATGTTGACCAGGCTGGTCTTGAACTCTTAACCTCAGTGATCCTTGTGCCTCGTCCTCCCAAAGTGCTAGGATTACAGGTGTGAGCCACCATGCCCAGCCAGGAATATATATTTTCAGAACACATTTGGAAACATTTTCCAGATATCACAACAGTGTTTTTCTTCAACACTAAGAAAAATACAATGTTTCTGTGAGAGACACCATAACAGAACTTTGTTTTCATCTTACCTTATAAAAGTAAATGGTTGCAAGTTGAGAATTTCAATAATCCAAGGAAAAGTACGAGGTGAGCTATAGGCAAAGAGCACAATTTCCAAACAACAAGCCATCAAGGAATGATGAAATATATCTTGCTCTAAAAGAACCTGGGGGAAGAGAAAGACCACAGTTTAATATTTTTCAGCAATTTCAGTCTTTGCCATTCTATAAAGAAAACTATAGAAACAAGAAAAAATAACTTGTGCAAATTATATTATGCTAGATTACTGGAGATAAAAATTTGAGTTCTCAAACTGCTAAAGTTTTCCTATAATACCTAATCTTGCTCAGTGGTAGGTCATAAATGAGATGTACATAACAATCTGCTTTGAAATCTGAACAAATAATAAAAGTAAATATTCCCATCAAGAGAAAAGCATTAGAATTGGTTTTTTTTTCTTAATGACAGTTAATTGTTTTGTCAACATAAGTTTATTTATCAAAACACAGAAAGGTAATATGCCACAGTTTAGACAAAAATGTTCAGAGGACATTTCACTGAGAATATAAAAATCCTACTTTACTACTAAGTTTAATATAAGTTTTTCAGTTTTAAAAATGGTGTTTGCTGTCTTCTTTCTTTCAAGTATCACCCCAGATTGGCCAGGTGCAGTGGCTCACACCTGTAAACCCAGAACTTTTGGAGGCCGAGGTAGGCGGACTGCTTAATGTCAGGAGTTCAAGACCAGCAACGTGGTGAAATCCTGTCTCTACTAAAAATACAAAAATTAGCTGGGTGTGGTGACGCATGCCTGTAATCCCAGCTATTCAGGAGGCTGAGGAGTGTGAACCACTTAAACTTGGGAGGCAGAGGTTGCAGTGAGCCAAGATCACACCACTGCATCCCAGACTGGGTGACAGAGCGAGACTCAGTCTCAAAAAAACCAACCAAACAAACAAAAAAACCCAAAACCAAGTATCACCCCAAATCAAGAGAGGATGAGAAACAGAACTCCATCATCAGTAAAACTAAGCATCATCTGTAACTGTAAACCACAATATATGAAGGATGACAGATCATTCAGCAGAAGGGACAATGGTCAAGCATAAGGACCTGCAGAGAGAGAAGACAAATGAATCTGCTCTAAATACACAGCAACTGAGGACACAGGCAGAACGGGAAGTGGGGGTGAGGCAGTGGATGGGTGATCTGAAAGTCTTAGGATCCTCAGGTCCCTGCACAACCCCTATTCTTTCTGCACAGGAATCTACAGAATTATTCTCTAGAGAAATTGAACTAGAGACTCAGAGGTAAAGAACACTAGGCACAGGAAAGACTAGGGTTTTGGGTGAGTCTGCAGATTGAACCTCGAGACCAAATTTCCCTTCCTTCTTCTGATCCACAACACCAACAGTCAGGCAAGAGATTTACAAATGTGTCTCTGGAGGAACTGAGATATTCCAGGAAAGTCTTATGGGTACCAGCAGGTAAGAGTCTCTAATATACTAAGTGATCACCTGAGGTCAATGGATTTTTATTTCTACTCTTGAAATAAAAGAGTTTTGAAACAAATTTTTACTGCTTCATTCACAGAGCTTTGAAAATAAGTTTTTAGTGCCTCACATATAAGTGAACAACCAAGAATTACCCGACATTTGAGGAAAACCTCTTAACTGAAAAACATACGTCAAAACAAACAGAAAAGCGAGGTGTACCAGCATGCACCTGTAGTCCCAGCTACTTGGGAAGCTGAGGCAGGAGGATCACTTGAACCCAGGAGTTTGAGACCAGCCTAGGAAACACAGCAAGACACCATTTTATTAAAAAAAAAAAAAAAAAAAAAAACAGCCAGGCACAATGGCTCACGCCTGTAATCCCAACACTTTAGGAGGCTGAGGTAGGCAGATTACCTGAGTTCAAAACCAGCCTGGCCAACATGGTGAAACCCCGTCTCTACCAAAAAATATAAAAATTAGCCGGGTTTGGTGGCACATGCCTGTAATCCCAGCTACTCAGGAGGCTGAGGCAGGAGAATCATTTGAGCCCAGGAGACAGAGGCTGCACTGAGCTGAGATCATACCACTGTACTGGGAGACAGAGTGAGGTTCTGTCTCCCACCCCCAGCTCCCCCACACACAAATTAAAGATTTGCCATCTGCAAAAGCACATTTTTGTGAAAACTCTTACAGGGAAGACCATCACCCTCAAGGTTGAACCCTTGGATATGACAGAAAGTGTAAAGGCTGAGATCCAGCATAAGGAAGAAATTCCTCCTGATCAGCAAAGACTGATCTTTGCTGGCAAGCAACTGGAAGACGGACGTACTTTGTCTGACTACAACATTCAAAAGGAGTCTACTCTCCATCTTGTGTTGAGACTTCCTGGTGGTGCTAAGAAAAAGAAGAAGTCTTACACCACTCCCAAGAAGAATAAGCACGAGAGAAAGAGGTTCAGCTGGCTGTCCTAAATATAAAGTGGATGAGAATGGCAAAATTAGTCGCCTTCGTTGAGAATATCCTTCTGATGAATGTGGTGCTGCAGTGTTTATGACAAGCCACTTTAACAGACATTATTGTGACAAATGTGGTCTGATTTACTGCTTCAACAAACCAGAAGACAAGTAAGTGTGTATGAGTTAATAAAAGACATGAACTAACATTAAAAAAAAATTTTTTTTAAATCCTGGGATTATAGGTGTGAGCCACCACACCCAGCCGTTTTCTCTCTTTTTAAAAAATATTTTTAATTAGAGCTGGGCATGAGAGGCTGAGGCAGGAGAATCACTTGAACCTGGGAGGTGGAGGTTGCAGTGAGCTGAGATTGCACCACTGCACTACAGCCTGGGCAACAAGAGCAAAACTCTGTCTCAAAAAAAAAAAAAAGAAAAGAAAAAAGAAAGAAAAGAGAGAGAGAGAGAAATGAGGAAAAATTCAGGAGAAACAGAGATGAAGCAGGCAAGATAAGAAAACTTCAAGTAAATCTAAATTAATAACTTTAGAGAAGAAAGAGAAATGAAAATATAGTTGAAATTAAAAGTTCATTGGGACTAGATGAAAAGTTTGGCCGGGCGCGGTGGCTCACGCCTGTAATCCAAGCACTTTGGAGGCCAAGGTGGGCGGATCACCTGAGGTCAGGAGTTCAAGACCAGCCTGACCAACATGGTGAAACCCCGTCTATGGAAAAAAAAAAAAAAAAGAAAAGTTGAGTAAATATCTTTAAAAGTAGAATAAGGCTGGCACAATGGGAGGCCGAGGCAGGTGGATCATCTGAGGTCAGGAGTTTAAGACCAGCCTGGAGACTGGCCAACATGGTGAAACCCCATCTCTACTAAAAAATACAAAAAAATTAGCCAGGCGTGGTGGCAGGCACCTGTAATCCCAGCTACTCGGGAGGCTGAGGCAGAGAGTTGCTTGAACTTGGGAGGTGGAGGTTGCAATGAGCTGAGATCATGCCATTGCACTCCAGCCTGGGTGACAAAACTAAGACTCCATCTCAAAAAAAAAAAAAAAAAAAAAAAGTAGAATAAAAGAGATTTAAAAAATGAAAACTAAGAGAAGGAATTCAGAAGGTCAATTCAGAAGGTCCATCATCTGAAAAATAAAAGTTCCAGAAAGATAAATCAGTGGGCCATACATCGTCTAAGAAATAACACAATAAAATGACTAAGAACTGCAGGACACATAAATTTCTAGACTAAATGGGCAACTCAGTGGGAATGACAAACACATGAATTAAAAAAACACATAAGACATATTTTTTATAAATTTAAGAACATCAGTGATAAAAGAAAGATACTGAAATACTCCAGAAACAAAAAACAGGTCACATAGTACTAAATGGGAATGAGAATGTCACTGGACTTCTCATTAGTAACACTGCAATCTATAATAGAAAATAATGCACCGATGTCTTCAAAATCATAAAGGAAAATAATTGTCAATCAAGAATTCTTTTCTTTTTTTAAATTAATGTTTTGTTTTCAGGGATGGAGTTTTAATATGTTGCCTAGGTTGGAGTACAGTAGCTATTCACAGTACAATCATTCTACACAGTATACATACAGTACACAGTGTACTACAACCTCAAACTCCTGGGCTCCAGCAATCCTCTTGCCTCTGCCTCTCACCAATCTTGCTTTTTTTTTTCCCTGAGATGAAGTTTCGCTCTTGTTGCCCAGGCTGGAGTGCAATGGCACGATGTTGGCTAATTGCAACCTCTGCCTCCTGGGTTCAAACGATCCTGCCTCAGCCTCTCCCAAGTAGCTGGGATTACAGGCATGTGCCACCATGCCTAATTTCGTAATTTTTAGTAAAGATAGGGTTTCACCATGTTGGTCAGGCTGGTCTGGAATTCCTGACCTAAGGTGATCCACCTGCCAAGGCCTCCTTAAGTGCTGGGATTACAGGTGTGAACCACCGCACCTGGCCTCTCCCACCAGTCTTGAATTCTGTACACATACAACTATCAAACAATTGTGAGTCTAAAATAAAAGGACTTACGCAGAATCTTTAAAAAGGGACTTTAGGTGAGGTAAGGTTTCTATACTTAAATTGGTAAAATGGCTATACAAAACATCTATACAAAAAAAATCTTTACAAGGCTCTAAAAAATGTTCAAGTAACCCACAAGAAGGCAGGAAAAAGAAAACAAAAAAGAGTGAGAACAAACAGAAAAACAAAAATAAAATGGCAGACTTAAACTCTAACATAACAATTACTAAATGTAAGTCATCTAAATTTACTAATTAAATGACAGAGATTAGCACAGTAGATTAGGAAAAAAAAAACAACCATTACTCAACTACATATTGACTATAAGAAATTCAACAGTCACTTGAAAAAGGATGGAAAAAGATACATCGTGCAAATATTAATCAAAAGAAGGTAGGAGTGGCTATACATAAACATCAGGTAGATTCAGAGCAAAGAATTACCAGAGACACAGAGGAACATTTTATTTATTTATTTTATTTTAATTTTTTGAGATGGAGTCTCACTTGGTTGCCCAGGCTGGAGGGCAGTGGTGAGATCTCAGCTCACCACAACCTCCGCCTCCTGGGTTTAAGCAATTCTCCTGCCTCAGCCTCCTGAGTAGCTGGGACTACAGGCATGCACCACCATGCCTTGCTAAATTTTGTATTTTTAGTAGAGACGGAGTTTCACTATGTTGGCCAGGCTTGTCTTGAACTCCTGATCTCGTGATCCACCCGCCTTGGCCTTCCAAAGTGCAGGGATTACAGGCGTGAGCCACTGCGATCGGCCTTATTTATTTATTTATTTTGAAGTGCAGTCTTGCTCTGTCTTCCAGGCTGGAATGCAGTGGTGTGATCTCGGCTTACTGCAACCTCTGCCTTCCCAGCTCAAGCACTTCTCCTGCCTCAGCCTCTGGAGTAGCTGGAATTACAGGTGCCTGCCACCACACCTGGCTAATTTTTGTTTTATTTATTTATTTTATTTTTTTGAGACGCAGTCTCACTCTGTTGCCAGGCTGGAGTGTACTGGTGTGATCTTGGCTCACTGCAACCTCCGCCTCCTAGGTTCAAGCAATTCTCCTGTCTCAGTGTCCTGAGTATCCGGGACTATGAGCGTGTGCCACTATACCCGGCTAATTTTTGTATTTTTAGTTGAGACAGGGTTTCACCATGTTGGTCAGGCTCGTCTCGAACTCCTGACCTCAGGTGATCCACCTGCCACAGCCTCCCAAAGTGCTGGGATTAGAGATGTGAACCACCACACCTGGCCTTCTGTATTTTTAGTAGAGATGGTGTTTCACCATGTTGACCAGGCTGGTCTTGAACTCCTGACCTTAGGTGATCCACCTGCCTCGGTCTCCCAAAGTGCTGGGATTACAGTTTGAGCCACTGGGCCTGGCCAGAGAGGAACACTTTATAATGATTAAAGAGTCAATTCATCAAGAAGACAGAGAGCAATCCTAAATGTGTAAGCATCAAACAGCAGAGTTTCAAAATACGTGGAGAAAAGCTGATAGACTTGAAAGAAGCAGACAAATCTACAGTTATACATGGACACTTCAACATCCTGTCAACAACAGATATAACAACTAGACAGGAAATCATCAAGAATATAAAATAACAACATCAACCAACAAGATATAATTGACATTTACAGAATGCTCCATCCTTCAATAGCAGAATACAGCAGGTCCTTGAATAACATTTTACTCAACATCATTTTGTTCTAACAATGAAAAATAATGGATTCCCTGCTGGGGCCACTGAATGAAATGTGCACATTCTCCCATGTCTCCATGAGTTCTCTCTGGGTACTGTGGTTTGTTCTTAGATTCCAAAGATGTATACATCAGCTTAATCAGAAATATCTAAATTGTGACAGTATAAATGTGGGGTGTGTGAGTGTATCCTATGATGAAATGGTGTCCTGTCTAGGGTTGGGTCTTGCCTTCGTCCTGAGCTGCTGAGGTAGGCTCTAGCCACTCATGACTCTGAACAGGAATAACTGGATAAATAATATCTTCCTTATTTTTATTAATCTTTCTCTTATCTATTTCAATGTTTAACATTATAAATGTTTTGTCTCTATTTAGAAGTTTGGTGATGATTTTCTGACCAGACATATGCCATACGAACTTAACTTTTGTTTATATCAGTTAGCCTATGGTAAAATTGGTTTAATTATGACATTTTGCTTAAAGTCAGTTTCCAAGAACCTACTGACAAGGTTAAATATGAGGATTTACCATATACATTCTTTACAAGTGGCCACAGAATGTTCACCAAGATAAAACATATTCTGGGGCACAAAATAACTTCAGCATATTGAAAAGAACTGAATTCATACAGTGTGTAGAACTGGAAAACAGTAAAGGCTGAAAGGAGTAATTGTAACTAACTATAAAGGGGTAACAGGAAGGAGATCTTTAACAGCTTAGCATCTTGATTTTGGTGATGGTTATATAATCTATGCATATGAAACAATTATATACATATATATACATTGTTTCAATGTCAATTCCCCAGTTTTGACACTGCAGTATATAAAATTGTAACCATTAGGGAAACTGAATAAAAGATATGTGGGACTTGTCTGTAGAATTTTTGCAACTTTCTGGGAATCTATAATTATTTCAAAATAAAAAGTTTAAAATTTACTTCTTTTGGCCAGGCACCGTGGCTCCTGGCTATAATCCTAGCACTTTGGGAGGTCGAGGTGGGCAGATCACTTGAGGTCAGGATATCGAGACGGGCCTGGACAACATTGTGAAACTCCATCTCTACTAAAAGTACAAAAATTAGCCAGACATGGTGGGGGCACCTGTAACTCCAGCTACTTGGGAGGCTAAGGCATGAGAATCGCTGGAACCCAGGAGGCAGAGGTGGTAATGAGCTGAGATTGTGCCACTGTACTCCAGCCTGGGCGACAGAGCAAGATTCATTTTCAAAAAAAAAAAAAAAAAATTACTTCTTTCTCAGGAAGCCATGGGAGTGTATGCACCATCAAGATGTTAGTGTAAACCATGAAAGAGAAAGACACAGAATCCAGGAAAAAAGGCCAACACAGAAAAGATATGAAAAAAATTTCCAGGTGAAAACAAAGAGAAATTCTATTACAATACTTACGCAGCATCCTTAAGACATCAACCTGTTGGTGCTATTGGGATAGAAAGTTAGAAGACTCCAAGAGTGACTACAGAGGAAAATAATGAAGAAGGAAACAAACATCATATGATAGGTTTGAATTTGTAGAAAAATCCTTTTACATGGCTTATTGGAGAGAGTGGTCTGACCTGGTCAAATAGTTAAAGAAAAATAAACAATTAAAAAAAAATCAATATGGCACAGTGGCTCACACCTGTAATCCCAGCACTTTGGGAGGCTGATGTGAACAGATCACCTGAGGTTGGGAGTTCGAAACCAGCCTGGCCAACATGGCAAAACCCTGTCTCTACTAAAAATACAAAAATTAGCCAGGCATGGTGGCGCGTGCCTGTAATCCCAGCTGCTCAGGAGGCTGAAGCAGGGGAATCGCTTGAACCCGGAATGCAGAGGCTGCAGTGAGCCAAGATCATACCATTGCACTCTAGCCTGGGCAACAAGCGTGAAACTGTCTCAAACAAAACAAAACAAAATAAAAAAAAACCAAACAACAAAAAACCCCCACCATTTTATAATTCCAAATCCTTTAAAGGTATGGACAAATGTCTTAATTATCAGTTACTTTAGCACGTGGAGGAGGGATTCATTGTCAGTAGCTTGGAACGAAGGACAAAAAAACAAAAAAAGGACACTGATGTGTACCAAAGATGAACTTCATGTTATTTCCCATTTCTGCCTAGATGTGATTAGCTTTGTATGTGCTAAAGTCAATTAAATGTCATCCTGGTCAAGTTTGCCATAGACTGCTGACCCCCACAATGCCTTATAGTGCCTCTCTCAAAACACTGCTTCCAGGCTACGACTTTTGGACCTTGCCAGTATCTTGGAGAGTGGATTTACTTACTGACATGTCCATTCCATGAAGTCTTCGTGTTTCCTGAACCATTATAGTCTCTAATATTTTATAATACAAAATTTCTGCCAGCTTTAGTCTGTTTACAGCAAAGTCTATGGGGGAAGTACAGACAAAACATGTGTTAATGAATTTTACTTGTTAAGGACTGCAAAGTAAAAATTATATATACGCTTAAATCTGATACATTAAGAATAGCAGGGCATGGCTGGGTCCAGGTGCGGTGGCTCACGCCTGTAATCCCAGCACTTTGGGAAGCCTAGGCGGGCTGATCACCTGAGGTCAGGAGTTCGAGACCAGCCTGACCAACATGGTGAAACCCCGACTCTACCAAAAATACAAAATTAGCCGGGTATGGTAGTAGGCACCTGTAATCCCAGTGACCTGAGAGGCTGAGGCAGGAGAATCACTTGAACCCAGGAGGAGGAGGTTGCAGTGAGCTCGAGATCGTGCCATTGCACTCCATCCTGGGCAACAAGAGTGAAACTCTGTCTCAAAAAAAAAAAAAAAAAAAAAAAGAAAAGAAAGAAAGAAATAAGAATAGCAGGGCAGGAAAAAACTTGAATTTCTCATTTTGGGGGGTGGGTTACTTACTTTTAGTGTTATGACAACTTTAGTTTTTTCTTTTCTTACCTATGTGAGATCCTGGCTGTTCATCTGTTGATTGAGTATAGTGTTGGCAGAAAGTCTCTCCTATTCCTTTTAATATTTTCATAATGTTTTCCATAGGATTACGCACACAAGATCTACAAAATACAAGAGGAATCTAACTACCAAAAAAAACACAAAAAACAAAAAAACCCATACCAGAGTACTAACATGCCTTTTTTTTTCTTTTTTTTTTTTTTTTTTGAGATAGAGTCTTGCTCTGTCACCCAGGCTGGAGAGCAGGCGGCGCGATCTCAGCTCGAGACCAACCTCGCCAACATGGTGAAACTCTTTCTCTACTAAAAATACAAAAAATTAGTCAGGCGTGGTGGTTGGTGCCTGTAGTCCCAGCTACTTGGGAGGCTGAGGCAGGATAATCAACTGAACCCAGGAGACGGAGGTTGCAGTGAGCTGAGATTGCGCCATTGTACTCCAGCCTGGGCAACAAGAGCAAAACTGTCTCAAAAGAAAAAAGAAAAAAAGAAAGAAACAATGGCCAGGTTTTATTTATTTTGTTTTTTTGTAGAGATGAGGTCTTGCTATGTTGCCCGGGCTGGTCTTCAACTCCTGAGATCAAGCGATATACCCACCCTGGCCTCCCAAAGTGCTGGGATTACAGGCATGTGCCATTGCAGCTGGCCTCTAATATAGATATTTTAACAATATTAAGTCTTCCAGTCCACAAACACAGATGTCTTTCCTCTTTTTTTTTTTTTTTTTTTGAGATAGGGTCTTGCTCTGTTGCCCAGGCTGGAGTACGATGGTGTGATCATGGCTGGCCTCAAGTGATTCTCCCTCTCAGCCTCCTGAGTAGCTGGGATGCATGTCACCATGACTAATTTTAAAATTTTTTCTGCAGAGACAGGTTCTCACCATGTTTGTCGGCTGGTCTTGAGCTCCTGGGCTCAACTGATCCTCCCACCTCAGCCTCCCAAAGTGCTATGATTACAGGAATGAGCCACAACACCCAGCCTTTCCATTTATTTGTGTCTAGATTTTTTTTCTTTTGTATTCTATACTTCCTTCTTTTTCTTACTGACATATATGTATAGTTGCTTTGTCACTGCTTTTCAACTTATTCATGCTTGAACAGTAGTTCAATTCAGATCTATTTACTTAAATGCTATGGAGTGTAGATCTCCATGACAGTCTTCCTACCTTACTGGCAGTATGCTTGTCTTCTGAGCTATTTCTGAGGCTGGAGACTGCTCTGTCTATTTTCTTGTATTCTGAAGGTTTGAGGAGTAAGTGTGAGCTCAGCTATGTTCAGCTTTCCTTGGAGGACAAGGGCTTTGCTTTCTCTTCTGAGATTTAGTTAAATATTCCCATTTCAGGGTTCACTATTCCTAGTCAGGGATGTCTAGTTATATTAGGATATCTCCCCAAATCATCATGGTATGTTGGAAAACAGCAGGCTTGGCAGTTGTTTATATTTCTGCTGGGATCCTGTTGGTAGTACATAGGGACTTTCAACCTGGGGAGGTTTGTATGACTTTTTATCCGTCTGCCTCATTCATTTCTCTCCAAAAATGAAGTATTAATGAGGATTCTCAAGATCTATCAATATATTCTCTTTCCCCAACACTGCTTAGGGATGGGCATACCAGAATCATCAATTTTCTTTTTGATTTCTACTTTGGAAATGTATGTCATGAAATCATATCTCTCTCCTCATTTGGTTGCCACTGATAAATATTTTGCTGGTTTTTACTATTCTGTTTTTTTATTAGGTATTAGGAAAGAAGGTCTCTGATCTGGCTTCATTCTACCAGCTTTACCAGGAGTCATGCTTCCTTAAAAAAGAAAAAAAAATGTATATAATTCCATTTTATGGCTGTACCACCAATATGCAATTAGTCTCCTATCTAATGGATGTTTAGAATGACCCCATTTAAAGTTAATGTATGTCCTTATACAGATGATCTTTAGAAACAAACAAAAATAAAAATAAATTTAAAAAAAGTCAATGTAAAAACAAAACAAAAACATGCATAGCTCAGCGGTAGTTACAAGAGTGAAATATCAGAGCTAAATAATCTTTAAGGTATACTTATCTCTGAAAGTCTATACTCCCATGAAATAACATCATATATAATTTTTTTTTAACAGACAAGGTTGGCCTGGCATGGCTGCTCATGCCTGTAATCCCAGCACTTCGGGAGGCTGAGGCAGGTGGATCACTTGAGCTCAGAAGTTTGAGACCAGCCTGACCACCATGGAGACCCCTGTCTCTGCTAAAAATACAAAAAAAAAATTAGCTGAGCATGGTTACACATGCCTGTAATCCCAGCTACTTGGGAGGCTGAGGCAGGAGAATTGCTTGAACCTGGGAGGCGGAGGTTGCAGTGAGCTGAGATCACACATCGCACCATTCACTCCAGCCTGGGCAAGAAGAGTGAAACTCCATATCAAAAACAAAAACAAAAAAAAAAGAAAAGAAAGAAAAAGAAAAAAGAAATGATATAGTAAGACCTGCCAGATGAATATCCACTATCTTGAGAATTCTGAATATACTAAAAATAGAATAGAATAAGAAATTAATTTTAAAAAGACGTGGAAAAATAACAGTATTGTACATACTCAAAAATATTTAGAAGTTGTTCACTTGGTGCATTTTTCAGACCAGCCACAATACTCTGTAACCGGCTCACACTTTGGGTGGCTGATGCAACAGGAGTAATGAGTGCTTCTTTTTCTCGTAAATATCTCCGTCCTGTCAGTGTGGGGTAGAAGGTGCAAATGATCTTTTCTGTCAGAAAAGAAAAATCTGTGAGTTGTTAAAAGTTACCATCTTCCTCATTATGTGTTTAATTCAGTACATACACCATCTTCTCTATTCCTATTTATAATATCCATGAAATTTTTAGCAATACTATGCTAATAACATCCTTATATTTAAATAACATTTTAAAGCACTTTCTACTGATAATTTCATTTAATCATATCACTGATTTGAAAGATAATGTATACATATTTTAATATTATATATGAGGAAACAAGAACAGAGAAATTAAAAAACTTGTTTCAGCTGACAAAGCTTGGACTAAAACTTAGGTTTTTCTATGTTCTAGATAAGTTAATTTTCCATTGGATCTCTTCCTCCAACCCATTTTACCCATAAATACAGAATTAAGCCTTGGCCATTAACAATCAAGTCCTGAGTTTTATGGCTAAAGTTACAGAAAAACACATAGTTTGTGTCATGGGTAGGAAAGCAAACTAAATTTTAAAGCAATGAAATAGAGGCTAAGTTGAAGGAAAGAAAGAATGGTAAGAAAGCAAAACTTCCTCTCTATGTCAAAAGAAACATACTCTACTAATAAACCCAGGCATGCTGGGAAAATGGATGTAAAACATGAATAGTAAGAAATGAGATAAAAATACTAAACGCCAGTTTTAAAAATTACCTTGAAGGCTTTCATGGGAAATATGAATTAGTAGAAGAAAATCAAGATTTAACTTGAAAGATGCTTCTGCTGTTAGTAGAATCACACACACAGAGAAAAAGATCATTCAAGATTGAGGCCAGGCTAGGTTATATTACTTTTTCAAAGTGTTGTTGAAGGTTATACTCCACATTAGCCTGTGCTGTCAGTTTCCCTAGTGAGGTGTCACCAGTGAACTTTCGAGGTGTTCCAATTTCCTCTTCTGCATCTGCTCCCAAAAAGATCCTCTCATCAAAATCACCAACAGTTAGAACATACTCTTCATATTCTTTATTCACTGCTTTGCTGCAAAGAGAATTATTTTAAGCTATAATAATAATACTAAGTTATACAATGGATTTATCTTGACTTGAAGATGGCTTTAGTGTTTATAGCTTAGAAAACTTGACAACTTTCTAATTTTTATTAACTCTGCCCATCTAACAATATCAGAGGGTCCTATCTGATTATGCACATTCTTCACATTCATTTATACAGCCAATAAATTACTTTGAAAAGTGAGTAAAAAAGAGATTATATATACTTAATCTGAAAACTAGTTGAATCTGATTAATAACAATGGGTTCTGATCACTAACAGAACAATAGTTGCTTTGAAATATGGGAGGTGGGGGTTGCAGTTAGCCAAGATCATGCCACTGCACTCTAGCCTGGCAACAGAGCAAGAGTCTACCTCTTAAAAAAAGAAAGAAAGAAAGAAAGAAAGAAAGAAAGAAGGGCACTGCCAACATGTACTAATGATGTAACATCAAATACAGACTCACTGGGTCCATTTATGAGTTTCTCAAGAGAGTAGCTGTTTTGTCTGTTTGTTTTTGTTTTTTTTTTAAAGACAGTTTCACTCTATCACCCAGGCTGGAATGCAGTGGCACGATCTCAGCTCATTGCAACCTCCGCCTCCTACGTTCAAGCAATTCTCCTGCCTCAGCCTCCCAGAGTAGCTGGGACTACAGGCGTGTATCACCACATCCGGCTAATTTTTGTATTTTTAGTAGAGATGGGGTTTCGACATGTTGGCCAGGCTGGTCTCAAACTTGCAGCTAATTTTTGTATTTTTAGTAGAGATGGAGTTTCACCATGTTGGCCAGGCTGGTCTCAAACTCCTGACCTCAAGTGATCCGCCTGCCTCGGCCTCTCAAAGTGTTGGGATTATAGGCGTAAGCCACCATGCCTGACCTTTCTTTCTTCTTTTTTTTTTGAAACAGGGTCTCGGCTCTGTCACCCAGGCTGAAGTGCAGTGGTGCAATCACAGCTCACTGCAACCTTGACCTCCTGGATTCAAACAATCCATCCCACCTCAGCCTCCCAAGTAGTGGGGACTACAGGCTCACGCCACTACGTCCAGCTCATTTCTGATTTTTGTATTTTATGTAGAGACAGGGTTTCACCACGTTGCCCAGGCTGGCCTCCAACTTCTGAGCTCAAGCAATCTGCCTGCCTTGGCCCTCCAAAGTGCTGGGACTACAGGTGTGAGCCACCGTGCCCGGCCTTGATTTCTTAAAATAAATGTATTTAAAGCCAACAAATCTTAGTGATAATATCCATTCAATACCACTAAAGCAGAGAGAACCTGAATTTGGACGTCTTACTTTGATGTAATGTTATGCTTAACAAATTTTAACAAATCAACAAATACCTGTGATTTGCCAGGCACCTGTGATTTGCCAGGCACCATTAGTACTATATATTTACCTATTATCAGCAAAACTTGAAAGGTCCAGTAGGCATTCTCCTTTTAGTATCTGTGAAGAAAAAATTATTTTGGGATACCATATCATTAAGTATATTAATACATACACAAAAACATTTATCTAAATTTACAGATTAATACACACATAATTTATTTAAATTTCCATATTGTTAGTTATAACACACACACAAAACAGAATTATTAAGTATTTCTTTCAGACTACAAAAACCTATTTAGCATGCAAATAACATTTTTTTAAACTTTTTTTTTTTGGTTCTATCACCAGGGCTGGAGTGCAGTGGTGCAATCACGGCTCACTGCAGCCTTAGCCTGCCAACTACCTGGGACTACAGGTGTGCACCACCATGACCAGCTAATTTTTGTATTTTTGTAGAGACAAGGCATTGCCATGTTGCCCAGGCTGGTCTGGAATTCTTAGGCTCAAGCAATCCACCTGCCTTGGCCTCCCAAAGTGTTGGGATTACAGATGTGAGCCAGTGCACCTAGCTGCAAATAAAATATTTTTAAAAAACAGTTATAAGTGGCCAGGTGCAGCGGCTGACACATGTAATCCCTGCACTTTGGGAGGTTGAGGAGGGCGGATCACCTGAGGTCGGCAACCTGACCAACATGGAGAAACCCTGTCTGTACAAAAATTAGCCAGGCATGGTGGCACATGCCTGTAATCCTAGCTACTGGGGAGGCTAAGGCAGGAGAAAAACTTGAACCTGGGAAGCGGGGGTTGCAGTGAGCTGCATCATTGCACTCCAGCCTGGGAAACAAGAGTGTAACTCCTTCTCAAAAAAAAAAAAAAAAAAAAAAGAAAGAGAAAAGAAAAAAACAGTTAAAAGCAAATTTTAGAAATAATTTGAGGTTAGTCTATGGCAGTGGTCTCCAAATTTTAGTGATAAAAGAATGATTTAGGATGCTGGGTTCACACCTGTAACTCCAGCATTTTGTGGGGCTGAGGCAGGAGGACTGCTTCAGGTGAAGAGTTCAAGATTAGCCCGGAAATCAAAGTGAAACCCCATCTCTATTTGTTTAAAAAAAAATTATTTAAAAATTTTAAAAAGGCCAGGAGCAGTGGCTCACGCCTGTAATCCCAACACTTTGAGAGGCCGACGTGGGCGGATCACAAGGTCAAGAGTTCAAGACCAGCCTGACCAACATGGTAAAACCCCACCTCTACTAAAATACAAAAATTAGCCAGGCGTGGTGGCACATGCCTATAATCCTAGCTACCCAAGAAGTTGAGGCAGGAGAATCGCTGGAACCCGAGAGGTGGAGGTTGCAGTGAGCTGAGACTGCGCCACTGCACTACAGTCTGGGCGACAGAGCGAGACTCCATCTCAAATAAATCAATCAATAAATAGGATGACTTGGGGGGAAAACTTGTTAAAAATATATTATTAATCATCAGTCTATGGAAAAGAGAAACTAACAAATCATATGTATCAGGCAAGCAAAAGATTCAAACGGAATACAGGTACTATCTCTGGTGAGAAAGGAAAACTACAGTGTTATTAATATGTTCTGTGTATCCACACTATATTTAGATCACTATCCATCGGGGGTGCAAACTCAAATGCCTTCAGGGGTCCGGGTTCAACATATATTATATAAATGAAGAGGGCAGAAAGCACACTTCCCGTCCTAAAGAGGTGGTCAACATTTGACAACAGTAACCCATGTAGAAATTCCAACCCAGTATTGCCATAGCTTCTGATTGCTAAAAGTTTTTCATATAAAAGGTCTTGATATTTAAATTAAAAATTGAATGAAATAAAAATAAGTATCATATTTTTATTATTTTTGAGACAAAGTCTCGCCTAGGCTGGAATGCAATGGCGCGATCTTGGCTCACAGCAACCTCTGCCTCCCAGGTTAAAGCAATTCTCCTGCCTCAGCCTCCTGAGTAGCTGGTGTTACAGATGCCTGCCACCATGCCCAGCTAATTTTTGTATTTTTAGTAGAGACGGGGTTTCACCATGTTGGCCAGGCTGGTCTGGAACTCCTGACCTCAGGTGATCCGCCGGCTCGGCCTCCAAGTGCTGGGATTACAGGCATGACCCGCTGCTCCCGGCCCTATTATTATTATTTTGAGACGGAGTGTTGCTCTGTCACCAGGCTGGAGTGCAGTGGCGCAATCTCGGCTCACTGCAACCTCTGCCTCCTGGGTTCAAGTGATTCTTCCACCTCAGCCTCCCAAGTATCTGGGACCACAGGCGCATGCCACCACGCCCGGCTAATTTTTTTGTATTTTTAGTAGAGACGGAGTTTCACTGTGTTGGCCAGGATAGTCTCAATCTCTTGACCTCGTGATCCACCTGCCTCAGCCTCCCAAAGTGCTGGGATTATAGGCGTGAGCCACCGCGCCTGGCTGGCCCTTATTATTTTTATGGTGTACCTACACAAGCCAAACAAAACATATATGGCCCATCCATGGGCAGGAGGACAATCTTCTAAACCAGGATACTTTTAGAGTTAAAGGAGGTGCTTTAATAATTACGCCAAGATAATAGTAACGTTGTAACAACAACAATAATAGTTAACAATACCAGATAATCTAGGCAAACCAAGATTCATAGTCATTGTACCCAGGACCATTAGTGTGCTGCTTCTGCACAGTCCACCAGACGTTTTTTTTTTTTTGGAGACGTTTTTGTTTTTTTTTTCGCTCTGACACCCAGGCTGGAGTGTAGTGGCGTAATCTCAGCTCACTACAACCTCCACCTTTCAGGTTCAAGCGATTACTCTCCTGCCCCAGCCTACTGAGTAGCTGGGATTACAGGTGTGCACCACCATACCTGGTTAATTTTTGTATTTTTAGTAGAGACAGGATTTCACCATGTTGGCCAGGCTGATCTGGAACTCCTGACCTCAGGTGATTCACCCACCTTGGCCTCCCAAAGTGCTGGGATTACAGGTGTGAGCCACCACGCCCAGTCCCTGGGATCCTTTAAAAAAAAAGTTTACTTTGCTAGAGATGTTTAGCATACAGACAAGGGGCCATAATATAGATATTTGAGGAACGCAAGACTGAATACAAAAGTTTGTAAGAAAGAGAAACCAGTAAGGGAAGAATGCATGCTTAAAGAAAAATCTCATAATATTTGAAAAGAGGCATACCTAGCTGAACCCCTCCTTTTACCAAAGAGAAATCTTGAGGCCTAACTACATTTAATGGCTTGATATTGGGGAAATAAGAAATTGAGACCCAAAGGAATAAGCCAATTCATAAATGTAGAAATAGCTAAGTTAATGACTGAGGAGAAAATGTCCAGAATGCACACAGATAGCCTACAAATGGCTACAAAACTATAATGGATTTTCTGCTTGATTTACATGGAATTAAAACTGGTTGTTACACATTATCCTACTTGTAGTAAACAGTCAGCAGTTATTCAAATTGTGGCAGTAAACTAGTTAGCTTATTCTGATCTCCTGTCTTTCCTAATTCTTTGTGAGCTTTACTCTGATGTTCTGGTTTTTTTTTCTTAGTAGAGACGGGGTTTCTCCATGTTGATCAGGCTGGTTGTGACCTCCCGACCTCAGGTGATCCGCCCGCCTCAGCCTCCCAAAGTGTTGGGATTACAGGCATGAGCCACCATGCTCGGCCTGTTCTGTTCTTTACAATTCTTTATCAGCATCTCCTACAGTTGCCTCTGACAGTATGTTTACCTAACAGTACATATAATAGTTGGTCACATTTTTCAACAGCTCAGTTTCTCACATCACACAAGCTCATAAGGAAATTCTGAATTACAGCAGAGGCTAAAGCCTGGGAATCCTGACCCTGAGTTCTATATTGTTGAGAACTTGCTTAAAACATTTTTTTCTTTAGACGTTACTGCTGACCTGTAAGCATCTCATGCATTTAATTGTAAGTACAGTACCTTCCTGTCAAAGAGTTTTGAAATATATGGCTTAAAGTAGTGCTCCTTTATTCCTTTTGCTTCTACTAGAAGTCCATCGTGCAGTTCACATAGTACAGCAATGATGCAGGGTGGCTCCTCAGAAGCCCTAAAGTCAGCAGTATGAAAGTCAGATGGTAAACCTAGTTTGACAGTATAGGAAGAGGAACAGAGGGAAAAAAATATGGTCAACTTTTAAAAGTCTTTTTCTAAAAACTGATAATCATTTTTCAAAAATAAATGAAAGGTCTTACCTTTAAATGATGGATTTAGCAAGTCTTGTCTATTTGGGCACATAATGGCATTGGCAAAAATCAGATCCAAGCAGCACAGAAGTAAATGATAAGAGTTTACTAAGTCATCCCCAATCATACGAAAATTACCTTTATAAGAAAAAAAAAAGACACAAAAACAGAAACTTCTCATGTCAAATAGCATCAAGTTCCCACAGCAGAAATGGAAGACCACTGAAAGTGTCATCTTACCCTTAGTATAAACAAAGAGTGTCCAACAGAAATTAAACAGATCCTTAACACTGCAAGGAATCCTCCTAAAAGGGAAAAAAATTACTTTGTGTCTGACTAGCTTGTTAAATATTGTATAAATTGAAATAGTAAATATAAATATCAAATAGGTCAAATTACACATGAAATTCCATTCATGAAGAAAAGTAATCTATCACTTATGAAATGGACTTAAGTAAGCCTTTCCAATCTGCATAAAATAATCAGAACATAGAGCTGGGTACAGTGGCTTACACCTGTAATCCCAGCACTTTGGGAGGCCGAGGCAGGTGAATCACCTGAGGTTAGGAGTTCAAGACCAGCTCTGGCCAACATGGTGAAACCTTGTCTCTACTAAAAACACAAAAAATTAGACTGGGTGTGGTGGCTCACACCTGTAATCCCAGTACTTTGGGAGGCTGAGGCAGGCAGATCACCTGAGGTCAGGAGTTCGAGATCAGTCTGACCAACATGGAGAAAACCCATCTCTACTAATACAAAATTAGCTGGGTGTGGTGGTGCACGCCTGTAATCCCAGCTACTCGAGAGGCTGAGGCAGGAGAATCGCCTGAACCTGGGAGGCGGAGGTTGCGGTGAGCCGAGATCGTGCCACTGCACTCCAGCCTGGGCAATAAGAGCGAAACTCCGTCTCAAAAAATATATATATATAAAATTAGCCGGGTATGATGGTATGCGCCTGTAATCCCAGCTGCTCCAGAGGCTGGGCAGCAGAATTGCTTGAACCCGGGAGATGGAGGTTACAGTGAGCTGAGATTGTGCCACTGTACTCCAGCCTTGGCAGCAGACTGAGAATCCATCTAAAAAAAAAAAAAAAATCAGAACATAGAAAAATAAGTAAAAGTATTACCCTGAATTTCCAGATACAGATAATTGTACATGAATTTAAAAAGAAAATAATTAAGTTATTTGCAGGAATACTTTTCATAAAAAGTAGACTTTCAAAAAAGTAAATTCTTAGTTTGTGTCATAGTCTTTATTATATACGGATTAAGGGCTCACCTCTGCTTCCTGCTTCGTAACTTTGGTGGTTCTTCATATGGATTTTGAAATATGTCTACAAAAATTGGCTGAAATTTTTTGAAAATTACAGTAGACACCTCAAAATTTCTCTCTAGCCTTGCTATACGTTCACGAAATTCTTGTGGTAGGTTTGACATATCCATCCATTTCTTCATTTTACTAAAAAACTGTATTAAACTAAAAAAAAAAAAAAAGAAAAAGGGCACCTTTAAAATTCATTTATATAATGGATTGAAAAGGAAACATTCTATTCACGACTAAGATTTTTATTAAAAAGCCAGAACTCCCAGGCAACATAGTAAGACTTCATCTCTACAGAAATTTAAAGAATTAACTGGGCATGGTAGCATGCACCTATAGCTCCAGGTACTTAGGAGGTTGAGGTAGGAGAATTGCTTGAGCTCAGAAGGTCAAGGGTGCAGTCAGTGTCGATCATGCACTCTAGCCTGGGGTGACAAAGCAAGACACTGTCTCACATGAACAATGATCAAATACCATCCCTCAAGCCTAAATTTAATTAAAACAGACAAACAAACAAAAATCCTCACTAAGAAATTACTTTGGTTCCCAGGATCACCAGGGGAATACAGGTTATTAATTAGTGGTCATCACATAAAGCATAACTTCTATGGAGGGAGTGAAAGCACCTATCTAATTCCTTTATTCTCTATATCACCTAGAGAATATTCTGCATAAAATTTACAAAGTTAATGTTAGTTAACAGATTAATAGGTTATAAAATTAGTCTGAGGAAAAACAGAAGTCTCCCAAATGGAAAGACAATCCCATTTTCCAAATGAGAAGTTGATTACAAGCACCAGATTGTCAGGTTAGGAGTAAAATTCAAGAGTTTGAGTTCCAGTGTGTGTGTTGCCACCACCAAAAGTAAAGAAGGTAGCACATACTCAGAAAAAACTTAATAGCTCTGCTGCCCAGGTTGGAGTGCGGTGGCACCATCTTGGTTCACTGCAACTTTAGCCTCCTGGGTTCAAGCAAGCTACCATGCCCGGCCCAATTCTGGGTGCATTTTTTATGTCCCTATGTTAGTGTGGTCTTAGATGGAAAACCTGTCATGTCAAAGCTCACTTAATTAAAGATCTACCAAAATATACAGAATCATACAGTATATATCTACACATACACACACATACACATATATTTTGAAATGGAGTCGCACTCTGTTGCCCTGGCTGGAGTGCAGTGGTGTGATCTCGGCTTACTGCAACCTCTGCCTCCCAAGTTGAAGCAATTCTCCGGTCTCAGCCTCCTGACAGCTGGACTACAGGCGCGCACCACCATGCCTGGCTATTTTTGCATTTTAAGTAGAGATGGGGTTTCACTATGTCACCCAGGCTGATCTTGAACTCCTGACCTCGGGTGATCCACCTGCCTTGGCTTCCCAAAGTGCTTGGATTACAGGCGTGAGCCACCATGCCTGGCCAATACTTATAATTTTTTCCTTTTTTTAAGGCAACAAAAGACATTAACAGCAAATCATCCAAAGCTATTTAATGTGGTTTGGATGTTTTGTCCCCCTCTAAATCTCATGTTGCAATGTAATTTCCTTGGCTGGGTATGGTAGCTCATGCCTGTAATCCCAACGCTTTGGGAGGGTGAGGGTGGAGGATCACCTGAGCCCACTAGTTTGAGAACAGCCTGGGTAACATAGTCAGAACTCGTCTCTACAAAAAAATTTAAAAGTTGGCCGGGTGCAGTAGCTCACGCCTGTAATCCCAGCACTTTGGGAGGCCGAGGCAGGTGGATCACGAGGTCAGGATCACAAGACCAGCCTGACCAACATGGTGAAACCCCGTCTCTATTAAAAATACAAAAATTAGCCGGCTGTGGTGGTGCATGCCTGTATTCCGGCTACCCGAGAGGCGGAGGCATGAGAATTGCCTGAACCTGGGAGGCAGAGGTTGTAGTGAGCGGAGATCGCACCACTGCACTGAAGCCTGGGCGACAGCATGAGACTGTCTCAAAAAAATTTTTTTAAGTTAATCAAGCATGGTGGTGTATGCTTGTGGGCCCAGCTACTCAGGAAGCTGAGGCAGGAGGATCACTTGAGCCTGGGGGATTGAAGCTACAGTGAGTCATGATCATGCTACTGCACTCCAGCCTGGGCAACAGAGTAAGACCCTGTCTCAAAAAAAAAAAAAAAAAGAAATGTGACCTCCAATGCTGGAGGTGGGCCTAGTGGGAGGTGCTTGGGTCATGGGAGCAGATCCCTCATAAATGGCTTGGTACTGTCCTCATGGTAATGAATTTCGTTCTCACTCACGAGACCTGGTTGTTTGTGTGGCACTTCCAACCCTCAATTGCTCCTGCTCTCATATAATGTGCTTCCTCCCGCTTCACCTTCTACCATGACTGTAAACTTCCTGAGGCCCTCACCAAGAGCAGATGCCAGCCCCATGCTTCCTATACAGCCTGTAGAACCCTGGGCCAATTAAATATCTTTTTTTAAAATAAGTCACCCAGTCTCAGGTATTCCTTCATAGTAACGTAAAATGTCCTAATATAGCATTCAAACTCTGGACATGCTGATTAAAATCTGACACTCTAAGAATCTCATTAAAAGATTCTTACCAATAGCAGCAAAAAATTTGTCAGATTACTAAATATTTTTTGGCTCACAAAAAAATTATATCCCTTATAGAAGACTTAAAAATTTTTGCTTTTTGGCTGGGTGTGGTGGCTCATGCCTGTAATCCCAGCACTTTGGGAAGCCGAGGCGGGTGGGTCACCTGAGATAGGGAGTTCAAGATTAGCCTGACCAACATGGAGAAACCCCACCTCTGCTAAAAATACAAAATTAGCTGGGCATGGTGGTGCATGCCTGTAATCCCAGCTACTTGGGAGGCTAAGGCAGGAAAATCACTTGAACCCGGGAGGTGGAGGTTGTGGTGAGCCCAGATAAAGCCACTGCACTCCAGCCTGGGCAACTAGAGTGAAACTCCTTCTCAAAAAAAAAAAATTGTTTTCATTTTTGGATGATCAGCATGTGAAACCCTTTGCTTTGCGGAAATTTCCACTTTTGAGCCGTGTCTACCGCTAGACAGATCAGCTTTACTGGAAGCCAGGATGAAGGCATATAATCTGATATCCCTTATCAGATACATTTGCTTGAGATTTTGATCTGAGGCTGGTGCTGCAGAGAAGTGAGGAAGTGGTAAATCCTTATAGCGGGATCAACAGCAATATTTAGCTCCTGGGGCAAATAAAGTGGCAATGTCCGGGGACAGCACTGCTAACAATGCAAACTGTGTCCTTGCTAGATGGATTCTGTGATACGCTTTTTGGCTGTGTGGCCAGCCTCCTTTTGTTCCTGGCCTTTTCTAAGCCAAGTTTTCTTAAGTCATCCTAAAGATTTTATTACCTATCCAATACTTCTTTTCTCCTTAAGTTAGCCAAAATTGGTAAGTGATCTCTTTTATTTTTTTGAGACAGGGTCCCACTCTGTCATTCAGGCTGGAGTACAGTAGTGTGATCGTGGCTCACTGCAGCCTCGACTTTCTGGGCTCAAGTGATAGATCCTCCTGCACCAGCCTCCCAAGTAGTTGGGACTATAGGAATGTGCCACCACACCCAGCTAATTTTAAAAAGTTTTTTAGAGATGGGGTCTCACTTTGTATTGCCTAGGCTGACACCTGCTTTCCATAAACAAGAGCCTTGACTACTACATCATCATACAATGCATTGTACATACTGCTCTCACAAGAATGGCCCTAGCCTGGAACAAAATGCATCAGAGTGTTTGGAAAAAACATAAAAACCTTATAGCACTGTTATCACTTAAACCATGATTACAATTTTTAAGACTAAAGTAAGGAGCAAAGTAAACTTCACAGCTTTCTATTCATTGGGACTCTGTTATAAAGAATATGCTACTGCTGGGTGTAGTGGCTCACACCTGTAATCCCAGCACTTTGGGTGGCTGAGGTAGGAGGACTGCTTGAGCCCAGGAGTTTGAGACTTGCCTGGGCAACATAGTGAGACCTATTTTCTACAAAAAATTTAAAAATTAGCTAGACTTGGTGGTGTACACCTATAGTCCCAGCTACTCAAGAGGCTTAGGTAGGAAGACTGCTTGAGTCCAGGAGGTCAAGGCTGCAGTGAGCTGTGATAATACCACTGAACTCCAGCCTGGGTGACAGAGCGAGACCCTGTCTCAAAAAAAAAAAAGAAGAAGAAAAAAGAATACATTACTCAAGCTGGGTGTGGCAGCATGCACCTGTAGTCCCAGATATTCAGGAGTCTTAGGCAGGAGGATTGCTTGAGCCAAAGAATTCAAGATAAGTCTGGGCAACATGGTGTGATCTCATCTTATAAAAAAAAATTAAAAATATTTTAAGGCTGGCATGGTAGCTTACACCTATAATGGCAGCACTTTGGGAGGCTGAGTAGGGGAGGATAGCTTGAGTCCAGGAGTTTGAGACCAGCCTGGGCAATATAGTGAGACACTGTCTCTACATAAAGTTTAAAAATTAGCTTGGCATGGTGGCATGTACCTGTGGTCTTAGCTACTTGGGGAGCTGAGGTGGGCAGATCGCTTGAGCCTGGGAGATTGAGAGTGCAGTGAGCCATGATTGCACCACTGCACTCCAGCTGGGTGACAGAGCAAGACCCTGTCACAGAAAAAAAAAATTTTTTTTTTAAAGAGAGAGAGAAGAGAATACACTATCCTAGCAAGCACATGAAAAGATGCTCAACATCAGGGAAATGCAAATCAAAACTGGGATGGCTACAATAAAAAGGATGGATAATAGCAAGAATTGGCAAGAATGTGGAGAAACTGGAAGCCTTGTAAACTCCTGGTGCAGATGTAAACTGGTACAGTCACCTTGGAAAACAGCCTGATAGTTCCTCAAAAGGTTAAACATAGGGCTGGGAGCAGTGACTCACGCCTGTAATCCGAGCACTTTGGTTGGCTGAAGCAGGCAGATCACTTGAGGCCAGGAATTTGAGACTAGCCTGGCCAACATGGTGAAATCCTGTCTCTACTAAAAAATACAGAAGTTCTCTGGGCATGGTGCTATACACCTGTAATCTCAGCCACTCAGGAGGCTGAGGCATAAGAATCATTTAAACCCAAGAGGCGAAGGTTGCAGTGAGCTGAGATCATGCCACTGCACTCCAGCCTGGGTGACAGAGTGAGAGACTCTGTCTCAAAGAAAGGTTAAACATAGTCACCATATGACAGCAATTCCACTCCTCTCTATATATACCCGAAAGAAATAAAAAGATATGTCTACATAAAAAGTTGTATACAAATATTCATAGCAACACTAATCATAATAGCCAAAAGGTGGAAATAACTGATAAATGAATAAACAAAATGTGGTATATCTATGCAATGGAATATTATTCAACCATAAAAAAGAACTGCTGATACATGCTGCATCATGGCTGAACCTTGAAACCATTATCCTAAATCAAAGAAGCCAACGCAGAAGACCACATATTATATGATTCCATTTATATAAAATGTCCAGAATAGAAAACTCTATAGAGACAGAAGTTAGATCAATGGTTACCAAGAGCTAGGTGTGGGGGTTGTAATAAAAAGTGAATGCTAACAGGGGTTTCTTTTGGGGGTGATGAAATGTTCTAAAATGGATTTCACAACTCTGAAAATACAAAAAATCATGCAACTGTATAGTTTAAATGGATGAATTATATGGTATGTGATAATATCTCAATAAGGCTATTCAAAAAACCTCTCACAACACTACTCCAAAAATGTTGCAGCAAATATATGTAAATATGTTAGAAGTATTAATATGGTCACTTTTTTTTTTTTTTTTAAGTTGGAATCTCGCTCTGTCTCCCAGGCTGGAGTGCAGTGGCACAATCTTGGCTCACTGCAACCTCCACCTCCCAGGTTCAAGCAATTCTCCTGCCTTAGCCTTCTGAGTAGCTGGGATAATAGGCACGTGCCACCATGCTTGGCAAATTTTTGTATTTTTTTTTTTTTTTTTTTTTTGAGACAGAGTTTTGCTCTTGTTGCCCAGGCTGGAGTACAATGGCTTGATCTTGGCTCACCAAAACCTCCGCTTCCTGGGGTCAAGTGATTCTCCTGCCTCAGCCACCTGAGTAGCTGGGATTACAGGCATGTACCACCACACCTGGCCAATTTTGTATATTTAGTAGAGATGGGGTTTCTCCATGTTGGTCAGGCTGGTTTCAAACTCCTGACCTCAGGTGATCCACCCACCTTGGCCTCCCAAAGTGCTGGGATTATAGGCGTGAGCCACCACACCTGCCCTAATTTTTGTACAACACAGAAGTCTTCCATAGGTATAGCCTCTTTAGGACCCACAGAAGGGGCCAGGCATGGTGGCTCACTCCTGTTATCCCAGCACTTTGAGAGGCCAAGGTGGGTGGATCACGAGGTCAGAAGATCGAGACCATTCTGGCTAATATGGTGAAACCTCATCTCTATTAAAAATACAAAAAATGAGCCAGGTGTGGTGGCACGTGCCTCTAATCCCTTCTACTCAGGAGGCTGAGGCAGGAGAATCACTTGAAACCGGGAAGCGGAGGTTGTAGTGAGCCAAGATCATGCCACTGCATTCCAGCCTGGGAGACAGTGAGAATATGCCTCATTCTCTTCAATGAAAGCAATTCTTTGAGCAATCATTATTCCAGGCTTTGCAGTTGTGCCTTGACTTAATTGTAAACAAATGCGGCCAGGTGCGGTGGCTCATGCCTATAATCCCAGTACTTCAGGAGGCCAAGGCAGGCACACCTCTGGAGCTCAGAAGTTCAAGACCAGCCTGGGCAACATGGTGAAACCCCATCTCTACAAAAAACAAAACAAAAGAAAACAAAAAACTACAAAAATTAGCGTGGCATGGTGGTGTGCACCTGTAAGTCCCAGCTACTTGGAAGGGTGAGGTGGGAGGATCAACTGAGCCCAGGAGGTAGAGACTGCAGTGAGCAGAGATGGCACCACTACACTCTAGCTGAAGCCACAGAGACCCTGTTTCAGGAAGGCAAAAAAAAAAAAAAAAAACCCCAAAAAAACACATGCCATAACAGCAGTGTAGACAAACAAATGATTATAATTTTTAGAGTATGTAACGTTTTTTGTTATCAAGTTTCCCAAGATCTAAACCAGCTGTTTAGTCAATCTTTTATTTGGGTCTTTGTAACGGCCATTAACTCAGTGATGTTATCTGATTTATCTGGGATATAGATACTTAGTTTTTGAGTCTAGGGGTCAGCCAGTTGAGATTTTTAGATGCTGGGCTTGAAGCATTTTTTTTTTTTTTTTTGAGAGGGTCTTGCTCTGTCACCTAGGCTAGAGTATAGCGGCATCATCAAAGCTGACTATAATCTGAACTCCTGGACTCAAGTGATCCTCCTGCCTCAGCCTCCCAAGATAGCTGGGACTACAGGTGCATATCAGCACACCTCACTAACGTTCTTTATAAAATTTTTTTGTAGAGACTAAAAAGCAGTCTGGCTGGGCCAGGGTCATAAGGTTTCTGTCTTGCTAAGGGACAACGCAGGTGCATAGGGACAAGAACACCACAAGCAGAACCCCCAGGGACCTGTCTACCTCCTTCTTTTCCTCCTCCTCAGGCTGGGGCCAGCCATGCCCCCTGCTGGCGCTGATAGGGTCAGCCCTGCACGTTAGTGGAGCAGAGCACAGCAGTTTACCGAGGCTGAGCTGGGCCGGACAACAGCTAAGCAGCTGAGTTACTGTTTAATGGGTCTAGTTTGGGAAGATAAGAAAGTTCAGGAGATGATGGTGGTGATGACTGAACAAAGTGAAGGTGAAGGTACATAATGTCACCGAACTTAAAAATAGTCAATTTTATGAATTTTATGTTATGTATATTTTACCCCCACCATCACTACCACCGCCACCACGATACACACACACACACACACACACACACACACACACACGCACACGCAAGTTGACTCTCCATATCTGTGAGTTCCACATCCATGGATTCAATCAACCACACATCAAAAAATATTTGGAAAAAAAGGATGGTTTTGTCCATATTGAACATGTACCAACTTTATTTCTTGTGATTATTCCCTAAGCTATACAGTGTTAACAACTACTTACATAGTATTTACATTGTATTAGGTATAATCTAGAGATGGGACCAGGTGTGGTGTTTCATGCCTGTAATCCCTGCACTTTGGGAGGCAAAGGGGGGTGGATCCCTTGAGCTCAGGACTTGGAGACCAGCCTGCAGAAGAACATGGTGAAACCCTATCTTTAAAAACAAAACAAAACAAAACAAAAAACAAAGAGCTACAAAAATTAGCTGGGCACAGTGGCACACACCCGTCATCCCAGTTACTCGGGAGGGTGAGGGAGGAGGATTGCTTGAATCTGGGAGGCAGAGGTTGCAGTGAGCTGAGATCATGTTACTGTACTCTAGCCTGGGCAATAGAGTAAGATCTTGTCTCAACTAATAATAGTAATAAAAGTCAAAAAAAATAATATTATATTTAAGTTGAAATGTTGAAAACAGCCAAAAGTATAAGTCAAAGCAAATAATATAATTTGAAATTTTTATTTATTTGAATAAACACATTGGGGTAACTGCTCTTCTAGCATTAAAAATCCACTTAAAAACATTTTGGGGGAGGCTGGGCGCCATGGCTCATGCCTGTAATCTTAGCGCTTTGGGAGGCAGAGTTGGGTAGATCACTTGAGGCAAGAGTTTGAGATCAGCCTGCCCAACATGGTGAAACCCTGGTTATACTAAAAATGCAAAAATTATCTGGGCGTGGTGAAATGCACCTGTAGTCCCAGCTACTTGGGAGGCTGAGGTGGGAGGATTGCTTGAGCTTAGAAGGCAGAGGTTGCAGTGAGCCAAGATCTCGATACTGCACTCCAGCCTGGGTAACAAAGTGAGACCCTGTCTCAGAAAACAAAACAAACAAAAAAAGATTTAACACAGAGGTTTCTAGCAGAATTTAGGAAAGAAAGGCAGAGAAAGAATATGAAAATTGGAAAAGGATTATCTATATTATAACAAACTTAGAATTAAATGATGGCACGCAGTGGCTCATATCTGTAATCCTAGCGCTTTGGGAGGCCGAGACAGGCAGATCATTTGAGGTCAGGAGTTTGAGTCCAGCCTGACGAACGTGGTAAAACCCTATCTCTACTTAAAAAAATACAAAAAATTAGCTGGGCGTAGTGATGCACACCTGTAATCCCAGCTACTAGGGAGGCTGAGGCACAAGAATCACTTGAACCTGGGAGGCAGAGGTTGCAGTAATCCAAGATTGCATCACTGCACTCCAGCCTGGGTGACACAGTGAGACTCCGTCTCAAAAAAAAAAAAAAAAAAAAAAGCCAGGCACCTTTTTACAGGCTCATGCCTGTAAACCCAGTACTTTGGGAGGCTAAGGCAGGCAGATCACCCGAGGTCAGGAGTTCAAGACTAGCCTCGCCTACACGGTGAAACCCCATCTCTACTAAAAATATAAAAATTAGCCAGGCATGGTGGTAGGCACCTGTAATCCCAGCTACTCAGGAGGCTGAAGCAGAAGAATCACTTGAACCCAGGAGGTGGAGGTTGCAGTGAGCCGAGATCGCACTATTGTACTCCAGCCCGGGCAAAAAGAGCAAACTCCATCTCAAAAAAAAAAAAAAAAAGAATTAAATGAAGTCAAATGATTTCAAAATAAGAGAAAACTGATTCTAAAATTTAGAGCTTACATAACAACATTTGAAAACATCAAAGTGGTTTACCTTAATTTAGCTGAACGTAGTATTCTCGTGAGTGAAACACAGTTGCCTTCCATGATACCCTTTCCAACCGTGGGAATAATGCTTTTGCGGCATGCAACATATAATGAACATGCCAACCAGTGTGTAACTTCTCCCTGGCAAGCAAAAGACAAACAGCAAAACAGATATAATATTATGTTAAAATGCTTGAATTCTAGAAACAAAAGATATGTAGAATTATCTGGTCTCAATTTTCCTTATGTAGATAAAGGGCCAGAGAAGTGAAGACATTTGCCCAAGGTCACAAAGCTGTTAGTTGCAGCAATGAGTATAAAACTCCTTACTCTTAGTTCTGTGTTTTTACAACTATAACATGCTAAATTAATATTAATCTACAGATAAAACCTGGCTTGGTGGCTCATGTTTGTAATCCCAGTGACTCAGGAGGCTGAGATAGGCATATGACTTGAGGCCAGGAGTTCAAGACTAACCAGGGCAATGTATTGAGACCCTGACTCTAAAAATGAAAATAAAAAAATGAGCTAGGCATGGTGGTGCTTGCCTGCAGTCCCAGCTACTTGGCTGAGGCAAGAGGATCACTTAAGGGCGGGAGTTCAAGACTGCAGTGAGCTATGTTCGCGTCACTACATTCCAGTATAGGTAAATGAGGTGAGATCCCGTCTTTAAAAAAAAAAAAAAGATAAGTCTTTCACCTACATGCCAAATCTAATACAGGCATATGCCACATAACAACATTTTGGTCAACGATGAACCACATATACAATGGTGGTCACTTAAGATTATAATACTGGCTGGGCATGGTGGCTCACACCTGTAATCCCAGCACTTTGGGAGGCCAAGGCGGGCAGATCACTTAAGGCCAGGTCTTCAAGACCAGCCTGACCAGCATGACGAAACTCTGTGTCTACTAAAGATACAAAAAATTGGCTGGGTGTGGTGGCACATGCTTGTAGTCCCAGCTACTCGGGAGGCTGAGGCAGGAGAACTGTTTGAACATGGGAGGCAGAGGCTGCAGTGAGCAGAGATTGTGTCACTGCACTCTAGCCTGGGCAACACAGGGACACTTTGTTCTGCTCCAAAAAACAAAAAGATTATAATACTGTATGTTCTAACTGTTCTATACCGAAAAAAAATTATAATTTACTGTACCTCTTTTATGTTTAGATACACAAATGCTTACCATTATAGCTGTCTACAGTATTCAGTACAGAAACATGCTGAACAGGTTTGCAGCCCAAGAGCAATAGGCTACATTACACAGCATAGGTATGTAGTAGGGTATGCTATCTAGGTTTGTGTAAGTACACTCTATGAAGTTTGCACAACAAAATTACCTAATGTTGCATTTCTTAGAATGTGTCCCTGTCTTTAAGGGAAGCATGACTGAATTACCACAAGAGTTCTCTTAAAATTTGTCAGCATGACTTTCTCGATTTTAAGAAATGGCCTTGATGATCCTGAAGTTTCTTTCTACCGTTTTTATGTTTCTCTTTAACAAGTTTGGCAGGAACAGAGTAAAAAGTTGGCAACAGAGTCACACATAAAAAATTAGTACTAATCGGCCGGGCGCGGTGGCTCACGCCTGTAATCCTAGCACTTTGGGAAGCCGAGGTGGGTGCATCACCTGAGGTCAGGAGTTCAAGACCAGCCTGGCCATCATGGTGAAACCCCATCTTAAAAAAAAAAAAAAAGAAAAAAAAAAATTAATACTAATCTTGTGCAACATAAAGGAGACGTCATTTTTTTTTAGGTAAAATTTGGGGAATTATTTACACCAAAACATGTCATCTTTAAAATACAGTCATGCATTGCTTAATGACAGGGATATATTCTGAGAAATGCAATATTAGGCAATTTCATTGTGCAAACATCATCGCATAGCCTACTAAACCTAGGCTAGATGGTACAGCTTATTGCTTCTAGGCTACAAACCTGTGGAGCATGTTACTATACTGAATACTGTTGGCAAATATAACACAATGGTAATTATTTGTGTATCTAAACACAGAAAAGATACAGCAAAAATAAAGTATGTGGTATGTGTGGTCCATCACTGACTGAAATGTTTTGCAGCACATGACTGTAGTAAGCATGGCTCTCCATATTAGCATGTATTTCAATTCACAATGCTACAAAAAAGGTGACATTTGGGAATTCAACAATTTTCTACACTAGGCTTGAGACATCTCCAAGCCAGAATCACTTCATGACTTCATTGCCGAAATACGATAGGTGAAGTTTAAGAATTAAGAATTACAGATAAATGCCAGGCACGGTGGTTCATGCTCATAATACCAGCACTTTGGAAGGCTGAGGCAGAGGATTGCTTGAGCTCAAGAGGTCAAGATCAGGGTGGGAAACGTAGTGGAAAAAGTTAGCCAGGCATGTGGCACATGCCTATAGTTCCAGCTTCTTGGGGGAACCGAAATGGGAGGATTGTTTGAGTCAGAAGGTTAAGGGCTGTGACTGACCTATTGGACTCCAGCACGGGTGAAAGACAAGATCCTATCTCAAAAAAAAAAAAATTACAGATGTAATCTCATAGCACAACATAACAGGGCTATTATTCACTGTTCCATAGATTCTCTTTAAGACCAAACCCTAGAAGGATAAAAAGACTGATAAAAAGACTTCTTGAAATAATCTAAAAGAGATGGATAGAAATGGGTGGCCCTCAATAAAACCAATGTTCCTACCTTGAAGGAATGAGAAGTCTTATTTTCTCAAAGAACTAAATGAAGCAGGTAAGCTTAAGAATGAACATTTTTAGAAGCTTTAATTAATGAATTGTTTGGGAATAGGGGCTGGTTGTGGTGACTTACGCATGTAGTCCCAGCACTTTGAGAGGCTGGGGTGGGTGGACTACTTGAGTTCAGGGGTTCAAGACTAGCTTGGGTAACACGGCAAAACTCTACCTCTATCAAATTCAAAAAAAAACTAGCAGGACGTGGTGGCATGAGCCTGTAGTCCCAGTTACTCTGGAGGCTGAGATGGGAGAAGTGCTTGAAGCCAGGGAGGTTGAGGCTGCAGTGAGCCCTGATTGTGCCATTGCACTCCAGCCTGGGGGACAGAGTGAAACCCTGTTTTGAAAAAGAAAAATTGTTAGGGAATAGCATCCAAATATTACAGAACCTTTGGATACAGGCTACTAAATAAAAATTCTAGCAAGATGGTGAAAATACAAAATTATCATTTTGATTTTTTTTTAGACATAAAAGATACACTGATTTTTATTTTACTTTTTTTTTTTGTTTTGAGACGAAGTCTCACTCTTGTTGCCTAGGATGGAGTGCAATGATGCAATCTCAGCTCACTGCAAACTCCGCCTCCCAGGTTCAAGTGATTCTCCTGCCTCAGATTCCCAAGTAGCTGGGATTATAGGTACCTGCCACCATGCCCAACTAATTCTTTTTTTTTTTTTTTTTTTTTTTGACACAAAGTCTAGCTCTGTCACCCAGGCTGGAGCACAGTGGTTTTATGGTGTTGACCAGGCTGGTCTTGAACTCCTGACCTCGTGATCCACCTGCCTCAGCCTCCCAAAGTGCTGGGATTAAAAGCGTGAGCCACTGCTCCTGGCTGCCCAGCTAATTTTTGTATTTTTAGTAGAGATGGGGTTTCACTGTTTCACCAGGTTGGTCTCGAACTCCTGACCTCAAGAGATCCACCCGCCTTGGCCTCCCAAAGTACTGGGATTACAGGCAGGAGCCACTGCGCCCTGACTATTTTACTTTTTAAAACAGGGTCTTACTGTTGCCCCAGGCTGGAGTGCAGTGGTGCAATCAGGGCCACGGCAGCCTCAATCTCCCAGGCTCAAGGAATCCCCCGACCTTAGTCTCCAGAGTAGCTGGGACTAAAGGCACACACCACCACACCCAGCTAATTTTTGTAGAGATGGAGTTTCGCCACGTTGCCCAAGCTGGTCTCAAACTCCTGGGCTCAAGTGATCCGCCTGCCTCAGCCTCCCAAAATGTTGGGATTATAGGTGTGAGCCACCACGCCCAGCGTATTTTATTTTTTGTAGAGATAGGCCCCACTATGTTGCCCAGGCTGGTCTTGAACTCCTGGGCTCAAGTGATCCTCCTGCCTCAGCCTTCTAAAGTGCTGGGATTATAGGCGTGAGCCACTGTGCCTGGCCTGTTTTTCTTTCCTTAAAAAAGTCAACTATTTTATTCCATGAGAATAAAACAGAATACAATTCTATTTTATAAAATCCTATTTCATAAAATTCTATGAATTCTATGAGATCAGAAACCATTTTTGTATTTCTAAGGCCAATTTGTCAGGCCTATTTGTCAGGCCTTAGAAATATAAAAATGGTTTCTGATCTTATAGAACTCGAAGTCTGGAGCTAAGAAGACGAACAGATACTATTATTTATAATTGGGTTAGATTTAGAAGCTATAAGAATTGAAGAGAAAGTGTTGTAGGAGAATATAGTGTAGTGAGTAACTGATTTTGACTAGAGTTAGGGAAGGCCTCACAAAAGGTGACAAAATTTGTAAATCACTAAAAGTGTGAGCAGAAGCTTGTCAGGTAGACCAGAGAGGGGTAGGGATTAAAGAAAGACTTTTTTTGAGACGGAGTCTTGCTATGTTGCCAGGCTGGAGTGCAGTGGTGCGATCTTGGCTAACTGCAACTTCTGCCTCCTGGGTTCAAGTGATTCTCCAGCCTCAGCGTCCTGAGTAGCTGACACTACAAAGCGCCTGCCAACAAGCCCAGCTAATTTTCATATTTTTAGTAGAGACAGGGTTTCACCATGTTGGCCAGGATGGTCTCAATCTCCTGACCTTGAAATCCGCCTGCCTCGGCCTCCCAAAGTGCTGGGACTACAGGCGTGAGTCACTGTGCCCAGCCAGAGAAAGACTTCTTAGGAAGCATCTGAAATATATAAAAATGACTACTCCAAATACCTTTCAACAAAAATTGATTTTAAAAAAAGGAAAATAAAACACTAGATAGAATAAACACAAAATTTCAGTTCATACATTTGTGGGGTTTTTTTTTTTTTTTGAGATGGAATCTTCCTCTGTCGCCTAGGCTAAAGTACAGTGGTGCAATCTCGGCTCACTGCAGCCCCTGTCTTCTGGGTTCAGCGATTCTCCTGCCTCAGACTCCTGGGTAGCTGGGATTATAGGCATATACCACCACACCCAGCTAATTTTTATATTTTTAGTGGAGATGGAGTTTTGCCATGTTGCCCAGGATGGTCTCAAACTACTGACCTCAGGGTATCCGCCTGCCTCAGCCTTCCAAAATGCTGGGATTACAGCCGTGAGCCACCTCGCCCATCCCATTTGTGCTTTCTAGAGCAAACATTGGGCTAGGCACTGTGGCTCATGCCTGTAATCCCAACGCTCTGGGAGACTGAGGCAGAAGAATCACTTGAGACCAGTTCAAGACTAGCTCAGGCAACATAGTCAGATACTGTCTCCACAAAAAATTGAAAAATTAGCTGAGCATGGTGGTGCATGCCAGTAGTCTCAGCTCCTGGGGAGGCTGAAGCAGGAAGATCACTTGGGCCCAGGAGTATGAGTTTACAGTGAGCTGTGACTGTGCCACTGCATTCCAGGCCTGGGCAAAAGAGCAAGACCCTGTTTTGTTTTTGTGTTATTTTATTTTGTTTTTTTTTTTTCAGATGGAGTTTCACTCTTGTTGTGAAGAGTGGAGTGTAATGGCACGATCTTGGCTCGCTGCAACCTCTACTTCCCAGGTTTAATTGATTCTCCTGCCTCGGCCTCCCAAGTAGCTGGGATTACAGGTGTACGTCACTACACCTGGCTAATTTTATATTTTTAGTAGAGATGGGGTTTCACCATGTTGGCCAGGCTGGTCTTGAACCCCTGACCTCAGGTGTTTTGCCCACCTCGACTTCCCAAGTTTTCTGTGGGATTAGGCCCCTGGCTTGATTCTGACTCATTATGACTGTTGCAATTATAGGCATGAGCCACTGTGCCTGGTCAAGACCCTGTTTCTAAGGAAGAAAATAAATAAATAAATAAAGCAAACATTAAAGATGTCCTATTCAACTCTGCCTACCTAGATATTTAGCTCTTCAACCTTTCTTGGTGTTGGGGGTGAGAGGAAAGATTCCAGGCAGAGGGACTAGCATAGATAAAGCACAAAACTGGGAACAAGTCTTGTCATATTCAAGAATCTGAAACAGGTGCACGTCATGACTGTAGTTTGACACAGTAAATGCTTATTCAATGACAGACCTTCTGCAAGAGAGACCAAATGAGACCTAGTATGTCAGAAATGCTTTCTCAGGCTTTCAAAAATCAATCTGTTTTCAACTGAGAGGCCATTCATTCTAATCTCCTCTACTTTCTTATTCTTTCCACAGCTTTCCAGTCATGCCACACACAGATGCGGACCATTGTTCTTTATCCAGTCTATTCAGTCCTGAAGACACAAGAGCCTTTTTCAGGTACTTTTCCTTCATATACAGACACACATACTGTCAACACATTTCCAACTCTATGTCTTTGAACCCAGCAATGATTTCGCTGGGTGGTGAGTCAGTGGTGCGCCCTGGGCATGGGTCCAGCCCTCTTGGTACATGAAAGCCTTTGAACATGAGGCCACTGGAGTGCTACACGAAATACACTCCATCACAATTCTGTCTACACTGGCCTTATGCTTCCCTGGGTTTCTTTCTTTTTCTTTTTTTTTTTTTGGAGACAAAGTCTCGCTCTGTTGCCCAAACTGGAGTGCAGTGGCACGATCTCAGCTCACTCCAACCTCTGCCTCCCCAGTTCAAGTAATCCTTCTGCCTCAGCCTCCCAAGTAGCTGGGACTACAGGCACATGCTGCCATGCCAACTAACTTTTTGTATTTTTTTCAGTAGAGACAGCGTTTCACCATGTTGCCCAGGCTGGTCTTGAACTCCTGAGCTCAGGCAATCCAGTTACCTCGGCCTCCCAAAGTGCTAGGATTACAGGGCTGAGCCAACGGGCCTGGCCTCTTTCTTGTTTTTGAGACGGAGTCTTGCTCTGTCACCCAGGCTGGAGGGTAGTGGTGTGGTCTCTGTTGTTCACTGCAGCCTCTGCTTCCTGGGTTCAAGTGATTCTCCTGCCTAAGCCTCCCGAGTAGTTGTGATTACAGGCAGGTGCCAACACGTCCAGCTAATTTTTGTACTTTTAGTAGAGACACAGTTTCACCATGTTGCCCAGGTTGGTCTCTAACTTCTGCCCTCAAGTGATCCGCCCCTCTCAGCCTCCCCAAGTGTTGGGCTACAGGCATGAGCCACCACGCCCGGCCTGGGTTTCTATATTATAATAACCCTGGGCAAAACAACCTTCTGGGCCTTGCTATTACCACCTGGAAAGTAGGTCTAATATTCATTGGCATGCCATGTTCACAGGGCTGTTGTGAGGATAAAATGCAAGAATGATGAGGAAAATCACGTAATTATAACTGACATTTATTTTTTTCAGAGCCAGACACTGATAGGAAGCATCAGGACGATGCTCTGACGGAGGAGGAAACGTGGGGCTGAGATCAGCTTCGTGTGCACATTGGCTTTGCTCAAACTGCTGCACAGCGACCAGCAGCTCCAGACTCTGGGTCTGGCTCCACATATAAGTAACTGTGACCCCGGGCCCGTAGCTTAACCTGTCTGGGGTTAAGCTGTTCGGTTAACTTAAGAGGAACCTGTCGGCTTCCTCTTGCGTCGAATGAGGACCGAAGAAGGGGTTCAGACGGAACTGAGTGAGAGGGTCCATTTAAAGCTCTGAGCAGTGGTGTCTTGCCCTGCATTTTCACTTTTACCATTATATTTGTTCTTACCTATTTAAAGGCAGCACCACGATGTTTGTGGCGCTCGGCGGGGTAGAGGGAAGTGTCGTCAGGAAGTCTGGGGTCTGAGTGGCGCGGGACCTAGGCCGCTCCTTTTTGGGGCTTCAGTTTCCCGCCTCAAAATGATGGGTGGATTGGCTGAGTTACACCCACCCTTCCCGTCCCTGGGCGTCAGGCTGGGCAGCGACCCTCCTCGGTGGGGAAACTCCCACCACCCCATAGGCCAGGAAAGGGGCGGGGGCGGGGGTGGGGCCTGGCGAGGGTCGGGTCCGGCCGTCCCACCTGCCGCCGCTCACCTCTAGGCTGTAGTTGCCTCGGATGGCGGTGAAGTCGTCCAGGGCTTCGGCCGCGCTCCCTTCGTCCAGATTCAGCTCCTGGCACAGTGCCTGTAGCGCCTCCCCGGCTGCGGCGACCACCGCCGCCCCCTCGGCGTGGGGCTCGTCCTCGAACATCCCTTCAGTCCCCGCGGGCGGCGCGCCCCGGCCCCCGACTTCTTCTTCTCTCTCGGACGAGCTACCCATAATCACCTGCGCCAAAGCGCGCGAAAATCGGCGGCTGTGGGGCGCCTGTCTTTCACCGTCTGCCTCCGCTTTTCTCCTCAAAAAAAGTCCGTTTTTCCTCCGGAGCTCCTAGCCTTCCCTTTCCGGAAATGTGATAAGAAGACGGACCACAGATCCTGAATGACCTGGCCTTGGCCCTTGGCTGATCGCGGGGGGCCCAGCCGGCGGGGCAAAAAAAGAGCGGAGGGATCCCCAGCCTGCGCGCAGAGCCTGCTGGGAGGTGTAGTCCATCTCCTGGAAGATGAAGCCTGCGGCCTGCCCGTCTGCCTGGTTTGGCTCTTGAGTTTGGCCTCGTGCAGCATAGTGAGATGCTTCCTGTATGCATGGGCCCTGGGTTTGTCACTGTTTCTCCTGCCTCAGGCTCCTTTTTAGAAAAAAAGTAGCCCTTGGATGAAGGGGGCTCTTGGGACTCCCCAATGTCCCCGTGCCCAGTGAGCGGTTGACTAAATGACCGAGGGGGAAGGACTGGTGAGGGTTATTAGGGGACGGATCCTCATCTCCTGTTAGTCACACGAGGCGGGCAGAGAGGACTGCAGTAATGAGGCAGGAGAATAGGATCTGGGGGCAGGGAACCTATGGCTCGTTCACGTCACTTTCTAGAACAAAATTGAAAGGAAAACCCCAACTTTCCACGCCTAAGTAACAAAACGACCAGAGGCTACTTCGTTGGACCCTCTCTGCATGGCAAATGGGAAACTGTTCGAAACAAATCTCACTGAGTGCTTGCCCGTCTTCGGTTGCAACTTTGTAACTTAACTCCAGTCTCTGAATAGTTGTTGTCCACAACCAATCAGACTCATTGCGGTAGTCTTCATTTGCATAGAAGTATAACTTTGTAACTTCACCCTAGCCTCTGATTGGTTGCTTTCTGCAAACAATCAGAAGCTATTCAATTGTCAAAAAATCCAAAAGTTTGAAAATGTTGCAGCGACTCCCCATTTCTTTCAGGGTTAAGCCAAGCTCCTTGTCCTAGCCTATAGGGCACTAAGGGTCTGGTGGTCCCCTGTCTAATGCTGCCTTCATTTGCTCCTCTCCCTTTCTCACCCTACCCTAGTCATACTTGTGATTCCTTGTGGCTGCTTTTTCCCCTTTAATTTGGAAAAATACAAACTCAATTTTTTACTTATTGGTAACCCCAATATTTAAAAAAAGTGAAACATTTCATCCAAATCACTAGCTAAAAGATAATAGCTAAGAATATCTGAACCAGATATCAAAGAATTGGGGAAATGGGGCGGGCATGGTGGCTCACACCTGTAATCGCACTTTGGGAGGCTGAGGTGGGCAGATCACTTGAGGTCAGGAGTTCAAAGCCAGCCTGGCCAACATGGCAAAACCCCATCTCTACTAAAAATACAAAAATTAGCTGTGTCCGCTTGTAGTCCCAGAAGCTGAGGCAGGAGGAGGACAATCGCTTGAACCGGGAAGGCAGAGGTTGCAGTAAGCCGAGATCTCACCACTGCACTCCAGCCTGGGCAACAGAGCAAGACTCAGTCTCAAAAACAAACAAACAAGCAAAAACCCTTAATGCAGTTAACCATTAGACATTTCCGTTCTTCACCTGCCAGTTGTCCCATTTCCTTTCTTTTTCCCATATTACCTCCAAGATGTCCCTCCACTGCCCTAGATAGCTCAGCTCTGGTTCTCTGTGTATATCCTTCAACCAAACAAGAGCCTGAGAATCAGATTGATGGTGACTATTTCTAATTAGTCCAGTGTGCACAATTCCACATGCAACTTATTAAAGTGGTCACCCAGCACAAACTAATCTCTTTTCCCAGAAAATTTCTGCTTGTAAGACATTTTTATCCATTTATGCTTAAAGCACAGTGGGCACTCAACAAATAATTGTTCCTATCCTAGAGCCCTTTAAGGATCTGACATTGGTTGTAGGAGAGGGAATCAAGAAAATGGAAAAAGGGGAGAAGTAAGGAATGGAAAACTTGAATATATTGGGACAGATTTAGCATTACACCAATTCAGAGATTTTTTTTTCTTGCTTGGAGGTTTTGTTTAAGATTGAGTCTTGCTCTGTTGCCCAGGCTGGCGTGCAGTGGCACAATCTTGGCTCACTGCAACCTCTGCCTTCCGGGTTCAAGCAGTTCTCCTCCCTGTGCCTCCTGAGTAGTTGGGATTACAGGCATGCACCACCATGCCCAGCTAATTTTTTGCATTTTTAGTAGAGACGGTGTTTCACCATGTCGGTCAGGCTGGTCTTGAACTCCTGACCTTGTGATCTGCCCGCCCTGGCCTCCCAAAGTGCTAGGATTACAGGTGTGAGCCACCATGCCTGGCCTGTTTTTTGTTTTTTTAGGTAAGAGTCTTGCTCTGTTGCCCAGACTGGAGTGCAGTGGTGCAATCTCAGTTCACTGCAACCTCTCCTCCCAGATTCTCCTGCCTTAGTCTCCTGAGTAGCTGGGACTACAGGCACATGCCACCATGCCTGGCTATTTGTCCTTTTAGTAGAGACAGGGTTTCACTATGTTGGCCAGGCTGGTCTTAAACCCCTGACCTCGTGATCTGCCTGCCTCGGCCTCCCAAAGTGCTGGAATTATAGGCATGAACCACCGCGCCTGGCCACGTGGAGGTTTTTAAGGGAGAGAAAAAGGAAGAAGACAGGGCCATAAAGGATTTCACAAAAATACATTAAGTATGAAACTATAAGAATGGATTGTTGGCCAGGCATGGTAGCTCACGTCTGTAATCCCAGCACTTTGGGAGGCCAAGGTGGGCGAATTACTTAAACTCAGGAGTTTGAGATTATCCGGACAACATGGCAAAACCCCGTCTCTACCAAAAATACAAAAAATTAGCTGGACGTGGTGGTGCACACCTGTAGTCCCAGCTACTTGGGAGGCCCAGGGGGAGGATCACTTGAGCACAGGAGGCTGAGGTTGCAGTGAGCCATCATCACGCCACTGATCCAGCCTGGGTGAATGAGACCCTGTCTCAAAACAAAAAACAAAATGTTATTTTATTCTTAAGATTGTTGGCAATTAAGCAAAGTCCTTGACAAAAGAGCCAACAACACTAACATTGCAACATTATTTATTTAGAATCGCTTTTGAAACTGTCCTCGACCTGTTTCTCAAGACTGGAATTCCACTGGGCACGATGGTCTGGATCACTTGTGGCCATGAGTTCAAGACTAGTCTGCCTGCACAACATTGCAAGATCTTGTCTCTAAAAAACAAACAAACAAACAGAAAACATTAGCTTATTCATCTCTAGCTCTCAGTCCCTGATGCGAGTCCAGTACAAGGGGGAGGAAGGGGAATTAACAATCAATAAATATGCACTCTGTGCTCAATCTGTGCAATACCTCTTACATACGTTCTTTCATTTACGCATTCCAACAAGCTTTTAGTTAGGAAGCACTACCTCCATTTTTTACATGAACCTGCAATTGAGAAATTAATTAATTTTTTTAATGTTTCCAGAAAATCAGCTATAATGCTGGCATTTGATCCCAGGCCTATATACTCCAAACTTCATAATATTTCCACTGCATAATTTGCCTATTCCAAATATATTTTAATTGTGCTGATATTCGGTGAGATAGTGTGTACAATATAAAACCCAGTTTATGATTTAAATGGAGGCAAAAGATGTAAATATAGCCAAATCCTAAAGTCATCACCTTATGTTAGCTCTTGTTTCTGTTTTGTCTTTCCCATTTGACAAAGAACCATGTCTAGAAGTTCAGGGTTGTCTTGCTTTCTGAGATGGAGACAACAGCATGAAGGGCCATTTAGCAGGTATGGTTGTGTGTGCCTGTAGTTCCAGCTACGTACTAGGCTGGGCAGGAGGCCAGACTTGGAGGTTAGTAAGTTATGATCACACCACTGCACTCTAACCTGGGTGACAGAGGGGAAACCCTATCTCTAAAAGAAATTAAATTAAAAAAAAAAAAGACATGAAATTTTTTTTTCTTTTTTGAGACAGTCTCGCTCCGTTGCCCAGGCTGGAATGCAGTGGTGCAACCTTGGCTCACTGCAACCTCTGCTTCCTGCGTTCAAGTGATTCTCCTGCCTCAGCCTCCCAAGTGCTGGGATTACTGGTGTCTGCCACATGCCTGGCTAATTTTTGTATTTTAAGTAGAGACGGAGTTTCATCATGTTGGCCAGGCTGATCTTGAACTCCTGATCTCAAGTGATCTGCCCACCTCAATCTCCCAAAGTGCTGGGATTATAGGCCTGAGGCACCATGCCCAGGCAAAAAGTCTGTAGATTTTAAAATTATATTTGCAATTTTAAACTAAGAACTGCCCTTCCCTACACCTTCTTAAAGGTTTTAAAGGCAAAAAAACGTGGGAGGTAATTAAATGGGTAGAGGTGGCTTCATGCTGGCAGTTTTAAGTCTGAAAAAGGTGTGGGGAGCGCATCAGTGGATTCTGTGGTTTCTGAAAGGATTCATTTTTACCTGACATTACTTGCCTTGTGTTTCTAGGTAGGGGGCCTGCCCATGAGCTTCCGCAACCAGCTCACTCGCTGCTCAGGTTTTGGTTTGGCCCTCACCATCTGGACTAGAAACAGAGTCTGGTGGGCGATGATGCACAGCGAGGGCTCAGGGTCACACAGCGGGCCTCTCAGATCTAGTGGTAGGCAAACGCAGATTGGAGGTAAAAGCCCCTAGATCTATGGAAATGAATGCAGGTCTAGACAGCAAAAAGCTTACATGCCCGTAGCAGCTTAGATTGCAGGTCCAAGTTTTTCTAAGTTTCTGTCTAAAAGTTTATATATCAGTGGATGGATTCCAATTTTGATGGACAAAACCTACTGGTTTCTGAGTTGTCAAACATTTCACTTCTTTGCAGTAATCACATTCCAAGTAGTCTTTCTAAAGTCAAATTATCTAGACCTCCCAAGCTATGTCTAATGTTAACATCTAAGTTCCTGTGTTGGTCCTAGATGTAACTCTTACGTCATTAATTTTTTTAAAAAAGTTACTTTTTATGTTTTCCTTCCCTCCCTCCCTTCCTCCCTCCCTTCCTCCCTCTCTTCCTTCCTTCCTTGCCCAGTCTGGAAGTACAGTGATGCAGTCTCGGTTCACTGCAACCTGTACCGCCGAGGTTCAAATGATTCTCCTGCTTCAGTCTTCTCAGTAGCTAGGATTAAAGGTGCACACCACCACGCCCAGCTATTTTTTTGTATTTTTAGTAGAGATGGGGTTTCACCATGTTGGCCAGACTGGTCTCAAACTCCTGACCTCAAGTGATCCACCCACCTCGGCCTCCCAAAGTGCTGGGATTACAGGCATGAGCCACTGTGCCTGGCAGTTTTTATGTTTTCTTATTGCAAAAGAAATATGTGTTCACTGTGTAGAAAATTTAGATACTGCGTGTAAGCACAAGAAGAAAAAGTCACCCATAACCTATCATCTAGAGATATCTACTGTCGTTTTGAATGTATATCTTTCTGGTCTTTTTTCTATACATTTATACTTACATATGTATACTTTTATTTTTTGTCCAAATGGAACCATGTGACCCAGGAATTGCAATTGCTGGTTTTATTTAATGATACCACATCACCATTTATCTGAGACATTTAAAAATTATTGTAGGCCGGGCACAGTAGCTCATGCCTGTAGTTGCAGCACTTTGGGAAGCCTAGGCAGGTGGATCACTTGACACCAGGAGTTCGAGACCAGCCTGGGCAACATGGCAAAACCCTATCCCTACAAAAAAATCAAAAAATAAAACATTAGCAGGTGTGGTGGATTGGGCCTATAGTTCCAGCTACTTGGGAGGCTGAGGTAGGAGGATCCCTTCAGCCTGGGAGATGGAGGTTGCAGTGAACTGAGATTGTGCCACTGCATTCTAGCCTGGGTGACAGAGCAAGAGCTTGTTTCAAAACAAATAAATAAAATAAAAATTATTCTATAATATTTTTCATGGCTATTCAGGTTGAGGATTCCTTATTCAAAATGTTTGGTACCAGAAGTGTTTTGGAAATCAGACGGTTTTGGATTTTGGAAGATTTGCCTATATGTAATGAGATATCTTGGGAATGGGACTGAAGTCTAAACACAAAATTCATTTATGTTCATATATGCCTTATACATATGGCCTGAAGGTAATTTTAGAAAATATTTTAAATAATTTTGGTTTGACTGTGTTTTTTTGTTTGTTTGTTTTTTGAGATGTAGTCTCGCTCTGTAGCCCAGGCTGGAATGCAATGGCACAATCTTATCTCACTGCAACCTCTGCCTCCTGGGTCCCGGTTCAAGCAGTTTTCCTCCCTCAGCCTCCCAAGTAGCTGGGATTACAGGCACGAAACACCATGCCCAGCTAAGTTTTGTATTTTTTTTTAGTAGAGATGGGGTTTCACCATGTTGGCCAGTCTGGTCTTGAACTCCTGACCTTGTGATCCGCCCACCTCGGCCTCCCAAAGTGCCGGGATTACAGGTATGAGCCACCACGCCCAGCCTGTTTGTTTTTTTGAACAGAGTCTCACTCTGTCGCCCAGGCTGGAGTGCAATAGTGTGATCTTGGCTCACTGCAACCTCCGCCTCCTGGGTTTAAGCAATTGTCCTGCCTCAGGCTCCTAAGTAGCTGGGACTACAGGTGCACACCACTAAACCTGGCTAATTTTTGTATTTTTACTAGAGACAGGGCTGTTGGTCAGATTGGTCTTGAACTCCCGACCTCAAGTGACCCGCCCGCCTTGGCCTCCCAAAGTGCTAGAATTACAGGAGTGAACCATCATACCTGGCTTGACTGTGTTTTGTTCTATGGGGTCAGGTGTGGAATTTTCCTGTTGTGATGTCATATTAACACTCAAGAAGTTTCAGGTTTGAGAATATTTCAGATTTTGGATTTTTTTGATTAGGGATGCTCAACCTGTATATAATTCTATAATATGAATATGCTATAATTTCTTTAATTATCTATTGTTTTCAATCTAGTGTTTCCCACTTTTGTTATTCTAAATAACACTAAAATGAACATTCCTGTAACTATTTCTGCTTATTTTCATAGATTAAATTCCTAAATAGGAATTGATTAATCAGGCTGAGCACGGTGGCTCATGCCTGTAATCCCAGCACTTTGGGAGGCTGAGGCAGGTGGATCACAAGGTCAGGAGTTCTAGACCACCCTGACCAACATGGTGAAACCCCGTCTCTTCTAAAAGTACAAAAATTAGTCAGGTGTGGTGGTGTGCACCAATAATCCAGCTACTCAGGAGGCTGAGGTAGGAGAATCGCTTGAACCTGGGAGGCAGAGGTTGCAGTGAGCTGAGATCGTGCCACTGTACTCCAGCCTGGGCAACAGAGTGAGACTTCGTCTCAAACAGCTAAAAAACCAAAGAACTGATAAGTCAAAGTATTATTTTAAAGGATTTTGATACATACTGCCAAACTTCCCATTAAAAATTTGTGCTCATTGGCTGGGCGAGGTGGCTCATGCCTGTAATCCCAGCACTTTGAGAGGCTGAGGCAGGTGGATCACCTGAAGTCAGGAGTTGGAGACCAGCCTGGCCAACACGGTGAAACCCCGTCTCTTCTAACAATACAAAATTAGCCAGGTGTGGTGGCACATGCCTGTGGTCCCCGCTACTTGGGAGGCTGAGACAGGAGAATCACCGGAACCCAGAAAGCAGAGGCTGCAATGTGCTGAGATTGAGTCACTGCACTCCAGCCTGGGCGAGGCAGAGAGACTCCATCTCAATAAATAAAATAAGGTAAAAATAAGTAAGTAAATAAAAATTTATGCCCATATAAGCACAGTGTATAATGTCAGTTTTCCCTTAACACATCAAAGTTGAGAATTTTTTTTTTTTTTTTTGAGATGAAGTCTTGCCCTGCTGCCCAAGCTAGAGTGCAGTGGTACAATCTCGGCTCACTGCAACCTCTGCCTCCTGGGTTCAAGCGATTCTCCTGCCTCAGCCTCCCAAGTAGCTGGGATTACAGGCGCTCACTACCACACCTGACTAATTTTTGTATTTTCAGTAGAGACGGAGTTTCACCATGTTGGCCAAACTGGTCTCAAACTCCTGATTTCAGGTTATCCACCCACCTGAGCCTCCCAAAGTGCTGGGATTACACTGTATCTGGCCCAAAGTTTATTAATTGGTAATCTTTGCCATTTTGACAGGAAAATGCATACTGGCATCTCATCATGATTTATTTTGCAAAATTCTGTTTACTAGTGATATCAAATATCTTTCATCTATTGGCCACTAGTATTATTCTATGAACTGCTTGTTCATACTGTTTGCCACTTTTCTTTTGAGAATTTCTAACTTGTTTTAGGGATATTAACCCTTTATCATGTTGCAAATACTTCCCTCCATATTATTGTTTGCATTTCACTTTTAACTATTTCTCTTTTTCAAAGCTGGTTTCCAAAATTTTTATGTAGAAAAATCTACCATTCTTTTGTTTTATGGATATGTCTTTGGTATCATACTTAGAAAATGTTCTCTTTTTAATTTTTATTTTAATTAATTAATTTTTTGAGACCTCACTCTGTTGCTCAGGCTAGAGTGCAGTGGTGCATTCTTGGCTCACTGCAACGAACGCCTCGCAGGTTCAAGCAGTTCTTGTGTCTAAACCTCCTGAGTAGCTGGGATTACAGGTGCCTGCCACCATGCCTGGCTAATTTTCATATTTTTAGTAGAGACGGGGTTTCGCCATGTTGGCCAGGCTGGTCTTGAACTCCTGGTCTCAAGAAATCTACCCACCTCGGCCTCCCAAAGTGCTGGGATTACAGGTGTGAGCCACTGCACTGGGCCAGGTTCTCTTTTTTATGTATAATTCTCCAAGGTCTCAAAAATGCTTAAGACCTTCATAGTTTGGAGCTTGATTATTTATTAAGCAGTGTTTTGCCTTTAAATTAACCTTGTTTGCTTCCAAAATGTAACGCTTCACTAGTTTGTAGTTTCTTTCACTTCTTGCATTGAGGTCTGTCTACATGTTCTACAGAAAATTTATTTTTATTTATTTATTGAGATGGAGTCTCAGTCTGTCCCCAGGCTGGAGTGCAATGGCATGATCTTGGCTTGCTGCAAACTCCATCTCCCAGGTTCAAGTGATTCTCCTCCCTCAGCCTCCTGAGTAGCTGGAACTACAGGTGCACACCACCATACTGACTACTTTTTTTTTTTTTTTAATTTATAGAGGCCAGGTGCAGTGGCTCATGCCTGTAATCCAGGCACTTTGGGAGGCCGAGGCGGGCAGATCACCTAAGGTAAGGAGTTCCGGACCAGCCTGGCCAACATGGTGAAACCTGTCTCTACTAAAAATACAAAAATTAGCCAGGCATGGTGGCGGGCACCTATAATCTCAGCTACTCGGGAGACTGAGGTACGAGAATCACTTGAACCCAGGAGGCAGAGGTTGCAGTGAGCTGAGATCGTGCCACTGCACTCTAGCCTGGACAACAGAGCGAGACTCCATCTCAAAAAAAAAAAAAAAAAAAAAATGTAGAGACAAGGTCTCACAATGTTGCCCAGGCTGGTCTTGAACTCCTGGGCTCAAGTAATCCTCCCACCTCGGCCTCCCAAAGTGCTGGAATTACAGGTGTGAGCCATTGCACCCAGCCTCCTTTCTTTCTGCTTCTGATATCTGTGAGAGACCTTAGAGAAAAGTGGCATGATCTTTCTTAAATAAGCTTTAGCTCCTAGCTGTTTCACCAGTTATGTTGTTATTTTATAAGTAATGAATTTGCTCTGGATTTTGATTGCATTCTGCAAGTAATATTTTTGCATTGTAAGACAGTATTACATGGCATTTTCTAATGGGAGGACTACTTCTTAGTGGTAATAAAGAATGCATGTTTCAGCTGGGCGTGGTGGCTCATGCCTGTAATCCCAGCACTTTGGGAGGCCAAGGCAGGTGAATCACTTGAGATCAGGGGTTTGAGACCAGCCTGGCCAACATGGTGAAACCCTGTCTCTACTAAAAATATAAAAATTAGCCAGGCATGGCGGTGCATGCCTATAATCCCAGCTACTCAGGAGGCTGAGGCAGGAGAATTGCTTGAACCTGGGAGATGGAGGTTGCAGTGAGCTGTTATCAGACCACTGCACTGCAGCCTGCGTGACAGAGCAAGATGCCGTTTAAAAAATAAAACCAAAAAACAGAATGCCTGTTTCTCAGAATAGGAAATTTCAAAGAAAAACATTACAGAAAAAAATTGAAGAAGAATGTGACTATAAAACATCTTACCAAGTCCTACGTGGGTTACAGGACAACCGCTTATAGAAAATAGCACTGGAGTCATCTCTGTGGTACTTGTGAGGTATCATGATAATTTACTAAGATAGTACTTCTAGGCAAAGTCTTATCTGCTGACAGACAAGGCTCAGGAACTGTCCCCGAGATTTATCAAAGCTAGTTTCCAGACAAATAGGGTCATGTCCTTTCCTAAAGGGGAAACTGGACTGGGATGGGACTGTCATCCAGCTGAAATTACCAACAGCTTTCCTGCTATAAAAGCCAGGTTTTCTAGAGCTGAGTCTCACCTGTGCTATAATGCCTTCCCACAGTGGCTACTTCAGATACCTTCCAAAATATGGGTACGCTCCAAATTCAAGAACTGTTGTTACTTACCATTCTCTATCCAGTCAGTACCCATCATCCTGAGCTCATTGTGATCCATGTACTTCGATAAGAGCCCTAAATGCAGGATAAAGTCAGTGAGTCTGTGATCTGGCTTTTGTTCTTGGAAATGAGTATCTAATATTTTTTATCATTAAGACATCTAAGCAGCTGGCAGAATCAGCCTTCTGATAATTAGGCAGATTCCAAAATCTGGGCTTCCAGGTGCCTGGTAGTTACCTATAGGTAGCAGAGCCCCTTTTTCCTACAAAGGTCATCCTTCAAGGTCATCTTCATAAAGAATGGGGATTCTTGGCTGGGTGCAGTGACTCACAGCCAGGTACAGTGACTAATGCCTGTAATCCCAGCACTTTGGGAGGCTGAGGCAGGAAGGCTGCTCAAGAGCAGTTTAAGACCAGCCTGGACAATGTAGCAAGAGCTTGTCTCTCAAAAAAAAAAAATTAAAACAAACAAACAAAAAATTAGCTGAGCATGGTGGCACATACCTATAGTTCCAGCTACTCAAGAGACTGAGGGAGGTAGAAGGATCTCTTGAGCCCAGGATGTTGAGGCTGCAGCCAGCCATGATTGTGTCACTGTGCTTCAACTCAGATGACAAAGTGTGACCTTGTCTCAAACTACCCCCCCCAACACACAAAACCCCCACACTGTACATACATAAAAATGAGAATACTGACTGGTCATGGTGGCTCACGCTTGTTAATCCCAGCACTTTGGGAGGCTGAGGCAGCAGGATCACCTGAGGTCAGAAGTTCGAGACCAGCCTGGCCAACATGGTGAAACCCTATCTCTACTAAAAATACAAAAATTAGCCGGGTGTGGTGGCAGGTGCCTGTAATCCCAGCTACTCGGGAGGCTGAGGCAGGAGAATCACTTGAACCTAGGAGATGGAGGGGGCAGTGAGCCAAGATCGTGCCATTGCACTCCAGCCTGAGCAATGAGAGCAAAACGCTGTCTCAAAAAAAAAAAAAAAAAAAAAGAAAGAAAGAAAAGAAAACAAAGGGGATGCTTGACAACACAATTTGGGAAAGTACAGGACAAAAGTGACTGCAGTAATAAAAGGACTTTCTTTTTACCTACAAACAAGACTGCTGATCTTCTGATGGGAAGTTTTGCATTCTTGGTGTATATCAGTGTTTGATCTAGGATGTTAATTTTCCCCTTGCACTTTTTTTCCTAAGTGGGAATAAAAGTAAGTAGAAAGCAGTAAAGCAGCAGCACTATTTTGATCAGCCTTACCATAGTTTCTGGGATCAAAGACTCTATCAGATAGACCCCACAGTAGTGTTTGAAATAACTATAGTTGCTTAATGAGTTTTATACCAGAACAACAAGCCCCTAGACCAAGTTATTATAAATCCCGTGACTATCCCCTTGCTTGCACCACTCATGCCACATATTGTGTCTGTATTGCTTTTAAAGCCATCGTGGCTTCTCTGTATCTAAGTCTTTGTTCTTTAAGCTCCACCTTGATCTCTGCCTCCCTATGAGCTCATCCCTGACTGCTTGCCTGCCTGACCTAACCCTGCTTTGAGCATTTTTCAGGTACTTGTCTCCTGGCACGTATTCTTTTCCATCAAGGTTTCATCTACCTTGCTAGCTTGCAGGCTCTCCTCAGGAAGTTTTAATCCTTGGGTTCTCTATGGCCTGTCATGACTTTTCGGTGAATGAATGCACCTCTGAGTGGATCTTGTATAGGGACAGGCACCTTAAGAATAGGAGGGGGAGGCCAGGCGTGGTGGCTCACACCTGTAATCCCAGCACTTCGGGAGGTCGAGCTGGGTGGATCACCTGAGGTCAGGAGTTCAAGACCACTCTGGGCAACATGGCAAAACCCCAGCTCTACTAAAAAATACAAAACTTAGCCAAGTGTGGTGGTGTGAGCCTGTAATCCCAGCTACTCGGGAGGCCAAGGCAGGAGAATTGCTTGAACCCAGGAGACAGAGATTGCAGTCCAAGATTGCACTAGTGCACTCCAGCCTGGGCAACTGAGTGAGACTCTGTCTCAAAAAAAAAAAAAAAAAAAGTAAAAAAGAATAGAAGAGGGAAAACAGGAATTTGTTTTGATAGATCTTATGGCTTAATTAACATGGACAACTTGTAGTTTTATCCATTAACAGCGCCAAATTTCCTTCTGTAAATACTGTCATCAGTGCATCAGCTATAGGTTTGGTGAAGATCAGACATATAATCCCTAATGGAAAGCCTGACATAACGACATAAGGGCACTGCAAGTCTGATCAGAGGAACCTTCTGTGGGTCCTTTTTTTTTTTGAGACGGAGTCTCACTCTGTCACCTAGGCTGGAGTGCAATGGTGCAATCTCGGCTCACTGCAACCTCCGCCTACCAGGTTCAAGCGATTCTCCTGCCTCAGCCTCCCGAGTAGCTGGGACTACAGGCGTGTACCACTATGCCTGGCTAATTTTTTTGTTTGTTTTTAGTAGAGATGGGGTTTCACCATGTTAGCCAGGATGGTCTTGATCTCCTGACCTCATGATCCATCCGCCTTGACCTCCCAAAGTGCCGGGATAACAGGAGTGAGCCACCATGCCTGGACCCTTCTGTGAGTCCTAAAGAGGCTACACATATGGAAGACTTCTGGGAATAGTCAGTCCTAGGGTCTACTAGGTGGTTCTAGGGTGAGCTTCTAGAAAACCATGGATGGGCTTCCTGAAGCTGCCCAGGCTGAAGCTGACCCTGAGATCAGCCACAGTAGCTTCTGTGGAGTTCGTGAAGAGAAATGACACCAACTGTGTCCTGGCAGAGCCAGTGGCATGCTGCCATCATGCTGCATGGCCACACAACATGGCAGCCCTTGCTTGGGACTCCCTGAACATGCTCCGATGGACAGTAAAACAATCTGTTTTATACAAGGAAAGGATTCAAGATAGTTATAAAAGCAATATACAACTCCATTGCAATTCAGTCCAATAAGTAACTTTTTCAGCAGCAACGTGACTTTGTAGCCTCTAACCCATGTTAGTAGGGCTCCCAAGAGTCCACCAGTCTTTCGTGAGTACAGGTGGCAATCAAAAGTAAATTTTCGACTCAGTTGGGAGGGAACTATAGAAAAATAGATCCACAATAAAAAAGAGGTCATAGATATCAACTGCTGTTGTGAAAATAAATGGGAAATATTTCTTGTGTGCCATGTTCTGTCACTAAACAGCATGTCAGAAGAAAACAGGTTTCTCAGCATGTTAAAGAGTAAACCAGCTGCGCGCGGCGGCTCACCCCTGTAATCCCAGCGCCTCAGGAGGCCGAGGCAGGAGGATCACAAGGTCAAGAGATTGAGACCATCCTGACCAACATGGTGAAACCCTGTCTCTACTAAAAATACAAAAACTAGCTGGGCGTGGTGGAGCACGCCTGTAGTCCCAGCTACTCAGGAGGCTGAGGCAGGAGAATTGCTTGAACCTGGGAGGCAGAGGTTGCAGTGAGCTGAGATCAAACCACTGCACTCCGGCCTGGTGACAGAGTAAGATTTGTCTCAAAAAAAAAAAAAAAAAAAAAGTTAAAACAAAGCCATTATTGCTCACATACAAAGAATCTGCAGATTGTTCCTGCTTCAATAGGTCTGACGTGCCAGGGATCTTTGGAGTACACTTCTTTGGGCAGCTTCCACTTTAGGAACTTGGCACATATAGTTAGGACTCGCCTGCTCTCCTGTGAAAAAGATGGTCATAGATCAGCAGTGGTGCCATCTCGGCTCACTGCAACCCCCTCCACCTCCCGGCTTCAATCGATTCTCTTGCCTCAGCCTCCTAAGTAGTTGGGATTACAGGCATGCAGCACCATGCCCAGCTAATTTTTATATTTTTAGTAGAGACAGGGTTTTGCCATGTTGGCCACACTGGTCTTGAACTACTGACTTCAGGTGATCCACCCACCCTGGCCTCCCAAAGTGTTGGAATTACAGGCGTGAGCCACCGTGCCGGGCCTCAAACATTTTTAAACAGAGGTAATCTTTCTTCAATAAAACTAGTACTAAAGTGCAACATGAAAAGCTGATAAAGAGAGCAGAAGGGTGGAAAGGAACTAGAATCCTGCCCTCCTCCTCCTCCAACTTCCCCAAATAGTCCTTAAGTGGAATCCACAAAAACCTTAGGGTTCTGGGGAGGATGTAGAAAGCACTGGTGCTGGGCAAAAGCAACAGCTTGCAGGTGCAATCCCTAGACCAGAGGTTTGGGCAGGAATTCCCACTACTCTGTGCCCTAGAGATGGAGCTCCCACCTCCACTTACTGTTCCTATGCTATTTTTCTGTCACTCTACTTGTGCATGACTTCTGTCCTTGTGGCATCTCTGGGTTGGAAGGAAGGAACTCTAGAGCACTGATCTCTTCCTGATCCACATCCTTGAGCAAAATTTACCAAGTGGGCCTCTGTTCTAGTTCATTGTTCTCAGAATGCCACCCATACGCCATACAACACCTCTGGTAAGTCTCCAAGTCAGTATTTTATCTCAGGTCCACTAGATGTTTGGGCCGTAAGAATTCCTTTGGCGAATGATGGGCATATAAATTAGTTTAGCCACTATGTTTGGTGATTTGTAAATATCTAATAAAGTTAAAGATACCTAGATATTCTACTTCAGGGTTTATGCCCTCAAGAAACTCTCATATGCATGCACAAGGAAATATGTAAAATAATTGCAGCACTGTAATCCGAAAAATTGAAATGTCAGGCCAGGCGCGGTGATTCATGCTTGTAATCCCAGCACTTTGGGAGGCTGAGGTGGGTGAATCACTTGAGGTCAGGAGTTTGAGACCAGCCTGACTAACATGGCAAAACCCTATCTCTACTAAAAACACAAAAATTAGCCAGGCATGGTGGTGGGTGACTGTAATCCCAGCTACTCAGGAAGCTGAGGCAGAACTGCTTGAACCCAGGAGGTGGAGGTTGCAGTGAGCTGAGGTCACATCACTGCGTTCCAGCCTGGGTGACAGAGACCCTGTCTCAAAAAAAATACATACATATATATATGAATATATGAATGCTTCTTTTCTTTGCAGAGTTGGCTCTGGATTTGAAGTTATTGGAGGATGAAAGACACTGACAGTAGGCATTACCTCAGCTACTGCATCGTTTTCATCCTGAGAATACAGAAGTAGTGGGACCAAGCTGTCCAGGACTTGGTTCTCTACACTCTTCTTATCTGGGTTTTTCACAGACTTTATGGCGGCTCCGAAGAGAATCATGGAGAAACGATGAACGTCAGGTCTCACCTAGGACGGGAGTAGCCAAAGGGAAGCAACTCATTGAATGTGTACATCCTTAGCTCATAAGAACTTGGGAGGGGTTGAAAAGCTAGTCCTGACGTAAGGCTATTTAGCTGTATGTAGCTGAGAGCAAGAAATAAAATATATGTGGACACAGGCCAGGCACAGTGACTCACACCTATAATCTCAGCACTTTGGGAGGCTGAGGTGAGCAGATCACTTGAGGCCAGGAGTTCAAGACCAGCCTGGCCAATATAGTGAAACCCCATCTCTCCTAAAAATACAAAAATTAGCTGGCCATGGTGGTGCATGCCTATAGTCCCAGCTACTTGGGAGGCTGAAGCAGAATAATTGCTTGAACCTGGGAGGCAGAGATTGCACTGGGCCAAGATCATGCCACTGCACTCCAGCCTGCGCGACAGAGCAAGCCTCCATCTCCCTCTTGTCTCTCTCTCTCTCTCTATATATATGGATACAGTAAGACTTGTTGCTTTGGCACTACCTGTTTTCTCACTGATGCACACAGTCCCACCTGTAGTTGGCAAACCTCATGCCTGGTACAGGCAGGAACCATTCACACAGGCTTTATTTTATTTTATTTATTTTTTGAGATGAAGTCTCACTCTGTCACCCAGGCTGGAGTGCAGTGGCGTGATCTTGGCTCACTGCAATCTCCGCCTCCCGGGTTCAAGCAAATCTCCTGCCTCAGCCTCTCAAGTAGCTGGGATTATACATGCCCACCACTACGCCCAGCTAATTTTTTGTATTTTTAGTAGAGACGGGGTTTCACAATGTTGTCCAGGCTGGTCTTGAACTCCTGACCTTGTGATTCAGCCACCTTGGCCTCCCAAAATGCTGGGATTACAGGTGTGAGCCACCGCACCTGGCCCACAGAGGCTGTTTTGCTGAAATTCCAAAGCCCAGCCTTGGCATGTTTTACTCTTTTTTTTTTGAGGCAGAGTCTCACTTTGTTGCCCAGGCTGGAGTGCAAATGGTGCCATCTCAGCTCACCGAAACCTCTGCCTCCCGGGTTCAAGTGATTCTTCTGACTCAGTCTCCCAAGTAGCTGGGATTACAGGCATGCGCCACCACACCCAGCTAATTTTGTATTTCTAGTGGAGACGGGGTTTCACCATGTTGGCTAGGCTGGTCTTGAACTCCTGACCTCGGGTGATCCGCCTGCCTCGGCCTCCCAGAGTGCTGGGATTACAGGTGTGAGCCACTGTGCCTGGCCGGCATGTTTTACTCTTCCAAGGAGCCTGGTCATTGTGCTCCACGTATTTCCTCTTAAGAAATACATGGGTTTTGGGACAGGGACATAAGTATCATCTACCATCTTGACCCAGTTCTGATGGTTCTTGAAGGGAAAGACAGTGTTTTCTCCTTCCCTATCACAAATCAAGGTAGTACCTTAACAAGTTTCTATATTCAGGTTTTTTTTTGTTGTTGTTGTTAAATCTGAAAAACAATAACATCAGCCCTATCAACATCACAGGTTACCTAGAAGGGTCGTAAGAGAGGAGGTTGGAAAAGCTCTGGAAATAAAAGTCCTATATCAAATAAAGTATACTTATTACTATACTAACTTCTGTTTGCTCTTATGCTCATTACCCTCCTCCTAGGAAAATCTCTCCTCTCTGATTGTCTTACGTCACCAAATAAGGAGAACAGAGTCCTCATCATGGCAGCCAGGGTAGTGAAATCCATTGTTTTAACAAGTTTCAGGAGTATCTGGATGGCTGACTGAACAATCTTCTCATCGGTTTCACACAAGCTGTCTAAGATGTATGGCAACAGGCTCTTGATGTCTTCTCTCTGTGTGGCCAAAGGGAGCACATCACCTTCTCTCTTGATTGCACATCACCTGGTACCAAAGGGGGTGCTCCCCATCTTTACTCAGGACCTAGTGCTCACTGATTTTTGGTAGTGCTCAGATCCAGAAGGGAGAAGGGGATATGATGGCCCTACATAGAGGAGGGGGCAGAGCTGCTTTGAGTTGCCTCAAGGGCAAAAGTGGGACCAGGAAGGGAAGATCTAGGGCTATGGGCTTGGGCTCACTGTAAGGAAGAGCTCTGCTAACAAGGGAAAGTGGAGCAGGTAGCTCAGGCCACGATGAGCTCCCAAACACACAAGCTGGCTCAAATATCCTCATATGGTTTGGCTCTGTGTCCCCACCTAAATCTCATCCCGAATTGTAATTCCCACATGTAGAGGGAAGGACCTGGTGGGGAAAAGATTGGATCATGAGGGCGGATCCCCCATGCTGTTCTCATGATAGTGAGGAAGTTCTCAGGAGATCTGATGGTTTAAAAGTGGCAGTTTCAGCTGGGTGTGGTGGCTCAGGCCTGTAATCCCAGGACTTTGGGAGGCCCAGGTGGGCAGATCACTCAAAATCAGGAGTTCAAGACCAGCCTGGCCAATATGGTGAAACCCCATCTCTACTAAAAATACAAAACTTAGCTGGGCGTGGTGGTATACACCTGTAGTCCTAGCTACTTGGGAGGCTGAGGCAGGAGAATCGCTAGAGCTTGAACCTGGGTGGTGGAGGTTGCAGTGAGCTGAGATCATGCCACTGCACTCCACCCTAGGTGACAAAGAGAGACTCGGTCTCAAAAAATAAAAATAAAAAATAAAATAAAGATGTCAGTTTCTCCTGCTTTCTGTCGCTCTCCTGCTCTGCCATTGTGAAGATGTACCTGCTTCCCCTTTGCCTTCTGCCATGATTGTGAGTTTCCTGAGGCCTCCCTAGCCATGCAGAATTGTGAGTCTATTAAACCTCCTTTGTTAATAAATTGCCCAGTCTTAAGAAGTATCTTTTTTTTTCTTTTGAGATGGAGTCTCACTCTGTCGCCCAGGCTGGATTGCCGTGGCGCGATCTTGGCTCACAGCAACCTCCGCCTTCCGGGTTCAAGCGATTCTCCTGCCTCGGCCTCCTGAGTAGCTGGGACTATAGGCGCATACCACCACGCCTAGCTAATTTTTGTATTTTTAGTAGAGAAGGGGTTTCACCATGTTGGTCTCGATTTCTTGACCTCATGATCTGCCTGCCTTGGCCTCCCAAAGTGCTGGGATTACAGGTGTGAGCCACTATCCCCGGCCTAAGGAGTATCTTTATAGTAGTGTGGAAACGGATCCCCTGGAAGGAATTCAGGCAGAATTTGACTGAGGACTTAAAGGTTCTTCCCATTCTGAATGGGGATTCTGCTCGTCTGAAACTACTGAAAGGAAGCAGTCTCAGGGTTGTAAAGTTTAAACATACACATGAAAAAGTAAGTAGAATATAAACACAAGTTATGAAGCCAGTTTTTTAAAAAAAATAGAATAGTAGAATAAAGCAATTAACATACATTGACATTTGTCATTTTTGCTTCAGAAATACACATTTTTTTTTTTGAGACAGGACTGCGCTCTGTCTCTCAGGCTGGAGTGTAGTGGCATAATCACGGCTCACTGCAGCCTCGACCTCCCAGGCTCAAGCAATCCTCCCATCAGCCTCCTACGTAGCTGGGACTATAGGCACGTGCCATGATGCCAGCTAATGTTTTTGGCATTTTTTGTAGAGACGGGGTTGTGCCACGTTGCCCAGGCTGGTCTCGACCTCCTAGGCTCAAGTGATTCTCCCACCTTAGCCTCCTGAGTAGCTGGGACTACATGCGTGTACCATCCAACAAGATTATACAGTCTCCTGAAGCCAGCAATTCTAAAGGGATGCAGAATTGCATCACGAAGCCAGTCTTTCACACAGGCAATGGAGTCTATATCCGGCTAATTTTCATTATTTTAAAAAATAGAAACAGGGTATTACTTTGTTGCCCAGGCTGGTCTTCTGGTCTTGAACTCCTGGCTTCAAGGGAACCTCTCATCTCAGCTTCTCAAAAGTGCTAAGATTTTTTTTTTTTTTTTTGAGATGGAATTTTGCTCGTGTCGCCCAGGCTGGAGTGCAGTGGTGCGATGTTGGCTCACTGCAACCTCCACCTCCTGGTTCAAGCAATTCTCCTGCCTCAGCCCTCCTAGTAGCTGGGATTACAGGCATAGGCCACCACACCCAGCTAATTTTTATATATTTTTAGTGGAGACAGGGTTTCACTGTGTTGGCCAGGCTGGTCTCAAACTCCTGACCTCATGATCCACCTGCCTCGGCCTCCTAAAGTGCTGGGATTATAGGCATGAGCCACTGCGTCTGGCCAAAAGTGCTAAGATTATAGATGTGAGCTACCTTGCCCAGATCAAATATATATACGTGTGTGTGTGTGTGTGTGTGTGTGTGTGTGTGTGTGTGTGTAACATTTTTGGGAGATGGGAGTCTTGCTCTGTCATCTAGGTTGGAGTGCAATGGTGCAATCTTGGCTCATTGCAAACTCTGCCTCTCAGGTTCAAGTGATTCTCCTGCCTCAGCCCTGGCATCCCCCAAGTAGCTGGGATTATAGGCACCTGCCATCATGCTCAGCTAATTTTTGCGTTTTTAGTAAAGACAGGGTTTCACCATGTTGGCCAGGATGGTCTCAAACTCCTGACTTGAAACAATCCACCTGTCTCAGTCTCCCAAAGTGCTGGGATTACAGGCATGAGTCAGTGCACCCAGCCTAGCCAAGATATTTTTATTTTTTTGAAATGGAGTCTTGCTCTGTTGTCCAGGCTGGAGTGAAGTGGCACAATCTCAGCTCACTACAACCTCTGCCTCACAGGTTCAAGCGAATCTCCTGCCTCAGCCTCCCAAGTAGCTGAGACTACAGGCGCATGCCACCATGCCTGGCTAATTTTTGTGTTTTTAGTAGAGATGGGGTTTCACCATGTTGGCCGAGCTGGTCTTGAACTCCTGACCTCATGATCCACCTGCCTTGGCCTCCCAAAGTGCTGGGATTACAGATGTGAGCCAGCATGCCCAGCCAATTTCATTAATTTTTAAATAGTCAGTACTTGTCTATTTTTTAGGTATAAAATTTTAAATGGTACAAAAGGATGTGCAGGAAAAAAGAATTTTCCCCCTACTCTTGTCCCCAGGCTATCCAATTGTCCTCCTCAGCTGTTTCCAGTTTCTTAGGTATCATTTTTGGGGTGATTTATTTGTCATTTAGGAATCAGTGGTCTGGGCCAGGCACTGTGGCTCATGCCTATAATCCCAATATTTTGGGAGGCCGAGGTGGGAGGATCACTTGAGCCCAGGAGTTCGAGAGCAGCCCTGGCAACATGGTGAGACTCCGTCTCTACAAACATTTAAAAAATCAGCTGGGCATGGTGGCATGTGCCTGTGGTCCCAGTTACTCAGGAGGCTAAGGTGGGAGGATCACTTGAGCCCAAGAGGTTGAGGCTGCAGCGCACCATGATAGTGTCACTGAACTCCCGCCTAGGTGACAAAGCAAGACCCTATCTCAAAAAAAGAATAAAGGGAAGAAAAAAAGAAAAGAATCAGTGGCCCTGGGGCCCCTCCTACCCTCTTCTTGTGTCCAACAAGATTGTACAGTCCCCCTCAGGCTGATCATTCTAAAGAGATTATTTCCATCTTGCAGCCAGTCTTTCAAGCGGGCAATGGAGTATATGCTGGGCAGTCTCTTGGCCACTGGACTCTGGAGAAGCTGAAAGAACCCAGAGATCAGCCAAAGAAATGACCTTTAAGCCCTTTTGCATGTGGGGAGCTACCTTCCTACCAACGCCAGAGCATATATTTTCCTCTTAAATCTCTACAATACAGCACATACAGGGTGATGTTTACCCTATAGGTACACAAGGAATACTGACTCATACATGCGTGGAAAGAATAATTTCGAGAGGCTCGAATCTGAAAATTCTTTCTTTTTTGTGTGTGTAGTTCTTTTTTCTTTTTCCTTATTTCTTTCTTTCTTTCTTTTTTTTTTTTTTTTTTTTTTTTTGAGATGGAGTCTCGCTCTGTAGCCCAGGCTGGAGTGCAGTGGTGAGATCTTGGCTCATGGCAACCCCTGCCTCCTGGGTTCAAGCAATTCTCATGCCTCAGCCTCCAGAGTAGCTGAGATTAACAGGCACCTGCCACCACACCCAGCTAATTATTTTGTATTTTTAGTAGAGATAGGGTTTCACCATGTTGGCCAGGCTGGTCTTGAACTCCTGACCTCAGGTGATCCACCCGCTTCAGCCTCTCAAAGTGCTGGGATTACAGGTGTGAGCCACTGCGCCTGGCCTTGAATCTGAAAATTATTTCTATCCTACACTTGAAACAGATCCCAACATGCCACGAACTAGACATAGCTTAGGAAAGCAGGGATTGCTGCTTCATAGGCTTCCTGAATCCAGCTTCTAAAGAATGAGTCTTACCTCCACAAAAAAGCCTGCAGCTGTGAGTTTATGTTTATCATTCCCTCGGTTAAGAAGAGGGATTAACAAGTACATGACCTTCTGTGCAAGGAGTGGATTTTTTCCAGCAATGCACTGCAAAACACAACAGCAACAGAACGACTCTCAGAACTGCTCCCATCCAGAGGGTATTTTCTCAGGGCTGGGGACCCTCTGGAAGTTCTTGCCCAGCTCCAGGTATACAGAACAGTAGGGTAGGGCCGGGAACTCTAAAAAATTTGCCCAGCATTATGGATATTTGCCCACCCTCTTTTTTTTTTTTTTTTTTTTTATGAGACGGAGTCTTGCTCTGTTGCCCAGGCTGGAGTGCAGTGGTGAGATCTCGGCTCACTGCAACCTCTGCCTCCAGGGTTCAAGCAATTCTCCTGCCTCAGCCTTCCAAAATGCTGAGATTACAAGCGTGAGCCATGGTGCCTGGCCTGTCTACCCTCTTATAAGGAGATTATTCAACCTTAGTTGCTGTGGTAACTAGAAGAGAAATTACTCAAAACAAGGTTGATTTAGAGCAGGCGGGTGTAGGCATGATAAGGAAGCCTCACTTGGCAAGGAGAAATACTCCCTGAAGATGGCAATCTTCTCCTCCCAGGAGAGCCCATCCTTTATTCTTTTCCATGATGTTGAATTCCTGCCAGCACCATGTTCTGAAGAGGAGAGCCTTTATAGCCTGCATGGCAAAGCTAAATCAAAACAAAAACAGTGTGGGTGATTTGAATAGGTCCCTCCAACTTACAGCACACAATCACCCCATTCTCACTGAGGAGGGCCATGCATTGACAACTCCTGGACTGTATTTTTCTCCTTTCCAGATTGCCCAAAGACTCTTCGCTTTTTTCTTTTAGTTTCTTCTGTTTTGTTTTTTTTTTTTTTTTTGACAGAGGCTTACTCTGTGGCCCAGGCTGGAGTGCAGTGGTGAGATCTCGGCTCGCTGCAACCTCTGCCTCCCGGGTTCAAGCAATTCTCCTGCCTCAGCTCCCCGAGTACCTGGGATTACAGGCATGCGCCAACACGCACAGCTAATTTTTGTATTTTTAGTAGAGACAGGGTTTCACCATGTTGGCCAGGCTGGTCTCAAACTCCTGACTTCAGGTGATCTCCCGCCTCGGCCTCCCAAAGTGCTGGGATTACAGGCATGAGCCTCTTGCCCAACCAACAACACTAAGAAATTTCTACTGAGACTCTAATGGGACTTACAAATATCTCTCCATGCAATAAAACAGAAAACAGAAATCACTGCATGGTGGATCAGTACAGTTTGGGAGGGAGGTTTAGGCTGCTTTGTTTCCATCTCTACTTGATTTATTAGGAAAAGGCTGACACAATAGCACATTTGGCTAACCCAGATAACCCAGATAGCCAAATTTATCTTGTTACTAATAAAACCAAAGATAGCCAATGAAAGCTTAGCATGATTCCTGGGCATTTTGTCTCGATGTTTTGTGAGGGTTGCAGATTGTAAGCTCCCCCTCCAGCTGGGACCACATCTTGGCGATCCCTGGGTTCACCGCAGTGCCCAGTGCTTAGTACGTGTTACTTAATGTCAATGGAATAATGATGGGCAGTACCATAAAGGGGTGACCTCTGAAGACACTTCCTCTTCTGCGTACAGGCCACTTGGGATGGCGACATCAGACATGGTGAGGCCGATGCTATGATGAATTTGGATGAGCAGTGTCATGAGAAGCTGAGGAAAGAGTCGGAATGAGGCTGCTCGAAGCTTGTTTCCCAAAAACACCTCATAAAGGGCATCTGTTGCCTGTGGTGGAAAAGACACAGAGCAGAACTAAGCACCTGCCATTTTTAAAATCGGAAGTCATGAAGGAAACTATTAACATATTTGACTACATACAAATATAAAGCCAGGGCAACATTTAGCATAAAGTTAGATGACAACAGGCCGGGTGCAGTGGTTCATGCCTGTAATCCCAGCACTCTGGGAGGCCAAGGTGGGTGGATCACCTGAGGTCAGGAGTTCGAGACCAGCTTGGTCAACATAGTAAACCCCCGTCCCTACTAAAAATACAAAAAAATTAGCCAAGTGTGGTGGCTCATGCTTGTAATCCCAGCTACTCTGGAGGCAGAGGCAGGAGAATCATGTGAACCTAAGAGGTAGAGGTTGCAGTGAGCTGAGATTGTGCCATTGCACTCGAGCTTGGGTGACAGAGCAAGACTTCATCTCGAAAAAATAAAAAAGAGTTAGATGACAACAACCCGGAGAAGTATTTGTATCAATGTATTATTCTTAATATATAAAAATTTTCTTATATAGCAGTAAAAAAAATGTGAAGTCTTATTACCCAAAGGGTAGGCCATACACCAGCAGCACTGGCATCACCTGGGAGATGGTTAAACAGGGAGAATCTGAAGCCCCATCCCAGACCTTCCACATTAGAACCTGCATTTTAATAATATCCCCCAAGTGATTGTGGTTTGTGTACATATTAAATCTGAGAAGGACTGGCATACAGGACCTGAACAGACATGTCACAAAAGAAGAAATATAAACAGCCAATTAAAAACATATACAAGGCTGGGTGTGGTGGCTCATGTCTGTAATCCCAGCATTTTGGGAGGCTGAGGCGGGAGGATTGTTTGAGCCCAGGAGTTCGACACCAGACTGGGTAACATGGGGAAGCCCTGTCTCTACTAAAAAGTACAAAAATTAGCCAGGCATGGTGGCACTCTCCTGTATTCCCAGTGCCTCAGGAGGCTGAGGTGGGAGGATTGCTTGAGCCCGGGAGGAAGAGGTTGCAGTGAACTGAGATCATGCCACTGTAGTCCAGCCTGGGCAATAGAGTGAGACCTTGTCTCAAAAAGAAAAATAACAATAATTTAGACCGGAGAAAACCGGTAGGGGAGAAAATAAAGTAAATGTTGATAGTAGGGCAGGCTGTGTGTCTGTGGAGGCAGAAGGTTTATGGGAACTCTGTACTTTCTGTTTAATTTTGCTGTGAATTTAAAACTGCTCTAAAAAATAAAGTATTTAAAAGGAAAAATGAAAAAAAAAAAACTATACCAAAAGTTTATATATGTATAAAGACTTCTGGAAAGTTCATTTTTAGGGAGATTGTTACAGCCATGAGCTAAGAATGGTTTTTACATTTTTAAAAAGGATTGCTTGAAAAAAAATCCAAAGAGTAGATGCAGAGACTATATTGGCCTGCAAAACTTAAAAAACTTACCATCTGGTCTTTTACGGAAAGTTGGCCAACCTCTCTGCTCAGGGAGACCTGTACTTTCCTTTTTTTTTTTGAGACGGAGTCTCGCTCTGTTGCCCAGGCTGGAGTGCAGTGGTGTGATCTTGGCTCACTAAACCTCTGCCTCCCAGGTTCAAGTGATTCTCCTGCCTCAGCCTCCTGAGTAGCTGGGATTACAGGCGCCTGCCATCATGCCCAGCTAATTTTTGTATTTTACTAGAGACGGGGTTTCATCATGTTGGCCAGGCTGGTCTGGAACTCCTGACCTCAAGTGATCTGCCCATCTCGGCCTCCCACAGTGCTGGGATTACAGGTGTGAGCCACTGCGCCTAGCTTTTTTCTTTTTTTTGAGATGGAGTCTCACTCTGTCGCCCAGGCTGGAGTGCAGTGGCACACTGTGGTATGCAATCTCGGCTTTCTGCAACCTCTGCCTCCTGGGTTCATGCGATTCTCCTGCCTCAGCCTCTCGAATAGCTGTAATTACAGGCATGCACCACCACACCTGGCTAATTTTGTACTTTTAGCAGAGATGGGGTTTTACCATGTTGGCCAGGCTGGTCTTGAACTCCTGACCTCAGGTGATCCATCCAACTTGGCCTCCCAAAGTGCTGGGATTACTGGCGTGAATCAGTGCACCCAGCCTGCACTTTCTATTTTATACAGTTCTACATCATTTGAAGTTTTTCTTTTTTTTCTAGGAGTTTGTATTTCTCTTTATGATGATACATAGTTTTTAAAGGATGAGGGAAGGAATGTTTTAAACATATTAAACTAGGGATATTTCCAAGGGAGAGATGACAATCACGGGTTTTTAGTTTCTGCTTCTGGTTGGGTCAATAAAGCCCCTTTCCTTATCCCTCTTTTCCACTTATCACTGGAGACAGAAACTAAACACCATGGCTTCAGGCTGCTGAAAGCCTAAACCTAAACAGAACAGAACAATGACAACAAAAGGCAGGTTGGACAAGTTTGTATTAAAGCATTCTGACTCCTCTCCCTCTCCCCAGCTCCCTCCATGTCAATCCCTTGGTAGAAACACTGTAGATTTATAAATGGATGAGGGGCAGGGCACGGTGGCTCACGCCTGTAATCCCAGCACTTTGGGAGGCTGAGACGGGCCCATCACCTAAGGTCGGGAGTTCAAGACCAGCCTGACCAACATGGAGAAACCCTGTCTCTACTAACAATACAAAATTAGCCTGGTGTGGTGGTACATGCCTGTAGTCCCAGCTACTTGGGAGGCTGAGGCAGGAGAACTGCTTGAACCTGGGAGGCAGAGGTGAGCAGAGATGGCACCATTGCACTCCAGCCTGGGCAACAAGAGCAAAACAACGTCTCAATCAATCAATCAATCAATGGATGACAGATGCAGGCTTTGCGAGGGACCAAAAAGAACACTCTCCACTGGGGTGTGGGGTTAGTCATCCTGGGAGGGGCTCACATTAGAGGGGCAGAGCTCAAGTGCTTACAGCCACAGCCACATATGCCATCTTCTCCGGTGCGGGCTCATTATGGCATTTCTGCAGCTTCCTCAGGAGCCTCCACAGAATCCAGGTCGTGCTGGGCAGCTCCACCGCCAGCGTTCTCCACACCTCAGTCAGGTGCCTGGAAATCCCAAAGAACAAAAGGGTTCAGGAGAACGGCTGATCCCAGTGCAATCTAGAAGAGGTTCTCCTCTCTACTCAGTTCTTCAGGGTATCAAAAGACTGATTTTGACTTCATAACAGTAACTCCCCCAGGTTTTTTTTCCTTCTTGTGACACCCATCTCAAAAAAAAAAAAAAAAGTGGTTGTACCAATTTATTTACCAACAGGCAGAGTACGATTCCTATTGCTCTACATTTCCTTATTTTAAAATTTTTATCATTATTATTATTTTTTTAACATGGAGTCTTGCTCTGTCACCCAGGCTGAAGTCAGTGGGAAGATCTCAGCTCACTGCACCCTCCCGGAGTCTCCTGGATTCAATCAGTTCTCTTGCCTCAGCCTCCTGAGTAGCTGGCATTATAGGCGCCCACCACCACGTCCGTGTGGGACAAGACTTAACGTGTATGATAAATTACATAGTTTGCTGAGAACGATGGCAAGGAAAACCCAGCCGGCCCCCAAAGCAGAAAACTGCTTGGGGCATTCTAAAGCAGTAAAACAATTTATATGTATATCATACATTGGTTAAAACAATTCTTTAAGCCTGGGATATGTGACCCTGCCCCCGTGGCCCCCTCGTGGAGAATACTTTCTAGTTTGTCTTTCATCAGTGGTAAGCAGGCACCAGCTGCCTGACTAGTTTATCTTGGTTCTACGGGAAAACACAGAACACCTGTTTGTTAATAATAATGACCTGTTTAGAGAGACTAACTACATGGGTCAGCGTCTGCTGGAGGCTCTCAGCTCGGAAGGCTGTGAGCTCCCTGGTGGTCCCACTTTGCACTCTATCTTTGTGTCTACTTCTTAATTCCTTCAGTGCCGCCTGGGTGGGGGTCTCTACGGCCGAGCTGGTCTTGGTATGCCCGGCTAATTTTTGTATTTTTAGTAGAGCCGGAGTTTCGCCATGTTGGCCAGGCTGGTCTCGAACTCCTGACCTCAAGTGAATTGCCCATCTTGGCCTCCCAAAGTGTAGGGATTAGAGGTGTGAGCCACTGCACCCAGCAGATTTTTAAAACTTTTCTTTAAGTTCCGGAATACATGTGTATAATGTGCAGGTTCGTTACATAGGTATGCATGTGCCATGGTGGTTTGCTGCACCTATCAACCTGTCATCCAGGTTTTAAGCCCACATGCATTAGGTATTTGTCCTAATGCTTTCCCTCCCCTTATCCCCACCCTCCAAACTCCCCAGGTTTTATCGATCAAATTCCCATTGCCTCAGCATGGACTTCAAGGCCATTCATAACCTGGTCCCGACTTAACTTTCTAGCCCCACCACTTCCCCATCACACACTCTGTGTTCAATCCATTCAGACCAGTCACCTTTTTGGGAGGCTGAGACGGGAGGATCACTTGAGCCCAGGAGTTTAAGACAAGCCTAGGAAACATGGTGAAACCCTGTCTCTACAAAAAATACAAAATTAGCCAGGTGTGGTGGTGTGTGCCTGTAGTCCCAGCTACTTAGGAGACTGAGGTGGGAGGACTGTTTGAACCCAGGAGGCAGAGACTGAGGTGAGCTAAAATCACACTCCAGCCTGGGTGGCAGAGTGAGACTCTGTCTCAGAAAGAAAAAAAAAAAAGTGTCGTCTTCCAACTGTGAGAATCATCCTAAAACTTGAGAGGCTTAAAAACTATACCAATATTTTACTCCTCACCCTAGTGATTATAATTTGTGAATAAAACAAAGGTCCTAAAGGACTCCTAAAGAAAAGGCCAGAAAGGCAATGTAGGCTGTTGAAAAAGCTCACAGCTGCTGAATGATGAGATGGCAGAAGAGGAACATGCGTCTGGGATGACATAAAGAAATTCCCATGTTTACTTACCCTTGGTTATTTTCTCTGAATTCCTGAGGGAATAAATGAAGTACTTTGAGAAGCTGTTTATTGTGAGAGAAGTGTTGCGAAATGCTTTTGGTTTGCTGCACATTTTAAGTGTGCTGAAACGTATCTAAATTTAGAAAGCACAAAGCCTTTAAGCCAATGGTTCACGAATTTCAGTGTGAGAAACATCCAGAGAGTTAAAAACACGGAAAAAATCTTCCCACTTCCAGTGATTCTGATTCTGTAGTTGTGACATGGGTTTTGTTTGCCCATTATCCTGTTGGGAAACCGCCTTTTCAAGATCCTTAATAATCCTATTTGGTTGGTGTAGTTTGGTGGGAGCTGACTCCAAGCCAGGCTAATCAGAGTCCTGGCCCAGGACATCTCTCAGAGCTAAAGGGGAAATGACATAGCCTTTCTACTGCAGTTTTGAGCTGGTGGTAACCACCTTTGCCACCTTTCGTGCAAGTCCTTCTGAGAGATGAATGGAGCCCTGATGAAATAAACTGAGTCTCTGGATTCAATCCTGAAGACAGGCCCTTGGACTTTCCTGTAACATAAGCCTATATAATTCCTTAAGGTAGTGTGAGCAGCTCAGTTTCTGCTACTTCCAGACAAGAGTCCTGACCAATATAGTAGGTCTGATGTAAGGTACTGGAAGATGGTTTTTGTTTGTTTGTGTTTTTTTTTAGACAGCATTTTACTCTGACACCCAGGCTGGAGTAGAGTGGCACAATCACAGCTCACTGCAGTCTCAATTTCCCAGACTCAGATGATTCTCCCATCTCGTCCTCCTATTTGGAACTATAGGCATGTGTCACCACAGCCGGCTAATTTTGCATTTTCTGTAGAGACAGGGTTTCACCATGTTGCCCAGGCTGGTCTTGAACTCCTGGGCTCAAGCCACCCACCCATCTCAACCTCCTAAAGTGCTAGGATTACAGGCATGAGCGCCACCACGCCTGGCCGGAAGATGCATTTTTAACAAGCTTCGTAGGGGATTCTGAGGCAGTGTTTCAGACACTTTAACAAACACTGCGCTAGGAGACTGAAGAAGCCTACATATTTAAGAGCAAATATCCTAGGCTGGGTGCTGTGGCTCATGCCTGTAATCCCAGCACTTTTGGAGGCCGAGGTGGGCAGATGACGAGGTCAGGAGTTCGAGACCAGTCTGGTCATCACAGTGAAACCCCGTCTCTACTAAAAATACAAAAAATTAGCTGGGTGTGGTGGTGTGCACCTGTAATCCCAGCTACTCAGAAGGCTGAGGCAGGAGACTCATGTGAACCGGCTTGAACCTGGGAGGCGGAGGTTGCAGTGAGCCAAGATTTCGCCATTGCACTCCAGCCCAGGCGAGAGTCTGAGACTCCATCTCAAACAAAAAAAAAAAAAAAAAAAGAACAAATATCCTGCTGTAGCATCCTTATGGAATAGAAAGAGAAATAGCCACTTGTCTCTTCCAGTGGACTACTGGGACAGAGTACTGCACCAGGGTAGTGTGAGGGACACATGTCACATACGCACTCTATGACTTCTCTGATTTGGTCCTGCATTAGTGAATTGAGTTTCTCAAAGTATTTCATATCCCACAGAGAAATAGTCAGTGGTGAAAATGTAGTGTAATTCCTGTGTCAGTAAATGGTATCACCATTAACTTGGCCTCCAAAGCCGAAAACTGATGAGTGGGGGAATTAGCCTGAATGCCTTCTTCTTCCCTGCCATTCCTCTCTGATTCAATCAAGGCCTGCCTACAGATGCTCCTATTTCTTTTTTCTTTCCTTTTTTTTTTCTTTAGACGGAGTCTCGCTCTGTTGCCCAGGCTGGAGTGAAGTGGTCCAATCTTGGCTCCCTGCAACCTCTGCCTCCCGGATTCAAGTGATTCTCCTGCCTCAGCCTCCAGAGTAGCTGGGATTACAGGCTCTCGCCACCACGCCCACCTAATTTTTGTATTTTTAGCAGAGACGGAGTTTTGCCATGTTGGCCAGGCTGGTCTGGAACTCCTTCCTCAGGTGATCCACCCACCTTGGCCTCCCAAAGTGCTAGGATCACAGGTGTGAGCCACTGGGCCTGGCCGCTCCTGTTTCTTTACTCCTTCCTCCTCTCCATCTCTGGAGCCATTGCCCTAATCAGGGCATCACCATCTTTTTCCTAAAGAGGTGCACCTGCTTAACTGCCTGTCCTTCCTCCTGTCTGGCAGAACAGCCTCTAATACATCTCTGTCAGAGTCACACTAAAAATGCGCATCTGATGACATAAGTTCCTTAACTAAAGTTCTTCAGTGGCTTCCCAACTCCCGTAGTATAAAGTCTGCTATCCCAATTCTAAACTGGTCCCAATCAATCGCTGCTAATTTCTGACCATTTTTAAAAAGTAGCTTTAGTGAGTTATAATTTACCATAAAGATAATCTGTCTAAGCATACAACTCGCCAACTTTTAGTAAACTTACAAGGTTGTGCAGCCATGACCGCAATCCATTGTTAGAACATTTCCATCACTGCAAAAAGATCCCTGGTGTCTGAGCACTTGTTACTATCCATTTTTCTCTCCCGCCACTTTGACCTGCCATCTGGCTGTTAGCATTCATCAGCTTGGGGGGCAGCTCTGCTTTCAGAAGTCATTTCCTGACCTTTCATCTAATCAAGTTCAGACCTAGGGGCTTCCACAGAACTCCCTACTTAGGTTTTGAATACTTATTCATCTGTGTGGCTACCAGACTGTGCTGCTTAAGGGTGGGGTACATGTCTTGTCCATTACTTATAGGGCCTAATAGTGCCTCGCACATAGTTGATGCTTTTTTTTTTTTTTTTTTTGATGGAGTCTCACTCTGTTGCCCAGGCTGGAGTGCAGTGTCACGGTTTCAGCTCACTGCAACCTCCACTTCCTGGGTTCAAGCAATTCTCTGCTTCAGCCTCCCGAGTAGCTGGGATTACAGGCGCCTGCCATCATGCCCTGTTAATTTTTGGATTTTTAGTAGAGAAGGGGTCTCACCATCTTGGCCAGGCTGGTCTTTAACTCCTGACCTCATGATCTACCCGCCTCGGCCTCCCAAAGTGCTGGGATTACAGACGTTGAGACACCATGCGCGGCCAAATGATGCTTTAAACAGCCTCCTAAGAACAATCACCCCAATCTAGATGTAAACCAACTAACATCTGGAGTCCTAATTAGGGAAAGGAAGCCAGGCTGGCGGGAGCAGGGGAAAACAAAAAGAAAAAGCAGATAAGCTATAAGTCCGCCTTTCCTCATGATCCAGGACACAGCCCTCCTGCGCAATTAACCCACCATCCTCCGGTGCCCAGCTATCACCAGACGCCTGCAAGTTAGCTCATTGCAACTTGGCATTATCAATACTGCACAAAGCCCTCTTCAACATATAGCATGAACACTATCCTACCAAATCTCCAGCAAGCCTCTGTCTCCCCAGAGTCGGCTTCTCTCCTGCAGGCTCCCCGTTGTCTCTCTGGCACCGTTATTTTCCTACTTTCTCTAATAAATCTGCCTTCCTCTACCCACAACTGTCTTGGTAAATTCTTTCACCCCAGCACCACCGGCCCAGTTGTCACTCCCCTGTGACATAATGAACTTCAAGTAAATGACAAAAACATAATCAGAATAACATTTCCTGAGTAAGTCAGTTACGTTTCTAAAAGATTCCATAGTTTGCATTTGATCTACAGCAGTCTTGAAAGTCCTCCCAGAAGTAGAACAAATACAAACAACAGAATAATGCTGAAAGTATACTTAAAATAATTAAATAGGGCAGCACACGGTGGCTCATGTCTGTCATCCTATCACTTTGGGAGGCTGAGGCAGGTGGATCGCTGGAACCTGGAAGTTTGAGACCAGCCTGGGTAACACTGAGAAACCACAAAAAAATAAAAAATTTAGCTGGGTCTGGTGGTGTGCGCCTGTAGTCCCAGTTACTCTGGTGGCTGAGGTGGGAAGATTGCTTGAGCCTGGAAGGTCTAGGCTGCAGTGTACTGTGACTGTGTCACTGCACTGCAGCCTGTGTGACAGAGAAAATCCCTGTCTCAAACTCACAAAAAACAAAACAAAATATATTTAACATTTCGTACTTAGATTTGTTTATTTATTTATTGACAGAGTCTTGCTCTGTCTCCCAGGCTGGAGTGCAGTGGCGCAATCTTGGCTCACTGCAACCTCCGCCTCCTGGGTTCAAGTGATTCTCCTGCCTCAGCCTCCCAAGTAGCTGGGATTACAGACACGCGCCACCACGCCTGGCTAATTTTTGTATTTTTTTTTAGTAGAGATGGGGTTTCACCATGTTGGCCAGGCTGGTCTGGAACTCCTGACTTCAGGTGATTGGCCCACCTCGGCCTACGAAATATTTATTTTTATATAAGAGTCGAGTACAGATAAGCTATAGCAAGTACCAAACATTTAAGAACAATTTGTTAGAGGAGTATACAAAAGTAAGCTAAAAAATATTTAAAAAATTTAAAAAGCTCGAGTGTGGTGGTACACACCTGTAGTCCCAGCTACTCAAGTGGCTGAGGCGAGAGGATCGCTTGAGCCCAGGAGTTCAAGGCTGCAGTGAGCTATGCTTGAGTTGCTGTCTCTTTAGAAAAAAAAAAAGTAAGACTGTTACTCCAGGCTGGAGTGCAGTGGCTATTCACAAGTACAACCATCATATACCATGGCCCAAAACTCCTGGGCTCAAGCAATTCTCCTGCCTCAGCCTCTTGAGTAGCTGGGATTACCGGTGTGTGCCACCACACCCAGCTTTTTAAAAAATCTGTATTATTTTTTTCTCTGAATGGGTAAAAGTCTTCCATTATTTGATTTAGTTCAGTATAGAGAACATAATAAACACTACACCAAGATATTATGTGGGAGCCATTCACTTAAAAGAATAGTTTTCAAATAGTTTAAAGCAGGGAAATCTCTTCTTAAATAAAATAGTTGCCCAGAATCACAATACAGAAAGCAGATAAAAAGAGGCGCTGCTCTGGTTAAAGTGGATGGGAGCACAGGACTTTTTCTGAAGCCCTCCTGCCTCCTCCAGAGGCATCTTTGTGGAACTTTCCAGGGTGCCTCCGAATGTGAAAAACACTATTTGAAAAGACCTCTTTACACCTACTATGTGCCCACAAAAATACACAAAAAACCCATCCTGTTTGATCCTCTCTCTGATTCCATTCTTTTTGATGTATACATATTTACTTTTTCTTTTTCGAGGTGGAGTCTCTCTCCGTCACCCACGCTGGAGTGCAGCAACGTGATCTTAGCTCACTACAATCTCCACCTCCTGGTTTCAAGTGATTCTCCTGCCTCAGCCTCCTGAGTAGCTGCGATTACAGGTGCACATCACCACGCCTGGCTTATTTTTGTATTTTTAGTAGAGACAGGGTTTCACCATGTTGGTCAGGCTCGTCTTGAACTCCTGACCTTGTGATACGCCTGTCTCAGCCTCCCAAAGTGCTGGGATTATAGGTGTGAGCCACCGCGCCCGGCCCTACTTTTTCAATGTATATATTTATTTCCTTATTTTTAGGCAAAATCATTCTCAAGTGAGTTGCAGACATTATGACACTTTACCCCTAAATAACTTGAGTATTTTATCTTCTAAAAATAAGGACATCCTTCTGCATAACCATAGTATTTCACACCTAAGAAAATTACACTAATTTTTGTTTGTCTGAGACAGTCTCACTCTGTTGCCCAGGTTGGAGTGCACAGGTGTGATCTTGGCTCACTGCAACTTCCTCCTCCTCCTGGGTTCAAGCAATTCTCCTGCCTCAGCCTCCCAAGTAGCTGGGATTAGAGGCATCTGCCACCATGCCCAGCTAAATTCTGCATTTTTAGTAGAGATGAGGTTTCACCCTGTTGGCCAGGCTGATCTTGAACTTCTGGCCTTAAGTGATCTGCCCACCTTGGCCAAAGTGCTGGGATTACAGGTGTCAGCCACTGTGCCTGGCCAGAAAATTATAGTAATTTAATATTCTAGTATAATATTCCATATTTAAATTTTCTCCAATCTTTCTTTCATAGCTTTTGTTTTTGAACCAGGATCCAGTCAAGGTCACACAGTGCACTTGGGTATGTTTTTGAGTACCTTTTTATCCAGGACAGTTCCCCACCACCAGTTTTACTTCCATGATGTTAACATTTTTGAAGAGTCCACTTCAATTATCTTATAGATGTTCTTCATTTGGAATCTGTGGGATTTTTTTCCTGAGGATTATGCATTATGTTCTGATTTATATCACCAGCTTTATTTATATCGTGTCTTCTTTACAAGAGGATCATTAGATTTTTCAAGGCAACCATGTTTCGCAATACCCAGAGCTATGTCACGTACTCCAATTTAATCCAGAGGCTGCATGGGGTTCTGTTACCTGTCATATGGCACTGGATGACACAGAAGGAAGCTGAGTACTATATCTGTGTACTTGGGCCTGGATATAAATAAACTCACGGTACTTATGATTTGTTGGCGGACTCTAGGCTGGCTGATTATGGATAGATGGGCACAGATAACTCCCATAATTTCTGGTACCTGAAGAGGAAAAAGAAATAATTACTAAGACTGTAATCCTATAGGACACTGATGGTTATTGAGGACATTGTGGCCATTTCTGAAAGGTCCTGGGTGGGGGTGACTTTTTTAAAGACAGGACCTTGCTCTGTTGCCTAGTCTGGAATGCAGTGGCGCAAACACAGCTCACTGCAGCCCTGAACCCCTGGCCTCAAGTGATCCTCCCACCTCAGCCTCCCGAGTAGCTGGGACTACCAGCACACACCACCACACCCAGATAATTGTATTTTTTGTAGAGACAAGGTCTCTCTATGTTGCCCAGGCTGGTCTTGAACTCCTGGGCTCAAGTGATCCTCCTGCCTTGGTCTCCCAAAGTGCTGGAATTACAGGTATGAGCCACTGTACCCGACCCCTAGGGGGTGACTTTTAAATTAACTGTTCATTATTTTTTAAAGTTTCTGATGACAACTACTTAAAATATATCTGTATGTGTGTATACACATATAAAGACTTTGGAAGGATTTATAATGAAAGCTGTCAATAATGTGTTTTTGAGCGACAGAATATTAGATCTTTTTGCTTCTATATTTTTTCTAATTTTTCCTTAATAATGATGCATTGATTTTGTAACAAGACAAACTAATGAAAGTGTTGCAAGGAAGCTGCGCTTTTTTCCACGGTGACTCTGAGGATGGCAGCGGACTCCTTACCTCTCCTATTCCCAGAGATGTCCATCAGGCTCAGGTAAGGGAAATAGGAGCCACTGGGCTTTGGTCCAGCTCTCTGCTTAGACCACTCTTCTCACCCACGGACGCATGGGTTCCTGTCTCTGTGGAAATGTCAACTTCTCAGAGAGGCACACCTCAACCACTTAATAGAAAATGGCCATTATCAGCACCAGTAGGCGGGGCACGGTGGCTCACACGCCAGTAATCCCAGCACTCTGGGAGGCTGAGGCGGTTGGATCACTTGAGGTCAGGAGTTTGAGACCAGCCTGGCCAACATGGTGAAACCCCGTATCTGCTAAAAATACAAAAAATTAGCTGAGCATTGTGGTGGGTGCCTATAATCCCAGCTACTTGGGAGGCTGAGGTGAAAGAATCACAGGAACCTGGGAGGCAGAAGTTACAGTGAACCGAAATTGCGCCATTGCACTCTAGCCTGAGCAACAGAGCAAAACGCTGTCTCAAAAAAAAAAAAAAAAAAAAAAAAAAAAATTTGGCTAAAAAACACAGGGTACATTTACTGGGGTTTTTGGGAAAGATTTTCTTCCCTGAATAAAGACATAAAAAGGAAGGCAACAACTTTCTTCTTTCTGGACATAGTCTATTCTTCTCAGAATGTCCAAAATTGCTCTGACTACCCTATGACCACATGAACAGACAAGGTAGAAAGATGAAGAAACCCCTGGGTCTTTGATAACACAGTTGAATCACTGAATCAATCCTGGAAAATACTCTATGTCCAGACTTGTTATGTGAGAGGATAAATCCTTTGGTTAAGCTTCTACCTACTGGGTTTTTTTTTTTGCTGCTAAAGGCACCCAATTGATGCAAGTGCCCAGCTCACCATGCTCTTATCCTGTCATTCTTTTTGCACCTTTGTTATTTCAACAGGCTAAAATAAAGGGTGATCATCATTTTTTTGTTGTTGTTTTTAAAATTTGTTTTATTTGTTGCTGTTTTTTGAGACAAGGGCTCCCTCTGTCTCCTAGGCTGGAATGTAAAGGCATGATCATGGCTCACTGGACTCAAGCAATCCTCCTGTTTCAGCTTCCCAAGTAGCTGGAAACACAGGTGTGGGCCGCCATGCCTGGCTAATTTCTAAAAATTTTTTTGTAGAAATGGGGGTCTTGCTATGTTGCCCAGGCTGGTCTTGAACTCCTGGGCTCAAGCAAGCCACCTGCCTCGACCTCCCAAAGTGCTGGGATTATAAGTGTGAGCCACCATACCTGGCTGGTTCTCATCATTCTTAAATTACTTTTTATTTGTACTCAAGAACAACATGCACACAATTTAAAAAGTCCAGTGGTATTTCAAGATGCTCTCCTCCGTCTTCCCCAGGTCTACTCTCCAGAGACTTTCATCCCTTTTATCTCTTCTGGCATGTCCTTCTCTATTTGTAAATTACATAATTATATAGGTATTTCCTGATGTGTTAATTTTAAATACATTTAGATAAATTCTCTTAATTTTAAGATTTCTAAGTCTGCCTCCTTCTAGGGTCACTTATGGCTTTTTATTTACATTTATTTATTTATTATTTATTTATTTAGAGGCGGGGTCTCACTTTGTTGCCCAAGCTGGAGGGCACTGGCACGATCTCAGCTCACTACAGCCTCTGCCTCCTGGGTTCATGCAATTCTCCTGCCTCAGCCACCCAAGTAGCTGGGATTGCAGGTGTGTGCCCCCATGCCTGGCTAAGTTTTGTATTTTTAGTAGAGACAGGGTTTCACTCTGTTGCTGAAGCTGGTCTTGAACTCTTGAGCTCAAGCCATCTGCCTGCCTCGGCCTCCCAAAGTGCTGGGATTACAGGCATGAGCCACCATGTCCAGCCACTAACAGCTTTTTAAATCTTGATACCTTTAATCCATCTGGATGAGTCTCTAAATTAAAGTCATTTTCATATGTGTTAGTTATATCTCCCCAGAAAAACTCTACTCTTCTAGGAAATGTGGACCACATCTTGGATAAGAAACAAAATCTCCCTCCCTAGTTACATACACAGTGGTTGTTTCGTGTATGTTTATAGAATGGATATTTGTGACTAAATAGACTAAGGCTTTGACCCTGTACCTATCAGTAGTTGTTCTCAGCTCAATAGGACAAGCAGAGACCTCAGTAGCTACAGGAATGAGGAGGTCTTACTGGCTTTTTGAACCAGGAAATGGCCACTGAAAGTTTACCTTCTCAAATCGGGACTCTGCATTTTTTGCCAAAGTTAGCAGTAATTCTCCTGCTGATCGCTGGGTGCAGGGATGTTTGAGGTTTCTCAGGGTATCAAATGTAGTTGTTACAAACTGGAGGAGCTCATTGGAATCAAGAAAACCTTCAAAAATCTGAAAAGATGAGGAAAATAAACTTCCAAGAAATATGGAAATATGGTATGATAGACAGTGTCCTGAACAAGGACTTGATTCTAAGTTTACAATCAGAGAAGTGGACAAAGATGTACAATGCTGTTTCATTTGAGTCTTGTGGTTTTGTTTTATTTTTGGAGATAGCGTCTTACTTTGTCATCCAGGCAGGGGCACAATCATGGCTCACTGCAGCCTCTACCTCTTGGGCTCAAGTGATCCTCCTGCCTCAGCCTTCTGAGTAGCTGAAGCTACAGGCACCTGCTACCACATTCTGCTAATTTGAAAATTTTTTTGTAGAGACGGGTCTCACTATGTTGTCCAGGCTGGCTGCAAACTCCTGGCTCAAGCGATCCTCCTGCCCCGGCCTCCCTAAGTGTTGGAATTATAGGCTTGAGCCATACACCTAGCCCAGTCTTGTTCACAAAGGTGAAAAGGTGGAAGCAACCTAAATGTCCACTGCTAGCATCTGTGCATAGCCTTTTGCTGCTCTGACACTGAGGCTGGAGTACAGTGATCACAGCTCACTGTAGCCTGGACCTCCCAGGTTCAAGTAATCCTCCCACTTCAGCCTCCTGAGCAGCTGGGAGTACAGGCATGCACCACCATACCCAGCTAACTTTTTTATGTGTAGAGCTGAGGTCTCGCTATGTTGCCCAGGCTGGTCTTGAACCCTGGGCTCAAGTGATCCTCCCGCCTTAGCCTCCCAAAGTGCTGGGATGACAGGGGTGAGCCACCGCACCCAGTCTGCTGCTCTGATGTTTAGAAAGCAGCTTTATTGGCCAGGTGCCATGGCTCACCCCTGTCATCCCAGCACTTTGGGAGCCTAAGGTGGGAGGATCACTTGAGCCCAGGATTCGAGACTAGCCTGGGCAATATGGTGAAACCCTTTTTCTACTAAAAATACAAAAATTAGCTGGGCATGGTGGTAGATGCCTGTAATCCCAGCTGTTCGGGAGGCTGAGGGAGGAGAATCACTTGAACCCGGGAGGCAGAGGTTATAGTAAGCTGGTATTGTGCCACTGCACTCCAGCCTGGGTAACAGAGAAAAAAAAAAAAAAAGAAAGAAAGAAAGAGTCACACTTTTATAGGAGTAGGACTAAAAAAAAAAGCCCTAATGTTACACAGCTGACAGGTCCCCAGGCATAACTAAAATGCCTTGTCAGGAGACAACATACTAAAAGAATATGTAATTCTGTTTCTCATTGCATTTGGCAGTATATAAAGTCCTTCATATGACTATAATAGGTACAATCTACTGGGCACTTACTACGTGACAGGCATTTAGCAAAGCATTTTTCATACGCTATCTCATTAATTAAGTAATTAATTTTTATTTATTTATTTTTGACGTGGAGTTTCGCTGTTTTTGCCCAGGTTGGAATGCAATGGTGTGATTTTGGCTCACCACAACCTCCGCCTCCTGGGTTCAAGCAATTTTTCTGCCTCAGCCTCCTGAGTAGTTGGGATTACAGGCATGCACCACCACACCCAGCTAATTTTGTATTTTTAGTAGAGACAGGGTTTCTCCATGTTGATCAGGCTGGTCTCAAACTCCCGACCTCAGGTGATCTGCCTGCCACGGCCTCCCAAAGTGCTGGGATTACAGGGGTGAGCCACCATGCCCAGCCTCATTTAACCACAACTGAATTGTAAACAGTGTAAATTATAAAAACTGTCCCAATTTTTACAGATCTCCATTGTACAGATGAGAAAATTGATGTACAGAGAGATGAAATTACTTGATACCTTTGACCCTACATGAGTAAGAGCTGTAGGTTTTCCTTATTTTCCCCTACCCCCTAGCATGCCTGGTACCTAGCGGATGTATAAGTATTTATTGAATAACTAGATTAATTTTAAAATGTCTGGCTTGTTGGATCAACCATACTCTCTGGCAGCTCCTTTTGTGACCAGCACATAGCTTTGCAAGAGGCTGGCAATTATTAATAGTAGGAGCAGAGCTGGTATGAAGTGAAATCCAGGGATACTGGCCTTAATGGCAGATAGACCTTACCCTCAAACTAAGAGGCCAAGGTGTACAGGAGCCAGGAACATAGTGCCTTGTCTCCAAACTATGGAATGCTCAGGGCCACGTTCCCTGGACAATTGTGTATGGTTTTGTTTTATTTATTTATTTATTATTTCTTGAGTCGAAGTCTCGCTCTGTCACCCGGCTGGAGTGCAATGCTGTGATCTCGGCTCACTGCAACTTCCACCTCCCGGGTTCAAGAGATTCCCCTGCCTCAGCCTCCCAAGTAGCTGGGACTACAGGCATACACCACTATGCCCGGCTAATTTTTTGTATTTTAGTAGAAACGGGGTTTCACCATGTTGGCCAGGATGGTCTTGATCTCCTGACCTCATGATCCGCCTGCTTCAGCCTCTCAAAGTGCTGGGATTATAGGTGTGAGCCACCAGGCCTGGCCAGTTTTATTTTATAAGAAATGACCAGAACTTTTTCCAAAGTGGTTTTTACTATTTTACATTTCTATGAATAAATGCAGGAGACTTCTGGTTGTCTCCCCACCCTCGCCAACACTTCCGGCTCTGGTTATAATTTTAGCCATTCTGATTACCTGGGCAATTCTGAAGGGACAGCTGTAGAAGCATTTAACGGCAGAGCTGGGGAGCTCCAGGAATTCTCGAAATTTTGTCAATGCTCTTTTCAAGCTTTGCTGATTTTTCTTGTCACGAGTGGTATCTGGGAAGAAAATATAAAATATTAATACTTTCTCTTCTTTTTTCTTCTTGATTTTACAGGCCTGGTTGATCTCCAGTTTAAAGTGGATCCCAAGATCGCACTCTTCTTTATCACTTGAACAAAAAATCCCTGAAGGAGGGAGTGTGTGTTCATCTGAAGGCTGACTTATTTCTCTTTCTTGTGGAACAACATATAAAAAGAGCCAAAAGAAAAAGCAAAGAGGAGGTTGAGGCAGGCGGATCACTTGAAGTCAGGGGTTTGAGACAACCCTGGCCAACATGGTGAAACTGTCTCTACCAAAAATTAAAAAAATTAGCCGGGCGTGGTGGTGCTCTCCTGTAGTCCCAGCTACTCAGGAGGCTGAGGTGGGAGGATCACTTTAACCCAGGAGGCGGAGGTTGCAGTGAACTGAGATCATGCCAGTTCACTCCAGCCTCGGTGACAGACCCTGTCTTTAAAAAAAAAAAAAAGAAGAAAAAGCAAAAGCAAAGAGCATTTTGCAAGAGCAGAGCATTTGGGTGATTTGTGAATACAACCAAAGCGTGCTACCTCATTGCCCCGCTGGTGAGGAATCTTGAGGGGGTCTCCCTATAAAGCTTAGGTTTCCAGAAAAAATTGCCCAACTTTATACTGTGTATGATAATTCTGATATCAGAACTCTCCATCACGTCTAGTTTTGCTGATCATTGAGGATGCCAACGCTACTTGTAGTGTCTTGTTTTTCTCATGTTTTATCGTGATCTCATGTTTGCTGGAAATTTGTAGATGAAAAATTTATCTTTGAGCCCTTGGCTGAGGATACTCTCTTTCCAACTAGAAAATAAGCTCCCTGGGGGAAGGTATCTTGTCTGTCTGGTCTACTGATGCATCACGAGAACAATAAATGCTTCATAAATATTTGCTGAATCAATAATCAACTATTTCTTTGGCTGTATATCTGGTAGACATTGCTCATATTCAGAGGTGCCCAAAGACAGGACAGCTGCTTTGGGAAGCATGGAGCTTCCTCATCCATGTAAAGCGCAGACCCAGGCAGAGCTACTACAGTTGTGCATAGCTTAGCAATGGGTATATGTTTTGAGAAATGCCGCATTAGGCTATTGCGTCCCTGCAAAAACATCACATAGAGCATACTTTTTTAAATATATATATATATATGGTGTCTCACTCTGTCACCAGGCTGGAGTGTAGTGGCGCGATTTTAGCTCAATCAAAGCCAAAATCGCTTGGATCAAGCTCCTGGGTCCAAGCGATTCCCCTGCATCCACCTCCCGTGTAGCCGGGACTACAGGTGCATGCCACGGTGCCTGGCTAATTTTTTGTATTTTAGGAGAGACAGGGTTTCACCATGTTGGTGAGGATGGTCTCAATTTCCTGACCTCGTGATCAGCCTGCCTCGGCCTCCCAAAGTGCTGCGATTACAGGTGTGAACCACCTAGCGCGGCCGGTGCTATACTTTTATATGACTGGCAGTGCAGTAGGTTTGTTGACACCAGTATCACCACAAACATGAGTAATGTATTGTGCCATAATGTTATGATAGTTATGATGTCACTAGGTGATAGAAAATTTTCAGCTCAGCTGGGCATGGTGGCGGACACCCGTAGTCCCAGCACTTTATGAGGCTTACGCAGGAGGACTGCTTGAGCTCAGGAGCTGGAGACCAGCCTGGGCGACATAGAGAGACTTTGTTCCTTTTTTCTTTTTTGAAATGGTGTCTCGCTCTGTTGCCAGGCTGGAGTGTAGTGGCGTGATCTCAGCTCACTGCAACCTCCACCTCCTGGGTTAAAGCGATTCTCCTGCCTCAGCCCTGAGTAGCTGGGACTACAGAGGCACACCACCACGCCCAGTTAATTTTTGTATTTTTAGTAGAGATGGGGTTTCACCATGTTGGCCAGGATGCTCCTTTATCTCTTGACCTCATGAACCGCCCATCTCGGCCACCCAAAGTGCTGGGATTATAGGCGTGAGCTACTGTGCCTGGCAGAAACTTCATTTCTTAAAAAAAAATAACAAGGCGGGGCATGGTGGTTCATGCCTGTAATCCTAGCATTCTGGGATGCCAAGGCAGGCAGATCACTTGAGGTCAGGAGTTTAAGACCAGCCTGGCCACATTAAGTAACATTTAGTAGAGATAATAAAACCCGATCTCTACTAAAAATACAAAAATTAGCCAGGTGTGGTGGTGGCCGCCTGTAATCCCAGCTACTTGGGAGGCTGAGGCATGAGAACCACTTGAATCTGGGAGGTGGAGGTTGCAGTAAGCTGTGATCACACCACTGCCCTCCAGTCTGGGCAACAGAGTGAGACTCCATCTCAAAAAAAAAAAAAAAAAAAAAAGGAAAAGAAAAAGAAAAATTTCAGCTCTATTCTAATCTTATGTGACCCTTGTTATATACATGATCAGCTATTGGCTGAAATGTCATTACATGCGCATGAGTGTACTTGGTAGGGATAGAGTAGACTGAGCTTCAAACACTGTAGGGATGCTGGGTTAGATATCCTCTCAAGTCCCTTCTAACCACAGAAGTCAATGATTCATTCCTTGACCACCCCAGCCCTCTATTTTTCAAACTCCTCAAGCTCATGCCTACCAAGGATCCTCTCCTTAGCTGTTCCTTCTGTCTAACACTTTTCTTACCTCTCTAGCTGGCAAATTGCTCCTTATTCTCCAGATTACATTTCTGAACCCTGCAACTAGATTTGATTCTTACTCATGGCCCCTGTAATTTCTCTTCATAAGGAAATTAATTTTCCTGCAGCCTCAACCTCCTGGACTCAAGTGATTTTCCCTTAGCCTCCTGAGTAGCTGGGATTATAAGTATACTTCACCATGCCAGTTAATTTTCAAAATTTTTTGTGGAGAAGGGATTTCGCTATGTTGCCCAGCATAGTCTTGAACTCCTGGGCCCGAGCGGTTCTCCTGCCTTGGCCTGGCAAAATGCTAGGAATACAGGAGTAAGCCACTGCGTTCAGCCTTACTGCTACTTCTGACCAGACTAAACACTAGTTTGTCCACAGGGCCACATGTTTAGCGGCTCCCTGACTACGCAGATGGATGACAATGATAGGTCAGATCCAGTATTAGGATTCTAATTACTAAGTCAGTGTTGCTTCATCTCTGCCTATGGACCACGTATCTTTCTCTTTATGAACTACTGTAAAAAACTTTTCTAGAACATGAGGACTGAGTGAGTAAGGAGGGCTGGTGCTTATGTTGTGCTGGAGAATTCACTCAGGACCTCGTGGCCTTCAGCAGTGCCTTACACTTCAGCCGCAGGGTGATATCCAGCAGGTAGTGAATGCCCTCTCCAGCCTCCTTGGCCACCTTTTCCTGTGGGTCCCCCACAGAGCAGTGCCATCAGAGCCACTAGGTGTCCGAGTCTTTGGAATCGCAGTGGAAGCTTAATTGAGAAAGAAAAAGAAAAGTGTCATCAGAATACACGTGCATTTAGTGCCTTCAATTTGAATTGTTAAGAAGTAATCCCAATTCCACTCCCAACTCAAGAAGGTGCAAGGGTCACAATCAGCCTGTGGATCTCTGTAGGGTTCATATTTAACATGGGTAGAAACGGTATAGCCAGCAGATGTTATTATTAATAAATAGGAAAATTCTAACCTAAGTAAACAATCTGAAAAATGAAAAAGCTTTGTGCATAAAGATGTTAATTCTAGCACTGTTTTTATTTTTCTTTTCTTTTTTATTTTTTGAGACAGTCTTGTTCTGTTGCCCAGGCGGGAGTGCAGTGGCACGATCTTGGCTCACCGCAACCTCTGCCTCCTGGGTTCAAGCAATTATCCTGCCTCAGCCTCCCGAGTAGTTGGGATTACAAGCATGTGCCACCAAGCCCAGCTAATTTTTGTTTTGTATTTTTAGTAGAGACGGAGTTTCACCATATTGGGCAGGCTGGTCTTGAACTCCTGCTCTTGTGATCTGCCCACCTAAAATGCTGGGATTACAGGCATGAGCCACTGTACCTGGCTTATTTTTATTTTTTAATTTTAATTTTTGTGAGCACATAGTAGGTTTACATATTTGTGGGATATATAGATGTTTTGATACAGGCATGCAGTGTGTAATAATCACATTATGTAAAATGGAGCATCCATCCCCCTCAAGCACTTATCTTTTGTGTTATAAATAGTCCAATTATATTCTTTTAGTTATTTTAATTAATTTTGTTTTTTTGAAATGGAGTTTTGCTCTTTTTGCCCAGGCTGGAGTGTAATGGCTTGATCTTGGCTCACTGCAACCCCTGCTTCCCAGGTTCAAGTGATTCTCCTGCCTCAGCCTCCCGAGTAGCTGGAATTACAGGCATGAGCTACTGCACCCAGCTAATTTTTGTATTTTTAGTAGAGATAGGGTTTCGCCATGTTGGCCAGGCTGGTCTCAAATTTCTGACCTCAGGTGGAGGTTACAGGTGTGAGCCACTGCACCCGGCCAATAAACATACATTTAATATTACTAAATAAAAATATATTAAAATTTTAATATTAAAAAATTATTAATGCACAAGTAAATAATTTTTGACTATAGTCACCCTGTTGTGCTATAAAACATTAGGTCTTATTCATTCTAACAATTTTTTTGGTATCTATTAACCATCCCCCACCTCTCTCCAACCCTGCCATGACCCTTCCCAGCCTCTGATAACAGTTCTATTCTCTATCTCCATGAGTTCAATTGTTTTGATTTTCAGATCCCACAATATGTGAGAACATGCAATGTTTGTCTTTCTATGCCTGGCATATTTCACTTAGCATAATGACCTCCAGTTCCACTCATGTTGTTGCAAATAACAGGATCTCATTCTTTTTATGGCTGAATAGTACTCCATTGTATATAAGTACCACATTTTTAAAAAATCTGTTCATCTGCTGATGGACACTTAGGCTGCTTCCAAACTTTGGCTATTGTGAAGAGCACTGCAACAAACATGGGAGTGCAGATATCTCTTCCATATACTGATTTCCTTTCTTTGGGGTATAAACCCAGAGGTGGTCTAAAGATCACACTTTGGGCTGGAGGTGGTAGCCCACGCCTGTAATCCCAGCACTTTGGGAGGCCAAGGCGGGCAGATCACCCGAAGTCAGAAGTTTGAGACCAGCCTGACCAACATAGAGAAACCCTGTCTTTACTAAAAATACAGAATTAGCTGGGCGTGGTGGCACATGCCTGTAATCCCAGCTACTAGGGAGGCTGAGGCAGGAGAATTGCTTGAACCTGGGAGGTGGAGGTTGCAGTGAGCTGAGATTGCGCCATTGCACTCCAACCTGGGCAACAAAAGTGACACTCTGTCTCAAGAAAAAAAAAGAAAAAAAGCAACAAAACAAAACAAAACAAAACAAAAAAACCCCACACACACTTTGGAAATAACTGCATGACACTAGTAAAGAGAATTTATGGTACAGCCAGTCTATGAATACAACCATTAGAAACCAAGTATCTGGCCAGGCGTGGTGGCTCAGGCCTGTAATCCCAGCATTTTGGGATGCCTAGGCAGATGGATCACAAGGTCAGGAGTTCGAGACCAGCCTGGACAACATAGTGAAACCCTGTCTCTACTAAAAATACAAAAAATTAGCTGGGCATGGTGGCGGGCACCTGTAATCCCAGTTACTCGGGAGGCTGAGGCAGGAGAATCACTTGAACGGGAGGCGGAGGTTGCAGTGAGCCAAGATTGTGCCATTGCATTCCAGCCCAGGTGACAGTGCAAGATTTCATCTCAAAAAAGAAAGAAAGAAATCAAGTATCTAAGGAATTTATAATATGTTGTTCTGCTAAGTAAAAAAGCTGAATGCAAAGTTGAGATATAGCACTTAATTCTATTTATAAAATTATTTCATTAATATCCTGCTTTATTATAGAAAAAAATCCATGTAAGTTAGCTGGCAAAAGTCATACCAGAAAAAAAAATTATAACTTTAATACTGGAGAAAACTGGATAAATTAAAACATTGGCTGGGTGTGGTGGCTCACAACTATAATTCCAGGACTTTGGGAGGCCGAGATGGGTAGATCATTTGAGGTTAGGAGTTCGAGACCAGCCTGGCCAACATGGTGAAACCCTGTCTCTACTAAAAGTGCAAAAAAATTAGCTTGGCATGGTGGTGCATGCCTGTAATCCCAGCTACTCAGGAAGCTGAGGCAGGAGAATTGCTTGAACTTGGTAGGTAGAGGGTGCAGTGAGCCGAGATTGCACCACTGCACTCCAGCCTAGGTGACAGAGTGAGACTTCGTCTCAAAATAAATAAATAAATAAAAATTTAAAAACAAAAAACAATAAAAATAAAAAATTAAGGTGGAAAATTTAAATGAAGCTAAGAATGTGGTTGGCACACAGAATACGTAATCATCATTTGCTTCAGGCAGGCCACGGAGCAAGGCTCTGCATTTTCTCATGGCTAACATAGAGGTACACACAATGATCCATATAACATGATTCACACTGTCCTTAAGAGAAGAAGCAACTAGCCATGCAGAGGAAGCACAGCTTCCTAGGGTTGAGACAGGAAGAAATTTCTTCTGTGGCTCTACAGAAATAAGACATAGAAATATATACATATATACATATATGTATTTTTTGAGATGGAGTTTCACTCTTGTTGCCCAGGCTTGAGTGCAAGGGTGCGATCTCAGCTGACTGCAGCCTCCACCTCCTGGGCTTAAGCAATTCTCCTGCCTCAGCCTCCCAAGTAGCTGAGATTACAGGCATGAGCCACCATGCCCAGCTGATTTTGTATTTTTAGTAGAGATGGAGTTTATCCATGTTGGTCAGGCTGGTCTCAAACTCCTGACCTCAGGTGATCCGCCCACCTTGGCCTCCCAAAGTGCTGGGATTACAGGCATGAGCCACCTTGCCCGGCCAAGACATAGAAATATTGTGAACAGCCTTTGCAACCTGTTTACAGTAAACACAGCAACACACAAAGCTGTATAACATCTTTAATTCACTGATATAACCTTCGTTTATTCAGTCAATAAATACAGTGTCAGTTATGTGCCAGGAACTATGACTGGCACTGGGGATATAAGCAATGAATAGAAGAGAATATCCCTGCTTGCAGAGGTGATGATCTAGTTGGGGAAACACCAAGTAAACAAAATAAATACGTAAAATGTATCATGTATCCAATGAAGATAAATGTCAGGATTAACAAAAATTCAGGGAAAAGGGATAATAACTGTTATTTTAGGATAGTCAGGGAAGGCCTCACTAATATTGAAATGAGAGATTGAGCCACGTAGATATCTGGGAGAAGAGTATTCCGGGCAGACAGAATGGCAAGTGCCAAGGACTGAGATAGGTATGTTTGGTGTTTCTGAGGAACCATGAGTGGGTCAGGTTGGCTGGAGCAATGTAAACGAGAGGGAAAGAAATAGGAAGTAGATGAAGAATGGGCCAGAAGGCGTGGCAACCTGAGAACACCGTGAGTGAGGATTCTGGCGTTTATTCTGAGGCGGTAAGGCATCAGAGGGGATTGAGCAGAGAAGGGACATGAAGTGACTTACATTTACTCAATACCATTAAATTGAGCATCAACCACATGGCAGATTCTGTGCTAGGCAGGCACTGGGGCTACTGTGGTGAACAAAACCAGCATAATTGCTGGGCACAGTGGCTCGTGCCTGTAATCTCAGCATTTGGGGAGGCAGAGGTGGGGGGATTGCTTGAGCCCAGGAGTTTAAGACCAGCTTGAGCAATATAGTGAGACCCCCATCTGTATAAAAAATAAAAAAATTAACCAGGTGTGGTGGCACATGCTTGTAGTCCCAGCTACTTGGGAGGCTAAGGCAGGAGCATCACTTAAGGCCAGGAAGTTGAGGCTGCAGTGAGCTGTCATAGCCCCAGTGCACTCCAACCTGGGCAACAGAGTGAGACCCTGTCTCAAAAAACAAAACAAAAAAAAAAGGACAAGCATAATCACTGGTGGAATTTATATTCTATTAAGTGGGAAACAGGTAATACAGAAGTAAAGAAAGAATCAAGCCAGATAACCTCTGATTCTAGACAGCCCTAGCAAGGAGAGAGTGATGAGACAGACAGCAAGCATAGGTCTATCTGTGGTGAGCAGAGGCCCTTTTGAGGTCAAGACATCTGAACACAGTGCTAAAGAACCAGGAGGGGGCCGGACGTGGTGGCTCACGCCTGTAATCCCAGCACTTTGGGAGGCCGAGGTGGGCAGATCACTTGAGGTCAGGAGTTGGAGATCAGCCTGGTCAACATAGTGAAAACCCGTCTCTACTAAAAATACAAAAATTAGCCAGGTGTGGTGGTGGGCGCCTGTAATCCCAGCTACTCGGGAGGCTGAGGCAGGAGAATCACTTGAACCAGGAGGCGGAGGTTGCAGTGAGCCAAGATTGCACCACTACACTCCAGCCTGGGTGACAGAGTGAGATTCCCTCTCAAAAAAAAAAAAAAAAGAACCAGGAGGGGCTGGCTCTATGCAGAGCTAGGGAAGGTCATTCCAAGCAGAAAAGGCAGCAAGTGCAAAGGCTGTGAGGCAGGAAGAGTCTTATGTGGGAAGAAACAGGCAGATGCCGTGTGGTTAAGTCAGAGGACAGGTGTAGAGAGGCAGGCAGAGCTACATCAGACACGACCCCATATTCTAAGAGCGGTTTGGAAATCACTGGATTAAACAAGTGACATGGGGAAAAAACAGAAAATGAAGAAAAATAAAGAAAAGATAAGGGGGAAAAGCAAAGAAACAAAAACGAAAGCAAGAATGACATGGGTCTGAAGGGGATGCCTCTGGCTATGTGTAGAGAACAAATTGCAAGTTCCCACCCCAACACACTCACGCACCAAAAAGAACTTGGAAGGGGCCAGGCACAGTGGCCCACGCTTGTAATCCCAGCACTTTGGGAGGCCAAGGCAGGTGGATAACTTGAGCCCAGGAGCTTGAGACCAGCCAGGGCAACATGGTGAAATCCCATCTCTACAAAAAATACAAAAATTAACCAGTTGTGGTGGTGTGTGCCTGTAGTTCCAGCTACTAGGGAGGCTGAGGTGGGAGGACTGCTTGGACCCGGGATGGGTCAAGGGTGCATGAGCCATGATCATGCCACTGCACTCCAGCCTGGGTGACAGAATGAGATCCTGCCTCGGAAAAAGAAAAATAAAAACTCCAGAAGACTGCACCACACCACATTCTGCACATTCTGGATGTTCACAGACCCCAGTGGCACCTAGGTTAACCACTCCCATATTTGCAACACATTTTTTTTTTTTTTTGAGACAGATTGTTGCTCTGTAGCCCAGGCTAGAGTGCAGTGGTGTGATCTCAGCTCACTGCAGCCTCCACCTCCCAGGTTCAAGCAATTCTCCTGCCTCAGCCTCCTGGATAGCTGGGAATACAGGTACCCGCTACCATGCCTGGCTAATTTTTATATTTTTAATAGAGACAGAGTTTCACCATGCTGGCCAGGCTGGTCTCAAACTCCTGAGCTCAAGTGATCCACCCGCCCTGGCCTCCTAAAGTGCTGGGATTACAGGCTTGAGCCACCGCGCCCAGACCCATATTTGCAACTCTCTCTAGGAAAAACATATGCTAAGGAAGGTCTTCAGGACCTGGAGAGAGAATAACGTACAGGAGGGAATCATCTGAAACTCTATTCTTTAGTCTGTAGCCAAAATTAGAGGTCGAGGGTTGTGGAAGGAAGAACAATGCATTGTTGGTATCAAAATAACAGGGCAGTCAGTGATGGCCAGAAGTTACTTGCTTTCAGTCACTAAAGAGAAAACAGAAAATAGCATAGTTGGAGGGACTGCACTTACTTTAAGAAGTTTGGATATCTTTTCAATGTGAGAAATAAAGGACTGACTGGAACGCAGTCCTTTTAAACATGATTGTTAGAATATTTGTATCAGGAACAAATTATTTTCCCTCTTGTGCTTTGGGCAGGAAGAAAAAGAGAGAAGAGAAAGAAAGAGAGAGAAAGAAGAGAAAGGGAGAGAGAGAGAGAGAGAGAGAGAGAAAGAAAGAAAAAGAAAGAAAGAAATGAAAGAAAGAAGGAAAGAATGAAATGAAAAAAAAGAAAGAGCAGATTATCTAAGGAAAATTTTGGTATAAGGACCATTCCTACCCTACCAGCCTCTCTTCCAATTCCCAGGCCTTATTATGCAAGTTGGAGAAATGATGTGTGGGGACAGGAGATGCACCAGTGGCTAGAAAACCTGCTCAGGGAAAGGCAAAAAGAGATTATCAGATGGAAAAAGGAATAGACCCAGGAAAGAGGAAAATAGTTTTGAGGAATTCTTGTTAGGAGTTATGGAGAGGATTCTCAACTGAGAAGTGAGTGCGTGAAGAAGAAAGAAGATGTTTTTGAAAGAGATACAGCTAGGTGCAGTGGCTCATGGCAGTAATCCCAGTGCTTTGAGAGGCTGAGGCAGGAAGATTACTTGAAGCCAGTTCGAGATCAGCCTGGGTGACAAAGTGACACCCCCTGTCTCTACAAAAAATTTTAAAAATTAGCCAGGCATGGTAGTGTGTGACTGTAGTCCCAGCTACTTGGAAGGCTGAGGCAGGAAGATTGCTTGAGGCCAGGAGTTCAAGGCTGCAGTGAGCTAAGATGGTGCCACTGCACTCCAGCCTGAGTGATGGAGCAGGACCCTGTCTTGAATAATAATCATCATCATAATGAGATGCCGTATGGAGAGGATTCAGAACTGAGAAGTGAGAGAGAGAAAGAGAAAAGTGAAGATCTGAAAAGATGTGCCATATCTTCGAGTTGCTGGGAGATAATTAAGTTGATTTATTTAAACTTGCCTGCTGGACTCAAATACAACACTATACAGAGATTAGGCAACCCTGGGCCTCAGGCATTTTCAGGTTACATTTACTGTATCATTATGTTCCAGCTGCTGTGCGAAGCAATTGGGATGCCAAGATGAATCAACATAGTACCTGGCCCCAAGCTGCTCAGGAGAAGGGCAGATATGAAGATGATGCTAAGCGCTATGATGCTGTGACAGTCCATGAGCATGAAGGGGACACAGGAGCAATCTGGGCAGTCCTAAAGAGGAGGGCAAATAGGCAGTGGGGGGAATGGCTTTGGATTTTGACAGGGCTGCTCACCTCCAAGCTGAGATGTCTGGATAAGCACTTCAGAACTTGAGCCATGCTGGCTGTGGCCCGTTCCCGCTCGTGGTCTTTGACTGACTGTAACCAGGGGTCCATGTGCTGTGAGAAATAAAAGGAGGCTACCTGATTTATCAGGAAGATTTGGGGTACCATCTTTATTGTGTTTAGAAAAAAAAATGCAGAGAGAAGTTCCAAGCTGCTACCAGATCTGAAAATACTTTGCTAAATACTGTTATAGCTCGGGTTGGAAATGAAAGTGGTAGAATGATAAGCAAGGCACAAAGACCTAGGCAGTGGGTGATTTGGCTGCTACATAGGAGCTTCTTTTCTTTTTTTGAGATGGAGTCTTGCTCTGTCGCCCAGGTTGGAGTGCAATGGTGCAATCTCGGCTCACTGCAACATCAGCCTCCCGGGTTCAAGCAATTCTTCACCTCAGCCTCCCGAGTAGCCAGGACTACAGGCACCCACAACCATGACCGCTAATTTCTGTATTTTTGTGGAGATGGGATTTTACCATGTTGGCCAGGCTGATCTCAAAATCCTGACTTCAGGTGATCCACCCTCCTTGGCCTCCCAAAGTGCTGGGATTACAGGCGTGAGCCACTGCCCCTGGCCAGAGCTTATTTTCCCTTCAGCCCAATTCTTTAATTAATTTTTCTGTACTTCTGAATGGTTTTAGCCCTTTCAAATCTGCCTTGAAAAGAAATAAAGTTAACAACATACTATTAGTATTATTATAAAGAATTATGAGAACAGCCAGGTGTGGTTGCTCATGCCTGTAATCCCAGCACTTTGGGAGGAATTACAGATTGCTTAAGCCCAGGAGTTGGCAGACCAGCCTGATGGTGAAACCCCATCTTTACAAGAAAATCCAAAAATTAGCTGGGCATGGTGGCGTGCACCCGTAATCCCAGCTGCTCCGGAGGCTGAGGTGGGACAACTGCTTGAGCCTGGGAGGTGGAGATTACAGTGAGCTGAGATCGTGCCACTGTACTCCAGCCTGGGTGACAGAGTGAGACCCTGTCTCAAAAAAAGAAAAAAAGAAAGGCTTGAATTAAGCTACCAAGGCAGGAAAGTACAAAGTACAAACTGAATAAAGAGGAGAAATCCAATCTGGCTGGTATGCTAATGTACAAATAGAAGAGGAATGAGAAATAGTAGTAAGGTCAGTTAGGACAAGAATAAATGCCCATCAGAGCATTTATTATTATTTGTTATTATTTATCATTTTTCCCTTCATCCCAATTCTTCAATTAATTATTCTGTACAGAAGCACAGAAAATGAGCTAGAAAATAAGCTCCTGGGCCAGACGCAGTGGCTCAAGCCTGTAATCCCAGCACTCTGGCAGGCCGAGGCAGGTGAATCACAAGGTCAGGAGTTTGAGACCAGCCTGACCAACATGGTGAAACCCTGTCTCTACTAAAAATACAAAAATTAGCCGGGCGTGGTGGTGCGCACCTGTAATCCCAGCTACTCAGGAGGCTGATGCAGGAGAATTGCTTGAACCCGGGAGGTGGAGGTTGCAGTGAGCTGAGATTGCACCACCACACTCCAGCCTGGGCGACAAAGCGAGACTCCATCTCAAAAAAAAAAAAAAGAAAGAAAGAAAGAAAAGAAGCTCCTTTAGCAGCCACACCACCCGACTGCCTAAGTCTTTGTGCCTTGCTTGTCAGTTAGGACAAGCATAAATGGATCATTAGGGTGCAGACGATTAATAATAGCTTAAAGGGTTATCCCTTTCTGGGATATTTGCACCTTAAAAAAGGGTAAGAAAAATAAAAATAAAATAACAACAACAAAAAAAAGGGGCAAGAGAGCAAGATACCTGAACCGCAGTGAATGAATTCCGAGTAAATCTCTAGTGATGGAACGGCATATACAGAAGCAGGTGCAGGTCGGAGCAGTTGGTTATTACGACCTTTGAGTATCATCTGGTAGGAAGCTTCTTATTTACTAACTCTTCTTTTTTCATTTGTTTTTGAGAAGAAGTCTTGCACTGTCGCCCAGGGTGGAGTGCAGTGGCACAATCTTGGCTCACTGCAACCTCCGCCTACTGGGTTCAAATGATTCTCCTGCCTCAGCCTCCCGAGTACCTGGGACTACAGGCAGGTACCACCATGCCTGGCTAATTTTGCCTTTTCAGTAGAGCCAGGGTTTCACTATGTTAGCCAGGCTGGTCTCGAACACCTGACTTCAAATGATTCACCCGCCTTGGCCTCCCAAAGTGCTGGGATTACAGGCATGAGCCACTGCGCTCGGCCTTAGTAACTCTTGAGGCTGACCCCTCCCTCATCACTGAATAAAACCCTTCTATACTACTAAGGCTTAATATCTTTTAAAATTTTTTTGATACAGTCTCTCTCTGTCACCCAGGCTGGAGTGCAGTGGGGCAATCTCTGCTTACTGGAACCTCGGCCTCCGGGGTTCAAGTGATTCTCATGCCTCAGCCTCCCGAGTAGCTGGGATTACAGGTGGGCACCACCATGCCTGGCTAATTTTTGCATTTTTTTTTTTTAAGTAGAGTCAGGATTTTGCCATGTTGGTGAGGCTCGTCTTGAGCTCCTGTCCTCAAATGAGTCACCTGCCTTGGCCTCCCAAGGCAGAGGTGGGGAAGATAACTTGAGGCAAAGAGTTCGAGGTTGCAGGGAGCATGATGGTGCCACTGTACTCCAGCCTGGGCAACAGAGCAAGACCCTGTCTCTGAAAATAAATAAACAAACGATTGAAGGCCATTTATTCAGTATTCACAGTAATTATTATCTCCATGTAAACTTGAAGAAATGTGACTCTGAGAGAGCAAATTCCTTGCAGAATTTCTAACAGGAGGACTTATAACCAATGAAAGTCAGAGTCAGAATTTGAACCCAAGCCTCTGACTCAAAGTTGATAGCTGATACTCTTCACTACATTGCCTCTTACAACTGAGTCCTTCCACACTTCCATCTCCCATTTTCACCAGTTAATAGGAATCATTTCTCATTCTCCGTTGATATCTTGTTTACCTTAATAATGGTGTCAAGATTTTCCAAATGTGGGTCTTTTACCACCAAACTCTGGAGCATCTCAAAGAACGCCTGAAACGTCTGCCTGTAAAGACACTGAGAAGGCACAGGATTAGTGATGTTCCCCAATCTCATGTGAAGTTCCCCTAGCATGGGATGCTTTGGAGGCTCTTCTTCTGATCCTAAGACTTTACTAAAAGTTGCAGAACCAGTGTAAAGTACTGGTAGACAGTTTGTGGCATGAGATAAAAAGGAATACATCTTCATTTCAAATGGATGCCTTGGCATTAGAGGGATCACAGATGATCGAGTCTTACTACATCTGGGAAATTACTTAAGTGTGGTTATCAAGATTCTTTTATTTTTTATTTTTTGAGATGGCGGCTCACTCTGTCGCCCAGGCTGGAGTGCAGTGGTGTGATCTCGGCTCACTGCAACCTCTGCCTCCTGGGTGCAAGTGATTCTCCTGCCTCAGCCTCCCAAGTAGCTGGGATTGCAGGCACCTGCCACCATGCCTGGCTAATTTTTTGTATTTTTAGTAGAGATGGGGTTTCACCATGTTAGCCAGGATGGTCTCAATCTCCTGACCTCGTGATCCACCCGCCTCGGCCTCTCAAAGTGCTGGGATTATAGGCATGAGCCACTGCACCCAGCCAAGATTCTTTAAGGTTGACTTGTGACTCTTTCTGACATCTTGAAACAGAGGGCAATAGAGTCCTCTTGCGTAAATGCTTTACGAACCAGTTTCTTAGCCACGAAGAAGAGATCAAGGCCTGTGTGTACCTTTCCCTCTGCTTGAAAGCTTTCTCTCCAGATACACCACACATCTTCTCTCTTCTTCAATTATCACCCCATCATGAAGGCTTTACCCAACCACCCATGTACCTCCCAACCACAGGCCTCTTTATCCTGCTCTTCCCCTGCTTTATTTTTTTCGTAACACTTATTATCAGCTGACATATCATATTTATGTATCAACAGTTTATCTCTCTGCACTAGAATGTAAGCTCCTTGAGTGGGACTGTGCTACTGTATTACCACTGCCTATCATCACGTTCGGCATATGGTGACCCTTAAATAAATGTTAAGCATACAAATGAGTGCTGCCACCTTATTTTAAAGCCAAAAGGAAGGAAAGAATAGAGGAAAAGGAAAACAGACAAAATGAAGGCTTGAAAGAAACTATCTTCTAATTTAACCGCCTATTTTATTCACCAGACTTGGCTTATGGTTTTTGGCTAGTTTCAAAAAATCAAATGCACTCTCAAAAGGCCAAGATCAGCTGACCCTGTGGATGGAAAGTGACTAAAGCAAAGCGTGAGTTACCTCTGTGTTGCAGGTCCCGTTGGGCACGATTTTCCGCATCTGGGTAAGAGTCCTTACAGAGGGCAGAGTGATTATACTCCTGATGATAAGACTGAACAACTCAGCTCGATCTTCAGAGCCAGACAGCAAATGGACATCTTGGTAACTAAGAAAAGACAGTTTGGGAACAGCAAGCTGGGAAGATGGTTTGATTTGATATTGATAAGCAGAGAGCAATGGAACTAAAAAGGAAAGGGTAGACAGGCCAGTGCACTGTTCTGATGGGAGAGATAAATGGCATGGCTTGTCAGTCTGTTCAGATAAATCTCACAAAAGGTTAGACGAAGAGTTTCCCCCCCAAGTACTTACTGGAGTAATATCCTTGCAGGGCTCCCTTCAGTTCAGCCACAGAGGGAAGCCTGCTACAGCCTAGCGTGGTAAGCCACAATTTTCCAAAGCATATTCTGCTGAATGTTCGTTTGGGGAATCATGAGTTGAATCTAGATAAAAAACTTTTTAACTGCAAGACTTCTCAGGACCACTGATCAGCTTAATCACCAGAACACAAATCTCTGACAGGTAAACAGCAGGCAGCCCTTCCAAATTTCTTACAAGTCGGAACTCTAAAGTCATGTGGCATATACAGGAGTAACTTCCTACCAAATATACTTGGGACAAAACTCAACTCTATAGAGATTCTAGCAAGGGTTTTCTGACATGGATAGCAGCATATATGAAATCAAAGTGCTTATGTAAAAACATGGATTTGGCTCCCGCTTTTCTATATACACCGTTTTCAAAAATGAAAAATACAGATCATGGCCGGGTGTGGTGGCTCACGTCTGAAATCCCAGCACTTTGGGAAGCCGAGGCGGGTGGATCACTTGAGGTCAGGAATTCGAGACCAGCCAGGCAACATGGCGAAACCCCATCTCTCCTAAAAATACAAAATTAGCCAGGCGTGGTAGTGCACACCTGTAATCCCAGCTACTCGGGAGGCTGAGTGAGGCAGGAGAACTGCTTGAACCCAGGGGAGGAGGTTGCCATGAGCCAAGATTGTGCCACTGCACTTCAGCCTGGATGACAGAGTGAGACTCCATCGCAAACAAAACAAAACAAAACAAAACAAAACAAAAACAAAGGGTCATGTCAGTTGGACCTGGCATTGGCCCTGAGAGGAACCAGGATGCCCCTATAAGGGGCATGTGGGCATCACCTGAGATCAGATATGGTGACAAAGACCTCCTGGTGCACAGGACTTAACAGAGAACACAGGTGCCCTCTTGTACCAGTACCTGCAATGAGAGGGAAGAACTTGGTTGAGAAAGTACCCATTCATTAGGCCACTGGCCATCAGAGACTGGGTGGCCTGCAAGAACCACAGCAGGTCCTTCTAGCCAGACAACGGGCAGCAGGACAGTGGTGGGTCAGGGGTTTATTCTCTTGAGCCAGACCCCAGACCCTGACTCTGTCTCTACCAGCTGTTAGAGCTGACACAAATTATTTTTATTTTATGTCTTGAGACAGAATCTCGCTTTGTCTCCGGCCTGGAGTGGAATGGCACAATCTCGGTTTACTGCAACCTCTGACTCCCTGGTTCAAGCAATTCTCCTGCCTCAGCCTTCCGAGAAGCTGGGATTACAGGCCCGTGCCACCAATGCCTAGCTAATTTTTGTATTTCTAGTAGAGCTGGGGTTTCACCATGTTGGCCAGGATGGTCTCAATCTCCTGACCTTGTGATCCGCCTGCCTCAGCCTCCCGAAGTATTGGAATTATAGGTGTGAGCCACCGTGCCCGGCCCTACTGACACAAATTATTTAACCTCCTTGTGCCTCGGTTTCCTCATCTGTAAAACCAGAAAACAGTAATACTTAACCTTCATGGGGTGGCTGTGAGTACTCACTGAGCAAACTCATGATACCCGGCAGCCCTGTGTAATTGTTAGTGTCTGTTATTCATCGTTTTTATCACCAGTGATTATTTCCAGTTTAGGCATTCTAAATCATCTCTCCACTAAACCAGCATCTCTTCGATCACGTCTAATATTATTCTGAGTTACCTGTCCTGGAAAAGAATAATTTTCCAAATTACAGACTGGCAGAGGGAAAGCTGCCTTGCTGTGCTGGAAAAACCTGTGGAGTGATAGATAAGTGGGGGCTTTGGAGCAGGATAGTCCCTGGGCTGAGCACTAGCTCTGCTGCTCACTCACTGTGTGGGCCTGAATGTGTCATTTAACTCCCTGTGCCTGAGTTGCCTTATCTGTATGGAGAAAATGAGCTGATGTAAATGACCGTAGCTGGCCGGGCACGGTGGCTCATGCCTGTAATTCTTGCACTTTGGGAGGCCGAGGTGGGTGGATCACTTGAGGTCAGGGGTTCAAGAGCAGGCGCCTATAATCCCAGCTACTTGGGAGGCTGAGGCAGAAGAACTGCTGGAACCTGGGAGTTGGAGGTTGCAGTGAGCCGAGATCGTGCCACTGCACTCCAGCCTGGGTGAAAGAGCAAAACTCCCTCTTTCCACCACCTTTCCATGCCGCCACAGTGGTGTGCATGAATGTCCTGGTGGATGCTCTCAAGATCATCAACAATGCTGAAAAGAGAGGCAAACGCCAGGTGCTTATTAGGCTGTGCTCCAAAGTCATCGTCCAGTTTCTCACTGTGATGATGAAGCATGCTTACATTGGTGAATTTGAAATCACTGACAATCACAGAGCTGGGAAAATTGTTGTGAACCTCACAGGCAGGCTAAACAAGTGTGGAGTGATCAGCCCCAGATCTGATGTGCAACGCAAAGATCTAGAAAAATGGCAGAGTAATCTGCTTCCGTCCTGCCAGTTTGGTTTCAGTGTACTGACAACCTCAGCTGGCATCATGGACCATGAAGAAGCAAGACGAAAACACACAGGAGGGAAAATCCTGGGATTCTTTTCTAGGGATGTAATACATATATTTACAAATAAATTGCCTCATGGACTCTGGTGCTTCTAAAACAATAAAAAGCAAAACTCCATCTCAAAAAAAAAAAAAATGACTGTAGCAGAAGCCTGGCTGGACTGTCCACCAGGCCTCTCTGGGAACTTTCCGCAGCCCGTAGAAATGGGCACCTCAAAGCCATGTGTCTGCTAAGTCCCATTGGCCACAGCTCATCTGTCCCACAGTAGACACCAAGGTCAATTAGATTCTCTTTTTTTTTCTTATTCTTATTAAGCCTACAGCACCCGGTATTCCCAGGAGGTCTCCCATCCAAGTACTAACCAGGCCCAACCCTGCTTAGCTTCTGAGATCAGACGAGATCCAGCGTGTTCAGGGTGGTATGGCCTTAGATGGTCAATTACATTCTCTCTGGAATCTGGAATTGGGACAAAGAGCTTCAATCTCAGTCTGAATGGTCTTCTAAAGGAAAAAAAAATTTAAAATTTGGAAGCACTGGTCCCTATGGATAAGGCAACTGAGAGGGCCAATTTTGGGGGAGAGAAGATGGGGAGAGAGGAAGACAGAGAGAGAGAGTAGAAATGGAAATTCATACAAGGGAGCAAAAATAAGAGATGGAGAGAAAGTTAACCTTGAGTATGCAGAAGCTTTTTGTTTTCTAGATTCATTCCCTTCCTGGGTCAGGTTGCTTCTCCTGTCAAGGCGTCCTGGGAAACACTAGCCATCCTTAGAAAAAATCTCACCTTTCGTGTTTCAGGGGCTTCTAGAGGATTTCTCTAATCTTTAATAATAAAGACCTCACTAGGAACTTAGGATGCAGGCTGGGCACAGTGGCTCACTCCTGTAATCCTGGCACTTAGGGAGACTGAGGTGGGCAAATCACCCAAGGTCAGCAGTTCAAGACCAGCCTGGCCAACATGGTGAAACCCAATCTCTACTAAAATACAAAATTTAGCTGGGCATGGTGGCAGGTGCCTGTAATCCCAGCTACTTGGGAGGCTGAGGCAGGAGAATCGCTTGAACCTGGGAGGCGGAGGCTGCAGTGAGCTGAGACAGTGCCTCTGCATTCCAGCCTGGGCAACAAGAGTAAAACTCCATCTCAAAAACAACAAAAATACTCAGGGTGCAGTAAGTGCTCAATAAACACTACAAGGTTCCCTTTCTTGCCCCTTTCTGAGTTTTTCTCCTTTTACTTCCCAGCTCTGATCTTAGATCTTGCTCGTGGGCTGCTGCTCTCTTTCCTTATTTCCTCAAAGAGCACATTTATTTTTGTGGCTTTATAGTCTGGAAGGGACAAAGTGTAAGACTCTGTCTTCAGCCCTGACAGCTCTCCCAGGGCTCTACTTGCCCGCACCCGGTTATCTCAAGGGCACAACCACTAAAATCCCCAGAATTTTGGCCTTAGAGTCAGTTCATTGTGGTCCTCCTGCAAAGAACACAACTTCACCCTAATCCTTCCTTCTTTCCTTCCTTCCTTTATCCCAGTTACCACAACCTACCTTCCTTCCTTTCCTTTTCTCCTTCCCTCCTCTCTCTCTCCCCTCCCTCTCTCTCTCTCTTCCTCCCTCTCTCTCTCTCCTCCTCCCTCTCCCCCCATCTCTCTCTTTCTTTCAAGATGGGGGTCTCACTATGTTCCTGAGGCAGCAGTGCAGTAGCTATTCATAAACACGATCATAGCTCACTACAGCCTCCAACGCCTGGGCTTAAGTGTTCCTCCCGCCTCAGCCTCCAGAGTGGCTGGGACTGTAGACAGGTGCTACCACCCCCAGCCTCTTTTCTTTTCATTCAAGTTCTCAACAGTGTATTGCGTTTCGTTTTTATTCTAGCCATTTTAGTAGGTGTATAGTTGAAGCTTACTGTTGCTTTAGTTTGCTTTTCCCCTGATAACAATAATCAGCATCTTTTCATGTGCTTATTTAGAAATTTTTGGTAAACTCATGCCTGTAATCTCAGCACTTTGGGAGGCTGAGGCGGATGGATCACCTGAGATCAGGAGTTCGAGACCAGCCTGGGCAACATAGTGAAACCCTGTCTCTACTAAAAACACACAAAATTAGCTGGGCATGGTGGCAGGTGCCTGCAATCCCACCTACTCGGGAGGCTGAGGCAGGAGAATTGCTTGAACCTGGGAGGCAGAGGTTGCAGTGACCTGAGATTGCGCCACTGCACTCCAGCCTGGGTGACAGAATGAGACTCTGTTTCAAAAAAAAAAAAGAAATGCCTGGTGAAGTGCCATACCAATTTTTTCCTCTTCCTTCCACTTTCTGTTGTGGGCTTCCTTGGCTTTTTTTATTTGGCTGTTTGGAGCCACGCGCTGGTTTGGGTCAGGAGGACTGCTAAACGCCTTGAAGTTTTTCTTTCTCTATGATGACCCCAGCTTTTTCCTCATTGTCAGGTCCTCAAAAGAACTGCTTCTCCTCTTGGGCACCTCTCCCCTTGGTTGCTGGGAGTTGCACTTTTTCAGCCCCCATATGTGGGCTTGCGGGAACTTTGTAGACTTAGACAATGCTGCGGTAATGTATGCAGTTTTCTCATGGAGACTGGCTACCTCTAACTTTCCTAGGCGGAATCCCTTGCCAGCCTATACTTTGACATCTCATGCGGGCATTTTATTACTGGGTGAACAGATTCAAATGCAGATTCAGTGTGCAATTCAGTGTACTTTTGTTGTTGAGACTTGCATTTGTGGATTTTATGAGCTGGCTGGTTGAACCATGTGGCAATCCATTGCTGCCAAGTCTGGTGAAAACAGAGCTTTAGAAACATGCCACTCTGGCTGGGTCCTAGGATCCTATGGTTGCCTACGTCCTGTCCCTTTTCCCAAGAAGGATAGCCAAGCAGAAAGCTGCATTTGTACTTTTTTTTTTTTTCGAGATGGGGTGTCACTGTGTCACCCAGGCTGGAGTGAAGTGACATGATCTCGGCTCACTGCAACCTCTGTCTCCTGGACTCAGTTGATCCCCCTACCTCAGCCTCCCTAGTAGCTGGGATCACAGGCATGCACCACCACACTTAGCTAATTTTTGTATTTTTTTTTTAGAGATTGACTTTTACCACATTGCCTAAACTGGTCTCAAACTCTTTTTTTTTTTTTTGAGACAGAGTGCAGTGGTGTAATCTCGGCTCACTGCAACCTCCGCCTCCGGGGTTCAAGCAATTCTCCTGCCCACCTCAGGAGAAGCTGAGATTATAGGTGCCTGCCACCACACCCAGCTAATTTTTGTATTTTTAGTAGAGACAGGATTTCACCATGTTGGCCAGGCTGGTCTCAAACTCCTGACCTCAAGTGATCTGCTCACCTTGGCCTCCCAGAGTGCTGCAATTACATGCGTGAGCTGCCGCGCCCAGCTCCTACATTTGTTCTTAAACCTGTATTACATCCTGTTCTTCTTAATGTATTATTTGGAATAGTTCTTAACCTATTTACTTTTTGAGGTACAGACACTTACAGATGGACTGTAAACACTTCAAGGGCAAAGATTATGGTTTCCAGGAAATGCGTAACCTTAATCGAAGCACCATAGTGTACTTAGATATAGAAGATCCTTAGTAACTGTCCATTACTTAAACTGTGAGCTGGTTAGCCTTGAATTTCAAAAGCCATCAGTCTAATCAGCCTTACAGATCTGTGATATGAGAAAGAACTACTCATATTCCTGGAGCATGTAAGAAATCCCAACATCAGAATTTTAAAGCTTTAGAGAAACTGAAGGAGACATTTCACAGATGAGAAAATGAAAGCACCACCAGGTACTTGCCTGAGTGCATTGGCTCCTTTGCAAAGCCCTTCTGGATCCTTGGACATGGAACTGACCACTCACTCCTCTGTGCCCTCCATATGCCCATTTAAACTTGTAACAGTCCCTGAGACATTTCATTATACTTTGCTTGGCTGCATAAACAGGGATTTTGTCTTCTTTGTCTTTGTAGCCCAAATTCCCAGGACAGTTCCTGGAACTGTCAGGCACTTAATGAGGGAATGAATGGATAAGTTGGTGGCAGAGCATGGCTGGAGTAAGTACCAATAGAACAAAATGCAGTAACAATAATAGAGTCACGTTTATCAAATGCATCATGTGTGTTAGGTACCATGGTACATAGCTTATACTTATTTTTATTTAATGGTCACAATAGCTCTGTGAAGTAGATATAGCTATTTTTTTTTTTCTTGAGATGGAGTTTTGCTCTTGTTGCCCAGGCTGGAGTGCAGTGGTGCGATCTCAGCTCACTGCAACCTCCACCTCCCGGGTTCAAGTGATTCTCCTGCCTCAGCTTCCTGAGTAGCTGGGATTACAGGTATGCGCCACCATGCCCGGCTAATTTTGTATTTTTAGTAGAGACGGGGTTTCTGCATGTTGGTCAGGCCAGTCTTGAACTCCCAACCTCGGATGATCTGCCTGTCTCAGCCTCCCAAAGTGCTGGGATTACAGGCATGAGCCACCGCACCTGGCAGATATAGTTATTCTTACTTTATAGATGAGGAAACGGAGGCATTGAGAAGTGAAGTAATTTCTTACAGTTACACAGCTATGAAGAGGCAGGGCTGTCACCTGAACCCAGGTATTTGATTATGGGGACTGTCTGGGAACTACTGCTTGATTCATTGAGAATGTAGCATTGGCTTTGCTGAGAAATTTAGATGCTGTTCCTATCCTTTCTATTCTTCTTGTAATTGGTTTTCAAGGGTGATTACACGTGTTGGGTAGCCGTGAGTATTTCTCCTCCATGTAGGGATACTGATACAAGAAGAGTTCAAGTGGCTCGATAACATAGGGGAAGCCACTAAAAAATGTTTTGGCCACGTCATTGAATTTGTGTGATCCCAGTCATTTGTGGTAAGGTAATAATACTTACATGTAAGGTATGCACAATATCTGTGGCGTGGCTGCGAATGAATGATTCTGTGGTTTCGTCATAAGGTAAAGCTTGGGCTGAGAGAGGACAGAGATCTTAGGAATGTCTGCTTTTCAAGTTCACCCTGAATTTGTGGAAAAATGATAAAAATACAATTATACGTTATACTCTTATCTGATAACTGCAGAGAGCTTTTGAAAAGTTTCTGGGAATGCTTTAAATATCTGACATCTCTTTCAACCCAATATCAGTCTTTTATTACAAGGAATGAGTAAATGACAGGGATTTCAGTGAAATTCCCTGTCCACTGGTCCTGCCTTGCTTTGGGACCTCAGCTCTGCTCTCAGCTCCATGTTCCAGCCTGGCTCTCCCCACCTTTAGCCTTTGCTTTTCCACCTGCCTCTCTGGGGAGTGTTGTCTGATTAAGCTTCCTAGGCCAGGCACAGTGGCTCATGCATGTAATCCCAGATCTTTGGGAGGCCAAGGTGGACAGATTACCTGGGGTCAGGAGTTCCAGACCAGCATGGCCAACATGGTAAATCCCTCTCTCTACTAAAAACACAAAAAGTAGCCAGGCGTGGTGATGCACGCCTGTAGTCCCAGCTACTTGGAAGGCTGATGAATGAGAATTGCTTGAACACGGAAGGCGGAGTTTGCAGTGAGCCAAGATGGTGCCACTGCACTCCAGCCAGGGTGACAGGAGACTCTGTCTCAAAAAAAAAACAACAACAACAAAAAGAGAGTCACACAACTGGAATCATACCGTCTGTAACCTTCTGTGATTGGCTTCTTTCACTCAACACAATCCCTCTGTGATTCATCTATGTTGTTGTATCAATAGTTCCCTCCTTTTACTGCTGAATAGTATTCTATTTTATGAGGACCCTATCTCAAGAATCCTATTTCTTGAGACAGGGTTTAGTTCTTGACAGGGTCTCATAAATTTAGTTCTTGAGACAGGGTCTCATAAATTCTAGTTCTTGAGACAGGGTCTCACTCTGTTTGTGGCCCAGTTTGTTTATCTGTGAATAGACTTGAATCTTATTACTCCAAGTACTTCCACGCATCTAGCACAGTGTGTTATAAATGATAACCGCTCGGCCGGGCGCGGTGGCTCACGCCTGTAATCCCAGCACTTTGGGAGGCCGAGGTGGGCGGATCACCTGAGGTCAGGAGTTGAGACCGGCCTGGCCAACATGGAGAAACCCCATCTCTATAAAAAAAAAAAAAAAAAAGATAAATGATAACCGCTCATTCATTACTTGTTGATTGGGTGAATGGGATTTAAAAGCCATTGAGGACTGGGCACAGTACCTCATGCTTGTAATCCCAGCACTTTGGGAGGCCGAGGCAGGTGAATTGCTTGAGGTCAGGAGTTCAAGACCTGCTTGGCCAACATAATGAAACCCGTCTCTATTAAAAATACAAAAATTAGCTGGGAAATGGTGGTATGTGCCTGTAATCCCAGCTACTTGGGAGGTTGAGGCATGAGAATCGCTTGAACCCGGGAGGCAGTGGCTACAGTGAGTCAAAATGGCGCCACTGCACTCTAGCCTGGGTGACAAAGTGAGACTTCACCTCAAAAAAAAAAAAGCCTAAAAAAATATAAACCAAAAATGTCAACAGTAGTTATCTGAGGAAATTGGGATTACAGCTTTTAATTTTTAGTATAGTTTTCTTTGTTTTTACATTAATTGCATAAATATATATGTAAATATAACATACACATATAAACATATTTATTATAAATATAAATATAAAACATAAATGTATAAATATGTTTTATAACCTATAATATACAATTATTTGCATAATAAAGAAATAATATGTTTAAAATTTTGTTAAAATGGAGGAATAAGTTAAATAACTCATAAAAATCGCTTGTGCATACCTTTAGCTCACCACTGAAAACCTCCTGGATGGACTGGATCAACTTCTCAACAATGGCCTCATTGAGCAGGTTCTGGTGGGTCAGGTGTCTGGGGCTATCTGACAGGGACTCCCAATGGAGTCCAGGGATGTCAGGGATGTCTGAGTCTAACATTGAAAGAAAGACACTGGATGATGCCTCCATACTGTGTAAAGTGATGAGGTTTAGTGGGGAGTACCACTGGCTCTCACCTTTACTACTTGCTCTATGACCTTAACCAAGTTCCATCCCTTCTCCTAGACTCAATTTTCTCAATTATAAATTCAGTGTTCTCTGAGGGCCCCCCTAAGCTACAAAAACCTTTGGGACTGAGCTGTAGCAGAATGCTTAGGAGCGTGGACTTTAAATCTCAGTTTGAGACCAGTTTGAATCTTGGTTCTATCACTTACTACTTGTATGACCTTTATCAAGTTAGTTTGCCTCTTGAAACCTAGGTTTCCCCATTTGTAAAACAGGGTTACTATAAGGATTAAATGAGGTAATACATGGAAAGAACTGACTCCAGTAATATTACCCCCCCAACACATTTTTCATCTGAAGATTTTTACCATTCTTTTTTTTTTTTTTTTTTTGAGATGGCGTTTCACTTTGTTGCTCAGGCTGGAGTACAGTGGCACGATCTTGCTCATTGCAACCTCTGCCTCCCGGGCTCAAGTGATTCTTGTGCCTCAGACTCCCGAGTAGCTGGGACTACAGGCACACGCCACCATGCCCGGCTAATTTTTGTATTTTTAGTAGAGATGGGTTTTGCTATGTTGGCTAGGCGAGGTCTTGAACTCCTGACCTCAGGTGATCCACCTACCTCAGCCTCCCAAAGTACTGGGATTATGGGCGTGAGCCACCACTCTATTTTTGTATTCTTTTTTGATTTCTTGAATGCCTCTTCTGCAAACTCTACCCACTTCCTGCCACAATCCTATCATCCCCTAATTGCAATAATTGAAACCATGTTCTCATTCTCATCTTTGCACAGGCTGTTCCTTCTGCCTACATTTTTCTCCTTCTTCTCCACCACCTTCCCTTACCTACCTTTGCCTTGCTAACTCCTACTCATCCTTCAAGTCTCGGCTCTAGGATGCCTCTTCTGTATCCCCTTTTTGTCCATTTTGGCGAAGTATCCCCTAGTCACTAATAAACTGGTCTGTATCCACTCTGGCTCCCCTACCCCCATCACACTCCAATTGCCTTGTTCATTTGTAAATATATACATATATATATATTTTTTAGATGGAGTCTTGCTCTGTTGCCCAGGCTGGAGTGCAGTGGCATGATCTCTGCTCACCATAACCTCCGCTTCCTGGGTTCCAGTGATTCTCCTGCCTCAGCCTCCCAGAGTAGCTGGGATCACAGGTGCTCGCCACCATGCCTGGCTAATTTTTTCTATTTTTAGTAGACATGGGGTTTCACCATATTGGCCAGGCTGGTCTCGAATGCCTGACCTCGTGATCTGCCCGTGTTGGCCTCTCAAAGTGCTGGGATTACAGGAGTGAAGCACTGTGCCTGGCCCATCTGTAAGCATATTGTGTCTGTTCTGTTCACGGCTATATCTCTAGCTGCTAGATTAAGCTTCGAGCACAGGAGGGCTTCAATAAGTATTTGCTGAATGAGTATATGAATGAATGAAGGTAGTTCTTCAAACACGCCAAGATCTCTTCCTGTCTCATGCTCATGTGGTCCCATCTATCTATAGTACTCCCTCTACTCATATGGGTTACTCTGCTATCTTTCAGACCTCCATTAGGTTTAAATAACACTCACTGTCTCACACAGGTGTTCTCTGACAACCAGAGTTTCAAGTAGGTTCCCATCTCCCTTATTTTTGGTCTCAGCCTCTTCTTCCATGCTGCTTACTACAAGTTGTAGTTACTTCAGTGACTTCTGTTTACTCTTATGGGTCTCTTTTCTGCACAATAATGTAAGTTCTATGAGGGGGAGTGACCATGTCAGTCACGTTCAATGTTGTATTCCCAGCTCCTGGTACTCAATAAATGTTTTGCAGAATGAAAATTATTCTGACGCCCAATTCAGATCCCACCATCTGCATGAAGTCCTCCCACTCTAAGGCATCCCACACCACCCTTTCCCTCCTGAGAATCCCTTGAGCACTCAGACTCTTCTGCAGAACTGTCTCAGGACCAAGCTTTGTTTCCTGTACATCGGCAACCATGTATCTCATCTGATTTTGCCAACTGTATTTCAAGGTCTCAAAGTCAGGGACCAAATTCATCATCAAAGTCTAGTCAAGGGCTGGTCACCCAGCAAGTACTCAATCAATACCTCTTGGCCTGAGTTGAAAATAGATTCTCTTTCCCCTCCCCTCCCCTTTCAGGTCCTTTCCCCTTTTTACCTGTAAGTTCAATGCTACTTGAGCCTTTTTTAACAGCCTCTAAGTTGCTCAGCTGCAAATCCACGCTTCCTGAATCATTGTCAGAAGCACAAGGGATCGTTACTACTTCCTGACTACAGGTCCTAGGAACAAAGAGGGGATTCGAAAAATTAGTTTTCCAGGACTGCTTCTGGCCCATCATTCATTTGAAAGCCTAAATGTCACTTTCTGAGAGAAGCATTTATTCATCACCAATCCAGAGTAAGTAGCTCCTGTCATTCTGGCCCGACAGTTACCTTAGTTTTTTTCATAGCATTGAACCATCACCTACAATTACCTTGCTCATTTGTATTGATTTGTTTGACTGTCTCCTATCAGACCGTAAACTCCATTAGAAAGAAACCTTGTCTACATGGTCACATTTGTAGCCCCGGCACCTAGCATGTTGTCAGTCTCATTAGGAGTGAATGGATAAGAAAGAAATACTATGCTGCTGTTAAAAACAACACTGGGCGTGGTGGCTCACACCTGTAATCCCAGCACTTTGGGAGGCTGAGGCGGGTGCATCACCTGAAATCAGGAGTTTGAGACACGTCTGGCCAACATGGTGAAACCCCATCTCTACTAAAAATACAGAAAATAGCTGGGCGTGGCGGCACTTGCCTGTAATCCCAGCTACGTGGGAGGCTGAGGCAAGAGAATTGCTGGAACCCCAGAGGTTGCAGTGTGCTGAGATGGTGCCACTGCACTCCAGCCTGGGCGACAGAGGGAGACTCCATCTCAAAAAAGAAAACAGAGCCAGGCGCGATGGCTCAGTCCCGTAATCCCAGCTTTTTGGGAGGCTGAGGCAGGCGGATCACCTGAGGTCAGGAGCTTGAGACCAGCCTGGCCAACATGGTGAAACCCCATCTACACTAAAAATACAAAAATTAGCCGAGTATGGTGGCACATGCCTGTAATCCTGGCTACTTAGGACACTGAGGCAGGAGAATCACTTGAACTGGGAGGGGGAGGTTGTAGTGAGCTGAGATCACGCCACTGTGCTCCAGCCTGGGTGACGTGGTGAGACTCTATCTCAAAAAAAAAAAAAAAAAAACCAGATTGAGGTAGAACACCTCACTAACTCCCTCTATCCTCCTTACCTTTTCCTACTTTTTCTTTTTCCATAGCACATAACACCTTCCAATATATCTTTCACTTATAATGTTCATTGTTTGTCATTTATTTCCTCCCGCTAAAATATAAGCTTCATGAGGGCAAGAATAAGAATTCTTGGCTGCTTTGTTCATAAATGTACCAGGAGTCTAGAACAGTGACATACAGAAGTGCTCGACAATTATTGCTAGAGTGAGTGACTGAGCAAACCTCTATTTACTGAATGTTTAGCATAGATGAAAAAGCAAGCTGTCAAACAACGGATATGACACGTTTTATTAAAACAAAACAATGTTTTCACAAAAGTAATAAGAATTTGTGTATATACACAGAAACACACGCACACACACACAAATGTTGGCATATATGAAAAAAAACTTATGGAGGCTGGGCATGGTGGCTCACTCTGTAATCTCAGCATTTTGAGAGGCTGAAGCAGCAGGATTGCTTGAACTCAGGACTTCGAGACCAGCCTGGGCAACACAGTGAGACCTCATCTCTACAAACAAGTAAAAAATTAGCCAGGCATGGTGGCTTATGCCTGTAGTCCTAGCTACTCAGGAGGCTGAGGCAGGAGATTCCTTGAGCCCAGGAGTTTAAGACTGCAGTGAGCTATGATGGCACCACTGCACTCCAGCCTGAGTGACAGAGAGAACCTGTCTCTAGAAGAAAAACAAAAACAAAAAAATAACTTACGGAATTAATTTTTTTTTTTTTTTTTTTTTTGAGACGGAGCCTTACTTTGTCACCAGGCTGGAATGCAGTGGCACGATCTCGGCTCACTGCAACCTCCGCCTCCTGGGTTCAAGCAATTCTCCTGCCTCAGCTTCCCAAGTAGCTGGGACTACAGGCGTGCGCCACCAGGCCCAGCTACTTTTTGTATTTTTTAGTAGAGACAGGGTTTCACCATGTTAGCAAGGATGGTCTCGACCTCTGGCCTAGTGATCCGCCCCCGCCTTGGCCTCTCAAAGTGCTGGGATTACAGGCGTGAGCCACTGCGCGCGGCCAGAAACTACCACGATTTTCTAAAGAAAAAAAAGGAAATCCCTTCTAATACTGCTCTCCCCCTCCCAACGAGACCTTCTTGTTCCTTTTAAAAATGGGCCGGGCTGAAGAAACACGAGTGAATGACAGCAAATCGGCCAATCAGAAGCGGCCCCGTCTCGGGCCCGCCCAGAAGCCTGGCCCAATCGCGTCCCGGTAGCTCCCGGAATAGGACCGTTTCGAGACGGTCGCTTTCAAGTGGGCCCGGGCGCGGGGGAAGGCGGGTCTGTCTTGGGGAACTGCGAGGCCCTGTGCGCACGAGGACTGGGATCCCGGCCTCGGCTGCTTGAAGCGTCCAGGCTTAGCGGGGCCGCGGACACTGACCTGTGCTTAGAACTCATCCTGTCCCGCAGAGCCTGCCGCGAGTTCCTGCCGTCCCCTGCGGCTTTTTCTGGAGCCGCTTTCCCAAGCGGAAGTCAGCCTGCGGCTTGGACTCCGGCGGGACCTGCACGGAGGAATGGCGCTGCCGGGTGAGGAGTTGCGCGTGGCTCGTCGACAGGGCCCAGCGGCTGGCACTCTTTGGGGAGAGGGCCGTCGCCCGCGGGAGGCTACTGGCCGCTGCTCGGGAGCCGGCCAGGCGGGGATCCTCTTCCCCTCCTGGACAAGGGCATGGGCACGGGCTTGGGTGGGGGCGTTCTCGGATCAGGGGTCCGCAGGAGGGCTGCGAGCTGGTGGCGAGTGCCGGTTACCTGTCGGGATTGGTGCCTGGGGGAGGGGGGTGCAGCGCGGAGCTACGGGTCGCCCCGAGGCCCAGTCGGGGGTACCGCGGCCGCGCTTAGCCGGTAGGCCTGGCCTCATTAATTTCACTCGCGCGGGCTCCTGGGCCTGGGCGGCCTAAGGTTCTGTTCCCGGCGCCGCCCCTTACTCCGTGTGAGCTTTTGGGCAGATCGTCCTTCTCTGGGCTGTAGTTTCCCCTTCAGTGAAAGGGGCAAAGAAAACCCCTCACTTTTCTCTGTGAGCTTGGAGCATATTTTGAAGTTACGCTCTGGGTGAAGACTTGCGGGGCGGACTCATATTCATTGTGTGACCCAAAGCAGGTTACTTAACTCCTCTGCATCTCAGTTTCTCATCTGTAAAATAAGTTAGTCAAGTTAGCCATGTTATCTGCCTCGTTGCGTTGCTCTATTAAGTGAAATAATCTTCGTGCATGTTCTAGTTTAGAACAGTGCATGGCACTAAGAACTCAGTAAAGTTAACTGTATTAGAAGTTACTCAGTGGACTCTGTGCAGGGTGGAATCTCATGTAGCCTCATCACGACTTTGGAAGCATGTGCTTTTGTCATTACTATTTGACGGATGAGACGTTGGAATCCCACGGAAGGGAACTTACTTGCCCAAGGTGATACATGAATGAGTCAGTGGCTCACCGTTTCATGATTTGAGAAGTTCAGGATAGTAAAGTGGTTAAAAGTAGACTTTGGATTCAAATTGCATGAAGTTTGATTCTCAGTTATGCGTCCTAGGGCAGGTAACTACTTCTGTGCCTCACTTTCCTGCCCTGTAAAATGCAGAAAATAGCCACCTTACTTGTATGTTGTGAGGATTTAATGATTTGGTGTGTGCTAAGCACAGCATAGCATGGGCTTACCCAACACATTAAGGGCTCAACTTTTAGTCAAAAAAATTACTGCTTTCATTAACATAGAGTGAGAAGATTAGGATTCTGACACAGGTGCTATTTTAGAGGAATTTATGGTCTAGGTGGGAAAATGCTAGTCACATTCACTAGATCTTTTTTTTTTTTTGAGACAGTTTTGCTCCGTCTCCGGGCGACAGGCTGGAATGCAGGGGCGCGGCCTCGGCTCACTGCAACCTCCACCTCCTGGGTTCAAGCAATTCTCCTGCCTCAGCCTCCCGAGTAGCTGGGACTACAGGTGCGTGCCACCACGCCCAGCTAATTTTTGTATTTTTAGTAGAGACGGGGTTTCGCCATGTTGGCCAGAATGGTCTCGATCTCTTGACCTCATGATCTGCCTGCCTCGGCCTCCCAAAGTGCTGGGATTACAGGCTTGAGCCACTGTGCCCGGCCCATTCACTAGATCTTCAGGGTGCCTGCATGTACACAAGGCATTGGGGGTTCAGCATTAGTATCCTGATTCCTCTTTCTCTTGCATCTTTCTATTTATTAGCAGTTCTGATAGGCTTTGACTTTTTTTTCTTTTTGAAATGGAGTTTCGCTCTTTCACCCAGGCTGGAGTGCAGTGGCACTGTCTTGGCTCACTGCAACCTCCGCCTTTCAGTTTCAAGTGATTCTCCTGCCTCAGCCTCCTGAGCAGCTAGGATTACAGGTGTCCGCCACCACTCCCAGCTAATTTTTGTATTTTTAGTAGAGATGGGGTTTTACCATGTTGGCAAGACTGGTCTCAAACTCCTGACCTCAGGTGATCCTTCCTCCTCGGCCTCCACACTGCAGTTAGAGGCGTGAGCCACCGCACCTGGCCACACTGGGATTTTCGTCTTGGCGTAGTTTCCCCACCAGGTATCTTTATGACGTGCTTCTCCTTCAGGTCTATATTCAATATGTTTATTTCTTACTTAGGCCTTCACAGGCTACTGTATTTAAAATGCAGCCCTTCCCAAATATCTCATCTTTACTTTATTTTTTTCCACAGCACTTTTACCTTCTACTGTGATGAATAATATTTCTTATTCCATGTGAGGTCTTTATTTTGTCACTAGAATATAAGTTCTGTGAATGATAGGAGTTTTGTTCGTTTCCTGCTGTATTTTTTACACCTAAAGTAGTGTGTGGCACATAGTAACATTCAATATACATTTGATGAATACACTACATGATTGATTTTTTTTCTTTTTTTCTCTTTTTGAGAGAGGATCTCGCTTTGTCATCCAGGCTGGAGTGCAGTGACGTGATCACGGCTCACTGCAGCCTCAACCTTCTGGGCTCAAGCAGTCCTCTCACCTCAACCTCCTGAGTAGCTGGGACCATAGGCTCACAATCACCATGCCTGACTAATTTTTCTTTTTTATAGAGACAGGATTTCACCATGTTGCCCAGTCTGGTCTTGAACTGCTGGGGCCATTCATGTTAGCCCAGTGATTGTTTGTTATTGCTGTTACTTGGGTGGCAGACAATGCACTTTATCAAGAAGCAGCCTATTCAAAAGTATTTTCTGTTTTGTTTTTTTAAATAAATGAAGTAGAAATGTACCACTCCTATAAGCTTCCTGTCCCCTGGGGTATCATAGATGGGGATTAATTTTTCTTTCCATTTATTCAGTACCTACTATACGCCAGGCACTGTGCAAGACTTGGGATGAACAAAGAAGCAGTCTTTATCCTCATGGAACTTACAGTTTAGCAGAGAAATCAGACATTCCACTGTTAAAGTTATGGAAAATTCCACGTAAGAGAAGTACTGAGTGCTGTGAGTGGATATAACAACAGTGATAATGGTAGTAGAAGTAGTAGTTAACATTGATACAGCACTTGTTATGTGCCAGTCATTGTTCTAAGGTTTTTTTGTTTTTTTGAGACGGAGTGTTGCTCTGTCACCTAGGCTGGAGTGCAGTGGCATGATCTCTGCTGACTGCAATCTCTGTCTCCCAGGTTGAAGTGATTTTCCTGCCTCAGCCTCCTCAGTAGCTGGGATTACAGGTGCCCGCCACCACACCCAACAAATTTTTTTGTATTTTTAGTAGAGACAGGATTTCACCATGTTGGCCAGTCTAGCCTTGAACTCCTGACTTCAGATGATCCACCTGCCTCGGCCTCCCAAAGTGCTGGGGTTACAGTTGTGAGCCACTGTGCCTGGCCAGATCTTTCTATATTAACTCGTGTAATCATCCCTGAGGGAGATACTATTATTATACCACTTTATACTTGAGGAAACTGAGGTACCAGCTAGTTGAATAACTGCCAAGGCCACATTGCTAATAAGTAGCAGAGCTGCGATTTAAGCCTGGCCCCAGAGCCTAGGTTCTTTCCTACTTTATTGTACTGGGACCTAATCCTAGGGAGAGTTTTTTGTTTTTGTTTCTTTTTTGAGATGGAGTCTTGCTTTGTCACCCAGGCTGGAGTGCAGTGGCGTGATCTTGGCTCACTGCAGCTTCCAACTCCCAGGTTTAAGCAACTCTCCCGCTTCAACCTCCCGAGTAGCTGGATTACGGGTGCCGACCACCATGCCCGGCTAATTTTTGTATTTTTAGTAGAGATGGGGTTTTATCATGTTGGCCAGGCTGGTCTCAAACTCTTGACCTTAGGTGATCTACCCACCTTGGCCTCCCAAAGTGCTGGGATTCTAGGTGTGAGCCGCTGTGCCCAGCCAAGGGAGAGCTTCTTGAGGAAGAGATGTTTGAGCTGAATTCTGAAAGTAAAAATTAAGCAAAGCTGAGGTAGGGGAAGGCATGAAAAAATACTGGGCAGGAAAGAACCTGGCTTCTTAGAGGACAGAGAAGAAGCCAGAGAGCAACAGATGGTGGGAAGCACGAGGGAGGAGATCCAATTGAGAGGCTGGCGAGGTGTGAGGATTCAGGATGGGGTTTTCCTTAGAGGCACAGGACTTATGGACATCTTTTAAGTGGGAATAGTGGGATAAGCCTGTACTTTACATCCCTGGAGGCTGCTGGGAGGACTGTCCTTCCGCCAGTTGAAGAGCAGACTCCCCCACTCCCCAAGGCTTTTCCTCAGGTTAAAGCCCCCTGGTTCCCTCGCCCTTCCCCATGTGATTTGGTTCCCAGATCTTGGTGCACATCATCATTGGGACTGTGTGTAGCGCCTTGGAAGAGTGTGAAATGTACTGAATAGTCATTTCCCCCAAGGTTCAAGCACTGTCATCCTGTTGGCCCTGACAATCATAGCCATTACCCAGGCTCTGACGCCCACTCACTACCTCACCAAGCATGACGTGGAGAGACTGAAAGCCTCGCTGGACCGCCCTTTCACAAATTTGGAATCTGCCTTCTACTCCGTCGTGGGACTCAGCAGCCTTGGCGCCCAGGTGTCAGATGCAAAGGTAAGGCTGCTTTTGTCTTGGTGGTCAGGGTGGTTCAAGAGAACCGTCATCGCCTCGCTATATTCCCTGGGGTAGTTCAAAACTAACTCTGGCTTATTTGAGGATAACCAAGGTTAATCCAATATAAGAAATATTTGGCTGGGCGCAGTGGCTCATACCTGTAATCCCAGCACTTTGGGTGGCCAAGGCAGGCAGATCACGAGGTCAGGAGTTTGAGACCAGCCTGGCCAACACAGTGAAACCCAGTCTCTACTAAAGATAGAAATAATTAGCCAGCTGTGGTTGTGGGTGCCTGTAATCCCAGCTACTCAGGAGGCTGAGGCAGGAGAATCACATGAACCCGAGAGGCGGAGGCAGTAAGCCGAGATTGTGGTGCTGCACTCCAGCCTAGGCAATGGTGTGAGACTCCATCTCAAAAAAATAAAAAAAAAGAATATTTATTTCAGTCTGACAGATATGGTATTTTTGTTTTTGTTTTTATTTTTTCCTAATGTAAAGGATCATGCCAGATCAGTTATTTTTAGTGAGATGTCAAGAAGAGTAAGTCGTAGATCATCTAGAAACTTTTACTCCAGCTCTGGGAGTGAAACTGTTCAATACCACGTGTACTAAGTAAGTGCCCCCCGTGTGTGGTTAATAAATAAGGGAATTCAAGGTGGAAGGCACTCAAATGTATTAAATGATGGTAGTCACTACATCAGGCAATTTTGATACATGTTTTGGACTTATTTTGAGGAAAACACATCATAATTAAAACCTTTTCTGGATTCAGGAGTCTTTATTTTTGAGACAGGGTCTGGCTCACTAGGCCGGAGTGCAGTGGCATGATCACAACTCACTGCAACCTCTGTCTCCTGGACTGAAGCCATCCACCTCAGCCTCCCGAGTAGCTGGGACTATAGGCGTGCACCACCATGCCTGGCTAATTTTTGTACTTTTTTTTTTTTTTTAGAGATGGGATTTTGCCATGTTGCCCAGGCTGGTCTTAAACTCCTGGACTCAAGTGATCCACCTGCCTCAGCCTCCCAAAGTATTGAGATTAGAGGCATGAGCCACTGCCTGCACAGGAACGGTCTTAGTGAATTTACATTTTATTCATTGTAGTAGTATGAACAGCTGGACTAAACAGTTTCCCTTTGCCAGGTTTCTCATATCAGCCTTAGTTTTCTTTGGCCACATAACAAATTAGCTTATAGTTCTTTTTTTGTTTTTTTTTTTTTAAAGAGACAGGGTCTCACTGTGTTACCCAGTCTGGAGTGCAGCCTGGCTATTCACCCAGCCAGTGCAGTGCAGTGGCTATTCACAGGCATGATTATAGTACAGTACAACCTCGAACTCCTGGTCTCAAGTGATCCTCCTGTCTCAGCCTCCTGAGTACCTGGGACTGTGGGTGCATCTCATTGCACCCAGCTGTTAGCTGCCAATCCTGTAGGTCAGAAGTCTAGACAGGCTTGCCTCTTCTTAATTTCTCCTGAGGTCAAAATGAAGGCACTGGCCAAGCTGGGCTCCTACTGGAAGTACTGAGGAAGAACCCGCTTCCAGTCTCATTCACGTTGTCAGCAAAATCCAGTTCGTATGGTTATGGGCTTGAGGTTTCCATTTCCTTGCTAGCTGTCGGCCAGAAGTTGCTCTCTGCTCCTCAGAGCCATTGGAATTTCTTCTCACGTGCCACCTTCAAACCAGTAATGGCATGGTGAGTCCTTACGCTCCGTTCTCTCTGACTTCCTCTTCAGCCTCCAGCCAGAGAAAACTGCTATTAAAGGGCTTGCCTGTTTGGCTCAGCCCACCTAGATAATTTCTGGATTGTAAGGTCAAATGGCTTGGGGCTTTAATTATACCTGCAATATCCCTTTATAGCAGTTCCTAAAATTGTGTTTAAATGAATAATCAGTGGATGGAAATCCAGGGGGAGGAGTATAAACATCTTTAGAATTCTGCCTACGATTGTATTAGTATGGAAATGACCCCAAGTCTATAGGGACTATAGGCACACGCTACTGCATCTAGCTTGCTGCATGGAGTGTCTTCAAGCAAATATCAGACATATCGTTTTACGTGTATCTCTTATTCTATTTATTTATTTATTTTTCGTAGAGATGAAGTCTTGCTCTGTTGCCCAGGCTGGTGTCTCGAACTGGCCTCAAGCAATCCTCCTGCCATGGCCTCTCAAAGTGTTGGAATTACAGGCATGAGCCACTGCGCCTGATCAACAATAATTCTTTAATGTCATTTAATTCTCAGTCTCTGTTCAGTTATTTTGAGTCATTTTAAAAATGTTGTTTACAGTTAGTTGGCTTGAATGAGGATCTAAAGAAGGTCTACACATTCCATTTTTTGTTGATGTCTCTTAAGACTCTCTTTACCTGTGATAGTTCCCATTTCCTCTTTATCCCCCATACGATTTATTTGTGGACGAGGCCAGGTCATTTGTCCTGGAATATTTTCCACATTCTGCCTTTGATTAATTGTATCTTCATGATGTTTTTGAACGTATTTCCCTACCCTTTTTATCCCTTTAAATTGATAGCTCTTAAGGCTCAATTATATTCAGGGTTGGTTTTCTTGGTGAAAATATTTCACAGGTGGTGCTGTGGACTTCCTATCAATAGATACATCATATCTGGTTATTTCACTTTTAGTGATGATAAAGTTGTGAATTAAGGTGTTGTCAGACTAACCTGTCTCTTACAAACAGTGTAGGGACTTGTTTTTTTATCCAGTCTGACAATGTCTACTTTTTACTTGGGGAGTTTATTTCATTTATGTTTTTTTTTTAATTTTGATTCATTTTCTTATGTTTAAGAGCAATCATTTATGTTTAATTATACTGTTGGGTTTATGTCTATCATCTTGTTATTTGTTTTCTATTGATTTATCTGTTTTTCCCTCCCTTTTCCTGTCTTTTTTTTTTTTTTTGAGATGGAGTTTCCCTCTTGTTACCCAGGCTGGAGTACAATGGCATGATCTTGGCTCACTGCAACCTCTGCCTCCTGGATTCAAGTGATTCTCCTGCCTCAGCCTTCCTAGTAGCTGGAATTACAGGCGTTCACCACCACGCCCGGGCTAATTTTTATATTTTTGGTAGACAGGGTTTCGCCATGTTGGCCAGACTGGTCTTGAACTCCTGACCTCAGGTGATCCTCCTGCCTTGGCCTCTCAAAGTGCTGGGATTACAGGTGTGAGCCACCACACCTGGCCTCCTGTTTTCTTTTATTATTTTATTTTATTTTTTTTTGAGACAGGGTCTCACTCTTGTCACCCAGGCTGGAGTGCAGTGGTGTGATCTCTGCCCACTGCAACCTCTGCCTTCCGGGTTCGAGCGATTATCCCACCTCAGCCTCCTAAGTAGCTGGGACTACAGGCATACGCCACCACGCCTGGCTAATTTTTTGTATTTTTTTTGGTAGAGATGGGGTTTCACCATGTTGGCCAGGCTGGTCTTGAGCTCTTGACCTCAGGTGATCTGCCCTCCTCGGCCTCCCAAAGTGCTGGGATTACAGGCATGAGCCACTGTGCCCAGCCCCTTGATTACTTTTATATATTCTGTTCTATCTCTTCTGTTGGCTGTTTAGATCTAACTTTTTTTAGTGTTTATCCTAGAGGTTATAATATGCATCCTTAATTTCTCATGGTATACTTTGAATTATTTTGCCATGTCACAAGTAATAAAAGAACCCTATAACTGTATTTCCATTTAAACTCCCCATCATTTCTGCTATCATTGTCATACTTTTTACCTTTCAAAGATCACAGCCTTTGCTGTCCATTCTTCATTGTCTCAATTTCATATATTTCATTCAGTTTTATAGTTATTTACGGTAGAGGGTGAGTTCAATATGTTTAATTCTGTCAAGCACATAATTCATAGTACCAATTGGTGTCTGTCTTTCTTTCTTTTTTTTTTTTTTTTTGCGACAAGGTCTCACTCTGTTGCCCAGGCTGGAAGTGCAGTGGTGCGATCACGGTTCACTGTAGCCTCAAACTCCCGGACTCAAGTGATCCTTCACCTCAGCCTCCCATGTAACTGGGACTACAGTTGCATGCCACCATGCCTAGCTAATTTTTTTTTTGTTTTTTTAATATTTGTAGACACAGGGTATTGCCGTGTAGCCCAGGCTTGTCTCAGACTCCTCGGGTGAAGCCATCTGCCCACCTCTGCCTCCCAGAGTGCTGGGATTACAGACGAAAGCTACCGTGCCCACCCTCTAATTGATGTCTTTTTGTTTGTTTGACACGGAGTCTTACACTGTCATCCAGTCTCGAGTGCAGTGGTGCCATCTCAGCTCACCACAACCTCTTCCCTGGTTCCAGTGATCCTCTGGCCTCAGCCTCTGAAGTAGCTGGGACTATAGGCATGCGCCACCACGCCTGGCTAATTTTTGTATTTTTTGGTAGAGAAGGGGTTTCACCATGTTGGCCAGGCTGGTCTCAAACTCTTGACCTCAGGTGATCCACCCTCCTCGGCTTCCCAAAGTGCTGGGATTATAGGCATGAGCCACTGTGCCTGGCCACAATCGATGTCTTTCAATCCTTTTCAATTGTTGTTCCATTTTTTGCCAGTGGGCCAAACTCTTCTCTGTGTGTGGGTGTATTTTATGTTGTCCAGTAGCGTTTGAGAGTTTCTTTTTTTTTTAAGTATAATTTTCATTTTATTTTTCTCCAGAGTACAGTTCTTCTTCAGTCTTTAAGGACTCAGCTCTTACATGGGCTTTGCTGGGGGAGCGCATGCGGGGTCTAGATCCGGGTGGGGGTGTTGGTTTTTGTGGGCTTCATGAGATTGATTCCTGAATACTTTGCTGCATGGCACAACTCACACAGTAATGTAGCTTCACTTACAGTTTGGAAAGCACATAGGCATCAAAGACGCTTGCTTCAGAAACGTCCCTGACTGCTGCGGCTTGCACTGTGTTTCGAATGATGAATTTCTTAATGGCCTTGGGCATGCATTGGGCACAGTTCTTGTAGTGAATAGGCTGCATATGGCTGTGGCCCTTTTTGACATAGCCATTGTTCCTTCTTTTTTTATCTTGGAGGCACGGGCCCAAGTGAGTTTCTTTGCTTTGGTACGACATGAGATGTCCTAGGCTTATCTTTTATATTTCCTGCCCCAGACTGGAATAATTAATCAGTATTATTTACTGAGTGCTTTGTATGTGCCAGTTACACTTCATATGTTATCTTGAGTTAATTTTTTTAATTCTGTATGGTCAGAAATATCTTCTAATAGAGGAGAGAATAAAACTTCAGAGAAGCTGAGTAAATGGCCCAGAGTCTGCCACCTATCTCTGAATACCGTGCGGCAGAGGGATTGATAAACTATGGTCCCCATGTGCGAATCTGGGTTGAAGACTGGTTTTCTAAATAAAGTTTTATTGGAACACAGTGACATCCATTCATTTACACGTTGGGTACAACTGCTTTTTCTCTTTAACTGTAGAGTTAAATAGTTACTAGACTGGCCAGAAAGCCTGATGTATTTACCAACTGGCCCTTTACAGAAAAAGTTTGCTAATCCCAGCTATATGAGATCGAGCTTACTCAATTTCTTTCCTGATCACCAGCTCTCATTTCTGCCCAGTGTTTTCTTCCTGTGTGTGACCCTACTAAAGAAACAGACTTTTCCTTATGATTACACTCTTATAAATCCTGAAGGTGAATGTACCTCCTGATAAAATTAGTTCAGCCCAAAAGTAAGAGTATATGCATCAGTTAACCCAAGATTTAAATTCTGGCTTCACCTCTGAAAAGGGAGTTATGACGCCTACCTCACTGGATCATTGTAAGAAGAAAGTGAAATCACAGTATGCCCCTCAAAGGCTCTTCAAATGGTAGCTCTTACCATTCTTAACATTTAAACGATTTGTTATTTGTACTTTGTTTAGGTGAGTTCAGACACTGCCTGGCACAGATACTGTATTTGTGGTGCCTTCTGTAGTGATGCCTCTTCGTACTTCTGCTTTTCAGCGACGTCTTTAGAGGCCCTGGGGGAGAGAGAGAGAGCAAATTGACTAGTGGAAGTTTTGTATTGTCAGGTATAGGAGATTAACAGCGGAATAGTAATGTTAACCTTTGGCAGGATTTGAGTGCAGGGTGAAGTTTCTCCTGATGGTTTTCAAACTTCTGTGGAACCACGGGATTCAGTGTAGGGGGTCACAGAGGAATGAGGTGTTCTCACTTCATCCAGAGCATGCCTTTTGATCTGTGTCATGATTTGGAGTTCTACAGGAGGTTTATGTTGAACACACACCCAGAGCTATTCTCTGCCATCATCAGAAGTTTGCAGGATGTTGGTTAGGGCTGAAGAGGTAGATTGAGAGGCGTCCGGACAGCTGCCATGCAGTTGGGATAACTGCATGATTGGGCTGGCTATGTGCTTTATGTTCACAATGCAGACTCTCAAATCTGAGTGCTTGGCTTCAAGTTGTTAAAACTTAACCTTTCAGAATTTTTGTTCTGTCATCGGTAAGATGGAGATAATAATACTCAGCTCACAGGTCATGTGTACAGGGTAGTTAGTGCAATGATGGCATGTGGCAATACGTAGTATTACCCTTATGAGTAGTATGACTATGTATGGTAATAGTAGTAGCAGCTGGTACTCATTGATTGGCATTTTTTTTTTTCAGATTGTTATCCCCACTGCTTAGCATACATCTGATACATGGAAGGTGTCTAACAAATATTTGAACTGTAAACTTTAGCTCAATCAAAATGGGGCCTCTCTAAATGTGCCTCCTAATCAGAGAATATATGGGTTAATCACATACTCCATTCTAATTGCTTGTGAAATGTGCTGTGTTGATTAGGTGGTGTGCACTTTATAAGCAGTGGAAGAAAGGGAGTTAGTTGTATGGATGTTTCAGAGCTGTTGAATTTCCTCATTAGATGTGCAAACTAAGTAAATCAGTTGAGAGGAAGTCTTCATTACTGTCACTTCTGTGTAGTGGTGCGTGTCCTGCTCAGCTGTTGCTGCCTTCAGCTTAGTGGAGAGAACTCCCTGGGCTCCACTAGATACACTGTCGCTTGTGCTCACAGAACAATCTTTGGAGAGATTTTGGTTATTTTCTCACAAGAGGTTTTAGCAGCAAAACTGTGAGAAATGGGGTTTAATGAGAATAGAAACTCTGGAAACCTTAGTGTGGAATGAGAGTTGATTTTAGATGTTAGGATGAGCATTGGCCAGGTGCGTTGGCTCACGTCTGTAATCTCAGCACTTTGGGAGGCCGAGGTTGGTGGATCCCTTGAGGTCAGGAGTTCAAGACCAGCCTGGCCAACATGGTGAAACCCTGTCTCTACCAAAAATATAAAAGTTAGCTGGGCATGGTGGCTCATACCTGTAATCCCAGCTACTCAGGAGGCTGAGGCAGGAGAATCGCTTGAACCCAGAGGCAGAGGTTGCAGTGAGCCAACATGCAACTACACTCCAGCCTGGGCAACAGAGTGAGACTCTGTCTCAAAAAAAAAAAAAAAAAAAGAGTGAGCATCTTTCATTTGTGCTATATTTATATAAAACATAAGCATAGCAGAATGGTGATTTTGTAGATATCATTGTTTAGCTTTTTACAAGATTAAGAACATGCTGGGCACAGTGATTCATGCCTGTAATTCCGGCACTTTGGAAGGCTGAGGCAGGAGGATCACTTGAGGTTAGGAGTTTGAGACTCAGCCTGGACAACATAGTGAGACACCTTCCCCCCATTTCTGTAAAAAATGAAATTAGCTGGGCATGGTGGCATGCACCTCTTACTTAGGCGACTGAGGCAGGAAGGCAAGATCGCTTGAGCCCAGGAGTTCAAGGCTGCAGTTAGCTGTGATAGCACCACTGCACTCCAGCCTGAGCAACAAAGCAAGACCCTGTCTCAAAAAAACCAAATTATTTAAAAAATCCATCCCTTATAAAGTGTTGTGAGGATTAAATGAGATAATAAGTATAAAGTGCTCAGGTAGTGCCTGGCACATGGTGAGTGCATATAGTCGTAAGTATATTCGTTTGTGGGTCAGACACTCAGCTCATTGCTGGAAATAGCAGAGAATGAGACAGTGCTTCACGCAGTAATCACTTATGGAGCCTCTGCTTTGTGCCAGACATTGTGCTAAGTGCAGAGAAGACAAGAGAGCTCATTATCCAGTGAGAGCACCTTAACAGAGTACTAAGTACAGAGAGGCAGACAGGCCGTTTGTGGAAAGTACCGTGGGAGTCCAGCAGAGGGAGCTAGCACTCACCGTGTCTGCCTAGAAAGCCACAATCTTGCACAGGGGGTGTTGCCTCTGTGCTAACTGCTGCAGGATTCATTTGATCACTCGGCAAATATATAGTGAGTTTCTGCTATGCATTGGGGATTTACTCTTGAACCATGAAGAGGGAGAGGGCCCTTGCACTCTTAAGAATAATACATTGTCTAATAGCTGAGATAGGCATTAGTCACGTAATCAAATACATATGTGAATATTTGTATCAACACTAAGTTTTGTGAAGGTGAGATATGTGCTGTTATAAATAGGGGACTTTTACAGGGGTAGAATAGGGGACTTTGGTTTGCCAGGAAAGGCTTTCCTGAGGAAATCTCCGAATTTAAATCTCACTCTGGGCTGGTCGTGTTGGCTCACGCCTGTAATGCTAATACTTTGGAAGGCTGAGGTGGGAGGATTGCCTGAAGCCATGAGTCTGAAACCAGCCTGGACAACAAAATGAGACCCTGTCTCTACAAAAAGTAAAAAAAAAATATTTGGTTTAGTGATGTGTGTGCCTGTAGTTCCAGCTACTTGGGAGGCTGAGAATGGAGGATTGCTAGAGCCCAGGAGTTGGAGGCTGCAGTGTGCTACGATCATGTCACTGCACTCCAGCTTGTGTGAGAGGGCAAGACCCTGTCTCAAAACAAACAAACAATAACAAACCCAAAGCTCAAACTTCTCTGCATCACCCAAATCTCACTCTATTCCCTAAGGGCAGGGACTTTGTCCATTTTATTTGTTGTGTATCCCCCATTTCTAGAAAGCACCTGACATGTGGTATGCACTGAAGTGAAGGAAGATATGATTGATCTGAATTCTAAAGGGAGAGGAGGAGTTACCTGGGAGACAAAGGAGGGAGGGGCCTTCAGGCAGAGGGGAATAGCCTGTGCAGAGGCTAGAGAGCAGGTTACATTTGAGACTGAAAGGAGCGGGTGTGTGAACAGAGTGGGCGGGAGAAGAATGAGGCAGGAGGAGTTCTGATCTGTCTCCAATGAGCCATAGATTTTCAACAGCTAGTATCGTGATTCAGTTTGTGTTTTGGAAAGATTTCTCTCTTGCTTTTTGGAAGACAGACTATAGCAGGGAGCTACAGAGCAAGGTTGAATGCAGGAGGGGTACAAAGAGAACACCTGGACTTCCGGCTTCTGCTGCATGAATGGGTGGTTGGGCCATTCCATAAGATAGTAACACAGAAGAGAATGAGTTTGTCTGGGAAATATCACAAATTTGGTCTTCACCATGGTGAGCTTGAGTCATGTAACCTTTGAGTTATGTAAGTTGCTATTGAGAGAAGTCTGGGCTGGAGGTACAGGCGTGAGAATTATCTGTGTAGAAGTTTGGGATGAAGCCATGGGTACGGATGAGATGGCCTAGGGAGGCAGGAGGTGGTGGGATGAGAGCCGGGCCTAGGAGTTGAGAAATGGCAGGAGAGTTTGAAACTGAGAAGGAGCTGCCAGAGAAGCGGGAGACCCCAGAAATTGCAGTGGTATCCTGGAAGGCTGCGGGCATGCGTGTTTCCCAATGAGGAAGTGATCGATCTGTCCATTGTTGAGGAGTGAGCACTGGAAAATGTCCTCCGCTTTGACAGTTTGGAGGTTGTCTCTGGCGTGCTGGGGGCAGAAGCCAAATTGGAGTGAGTGGAGGTGAGGACATGAAGACTGGAGCATAGGCAAGTCTTTGGAGCAGTGTGGCTGTGTGGGGAGAGAGAAGGTGGTACTGGAGGGGAGAGAAGGGTTGAGGGAAGTTTTACTTATTCATTTTTGAGAGTTTTGCTCTTGTTGCTCAGGCTGGAGTGCAGTGACTCCATCTCGGCCCACTGTAACTTCTGCCTTTTGGTTCAAGATATTCTCCTGCCTCAGCCTCCCCAGTAGCTGGGATTACAGGCACCCACCACCACGCCCGGCTAATTTTTGTATTTTTAGTAGAGACGGGGTTTCACCATGTTGGTCAGGCTGGTCTCAAACTCCTGACCTCGGGGGATCCCCCCGCCTCAGCCTCCCAAAGTGCTAGGATTGTAGGCGTGAGCCACCACACCTGGCCGGGAAGTTGTATTTTAAAATAAGTCTTGAGTTTTGTTAATATGTCATAGGAGAAGTTGAATTGGCGAGGCAGTGGGCTTCCAGATGGAGAGAGCAGGCTGTACAAAGCCTGGAGGCTTCCAAGTGCTTGTGGTTCGGGGCAGTGAGACGTCTGTGCAGCTGGAGCAGAGGTGGGTGGGAAAGCACGGTAAGAAGCACCGCGGGAAAGGTGGGCCCGGTTGGAAAGGATCTGGTGTGGGCCTGGGCAGCACACCACAGTAACAAAGTCTGAAGAGATTGCAAAGCCCAATCTGAGAGGCAACCATAGTAACTGGGAGCTGTTTCCGGAGGAAATAGGGCAGGGGAGGGCAGATGAGAAGTTTGTTGTCTTTTCTATGGGACTCCGTATTTGATTAGGTTCAGGGAGTTGTAAGGGAAAAAATACAGTGGAAGAAGAACTCCTGTTCTTTGCTCAAGAGGATGTTTGATTAACTGGAGTATTAACACAGCACAGAAAGTTGGAAGCAAGCAGATTGGGGTGGACGTTTAGGGGGCAGTTTTCAGGTCTTCTGCTGCTGTGTAAACTCTGCCGTCAACATCTTGGGCTTTGAAGCCACAGAACACTGGACCTGTTTACTTTAATATATCTTTGCAAAGAATTAGTGTAGGAACGATGCTTGTTTTACTCCAGAACAGATTGTTTTAGTGGGCTCTTGAGAAGTAGAGGTTTTATAGCTCAGACATCAGAGCCAGGCTATTCTGTAGCGAGAGAATTCTAGTTCCCCCAATTAAAAGCTGAGTGACTTTGGGCAAGTTACTTTGTCTCTCTAATGCCTCAGTTTTCTAATCTGTAAACTTAAGGTAATAAGAGTGCCTGATGCATGAGATTGTTTGGGGATTAAATGAGAAATGCTCATAAAGCACTTAGAACAGCGTTTGACACATTTTAAGTACTCAGAAAGAGGTAATGATAGAGGTAGAAGTAACGATAGTCATTGGTTTTGGGATCTCCTGTGTTGTCGTTCCATTGGCAAAGCACCAGATGGCGACAAAGCACGCATTTTCGGCTTCCTCACATTCCACTGCTAGGACTCCTTGAGTAGCTTAACTTGTTCTCTTCAGATCCCTAGTTGATGCAAAGTGAAGTATTTTGTTTCTTTCCTTTCTCCCTCTGGCTTCTTTAAAAACTTCTGGCTGAAACTCATTTGTTTTGAGACTCTTATTTAAATTTCACTCGTAGAATTTTTTTAAAAGAATGTTTTGGTTGAAGTAGCACGTGCACATGGTAAAACACTGGATGGTGCAGAATAGCTGTTAGTGAAGGCAGTGTGCCCCCGCCCCGCCCTCCACCCTGTCCTGCTCTCCAGGAGCACCCCTACTTATTTTTTTGGTGGGAGAGATGGAGTCTCACTCTCTTGCCCAGGCTGGAGTGCAGTGGCGCAAATCTTGGTTCACTGCAACCTCTGCCTCCTGGGTTCAAGGGATTCTCCTGCCTCAGCCTCCTGAATAGCTGGGACTACAGGTGAGTACTACAGTGCCCAGCCCCCCCCCCACTTTTTTTTTCTTTGTTTTAAGACAGGATCTTGCCCTGCCACCCATGCCCGACTGCAGTGGTGCAATCGCAGCTCACTGCAGCCTCAAACGATTCTCTAGCCTCAGCTTCCTAAAGTGTTAGGATCATAGGCGCGAGCCGCTGCACCCAGTCAGCACCCACTTTTAACTGTTATTGCCACATCTTTTTGAATAGCTGAAATTGTATTACTTCAACCAAAATATTTGGCATTCTAATGATTTGATACTATTTCTTGGAGTCGAGGAGAGTAGCAATAGTGGGTTTCATGATGTGCTTCCTCTGTGCATGTCACTGTGTACCCCTACACAGCGACATCACAGTCTCTGTGACGGGCATTTGGCAAAGTCCCCAGTCTTGGGCCACTAGTCACTGGGGGAACTAGTAAGTACTGGTAAGTACGGTGTGGTACATGCTTTGGGGGAGCACTAGAGAGGGTGGATACGTGGCCTCTCCTGGGAGGCCTGTCTGGAAGAGGTAAAGATCTGAGCAGAGTTGAAGATCGGACCTGGTTTGGGAGGCAGGAAGGACAAGGAAAAGGTGCTCCCGGCAGGGTGGGTAGCAGGTCAAGCATGGCGAATGGCGAGAGCATGGTACAGCTGCAGGAGGCTGGAGGGTAAGATTTTGGGTTGGAGGGAGGGCTGTGGTGATGAAGGCAGCATGGAGAAGGAGCGTTAGTCATGAAGGCATTTCATGATATGTCAGAAGTTGGATCTTGTCTGAGAAAAATAAGGAACCACTGAAGGGTTTTAAAGGTAAAGCAACACAGTTACACTTGTATTTTGCGAAGATTGCTCTTGAAGCAGTGTGCATAATGAATTGCATGGCTTTAGACCACTTAGGAGACGACTGGGACTCTCTAGGTGAGCAATGGCAAGGGCCTGCCCTGAGGCAGTGACAGAAACCGGAGGTGGACCGGGCCTGAGAAATGAAAAAGAGGGAGACTTGTTAGGAGGGGAATGGAAAAGTTGAGGACGGTTCCCAGGTTTCTGGTTTGGGTTGCTGGATGCGTGGTGATACCTGTGCATGAGCTGCGAAGTCCTGATGAAGAAATAGGTTTTTTTTTTTTTTAATTTTTAATTTTTGAGACAGAGTTTTGCTCTTGTTACCCAGGCTAGAGTGCAGTGGCACGATCTCTGCTCATTGCAACCTCCACCTTCTGGGTTCCAGTGATTCTCCTGCCTCAGCCTCCCAAGTAACTGGGATTATAGGTGCCCACCACCACACCTGGCTAGAACTAGAAGGTTTTAAGCTCATTTTATTTTTTATTTTTATTTTTATTGAGACTGGGTCTAGCTCTGTCTCCTAGCTGGAGTGTAGTGGCATGAACAGGACTCACTGCAGCCTCAACTTCCTAAGGTCAAGCAATCCTCCTACCTCAGCCTCCCAGGTAGCTGGGGCCATAGACACATGCCACCATGCTCAGCTAATTTTTGAATTTTTTGTAGAAGTGGGTCTTACCATGTTACCCAGGCTGGTCTTGAACTCCTGAGTTCAAGAAATCCTCCTACCTCAGCCTCCCAGAGGCCTGGGATTACAGGGGTGAGTCACTGCACCCAGCCTGAAGCTCATTTTAGATTTGTTGAGCCTGACTTGGCCTTGGTGACATCTAAGTGGAGATGCCAGTACAGCTGGAATCAGAGGAGACTTTGCCACTTAGTAGCTTTGTCATTTTCATCAGATTACTTGGCAATTTCAAGCCCCAGTTTCTTTTCCAGGTAAATGGGGATAATAGCTACCAAAGGGTCGTTACGTCATTAAAAGGAAGAACTTCATAAATACCCAGCACAGGCCATGGCCAGACCAGCGATTTGTGAAGTGGTTTCCTTCTTTCCTTTCTAAGGTTCAGAAGGACTCGAGTGCCTTCAGGCTTATTGCTCTTTGTATGAAGTGAGCAATTTTGGGTAATATAGTGTCCTATAGAAAGTAACTACTTAAAAAACTAAATTCATGTAGCTCATTCTGTAAGCCATCTATAATGGTTTAGAATGTAATCTAAAAACGCCTTTGCTTTTCCTGGTTCATGACATGTGTCACCACTTAACACTGACTTTTCCTCCCTGTGTAGAAAGCATGTACCTACATCAAATCTAACCTTGATCCCAGCAATGTGGATTCCCTCTTCTACGCTGCCCAGGCCAGCCAGGCCCTCTCAGGATGTGAGGTGAGTCCGGGTTCCTCCACTGACAATGACTTTAACTGAATTCTTTTTTTTTTTTTTTTTGAGACGGAGTCTTGTTTTGTCTCCAAGCTGGAGTGCAGTGGCGCAGTCTCGGCTCACTGCAACCTCCGCCTCCTGGGTTCAAGTGATTCTTCCGCCTCAGCCTCCCTAGTATCTGGGACCACAGGTGCATGCCACCATGCCTGGCTAATTTTTGTAAAGTGCATTTTTAAAGGGGGGAAGGGTCATGTCAAAAATCCTTTTTTTAACAACGAGAGTTGTGGGTGGGAATTCCATTCCTGTGATTTTTGAAAGTATAGTTTATGTTTCTCCTAAGTTTTTACTTTTTGAGCGTTTTAAATAAACTTTTTGTGCAGTTTTTGCCTTTCTTCTGGGAGGTGTTGATTTTTTCCTTTCCATCTTCCTTTAACATTTAAAAATGTTCAAAGTGTACCCCTACACCAGGTTTCTGGAAAGTCATCTTATTGAACATAGGAGAAACATATAAGTAGAAAGGTAACTTGTCTGCATGTTTTCAAATGCGAGTGTTGTTCTGAGGTTTTGCGAACATTTAATCCTGGTGTCTGGGGATTAGAGGGGGGATGAGCATGTGCAAGGCGGGTGTGACTTTGGCAGCTGCTCTGCATGCTGTCTTTGCCATGCTTGCCACAAATTGCCAAGACCTGTTCTAAAACCCTGTGTCTGCCAATTCTTTCTTAGATCTCTATTTCAAATGAGACCAAAGACCTGCTTCTGGCAGCTGTCAGTGAGGACTCATCTGTTACCCCAGATCTACCATGCAGTTGCCGCTCTCAGTGGCTTTGGCCTTCCCTTGGCATCCCAAGAAGCCCTCAGTGCCCTTACCGCTCGCCTCAGCAAGGAGGAGACTGTGCTGGCGTGAGTTGTCATCTCGAGCACTTCGAAGGCTTCATTTGTCTGGGGCTCTATCCTAAGAGGGCCCATTCATTGGTTCAGCAAATACTTCCTGGGCAAATACTTCCAGTAATTACTTCTGTGTGCCAGGTGCTGTTCGAGGCACCGCAAACAGGATTGCAGGAAGGCAGGTATGGTCCCTGTCCTTGTGCAGCTCACATGGACGCAGTCTTCTGCAAGCCTTGCAAAGAGGAGGCAAGTGTCGAGCCAGAGCGTGAGCACACCACCACCTAGAGATCCAGCTGCCCTCTGAGGTTGGAAGGCTAGAGCAAGGGCAGGTAACTGAGAAGGAGCCACATGCATGTCTTGTTGAGGCTTGGCCAGGGCAAGATGACATGTTGGCTGTGGAGGCTCCGCAAAGTGGGGGCTCACAGGATCTTGGAAGTTGTGAGAGGCAGCATCTGGTGGGAGAGGTCGAGGCTCAGAGGGTGGAGTATTCCAGGAATCAGACTCCACTACTCTGCAAAAGGCTTAGGTGAAGGAGAAGCACCTTTCCTGTTTGTCATAAATGGAAATATTGTAACTGACTTTAGGGTGTTTTTGCTAAGCTCTTAAGTGATAACATATGTAGTTTTAAATTTTTATTTATTTAGAGACTCTGTCACCCAGGCTGAAGTGCAATGGTATGATCACAGCTCAACTGCAGCCTTGAACTCTGTGCTCAGGTGATCCTCCTGCCTCAGCCTCCCAAGTAGCTGGAACTACAGATGCAAACTACCATGCCCAGCTAATTTTTTTGTTGTTGTTTTCAGACGGAGTCTTACTCTGTCACCGATGCTAGAGTTCGCAAAACCTCAGAACAACACTCGCATTTGAAAACATGCAGACAAGTTACCTTTCTACTTATATGTTTCTCCTATGTTCAATAAAATGACTTTCCAGAAACCTGGTGTAGGGGTACACTTTGAACATTTTTAAATGTTAAAGGAAGATGGAAAGGAAAAAATCAACACCTCCCAGAAGAAAGGCAAAAACTGCACAAAAAGGTTATTTAAAACCCTCGAAAAGTAAAAGTGGCAGAAAGTAAAAGACGCTAGAGTGCAGTGGCACGATCTTGGCTCATTGCAACCTCTGCCCCCTGGGTTCAAGCAATTCTCCTGCCTCAGTGTCAGTGGCTGGGATTATAGGCACATACCACCATGCCCAGCTAATTTTTGTATTTTTAGTAGAGACGGGGTTTCACCATGTTGGCCAGGCTAGTCTTGAACTCCTGACCTCAAGTGATCCACCTGCCTCAGCCTCCCAAAGTGCTGGGATTACAGGCGCGAGCCACTGTGCCTGGCTGCCTGGCTAATTTTTTTTTACTTTTTCGTAGAGATGGGGTCTCTCTATGTTGACCAGGCTAGTTTAATTTTTTTTTAAACACTTAAACTCCTCATTTAAAACAGTAATTTATTTTATTTATTTATTTATTTTGTACTGTTTTCTTTGTGTAGACCATTTAATTGCAAACCCTGAAAGAGGATGTGGAGTACATTTCTGGTATCCTGTTCATTGTTTAGCAGGAGGTTGGTGATACCAGTTCCCCCTTTCAAAACAGTGAGGTGGTTTCCCAGTTTTTTTGTTTGTTTTTTGTTTTTTTGCTAACAACCAGATTTTCTCTAAACTTAAAGCTTTGTTAAGGGCAGGTCACAGGCAGTTGACATTTCCTCTCTGTCATCCTCACACCCTCCTCATATTCACATGGTGAGTCATCAGTGACTCTGGGGCTGGCATTTTGTACACACTTTGCCCAGTGCTTGGCCCTTTTGGGACTTCGATTTCAGGAGATATTTTGATCTCTGCTTATAATCCCTCATGGGGAATGCTTCTCCAGTCACCATCATCTCATGCCATGATGTCACTGTTAGTGCCTGTGCCTTACTTTGGTGCTGCCTTCTACAAAAAACTTCCCATTTCCCTCCAAGCAAAAAGGAAAATCTCTTTTCTCAAAATCTCAGAACCCCAGGAAGAAGTACAAGGGAAGTATGTCCACTTTGGAGTCAGACAGACTTAGGTTTGAACACCAGCTATTTCCTTCCTTGCTGTGTGACTTTGGCCAAATTTATAACTTCTCTGAGCCTCCCCCTGTAAAATGAAACCCATAATTCTTACATCAGAGCATCTGACAGGATTCAGTGAGATAATAGATGTGAGGACCCTAGCGCAGTGCCTGGTTCTTAGTGGGTGTGTGGGAAATGGAGTTCCTTTTCTGGAACATCTGTTTGTTAGGTCTCTTTCTTAGAGAGTTTGTTACCTCCTTCATTGTTGTTATTTCTGTTAGATCATAAGCTTTTTTTTTTTTTGGACACAGGGTCTCACTCTGTCATCTGGGCTGTCGTGCAATGCGATCATATTTAAGGCTCACTATAGCCCCAAACTCCTGGGCTTGAGCAGTCCTCCCACCTCAGCCTCCTGAGTAGCTGAGACTGTAGTCACTATACGCCACCAAACCCAGCCATAAGCTTTATTTGTAGTGCTTACGGAGCCTGGTGCATGGTCTGTACCCAATGGAGTTAATAAAAGATGAAACTATACTTTTGTGTTTCTGCTGTCTTGTGGAAAACTTATAGGTAGAAAGAGCATATGCTTTGGAGCAGAAAGAACTATGTTCAAATCCACTCTTCTACTCAACTTCTGTGACACTGAGTGGATTGTATAGCTCCCCTAAACATCAGTGTTCTCATATGCAAACCTGGAGAATGTCTCGTAGGGTCATTGTGAAATCCAACGGGTAAGATGCCTTATATAATATTACTACTAATGTGCCCTATTAAAGGCAATCTGATATAAATTAGAACTCTTCTGAGTGGGCCTTCCATATTTAAATGGACTTTTTCTAGGAAGTATATATTTGTAAACTTGTCTTTAATGGAAAAAAGAAAATATTTGTAGGTGTGAATGAACCATCTGAGAAGATGTCATTTGTAGTCTCTCATAAATCAATTTCTCTGAATCATCTGCTGTATATTAGCAAGATAAGATCTGCTTTCTTACTGTTTGAATATAGTACTGTACTCCAAAGAAAAAGAAATTGCTGGCTGGGGAATAAGTAAGTAAAGCCATTGACAAAACTCTCTAAAACTCAGTGGATTAATTTCATTCTAAAATTTCTGAGGTTGTTAGCAGCACGGCACTCACTCATTCCAAAGAGAAAAAAAATGTTATCTTAATTGAGAAGTTCTTTCTGGGCTATCTTAACCGCCTTTTCTGAGCTCAGTGTTTATCATGGGCAGATGTATGATTTTTATCTCCTTTGGAAATTCAGGTTTCATTTTCTCAAGTGTATTATAACAACAAGCATCCCATAGGTGTCGTTGAATACTCTTGGGGCTTGTCTCTCTGTAAATTGTGACTCTGCTGTTTTCCAATTTGTCATTTTAATGGGATTAGTTTCCCATGGAGAGAATCTAAATTGTTACGATCTTGACATAAGCAGACAGATTCTTGCTCTACATTCCCTGACACATTGACTTGATAAGTGGTGGTTTTACACAAGGGCCCCGTCATCTCAGGAATTAGGAAACCATTCACCATGGAAGCAGCAGTCCGTTTAACCACGAGGGGGCCTCTGCTTTCCCCATTTCACCCAGAAAAGCACCATTTATATTTTCTAAATTATCTGCATTAAGAGAATAGAATCTAGTAAATCTTACATGTATACACCTATCATATTCCATCTTAAAAAGCATATCTTCCAGAATTACAGATAAAAATATATGAATAAGCCAAAAAAAGAATGAAGTATGGATACATGCTACAACATGGCTGAGCCTTGAAAACATTATGCTGAGCAGAAGAAGCCAGACCTAAAAGGACACAGATGTATGATTCCATTTCTATGAAGAATCAGAATAGGCAAATCCATAGAGATAGAACATAGATTGCTGGTTGCTGGGGGCTAACGGGGGACACAGTGGGGAGAAACTGCTCAGTGGGTTTTATCTATCTGTCTATCTACCTTTTTTTTTTTTTTTTTTTTTGAGACGGAGTCTTACTCTGTCACCAGCCTGGAGTGCAGTGGCACTATCTTGGCTCACTACATCCTCCGCCTCCCAGATTCAAGCGATTTTCCTGCCTCAGCTTCCTGAGTACCTTGGCTGAGTGCAGTGGTACAATCACGGCTCACTGAAGCCTCGACCTCCCAGCTCAGGTGATCCTCCTACCTTAGCCTCTCGAGCACCTGGGACTATAGGCATGTGCCACCATGTCCAGCTAATTTTTAAATTTTTTGTAAAGATGAGGTCTCACTATATTGCCCAGACTGGTTTCAAACCCCCAGGCTTAAGTGATCCTCCTGCCTTGGCCTCCCCAAAGTATTGGAATTACAGGTGTCAGCCACCGTGCTCAACCAATGGGTTTTATTTTAGACTGATGGAAATATTTGGGAACGAGACAGGTGGTGGTTGCATGGCATTGTGAATGTAGTAAGCACCCCTGAATTGTCCACTTTAAAATGGTTAATTTTATGTGAATTTTGCTTCAATCTTTTTTTTTTCTGAGACCTGGAGTACAGTGGCTCGCTGCAACTTCTACATCCTTGGCTCACGCAATCCTCCTACCTCAGCCTCCTGAGTAGCTGGGACTACAAGCACATGCTACCATACCTGGCTAATTTTTAGTAGAGATGGGGTTTCATCATGTTGCCCAGGCTGGTCTTGAACTCCTGGGCTCAAGGGATTTGCCTGCCTCAGACTCCCAAAGGGCTGAGATTACAGGCGTGAGCCATTGCGCCCAGCCCAGTGCCCATGGTTTTTATTGCCAGTTCTGTTGCCTGGGTTGCCTTCTCAGCTGTGATGGTCTTTTCCAGGTTTTGTCATACCTGTCCTAACTGGATTATAAGTAAACTCCTTAAAGGCCGAGACCAACTTGTACTTCTAAAGATCAAGAGTGGGATATTTGTGAAGGTGTCCAAATATGGGAAGGGGTGAGTTGATGAAAGGAGACTTGCCATTCATTGGGTTTCTACTCTTTGTCTTCCAGAACGGTCCAGGCTCTGCAGACAGCATCCCACCTGTCCCAGCAGGCTGACCTGAGGAGCATCGTGGAGGAGATTGAGGTACGAATCTTTCGCCAAATGGATCTCCTAGCTCCTATCTGTGACACCCTGCAGAAGAGTCTTGCAGGTAGCCATGCAAGATCTGTTTTGGCCAGTTACATTGCTTCTTATATCCATGGCACACTTGTGTTCTTTGTATTAGGGTGCTGTGTCCTGAGGAATATTTGTGCCTTTTACATAACAGGTGCTCAGAAAGTGGTGACTGTGGTTTTTATTATTGCTCTCTCCTTGCCTTGGCCCAGAATATCATACTCCTCCAGGGCCTCTCTCATGGACTGCCTGGCCAGGGTAACAAGCAGTCCTGATGGTGTTCTCACTGCATGCCTCACAGGCATGTTAGCTGCATAGTCCTGTTGCCTAGGAGAGCACTTTGTCTCTCTTTGTTTTTTGGAGCATTGAGTAAGAAATTCCAGGAAACGCCATGCTTTGTAGGTGGTATTCAGATGGATGGCCATGGACTCCATCTGTGTCGTGTTGCTTCCTGGGTGCATGGCAGCCTGGCCCACTGGCCTTCCACCCAAAGCATGGGTGCCTTACTTGCCATGACTCCTGGGCTTGGGCTTATGTACAAGGGGCCAGGGAAGGAGCCCTCCCAGAACTGCAGAAGATACTGTTCTCCTCAAATGTCTGTTTGATACACTTTGCTCTGCCTGAGCACCATTTTTGAGAAAGTATTAAGTGACTGAGATGGTCTTCAGATTTAGAGTGAGAGATGTCATGAAGCTGTCTGTAGTGGGGTTGATGTGGTTTGTGCATCTCGTTTCTGCGGTTACTTCACATCCAGTGTGTTTCTGTTTTGTTATGGCAGGACCTTGTTGCTCGCCTGGATGAACTTGGGGGCGTGTACCTCCAGTTTGAAGAAGGACTGGAAACAACAGCGTTATTTGTAGCTGCCACCTACAAGCTAATGGATCATGTGGGGACCGAGCCATCCATTAAGGAGGTACCCATCTAACAGTTTTCAGGCATGAAACCCAAAGGGGTCATCAGTTTTATCTGCTAAGGATAGCTTTTATCAGAGAGGGATGTGCAGACAGTACCATGGAATGCTGTCACTCAGTGTCTTGGGTTAGGCATTAAGAATGAGAAATAGAGCCGGGCGTGGTGGCTCACGCCTGTAATCCCAGCACTTTGGAAGGCTGAGGTGGGCGGATCACGAGATTGGCTTCAAGACCAGCCTGACCAACATGATGACACCCCATCTCTACTTAAAAATATAAAATTTAGCCAGGCATGGTGGCGCACACCTGTAATCTCAGCTACTTGGGAGGCTGAGGCAGGAGAATTGCTTGAACCCAGGAGGTGGAGATTGCGGTGAGCCGAGAGTGCACCATTGCACTCCAGCCTGGGCTACAGAACAAGACTCCGTCTCAAAAAAAAAAAAAAAAAGAATGAGAAATGGAAAGATGTAATGCGTGTCTTCAGAAATGGGTTGCTAGTGAGACAGACGTGTAAACAAATCACACTTGCCTTAAATGGGGTATGTACGTCATGAGGTAGTGTCAAGAAAGCCACACGTATTACTCCTGTTTCATCTCCCTTTCTTCCAGTACCCCTTTCTGCTTGTCTCTTGAATGCTTTCCACTCTGGTGGCCCATTCAAATCCTTCTCTGGGCTCAAAATTGCTTCTCCTCCCTTCCCCCTCATCCTCAGCAGCGGTGAAATCTTAGCTAATGTTTGCTGATGGACATAGTTCAGGGAGAGGCATGTGTGTCTGTCACACATCTGCCAAGAGTTAATTCTTTTTCTCAAGAGGACGTTGTTAACCTGAAAGGACCTTTAGTTGGAATGTGTGTGGGAAGTCTTTTTGAGTAGGACCGTCTTTGTACTCTGTGTCTGTGAGAAGTTACCAGCTCTTAATCTAAAGTACTGAAAATACAAGCTGCTATTATTTAAATTTTAGGAGAGATTTGGGTTTTAAGTGAGAACTTTTATTTCTTTATGCATTACGAGTTTTGTACCAAGTTTCTTTAAGTAGTTATCTGTCTTGGATAATTGGAATTAATTTCATATTTTCTCCAGAGGATATGGTCGAATAAGTTATTTGTGTGTTTGCATTCTTTTTGTGTCCCTTCTTTTGTCCTAAGTGTAGGAGGTCTAGAAATGTACTCCCTTTTAATTTCTGTTATGGGTGAGAGTGCAGGAGTGTGGGTCTTACGGTACAGATTACAGATTGTCCTATACACAGTAAAGTAGATGAATTGCTGATTTGTACATACACAGCTTAAACATTTTCTTTCTTTATTTTCAAGCTGCTGCTAACCAGGTACTTGGCTGGAGTAATTTTGCTGTCACTGCTTTTGACACAACAATTGTGGTGAACAGTCACCCATTTTAACATGTCAACAGCCTAGTGATGGAAAATTGTAATTGGTCCAATTAAAGAAAATTCTTTCATGTTGACTGTGAATAACACTGTCAGGAACAAGAGAGCTCTTTTGTTGGACGTCAGATTTTAAAAAACAAAACTGATTGAAGGGGAAAATGTTTCTTCCTAAGCAAGCAACCTCTAGAATTTTAATAATGCCTTTTAGGTTCCACTTTTTTAAAAAATTGCTTTTAGTTTTCTCCTCTAAGCACCCCATTAGTTTTTAATGGAGAGTTATTTTAGTTTCTTTTTAATGTACATTTTAGCTATAAAGTTTGGTCTTATAAATAAAAACTTAGCCTCAGTGTACTACTGGCAGGCAGGTTGGGAGGAAAGGTTGCTTAGTTGTGAGGATAATGGGAGTCAGGAGAGAGCAGATTTTCTTGTAGAAGGACTTTGGAGACACCCGTCCTACATTTGAATGCTAGTCTTGCTAATGTTGTTGTAACTTGTAGAAGTTACTTAGCCTCCTTTAGCCTCAGTTTTGTTTTTTGGGAAACATTGGTAATACCAGTCTTACAAGTTTTTGTCAAAATTCAAATTAATGCATGTAAAGCACCTATCATGATGCCTGGCGTATATAGACATTTAACAAGTGATTACTATTTTATGTATTTTATAATATCTCAGTAGTTATCTGGAAGTACCCTGCATTTGTGTAGTAAGTGTTATTATGATTTTTTTTTGAGACAGTCTCACTCTGTTGCCGGGCTGGAGTGTAGTGGCACGATCTCACCTCACTGCAACCTCTGCCTCTCTGGTTCAAGTGAGTCTCATGCCTCAGCCTCCCAAGTAGGGGGACTAGAGGCGCGTGCCACCACTCTTGGCTAATTTTTTGTATTTTTAGTAGAGATGGGGTTTCACCGTGTTAGCCAGGATGGTCTCAATCTACTGACCTCGTGATCTGCCCTCCTTGGCCTCCCAGAGTGCTGGGATTACAGGCGTGAGCCACTGTACCCCGACTGTTAGGATTTTTTTTGAGACAGAGTCTTACTCTGTCGCCAGGCTGGAGTGCAGCGGTTCGATCTCAGCTCACTGCAACCTCTGCCTCCCGGGTTCAAGCAGTTCTCGTGCCTCAGCCTCCTAAGTAACTGGGATTACAGGCACATGCTACCATGCCTGGCTGATTTTTGTATTTTTAGTAGAGATGGAGTTTTTCACTGTGTTGGCTAGGCTGGTCTTGAACTCCTGACCTCGAGTGATCCACCTACCTTGGCCTCCCAAAGTGCTGGGATTACAGGCATGAGCCACCACACCCAGCCTGTGTAGTAAGCACTTATTAAATAACTGACAAATCATGAATTTCAGTTTATAATGGAAGATGGATAAAAACAACCAAGTCCAAGTTCTAAGTGTAAATGGAGAATATTTGTGTTTTCTCCATCTGCAAACTTGGATCAGTGGCCAAAAGACCTCCCATGTGAACACCTGAAACAGATAGGGAGTGCCTTTCATCTACAGCGGTGTCCCTCCTGCCTTCTGAGTAGAGGAAGATAAGCAGCTGCATTTTGCTTTTCTTTCAGGATCAGGTTATCCAGCTGATGAATGCGATCTTCAGCAAGAAGAACTTTGAGTCCCTCTCCGAAGCCTTCAGCGTGGCCTCTGCAGCTGCTGTGCTCTCCCATAATCGCTACCACGTGCCAGTTGTGGTTGTGCCTGAGGGCTCTGCTTCTGACACTCACGAACAGGCAATCCTGCGGGTATGACTTGCATGCGCAAAGTATGCCCTCTGATTGTCATTCCTAGTGGAGGGCTTTCAGGAATCTGGACTATGGTCCATTTTGTTGCTTTTGTTTGGGAACCAGCAATAAGCTAAGGTCTTCATGAGAAATTAGCATTTTATTTATGTCTAAGTGTTGGGTTTCCACTTAGGACAGTCCTGTCTGTCCCATTAGTTTAACTTTGGTGTCCCCTGCAGATACCTTCCTGAGCAAGTACTCTGTTTTTCAAAATTACCTATTTTCTGCCTACATATACAACTCCTATACCCTCAACAAAGAGTCAGGTAAAAAGTAACATGATTAACATTGTTTGCTGTGAGTCAAGAGGGGCTAAGAGAACAAAGTGGAAAAAGAATTGACTCTGAAGCTAGATAGATGGTTTGAGTCCTGGCTCAACCACTTAACTGGCCATGTGGGCTTCGTCAGTTCCTTTACCTCTTGTGGCTTGTTTCTTCATCTGTGAAATAAGAATTATTCTGTCTGTCTCATACAATTGATAGGAGAATATCTGTAAAGGGCCCAACCTAATATATGCATATAGTTGACTTTCAACAGGTGATAGTTATTAATGCTATCCATATTTCTTCAATTTTTCCATTGCTGATACCATCCTAAAGTATTTTTCTGGCTGATTTACTGATTGATTGATTGATTGATTGATTGTAGAGACAGGGTCTCACTGTGTTGCCCAGGGTGGTCCCAAACTCCTGGCCTTAAACGATCCTCCCATCTCAGCCTCTCAAAGTACTGTAGTACAGGCATGAGCCACTGCACCCAGCCTGGCTGAGAATTTTTTCTTTTTCTTTTTCAGAGACTGGGTCTCCCTGTGTTGCCCAGGCTGGAGAATAGTGGCTCAGTCATAGTTCATGCTAACTCTTGGGCCCAAGCAATCCTCCTGCCTCAACCTCCTGAATATATGGGACTACAAGCACATGCCATTATGCCCAACTAATTTTTTAATTTAAAACAATGTTATCTTTTTGATAGAAAGTGGGTCTTGCCATGTTGCCCACACTGGTCTTGAATTCCTGGCATTAAGTGATCCTCCTGTCTCAGCCTCCCAAAGCACTACAATTACAGGCATGAGCCACCATGTCCAGTCTGATCAATTCTTTTAAAGGTTCTGTAGTAGAGTAGATAGAATAGGGAATCAGAAAGAAGGCAATATATTGGCCAGGTGCAGTGACTCACATCTGTAATAATCCGCTTTAGGATTAGGCAGCAGACCAAAGATCAGCAAAGATTTCCCCGATGCAGGGCGTTTGCTTTCCTGCACCCTATAGATGAAGCGTCCCAGAAACAAAATTCTCTACTCCTGCAGCCTTTGTTGTAACAAATAATGTTTTTTTTTATTTCCAGTTGCAAGTCACCAATGTTCTGTCTCAGCCTCTGACTCAGGCCTCTGTTAAACTAGAACATGCTAAATCCGTTGCTTCCAGAGCCACTGTCCTCCAGAAGACAGCCTTCACCCCTGTAGGGTAAGTCCTGATCATATTTTGGCAGAGCGCTGACCTCTTTATTTGGAAAGATAGCCTGCAGCCAGTATAACAGATTAATGTGGATGTACGATGATCATGAAACCAAATTTACCTAAGTTCCAGTTAGGTCAGTTTGATCTACTGGTATCAAAAGCCTGTAGAGGAATATAAGAAAATGATTTTTAAAATGAAGATCATTTTGGTTTTACTGTTTTATTCTTTATTTCTAATTGGCTCTGTCTTGTCATTGTGACATAAGCAGCTTTTTTTTTTTTTCTGAAGTCTTGCTCTTGTTGCCCAGGCTGGAGTGCAATGGCATGATCTCGGCTCACTACAGCCTCCACCTCCTAGGTTCAAGCAATTCTCCTGCCTCCAGCTATTTATCTGAGTAGCTGGGATTATAGGCATCCGCCATTATGCCTGGCTAATTTTTGTATTTTTAGCAGAGATGGGGTTTCGCCACGTTGGCCAGGCTGGCTTGAACTCCTGACCTCGTGATCCAGCCACCTCGGCCTCCCAAAGTGCTGGGATTACAGGCGTGAGCCACCGTGCCTGGCCTGTAAGTAGCTATTTTAAAATTTAATATTTATTCATTTTTTTCTGATAAATAATAATGTTTATTATAGGAAAATACAGAAAAGCACAAACAAGTAAATATAACTCACCCATAATTCTATTGTTTCTTCTATTTAGAGAAACTTTTGCTAACATTTTTTTTTTTGAGACAGAGTTTTCATGCCCAGGCTGGAGTGCAATGGTGCAATCTCAGCTCACTCTAACCTCCGCCTCCTGGATTCAAGCAATTCTCCTGCCTCAGCCTCCTGAATAGCTGGGATTACAGGCATCCGCCACAACACCCGGCTAATTTTTTGTATTTTTAGTAGTGACAGGGTTTCACCATGTTGGCTGGGCTTGTTTCGAACTCCTGACCTCAGGTGATCCTCCCGCCTCAGCCTCCCAAAGTGCTGGGATTGACCCACTGTGCCCTGCCTTGCTAACATTTTATAATTTGTTTTTTGACAGGTCTTTTTTCTGTGTGTGTAAATAAATTTTTAAAATTCAATTAAGGGCCAGGCATGGGGTTCACACCTATAACCCCAGCACTTTGGGAGACTGAGGTAGGTGGATTGCTCGAGCCCAGGATTTTGAGAGCAGCCTGGACAATAGCGTAGCAAGACCCATCTCTAATTTTTATTTATTTATTTATTTGAGATGGATCTTGCTCTGTCACCTAGACTGGAGTGCAGTGGTGCGACCTTGGCTCACTGCAACTTCTGCCTCCTGGGTTCAAGCGATTCTCATGCCTCAGCCATCCGAGTAGTTGGGACTACAGGCGTGTGCCACCACGCCTGGCTGACTTTTGTATTTTTGGTAGAGGCGGGGTTTTACTGTGTTGACCAGGCTGGTCATGAACTCCTGACCTCAAGTGATCCATCCGCCTCAGCCTCCTAAAGTTCTGGGATTACAGTTGTGAACCACCATGCCCAGCCTCCATCTCTGATTTTTTTAAAAATAAAAAAAAAATTAGGATATGCTTTATATGTAACAATGTGCCACAGACCTTTTTCTACAGGATTAAATATTCTTTTACAATGATTTTGTTTGTTTGTTTGTTTGTTTTGTTGTTTTTGAGACGGAGTTTTGCTCTTGTTGCCCAGGCTGGAGTACAGTGGCATGATCTTGGCTCACTACAACCTCCACCTCCTGGGTTCAAGTGATTCTCCTGCCTCTGCCTCCTGAGTAGCTGGGACTACAGGCTCTGACCTCAGGTGATTCTTGCATCTTAGCCTCCTAGCATGCTGGGATTACAGGCATGAGCCACCACACCTGGCCTTTACAATGATTTTTAATGGCTGCATATTATTGCTGTGTAATTTTTTTAAAAATTAAGGGCCAAATGTACTGGGTATGGTGGCTTGCCTATAGTTCCAGCTACTTGGGAGGCTGAGGTAGGAGGATCACTTGAGTTTGGGAGGTCTAGGCTGTAGTGAGCTATGATCATACCATATCACTCCAAGCCTGGGTGACAGAGGGAGACTCTGTCTCAAAAAAAAAAAAAAATTAAATTAAATTAATTAATTAAGGGTCAAGCTGAGCACAGTGGCAGGTACCTGTAGTTCCAGCTACTTGGAGGCTGAGGCAGGAAGATCATTTGAATTGAGGAGTTTAAGACCAGTCTGGGGAACATAGTAAGACCTGTCTCTAAAAGAAAAAAATTAAGGGTCAATTTTTATATGAATTAGTGTTTTTCCCAGCTAATTGTATAGAACTTTTTTTTTGAGACAGAATCTTGCTCTGTTGCCCAGGCTGGAGTACAAGTGGCACAATCTTGGCTCACTACAACTCCGCCTCCCGGGTTCAAGTATTCTCCTGCCTCAGCCTCCCAAGTAGCTGGAATTACAGGCACCCGCCACCACACCCAGCTAATTTTTTTGTATTTTTAGTAGGGACGGGGTTTCACCATGTTGGCCAGGCTGGTTTTGAACTCCGGACCTCAAGTGACCTGCCTGCCTCTACCTCGCGGAGTGCTGGGATTACAGGCGTGAGCCATTGGGCCTGTATGGAACTTTTAGAAGTGTTAAATTAGTAAGTTACTGAGATCAGGAGTTTTCAATTTTAGAGAGAAAATGCATTTCTTAGTCATAAGATACCTAGGCAATATGTGAAATTAAAAAGCAAAATCACTTTTAGAAGTGTCAGTGGAGTGGTAAAAGATACAAAGATTTTGCAATATAGTTAGTTAGGAACTCTCTGCTTTTTTTTCCCCTTTAAAATAAAAACAAATATTTTTTAATAAAAGTAAGATGTGTCCTTTTTGAGAAATTCAGAAAACACAGAAAGGTAAAAATCATACCGAAAAATTAGCCACAATTATACTATCCTACACCAACCTCTTTGTACATTTTGGGGTATTTTCTTCTACATTTTTGTCTTTGTCATCATGAAACATCATTGGGATCATACTATAAACTTCCCAATTTTACATTACATTGTGGAAAGCTACCAGAAGGAGTTTGAATTTTAGGAGTGGTGGGAGTAACAAAGGAAAAGGAAAAGAAAACGTTGGAAACCTAGGGGTGTTCATTTTAGATAGTTTTCTCTGCATTGTAATATATGGTTAAGCTTGAGGGTTGGGCATGGTGGCTCACGACCCAGCCTGCAGTTTGGGAGGCTGAGGAGGTGGGTGGATCTCTTGCTCTCAGAATACTGTCTCTACAAAAATTTTCTGGGCGTGGTGGCACACGCCTCCCATCCCAACTACTGGGGAGGCTGAGTTGGGATGATGAGTTGAACGTAGGAGTTTGAGGCTGTGGTGAGCTATGATCGTACCACTGTACTCCAGCCTGGGCAACAGAGTGAGAACCTGTGTCAAAATAAAATAAAAGGCACAAGATTGTCCAAGTGGGGTAGGAAGTCAAAAAGGTAAGAAGTGGGCTAGCCTTGGACAATCTCTAGGAGACATTTTGTAGCTCCTGTTTGTTATGTCCATGACTTTCCTGCCTGAGTTCTTGCTAAGCCTGTTGTCATCCTTAACAGGGATGTTTTTGAACTAAACTTCATGAACGTCAAATTTTCCAGTGGTTATTATGACTTCCTTGTCAAAGTTGAAGGTGACAACCGTTACATTGCAAATACTGTAGAGGTAGGTGTTTTCCTTCCCATTGCCATGTTAATGTATCCAAGGAAATGGCCAAATTGATACACAGTATTAATCATCTGGTACATTGACTTCTTTACAATCAAGGCTGCATTCAATCTTTGCTATTTGACAGACATAGCCAAGGCAGTAAATCAAGAACTTGGTCATAGTGAATTTCCTTTTATTTATAAGTTTTTCATTTTCCATTATAATGTAGCATTGCTATCTTACATGGAATTTAGGTGGTAGAAAAAAAAATCACTCATAATTCCACTGAGGTTTAAAATCTTAAAAAAGTGTTTTGTGTGGTAGGCTTTGGTGGGTTTAGAAAAGTGCTTGATGCCAAATAGGTGACAAAAAGCTTCAAGTGACACATATATAACACTATAATGAAGCTATTTGGGTAAAGGATAAAGAAAATCAGTCATTTTTCATAATGAACTGTTTCAGATGTTTAGCTAATGCTAGCTGGGCGAAGATCTATGTAGCTTTAAAAATAGAAAGCCTTATTTACCTGATGCTTTGTGGGAGTGAGGTAGTTCACATTGGTATTTTTCTCAGCTAATTGAAATTTACCCCCGTCCAGCACTGTGGCTCCCATTTTAACCTTTTTAGATAGAAATTTATTTAAGATGAACTACGTATTTTCCTACTTTCTTATTTCCAATTTAAGGTAGTTTCTTTGTCTTTCATGACCTTGACACATGAAGAGGACTGGCTCTCAATTTGTAGAATGTCTCTCAGTTTGGCTTTTTCTGATGTTTCTTCATGATCAGATTCAGGTCATGCATTTTCTGCAGTTCTATTCCAAAAGTAATGCTCTGTCCTACTCAGCAAGAAGTATATGATGTTGATATGTCTCATTACAGGTCATGTTAACCTTGGTCACTTGAGTAAGGTGATTGTGTGCTAGGTTTTCCGCTATAAAGTTATTGTTTTTCTGCTTCTATTTACGTGTCTAGTTGGGCAATGCTTTGAGACTCTAAGTATCCTAATGGTCTTGTCTGCAATAGTTATTACTCTGGTGTTTGCCAGAGGGTGATTTTCTCTTTCATTTCTTGTACATTTTTAAAATTGGAATTCTACTGTAAGAAAACAACTGTCTTTTATCCTGTTTATTCAGTTATTTATAACTGCAATAAATCTTTATCATAACATGTTTATAACATATCTATGATTCATATATTTACAGTAATTACATCATAGATATTTATTTTACTGTATGCATTGTGATCCATGACTGTCATTTATCTTGTTGCTCATGTTACCCTAGGTTTGGCCTTTGGAGAGCTCCTGACGTTGGCTCCTGTGACACTGCTTTCTTTTTAACGACAGAAGTAGACAGCTTGAAAGTTTGACCTTTTTAAAAGTGGGGCATTACTTCCCATAGGGGAGATTAAACACTTGTATTTAAAGTTTGACAGAAAGGAAGATGTTTTCTGCAGCTCGAATCTCTCCACCTCATATGTGACCTTTTGAGCATGAGACGTCTGATCCTAGTCCATTCAGTAAAACAAAATTTGGATAGAAGCTACTGTAGCATGTACCTTGATCCTTTCAAATCCACATTCTTTTAATGTTAGTTTCCTTCATTAACAGGACTTATTTGCAACTAAAAATATTAAAAGGAAAGCTCTTTCTTTTTTTTCCTTTTTTTTCTTGAAACCTTCTTCCCTCTACTGCCAGTCCATCTTAAATGCCAGGCTTATACCTCACAGTTGTTCTTAACCTCTTCCTTCTTTTCACTTCTGCCTTCTAGTCAGTTGCCAAGTCCTATTGATTCCACCTCTGATTGTCTTTTCCAGAGTTTTTTGTTGCTATAATCACCATATTGCTCTTTTCTCCATATTTTACCAATATTTGGTATTTTCAGGTTTGGTAGTCTGATGCATATGAAAAGGTATCTTGTTGTTTTAATGTCTTTCCTTGGTTGCTGGTAAAGTTGAACATCTTTTTGTATTTAGTAGCCAATTAGGTTTCCTTTCTTATGAATTGTTTTATATCTTTGCCTGGGTTCTTTTTGGTTTCTTAGTCTTATTGGTTTTTAGGAGTGATATATATTTAGTTGTGAGCGTTAGATATCTTCCCTAGAATTGCTTTATGGCATCTTTTGATGCACAAAATTTAATCTTAATGAAGCTTAGTTTAAAAGTCTTCCTAGGTCCAGGTGCAATGACTCACGCCTGTAATCCCAACACTTTGGGAGGCCACGGCGGGCAGATCACTTGAGGCCAGGAGTTCGAGAACGGCCTGGCCAATATGGCAAAACCCAGTCTCTACTAAAAATACAAAAATTGGCTGGGCATGGTGGGGTGCGCCTGTAATCCTAGCTACTTGGGAGGCTGAGGCAGGAGAATCGCTTGAACCTGGGAGGCGGAGGTTGCAGTGAGTTCGAGATCACACCACTGCACTCCATCCTGGGCAACAGAGCGAGATTCTGTCTCAAAAAAATAAATAAATAAAATAAAAGTATTTTGCTAGATTGTGTTTTTGTGTCTTTACAACAATCCTGTGCTACCCCAAAGTCAGAGAGATATTGTCCAGTTTTTTCTTTTTTTTTTTTTCTTTTTTTTTTTTTTACCCCCTGAGATGGAGTTTCGCTCTTGCTGCCCAGGCTGGATTGCATTGGTGTGATCTTGGCTCATCACAACCTCCACCTCCCAGGTTCAAGTGATTCTCCTGCCTCAGCCTCCAGAGTAGCTGGGATTACAGGCATGCACCACCACACCGGGCTGATTTTCTATTTTTAGTAGAGACAAGTTTCTCTGTGTTAGTCAGGCTGGTCTTGAACTCCTGACCTCAGGTGATCTGCCTGCCTCTGCCTCTCAAAGTGCTGGGATTACAGGTGTAAGCCACTGCGCCCGGCCTCTTGTTATTTATTATTATTATTTTTATTTTTGAGACAGAGTCTCCCTCTGTCACTCAGGCTGGCATATAGTGGCACAATCTTGGCTCACTGCAACCTCTGCCTCCCTGGTTCAAGCGATTCTCATGCCTCAGCCTCCCGAGCAGCTGGGACTACAGGTACATGCCACCACTCCCAGCTAATTTTTGCATTTTTAGTAGAGACAGAGTTTTGCCATGTTGGCCAGGCTGGTCTCCAACTCTTGGCCTCAAATGTCCCATGCACCTCGGCCTCCCAAAATGTTGGGATTACAGGCATGAGCCACTGTACCTGGCCCTCCAGTGTTTTCCGAACACTTTTTAAAGTTTTTTTTCCCCCTCATATTTAGGGCTTCAGTCTATTTGAAGTCCATTTTTGTTGCTGTAGTATTTTACACCCTGTCTGTGATTATACTTAACTGCATTATATTACCATTGTTTGTTTATATGCATTGCTTTCTTTTTCTTTTTTTTTTTTTTTTTTTTTGAGACAAGGTCTCTACTCTATCACCCAGGCTGGAGCGCAGTGGCCCAATCAGCTCACTACAGCCTTGACCTCCTGGGCTCAGGTGATCCTCCTATCTCAACCTTCCAGGTAGCTAGGACTATAGGCATGCACCACCATGCCTAGCTAATTTTTTGTATTTTTTTCCAGAGACCGGTTTTGCCATGTTGCCCAGGCTGCTCTTGAACTCGTGGGCTCAAGTGATCTGCCCACCTTTGCCTCCCAAAGTGCTGGGATTACAGGTGTGAACCACCATCTGCATTGATTTTTCACTGGGCTGAGAATGCCTCTGGGTGGAGACTAAATCTTATTTTTTCTGTGCTTGGTTTCCATCCATCTAACACCACTTAGAGGAAGAAAAGGATGGAGTGGTCTAAAGATGTTTTCCCACATTGCAGGGCCTTCAGCAGTCTGGTAATTCATCTTCCAGGGTGAGACTTCGCTTTTTTTTTTTTTTTTTTTTGAGATGGAGTCTTGCTCTGTTGCCCAGGCTGGAGTGCAGTGGCATGATCTTGGCTCACTGCAACCTCTGCCTCCCGGGTTCAAGCAATTCTCCTGCCTCAGCCTCCTGAGTAGCTGGATTACAGGCATGTGCCCCACCATGCCAGGCTTATTTTTGTATGTGCGTGTGTATGTGTGTTTTTAGTAGAGATGGGGTTTCACCATGTTGGCCAGGCTGGTCTTGAACTCCTAATCTCAGGTGATATGCCCACCTTGGCCTCCCAAAGTGCTGGGATTACAGGCGTAAGGCACTGCACCCAGCTGAGACTTAGCTTTTATTTATTGATTTAATAACAGCTTTATTGAGATATAATTCTCATACCATAAAATTTACCAATTAAAAGTTCAGGCTTGGCATGAGCCACCATGCTTGTAATCCCAGCACTTTGGGAGGCTGAGACGGGAGGATCACTTGAGCCCAGCAGTTAGAGACCAGCTTGGGCAACACAGGGAGATCCCGTCTCTACCAAAAATTTAACAATAAATTAGCTGGGTATGGTGGTGTGTACCTGTAGTCCCAGCTACTTGAGAGGCTGAGGCGAGAGGATTTCTTGAGCCTGGGAGTTTGAGGCTGCAGTGAACTGTGATCACACCACTGCACTCTAGCCCAGGCTGTTGCTGGCTGAGACCTTGTCTCAAAACAAAACTGTGCAATCCAGTGTCTTTAGTATATTCACAGACTTGTGCAACCCTTACTGCAAGGCCATTCCAGAATATTTTTATCACCCTGGAAAGCAACGCCATGTCTTTTAGCAGTCACTCCCCATTCTCTCCTCCTACTTTCTACTTTTCGTCTCTATGGTTTGCCTATTTGGGACATTTTGTATAAATGGAGTCATACTGTATGTTACCTTTTGTGTCTGGCTTTTTTGTTTTTTCTCTTAACATAATATTTTTAAGATTTATCCATGTTGTATCATGTATTAGTACTTTATTCCTTTTTATGGCAAAATAATACTCCATTGCATGGATATATCACATTTTGTTTACCCACTCATCAGTTGATGACAATTGAGGTATTTTTCCTTTTTGGTGCTTATGAGTAATGCTGCTGTGAACATTTGTATATAACTTTTTGTTTGAACACTTGTTTTCAGTTATTCGAGGTATATGCTTAGGAATAGAATTCCTGGGTCATATGGTGACTCTGTGTTTCACTTTTTGAGACATTGATAAGTTTTCAAAGCAGCTACCCCATTTTCCATTTCTACCAGCGATGTATGAGGATTCCAGTTGTACTGCATACTCACCAACACTTGTTATTATCTGACCTTTTGTTTCTAGCCATCATAGTGGGTGTAAAGTGGTATCTCGTTATGATTTTGATTTGCATTTCTCTGATGAGTAATAATGTTGAGTATCTCTTCATGTGCTTATTGGTTTCTTGTATATCTTCTTTGGAAAAATGTCTATTCAAATCCATCATCCATTGAAAAAAATGTTTTTGGTCTTTTTTTCTTCCTTCCACACTCTGTACACCTCTTATTTCCGTTTATTTATCTTTTTTGTATTACTGAGTTGTAAGAGTTTCTCTGGCTAGAGTTTCCTTATTAGATACATGATTTGCAAATATTTTCTCACAGTCTGAGGTTGTATTTTAACTTTCATGATGTCTTTTACAGAACATTTTAATTTTCATGAAGTCGTTTTAAAATTTTTTGTTATTGTTGTTTGTGCCTTAAGTGTCATGTCTAAGAAACCATTGCTTAATCCAAAGTTATGAAGATTTACTACTTTTCTTAAAAGAATTTTATACTTTTGGCTCTTACCCTTAGGTTTCTGATTCATTTTGAGTCAAATTTTGTGTATGGTGCAACATAGGAGTCCAGTCTTCTTTTGCAGTTGTCCTGGAAACATTTGTTGAAAAGATTGTTCTTTCCCTGATGAATTGCCTTGGCACATCCTTGTAGAAATCACTTGACCATAAATGTAAGGGTTGATTTCTGGACTCATAATTCTGTTTCATTAATCTGTATTTTTGTCCTTATGCTGATACCATGCTGTCTTGATTACTGTAACAGCTTGGCTTTTGTAACATCAAATCTGGTGTTGTCCAAGTGTTTCTGTGATTGTTGGAAAAATTATCTAAGTACAAAATAGCAGAAATGGCTAATAGCTGTTGTTCATGCAATGATAATAAGCCCCCATTGAGGCCATTTGCTGTCCTTTTCCTTCCTAGTGATGGAGTAAGCATTACAAAACCTTCTCTCTCCCTCCTTATTACATTAGAACTCTGTGTGTGTGTGTGTGTGTAAGAAAGAGAGAGAGAAAGGGAGAGGCAAGGAGAGAGAAGGAGAGAGAGAGTCAGCTCTGACCTTTGCCATGTATGCAAATTTTCTTTGTAATTTCAGTAATAGTCACACTTAGAGCCTTAGAGCAGGTCATTGGGTCCTGTTTGTCCTCCCAAGAGATGCTCGACATTGGTCAGAGTGCATTAAGGGTGGTTTGATGTGTATGTAAGTCCTGTAATAGTCCTCATTGACATTGGACTGGCTGTCAGGGGAAGCATGGGTTTTGGAAGCTTTCATTAGCATTAATTGCCCCTAATGCATCATCATTTTTGACAGTAATAAGCCAAACAGGGGGTGTTATTACTCCCAGCAGAAAGACTGCATTTCCTGGCATTAAAACATTTTTTGAGATGTATATGGCATGTGGTGCAGGCAAAGAAAGGAATAGCATGATCCAGTGTAAAGCAGGCTTAGCTGCACTTAAAGTGGAGAATTAAGTCCCTTCCCTGTTATAAAAACGAATCCTACAGTGTTGGTTAGGAGGAAGAAGCAGGCAATCAACAGGGATATTACACGGAACTCTTTAAAAGAAGGCTTTGGAAAAAGTTATGATTTTTATTTCTAAATTTGCTTTAAAAGAGTAGCATAAAAATGCTTTTCTTTTGAGTGTTTCCAGAGACCCATTTATAGTGAGATTTTAGGAGCAGAAGGATTTGTTTTAAACTGTTCCCTATTTAAGAACAGCCCTACGGTGTTTCTGTGCAACAAAGAAAGCTGTAACTTAGGAAGTCTTTTAAAATTAGAGCTGAGAGCAAACCAGAAATGATGCAAGTTCACTGCGGCTTGCCCTTTGCTCACTCCCTGTGTCTGCATTGTCTGGGGGATGCTCAGGATGTCTTAGGACAAACACGAAGCTGGATCCCGATTAGCAGGCCTTGGTGGCCGAGTTGGTGCTGAGAGTTTAGAGTCAGGATTCTAAGTGAAAACCTAAAAGCTGATGGCTTCCTTATCACTATCATTAGGAGACATTGAAGACCTTACACAATTTTTTTTTTTTTTAAAGGCGGAGTCTTGCCCTGTCACCCAGGCTAGAGTGCAGTGGCACGATCTCAGCTCACTGCAACCCCCGCCTCCCAGCTCAAGCCATTTTCCTGCCTCAGCCTCCCGAGTAACTGGGACTACAGGCATGCGCCACCACAACTGGCTGATTTTTTTGTGTTTTTAGTAGAGACAGGGTTTCACCATATTGGCCAGGCTGGCCTTGAACTCCTGACCTCAAATGATCCGCCTGCTTCGGCCTCCCAAAGTTTCTGGCATTACAGGCACAAGCCACCATGCCTGGCCTAGTTTGTTCTTTTGAATTGCTCCATAGTAATCAATAATATGCACATAGCATTCTTTGTTCAGCTAGTCTTCTGTTTATGGACATTTCAGTAGGAAGATCACATTTACAAATTAAATGAATGAGTTCTTAAGAGAATGAGTTACAGAAATAACCAGGGAATTATCTAGTTAATGTTGATGAAGATTGCAGAGTAGTTAACTACGAAGACCAATTATTTTTATAGCATGGAATATTGCTAATCCTCCTACCTCTCCCAAAATTGGAGGGCTGCTAAGCCCATCAGGCCTCCTCCTTATTCTTCTTGCTATGTATGGAATGTTTCCCTAGTTGGAGGCACCCATGGGCAGACTTGGGTCACCGTTCCTTCTCTTGTGCTTTCGTAGCACTTTGTACATCCCTGCATTAAAGCAGCAACCTGGTTTATTATAATTATGGTTTGTATACGGGACAGGAAGGATTTCTTGCCATATCTGTATATTGCCTGCACCTAGGTGCTCCACATACTACAGGGAAAGTGTTCTCAGCGGGTGTCTGATCAAAGCTCTTTGGCTACTTCTTTGCCTGAACTTTCCATTCCAGTTTGTCCTCCAGTGGAAATGATGTCAATGTCTGTCGGGTTGTGCTTTATGCAGGAAAGCTTGCTCTGATTTGAGCCCTGTATGAGTTGTAGCGCTGTTAACTCAGCAGAGAACCCATAGAGCCAAAGTAGCGATTCCTGGCTCCTCCTTGGGGGTGTCTATTCAGCCTGATGGACCATCTTCGCTCCTCCTCCACTGCCCTAATTCACCCAGCTGCCTAGACTCAATGACAGGCAATGCTGCTAAATGTAATTCTGCTAATAGGTGGCTATATATTCAAAAGTAGATGGTAATATCCTTACAGCCTCTGGTAATAAATCTTTATGGTTTGTTTTTTTTTTAAGCAAAACAGAACACCCCGTTCAACATGATAATTGAGGCTGTTGTCATAAAATAGTTATGGAGGCAGGAAAGAAGGCTGTTAGAAAGAATTATTTGATAGATACTTTTATCGCTTTCTAATTTTTCTTCTTTGGCCTTGATTTGAGGTTGTCACACCTCAATATGACATTTTAGAAAACTGCCAGAGTTATCCTTCAATTATTTACCCAGCCCTTTATCTCTATTCCTTGATCCTGTCTTAGACTATAAACCAGTGGATTTGGCAAGGATTTCCTTAAGTGTTACATTTAAACCTATCAAATATTTGGAAGGCTTGTAGATCTGTTTGCACATAAAAGCGCCTTGGGTTTGCATAATTTGCACATTCAAACTCAGATTTTAATTCAGAAATTTAACATGTTTTCTGTCTCTTTTGGATATTTACATTGATTTTAATCTAATTTTAAAATTTCTTATTTACTGGCATTAGCCCCTTTTAATGAAGATGTTTATAAGGGACATACCAAATTCAAACACTGTTTGAGTCAACATGGATTGGTTTGTGCTTGTAACACTCCTAATCTCAGTGGCTTAAAACAGCAAAGGTTTATTTTTTGCCCATCTTTGCTCCAGGACCCCTGGCTGAAGGAGCAAGCCTCTGGATATTGTGTGCATGTCAGAGGAAAAGAGAGGAGAGACTCACACACTGATTTTTTTTTTTTTTTTTGGAGACGGAGTCTCGATCTGTAGCCCAGCCTGGAATGTGCAGTGGCGCGATCTCGGCTCACTGCAACCTTTGCCTCCCAGGTTCTGGTTCAAGCAATTCTCCTGCCTTAATCTCCTGAGTAGCTGGGATTACAGGCACGCGCCACCACGCCCAGCTAATTTTTGTATTTTTAGTAGAGACAGGGTTTCACCATGTTCGCCAGGCTGGTCTTGAACTCCTGGGCTCATGATCTGCCAGCCTTGGCCTCCCAAAGTGTTGGAATTACAGGCCTGAGCCATCGCACCCGGCCTCATACACTGATTCTTAAAGCTTCCACCTGGAAGTGACGCACTTCACTTCTTCCCACATTTCACTGGCCAAAGCAAGTCGTGGCCACACCTGACTCCATGGGGGCAGGGAGTGAGAATTCTACCACATGCCCAGGAGGAGAATGAGAAGTACTTGGAGAACAGTACATATAACTACACTGGCTGTCTAACAAGGAGGTGAAGTGTGTGGATTCTGAGTCAGAGTGCCTGAGCTCAAAACTGGCCTGATTACTTCCTCGAGGTCTGATTTTGAGCAAGCAGCTTCATCTCTCTCATCTTTTATTTCCTTATCTGAAAAGCAGTACCTTACAGAATTAGGAGGATTAAATGAGGTAGTCTTTACAAAGCCATGCCTTTCACATGGTAAGCACTCAGTAAATCCTAGCTCTCATTATAACTGAATTCTTACTGATTTGAATGAAAGGTACCTTATTTATTTTAAAGGACACATGAAAATATTTACTTTTTTTCTTTTCCTTTTTCTTCTTCTCTTGTTTTTTAATGCATACCATCCATCCAAAGCCAGAAAAAGACATTTTAGGCCTCAGAATGGGAGAGGCTGGAAATATAACTGGGCTGGGTCAGTGTTACTATCGTCCTTGAAGACTCTTGTCGTAGGATTTTTTCATGCCTTTACTCACCTTAAAGAAGAGAAAACTTGATATCTACATGTGAATTCCTGTATACCCACCAGTTGACCTGGTAACTATCTTCTCTGTTTTCCTCTAGCTCAGAGTCAAGATCTCCACTGAAGTTGGCATCACAAATGTTGATCTTTCCATCGTGGATAAGGATCAGAGCATTGCACCCAAAACTACCCGGTAGGTGATAATGCCCCCTGAGCCCTCGGGGAGCTGAGGCTCAGGAGCTGAGAGGAGTATGCCTAGGCACTGAGCCCCTCCAGGCATCAGTTCTTGTCAGCAGCCATCCGGCTTGCACCCCCAAATTAAAGAGGCGCTAGTTCTCTGGTGTAGGTCCTGCACCAAGGATTCTGCGAGGCATGTAAGCGGATTTGGAGGTTGTCTATACGGTGTTTAGTCCATGCACAAACTGTTCCTTACCAGTCCACAACGAGATAAGGCGCTTACCTCAAGATGTTAGTCTGAGTCAGTCAGCTATGTCACTAGCACATTATTTAGTTCAGATGACAATTTTTAAAATAACAAGACCTTCTCAATGAAGGAAGCAAGGTATTAATTTACATTCTGGGGCAATCTCATCATCAGAGTCCTGAATTTGCTTTTAGTGACCTGATGGCAACTCTTTTTGGTCCATGGTGGGTCTGAAATTAGTTGGAAGCCTCATAGGTGCTTAAAATTGAGATGGCAGATACCCAGCGCTAGGGCTGTTGTTCCCTTCCCAAGTCCATGGAGGCATTACTAGTAAGTCATAGCATTTGCTCCCGCCGAACTCAGACACAGCCTTATAATCTTTTTAAACATAATCTTCTAAGTAGACACTAACAGTTGATCGGAGTTGGGCCAGAATGCTGTAAGAAGCCTGCTCTTCAGCCCTCCCCCAGATCCTTATTGGTGCAGGGAGAATCTAGATATCTGGGTATAGTCCAGACCCCAACTTTACTCAACTAGGGTAGCCGTAGAGGCCAGAAGACAGTAGGGTGAACCCTCAAGTCTCTTTGAAGATGGGATGTTAGCCAGGGGCTGGAAGCCAAGCAGCTGCTCCTTTTTAATCATGTAGAGTTGGCCTTTGTGTCTCTGGCTTGGCTATTTTTGTAGTGATATTGGAGATAAGAGCACTGTTTGAGAATCCACTGAAGTAATGTCTGTGCAAGCGCTTTGCCGTTTAATTCTCTGCACAGATGAAGAGTTGGTCTTACCAGTAAATATAAAATAAAGCCAGGTTTGAGCTCTATAAACATTTGACTGGTTTATCCCCTGGCCATCTTACCCTAAAATCCCAGGAGATAGCTGTGAGAAGTTTTCTTCATCAAGTCTGCCTTGTGGGAAAATGACTTTTCCCAAAATGAAGCCCAGTTTCAGCACAGAAAAATAAATTGAAACAGCGTCCAGGAAAAAAATAAGACATTAAAAAAAGAAAAAGCTGGAAGGACCCTTCTTTCCTTTGTATCTCCTACCCCCTGTCTCGACCCTGCTCATATGTGCTGCTGGCATCAATCTTGTGATTATTTCTCCTTGCGGTTCTGCCAGCTCGACTCTCCTGTGTGCCTGCGGAGGCCACATGTGAGCTCCACTGGTGCCTGACTTGGTGGAGTTGAGAGCCTTAGGTCCTTGGAGTGAAAGCCCAAAGGTACAAGTGTCTGCACACAGCATTTCCCCAGATCCTGCTGAAAGTTTATTCTGCACTTTTCTCAGTCCAGGCTGTATCAGTCCAGTTTGCCCCCAGGCTGCAGCCAGTTCTCCACATCTGTCTGTCCGCAACAGAAGTGTTACTGTGAGAGAGGGAGGATTAGGGAATGAAGTGAAGTATGTATTTTTTGCCTGTTCTCAAAGATATACTGATCCTCTCTGAAGACTGACTGTATAATGTTTCTTTCAGGGTGACCTACCCAGCCAAAGCCAAGGGCACATTCATCGCAGACAGCCACCAGAACTTCGCCTTGTTCTTCCAGCTGGTAGATGTGAACACAGGTGCTGAACTCACTCCTCATCAGGTCAGGAAGATGCCCAGACAGTTCTCTTAACCTGAATGAAATATGAATGCTCACTAGAGTTTACAATGTGGTCTGTAATAAGTCCTAGAGAGAATTTCACATTCCTGCTTTCAGATCTTGACTGAACCCTGACAGTGCATCAGCTTCTCTCACGTGACACTCTCACCCTTTTATCAACTGTAATTCTTCACCTGGAATACACATTTCTTTTTTAAAAATTAGCTGGTATTGACAAGAGGTACTTAAGGCAGAGTCACACTGAATTAAGGCTTTTCTTTCTTTTTTTTTTTTTTTTTTTTGAGATGGAGTCTCTCTCTGTCCCCCAGGCTGGAGTACAGTGGCACAATCTCAGCCCACTGCAATCTCTGCCTCCTGGGTTCGAGCAATTCTCCTGCCTCAGCCTCCTGAGTAGCTGGGACTACAGGTGTGCATTTTCACGCCCAGCTAATTTTTTTATATTTTTAGTAGAGACAGGGTTTCACCATGTTGGCCAGGCTGGTCTCCATCTCCTGACCTCAGGCGATCTGCCTGCCTCATCCTCCCAAAGTGCTGGGATTATAGGCATGAGCCACCACACACCACCTGAGACTTTTTCTTTCTGATTAAAAGGAATATACTGGCCAGGCATGGTGGCTCACACCTGTAATCCCAACACTTTGGAGGCTGAGGTGGGAGGATCACTTGAGCCCAGGAGTTGGAGACCAGCCTGGGCAATATGGTGAGACCTCATTTATTTGTACGGGGAGAAAGGGAGGAAGGAAGGGAGAACCTCATATGGCCCGTGTCCACTCAGACACCCCCCACTCCCACACTGCCTGTCAACCCCCTTGATTGAGAATAACCTGCCTTTAGTGTTATGTGAAGGAAGATTCACGTGAATACTTTGAAGCTGAAAGACAAGAATATGGGACCTAGTTTGGTATAGGGTAACCTGTACCGATGCTTTAGCAAGAACCAGCAGGCTAGTTGCCTTGAGGCAGCTTCAGGGCAGACCTCGGAGGCGAATGGATTTCCTTGGGAACCTTCTTGCTTTCTATTTCCTGCAGCTGCAGCTGTTGTTGCACTTGTGCCCCAGGAGCACGCTCCTCTAGGGCTACGGTCCCAGGAGTCCCCTGCTCCTCTCTCCTCCCTACTCCCAAACTCCAGACAGCTTGGTTAGGGCTCTTAGCCAAGGATAACTGACCTTTGAGTACTTCTGTCTCTAGCATTCCCCAGCTTCTTCCCAGAATGACATTTGCCAACCTAATAGCTAAAGGGAAGGAAGAGTACCAAGAGAAGAAATTAGAAGACTAAATTAGTAGGATTAGGGTTAGAGCAGGGAGAATTAGTGAGGAAATGTAACTTCAACTGAATACTTGTCTCCTCCAAGATTCTGTTTTAGAATCATGGCTAGACCTTCCAGGTGGAGATGGCATTTTGGGGATGAACGTGGCAGCTGTCTGCACTTGACTCTGATAGGAAGGAGATCTGGCATCTGGACTCTCAGATTCCATTCCTGGCCAAGAGTAGTTGCTATAGTTGGGGGTGCTTCATATCTCGGGGCCCCTTTTCCTAAATGCTTTGGTGATTGTTCTTTGTTGTTCAGGTATAGAGTAACAAATGAGATGTATGTGTTCTGTAGATGCAGTGCTGGCTCTGTCACCATGCCAACTCATTTAATGCTTGTGCCTTATGATCTGTAAATTGGATCTGTAAAGCTACCTGCCTTGTTGAATTCTTTATTTTGAAACACCTGAGCCGAGTGCAGTGGCTCACGCCTATAATCCCAGCACTTTGGGAGGCTGAGGGCGGATCACCTGAGGTCAGGAGATTGAGACCAGCCTGACCAACACAGAGAAACTCCGTCTCTACTAAAAATACAAAATTAGCCAGGCATGGTGGCGCATGCCTGTAATCCCAGCTACTTGAGAGGCTAAGGCAGGAGAATCGCTTGAACCCGGGAGGTGGAGGTTGCGGTGAGCCAAGATTGTGTCATTGCACTCCAACCTGGGCAACAAGAGTGAAACTCTGTCTCAAAAAAAAAAAAAAGAAAGAGAAGCTCTGGGTGGATATAAAGTTTTGCTCCAGTTCTAATGTACAGACACCCTAGTTTCTTGTGCCATTTGGGAGGATAAAGTGATTAGACTCAGTACTATAGTATTGCTATTAACTACTGTTTGTTGACTAGCTAGTATATACCATGCCCTGCACTAATGCGGTTTTTGTATACTGTATTGCAAATCTTCACACAGATACGCCACATCTGAAAGTTAATTTTTCTGCCTTCAAGTTGAAGAAATCAAAGCATAAGGAGGTTAAGTAACTTGCTCGGCTAATAAGTAGTGGAAGCAAATCTGTCTGTCTTCCAAGCCGAGGCTCTCTCCATGACACTGGCTGCTCTGCTTGATTAGAACTCTGCCTTGCTATCAATACCCAAGGCTCCTCTACTAAATCTTTAGCTGGAGGCACTAGGAAATTGAAAATGGGCCTCTTGCAGTTCCACCTCATTTCCCTTCTTTTCACCCTCTGGTGCAGCAGTTAATTGGGCAGCAAAGTGACCAAAAGGCTGGCAGGAAAAAGAAACTGCAGCAATAGCAAAGGGCTTAAATCATCCACAAACTGGGCATTCAGCCTCCAACTAGTCGAGAATTGGCTGGACCATTAAGTTAAATTTCCTTCCTTGTACCAGTGAAAAGTTACCTCTGAGCTAGGAACTAGGGTGGCATGGCTACTCCTTCTACTCTCTTGGGCAGGTCTGGCAGATCCCAGAGCTCTCGCTGTGACAGAGAGCTAACTGTCTGCTACCTGCTGGATTCAGTGTTGGGCCCAGGGGGAGTTGTGAAATTATCAGATGAAAGGTTGTATTATTCTTCCATCTAGACGTTTGTCCGACTCCATAACCAGAAGACTGGCCAGGAAGTGGTGTTCGTTGCCGAGCCAGACAACAAGAACGTGTACAAGTTTGAACTGGATACCTCTGAAAGAAAGATTGAATTTGATTCTGCCTCTGGCACCTACACTCTCTACTTAATCATTGGAGATGCCACTTTGAAGAACCCAATCCTTTGGAATGTGGTATGTGCCTAAATGCACCCCCAGGTGAGAGTGGCTGTGCCCCAGGCACTGGTGGCTCCTTTTCAGGGGCATGAGGTTCTTCACCTTCGCCTTGGCTGTGCCTCCTAAGTGCGATGAATAAGCTTGGGAGGTGAGGCACTGTGGGCAGGCTCCGTAGATAGTCCTGGGGTCATGCACGTGGCTTGGCAGCATGGTAGGTGCTTAAAAATTTTAAGTGAATGAAGGAAGTATAAACCTGTGAGTGCTAGTATCTGTGAATTTCTATAAACGTTATACAGGAAGGTGGTTTTCATACTATAGCAAGGCACTATGGGGGTTACATAAATGTGAAAGTTAAGGCCCTGACCTTAGAGAGATGACATAGCTCATGGGAGCAATGAGATCTGAATTCTGATAATTCAGGATGATGTAGAAAAGTGAATTGTACGATGTGCAAAATGCTAATTAACTAACAACCAATATTTGTGTGGCATGTTGTCATTTACATAATGCCTCCCTTCATGCCCCACTTTGGATTGGTGTGATGAGAGTAAACGTCCTGCAAGACAGGGCATTAGAGCAGGGGGTTGAAGAATGGCAAGGGTTTATCAGATCTGGGGCTGTGGGGTGATTGTTGAGGAACAGCCTGCAGAAAAGCTGAAGGTGCTTACAGTGCAGTGGGGAGCCAGAGCACCTGAATCCTGTCAAAAGCAGGAGGTGATGAGCTTGGAAAGGTAGCAGAGGCCAAATCGCAGGCTTTGAATGGTGATTGACTCACTTGTGTTATTCAAGACTTCTTTTCTTCTCCTGGACTTCGGGCTGTTTTTGTATGAGAGTGCGTACTCATTTCTTTCTCTCGTTTTTAAAATATGACTAAATCGCACTTCCAGGGACACCAAGCAGTTTCTGATTGCAACTTTAACAGCCTGTGTACCAGCCGGGATCTTTGTATTAAGCAGCTCTATGGGGCTACTATACCAGTAGAAAATTAGAAGTCTTGCTCTAAAAAGCATTTTCAACAAATACTTGTTTTGTTCTGAAATTTTTACTGCCTCAATTTGTCAACTAATGTATCAGAAGTGATTGGACTTCCTGGAGCTTTTTTCAGTTATGGTCTTAGACTTAGAGTCGGAGAATATTATCTATTGAGTTTCACCCACTTCTCTGCCCCTGTGCCTTTAAAGACGGTCCTTATTTTTCTAGGCTGATGTGGTCATCAAGTTCCCTGAGGAAGAAGCTCCCTCGACTGTCTTGTCCCAGAACCTTTTCACTCCAAAACAGGAAATTCAGGTATATCCCAAAGGACTTATCCACTAAACACGGGGTAGAAGAGAAGGCAGCAAAGCCCTGGACTGTGGCTCTGCTCCCTTTAGGTTGTTTTCATGATATTTTATAGTTTGAGCTCACACTCTATGGATTAGGCAGGGTAAATGCCAGCCCCGTCCTTGAACTGAGCAAACAGGTTTAAAGAGTCCAGTGACTAACCCCCAGAAAGCAGAGAGTTGGAGATGAAATCAGAACCTGAGTCTGGTTTTCCTGACATCCAGCAGTTTCAGCCCTCAGACCACAGCTTGTTAGCCATGAGCGAAGGTGGTTTTAGCGTTTATTCTCCCTGCTGCTGCATAAATCGGGCTGATGAGGTGACAGGTGGGAGAACTCACCTGAGAGAACAGGGCTGTCTCTACTTCCTCAGGCAAGTCCTTGGATAAGCAAGCCTGGTTCTGCCCTGCACACAGGACTGTTGTGAGAATCAAAGTTGATGACAGACGAGTGAAGAAAGGTTTTGAAATGTTGCTAAAGCCCTTTACAAAATAAACACAGTAATTGTTGAACACTTTAGGTACTGGTTAAGGAAACTGAGGTGGATCCTCTCAGTGGACAATTTTGCAATCTTGAGAAATGATTGTACTTGGAAACCTACATATGAATTAATGTTGAAGTGTCAAAAACTAGACTACCTGCTGTCATTCCCTTTAAAAAAAAAACAAGTGCCCAAAGGGTAGAGTAGTGGGATTGTTTTTAAAACTCCTCTTCATGTTGATACAGCATTGTTTAAGAATGTAAAATGCAGCTCACTGGTAGGTGTCATTGTGATGATGAAGAGCGCTGGCTGATTTGTAGGGTGAAGTAGGTGGCAGCAGCTGCTACAGTGTTAGAAATCCTTTAATGGCAGTGGCAGCAAAGAAGAGCAGAGGTGAAAATTTAGGAACAGGAGGCTCAAGTGGGGCTGCCTCCTCATGGAGCTGGAGAGGCTGGGCATTGGCAAGCAGAAAAGACAAGCACGAGTTGACGTGTTGGAGGAAAAACCTTTTTTAAAAAGTTCTGTTTGCATAATGAGTTACAGCTTACAAGGCATAATCAAATACACGATTTCATTTGGCCTTTAGAGTATCTTTACAAGCCTAGCAGGGTGGTCATGGCCCTCCCCACCCCCCAATTTTCCAGCTAGAAACTGAGGTAAAGAGTGAAAGCGACTTGCCACCTGGTCGCACAGCCATACATACCAGTTTGGGCCTAAACAGAGGTCTCTGGACGCCCACACCATTGCTGCTTCTGCTAGGCCACACTATCTAGGTGAGCTTCACAAAGAGAATTCACGTAGAATTGCTCAGGAGAAAGAAACAAAACCAAGAAATATCATCAGCATGCTTGTCCAGCCTTCTTGTTTAACTCTGAAAATCACAGTTGGGCCAGGCACAGTGACACACGCCTGTAATCCCACTTTGCAAGACCGAAGTCAAGAGTTCGAGACCTAGCGAGACTCCTTTTCTACAAAGAATTTAAAAATTAAGCTGGGTGTGGTGGTGCACATCTGTAGTCCCAACTACTCAGGAGGCTGAGGCGGGAGGATCTTTGAGCCCAGGAATTTGAGGTTACAGCAGACTGTGATGGTGTCACTGCCTTTCAGCCTGGGTGACAAAGTGAGGTCCTGTCTCTTTAAAAAAAAAAAAAAAATCAGAGCGGGAAGTTTGTTTTGGGCTTCTTTAGAACCATGGCTGAGGGAGAGAGGGATGATTTATGGTTGGAAAGATGTGTAGTGCGGCTCTGTTACCTTTTAAAATGGGATGGCATTGCCACCATTAGCCAATTAAGTGGGGCAGCAACATATGCCAGGGCTGCCACAGGAACCCAGGAACATTGCGAGTCCAGAGTCCTGCCTCAGTCCTGTCACTCAAGCTATCCATATACCTGGGCACCCTCTTGGCACTAGCCGAATGCCACTTGATAGATTGCATTCTTTGGCCTCTAAATGGCAGTGAGTCTTTAGGGGAATAAAGGGTTGTTGGCTAAGCAGTGAGCTGGGGCTGATGCAGTGCCTGTGAAAAGAGACCTCTGGCATCAGAAGCCAGGATTGAGAAGAGGCAAAAGGTCAGGCGGCCACTTGCTGCCAAGAGGTTTTAGCCTCTGGGTGGCATATCCTCTTTACAACTGATGTTGATGCTTTGGTCCCTGGTATACATGGCCGCCCATGCTAGGAAGGGCACATTCTGAAGTCTTCTCGGTGTGTCTTCGGCAGCACCTGTTCCGTGAGCCTGAGAAGAGGCCCCCCACCGTGGTGTCCAATACATTCACTGCCCTGATTCTCTCTCCGTTGCTCCTGCTCTTTGCTCTGGTGAGTGGCCGTAATTAGCATGGGCAGCGTGTGTCTGGCGCCAGACCCAGCAGATGCAGCCCTTCCGAAGGAGGCTGTGTTGTCTGGCCTCAGCAAAGCTCCAGAGGGGTCCAGCAGCTGTGACCTGAACTGATAGTCAAGACGTTTTAGAATGACCGAAAGTTCCCACTGTGGAGGAGCGGCCAAATAAACTGCCCCATTAACAAGTGGGCATGAGAAGGTACCTAACAAGACACTAAGAATAACAAAAGTGGTTGGACTGTGATGCCATAGGAGGATTCAGATGAGATCTAGTGTGAACAGAGTGAGGCCCGATACTGACAGCTATAAAAAACAGCACAGAGGCTGTGCATTTCAGCACTGCTTGGGGCAGAAAACCAGAAACAACCTGAAATCCATATGATGGAATAATACGCAGCCTTTCAAAGAATGGGTAGATGTGTATACTGATAGGACAAGATTGCCAAGACGTGTTACTGAGTGAAGAAGGCAAGGGGTAGGGTAGTGTGTTTAGTAGATCCTCTGTAAAGTTTTAAAAGGTGGCTGGGTGCGGTGGCTCATGCCTGTAATCCCACCACTTTGTGAGGCCGAGGCGGTAGGATCCCTTGAGCTCAGGAGTTTGAGATCAGCCTGGGCAACATAGCGAGACCCTATCTCTATTAAAATTAGAAAATTAGAAAAAATAAATTAGTGGTGACATGCGCTTGTAGTCCTGGCTGCTTGAGGGGCTGAGGTGGGAAGATCTCTTGAGCCCAGGAAATCGAGGCTGCAGTGAGCCCGGCACTCTAACCTGGGTGACAGAGTAAGACCCTGTCTCAAAACAAAATTAAAAAGTTTTAAAAGGCGATATGTGTTAGTGTTGGTCATCTCTGAGGAGAGGACATTCTGGAGAATGTAGAGGAAGTAACTTTTACCTTTTCTCCTTTTCAGTACCATTTGAAATTTTTTTTTTAGCCAATTTTGTTTTTCTGTTTCTTTTTTAAAATTATAAACAATCGTGAATGCATATCAAAGCTCAGAGAATTTTGAGAAAAAACTCATTAGATCTTTTGGAAAGTTGCCTGTGTTCCTAATTAATTTGTTGATTTTAATAAAAGAATAACTGTTTAATCTAAATCTAGAGGCCTTGCTACAGGTTTTCAGAAACCAGACCTAGAGTATGGGCACCTGCTCTTATATATGAGAGATGAGAATTTCAAAAGACATGGAACCCCCAGCAAGAGCATGAATGCTGCCAGCTGCCAGCAGGTTTATCTCACCAATTCCTAGAGAACTTAGTGGGGGGTGTCAGTTACCTTATAAATGCAGTTGCTAACCTTTCAGCTTCATGGTCCCACCTGTTTTTTGTCATCATTAAAAATGATGTTCAGGTTTGAGTTACATGAACCTATTTGAGAGCAGGTGCTGCATGCCTTTCTAAAGAAAAAGGGAACAACCTTATAAGAAGGTGGTTGTCACTTGGAAGAATTTCCTGTCCTTCTAGGATGCATGAACTTTTAAGCCCTGAGGCTGTTGGTTGGATTAGCATGGGCGTGGCGTGTGCCGCCTCCCTCTGAAGTTCTAATGCCTTTTTAATTTCTTTCTCCCCATCATTCAGTGGATCCGGATTGGTGCCAATGTCTCCAACTTCACTCTCGCTCCTAGCACGATTATATTTCACCTGGGACATGCTGGTAAGTGCCCCAGGCTGCTAATTCCATTTAACCTCCTCTGACATTTAGCTTGCCCGCTAAAGCCCAGTTAAGCAGACCCACAACCTATTAACTATAATAACTTAACAGCATAACATTTCCCTCTTCCTGCAGGCCTTTCAGGACAGTTAATATGATGATAAACCTGTTTGGTCCATCTCTTAGAACAGCTGTCATTATTTTGGGCTTCCGTTGTACTGCTCTAATGTTGGCAGACCATTTACCCTCAGTTAATAACCCTGTTCTTTTCCAGAGATTACTCACTTATCGTATCTTTACACTGAGCCATCTTCCTGGATGAAGAGCATTAATGCAGTTTCCAAAGGTTATCTTTCCCCACCATATCAATCTTCACATTTGCTGGCAGCTCTGTCTGTACAGTAATAGAAAACAGTCCTTTCTACACTCAGACATGCTGTCCTGCGTTGTTCTCTGGAGACCTTAGGACCTCAACAGCCTAAACATAACAAGACAGTACATTCACAAATCACTTAAGCATTTCTGAGGCTTTTGATGCTATTGGATCAGGGGTACCTTGCATTTCACTGTGACTTTAATATTTCTTGTTTTTTTGAGACAGGGTCTTGCCCTGTCACCCAGGCTGGAGTGCAGTGGTGCAATCATGGCTCACTGCAGCCTCAATCTTCCAGGCTCAGGTGATTCTCCCACCTCAGCCTCCAGAGTAGTTGGGACTCCAGGCATGTACCACCACACAGGGCTAATATTTGTATTTTTTATAGAGACAGGGTCTTTCTGTATTGTCAGACCTGATCTTGAACTCCTAGGCTCAAGCAGTCTTCCCACCTTTGCCGTCCCAGAGTGCTAGGATTATAAGTGTGAGCTACCATGCCTGGCCTGACCTTAATATTTTAAAAATTCTTTGCCACTTTCAGGAGTCACTCTCTGTGCACCCTTAATAAACAGATTCTGTAGGGGTGCATAGATGAATCCCTTGAAATTCTAGGCAAATGTCTGTGTTTCTAGGGAAAGAGAGTTGTGACTTTGATCAGATTATTACGGTGCAGTGGTCCGTGACCTCAGAAATGGTTAAGAGCCCTACTGTAGTTTATCTGTCATCCGTCTGGGCAAAACTGACAGGATGACCTTCTCTCTAGCTCAGTTACTGGATTTGAATGATAGCCCTCTAGGGTCAGACCGAGAACAAAACCTGAATATAGATTTGATGAGAGCCATAGCTTTTCCTGCCAGCGTGCTTTTCGTGCACATTTTCTCATTTGATTCTTAACATAACCCTGATGAGGCTGACTGGGGCAGGAATTATGATCCCTTTTGACAAAGTGGGAGAATTTGGACTCAGAGGAGTTAGGTGGCTGGTGCGGGCAAAGCCTGGACCAGACCCCAGGGCTCTCTGTTCCCAGCTCTGAGCCCTTTTCACTCAGCCTTCTTCCTGGGTCCTCCTTGCTCACTTTCTGGTCACAGTGGCAAATTATCCTTACAGGCTTTTTTTTTTTCCCCCCATAAAAAAGGAAATTATTCATTTATTTATATCGTGTGTACTCTTTTTTTTTGAGACTGAGTCTTGCTCTGTCTTGCCTAGACTGGAGTGCAGTGGCACCATCTTGGCTCACTGCAGCTTCTGCCTCTGCCTCCCAGGTTCAAGCGATTTTCCCACCTCAGCCTTCTGAGTAGCTGGGGTTACAGGCATGCGCACCACACCCGGCTAATTTTGCATTTTTAGTAGAAACGGAATTTTACCATGTTGGCCAGGCTGGTCTCAAACTCCTGACCTCAGGTGATCCACACACCTTGGCCTCCCAAAGCGTTGGGATTACAGGTGTGAGCCCCTGTGCCTGGCCTATTTATATCCTGTGTATTTTTGTTAAGAATTTGAAAAATTGAAATGAATCCTAAATCCTAACTGTAACATGACAGAAGTTTTAAACAAAAGTAGAGAAATAGATGTAAGCAGGAACATAGCACAGGTCACTGGAGTTCAGTTGTTACCGCGGGTTTTCTTGTGTGTGTGGGGTTTTGAGACAAGGTATCACTGTCACCCAGGCTGAAGTACAGTGGCGTGATCAAGCTCACTGCATCCTTGACCTCCTGGGCTACGGTGATCTTCCCACCTCAGCCTCGTAAATAGCTAGGACTACAGACGTCGGCGATTACACCTGACTAATTTTTAAAATTTTAGTAGATATGAGGTCTTGCTGTGTTGCCTAGAATGGTCTTAAACTCCTTAGCTCAAGCAGTTCTCCTACCTCAGCCTCCCAAAATGCTGGGGTTACAGGCGTGAGCCACTGCGCCTGGCCACCCCTGGATTTCTTGGTGGCCACAGCTGAGAGGCAAGTATATTGAGTTAGCTACTTTTTGGCATCAGAGCAAAGAAATGAAACAAGCTGGCCTAGGACTACAGACCTTTTCATGATCCAGCAGTTGCTGCCCCTAACTCTCCTCAACCCCAGCGAATCATTAGTGTTTCGCTTAATTGGATGTCATGGCACCTCTTCTTGCAGCTATGCTGGGGCTCATGTACATCTACTGGACTCAGCTCAACATGTTCCAGACCTTGAAGTACCTGGCCATCTTGGGCAGTGTGACGTTTCTGGCTGGCAATCGGATGCTGGCCCACCAGGCAGTTAAGAGGTAAGGCTGGACATGGGCCAGGGATCTAGAGTAGGTTTAGAAATACTCCACTCTGCCGGCCTAGTTCTTTGAAGGGTAGGTGGCAAAATGGTTTGTGTTCTTAGGGGCAAGTCTGACACCTTAACCTAGCCCAATACAGAAGCCATAAGCACTCCGAAGTCAGACAAGGGCCTTAGTGGTCAGCTTTGAATGTATTAAAACCATAGTAATTTATGACCCAGTACAACAGAGAGAGGAAAAGAATTGCTTTATGAAGATGAGAATGCATTAGTAGATGTGGCAGAAGATTAATTCGTTAGCTGTGCAAAAATTCTCTGCTGCCACAGAGAATCCTGCCCTGCCCTGCATCCCCGACCCTCAACACATCCCTGAGAGTTGCTCTTCTGTAACCCCTCGCAGCCCAGGAGCTTGTCCCCCAAAGCACGGGTTCTGTGTTCTTCCCCACAGAAGCTGCAGCAGGTTTTGCCGAGGCTCCCAGCAAGGAGTATCTAAGTAGCCTGTGCCACCTGCCCAGGACCTAGACAACCTTAGAGTCACACAGATGATCAGACCTGGACGTGAGGGCAGCTTGCTGGTAGCTTGACTTTCGAAACAGAATTGGAGGCAAATTTAAATGTCACAAAGGTGTTTCTCATTGATTTGACTTTATTAGAACCTGAGTGATTTCAGGCACGCAAAGACCAGTAAGAAAAGGTCAGAATTGCTTTCACCTTTGGAAGAAATCATTTTCAGATGTGCTGCTTTCTTCTATCCAGGACATTTGCTGGAAGAATGTAACTCTATAGTGTACCCTCAATGTGGCTGCCAGTTAGGTTGCTAGGATCAGAGAGAGGCTTTTTCAGGGAGACCATCAGTGGGTGGGAGAAGATGTCTCATCTCTGCCCGAATCTCCGTTGTGAGCTTTCTAAGCACTTCACCGTGGAGACTCGGCACGGGCACGTTCCTTGGCTTTCCTGTAGGAATCCAGGGCCCACCAGAGCTTCCCTTAGCACCAGAAATGGCAGCTGGTTCATTGTTCCATCCTGCAGTAGCCTTTTCCTGGTGGCTGTGCATTGTACCTGGGAAAGATCCAGAACTTCTTTGTTTTTGCAAAGCAGAACCCTGTTCCCTTTGGTGCCTGGGCCCCCAGGGAGCCAAAAGATTGTGCTCTGCTAAGTTCTCTCTTTCTAGAAGTTGCCCACTCAAGAAGAATGAAATCTGCCGGGCATGGTGGCCTATGCTTGTAATCCCAGCACTTCGGGAGGCTGAGGCGGGAGGATCACTTGAGCTCAGGAGTTTGAGACCAGCCTGGGCAACATAGTGAGACCTCGTCTCTAAAATATATATATAAAAATGAAAAATAAGAACAAAAGTCGAGAATTGGGTGAAAGCCGTTTGGTTTACATCCTTCTTAGCAGGAGTTCCCAGTTTGGAATCCTAAAGTTGTACGCATTTTCTGGGGGAGAGAGACCATGGCTTTTATCAGAATCCCAGAAGGATCAGTAACTCCTTCCTCTCCCCCTACTCACGTATCCCATTCAAAAGCTTAAAGCCCACTCCTCTGTGGCCCTCCTTGTGAGTCCTAATGGAAGCTCTGGTTGGGTGTTTGTCATTTCTTTCCTCAGCTGATTTCTCCTCACTGTCCTTCTTGATTCTCAAACCCTCTTTCCTTTGGCAGGATCGCTGCAGAGCAGAGCAGTAGATTGGCAAAATATAGGACACTACGGTAAAGATGAAGGGCGGACTCATCCCAGAAGCAGGGTCCCTTCCCCTTCTTACCTGCCTCATGCATGTCAGTTATCTTTCTAGTTTTCAACCCACTTGCTCCTCCCACCCCCTCCCTAAGCCACAGCTGAATTCTGAGGCTGTTTTGCAACTTGCTAGATAAGGTTGTGACTGGACCAGGGCAAAAGCTTCCTGAGTTAGCCCAGCTGATGGGCTAACTTCGCAGCGAGCAGCTTTGGCCTGGCTTTGACTGTATAAGACTTCATTCTCCCTGTATCCCATGGTGTACTTATTTGTAGACAGTCCTCTCTCTCTGTTTGCAGGAGAGCTGAGATGAGGACAAGACAAATCCAAAATTCATTAAATGATGGTCCCATGGCAAATCCTGGCACACCTTGTCACTGTTTCTAGACTTTTCTGTAACACCAGTCTCTAGTTGAGCCAAACAGTGTGGTTTCAGGAGACTGTAAATTACGAGGGACTGATGGCCACAGATCAAAGCCAGCATCAGAATCCAGGTTCCTAGCACTCAGGGTATGTTAAAAGGGCTGTTCCCCATGAAACTAAAATGTGGAGTGAAATCTCACTCATTCTCCTTCTGCATACGAGTCCTAGGATGGGAGGGAAGTGGAGGGAAGGAGAGGGAGTGTCGGATGCTTCATTGATCTGCTCCTCTAGACCAGGGGCCGGCAAAAGTTTTTGTAAAGAGCCAGATAGTATTTTAGGCTTTACTGGCCATATGGTCTCTTGGCACCAACTACTCCGTCACTGTCATGTGAAAGCAGCCATAGACTGTATAAACAAATGGGTGTGGCTGTGTTCCAATAAAACTTTATTCTCCAAGACAGGTGGTGGGCTGGATTTGGCCTGAGTAACACGGTTTGCTCACCCCTGCCCTAGAACAACAAAGGGAGGGAGGTATTTGAATTTTCAAGTCATGTTCTCTTTTATCCTTTGCCTTGGAAGTGGCTTTCCCTGCCAAAGCCACAAAGCCATCTAATTTCTAATCCTCTGAAAATAGTAGAGATCAACAAAAGCATAGGATTTAGAGCCTTTCCAGGGATGTGTGAACATAAGCCAGGTCACCTAGTCCCCAGCACAGAAGGGAACTGCATTTGTTTTGGTTTGGCTTTCTTTCAGGTATAATTGAGGTGTAATTTATCCGCAGAAAAATTTACCCTTTTTAGTGTACAGTTCTGTGAATCCTGAAAAACCTATGTAGTCATGTAACCACCACCTCAATCAAGATATCGGTATTGCCACACTCCAAAGAGTTCCCCTGTGCCCCTTTTAGAGTCAGTCCCTTCTCCCACCCCCATTCCCTGGCTGTGCCCATTTGGTTTTATCCTAAATTATAGTCACTCTGTCTGAGATGTGCTTTCAGAATTAGTCCTTTCTGCTAAATGTTGAGTTCTCTAATTCTTTAAATAACTCAATTTTTTTTTCTCAATTAAAAAGAATTTTTTTTAATAGAGATGGGGTCTTCTGTAAGTAGATGAGAAAAGAAAAAGAAAAAAAGAGAGAGAGATGGGGTCTTACTATGTTGCCCAAGCTGGTCTCAAACTCCTGAGCTCAAGCAATTCTCCTGCTTTGGCCTCCAGAAGTGCTGGGATTATAGGCGTGAGCAACCTTGCCCGGCCTCTTGACTTTTAAAGTCTGTTTCCACTCTGCTATCCTGCTTGAAGGAGAGGAAAGTCCCTTGATCATTTGGATGTTTGGCACTTCCTAGTATTTGAAAGGAAACCCCTGGTAGCAAAATGCTCTTAATCTGAGGACAGACATTGATTTGAGCAGATATATGAGACAAGTTCCTAGTTACAGTCGAGGGTTGTGGGCCGCTACCCTTCAGCTGTTCTTATTTCATACTTGTGCTATCCTTTCTGCATGAACATTTCTGAATGTACACATTTTAGTGTACCTAGGAACCTCTGAATATTGGCAAGGAATTAGGGGTGCACAACCCAGCCCTCAAGATTAATCCCATGCCTGTGCATGTCTCTTGGAACTGCTTTGTAAATGGGTTTGGAGCCTGCCATTTGCAAGACTCCATCATCATCACCTTAGTCCTCACCCCTGGGAAGAGCTGTCACTGAAGGGTGGTGTGTGTGTCGGCAGCCCTGCCTTTGCCTGCTGGAGCCTGCCGGAGTCCGTTACTCACAGCAGTCACCTCCTCAGCTGCACAGTGTCTGTCTAGATTGTCATTTTCATTCATTGTGGTTCCCATCCCTCCTTAGAGCCTAGGGAAAGGCAGTCGAGGGGAACAAAAGAATACAGGAGATAGGTTTTTATCCCCTGTAACATTTTCTGTGAGCTGAGTCCCATTTTTGAGAATGTTTCTGTGTTAGGTTAGAGGCTGAGTGTGACTTGGCAGGAACACAGCCACAAAGCAGGAATGTGCAGGTTTGTGTAATGAATGGTTAGGATGTCATCTTCCAAGCTACAGAAGGGCCACGTGTTGGTTGGCAGAGCTGGAGTCTGGGAGATTGAGGACGAGCATTCTTTAAACTTTCCTCTCTGTTCATCTAGTTGAAATTTACAGTCTGTTTTTGGCCTTGCACTGTGAGAGGTGTGCCTGGAATTACCTTATCTCCATATGTTGTCACGTACCACTGTCTTAGTCATTATCGAGTTTGTTTTGTTGTTTGTATTTAAGTCGCCATCAGCTTAATTATGAACTAGTTGCCTTACATTGTTTTGTAAAATGAGATGGGGCATAGATAGAATCGGCAAATGATTATTCCCTTATAAATGGGATCTTATAGCCGGAGAGGACCTTGGTCTCCTTGTTGTCACCAGTTAGGAATTGTAACAGTGAACTGAAACCGTCAATAATTTTGTGTTTGTCTCCATTTTCTTTCAGAACAGCACATTAGTTCCAGACGAAGGATGGAAATTCTGAAAACTGAATGTCAAGAAAAGGAATCAAGAACAATTCACAGTATGAAAAGAAAAATGGAAAAAAAAACAAAACACTTTATTTAAAAGGAAAAAGTCAAGATTGTAGTTTACTTTTGCTTGTTTTTCAGTTTCCCCAACACAGCAGATACCTGGTGAGCTCTGATAGTCTCTTTCTTTGGCACTGCGCGAGATGCTGTGAATATTCCTAACTACCCAGATGTTGCGTCTGAAAGTTGAAATGTGTAATTGTTTTGGAATAAAGCGGATGATAATAGGAACAAAGGCCCGATTGAGAGCTCATTCTAGTACTTTGGGTGGTGGGGGTCCTTGGGTATATAACGTGACAGCTGATTTGGAAATGCTGTTGATGCCAGTGTATTTCTCCAGGCCTTTATACATTGGTCCTTTTGCCTCTTCCCTAACAGAACTGAGAACTGCCTGGAAAGGCCAGCTTCCTTTCTTCTTCTCCAGCAGTGAGCACCAGCTGTCTGCAGAGGAGCCCCACTTATAGCAGCGAGGACCTCTGTTCAAGGCTCTTATCTTGGGGCCAGGTGCGGTGGCTCACATCTGTAATCCCAGCACTTAGAGGGGCAGATCACTTGAGCTCAGGAGTTTGAGACCAGCCCGGTCAACATGGTGAAACCCCGTCTCTACCAAAAATACAGAAATTAGCCGGGCATGGTGGTTTGCGCCTGTAATCCCAGCTACTTAGGAGGCTGAGAAAGGAGAATCGTTTGAATCTGGGAGGCAGAGGTTTCAGTGAGCCAAAATTGCGCTATTGCACTCCAGCCTGGGTGACGGAGCCAGACTCTGTCTCAAAAAAAAAAAAAAATGACTGATGCATGGGGATTTCAATGCAACGTGAATTTTCAAGGGACACAAATTCAAACCAGAGCACTGACCACTTGAGTTACTTTAGGCTAGAAGGCCACAACCATCTCAAGAATGCCCCCTTTGAAGCTGTGCCCTAGGGCGACCATTACATGAGGTGATATAATAGCAGGTAGAGAAGTCATACCGTGTAGCGTGGTTGACTGAGTAGACTTTGGTGCCAGACACACCTAGTGTTGCCACTTACTAGGGTGCGGGACCGTAGGCAAGTAGTTTAACTTCCGTAAAGCTCCTTTTGTGCTTCTGTAAAAGTGAAGGGATCACTACCTACCTCATAGGAGGAAAGGAGTTGAATGCTGACGCATCTTAGTGCTTGGCGTCTGCTTGACGTCTTTCCTGATTGACCTACAGTTATGTGCCTTGGCCCATTGCCTCTAGTTCTAGAATGGCAAAAACCACAATTACTTTTGCACCAACCTAATATTAATTGAAACATGATATGTTTAGTTAACTTTTGAAATATAGTAATCCTCATAGTATTTGTTGAATTGGGGGGCTGGAAGTCATTTTATTTTAATCAGATTGCTTTCCAGCCTAGTTGGATCTTACTACAGTGAAGAAATTGGCATTTTGATTGGGGGAAAGGGGAAAGAAGATTCTAGAACTCTGCTGGTTCTGAATGGGATCCTACAGGTAAGAGGATGATGTGGGCAGTTATAGGGATGCCTCTAAGATGGGAAGGAGGCTTCTCCTTCCCAGAGGTTGCAAACTTGTGATCTGTAGTGTTTTTTTACAAATTGAATAAGTCACCAACATTTGAAGACAGATTTTATATAAAAATCTTGGTTTTGGATTCTGGATTCTCTTGAAAGAGAAAATTAGAGCTGTCGATGGCAGGCCTGATTGCTGGACGGCAGCAGTCAGCTGGCACTGAATAGCATCTCCTCCCTTTGGACGGGGCCTGCAAGCTCCAGTTCGTCAGCCCCGTCCCCACAGGTGTCCACGAGCGGGACGCTGGTCCACCTGCCAGCTGTGCTCCTCTGATACCCGCCTGGCTCTTACAGCCATATACCTTTGGCACCCTCCGCTTTTAGCTTCTTATCCCACTCTGAAGGGAGGGGGTTATGGTGGCTCCCTGTTGCTCTTGGGTGGCTCCTAGTGTTTCTACTTAGGTGTGCTGGGACCTCAGCCGCTCAGACTGGTGAGGAAAGAGCGCCCGCAGCGTGTGGGATGAGAGCAGGGGCGCTTCCCACCTGTCATCAAACTGTGCAGGCCTGAGAGAGAGACTGGGTGTGGGGCTCGTGGACACTGGTGTGGAGAAGGGGTAGTAGGGCCTGAGGGTGGAAGTATAAAGGGTGCTGGGTGTCCTGGTCACTGGGAACAAAGGACAGCCAGTGGCTGGAGGGAAAGAAGTCAGGAAACAGCTTTTTGGAGAAGGGGCTGGCACAGCTAAGTAAAGGGGTTCTTGGGCTGGTTCCGGTCTGGCCTGCAGACTCAGACGGGAGCTGGAGAACACAGCCCAGCAAACATTGCCATGTGCCAGGCTGTGTTCTGTGTCCAGAGCTACCACAGCGAGCAAGACAGATCCAGTCCCTGCTCTTGGTCCAGGTGCAGGCCACGGGCAGGCTGGCTGAGGGAGAAAGGGAGCAGTGATCGCAAATGTGAAGGGCCTGAGAGGAAGCAGTTCTTACCTAGATGGCTTGGGAGGGCTCAGCTGAGACGAAGAATGAGCAGGTCCCTATGCCAAGTGGGGAAAGAGCACTCGGCAAAGAATCAGCCAGCGTGGAGGCTCTGGGGCAAGAGCATGGCACATTCCAGCTGGAAGCAGGCCAAGCAGCCGAGGTGTCACTGGCAGGAACAGCATCCTCGCTGGGATAGACGCCAGAACAAACTTGGCTTTTAGGGGCTGTGGGGAAGAGGATTGATTTTTCTCTTAGGAGGTTTTTTTTTTTAAAAAAAAAAAAAAAAGAGAGAGATGGGGTCTCGCTATGTTGCCCAGGCTAACCTTGAATGAAGGGGATCCTCTCACCTCAGCCTCCTGAGTAGCTGGGACTACAAGCATCCACCACCACACCTGGCCAGCCTGAGTTTTATATTGTAGTATAGCAGAGACAGATGCTGTCTGTCTGACCCTACCCACTGGGCAAAACCTTTCTTTGTTTTTTGGAGACAGGGTCTTGCTCTGTCGCTTAGGCTGGAGTGCAGTGATGCAATCACGACTCACTACAGCCTCAACCTCCCAGGCTCAGGTGATCCCCCACCCCACAGCCTCTGGAGTAGCTGAGACTACAGGCATTTGCCACCACACTGAGCTAATTTTTGTATTTTTAGTAAAGACAGGGTTTTACAGTGTTGCCCAGGCTGGTCTTGAACCCCTGAGATCAATCAATCTGCCCGACCTCCCAAGGTGCTAGGATTATAGGCAGGAGCCACCTGAGCCTGGCCTCGAAGCCTCTTAAAGTGACTCAGCTCTCAGTGCTGGAGCAGTGCTGTAGGGGAAGAACCTGGTTGCTATAACCATGATGGTCTAGGAGTCGAGAGCCGACAGCAGGCCTCTCTCTTATAATTCATGAAATCCACTGGATTTATCACTCAAATTATTCACTGCAGTAGCACCTGGGCCTGGCCTTCTCTGAGGGATACAAGACGCATTAGCTTTAGAGTCAAACGGAGCTGCTTTGAGTTCCCCAGTTAGCTGTGTGTCCTTATGTACCTTCCTTTACCTCTCTGGGCTGTGGTTTCCCATCATTAAAAATGGGGCTTTTTAGGGATTAGAGGAGGCCACACCCACAATATGTACCACAGTGCCTGATATTTAGCATTGAGTCAGTGTTTGCTCTCAGTAGCCTGGATCTTGTTGTCATTATTTACTGGGTGGTGGTAGCAGGAGCCCCGTCAACAGTTTGTACCAGGCCGGGCGTGGTGGCTCACACCTGTTAACCCAAGCTCTTTGGGAGGCTGAGGCAGGTAGATCACCTGTGATTGGGAGTTTGAGACCAGCCTGACCAACATGGAGAAACCCTGTTTCTACTAAAAATACAAAATTAGCCAGGTGTGGTGGCGGGGCCCATAGTCCCAGCTACTTGGGAGGCTGAGGAAGGAGAATGGTTTGAACCCTGGAGGTGGAGGTTGCAGTGAGCTGAGATCACGCCATTGCACTTCAGCCTGGGCAACAAGAGCAAAACTCCCATCTCAAAAAAGACAGTTTGTGCCAGGTCTGCATTCACCTGTTTAAGTCACTCCACTCCCCAGCTCCTCTTTTCCTCCCCAGCATTTCCTGAGGGGTCTGGGGTCTTAAAAGCAGCCTTTTCGAGAGTGCTGCCTTCCCTCCCCGCCCCATCAGATCCCAGTCCTGCTGAGCTGGAGGACTCCTCTGATCTCTAGTTGAATCCAGCAGTGCCGTGCTCTGCCTTCCTTGGGGCTGTTTTAGAGAGCAAATGAAGTAATGGATGGGAAGCCTCTTTGTGAACTTTAAGTTAATACAAACAGAAGAGATTGTCATTAAAAGTGACAAGTCCCCCATTGATTAGAGCATTTCTTTGGTGAGAAAAATAGCACCCATCTTAGGTAGGACCCTCTCGGGAGTGGGAAGCGCCTGGCACCTCTGTGGGGCAAGGGAGTGTTTCAGGCCACATGAGCGCCGTGGTTAATGGTACGGAGAATGAGAGTTGTTGCCGTGGTGGTTTTTCCCCTATAATTGCATTCACCTTAAAACCCACAAGTAGCAGCAGGTCTCAGCGGTCATTATTTTATTTGAAAAACTAATTGGAAGTTGAGAGAGCCCTCAGCTTTTGCTTTTGTTGGGACAGGCCAAGGAAAGAGATGAGCAGGTGGGTCCAGGAGGAAGGAGGGGTCTGGGGCAGGCCCGGCGCGCCTCCCATTCACAGCCTCCTCCTTTGTGCCTGCCTCTCTTGGTTGAAGTGGGCCGCCAGCTCTCAAAGGGCAGCCTTTTCCTCCAAGGGGGCTTTTGTCTCCCATTGTTCTGATCGGCCCCTCAGAGGAGCTGCGACAGTGGCCCCCTGCAGAGGGTTTCCCAAGCTTCACACATTTTTATTCTCCTCTCCCAGGAAGAGCAGGTGGTCTGTATCCTGGGAGGAACTGAGTTGGTTGTATAGTCAGGTGCTGGGAGACTCGAGACCTAGCTACCAGGCCCTTGGAGGGGAAGGGTCATCCCTTCTCCAGTGACACTGTCTTAGGCTGCAAAACGGGGTAGGGATGGGGATGAGATTGCTTACCCCATCTATGTTAAGATGCTGTGATTCTTTTTGTGTCTTTTTTTTTTTTTTTTGAGACAGAGTCTTGCTCTGTCACTCAGGCTGGAGTACAGTGGCACGATCTCGGCTCACTGCAGCCTCTGCCTCCTGGGTTCAGGTGAGTCTCCTGCCACAGCCTTCCTAGTAGCTGGGACTACAGGCACATGCCACCATGCCCAGCTAATTTTTGTACTTTTAGTAGAGGCGGTGTTTCACCATGTTACCCAGGCTGGTCTCGAACTCCTGACCTCAAATGATCCACCTGCCTCGGCCTCCCAAAGTGCTGGGATAACAGGCTTGAGCCACCGTGCTCAGCTCCACTTTGTGCACTTTTTAAATCAAAACAGACATCCCATCATCCAGAGTTTTCACAGTTGTCAGGGTTTTTTTTAGGTTTAATTTACTTACAGCAAAATGCATAGATCCTAAGTGAACAACTCAATGAATTTTTATATGTAACGACACCACCCAAATCAAAATATAATACAGAACATTTCATTCGCCCCACAAAGTTCACAGATGCTGATCAGAGGCATGCAGAGGGTAGGTGATGTGTGGGGATATTTGGCCCAGGTAAAATGGCTCATGAATAGCAAAAGGTGGGTAATCACTGATGCAGGGGCCTCCAGTCAGTGGCTCCAGTTCTCTGCTTCCCTTTACAGCAAAATTTCTCAGAAAAAATTGTCTCTACCAGTACTGTCCAATAGAAATACAAAGCAAGCTATACAATACACATACATAATACACATACAAAAGCAAGATGATTTTACAGTTTTTAGAAACCACGATTAAAAAGTTGAGAAGAACAAGTGAAATCAATTTCACTATCTTTTATTTAACCCATTATATCTAAAATATCATTTTAATATGTGATCAGTATAAAAATATTGAGGTATTTTGTATTTTTTCATATTAAATCTGTGATTACTTACTTAGACTTTTAATCTGTGAGATGTTTTGTTTTACTTACTTTTTTTAGAGACAGAGTCTCACTCTGTTGCCCAGGCTGGAGTGCAGTGGTGCAATCATAGCTCACTGCAGCCTCAAACGACTGGGCTCAAGCAGTTCTCCCACCTCAGCCTCCCAAGTAGCTGGGACCGCAGGCACGTGTCACCATGCCTGGTTAATTTTTAAAAATTTTTATTTGTAGAGGCAGAGTCTGGCTATGTTGCCCAGGCTAGTCTTGAACTCCTGTCCTCAAGCGATCCTCCCTTCATTGGCCTCCCAAAAATGCTGGGATTGCAGGCTTGAGTCACCATGCCCCAGCCTAAATCTAGCGTTTATTTCACAAAGTATGTCTTGGTTTGTAGCAGCTACACTTCAAGTGTCCATTAACCACATATGTCTAGTGGCTACCCTGTTGCACAGTCACATCTACACTCACCAGCTCTGATTCCTCTTCTCCCATTTCTCCCTCTCAAATCAGACTTTGGCCTGCGCCACTCCACCCAACTTCTTGCCAAGGTCATCAGTGGCTTCCACGGTCACTTCTGTGTTCAGTTCTCAACTGACTTGTCCCATCAGCAGCGTTTAGCAGAATGCATCACCCCTTTCTTCTAGAAACACTCTTCATTTGGCTTCTGGGATTCCTCTGTGAAGTGGTTTTCCTGTTACCCTCACTGCCTGCTACTTCTCAGCCTCCTTTACTGGTTCCTCCTCTTTCCTCTAAACTTTAAAAAAAATTTTTTTTGAGACAGTCTCACTCTTTAACCCAGACTGGAGTGCAGTGGTGTGATCTCAGCTCACTGTAACCTCCGTCTCCTGGGTTCAAGCGATACTCCTGCTTCAGCCTCCCGAGTAGCTGAGATTACAGGCGTGTACCACCATGCCCAGCTAATTTTTGTATTTTTAGTAGAGATAGGGTTTCGCCATGTTGGCCAGGCTGGTCTTGAACTCCTGGCCTCAAGTGATCCTCCTGTCTTGGCCTCCCAAAGTGCTGGGATTATAGGCGTGAGCCACCGCGCCTGGCCCTCTTCTAAACTTTAAATGTAGGCGTTTCCAGGGGATCAGTCCTCGACTTGACTCTTCCTGTAGTCTTCCTTGGTAATCTAACTAGTCTTTTGACTTTAAAGACTTTCTAAATGGTGACAACTACCAACCAAACCAGCTGTCCAGACCCCTCTCCTGAACTCGGGGGACTCTCCTGAACTAGGACCTGTTGTCCAGACCTCTCCCCTGAACTCGGGGGACTCTCCTGAACTAGGACCTGTTGTCCAGACCTCTCCCCTAAACTCGGGGGACTCTCCTAACTAGGACCTGTTGTCCAGACCTCTCCCCTGAACTTGGGGGACTCTCTTCTGAACTCGGACCTGTACAGTCATGTGCCTACTCAGCTTCCTCACTTGGACCTTTCATAGGCACCTCACACTTAACATTCAAACCTAAACACTTAATATTCCCCCAACCCCAAAGCTGCTAAGTGGCAACTCCATCCTCCCAGTCCTCAGGCCAAAAGCTCGGGCGTCATTCTTGACTTCTCTCCAATCCCTGCACCTTGTCTATTGGCAAATGGCTTCTGCCCTAAGAATGTATCTAGAGTTTGACCATTTCTCGGTGATTTTAAACATAGGTCAGAGCCTGTCATTATTCTTCTTAAACTCCACCATGGCTTTCATCTCACCATGTGGGATCCAAATCCTAACTGTGGGCCGGGCGCCATGGCTCACGCCTGTAATCCCAGCTACTCAGGAGGCGGAGGCGGAGGCAGGAGAATCCCTTGAACCTTGGGAGGTGGCGGTTGTAGTGAGCCGAGATCACACCACTGCATTCCAGCTTGGGCAACAGAGTGAGACTCCATCTCAGAAAACAACAAACTCAATTTGTTACAATTTTTTTTTAACACTGCCAAGTGTCCCCATGAGCTGGCCTCGTGCTCCTCCAGGACTCTTTTCTTTCTACTCACATCCTCGCTCCTGCCCAGGTAGCCACACTGACCCCCTCGCTAGTCCTCCCTCCACATGCCTGCCTCCAGGCCTTTGTTGGGTTTTCACTCTGCCTGGAAGGTTCTTTACTCTGATATTTACAAAGCCAACTCCCTCTCTTCCTCAGGTCTGTACTCAAATGTCACATCATCAGTGAGGCCTTCACATGTACACACTGTAGATCAAATTGTACCCCCCAGCGCTCCCCAGCCCTTTAAAGCTTTATCCTTTGCACTTGCCAACATCTGACACATTCTATGTCGACTTGGGTTTATTATTCTCTCCCCCCACCACACACATACTGACTTGTCCCATCAGCAGCATTTAGCGGAATGGATCACCCCTTTCTTCTAGAAACGCTCTTCATTTGGCTTCTGGGATTCTTCTGTGAAGTGGCTTTCCCATTACCTCACTGCCTGCTACTTCTCAGCCTCCTTTGCTGGTTCCTCATCTTCCCTCTAAACTTTGTTTTTGTTTTTTTTGAGAGTCTCGCTCTTTCATCCAGGCTGGAGTGCAGTGGCGCGATCTCGGCTCACTGCAACCTCCGCCTCCCAGGTTCAAGTGATCTCAGGGACTTTGTTCATGACTATCTCTCCAGTGCCCAGAACAGTACCTGGCACAGAGTTGGTATTCTATAAATGTTTGTTGAATGAATAAATGGTATTGCTTATAGATGAGCAAGTCACCCCGTGGGCAAAGGATGACTTTGACCCAAGGTAGTTGAATGTGGTTAAGAGCTGGTTCTGGGTTGGACTTGCCTGCATTTGAATCCCGGCTCTCATTTGCCAGGTGTGACTGTGGGCAGTTGGGTTACACTTTCTGTGCCTCAGTTCCTTGTCTGTGAAAGGAGGAGGATGCCAATACCCGCCATCAGCCCGTGCGAGGGGCATAGGAGATTCTATGCATGAAGCTGCCTGGTTTGCACTCTGCGTGCTTGGTAAATGTTAGCTTTTAAAAATAATTATACCTTGTAATACCACTTTGGGAAATGTAACTATGTAAAACCCATAAAAAATTAGGCTGAATAGAAAAGAACATTTAAATGCACACCAGTATGGGGGGAATTTTATTGTATTTACAAAGGAAAAAGTGGGTCGGAAATGAAAGAGGATTAACTGGATCCAGTTTCATTTTGGCTAAGGTAGCCCAGGTCACAGGAGGATTCTTCATTCCTGGTTCCTGCTGCAGAAAGAAAGATTGAGCTGAATCCAGGGGGATCGAAGTGAGGGTGGCTAGAGTGGGACACATGGAATCAGGGCGATGGGTGCTCCTGTGGCAGGAGCTGGTTTTTTGGATTTCAAAAGAGGCAGTGTGGCACGGAGGGAGGATGCTCACGCGTGCCAGCAAGGTGAGTCCCGGGCTTAGCCCCTGCTCTCTGCTCTGCCAGCCAGCTCCCACCAAGACTCTGGGCCAGTCACTTCCCCTTGAAGAAGCTGCCTGTTATCCCCCAGGCAGGCTCAGCGTTCTCCCAGCCTCACAGTCACCACACCCCAGTGTCTGTTCCCATTCATCACAGTTAAATAATTGACTGTATAAGAACTTGTCTAGTTCCTTGCTGCCTTGGTGCATTATGAATTACATGAGAGCAGGGGCCACTGCCATCCTATACCCTGCTGTGCCCCTAGTCCAGAGCGTGGCATGTCATAGTCACCGGATGGTCTTTATGGGGATGGAAGGATGGCTGGACCCGAACCTGTTTCCTTACAGGGCTGCTACATGGACACAATGTATGATGGGTGCAAAAGTATGCTATCTGTCACATGGCTCTACCCTGCAGTCTAAAGCAGGGACTCTCCTGCCTACCGGTGATATCCTGGTATTTGCAGCAGTCGAGCTGGCGGGGGGAACAATGGCTGTAGCAGCCTTTGGGCCCTCTCCTGCGAGCTTGGCGTGCTCTATGACTTCAATCTCTGTGAAGCCTCTGGCTTTTCACTTGCAGGAACAAAGCCTCATCTTAGGATTAGCCCTCCACGGAGCCATTTTCACCCTACCGAGGCCCGATGAGAGCCATAGCAGGTGGAAAAATTACCTAATCCCAGCCTGCAAGGTACAGAGGAGGCGTTCTTCTTAGAGACATTATTTTAGAACTCTAGCCTTGTGGACCCTAGAGATGGTCAGAGCTAACTCCTCCTTTCACAGGGATGAAACTAAGAAGTGTGTTCCTGTGCAGCTAGCTGCAGAACCAGGCCTGGGGCCCAGGCGCTTCTCACCTCCCAGCCTAGTTGTCAGCCTCCTGTCATCTCCATAGGCCTGCTGCTGCTTGTAGGTGGTAAAATCTCTGGGCTGCTGGTGTCTGATCAGGTTGGGAAGAAATTGAGAAAGGCCATGGAGAGCTCTGCTGGGAACTGGATTTGCTAAATAGGTTGGACCAGAAGTGCCCAGCAGAGCCACACTGGGACCTGCTTGTGCTCACAGTTAAATCAGGCTCTAGGCCAGGCGCAGTGGCTCACGCCTATAATCCCAGCACTTTGGGATGCCAAGGCAGGTGGATCACCTGAAGTCAGGAGTTTGAGACCAGCCTGGCCAATATTGTGAAACCCCATCTCTACAAAAAATACAAAAATTAGCCGGGCATGGTGGTGGGCGCCTGTAATCCCAGCTACTTGGGAGGCTGAGGCTGGAGAATCACTTGAACCCAGGAGGCGGAGATTGCAGTGAGCCGAAATCACACCACTGCACTCCAGCCTGGGATGACGAGAGTTAAAAAAAAAAAAATCAGGCTCTAAAGCCCAGCTGAGTTTCTCCAAACAGCCACGACTTTTTTGGGAAACTTTGTTCATGGAATGGGGCTTTGTGCAAAGAAGTTCCAGGGAGGCAAAACAGGTCTTGGGCCTCCTAGTCCCTGACTTGGGGCCAGCTGCTGCCCCTCTTTGCCTCACTTTTCTTCCTCTTTAAAATGAGGAAACTCATTTCGGATCTCTCCTGACTCCCAGGGGAAACGTGAGGACCAGTGAGCTGGGAACAACAGTCATCACTGTCTCTCCTCTGCTGATTGTGTGTCTGCACACACTCAGCTACCACAGGGTGTGAGAGGGCTGGTCTGTCTTTGGCTTTATAGTTTTTTCGAACTTGGCAAGGGATCCAGAGCACGCCTGTCAGATCACCTGCACCCGAATCCTTGGGGACACCTGTCAAATTTAGGTTTCTGGGTCATTTCCCAGAACCGTTCAGTGAGTAACATTTTCGGGCATGGACACTGAGCCTGGCCTCTGGCTGCGCACTGGGATACAGTCATGGATAAGTTGTGGTCGCCATCAGACATTTTCCACCCTTAATGTCTAAAGAACTCTCCTCGTCCTTATTTGTTTATTGAGACAGGGTCTTACTATATTGGCCAAGCTGGTCTCAAACTTCCAGCCTCAAGCGATCCTCACCCCCCCAGCCTCCCAAAGTGCTGGGATTACAGGCGTGAGCCACCGCGCCCGGGCACTCTCCTAGTTCTTAATGTCTGTAGGAGGGTCCTTGTTCTTGATTTGTTTGGCAGAGCCCCATACCTTTAGAGAGGAGTGGATTCTTTCCTCTTCCTGGCAAACCATGGGGGTAGGAAGCCCAGAAGTCCCTAGATGCACACATGCACTCACGCCCATACCTGTGCTTCTGCCGCAGGGCCACCAGGATGCTCTCCAATGCCATTTGCTTTTGTTCTGCCCACACGCTGTCTACCTGACGGCCAAGCCGTGCCCTTGCTCCTCGCTCCTGGTTTCTCTCTCTATGTGGTTAGAAAAAGAAAACTAATTGCTATTTGGGTAGGATGTGGAGAGGCAGGGGTATCTCCCTCTGCATATTTCAATATCTGGTATGGACTCTTCCACCCAACTGAGTTAGATTCAGCCACACTTAGGGAGGTAGTATACGGAGTAGTGAAGAGTACAGTATACAAGTGTACACAGTTGCAAAATGTCTCCCCACAGATTATTAATTATAAGGGGAAAATAACTTTATAGAGGAGAAACCTGGCAGACACCATGTTAGCCAACTGATCAAAGTTACCATCTATCAATAATCCACCAGTAACGGCACAAATTGGCATCCTGTGCATCCTGATACCAGGCACTGAGAAGGACACAACACTACTTCTATGAATGCGTCACCTGAATCCTCCAATCATTAGAAGAATGCATCCTCTAATCATGGGGATGTGTCTGGCACATTCAACATGAGGGACATTCTATAAATCATTAGCCTTTACTAATCAAAAATGTCAATGTCATGAAAGACTGAGGAATGATTCTCAGATTGAAAGAAACTAAATAGACATGACAACTAATTGTTATCCATGATCCTGAATTGGGTCCTAGATCAGAAAAAGAAATAATTGTTATAAAGGACATTTTGGGACAACTGGCACAATGTGAATATGGATTATAATTGATAATTATACAATGATTATGTAAGGGGATGTCCTTTAGTTAGGTATTAGGAGAACTGCAATTTACTCTCAAATGGTTCAGCAAAAATGATAACAATACTAAATGTGATTATGTGTTTCTGTGTGTAAATATCTGTATCTTTTTTTTTTTTTTTTGAGATGGAGTTTCACTCTTGTTTCCCAGGCTGGAGTGCAATGGCGCCATCTTGGCTCACTGCAACCTCCACCTCCCAGGTTCAAGCGATTCTCCTGTCTCAGCCTTCTAAGTAGCTGGGATTACAGGCACCTGCCACTACGCCCAGCTAATTTTTGGTAATTTTAGTAGATAGAATTTCACCTGTTGGCCAGGATGTTCTAGATCTCTTGACCTAGTGATCAGCCTGCCTTGGCCTCCTGAAGTGCTGGATATATCTATATCTAGCTATGGATAAAGAGTAAGCAAATGTGATAAAATGTTAGGAATTGGAAGGGCATATGCAAGTTCACTGTGCTTTTGTTGCAACTTTTTGTAAGTTTGAGATTTTTTTCCAAAGTAAAAACTAAAAAGCATACGGGCTGTAATAGAGTCAGGCAGTTTGGCTCTAAACTCTGCCACTCTTTGTGTGTCCTTTAGAAGCGATCAACCTTGTACAATGGGGATAAGAGACCCTACTGTGTAGGGTTGTTATGAAGATTAAAGATGAAACTAAAGGCTGGGCAAGGTGGCTTACACCTGTAATCTCAACGCTTTGGGAGGCCAAGGTGGGAGGATTGCTTGAGGCCAGGAGTTCGAGACTAGCCTGGGCAACATAGCGAGACCCCATCTCTACAAAAAATTAAATAGTTGTAGTGATGCACATTGGTAGTCACAGTTACTTGGGAGGCTAAGATGAGAGGATCACTTGAGTCCAGGCATTCGAGGTTACAATGAGGCATGATCATGCCACCACATGCCAGCCTGGGCAACAGAATGAGACCTGACTCTAAAAAAAAGAAAGCGAGAAACTAAGAATAACAGTAGCGGACACTACCAAGGGTATCCTGTGTGCCCACTACTGTGCCAAGTGTCTGTAAATGTCCCAGGGCAGAGCCTTTGTTTTTGGCACGGAGTCATGATTGAATGGTAGGTAACTGCCACCAGTGTGGTTACTGTTGGAGCCTAGCAGTGGCTTTGCCTCACAGAAGAAGCACGTGATAGGTGTGGAGGTAAGCTGAGGTTTAACACTGGAATCCTTTTGCTGTGGAAAGTCCAGGAATGACACTTGCTGTGCCAAGGAAGAGATCTGACTTGGTCCCTGGCCTCCTGCAGGGACCAATCTCCTGCAGACTCTGCTGCAGGCTGTGGGGAAGAAATCACTAGAACTTCTGCTTACCCCTGCTGCCTGCTCATGATGTCCTGGAGCAGCTTGCGGGCAGACATCTGGCCCAGCACCTTCCGGTAGCTGTTGGTGAAGATGGCATCTGTGTACCGCCGCATCCTGTGCAGAAGGAGTCGGGTCAGAGGGCGGGGTGGGGACCAGGTGAGAGGACAGTCACAGCTGCACTCGCCATGTCGCTGCAAGATCCTTCTGTTGCCATCTGTCCCACTCACCCCAGAGAGACTCAGGCCCCTCTGAGCGACCTCAGTGAAGCTGTGTCTGCCTCCTCTGCAAGGACAGGCAGGGGGTGGAGACACAGCCGGGCCCAGCTGATGGGAGCCTGCATTCATTAACACCTGCCCATGGCAGGGATGGCTTGGGAGTGATGGGAACTTTCCCCAGGGGTTGCTTACCTGAGGGCCAAAGGGGGAGGCGGGAAGCAGTGGGAGCTGCTGCTGAGGGTGAGGATCACAAAGACGAACAGCCAGAGTGGCATCCTTCACCTGGGGCGGCACCTGCAGAGTGACAGGAGCACAAGGTCAGGTGCAGCCACAGCCATTGGGATGCCATTTACTGGCCTAGCCCTGGGCTTGGCTCCATGGCAAGACTTGGTCCTTGTCCTTTGGAAGCTGTGGGATGGGAAAAAGAACCCAGACTCTGGATGTCAGACAGACCTGGGTTCATGTTCTGCCTCTGCCAGTCACCAGCTCTGACCTCATTTTCTCCATCTGTAGAATGGGCCTGATGCAGCTACCCTGCCAACCACATAGGGTTGAACTGAAAACCAGGGATAGGAGTGAAATTCCCCCTTGCTGTAAGGCACTGGAAGTGGGATTTGGGGCCTGACATGGTGGTTCATGCCTGTAATTTCAGCACTTTGGGAGGCTGAGGTGGGCGGATCACCTGAGACCAGGAGCTTGAGACCAACCTGGCCAACATGGTGAAACCCCATCTCTACTAAAAATACAAAAATTAGACAGGAGTGGTGGTGTGCACCTGTAATCCCAGCTACTCAGGAGGCTGAGGCACAAGAATCCCTTGAACCTGGGTGGCGGAGGTTGCAGTGAGCCAAGATCATGCCATGCACTCCAGCCTGGGGGACAAAGTGAGACCCTGTCTCCAATAATAATAATAATAATAAAGTGGGCTCTATTAGCAAGGCATAGGGGAGGTCAAAGAACCTTCTCTTGGTGCCCCTCTCTCAGCTCCATCCAGTGTGGTACTGACAGCAGGCAGCCAGGGTAACCGCTCTGCTCCGAGTCAGACAAACTGGAAGTTCAAATCCTGGCTCTGCTGTCATTAGCTGTGTGTCCCAGGACAAGTGGTTTCACCTCTCTGAGCCTTATTTTCCCTGGCCATAAAACTGAGTTGGTAACTAGACCTCTTGCTTCTGCTCCTGTAAGGATCTGGTAAGGTGAGGCGCCTGAATGAGTAAGGAATTCTCTAGAAATCTTGGCTGTGGCTACCTGAGACTGACCCTCCCAGAGGGCAGGTTCTTCCTGTTTTAATTTTGTATGGAGTTGGAGACAGGTGAGAGGGCTCTAAGTCTTGCTCCAAACACTTAGATTTTGCTGAAGCGTTTTAGTCCTGGAAGAGACTGGAGAGCCCGGGGGGGCCAGCGTGGCGTAGTCATCTCATAGGTCCTATAATTACCCTTAAGTGGGGCCTGCTGACACTGAGCTCTGCAATTAGGGGAAGAGCCACCAGCAGGGGATAGAGCCTGCCTCCGCCAAGGAAAGTGCCACTGCTGTCAGCCCAGACCTGCCCCGGAAGGGAAACGTGGCCTGGGGGGTGGGGACTTGGCCACCTAGGAATTGGGTCCTCCCATCTCCCATGAGTGCCTCCCTTTCTCAGCAGGATGTGTACTCCGTGGGGGTGGAGATCCATCCAGAGGCCCAGCCAGCCCTGGAGATGGCCAGCACCCCCACCTTTCCCATGATCTCCTCACACGGCTTCCTTCCCTCCCGCTCCTGGGTCCTACTGAGGAGTTCTGGCAGGCAGGGCCAGTGCTGGCAGAACCCACCTTGCTCTCCTGGGCTTACTGGCCCTCTCAGGGCATCACCCTCCTTTCTGAAGGCACTGAAGTCTCCTCTAACTCAGGGGATGCCTTGGGCCCCCAGGTAGCACTCATGGGGGCTGCTCACTGCAGCCTGAGACCCTGCACCTGCAGACCTGGAGGGAGCAGCAGCCCAGGCCTCAGTGGCCAGCCCCTCCCTCCCTGACATGAGCATCCCCCAGCACCCACACTAGCTGTCCTCCAGTTCCTGCTTCTGCCAGTGAATGACAGGGAGCTCACTACCCCCAGACCCAGGGGCTTATTTCCGGGTCGTTATTTATTTATTTATTGTGAGACAGGGTCCCACTCTGTTGCCCAGACTGAGGTACAGTGGCCCAGTTATAGCTCACTGCAGCCTCAAACTCCTGGGCTCAAGCAATCCTCCTTCCTTAGCCTTCTGAGTAGCTGGGACTACAGACATGTGCCATCATGCCCGGCTAATTTTGAAAATTTTTGTAAAGACAAGGTCTCACTATATTGCCGAGGCTTGTTTCAAACACCCCACGCTTAAGTGATCCTCCTGCCTCGGCCTCCCAAAGTGTTGGGATTACAGACGTGAGCCGCCATGCCTGGCCCAGGCAGTTCTTACTGTTAGGAAGTTTATCTCATCATGTCAAGCCCAAATCTCCTTCTCCTGCAAATACTTGTTAAGCCTCTACTGTTCCAGTAAGGACTGGGGCTAGAGAAAAGATGAGAATGTGGGATCTGGCCCGAGGGCTGCTGTGTAACATCTGCCTGCTGGGCCGGAGCCTCTGCACCTGCAGCCACAGGACCAGCTCTTTAGATACATTTCGCATCTGACTTAGGCCTTTGCTCCTCAGACCAAGCCTGGGCAGTCTTCCGTCCTCCTCATCGCACCATACCGTGTCTGGTCCCCCCATCTCCCAACCTGGTCCAGGCTGCCTCTCCAAAAGTGGAATTTCATAAACTGGGAGATATTTGAATGCAAGCAGGGCACCTTGACAGAAACCACTGCCTTTTCTGTCTCCCAGCTGCAGCCTGGCTTTCTTGCCTTCTTTGCTGCTGAGCTTTTAAAGATTCAGGCAGATCGAGGCTCCTAATCACCGCCCTCCCCCTGCTCAGAAGCCCTTGGCTCCCCACTCCCTCCAGAGTAAAGCTCAAACCCTTCCTCTTGGCTTGAGCTCTCCCTCTGCCTCCCGAGCTCCTGCCCCTTCTCCCAAGAGCTGGCACAAGTGATTCCCAGCCCCTGTGCCTTTCCGGACTCCACAACCCATCCTTGCACCCTCCCTCTGGAACAGGCATCCCCATGCTCATCCTACAGCTGAGGAAACAAGCCCAGAGAAGACAAATGCCTTTTCCACGGTCCTCCATCAAATTAGTTTTGGAGTGGGCACTTCAGAATGGGCCTCCCCATTCCCAGGCCAGCAGACTTCCTCCCGAGCCATGCTCAGCCTCTCAGGTACAATGCCCTATTCACAGCACTCCCCATTCACAGGCCGCCTCAGCCTCCGTCACCTGCACGTGGGAGAGGGTCTGAAAAAAAGGAAAGCTTCCTGCTGTTTGTCGTTGGGCCTCTGGGGAAGAAAGAATGGGGACAAACAGGAATACCTGCTTGATCGGCTCCCTTCTGTGCACACCCGGTGGTTTCAGGGAGTTGAAAATAACCTTACAGGAGGGCAGACTTTGCCGGGGAGGGCAAGTCATAGTAAACATGGTAATACCCTGCTTATTCAAGATGAGGCTCAGCCCTGCACAGGTCAACCAAGAGGCTCAACATTCCCCACAAATCACGTGCCCCTGGCATAGGTCAAGACAGCACAGCAACCTCTGAGCTATTAGAACCTAGTCCATGGGTTTTCAGATCCCACTGGATGAAAATGGGAAACAACAAGAATGATCCAGTGTAGGGTAAGATAAGAATAGAGGTTGTGTCACTAAGGATACAATAGCTCCCGCCCGAGCTACATAGTGAGACCCCATATCTACCAAAAAAAAAAAATTAGTTAGGCATGGTGGCGCATGCCTGTAATCCCAGCTGCTCTGGAGGTTGGGGTGGGAGGATTGCTTTGAGCCCAGGAAGTTAAAGCTGCTGTGATTCATGATGGTGCCACCGCACTGCAGCCTAGGTGACAGAGCAAGACCCTATCCCAAAGAAAAAATAAAATAAAATACTGTCAACAGATACATTCCACATGACAACTTAAGGAGTCAAAATTCACTGAATTAAGTGTAGCCAAGCCTAACAGCATAGCTGACAACTCTCTGCTGACTGACGGCACTCCAGAGTTTATAATCTATCATTATGATCATCAGTTAGCTTCCTGCAGTGGTTACAGATTCTGTGATTAGATATACTTGAGATTGCCTGGATTCAGAATAAATGGGCACTTGACCTACATCCATTGGCACCTTTTCCAGCCTTCATGCCAGGAATGCCGGGAGAATTCTGCAGATTTGGCTGCAGCTAACGACAGAGGTCAGGTCTCAAGCACCCAAATTAGCAAGACCATTTTTGAAAACCCAGGGAAATAACATCTTTAACCTTCCTTGAATATTCCCCTTTGAAATTTGAGCACCCTGGTTTATAAACTGTTTCACCGGCAGCATTCCAAGTTAAAAGAAATCTAAGTTTTTAATGAGGAAGCGTCTTGAACTGTCATTCAAAAGAGTGACACCCCACCTCCTTCCAGAAGGGCTTTGAGGTGGTCTATGGTGAAAGACACAAATACTTCAGGACCATTTAAAGCAAGGATCAGGAGACAGGCGTGGGGTAGTGGAGGACTCCAAGGACAGACCACTGTGTCTGAAACCTGGAGTAAAGAGTGCGGCTGCAATTGAGCAAGAAAGCAAAATGTTATCAATTTCCCAGCAATTACATTGAATCAGTTCCAAGTGATCAATGGGCAGTATTGATTTGCACAGCCACTTGGCTTGTCTCTGATCCATGGCAGAATCCTATCACTGACAGGAAAATCGAGCCAACTCACGTCTTGCTCCCAAAGCCTGCCCACGAACTCTTGAAGGAGCACTGAGAACTCACCCGCCTGCGACAGACACCTGGAGCCAGTCTGCCATGCACCTAAGTTAGGACAAGCCCAAAACGGCACCATCAGAAGCCTATTCCAGAGCCCCTATTGAGGGGGTGATTTTATCCAGAGAGGGGGCTCAAATGTACTCACCAGTCCATGAGCAAAGAGGATGGTGGTGGGTCTCTTGGACTCAGTGTTTCTGAGTTGGTGAGAAGGTTAACTTTTCTTGCCCCCCCCAGCCCAGCCCCCCAGGGCCACCCCTTCTCACCTCTTATGTGGCAGGTCTCCCTCTGCTCCGAGGCACTGCTCCAGTCTAGGGGCCCTGGGCTGGGTGTTTCCTCCGGCGGCCGCCTGGCGTTTCCATCATTTATCCCTTCATTTTCCTAAACGTTGTCAGCGTCAGAGAATCAATTACCCACAAGTCAACCAAAGGACTGTTTTTAGCATTACACTGACAAACCCTAATAGGTGAAAGAGGTTTGGCCCCTTGCAGATTAAAACTCCTGGTAAAGTCTCCCTTTATCTTTGATAGGGTAGACAGAGTACAAAGTTGTAACATTATTCCAAGAGGATATAGAAAATATATACTTCCATAATAATGATTGGAAAACTTGGCTGGGAGGGATGGCTCACACCTGCAATGCTAGCACTTTGGGAGGCTGAGGCAGGCAGATCGCCTGAGCTCAGAAGTTTGAGACCAGCCTGAGCAATATAATGAGACCCCGTCTGCACAAAAAAATTAAAAAATTAGCTGGGTGTGGTGGCACACGGCTGTAGTCCCAGCTACTCGAGTGGCTGAGGCAGGAGTGTCACCTGAACCCAGGAGTCAGAGGTTGCACCACTGCACTCTAGCCTGGGTGAAAGAGCAAGACTCTATCTCAAAAAATATATTTTTCTAAAAAAAGAAAAAATATGCATTAAAAATAATTGGAGAAGTTCGGGCGCGGTGGCTCACGCCTGTAATCCCAGCATTTTGGGAGGTTGAGGTGGGTGGATCATGAGGTCAAGAGATCCAGACCATCCTGGCCAACATAGTGAAACCTCATCTCTACTAAAAATACAAAAATTAGCTGGGCAGGGTGGCACGCACTTGTGGTCCCAGCTACTCGGTAGGCTGAGGTGGAAGAATCGCTTGAACTCAGGAGGCGGAGGTTGCAGTGAGCCAAGATTGCGCCACTGCACTCCAGCCTAGCGACAGAGCAAGACTCCGTCTCAAAATAATAATAATAATAATAATAGTAATAATAATAATAATACTTGGAGAACTCATAACAGTGAAACACCAAGGGCTTATTTATTTTCCAAGATAAATATGCCTTTAAAAAGTTCATATAATTTAGTTTTGTCCCTGTGTAATTTTATCTCATTTTTGGGTAGACAACATTACGAATAAGCATTTTTCTCTCCTTAGTGGGGAAAGTTTTTCCCTATCTCCCTGGTCGTCCAATTATCAGAATTCTCCACTATTTGATTTGCACCTGCTGTGGTCACAGGCGGCCCGGGTGCATCCGTCATCATGTGTCAAGGCAGCCACACTGGCAGTTGCCTCAGAGAACTGCAAAGTGAGAGGAGAGAGATGAAAAACCTTGGGAGAGTTGCTGTGTTTCCAGATTTCTCTAGCCTATAGCTAAGAAATCCTCAAGAATGACATAAACGCATAGGAGGCAGAAGCTCTGGTTTCCCAGGTGGCCGTCGTGGAGGTGTGGGAAGAGCTCCAAGCCTTGAGTATAAGGACCTGCTGCCTCTCCCAAGCCTGTCAATCATGACCTCTGTGACCCTTAGCAAGTTAATTCTTTCCTCCAGGCCTCAGTTTATACCTGGAAACTGGAGAGTTGACATAGAACAGCAACTTTCAAATTTCTTTTTTTTTTTCTTGATGTGGAGTCTCGCTCTGTTGCCCAGGCTGGAGGGCAGTGGTGTGATCTTGACTCACCACAACCTCCACCTTCCAGGTTCAAGCGATTCTCCTGCCTCAGCCTCCAGAGTAGCTGCGATTACAGGTGCGCATCACTGCACTTGGCTAATTTTTGTGTTTTAGTAGAGACAGGGTTTTACCATGTTGGCCTGGTTGGTCTCAAACTTCTGACCTCAGGCGATCCACCCGCCCAGCCTCCCAGAGTACTGGGATGACAGATGTGAGCCACTGTGCCCAGCACCCAACCCAAACTTTTTTTACTTTTTGAGAAGACATCTCACACTGTTGCCCAGGCTGGAGTGCAGTGGTGCGATCTCTGCTCACTGCAATCTCCGCCTCCTGGGTTCAAGCAATTCTCCTGCCTCAGCCTCCCAAGTAGCTGGAATTACAGGTGTGTGCCACCACGCCCAGCTAATTATTTTGTATTTTTAGTAGAGACGGGGTTTCACCATGTTGGCCAGGATGGTCTTGATCTCCTGACCTCGTGATCCACCCGCCTCAGCACCCCAAAGTGCTGGGATTACAGGTGTAAGCCACTGTGCCTGGCCCAAACTTTTTTTTAAAAAGTGGCAAAACTCTTTCTTTGGAAACCTACAGAGACAGGTTTTTTAAAATTGGGCTACTCTGGTTGAAGAGGGGGAAGTGGAGACCCCCTTGCCTACCCCTGAGTACCTCAATGGGTCACAGTTACAAGCCAGTAATTGTAATCCAAGAGTCCCCCTAGCAACACTATTTTGTGTTTCTTCTTCTTAGCCTGCACTAAGCCATGTTCTTGGCATCTAGCAAATACGAGATGTTTCTTATAGAAGCAAAGCTTGAGTGGTACGTCACCTTGCTGGCCAGGACACGATGTGGTCAGGTCAGACCAGATCCCCCAAGGATTAAGAATGGGCTGATAGTAGCTGGGTGCAGTGGCTCATGCCTGTAATCCAGGCACTTTGGGAGGCCGAGGTGGCAGATTGCCTGAGCTCAGGAGTTTGAGACCACTCTGGGCAACATGGTGAAACCCCATCTCTACTAAAATACAAAAAATTAGCTGGGCATGGTGGCGAGCACCTGTAATCCCAGCTACTTGGAGCCTGAGGCAAGAGAACTGCTTAAGCCCCAGAGGCAGAGGTTGCAGTAAGCCGAGATTTCGCCACTGCACTTCAGCTTGGAAGACAGAATGACTCCATCTCAAAATAAATAAATAAATAAATCAAAGAAAAATTAAAAAAAAGAATGGGCTGATAGCTGTAAGTTAATTTTTTTTTAATTTGTTTAATTTTTTGGAGACAGGGTCTCATTCAGGCTGGAGTGTAGTCGTGTGATCTCAACTCACTGCAGACTTGACCTCTTGGGCTCAAACAATTCTCCCCTCTCAGCCTCCTGAGTAGCTGGAACTGCAATTGCACACCACCACGCACAGCTAATTTTTTATGTTTAGTAGAGATGAGGTCTTACTATGTTGCCCTGGCCAAAAGTTAAATACTATTTTTTTAAAAAAGCTCAGGTCACAGCAGCAGGCAGCAGAGGAAGCAGTTGGGAGCCCCAGGGCTATGGACTCTGGCACAGTCAGGAAGTGTGGGGGTGACTCCCGCAAATGCAAAGTGGGGACCATGCAGAGTTGGACACCCAGAGTGGACGCTGTGCCAGGGTACAGATGCAGGATACATGGAGTTGGCCGGAGAAGCCGTGGGACTCAGAATCCAGGCTTGGTGGAAACTCTGTGCCAGGTGTTGTGCTACAGACTTCACACCTGGTCTCAGTTTTCTTATTTGTAAATGGGAGTGATAGGGTTCTGCTTGTGAGGCTGTTGGGCGAAGATTATTGTGACATCAGGTAAACGGCAGACCTGGCAGAGACAGGCCTCACAATGTCACTTTTACAATTGCTGTTCTTGTCATTGCAGTAAATGAGGAAACAGGCCTGGAAGGTGACATGCTCAGCCACAGCCACAGAGCTGGTCAGTAGCTGAAAGAGCTGTGACTCAAACATGTTTTCTGACTTCCTTGCAGTCCCAGCCACTCGGGAGGCTGAGGCGTGAGGATCACTTGAGCCCAGGAGTTGGAGGTTTCAGTGTGCTATGTTTGTGCCACCATATGCCAGCCTGTTCAACAGAGTGACACCCTGTTTCTATTGAAAAAAAAAGGAAAAAAAAGTTTTCTGATTTCCAAATTTATTGCCCCACACTAAGGCCCTTCCTGGCTCTACCAATTTTTCTAATTTTTTTTTTTTTTTAAAGAACTTTAGGCCAGGCACAGTGGCTCATACCTGTAATCCCAGCACTTTGGGAGGCTGAGGCAAGCGAATCACCTGAGGCTGGGAGTTCCAGACTAGCCTGCCCAACATGGTGAAACCCCATCTCTACTAAAAATACAAAATTAGCTGGGCGTGGTGTTACATGCCTGTAATCTCATCTACTTGGGAGGCTGAGGCAGGAGAATCGCTTGAACCCGGGAGGCGGAGTTGTGGAGAGCAGAGATGGCGCCATTGTACTCCAGCCTGGACAACAAGAGCGAAACTCCATCTCAAAAAAAAAAAAAGAACTTTAACAGTTTTATTGAAGTACAATTCCCATAGCATAAAGCTCACTCGTTTTAAGTCTATGGCTCCATGAGTTTTCATACATGTATACAGTGGGGCCACCACTGCCACAATCCTGTTTTGGAACACCTCTGTCCCTCCAAAAGTTCCCTCTAGCCCATTTGCTGTCAGTCCCCACTCCTGCCCCCAGGCCTAGGCAATCCCCAGTCTGCTGTCTTACAGTTTTTCCTTTGCTAGGAAATTCATATACATTGAATGTTTGATTTTTTGAAATATATTTTAATTTATATTTTTGAGACGGGGTTTTGCTCTTATTGCCCAGGCTGGAGTGCAATGGCGCGATCTTGGCTCATTGCAAACTCCGCCTCCTGGGTTCAAGCAATTCTCCTGCCTCAGCCTCTCAAGTAGCTGGGATTACGGGCATGTACCACCATGCCTGGCTAATTTTGTATTTTTTTTTTAGTAGAGATGGGGTTTCTCCATGTTGGTCAGGCTGATCTCAAACTCCCGACCTCAGGTGATCCGCCTGTCTCGGCCTCCCAAAGTGCTGGGATTACAGGTGTGAGCCACTGCTACCGCCCTGGAATGTTTTATATGATTAGTAAATCACAGTCAATCAAATAAAATATGCACGTTTTGGTGTCAGGCTTCTTTCACTCAGCATAATGTTTTTGACCTTCATGTTGATCCAGGTATCAATAGTTTGTTCCTTTTCATTCCATTGTATGAATGTATGACTGTTTCCTCATTCACCTTGATGGACATTTGGGTTGATTCCAGTTTGGGGCTATTATGAATGCTGCTGCTATGAACTTTTTTTTTTCCCGAGACAGGGTCTTGCTCTGCTGCATAGGCTGGAGTGCAGGGGCACAATCACAGCTCACTGCAGCCTCGACTTCCTGGGCTCAAGCAATCCTCCCATCTCAGCCTCCTGAGTAAGCTGGGACCATAGGCGTGTGCCACTGCTCCCCCGCTAATTAAAAAAAATTTTTTTTGGTAGAAATGGGGTCTCTCTATATTGCCCAGGGTCTCTCTCTACCAAACTCTTGGGTTCAAGTGATCCTCCCATCTCGGCTTCCCAGAGTATTGAGATTAAAGGTGTGAGTCACGTTGCCTGGCCTGAAATGAATATTTCAGTAGGAGACCTTGTATAAACATGTGTTCATTAATCTTGAGTGGGTACCTCGGAGGGGGAATCACTGAGTCATATAATGAGTGCTTAAGTTTTTTTTTTTTTTTTTTTGAGATGGAGTTTTCACTCTTGTTGCCCAGGTTGGAGTGCAATGGCATGATCTTGGCTCACTGCAACCTCTGCCTTCCGGGTCAAGCGATTCTCCTGCCACAATCTCCCGAGTAGCTGGCATTACAGGCATGCGCCACCATGCCCAGCAAAGTTTGTATTTTTAGTAGAGACAGAGTTTCTCCATGTTGGTCAGGCTGGTCTCAAACTCCCGACCTCAGGTGATCCACCTGCCTCGGCCTCTCAAAGTGCTGGGATTACATACCTGAGCCACCAGCCCAGCCCCAATGAGCGTTTACCTTTTTAAGAAACTGCCAGTCTTTTCCAAAATGGCCGTACCATTGACTTTCCCCACAGCAGCAATGGGGGTCTGCCCCCAAAGTTCTTAAATGAGCATTTATTTCCTCATCCCAGAAACCCTTTTAAGCAACTAATTAGGCCCATGTAGAGCTTGCTGGATTAGCTGTCCGTCTCTGAGTGGCTTGGTCCCTTTTCTGCAGTTAGGGGAGTGGCGTGGGCCTCTCCCCCTCTGCATAGCATTTTTGGGGTGTTGTGAAAAACATGGAGTGTTTGGACACAGTGCTTCTCTTCAAAGAGCTACAGGAGGAAGTTGAATCATTACCCCAGGCAGGTAGATTCAGAGAGGGACACAGTATAAACGCTCCAAGAATGGAGCGAAGGTAGAAGTCATGTAAACCCAGGAGTTCATCATCAGACAGGAGCAGGGAGAAGCTTAAAATGAGAACACAGGGGGCCGGGTGCGATGGCTCACAGCTGTAATCCCGGCTCTTTGGGAGGCTGAGGTGGGTGGATCACGAGGTCAGGAGTTCGAGACCAGCCTGAGCAACATGGTGAAACCCAGTCTCTACTAAAAATACAAAAATTAGCCGGGCGTAGTGGCGCATGCCTGTAATCCCAGCTAATCAGGAGGCTGAGGCAGGAGAATCACTTGAACCTGGGGCTGAGGTTGCAGTGAGCTGAGATCATGCCATTGCATTCCAGCCTGGACGACAGAGCGAGACTCTGTCTCAAAAAAAAAAAAAAAAAAAAAAAAAAAAAGCAAAATAGCACAGGCTTAGGGCAAATGGATTTGGATTTGAAACCAACTCTGCCACTTGCACTGTGTGTGATTCTAGGCAAGCTCAATCTCTTAATCTCTCTGAGCCTCAGTTACTACATTTGTACAATGGGGGTGATAACTACCACTCCAGGTTGTTGTGAGAACCAGAAATATGCTTGGCAGGACACAGTGGCTCACACCTGTAATCCCACACTTTGGGAGGCAGAGATGGCAGGTTGCTTGAGCCCAGGAGTTCGAGACCAGCTTGGGCAACACAGCGAGACCCCCGTCCCTGTTGCCGCAAAAAGAAAGAAAAAGAAGAAATATGCATGTGGGTGTCTGCTATGTAAGTGTCTTGGCAAGTGGTAGCAGTTATTGTAGTTTTTCAGAGCTGAGCTCTGAAAAAATGGGCAGCTTGGTGGCATCGCGGTGGCGGGGAGAGCTGGGAGCCATCTTGGTGGTACGCTTTATTTGCAGTAAATTCTCAAACCCACTGAGAAAGCACATAGTGGGGCGGGGGACGGGAGAGGATGGGGAGCCAGAAAGAACCCTGAGAATGAAAACCCAGCCCCTTCCACCGATTCCCACCACTGCCTTGTGCTTGTCCTCCGAGTGGTGATGAGAATGCCTCGGTCGCCGCCCAACTCGCTTTCCCAGGACGTGTTTTAACCCAGAGTTAATTAGTGATTGTGGCTTCATCTAGGGCTGGGGGCTTGAGCTGCAGAAAGAAAGTGCCCCAGAGAAAGGCAGACTTTAAAAGACCCCAGAAGGCTGGAGCAGTGAGGCTCTGCGACAGGGAGACCAGCCGTGCATTTGTGTTGCAAATTCCCAGTGTGTGAGCCAGCCATTCAAAGAGGGCGATGCTACTAGCAGCCGGCATGGGGGTTGGGAAGGGAAAGGAAGTCCACAAAGGGGGCCTGTCTGAGGACCTCAGACCCTGCTTTGTAAAAGCTGCTTTCATCGCTCTCCCTGGATGATGGCAGTGTTCCCAGCCCAAGGCCACTGTGCAAGGATGTGGAGGCCTGGACCCCAGACCCCCAGGTTCTCTTGACCCTCCCCACTTGTCCTTCTAGGCCTGTTTTTGCGGTGTCATCAGCAGCAGGTGTCCGAGTGCTCCTGGGTGTCAGGAGTCCAGGTTTAGGGGGTGTGGGCTTGCTGGGTGGCCTCAGGCAAAGTCACTTCACCTCCCTGAGTGTCAGTTTCCTCTTCTGTAAAATGGGGCTGATGTGGTCCTTTCTCCTCCTTCACAGGGTCCTACCCAAACAGAAGGGCCTGTGATTGGATGACAGTTCAGAGCTTCATTTCTGAAAAAGGCTGCATCTGGGAAAGTCATTAGAAGAGCTCTTTTAATGAAGAGGTGAAGTCGATTGTACTTAGGGAATAAATGAAGCAACTCTGGGTTCCTTGGAAATGTTACTCCCATGAGTATTTTAATTTTTTTTTCTTTTTGAGACAGAATCTCATTCTGTTACCCAGGCTGGAGTACAGTGGCACAATCTCTGCTCACTGCAACCTCTGCCTTTCACGTTCAGGCTATTCTCCTGCCTCAGCCTCCCAAGTAGCTGGGAGTATAGGCACACGCCACCGTGTCCGGCTAATTTTTTTTTTTTTTTTTGAGATGGACTCTTTCTCTGTTGCCAGGCTGGCATGCAGTGGCGTGATCTTGGCTCACTGAAACCTCTGCCTCCCGGGTTCAAGTGATTCTCCTGCCTCTGCCTCCCGAGTAGCTGGGACTACAGGCATGCCACCATGCCCAGCTAATTTTTTTTTTTTTTTTTTTAGTGGAGATGTGGTTTCACTATGTTGGACAGGGTGGTCTTGATTTCTTGACCTCATGATCCGCCCGCCTCAGCCTCCCAAAATGCTGGGATTACAGGCATGCACCACCACGCCTGGCCAATTTTTGTATTTTTAGTAGAGATGGGATTTCATCATGTTGGCCAGGCTGGTCTTGAACTCCTGACCTCAAGTGATTCACCCGCGGTGGCCTCCCAAAGTGCTGGGATTACAGACGTGAGCCACTGCATTCGGCCCGTGAGTATTGTAAATATTCACCTTGCTTGGAATCTTTGGGTCTGCTACGAGTCAATTAGGCATGCTAACCAGGTGATATTTTGGGTTGGTAGACTTGGCGCAGGTGCCAAGCCTGTTGCACAGGAGGCTGTCCAGCTGATCCTCAGGCAACCGCTCCTTGGTGAAGATCTGACCACACTTCCAAAGCCTCCTTGGAGCCCATCTTTCCAAGAAGTATTCTCCATCCTTGGCCTTGCCTTGTGGTTGAGTAATTTTATAATTTATATGCAGAAAATTGTCTCCTTTCCTGAGAACCTTGGGATACCTGGGATCAAATCATTGAGCCCTCTAAAGTTTTCTAGTCAAAGTGTGGTCCACAAACCAGCAGGATTGACTGCACCTGGGGGCTTGTTAGGAATGCAGAATGTCAGCCTCCACTCTGGACCAACGGAATCAGAGGCTAAAATCAGTATTCTAAAGGCATCAGGCACCTGGTGTCTGAATGCCCGTGGTTCTCATCAGGTGGGAGGGCCATGGCCTCATGCAGCCAGGAGATGTCGCTGTTCCCCAGTCTTGGGCGTTGTCAGAGTTTTGCTACCAATGCCAGAGGCCCTGTGTGTGGGGCTTTGTTTGCTGTGAAATCCCAGGACCACGAAGGGGTCAGGTCAGGCTTGTCATGCCACCCTTTCGTCAGTCACTCAACCAGCGACCCCCTTCCATCTTTGCCTGCCCGTTCCTGCCCTGGGTTCCCAGCCATATTTCCAGATAGGGAAGACTATGTGATCCCCAAGCCCAGCCCTGCCCCAGGGTCTCAGGACAAAGCCCACAGGAGAAAGTGCATCTGCCCAGGTGTGATGCTCACGCCTGTAATAGCAACATTTTGGGAGGCTGAGGTGGTGGATCACGAGGTCAGGGATTCGAGACCAACCTGGGCAACATGGTAAAACCCTGTCTCTTGTAAAAATACAAAAATTAGCTGGGTGTGGTGGCAGGCGCCTGTAATTCCAGCTACACAGGAGGCTGAACAGGAGAACTGCTTGAACCTGGGAGGCGGAGGTTGCAGTGAGCTGAGATCGTGCCACTGCACTCCAGCCTGGGTGACAGAGCAAGACTCTGTCTCAAGAAGAAAAAAAAGTAGGCCGGGCACGGTGGCTCACACCTGTAATCCCAGCACTTTGGGAGGCCAAGGCGGGCGGATCATGAGGTCAAGAGATCGAGACCATCCTGGTCAACATGGTGAAACCCCGTCTCTAGTAAAAATACAAAAAAATCAGCTGGGCGTGGTGGCGCGCCTGTAGTCCTAGCTACTCGGGAGGCTGAGGCAGGAGAATTGCTTGAACCCGGGCGGCGGAGGTTGCAGTGAGCTGAGGTCACGCCACTGCACTCCAGCCTGGCTCCTGGTGACGAGTAAGACTCTGTCTCAAAAAAAAAAAAAAAAAAAAGAAAAAGAAAAAGAAAAAAAAGTAAGTGCATCCTACAGGGTGTCCCTCAGCCTGGCTCATCAGGCAAGAAGAACTCAGACCAGCAAGGAGGGGGACGCCTGCTGGGAGGACCCCTCTCACTTGGAATCTCTGAATTGGGGGATCTTAGTGACAACAGGACCTGCAGACACAGTGAGAAGAATTCCCATGATTTGAGTGTCCACGGGGAAAACCCAAGTCCTGCCTGGGACGTCAGTTTCCGGTTTCTATTTCCCACGTCAGGAGCCAGGGTATGTCATGGCCTTACTTCCCCTCTATGGTTACAGTGCAGTTAAAGGAACCTTGATAGCCTTGACTACAGCAAATTCAGGTTTGATTCAGGGCCGAAGAGCCTTCACTCCAGACTAGAAGCAGTCACTGGGGTTCCCTCCAGGGCCTGGAGCCCCCGCTCTCTGGGCCTTTCCCACCCTGCCTGGTTTAGCCCCTAAACACCCAGGCCACAGAGCAGAAGGAAGAGCAGCCTCTACACCCAGGCCCCCCAGCTCCTGACTCCCCAGTGCTGGGCCCTGTTGAAGCTGGAACTCTCCTCTAAGGCCCAGAATCTGGAATCCATGACTGAGACCTGGCTTCCTGCCTAGCTCCTGTCCCCCCGGGGTCAGCCCCAGTTACCAGCACCCAGTGACTCATGGAGTCTAGCTGTCCTGGATTTCCACAGTCTAGCGGTCACAACTACGTGCCAGTCACGTAACATACATGATCTCACCTCATTCAACAACCTTGAGCCTAAGGAACACATAATGCTCTCATTTCATGGCGGAAGAAGCTGAGTCTTGGAGATATTGGGTAACTTGTCACATCTCACAAAGACAGTACTAGGATGGGCCACGGCTAGGAGTGGGGCTCGCCTGCCCCAGAGGAGTGCTATCCCTGCCCCTGCCTCAGCAGCCTAAGACTGATTTCTGCCAGCTTGATTTCCCATGGATTAGTATCAGTAGGGTCTCTGTGGGTCCTGGGAGGTGGAGTGATAAAGATGACATGTGAGGATTTCCTGTAGTCAGTGACAAGGACACTGCAATGGAAGATGGCACTATACTTTATGCTTGCACTATGGTGATAGTGACATTTCTGATTAACATTAGAACTTTGGTTGGCTGATTTCACCCGTGAACTCGGAGACAGAAGTCCCAGGATCCCATCTGACCTCTGACCTAATTCCCACATCCTTCAGGTGAGAGATGGTCCCAGGCATGCACAAACATTCCAGAATAGTAATTGATGATGAAAAGTCATCATTAATTTATTGGCATATTTTGTCTTTTATTCCTGCCTCCTGCCATCCTTTGATAATTTATCCATCAGATTTCGATGTAATAAAACCCATTGGATGCTCCCTGCTGTGTTTGGTATCAGGAGCAAGGAAGAGTAAGGTACAATTCAAATGAACTGATATTTATCAAATGCCGCTACATGCCATTCACTGAGTTGGGGGCTGCAGGCATTCTGTGGACTTGCTTTGGTGCCATTTTCATTCTAGCTAGACAAGTGGGCAAACAGATAATTACACAGTGTGATATACACAGTCTATAATCGAGGTGCATACAAGAAGGGTGGGGACTTCACCCTGCCGAGGAGCAGAAAACGCTTTGCCTAGGATGTTTTTGTTTTTGTTTTGAGATAGGGTCTCATTTGGTTGCCCAGACTGGAGTGCAGTGGCGCAATCTTGGCTCACTGCAACTTCTGCCTCCCGGGCTCAGGCGATTCTCCTGCCTCAGCCTCCTGAGTAGCTGGGATTACAGGTGTGAACCAGCACGCCCGGCTAATTTTTGTATTTTTAGCAGAGACGGGGTTTCACCATGTTGGCCAGGATGGTCTTGAACTCCTGACCTCAAATGATCCACCCCTTCAGCCTCCCAAAGTGTTGGGATTATAGTGGTTAGTCACCTCACCTGACCCTTTAAAAAAAAAAAGCGTCTTACTCTGTCACCCAGGCTGGAGTACAGTGGCATGATCTGGGCTTGGGTGATTCCCCCACCTCAGCCTCCTGAGTAGCTGGGACTACAAGCACATGCCACCACGCCAGGCTACTTTTATATTTTTTGTAGAAACAGGTTTCCTCCATGTTGCCCAGGCTGGTCTTGAACCTGTGGTCTCAAGCGATCCACCTGCCTTGGCCTCCCAAAGTGCTGAGATTATAGGTATGGGTCACTGTGCCCAGCCAGGTTGTGACTTTTAAGTTGGATCTTGAAGGTAGAGGAAAAAATTAATCCAGCATGAGCAAAGACCTGGAGGCCTGTTTAGTGAACAGCAAGTTATTTGGTGTGGCTGGACGGAGGGTCCTCACATCTTCATGTGCTTTGGACCTGGATCCGGATTCAGTTGTCTGGGGTAGGGCCCAGGGTTTTGAATTTCTGACCAGGGCCGCAAGTGGTTCTGGTACAGGTGTGAGGGCCCACAGACTGGGAAACCCAGGCCTGGGGCTGCATCGGCAGGAAATGTGGATGGACCTGGAGCAGTGCATCAGGGCCAAGCTGTGCAGGGTGTCGAATACCATGCTAAGGAATCTGGACCTGTCCTCTTCTCAGTGGAGAGAGTCCATCAGAGGCTTTCAAAGCCCTGGAATGGTGGTTTTGGAAGAAGAACGTTACCAGCAGCCTGGTGGGAGGAATGGAGAGCCGAGAGGGTGGAGGGAGGAGCTCAATGAGGAGAGTTTTCACAGATGTCCAGGCCAGCTGTCCTGGGGGCCTGAGCCGGGGTGTAGGCGTCGGCAGGGGGGTAAGCAAGGAGCATGATTGGGGGGCGCTGGATTTGAGAGGGCTCTGGAAAATGGGGCCCAGGCCTGCAGTAGATGGATGAGGAAGATGAAGGAGAGGTTGTTGAGAATGGGCTGGGGGGCTCAAGGGCGATGCACCAGGGCAGTGGGTTGAGGGGCGGAGCGATAGAGCCAATTTGTGTGTGGTGAGTTTTTCACTCACGGGACCTCCAGAAGGATGTGGGTAACAGGCGTTGGATCTGCCCCAAAGCTTAGAGAAGGTGGTTGAAGTCGAGGGGAGAGCCTTTTTCTTTTTCTTTTTTTTTTTTTTTTTTTTGAGATGGAGTCTTGCTTTGTCGCCAGGCTGGAGTGCAGTGGTGCGATCTCGGCTCACTGCAACCTCCGCCTCCCAGATTGAAGTGATTCCCCTGCCTCAGCCTCCCAAGCAGCTGGGATTATGGGCGTGCATCACTACGCCTGGCTAATTTTTTGTATTTTAATAGAGGCGGGGTTTCACCATGTTGGCCAGGATGGTCTCTATCTCCTGATGTTGTGATCCATCTGCCTCGGCCTCCTAAAGTGCTGGGATTACAGGTGTGAGCCACTGCCTGGCTTCTTCTTTTGGAGACGGAGTTTCACCCTTGTTGCTCAGGCTGAAGTGCAATGGTGTGATCTCAACTCACCGCAACCTCCACCTCCTGGGTTCAAGTGATTCTCTTGCCTCAGCCTCCTGAGTAGCTGGGATTACAGACATGCACTGTCATGCCCTGCTAATTTTAGATTTTTAGTAGAGATGGGGTTTCTCCATGTTGGTCAGGCTGGTCTTGAACTCCTGACCTCAGGTGATCCGCCTGACTTGGCCTCCCGAAGTGTTGGGATTACAAGCGTGAGCCACCACACCCGGCTGAACCTCTGAAGAGCAAAGAAGGTAGGGGAGGACTGTAGACTGCTTATGAATCTTCAGGGCACATGGAGGGAGAATTAGAAAAAGAGGACAGGTGTGGTGGGTCACACCTGTAAGCACTCTGGGTGGCCAAGGTGGGAGGATTGCTTGAGGTGAGGAGTTCGAGTCCGGCCTGGGCAACAGAGGAAGACCGCCACCCCTGCCCCATGTCTACCAAAAAAGAAAAAGAAAGGAAGGAAGGAAAGAAGGAAGGAAGGAAGGAAAGAAGGAAGTAAGAAAGGAAAGAAGGGAGGGAGGGAGGGAAGGAGAGAGGGAGGGAGGGAAAAGGCAACAAGAACCCACTAGAAAAGTAGGCTGTTTGGCTGTTTGTCAATTTATTATTTCCACTTTGCAGATGGGGAAACTGGGACTCAGACAATTAAATGACTGCTCCATGGCCACTATGCTCATCAGGGCAAGGCTAGGGTTTTGAACTTGTCTCTTTGGCTCCAGTGCTCATACTCTCTTGACTGAGTCTCCCGAAGTCAACTCCTGTCCCCATGCACAAAATAAACAGATTCAAAGATGGGGGATGAGGGGGTGGAGGTGAGAAAGATGCAGCAAAAAGAGCTTTCAGGAGGCTGGGCGTGGTGGCTCACACCTGGAAACCCAGCACTGCGGGAGGCCGAGGCCGGTGGGGCACCTGAGGTCAGGAGTTTGAGACCATCCTGACCAACATAGTGAAACCCCGTCTCTACTAAAAATACAAAAATTATCTGGGCGTGGTGGCAGGCACCTGTAATCCCAGCTACTCAGGATAGGAGAATCACTTGAACCTGGGAGGCAGGTCGCCATGAGCCGAGATCATGCCATTGCACTTGATCTAGGCGACAGATCGAGACTTGTCTGAAAAAAAAAAAAGAAAGAGAAGAAAAGAGGAACTTGCCGGAGAGAGGACAGGGGAGACCAGCACATTAAATGAGCCTATTTTTCATTCCTTCTCCCACTAGAATATATTGAAGCAAATCCCAGACTTCATATTATTTCATCCATAAATATTTCAGTATGTATCTCAAAAAGATAAGGCTCTTTTTTAGACAGAGTCGCAATCCCATTTTCACACTTAAAAAATCTAACAATAATTCCTATTACAGGAACCCACTGAGGCCAATCTGACAAGACCTCAGAATGAAAGTGGGCTTGTGTACCTGGAGCCAGCACTGTCACAAAGCCATGATAAGGAATTTAAATTTTCCCCCAGATAATTACAGCCAAGGCGAACAGGGGCTTGGAAACGCAGGAGGTCTGAGAAGCTTGTCTGACTCTGGAAAGGAAATGTTATAAAGGAAGAAGAAAAAGACTGGAAAGGTTTGCAGAGTGCAAGAGACAAGACTCTTCTTTCTTTCTGACTTCCCCTTTCCTCCTGCGAGGGTCTTTAGTCACAAATGAGAAATAGGAACCAGGTCTAAAGTGAAAGCAAATGGATAAAAATAACACGACAAATACAGTACTGCTAAATACAGTGAGATAAAGGCATGGGGTTTATTGCCCATCAAGGCTGTGTATACTGCTCTGCTCACCTCTTTTTTTTTTTTTTTTTTTTGAGATGGAGCCTCGCTCTGTTGCCCAGGCTGGAGTGCAGTTGTGTGCTCTTAGCTCACTGCAACATCTGCCTTCTGGGTTCAAGTGATTCTTTTGCCTCAGCCTCCTGAGTAGCTGGGACTATAGGCACCTGCTGCCACGTCTGGCTAATTTTTTGTATTTTTTTTTTTTTTAGTAGAGACGGGGGTTTCACCTTGTTGCCCAGGCTGGTCTCGAACTCCTGAGCAGCTTAGGCAATCCACCTGGCTCAGCCTTCCAAAGTGCTGGGATTACAGGTGTGAGTCATAGCACCCAGCTTGCTCATTTCTTAGAGAATGGCTATTCAGCTGCTGCTACTTAGAATCCTAGCTTCCTGAGAGGTTCTGTCCCTTGTTTATTAACTGGTTATTGTGGACACCGACCTTCTACTAGGCATCAAGAAATCGGATTTCTAGACCAGGTGTGGTGGCTCACGTCTGTAATCCCAGCACTTTGGGGTGCCGACGCAGGTAGATGACTTGAGGTCAGAAGTTTGAGACCCAGACTGGCCAACGTGGTAAAACCCCATCTCTACTAAAACAAACAAAATTAGCCAGGCAGGGTGGCACACGCGCATAATCCCAGCTACTCGGGAGGCTGAGGCATGAGAATCGCTTCAGCCCTAGAGGTGGAGGTTGCAATGAGCCGAGATCTCACCATTGCACTCTGGCCTAGGTGACAGAGCGAGACTCTGGCCTAGGTGACAGAGCGAGACTCTGTCTCAAAAAAAAAAAAAAAAAAAAAAAATTGGTGCAGTTCCTCCATTAAATTGCTCTGTAACCTAGGGCAACTTCCTTGACTTCCCTGAGCTGATCTGTAACGTGAGGCTGTTAGACCACAAGACCTCATCGTTTCCTTTAAGATCTGAGTTCTCTGATTCAGTGAATACCTAGTAATACGGTGCTCACTTCCTGGGGTTTAGAAAGTGTTACTAGGATTTGACTCAGTGTTACACTGCATCTGCAAAATGCTTGGACAGGCTGGGCATGGTGGCTCATGCCTGTAATCCCAGCACTTTGGAAGGCCGAGGCAGGTGGATCACCTGAGGTCAGAAGTTCGAGACCAGCCTGGCCACAATGGCAGAACTCCATCTCTACTAAAAGTACAAAAATTAGCCAGGTGTGGTGGTATGTGCTTGTAACCCCAGCTACTTGGGAGACTGAGGCAGGAGAATCACTTGAACCCAGGAGGCAGAGGTTGCACTGAGCTGAGATCACACCACTGCACTCCAGCCTGGGCAACAGAGTGAGACTCTGTCTCAAAAAGAAAAGAAAAGGAAAGAAAATGCTTGGCTAACCTCGATGAAGGATGCCATGGAGATGCCATGTGTTGATTATGCGGGTTCATGCTACAAAGTCACCCAGGGTTGTTTTGGCAGACCCCCTAGAGGAAATCTGAAAGGCAACGCTACGGGAGCTCTCTGGAAATGGGCAGTAGATGGAGAGCACGTGGAAACCGCAAAGAGCCATCCACAGATGGAGCCGGCTGCCTGAGGCCCAGGAAGCAAACTGCAGAAATAAGTTGAAATGACAAGCCAATGTGGGTATTTGGTTTTGTTTGTTTCATTTTAATGGCAGGTAAAGGGGTTTGGTGACCAGGGATGTGGGGCTGAGCCAGAGCTAAAGGGGAGGGGGTTGTGAGAGCCGGCAGGGCAAGTTGCCATATGTTGCTGGGATTCTGGGACCTTGGCCTGAGGAGCTGCATTTGAGCAGAGTCGTAAGAACTTGAGGTTGGAGGGGGAGCCAGAGGAAGACGCGGAAGAGCTTAAACCAGAAAGGGCAGGGGGAGAAACAAAACAGACCCCAACCTGGGCCAGAAGAGAAGCCCTTTCCTGACACGTTGCCTCCGTCTGGCTCATCATCACGTGAGGAAGGAGGGGCTGTGTGGCTCTTCCGCTCCAGCTGCTCTGATTTCTTTTTCGCTCCAAGATGCTCTGTTCTTTCTCACTGTATGGCCTCTGTGGTGTCCTCTCCCTGGAAGGCAGCTCTTTCCCCCGATCAACTTCTGCTCAGACCTTAGATTAAAGCTGTTGCCTCCAGGAAGCCCTCCTTGGCCTTCCGGTCTAAGACAAACCACTCCACTTTAAGTCCTTATATCATGAGGCAATTTTTTTTTTTTTTTTTTTTTTTTTTTTTGAGATGGAGTCTCGCTTCGTTGCCCAGGCTGGAGTGCAATGGCATGATCTCGGCTCACTGCAACCTCCACCTCCCAGGTTCAAGTGATTCTTCTGCCTCAGCCTCCTGAGTAGCTGGGACTACAGGCACGTACCATCATGCCCGGCTAATTTTTGTATTTTAAGTAGAGATGGGGTTTCATCATATTGGCCAGGATGGTCTCAAACTCCCGACCTCCTGATCTGTCTGCCTGGACCTCCCAAAGTACTGGGATTACAGGTGTCAGCCACCGCGCCCGGCCTCATTATGTAGTTTTAAAAATAGTGCTCCTCATTGTTATCATCCTTTAACGTATTTATGTGATTTTATCATTGTTTAATGTATTTAATGTATTTATGTGTATTATGTGATTTCTGTGTTTCTAAAAAAAAGGTCTAATTTTGAAATAATGTCAAGCTTTTAGAAAAGTTGCAAGAATAATACAAAGAACTCCCATAGGCTGGGCGTGGTGGCTCACGCCTGTAATCCCAACACTTTGGGAAACCCCGGTGGGTGGATCACTTGAGCCCAGGAGTTTAAGACCAGCCTGGGCAACATAGCGAGACCTTATCTTTACAAAAAACAAAATAAACGAATTAGCTAGGTGTGATGGCACAAGCCTGTAGTTTCAGCTACTCGGGAGGTGAAGGTGGAAGGACTGCTTGACTCAGAAGTTCAAGGCTGCAGTGAGCTACGGTTGTGCTGTAGCACTCCAGCCTGTGCGACAGAGCCAGACTCTGGTTCTAAAATAAAATTGTTTTTAATTAAATAATTTAAATTAAATGTATGTATTTATTTATTTATTGAGATAGGGTCTCACTCTGACACCCAGGCTGGGGTGCAGTGGCACAATCTCGGTTACTGCAGCGTCAACTTCCGGGGCTCAGGTGCTCTCCCACCTCTCAGTCTCCAGAGTAGCTGGAACTATAGGCGTGCACCACCATACCCGGTTAATTTTTTGTATGTTTTTTGTAGAGAGGGTTTCACCATGTGGCCTCCTGGCCTCAAGCAATCCACCTGCCTTGGCCGCCCAAAGTGCTAGGATTACAGGTGTGAGCAACTGTGCCTGGCCTAAATTAATTTTAACCTAATTAAATACAAATAAAAATAAATAAAAAGAACTCCTGGCTAGGAGCAGTGGCTCACTCGTCTAAGCCCAGCACTTTGGGAGGCCAAGGTGGGTACATCGCTTGAGCCCAGGAGTTTGAGACCAGCCTGGCCAACATGGTAAAACCCTGTCTCTACAAAAAGTACAAAAAATTAACTAGGTGTGGTGGTGCACACCTGTAGTCCCAGAGACTCGAGAGGCTGAGATGGGAGGATCCCTTGAGTCCAGGAGGTGGAGGTTGCAGTGAGCCTAGATTGTGCCACCACACTCCAGCCTGGATGACAGAGTGAAACTCTGTTTCAAAAAAACAAAAAATTTAAAAAACTCCCTGATCCAACAATTGTTAACATTTTGTCACATTTGCTTTGTGATTCTCTCTCCCTGTCTCTTTTTAAATATGTATATGTAATGATTATATGTAATCATACCCGTATGCACATGTGACTGTTATGTTTTTCTGAACCGCTTAATTTGCAGGTATCTCTGGCCTTCTACCCCTAAATATTTAAGCATTATTTCCCAAGAACAAAATCATTCACTTACACAGCTGCAGTTGTGTAAATGATCGGATTCTTGGAATAACTTCTGGTTTTGACTGAAATGTAGGTTCCATGAGGGTGCGGCGGTGTCTTGCTCTTCACCCATGTGTGTGTCACCTAGCATAGTGCCTGGCGCATAGCTGGGACTCGAAATGTTTGCTGAACGTACGAGAATTCCTGAATTCCAAGGGCTTGCCATTAATATTGTGCCGTTGCCCAGCGGCCAGCTTTCTCACTCAGCCTGCTGTGCGTGTTGAAGGGGGTTGGTGTTCGGACTTGTCCCATCCATCTCTATTTCAGTGGGGAATCAGAATCCCATCAAGGTAAATCAGTGCCTGAAGATGTGGCTTCTGTAATTTCTGTCAAATCCTCTCCAGCCAGCTCTGGCCCTTGCCGAGCTACATTCTTTTTTATTGAGATGAAGTTTCCCTCTTGTACCCCAGGCTGGAGTACAGTGGCGCAATCCTGGCTCACTGCAACCTCCGCCTCCTGGGTTCAAGCGATCCTCTTGCCTCAGCCTCCCAAGTAGCTGGAATTACAGGAATGTGCCACCACACCCAGCTACTTTCTGTAATTTTAGAAGTGATAGGGTTTCTCCATGTTGGCCAGGCTGGTCTAGAACTCCTGACCCCAAGTGATCCGCCTGCTCTGGCCTCCCAAAGTGCTAGGATTATAGGTGTGAGCCACCGTACCCAGCTCCGAGCTACCTCCTTGACTGGCAGCCACCTCTCCTCTGGTTCGGTGGCACCTGTTGGCCATCACACCCAGTTAATCGGCCCCACGAGGAGAGTTCTGGCAAAGGCAGCTGAAATGGCAGCCAATCTTCCCAGGCAGTTGCCTCTGTGAGGGACTGGCCTCAGCCTTGGAAACTGCCCTCTGTGCCCTTGGCCACCAGGGCTTACCTTACCACCCGTGCTGTGCTCTCCTGTTAGCTCTCAGTTAACAGAGGAGGCTAATGGAGGGGGATGATGTACTTAGGACAAGGAGGAGCTGGGGCCCACAGCCCGCAGAGTCCTGAGTTGGAGAGGCATTTAGAGATTAGGTAGGATAGTGGTTTTCCAAATGTGGTCCCCGGTCAGCAGCATCTGCACCTCCTGGGCACCTGGTACAAGTACCCCACCCCAGCCCTGTTGAATCAGGAACTGATTAGGTAGCGCACAACCATCTGTGCTTTAATCAGCCCTTCAGGAGGCTCAGATACATGCTCAGGTTTGCAACGCTTTGCTTTAGGCCAACGCTGCCAGTTTTCACGGTGGGGGGCTGGGGGGTTCACTCTGCTCCCTCCTCTCACATAACACATTCTCTGCTCATTGTTGTCCATCTGCAGCTACTGGCTTTTTAAAACAACGTTTTCAGAATAAAAAATAAGCTTATCGGGGAGTTATTACATTACCATGGCAACCTGGCCGCTGCCTAGACAGAAGCAGGTAGCACAGCTGCCTTGGGGTCTCGGTGGCACTAAAGTCATCGTGGGTTTTTGCTCTGTGGCCATTCTGCCTATGCACAGCCTCCTCGTTTCTCTTGTCTTCCCCCCCCCCTTTTTTCTCCTCTTTTCTGTTTGGCCCCTTATTCCTCTCTCATCTCATTAGGAGCAACATGTGTTCTATTTTTTTTAGATTTTTCAAGAGGCTGCCACAGCTGACCTCTCCTTTGAAATTAACAACCTGAGGAGGTAGCTAATATGAGCAGGCTATTTGCAGTTTTTAAATTTTTTATTATTTATTTATTTAGAGACAGAGTTTTGTTCTTGTCACAGAGGCTGGAGTGCAATGGCGCAGTCTTGGCTCGCTGCAACCTCCACCTCCCGGGTTCAAGCGATTCTCCTGCCTCAGCCTCCCGAGTAGCTGGGATTACAGGCGTGTGCCACCACACCCAGCTAATTTTTGTTTTTAGTAGAGATGGGTTTCACCATGTTGGTCACGCTAGCATCAAACTCCTGACCTCAGGTGACCCACCTGCCTCGGCCTCCCAAAGTGCTGGGATTGTAGGTGTGAGCCACCGCACCAGGCCTTGACTGGATTTTTATCCTCATCAAAAATTTTCTTGAATTGATTATGTTTCAAGAAGGAACACACAAGGCAAAATTCAAAAGGTATGAAATGGTGCACTTTCAGAGTAAGTCTCTGCATGACTTACTCTTACTCCAGGTCTCCTTGCTGGAGGGTCGGGGCGGGGGTCCCATATCTGTTTCTTGTGCTTCCTTACTGACTTACTGAGACAGTCTACACAAATCAAAGGATTTTTAAAAATCTTCTTTCACCTTTGTTACTTACACAAACGGCAGGTTCCATCCCCGCTGCTCAGCACCTTGCTTCCTTCCTGCAGTCTGTCTTAGGGTTCCTTCTCTGGCGTTTAGAGTTGCCTTATGCTTTTTATTTTTAAATTTAATTTAATTAAAAAAAAATTGAGACAGAGTCTAGCTCTGTTGCCCAGGCTGGAGCGCAGTGGTGCGACCTTGGCTCACTGCAACCTCTGCCTCCCAGGTTCAAGCAATTTTCATGCCTCAGCCTCTTAAGTAGCTGGGATCACAGGTGAGCACTGATTTTTGTATTTTTAGTAGAGACGGGGTTTCACCATGTTGGCCAGACTGGTCTCAAACTCCTGACCTCAAGTGATCTGCCTGCCTCAGCCTTCCAAAGTGCTGGGATTACAAGTGTGAGCCACCACGCCTGGCCGCCTTATGCTTTTTAATAGTCTCCTATTCGATAGTGTAGATGTATCATCATTTAAGCAGTCCCCTGTTGATAAATATTTGGGTTACTCCTAGTCTTTTGCTATTTTCATCCTCATTTAACAGCTAGAAAGCTGTGATTCGGAGAGGGACATGACCTGTGAAAGTTCCCAAAGCAAACGTTGGCATCTTTGGGCATTGCTTAGCTACAGAATATAAGAAAAAAGGAAGAGATGACTGACCCCTGAATTAGAGAAAAGACAGAGCCATCCAGAGACCCAATTTCCTCTCTGCCACACTAGTGTCTGAACTAGCTCAGTTACATTCTTCTAACATTGCCTGATATATAATTAAATAATCATTTATGGAAGTATTTTAAATCTGTCTTCCTTGCTAGATAGTAACCTTTCTTAGGGCAGGGACTATGTTTTCCCCACTCCTTTATCCCTAGCAAGGATTATCCTCCTAGCGAGCACTAGGTATATAGTAGGTGCTCAATAAGTATCTGTTAATTAATGAATGAATGGATCAGGACTGTGTGTGGTTAAGGCAGTGGGCTTGAGAGATCTGACTTTGAATCCTGGCTCTAACAGTTATTATTGTGTAATCCTAGACCCATCATTCAACTTCTCAATGCCTCTGTTTCCTTAGCTGTGACATGGAAATGCTCCCTTGGGATTGCTGGGAGGATCAGGCGAGCGAATGCAGTTAGGTGTCCATCACAGGGCCTGTGTGCAGAGGCCTCAGCCATTTTTCCTAAGCCAGAGCTTCTTCCAATGCCATATGCTGCCTGGCAATTCTGATGAAGGAACCGAAGAATGTTCAAGGTGGGAGTGATTTGAGCTGGGCCCTGAAGGAGGAGTCAGATTCCAGCTTATGTGGCCAGGGCCAGATTTCTTTACTGAGTTCATCCAGCTGCAAAATGGAGATGATGACACCGAGTTTCTGTCTCCCTCTGGGAGTGCTGGTCTGGCTTAAAGTCTCTCAAGAGGAAAACACCATACAATTAAAAGGCACCATCGTTATTCAACTGGAAAAGTGCCTTCCCGGGACGAGTGAACTAATCCCCACTGAATATGATTCTGCTTGTGCGGCGTATGATTGGATATTCAGTGTGGATTTAACCCAGGGGCATCAACTGTGCTGTCAGTCAGAGCTAAGTGTAACGGGGCACTTAGTAAATGTGGAGGTAATTAAAGCTGTCCAGATGCTGGACGTGGGTGAGCTTTGGGCTGCCTCTAGGTCTGAAGCGCTTTAGAGAGTTCTGGAGTCTCTCTCCTTGGAGGGGCACTGGGAGTGTAAGCCCCGGTATGGGCCTTTGCTGCCACTGGACCCTTCTGCGGGACACTGAAAGCCACTCATTCTAGGAAGTCTTCCCTGATCACCAAGACAGAGTCTGATGTTCTGGGGTTTCCTGTCGCTGCACACACTTCTCCACGATATCCTGTTGTCTTAGTTTGTTTCTATGCCCATCTCCCCCATCCAGAGCCCAAGATACCGTCCCTAGGATTTTCTGACCTACAGTTGGTGCTCAACAAATATCTGCTGAATGCAGCTTTTTAGGTTTCAGAACCATGGGAAATCTTGGGTCTCAAGAGCAGATCAAGGTGTTTGGATTTTCCTGGGAAGGGTAGACGCTGTATGGTTTTGACATGTGATCGATCTTCTGATGAAAATTCTGTTCGATGCCCTCTTCTGATGGAAATTCTGTTCGATGCCCTTATAAAGAAGAATAGGCTCACAAGCCCAGCATGGAAACGTGAGCCTATCCTTCTTTGCAGCAGACCTGAGCCCTCGCGATCTACAAATACCTGAGTGTGGAATCCACCCAAGTCCATACATTGTAGAAAGCAGGAGGAGAGCAGGCCCTGGAGGCCCAGAGAACGAGTCCAGAAAGTGGCGAGTCTCCACTGCTGCCTGGGTCCCATTGGCTCCAAGATGAACCCGTCGCTGGCCTTTCTGGCACATGGAGAATGTCCCCACTGCCTGAGGAGAGAGGCCTCTCTTTGTGGTCCTGCATTTGGGATTCAGCGGGATCCACCATCCTCAGCATTCTTGGCTTCGTGCTGGAGCTGAGTGTAAGGTGAGAGGAGTTGCTGGGAACACTGTGATACCTGGCTCAGGCAGGAACCACCCAAGTCAAGTCTGACCAGGATCTTGCACTGAGAGCCACCTGCTCTGAACAAGGCCCTGGACTCTGGACTCACCACTGTCTCTGATTGACCCCTCCAGCTGGGCTTTCTGTCTCTGGATTCAGAGTCTAGGGTGGGGCTTCTGGCTGGTCATGGTTGGGTCAACCGTCCATGCTCCAGCAGGAATTGAGGGGAGCGTGTCCACCCCATTCATCTGCCATTATCTTCCTGCTTCTTGGGATTCCCACAAATGGGGGCTCAGATGCTGGACAGCCTAAGTGACAAATACCAGTGGGGTTCCCCTTCTCTGATCTCGATATTCTCTTCCATTACTCTTCAGGAGGGCTCCATCTCCTGAGCCCATCTCTGCTCCACGCAGTGTCTGCTGAGGTGCCTGGGTCTGGGGAATCCATTTCCAAGATAGTTTCTTTGTTCAAAAAATGTTATTTTATTTTTATTTTTATTTTTATTTTTATTTGAGACAGAATCTTGCTCTGTTGCCTAGTTTGGAGTGCAGTGGTGCCATCTTGGTTCATTGCAACCTCTGCCTCCCGGGTTCAAGCAATTCTCCTGCCTTGGCCTCCCGAGTAGCTGGGATTACAGGTGTGCACCACCACGCCTGGCTAATTTTTATATTTTAGTAGAGACGGGGTTTCACCATTTTGGCCAGGCTGGTCTTGAACTCCTGACCTCAAGTGATCTGTCTGCCTTGGATTCCCAAAGTGCTGGGATTACAGACATGAGCCACCGCACCTGGCCCAAAATTTTAAAATGAAAAATTAAAAAAATATGGCCGTGCAAGGGCACAGTGGCTCACGCCTGTAATCCCAGCACTTTGGGAGGATGAGGCAGGCGGATCATGAGGTCAGGAGTTTGAGACCAGCCTGGTCAACACGGTGAAACCTCGTCTTTATTAAAATACAAAAATTAGCCAGGCATGGTGGCACCCACCTTTAATCCCAGCTACTCGGGAGGCTGAGGCAGGAGAATCACATGAACCTGGGAGGCGGAGTTTGCAGTGAGCTGACATTGTGCCATTGCACTCCAGCCTGGGTGACACAGTGAGACTCTGTCTCAAAAAATAAATAAAAGAAAATAAAAATATATAAAAAATGTCAAAAGAATTGTTCAAAAAATACTATACCCACCATCTCTTAGGTTGGAACAAAAGTGATTGTGGTTTTTGCCATTCCTTAACCTAATAGATTCTATGCTTAACTTTCAGTCTGCCACATTTATTTTATCACACATGCATCCTTCTCTCTACCGCTCCAAGTTGGCTTCTTCACTTTTGGGTCTGATGCCTGATGCTCCCTGCACTCTTTCTCCCTATGTGTCCTGGGCTTCTCACAGCTTGGTGGTGTCAGGATAGTCGTTCTTTTTGCATGGTGGCTGATTTCCAGGCCAGTTCAACGCCATGCTTGAAACTGACACAGCATCTCTTCCGTGGTTGTCTATTGCTCAAAGCAGTCACTGTGTAGAAGAGAATGTGGGATGGGGAATACCAGCCATCTTTAGGATATACAGTCAGCTGCAAAGGGTGGTCAGGGGGAGCCTTGAAAAGGTGGTATTGGGGCTGAGTGTGGTGGCTTACACCTGTAATCCCAGAACTTTGGAAGGCTGAGGAAGGTGCATTGCTTAAAATCAGGAGTTCATCTCTGCTTTCCCTCTCTGTCTCTCTCTCTGTGTTGTTTCTCTCTTTTCCCTCTCTCTCTCAGCAAGAAAAAAAAAAAGATCAGGAGTTCAAGACTAGTCTGGCTAACATGACAAAACCCTGTCTCTACCAAAAATACAAAAATTAGCTGGGCGTGGTGGCACATGTCTGTGGTGCCAGCTACTCAGGAGGCTAAGGTGGGAGGACTGCTTGAGTTGGGGAGGTGGAGGTTGCAGTGAGCTGAGATTACGCCACTGCCCTCCAGCCTGGGGGACAGAGTGAGACCCTGTCCCCAAAAAAAGAGAAAGAAAGAAAGGAAAAGAAAAGAAGGTGGGAAGGAAGGAGAGAGGAAGGAAGGAAGTGAGGGAGGGAGGGAGTAGGGAAGGGCAGGTGGTATTGGGGCTGAGCTCTAAGGGAAGAGAATGAACTTGTCTTGCTGAGAGCCAGAAGACAGCATTCTAGACAGAGAGACCAACACAGGCAATGTCTTGAAGGTGGAAAAGCAAATCTTGTATCTCTACTTTCCTTTTCCCACATCCAAATCCAGCCCATCATTTGGGACCCATATCCAGCTGCCTCCCTCACAAAGCCTTCCCCGGATATGTCAGTCCCTGCTGATCCTTCTCTTGATTGTATCTCCCATGTTATTGCATCTCTCATGGCTCCCCCTTCCTTCTCAATATATCTCATGGTTTTTAAGTGTACATTTATCTGTGATTGATTAGTGGGGGGTGACAAACACTGACCCCTAGTCTATAAGCGCAGAGAGGGTAGGGACCCACCTACTCACCATTGTCTTCCCAGTCTCACAGTGCCTGATCCAGAGTAGAAACTCCATTAATATTTGTTAAATAAATTATGCATTTTGGGTCCCCCATACCACCCCCACATAGTGTGGGATTAGTGAATGTTGAGTGAATTATTTCTGTCTTTGACTTCCAAGAGAGTGAATTCCTTTAAGACTAGATAGGTCTAGCTCTCTCTTCATTTATTGTTTTCTTTTGAGTCTGTGGTATCCAACCTCTGCTCCTTGATCCTCTATGTATGTTATCTAGGCTGCATAATCAATCATCCTAAAACTTAGGAGCTTAAAACAGTAACATTTAGTATTTCACAATTTCTGTGAGGCAGGCATTCAAGTGACGTTGCCAGGTGTTTCTGGCTCCAGGTTGCTCTTGAGTTTATATTGAAGATTTCGGCCAGGCCACGGTTATTTGAAAGCTTGTCCAGGAGTGCTGGAGCCACTTGACTCATACACACGGCTGGCAAGTTGGAGCTGGTTGTTGGCAAGCTCAATTCCTACTCATGCGAGTCTCTCCATAGGACTGCTTGGGTGTCCTCACAACATGGATGCCCTAATAGCGATCAAGACAGAGCAAAGAGGAAGTTGCAATGTCTTTTACGACTTTATTTTGGAACTTGTGCTCCATGATTTCCACAATATCCTATGGGTTATACAGGTTAGTCCTATTCATGGTGGGAGGTGACTACAGAGGGGCATGGATACCAGGAGTCAAGAATTATCGGGGTTTATGGTGGAGGCTAGTTATCACACTCTCGTTTAGGTTTCTTTTTCTCCTACTACTTGCCCCCTACCCCTTCTTAATCATGGAACACTGCTCTTTGCCTTCAAAACATTTATCCTGTTATATGATTACATATTCATTTAATTAGTCTGTCTCCCTCCAACAGACTGTAACCACCACGAGGGCAGAGGTTGTAGTGTTTGGTTCAGCACTGTGCCATCAGTTACCAGCACAAAGCATAGAGTAGGCGCTGGGTGAATGCCTTTTGAATAAATTATAATGATTTGCTTCTGCCTGAATTACAAGAGGTGTTTCTGTTTGTCTCCCCCTCTGCATTGCAGGCTCCTACCTCAGGACCTGGCATAAAATTAAGAAAATGAATGTGAGGAACACTTTTGAAATGGTGACAGCACATCCGGATTAATATTTTGCAGGACAGCTGCACACACGTTTCAACCCACCAGCTACCAGTTGTGACTTTGCTCTGCTCTGGGAGATGGCTTAGCTTTGCACAGGACATAATTCTAATGTAGTTTTGCACAGCTCTTAGGAATTTGTTACAATGGGTTGGGCCAGGCTGTGCAGCCCATTGCTATGAATAAGTAACTTCTTTTTTTTCTTTTTGAGACGGAGTCTCATTCTGTCGCCCAGGCTGGAGTGCAGTGGAGCGATCTCAGCTCACTGCAACCTCCGCCTCCAGGGATCAAGCGATTCTCTTGCCTCAGCCTCCCAAGTAGCTGGGATTACAGGCGCCCGCCACCACGCCGGGCTAATTTTTGTATTTTTTGGTAGAGACGGGGTTTCACTATGTTGACCAGGCTGGTCTCGAACTACTGATCTCAAGTGATCCGTCTGCCTCGCCCTCCCAAAGTACTGGGATTACCGGCGTGAGCCACTGCCGCCCGGTCCCTAGAAGTAACTTTTGTTTTCTTTTTAATTGAGCTTAGTCATACAGTAGCTTAAAGAATTGACAAGCTCTGGGTTTCGCTTCCCCAAACCTCTTCGTCCAGCTCAAACCCACACAACAGCAACAAGGCGCAGCAGTGACTCACGCCCCAACCCTGGGCAGAAGCGAGCCCGCTGGTTGCTCAAAGCGCGTCACTTCCGGGACCCAGGGTCGCGGGGAACTACTTCCGGGGGAGCGGCGCGGCGGCGCGGCAGCGCGGGAGGTGAGTGCCGGGGCTTCGCAGCGGGGCGGGTTCCGGGATGCGGCAGGAACCGAAAGCGAGCTGGGCTCGTTGTGGCCCCGGTCGACCTGTGCCCCACGACGCTGCTCTGCGGACCCGGGTGTTGTTCCGCTCAGGTCCTGAATAAGTTCCCGCGGCGCTCGTTCGAAAGTTACTTCCGGAGGGGAATTTGAGCCCCGGGGAGGCGGAGGGCCTCGCTTGGTGCAGCCCAGCGCTTTCGTGCGGAGCCTGGGCCAGAACCCAGGGCTCCTCGTGGCCTGGTCCCAGCCTTTCCTCCCACGAGTGGAACAGTAGGAGGAGCCTGAGCTCCAGAGTTTGTCTGGCTAGGATTCGAATCCGTATGGCTGTGTTACTGTGGGCAAGTCATGGTTTCTCTCTGGCCCTCAGTTTCGTCCTTTAAAATGGACGTGCACTCTTGTTCTGCAGGTGAAACGAGGTAGTGAATGTAAAGCTCTTAGTAGGTGCACAGTGCATGCTTGTTGGAAGAGTTCTTTTAAGAGAATTCCTAAAATGAATTCTCTTAAAATTCTCGGCAAATGAATATGAGAAACACTTTTAAAATGGTGACAACACGTTTAGATTAATAATTATATTTTGCAGGGCACCTGCACACCAGTTTCAGCCCACCGTTTGGCTACCCACTGTGACTTTGCTCTGAGAGGTGGCTTAGTTTTGCTAATCTAGTTTTGCGCAGTTCTTAGGAATTTGTTCTGATGGGACGGGGCCAGGCTGTACAGCCCATTGCTATAAAGTGGTAACTTATTTTCTTTCTTTCTTTTTTAAGCCATTTTATTTATTTATTTATTTAGAGTCATAGTCCCACTATGTTGCCCACCCTGGAGTGCAGTGGCGATCTCGGCTGACTGTAGCCTCCGCCTCCCGGGTTCAAGGAATTCTCCTGCCTCAACTTACGGAGTAGCTGGGATTATAGACGTGTGCCACCACACCTGACTAATTTTTGTACTTTTTGTTTGTTTGTTTTTGAGATGGAGTCTCGCTCTGTCGCCAGGCTGGAGTGCAGTGGCGTGATCCAGCCAGCCTCACTGCATCCTTCACCTCCTGGGCGCAAGGGATTCCCCTGCCTCAGCCTTCTGAGTAGCTGGGACTACAGGTGCACAGTACCACGCCTGGCTAATTTTTTTTTTTTTTTTAGTATTTTAGTAGAGACAGGGTTTCACCATGTTGGCCAGGGTGGTCTCGATCTTCTGACCTCGTGATCCGCCCGCCTCGGCCTCCCAAAGTGCTGGGATTACAGGCATGAGCCACCATGCCTGAGTAATTTTTGTATCTTTAGTAGAGACAGGGTTTCACCGTGTTGGCCAGGCTGATCTTGAACTCCTGACCTCAGGTAATCCACCCGGCCTCGGCCTCCCAAAGTGTTGGGATTATAGGCATGAGCCACCACACCTGGCTTTTTTTCTTTTTAATTAAAAAAAAATAAAAGTTCAAATAGAGATGGAGTCTCACTGTGTTGCCCAGGTTGGTCTCAAACTCCGGGAGGCAAGATATCCTCCTGCCTGGACCTCCCAGAGTGTTTGAGACTACTGGTGTGAGCCACTGTGCCCGGCCTAAAGCAGTAACTTCTGACACTGGTTTCTACCCCCAGTCTGTTTGAGTTAAATTTTCACAACGGAATTTAAAGTTATTTTATTAGAAGCCAAGAATGCCATACCATCACGGCACACAACACTGGGAGATGGTAAGATCTATGGCAGTTGTGAAATCTGAGTTTTTCAGTCAGATTTAGTTAATATTTGCCAAGTCTTGAGAGCTGTACTTGTCTCTGTGGTTATTTGTTTTGAAATGTTGACCCATTCTTTTTTTTCCCCCAATAACCATTTTGTTTTAGAATAATTTTAGATTTACAAAGTTATTGCAAAGATAACTTCAGTGAGTTTCCCCTATTACTAATGTCTTATATTAGTATGTACGTTTGTCACAATTACTGAACGAATATTGATACATTAATCTGTACTTTATTCATTTTTCCTTAGTTTTCCTCTGATGTCCTTTTTCTGTTCCAGTATTGTCCAGGGCACCCTACTGTATTTAGTCATCATATCTCCTTAGGCTCCTCTTCTCTGTGATGGTTTCTCAGACTTTCCTTGTTGTAGATGAACTTGAGAGTTTTGAAGATTACTGACTGGTCAAATGTTTTGCAGAAGGACCTTTAATTAGGATTTGTCTGTTTTTGACACGAGTAGATCAGGGTAATGGGTTTTAGGGGAGGAAGACCACTGATATGGTTCGGCTATAACCCCACCCAAATCTCATCTTGAATTGTAACTCCCATAATCCCCACATGTTGTGGGAGGGACCCAGTGGGAGGTCATTGAATCATGGGGGTGGGGTTTTTCCCATGCTATTCTCCTGATAGTGAATAAGTCTCAGGAGATCTGATGGTTTTATAAAGGGGAATTCCCCTGCACACACTTCCTTGCCTGCCGCCACATAAGACGTGCCTTAGCTCCTTTGCCTTTCGCCATGATTGTGAGGCCTCCCCCAGCCATGTGGAACTGGGTCCATTAAACCTCTTTTTCTTTATAAATTACCTAGTCTTGGGTATTTCTTCAAAGTGGTATGAAAATGGACTAATCCAACCACAGAGGTAAAGTGCTATTACCACATCGTATCAAGGGTGCCTACTATCGGTATGATTTATCATTGTTGATGTCTGTTAACCTGGGCCACTTGACTTGAGATTATAGTCAGGCTTTTCCAGTGTAGAGTTACTTTTCCTCCTGTACTTTCCACACTGTACTTTTGGAAGAAAGTCTTTATGTACAGCACACATTTAAGGAGTGTGGAATTATGCTCCATGCTTAAAGGCAGAGTATCTAATGCAAATTATTTGGAGTTCTTCTCTGTGGGAAATTTGTTCTCCTATTTATTTTTTGCTTATAGAGTTATTTGTATTGGTGAACTCATGGCTTTTTTTTTTTTTTTTTTTGAGACGGAGTCTTGCACTGTTGCCTGGGCTGGAGTGCAGTGGTGCAGTCTTGGCTCACTGCAACCTCCACCTCCTGGGTTCAAGTGATTCCCTTGGCTCAGCCTCCCGAGTAGCTGGGATTACAGCTGCCCGCCATCATGCCTGGCTAATTTTTTATAGTTTTAGTAGAGACGGAGTTTCACTATGTTGGCCAGGGTAGTCTTGAACTCCTGACCTCGTGATCTGCCCGCCTTGGCCTCCCAAGTTTGTTTTTTTTTTTTTTTTTTTTTTGAGACAGTCTTGCTCTGTCGCCCAGGCTGGAGTGCAATGGTGCGATCTTGGCTTAATGCCACCTCCACCTTCTGGGTTCGAGCGATTCTCTTGTCTCAGCATCCTGAGTAGCTGGGATCACAGGCGCTCACCACCACGCCTGGTGAATTTTTGTATTTTTAGTAGAGATGGAGTTTCACCATGTTGGGTAGGCTAGTCTTGAACTCCTGACCTCTGGTGATTCACCCACCTCGGCCTCCTGAAGTGCTGGAATTACAGGTGTGAGGCACTGCGCCGGGCCTGAACTCGTGGATGCTTTGGACTGTCATCCAGTACTACTTTATTTTTTGCTCAAATGGTTCCTCCATTGGCCATTGGGAGCTGGCTCTTGCACTCGGCTCCTGTATCCCTTTGACACACCCCCTCGATGTGTTTTGCTTTGTTTTGTTCCGCACCTTCTTACTTTCTACCCTAGGCTTAACTCATACGTTTCTGCCCCAGTCCTAGAATTAGCCATTTCCCAAGGAGACCTGGCTCCTTTTATTGGAGAATGACCCAGAAAACAAGATCTGGGCTCTAGGTATGCTCAGTGCTACTTAGTGTCCTTGCTTCTAGGCCCTTGCAGTGGACAGAGCAAGAGACATATGTATCATATGCACAGATCTAGAAGTATTTCCATATGGAACCACCAGTATCTATGTTAAGCTATACATAACTGATATCCAACTCTTATCCATGACGGCATGGATTGTTCTAGCTCAGCAGTCCACAACCTTTTTGGCACCAGGGACTGGTTTTGTGGAAGACAATTTTTCCACAGCCCCGGGGGTGGGGATGGTTTTAGGATGATTCAAGTATATTACATTTATTGTGTACTTTATTTCTGTTATTATTACATTGTAATGTGTAATGAATGTTCATACAGCTCACCATGATGTAGAATCAGTGGGAGCCCTGAACTTGTTTTCCTACAACTAGACAGTCCCATCTGGGTGTGATGGGAGACAGTGACAGATCATCAGGCATTAGATTCTCATAAGGAGTGCACAACCTAGATCCCTCTCACGTGCAGTTCACAATAGGGTTTGTGTTGCTATGAGAATCTAATGCAGCCACTGATGTGATAGGAGGCGGAGCTCAGGTAGTAATGTGAGCGATGAGGAGTGGCTGTAAATACAGATGAAGCTTTGCTCGCTCACCTGCTGCTCACTTCCTACTGTGTGGCCTGGGTCCTAACGGGTCATGGACTCGTACTGGTCTGTGGCGTGGGGGTTGGGGACCCCTGTTCTGTTTTCCTTCTCTTGCTTATCTGTAACCTCCCACTCCACCTGTGACAAACCCGACTCTCACCATTCACCATACATTTACCTAATTATTTAATTTAGTAAACCTGTATCAGGGTTCTAGCATTCCTCCCCCTGTGTCCCCTGTGGGAGGCAGCTTATCAGCTGGAGTACAGTGTGGATGTGCAGTTCCTGTTGCCTTCAGTTTTACAGGCTCCACTCATTTTCAGAGTTACTTAGGTCAGTACTTATTCCCCTGCCACCCTTTCAGTGAAGTTGTTTAATATATTTAGATTCAGAATGTCACATTCTGCATTCCATCTGGAACACCCTGACTTCACGTGTGTGTTTGTGTGTTTAAAAACAGGATCTCACTAGTTGCCTGGGCTGCTCTCAAACTCCTGGGCTCAAGCAATCCTCCTGCCTTGGCCTCTCAAAGTTCTGGGATTATGGGTGTGAGGCACTGTAACAGCCTTCCTATATGTTTTAAAAAATATTTGCATCGTTAAAGTTTATTCTTTGTGCTATAAAGTTTTTTGGGTTTTGACAAGTGCTTAATATTGCTTAATATTTCGTATTCCTAATCATAGTGTCATGCAGGATAGTTTCCCCCTCCTTCGGGGTTTATTTTTAACTTCTTTCAGATTTCATCTCAGCATTCCTGTTGGCTTTCTCCAAAATACGTCTATAACCTGAGAATTTATCACCTCCACTGCTACCCGCCTGGTGCAAGCATGTCTTTTGACAGTTAAAGTGGCCTCTTAATTGGTATCCTTGCTTTCAGTTTTGTCCCCTACAGTCTGTTGTCAACAAAGCAGCCAGAGGGATCATTTTGAAATGAGTCAGACCATGTGATTTCTTCACTAAGAACCTTCCAGTAGCTCCCCTTTTACTCAGAGAACTGGCCAGAGTCCTTATAACGGCCTGCAGCTTCCTTACTTGATGGTTGTTGATCTTGAAGCTCATTCCTGCCTCAGGCCCTTGGCCCTTGCCGTCCCTCCATCCTGGGATACTCTGGCAGATGTTTAAATGACTTACTCCTTTGTTTTCGTCTTTCCTCTGTTGAAATGTCACCTTTGCAGAGCAGCCCTTCCCCTGACCACCTCATATTAAATAGTGCCCTCTTCCTCCCTCCTGTATGTATTGTAATACTCACCCCTGACATTACATGTGTATGTCTGTGTTTGAGTACTTCCAATTGAATGGAAACTCCATAGCAGGGACTAGACTAGTGCCTGGCACATAGTAGATTCACAATAAATATTTGTCCAGTGAATTAATGTCTACCATCACCAGTGTCTTGCACTTGGGTGAACTTCGCAGTGTCCAATAACCTCATGAAATTATTTGCCACGTTCAGTAATAAATAATTGTGCACCTTTTGTTAAATTCGTATAGGGGTATGAAAGTTCCCTGGTGGATAAAAACCTCTACCCTTAAGCAAGTCTGGAGCAGGACAGGGCTAGAGACCAGGATGGCAGCCCTGCCCTGACTCACCAGGAGAGTCTGGGGAACCTCGTGGCCTCTCAGCTCCTACTTGTTGTTAAATTATGACGCAGTTGGTTGAGGCATCTGCTCTTGCTTTCAAGGTGGGAAACAAAGGCATAGGCTTAGTCATTTACCAAGTATTTATGAGTCAGGTCCTGGAATAAACTCCAGATATACCCAAGATCCTTGCTGTTCAAGAGATTACAATGGATCAAGTAGAAAACAGTAGATTCCAGTGTAACATTTCTCAAACAATAAGAAATAACATTCTAAAATTTGAGCCAGCACATACGTGCTCAGATGTAGATAGATATTTAAAAAGCTTCAGAGTATAATACCCGCCCTTAATGTGATACTCTCTGATATTTTCTATTGTCATTTACTTACGTAAATAAAAGTGCTGGCTAATAAAAGAAAAGAAATGCTGGTTGCAGCCCCCTAAATGGTTTTCCTGGCTCACTAATGGGTCACAGCCTGCAGTTTTAAAACAATTGACATAGCGGATAAGAGCCCTGGCTGTGGAGAAGCCGGCCCCTTGAATCCCGACTTTGCCACTTAGCCAGGTTATCCCTGGGTAGGTCATGTAACCCCTCCAGGCCTTGGTTTCCTCGTCCTCATTAGTAATACCACCTCCCAGTGTGGTTGGGAAGTGTATGAGGTGCTGCCTGGAAAGTGCTGTTGGCAACACCTGGCCCCTGATTTACCCTCTGCTGCTGAAACAATGGTGGGGGTGGGGGGAACAAAACTGTCACAGCGAGTCTAAGGGGTAAGTGCCTCCTAGTTGAGATCTGCAGGATGAATGCTTGTTTGACTTTGGTCATCAGGAAAGGAAAACCCAGAAATACTGGCGGGGAGGGCTGGGAAGTAAAGCACAGAGGTGCGGACAGAACTAGATGAGAGCTGTTCCACGTACCCGTGCGCGTAGAGCATTGTATACTTTCCAGAACCTTTTCACAGCCACCCTCCTATTATACCTGTGCTGCCCAGAGGGGAAACTTTGGCCACATGTGGCTTTTTATTGTTAATTAAAGTTAAAATTGAAATTAAAAATTGAATTTCTCTGTAACATTTAAGTTCTCAATAGCCACATGTGGCTGGTGGCTACCATTTGGAGAACACAAGTACAGAACATTTCCATCACTGTGGAAAGTATTATTGGACAGTGTGTCATTATACCCTAACAAAAGTCTTGTGAAGGAATTAGGTAGAGCATAGATTTTTCTTATATACTTTATTGTTTCATAACATTCCAAAAAATTAAAACTCATGGACCTCTTCACCTTAACAGCAACTATTTGTATTTCTGCGGCCTCTTTTGATCTTTAGTCCATGAAATCAGCTTATAGATGGTTGCAATCACAGTGTTGACACAATGGCTTTTTTCAATTAATGTTATTTTGCAAAGACTTCCCACTGACCTGATACACGATGCTTATATTTGCCATATTAGTGAAGGGGGATTATGCCGTGACGCGCCGCCATTGGGTTGACTGCTTCCTGATTGTTGGCCACTTTGCTTGCTTCCTGTTTTTCAGTATTATGAATGGTGCTGCCATGAACCTTTTTGTACCTGAGGCTTTTTCTTCTTTTGAATTGTTTCCTTACTGTAAATTCTAGGAAGTAAGTTATTCAGTCAAAGGATATAATCACTTTTATGGCTCTTGTTATATTTTGTGTAATTGCCATTTTAAAAAGAAGCCGAAATGTATTATAGATATTATTGTTGCTTGGCTCATGAGAACACCCAGTGTCTGGAGGTTAAGAGCTGATTAGCCCAAAGTGCAGTTCCTTGCAGATAGAGCCAGGGCGTGTGTCCCCTGCTTCCTGACTCTTGCCCCATCTTTCTATTGTACCACTCCAAATATTTATTATCACAGTGTTGCTGTTAGTAACACTAGTAAATCTGAGTATTTATAAGCTCATAAAGCTTGTTACAGCGCCTTAAGCAGAAAGCTTGGGGTCAAGGGCATTTTAAAAAATGCACTCTTTATGAGGTGCAACTGCGGAGAAATAAGAACGCGTTAAGCCTTGGTGTTCACATGGTGCTGGTGCTGGTAGAGGCTGTTACATTTCTTTCAGTGAAGCTGTTCTTGCAGCCGCCTTGGAATTTACTTCAGGGCCAGTTTATGAGGCACCCCAAGTAATCTGCTTGGAGCCTGAGTGTCGTACCTTGCATTTGACCAAAAATGGTATTCCTGAGCTCAGTGCCACCTGATTGACCGCGCTTGGAACCGGAGGATGCTGGGCTCTTTCCAGAAGTCAAGTCCTTCATGGGAGGATGAAGATCTGCCAGCTCTGAGGATTCTGGAAAACAACAAAAAAGAAAAAAGAGCCTCAAGCTTTGAAGGCCAGTCCCGCAGTAGACAGAACTGATTCGAAAAGTGGCCATCCTGTTGCCCCAGGCACAGGACCTTCCGAGGTGACTAGGTTGAAAGGGAAGCAATACTCGTACGTAAGTCCAGCTCTGTTTACTTACGAAGGTCATCTTAATTATTCTTCAGCTACTTAATGTTAGAAACATGGTGCAAAGCAGTGAAGCCCAGCAGAGCCAAGGTGGAGGCAGGTCTTTAGGATGGTCTCTGGCCCAGGGCTGCCCCGCAGAAATATAATACAGACTATGTATAAGTTTACATTTTCCAGTAACCACATTTAAAAAGCAAAAAGGGGTGATGCCTATAATCCCAACACTGTGGGAGGCTCAGGCAGGAGGATCACTTGAGCCTAAGAATAGGAGGCTACAGTGAGCTATGATTACACCATTGCACTCCAGCCTGGGTAACAGAGTGAGACCCTGTCTCTAAATAAATAAATGAGTAAAAAGAAACATTTTTAAAAATTGTGACAAAATATATGTAACAAATTTACCATTTTAACCATTCTTAAATTTAAAATTTAGTGGCATTTACAGTATTATGTAGCCGTCATCACTGCCTATTCCTAGAACTTTTTCATCTTTCCAGACTGAAACTCTGTACCCACTAGACAATAACTCCCCATTTCCCTTCCCTCCAGCCCTTGGTAACCTCTGTTCTACTCTGTCTCTGAATTTGCCTATTCCAGGTACCTCACATAAGGGCAGTCATACAATGTTTGTCCTTTTGTGTCTAGCTTATTTCACATATGTTTATTCAAAGCTCATAATGTTTTCAAGGTTCATTCGTGTTGTAGTGTATATCAAAATTCATTTCCTTTATGGCTGAGTAATATTCCGCTTTACGTATACACTACGTTTTGTTTATCCATTCGCCTGTTTATGGACTCTTAGTTGTTTGTTTCCATCTTTTGCTATTGTGAATAATGCTGCTATGAAATTAGTATCTGAGTCCTTGCTTTCAATTTGTTTGTTTTTTTTAAACAGGGTCTCACCTTGTCACTCAGCGTGGAGTACAGTGGTGCAGTCACAACTCACGGCCTACTGCAGCCTCGACCTTCCAGCTTGAGCAATTCTCCTGCCTCAGCCTTCCGAGTAGCTGGGACTACAGGTGCACACCACCATGCCTGGCTACATTTTAAGGTTTTTTTGGCATCAGGGTCCTACTGTGTTGCCCAGGCTGGTTTCGAACTGCTGGGCTCAAGTGACGCTTCTGCCTTGGCCTGCCAAAGTGTTGGGCTTATGGTGTAACCCACCATGCCCAGCCAGTTGTTTTTTATGTGTATTTTTTTGGTGGCAGGGTGGTAGCGGGGAGGGTCTCTCTCTGTCACCGAGGCTGGAGTGCAGTGGCATAATCATGGCTCAGACTTGAGGACCTCCTGGGCTCAAGTGATCCTCCCACCTCAGCCTCTGGAGTAGCTGCTAATACAGGAGTGCACCATCACTCCTGGCTAATTTATTATTTTTTCTGTAGAGATGGGATCTCGCTTTGTTGCCCAGGCTGGTCTCGAACTCCTGAGCTCAAGTGATCTGCCCGCTATGGCCTCCCAAAGTGCTGGGAGTACAGGTGTGAGCCACTGCAATCATTTCAACATGTAATCAATATAAAAACCTTATGAATGAGATAGACTACATTCTTATTTTCATACTAAGTCTTTGAAATTGGGTGTGTAATTAATTAACTTAGCATCTCAATTCAAACTAGCTGCATTTCAAGTCTTAATAGACATGTGTGGCTCATGGCCACCATATTGAATAGCTCAGACTTAGTAAAAAGTTGCATTGTGGCACAGATCTCTGGCAACACAAAGGATTTTGGATTCAGGTGGGCCTGGTTCCAAAGTAAACTTGCCTCTTATCATTGGAATGGGCAGAAGAAAGCCACTGGTGGGTGCTGTGGTAGAGGGAGAGCAGTTCAGTGATGCCAGGGGAGGAGGAGGGTGATAAGAAGATATGTTGAGGAGGTGACACTTGAGCTCAGCCTTAGAGGTAGAGTGGGGGCTTTGTCAAGCAGTCAGAGTGGGAAAGGACATTCTTTGCAGTGTATGCAGCTTGGGCAGAGGCCCAGGATTTTAAAAGAGCCCAGTGCTCTTGGAGAACCACGGCAGTTCTTCCAGCTCAACCAGGATATTAGGAGTGGGGGCCCTGCCGAGAGGAGAGGCTAGAGAGCTGGGCTGAGGCTGGACCTTGCACCACTGGCCACTGTTGCCCCTGTCATTCACGCCATCAGCAGCTGTTGTCTGGCTTATTGGCAGGGGCCTCTTCCTGGCTCTCCCTGTGTCCACTTTCCCCCCTCCCCTTGTCCCTCCTCCATTTAAAAATGGAAGTCAGACCATGTCACTTTTCTGCTCAAAACGTTTTGGTGGCTTTACATTTTACTCAGTCAAATTGGAGGTGTCAGGGTCCGCCCCTGCTCCTCTCTGATCTTACCTCCTTCCACCCTCCCTCCTGATCACTTCTCTCTGCCTGTATTGGCCTCGTTTCCCTACCCTGGGGCCTCCACACTGGCTTTTCTCCTTGCCTGGAACATGTGTCCCTCAGATACACAAATGGCTCACTCTCTCACTCCTTATCTCTTCAACTCCATTCCCATCTCTGTTCTTTAGAGAGGCCATTCTTGTCACAAAATAAAATGGTGCCCTGAAGTTTTTTCAAAATGCTTATCGCTGCCTGGCATATCACGCCTTGATGTGCTCATTGTCTGCTTCCATCGTGAACATGTAGGCCCCAAGAAAGCAGGGGTTTGTCTGTTTTGTTCCTTCTTCAGTGCTTGGTATTCAAGATTTATTTGTTGAATGAATGACTAGATGAATAAATAAACAACCAAAACTGAAGTGTAGCAAGCTTTCAGTAAATGTGTTGATTTGAGATTTTTGTTGAAGTGCTTCCCTTTGCATTTATTTATTTTGCTCAATTTTATGTTTGGAAAACATTAAACATACAGAAAAATTGAAAGAATGGTTCAGTGACTAACCATATGTCCCCAACTTTCGATCAAGAATTGTTAATATTTCACAATTCCTGCATATATTCTTGGGGGGGGGGGGATGTGTGTGTGTGTTGTTCAAGTTAAAAGTCAGTTACAGGCTGGGTGTGGTGGTTTACACCTGTAATCCCAGCACTTTGGGAGGCCGAGGCAGGCAGATCACCTGAGGTCAGGAGTTCGAGATCAGCCTGGCCAACATGGTGAAACTGTCTCTCTACTAAAAATATAAAAACCAGCTGTGTGTGATGATCCACACCAGTAATCTCAGCTACTCAGGAGGCTGAGGCAAGAGAATTGCTTGAACCCAGGAGGTGGAAGTTGCAGTGAGCCAAGATCGTGCCATTGCCCTCCAGCCTGGGCGACAGAGTGAGACTCCATAAATGAATGAATGAATGAATGAATAAATGTCAGTTATAGAAATATGACACTGACCCTTTGCATTTACAAGTTGGCTCTGAAGAGTGGTCAGTCAGAAGAGACCCCAGGCAGCAAGCAACTTGGCCATGGCCTCTGACCTGGACTTCTCACCTCCAGAGGTGCCCGAGCCCACTTTCCTGGAGAACCTGCTACGGTATGGACTCTTCCTGGGAGCCGTCTTCCAGCTCATCTGTGTGCTGGCCATCATCGTACCCATTCCCAAGTCCCATGAGGCGGTGAGTTTTTCTTTGGGAGCCTCAGCTCCTCTGAGTGCCAGGCTGGGTTCTGAGTACTAACGGTAGATGTGACCACAGTGAAGATCCACGGGGTCTACTCTGGGCCTTCTTGATTTAGTGTGCCCCTGAATTCCCACCTGGTGGGTTGAACCACATAGCTAATACTTTATTTGTTCATGTACCCATTTAAGCAGATTTTTATTTAGTGCCTACTACATTTCAGACTCTGCTGAAAGATGTAGTGTCTTCACTTGAGGAGCATCTAGTCCTTGGGAGGGAAGGCAGATAACAAAACATACCCCCATGTACTCCCATGAGAAGTACAGAGTATAGTGAGGCTATATAACAAGGGGAAGAGACCTGATCTTACCCTGGGCTGTGGCCCCTGCTGAGGAGACAGTGTTTGAGCTGAGACTGAAGGAATGAGCAGGCTTCTGCCAGGTGAAGTGGGCAAGTGGCAAGGACAACGTTCCAGGGAGAGGGCATTACACATGCAAGGGACTCAGCATAAAGGAAGGGCTAGTTCAGAGAACCAAATGAACGTGACTGTGGCCAGAGCACAAAGGGGCAGGATGAGAGGTGCAGCCAGAGGTGTGGGCAGGGGCCAGAGGGTTTTAAGTATGTGAATGACATGGTCAAACTGGCTTTTTTGTTGTTGTTTTGACTCTTTTTCTGTAAGTGTCTTTATAACCATACACCCTCCTTCTACCCACTTTCTTGCCCTCTCCTATTTGCTCATGACATTGATTTGTTGGAGAAAGCAGGTCATTTGTCATGTGGGATACCTACATCCCAGGAATTGGCTAATTGCTTCTCTGTGGTGTCATTTAACATGTTTCTCTGTTCTCTGTGTTTCCTATCAACAGGAGTTCCATCTAGAGGCCTGATTCCATTCCAGTCAGGTTATTTGGTACGAACACCTCAGAACTGGTGCTGTGTACTCCCTACTGTGTGGCATCAACAGGCACATGGTGTCTGGCTGCCACACATTTAGAGATTCTAGGATTGGTTGGTGGGTTTAGGTGGTATCAGCTGATCCCCCCATTATAGGAAATCCCCCTGTCAGTCTTCACCTAAGTGGTTTTAGCATCCACTGATGGTCATTGTGTAGTTCCATTATTTCCTTCTGCATCTGTTAGCTGGAACTCTTTAACAAAGACCTTTTCCTTATCACCTGTAGATTACTCCGAATTGCCCTTCATGATGGAAAGCAGGAAAAATGCTTGGTTCTTTCCCTTTATTTATCAGTTTTCAAAGTTGTGAGTTCAGGCCCTAGCAACCTCCAATGTTGAACAGTGAAGCTTTGGTTTTCATAGCATTTTGAACATATTTTTTTATATATTTAATATGTTTTAGCTTTTTTTTTGAGAGCACTAATCTGCCATTAATTTGCTTTTTACGTTGAGTGGGAGCCCCGTTAAGTTGGTGTCTTTGTTCTTTGTCATACTTCGTTAGTCTAATAGCTTCTTTGCTTCATGGTTCAGTAAGATGTCACGGGCTCTTTTTGTGTGTTTGTGTGAGACAGGGTCTTGCTATGTTGCCCAGGCTGGAGTGCAGTGGCACAATCATGGTTCATTGCAACCTCCGCCTCCCAAGTTCAAGCAATTCTCCTGCCTCAGCCTCCCGAGTAGCTGGGACTACAGGTGCACCACCATGGCTGGCTAATTTTTGTATTGTTAGTAGAGACAGAGTTTGCCATGTTGCCCAGGCTGGTCACAAACTCTTGGGCTCAAGCTGTCCACTCACCTTGACCTCCCAAAGTGCTGGAATGATAGACATGAGCCACCGTGCTGGACCCAGGCTCATTTTGTACATTTCCTGCCCCAGTCTTGGAATCAGTCATTTCTCTAAAATGCTCTGGTTCTTTTTACTTAGAAAATAGTATTTAGAGACTGCAGTTGGAACATTAGAAGTTATCAGTGCTACTGAGCTGTGACTGCATCTAGGCCTTTCAATAAACAGAAATAGAAAATAAACATTTTTTAAGTAATGAAAAAGCTGTGAGTTCATACTGGTATTTCCAGTTCAAATGTAAGGTGATAGTATTTCTGTTTATTTGATTTTATACTAGTGTCTTGTATCTCTTTATCTTATGCTGGAAATCTTGTTCCCAGTAACATTAACAAAATGACATGTCTGCTAGATCCTACTGTATCCGAGGTCCCTAGGACTACCCCAGATTCAGGGTTGCACTAGGGGGACTCTAGCTATGTGGACAGGAAGGAGTTGTGGCAGTGTGTGTGAAGTGTTATCTAGCAGGGAAGCTCGTTAGAGACTCAATACCCATGGCTTATTGAGGACTGATCACAGAAGCACCCTTGGCCTAGCATGTAGTAAAATTCCAGACTTCCAGAAAGCAAGCAGGTGTTCAGCATGAACCGTATGTTTACACAGTTTAGGCACGGGGAGCCACACTTATTATTTCTGGGAATTGTGAGAGCCACCCAGAATCCAAGTTCCCAGATGCCAGTCAAGCACCTGCCTTGCAAGCATGCTTCTCTAAGATTAGCAATTTATATGAACTTTATTCTGCACATCTACAGGATACCAATGACACTTTTAAAATGACTATATTGTTTTTTACTACTAAGACTCAGAATGGAGTTTAAGATTTCTTTGTGATTCTTTTTCGGCCTTAAAGTATGTCCCTGTGGAGATACAGGGTCAAGTGCTGTGTTTAGTAACTATTTTTCTCTGTGTAGGTCTCCCATCATCACATACAGTTTGGTTAATTTGCTTCAATCTGTTTTTAATTTTTAGGGATTTAAAAATTTTTGATACAATGTTTTAAAATTATGTAAAACATTTATATACAATATTTCTCAAAGTCAAAACTGTATAACGAGGTACATTCACAGGAGTGAATGTGTGGTGTGTACATATATATTTATATTCCCCCCCTTTGTTAAATAAAAGCGTACTATTAAACACATTTTTGCAGCTTTCTTTTTCACCTAACATATACAATATGTTCTAGAGATCCATATATCTTGGAGATCACTGTTCCTGGAGCTCCTGCTTCTGTAGCTGGGAGGATGATGGGGAATTACTGATACACTGTGGAACCTATTGATGCAATGGGGAACTATGGTGCAGGGAAGGAACATGCCAAGTTCAGATTTAAACAACATGTCCAGGTGGTTCTGTGAAGAAAGCCAGTGGATTTACAGGTCTCTAGCAGGAGGAGTGCATGGGCTGAGTGCTGACCAGCACGTGGGAGTTGATGTCATTGAAGCCATGGGAGGGACAGGGTCTCCCAAGGAGAGAATATGGCGGGGAGATGAGAAGAGGGCCTAGGCTAGAGCCTGGAGGGGCTCCAGCATTGAGGGGGACAGGCAGGGGAGGAGGAGCAGCCAGCAAGGGCAGGGAAAACTTGGTGAACAGGGACGGGTTTGTGGCCTCTAGGTTGTCTTGTCCATCTCTTAATCTGGTATCTTGCGAAGGAGATCATGATTGGAGTTCTTCCACCTACAATTGTATTGCGTTTTAAAAACACAATCCCTGTGCTCTTGGGCTCTGTCCTCGCAGACATGGCGTGCTACTGCGTATCATAAATAACAAACATTGGTATTGTCGTTGGTGGCTGGTGAGGCTCGTGAAGAGTCCCGAGGGAGGGAGGTGCTGAGCCTTCCTGTCATAGGCAGAGATGTTTGGCTGTTTGGAGAGCAGGGAGGCTGTTCACCTCCTGTTGTGCATGATCCCTTCGAGGTAAGCCACAGAAGCCTGGGTTAGTTCAGCAAACTTCAGAAAAGGAGGCCCTTTTTGTTCTCTCTAAGGTTTTCAGTGGGATAGTGGGTTAAAGTCTTTTGAGACAGGGAGTTGATGAAGGGTTCAAAAATATGCCTCCGTACCCCCCACCCCCTGCCATTTAGCAGTTAATTTCAGACAACAACCTCATCTTTTTAAATTTAAATATAGTACATGACATCTCCCATTTTTATTTATCTTGCATTTAGGGGAACAAGGCTCACACAAGTGAATTGTCTTCATAACTGAAGCTTACTGTTTTAACTTTTTATTTTAGCTTTTCAGTGGATCAGTAGCAAAGAAATACCGTACTGTTAATCTAACTTTTTACTGGTGCATCAGGGGAGCAAATGGCCCCAAGTTACACAGGGGGTTCTGTTGCTGACTTTCTCTATGTGTCCCCATAAGGCAGCCTTTCTCACTCCCAAACTCCTCACTAGGTGGAAAGGAAACACAGCATTCTGTGCATAAACAAGGTTACAAAGAGAGGGTGAGTGCTGAGACTGTGCTGCTTAGAGGCTGTCCCTAACAGCTAGCTGGGATTTGGAAGGAGTTTGGAAGGGAATGAAGAGGGTTTTAACATGGGGACAGGGTGCTCTTAGGGAGAAAGGGAGCCCATGGGAGTGGGGGCAGCTCGTAAGACCCCAGGCAACTTGAAGGCAGTTGGGAGATACCTGGAGGTGGAGGAGGGCAGGAGGTAGAAGAGGGGCAGAAGTGAGGGTGGGAGGAACCAGAGAACAGTCTTGCCCTCTCTGCCGTTTTGCTGAGGGTAAAATCTTCCCTTTTGCTTAGCCTATAGAAACAAGGTTTATTAGTGGCTTTTTGGGTCAGAAGATAATATTTTTGGCTCCAGATGATGGGAAAGCCTTTGAAAAGCAAAAGAATGTCTTTCCTGTTGTTCCAGTAAGCCGATTTTTTGCAACTCGCTTATGACTTCAGTACTTCAATACTTAGCAGATTGTTTGAAAGCTCTTTGGGGGGTAATCAGGGGAGGAAAAAAGGGAACTCATACAAATGCTTCCCACCCTACCCCCTTCCTTTTCATAGTAGGAGCAAGACCCAAGTCCCTGGAATCCTAAGACAGATGAGAAGCTTTTCTCACTGGCACCTCATTAAACTCAGACCTGAGAAAACAAACCTTTGTTTGAGCCTAATGGGGGCCTGGGCCACACTTAATCCAAGCATTTTCTTGTAGGCTGGATTCTAAAATGTATGATAGTATATCCCAGAACCATTTCCATCTAGTTCAGGTTAGTGGGTAAGTTTCATCTCTCATACCAAGTCTGATCGATTGTGTCATGGCCATGGTGAAAAGGATTCTGGGGCTGCTGCTTTGCTCTGAAGGAAAGAAATTGATCAATGATGTGTGTTTGCTGTGAGCTGGGATTAGAGACTGATAGTGCTGGATTGTTCAATGATTCTCTACCGGGCTGCACATTAGAACCATCTGGGAAACTTTCAGAGGCCTAGACCACACCCAGAGAGATTCTGATTCAGTTATTCTCTGAAGGCTTAGATCAGTATTTTCTTTTTGTTTATGTTTTCTGTTGCCCAGGCTGGAATGCAGTGGCACAATCATAGCTCACTGCAGCCTTGACCTCCTGGGCCCAAGTGATCCTCCCTCCTCAGCCTCCTCAGTAGCTGGGACTGCAGGTGTGCACCACCACACCTGACTAATTTTTAAATAATTTTTCGTAGAAACGCAGTCTCAACTATGTTGCCCAGGTTGGTCTTGAACTCCTGGGTGCAGGTGATCCTTTCACCTTGGCTTTCCAAAGTGATGGGATTACAGGCGTGAGCCAGTGTGCCTGGCTTGGATCAATATTTTTTTTAAGTGTCTAGATGATTGTAATATGCAGCCGTGCTCAAGTCTTCAGATGACTTCCCTTAAGCACAAACCAATTTTAGGAGGACAGGATGTTTAGTTCTTAGATGTGTTAAGTTTGAAATAATAGCAAAATGTCCTATGTGAGAAAGGAAGAGCGAGCAGGAAGTTGGGAGTAGAGACCTGATAATTATTTTATTAACAGAGCATTATCATGCATTATCATGCCTGTAATCCCAGCACTTTGGGAGACTGAGGCGGGCGGATCACCACAGGTCAGGAGTTCAAGATCAGCCTGGCCAACATAGTGAAACCCTGTCTCTACTAAAAATACAAAAATTAGCCAGGCGTGGTGGCGCGTACATGTAATCCCAGTTGCTAGGGAGGCTGAGGCAAGAGAATCACTTGAACCCGGGAGGTGGAGGTTGCAGTGAGTTGAGATCGTGCCATTGCACTCCAGCCTGGGTGACAAGGCGAGACTCTATTTCAAAACAAAAACAAAAACAAAAACAAAAAAAACCCAGCATTATTACTTGAAACTCAAGCATGAGTTGCTAAGTTTTTCAAGGGAAAGGAAGATTCAGGAAAGACCTGAACTTGGAGCATGCCCAACCTGTTTGAAGTAGTTTCCGTGCAATGTAGATAGACTGAGAAAGTTTGGGTGCTGTCCTAGAACCCAAGAGCAGCAGTGCAGCAGGGCCTCTGGAAGTGGTGGGAACTGGGACTTGCTGCTTATAACCAGCATGCTCTCTGCCTTCCCCTCCTGTCCCCCTCCTGTCTTTTGCTTTTCTCACTAGGACCCTGCTTCTCTGCTTGCTGGCCCTGTGGTGAGATGCAGCACAGCCACTAAACACAACCATGCCTTCCTGCTGGTCTCAGTTCCAGAATCCCCGGGGAAGGAACTGTGGCTGACCCAGCTTGGCACAGCTGTGGCCTGGGGGAGGGGGAGGGTTCTGTGGCGTGACCTCTGAGTGGGGGATGGGAAGGTCTGTTTCCCCAGGGGGAGTGCTAGGCAGATGAAGCTGGGGTCTCCATTTCTCTCCCTCTCTCAAATTATAGGCAGAGCAGTGGTCAGAAGACCAGGAGAGTGTGGCCTCCCTGAAGTCCACTGAGTGGTTGAAGGAGAGCTCATGAGACCAGTTCCCTGGAGAGGATTGAGGAAAGCCGGCCCAGTCTGATGCTTCCACTGTGTTCCAGCTGCTCTCCTTGAGAGTTGGGTTTCAGTAGAAGAAAGTTCTCAGTAGGGAGTTCTTGGCTTTCTAGGGAGGTCCCGGGGTAGGCTTGAGGGGTCTGTGAGCCCCCCTCAAATTGTGTACAAGAATGTGAGGTTTATATGTCCAGGCACATTTTCTGGGGGAGATGGTCCATAGCCTCTCTACATGGAGTGCAGTGGGAAGTGGGGGGCAGGTTTCTTCTCAAGTTAGGGAGCCTGTCTCCCTCCTCCCCATAACCCTCCTGAGTTAGCCTCCAAGCCTCTTTGGACCCATTTCTCACGGAGTATTGATTGAGTCAACCCTCAGCAAGTGGGTGTTGACTTTGAGTTGAGCAACTCGTGTGGCAGCTAGTCGAGTCATACACGGTAGTGACTCAGAAACTCTCTCGTAGGATCAGCGTTGACTATTCTCATCTCTTCATGTGCTTATGGTGCATCTCGTCAGCCTGCAGCCAGCTGCCTGCTTCAAGAAGGAAGTCTATTCACTTCCACTCTGCTGTGTTTGTTGATTGCCACCGTCTCATGTTAGTGGGGGACTCTTCCTCTTGCAAGTTCAGAAACTCAGCTCCAGCAACTTCCCTGAATGGGAAACAGTATTGGCTCTTGGAACTGGGAATTTGGAGGCACAACTGGATTTAGGGGTTCAAGGGGTCTCCAGGGCTCCATCTGTCTCTCCATCTTCCGGCTTTCCTGGGAGTGGTGGCTTCCTTCCTAGGCCCTTCCTCTGTGTTGGGAAAGATGGCAGCCGTAGTCAGTGCCCTTATCAGTCGGGATTGCGAGGTGAGAGAAGCCATTTCTCTGCCTCTGCTCACCTTCTGAGTCACATGGAAGGCCTCTCCTTGGCCACGTACACATTGCCCCACAGGTGAGAAGTGGGAATGAGTACTGTCTCTAGCCAGGCCACATGTAGCTGCCTACTCTTGTGGCCCCAGTGACTGAGAGTCCCCAGAACCTTATGGGATAGGGAAAGGGCAGGGCCCTCATGGAAGAGGGGTGCTGGGAAGACAGACAGCAGGTGGCCAGCGTTGTGATGTGGTGGAGCACTCAGCACAGGCGATTGTGAGAGTGGCGGCTCCCAATGTGATGGCCGTGGAGACTTCACAACCAGCCAGAAGGCCTGCAGTGTTTAGGTCCCTGGTGATGTTTTGGCTCATCAGGGTGGTGAACCACCTGCACCTGCTGCATCACACGTGGCTCATTCCTGTGCTGCAGTAGGACAATGGCCTAGAAGGTTAGGATTCTTCTGGAAAATTTTGCACAAGGGTCTTGATTTTACCTGAGGCCCCTGGTTGCCAGTGAGGGCTGCCGTAAATAAATAATGAACCCAGGTAAGCATCCCCCCATACTCAACACCTCGGGACACAGGCTCACAGAAGCAACTTTGCGATTCTGCTCTGTGTGTGTTTTTTTCTTTGTTTGTTTCTGTTTCTGTGTGTTTTTAAAGCTTGGGAGGAGGTTGCAGTGGAATTGGGAGGCAGGCTGTTTTCTTCTTAATGACCCGTTCTGGAGAGATTGCCATGTGGTGGGCAGGGTGAGGGTATAAACATGCTCCCACCAGCCTGTGGTCTGGAGATGTGTACTGGTTGGTTCCTGGGAGAGACGGCTGGCACACACACGAACCACAGAGCAGCCAGTGGGGGAGGGCCGGCATCGTGGTGCTGAATTGTGTCTGGAATGAGCTCCCAAGGCTGTTCTTGCTAATCACAGTCCTCCCCCGCCTGCAAAGTGCATCCTGGACTCTGTGTCTCCATTTGCCCTGTTGAGCCCACATAGATGGCCTCCCCTGCCCTCTGCTTCAGCTCATCCTATCTTTCCTCAAGGCCAGTGCTAGTTTCATCTCAGCAAGGCCTCCTCAGCTCCTACCCTGTCTCGGGCCCTCGTGGCCCGCTGGGACGGGCAGGGCCTTCAGCGTTGGGCAGACTGGTCTCAGTGCTGACCTGCCCTTAATCTGCCTCCGTCATCGGAAGAGGACATTCCTGCCCAAGTCCATCGTTCTTAGAGGGTCGCTGGAGATAAGGTGCACGAGGGTGCCTGAGTGTAGCAGAATGGTTTTCTTTCCCTGGGCCATTTTCAAGGAAAGAGTGACCTGTGTGGAATGACATTTTGCCCTGATTTACAGGACTAAATCCACATTAAACTGTAGAGTGGAAATCATAAAATTCAGTGCACCTTTCCTGCTGGAAGGGATGTGCTGTACTGTGGTGCAGATTCGATTATTCGGACCTGATGAATAGCAGCAATTTTCTGGTCTGGCAAGCGCTGCAGAGCTGCTTCATTATTGATGGAGCCTGTGTCCACGCAGGACGCCTCCGCGGACCCAGGAGCCACCTGGCAGCCGGAGTTTCCTTTCATATGTGCCAGTGTGATTGCTGAGGAAACTTGACGCTCGCTCCAGAGGAGGCACAGTGCTCCCCAGCTTTAAAGGCGGGGCTGTCGGCTGTGTAGTCTGCCGTCTGTGTGGCTGGTACTGGCAGTGTACGTTGGAGGAGAAGTGAGAGGCAGCCCTTCATTCAGATGCATTCTTGTCAGTGAAGAACTTGGAGCTGCAGGCCCTATGTGGCTAGGACCCCAGGGCCCAGGTCCTGTGAGTCACGGCTGTCTTTGCTTCCCTGCAGCTTGCATGGGGCGGCCGCCTGGCCTCAGGGAGCCTGAATGGCCCTTGCCAGTGGAGTGTGGCTTGCAGCGGCTGGCTCGCCAGGGCGATGGAGAGGCTCAGTGAGCATCCACGTGACACACCCGCTAAGTGTGCATTCTCTTCATTCCCCGTAGGACCTGGCGCAGTGCCCACGTGTATGGGTGCAGGTAGAGATACAGAGGATGAAAAGGGAGCAGAGTACTGGGAGACGCTGGCCGGGTAGCCCAGGGTCAGAGTGTGGGCTGCGCAGAGGGGGCCTGCCCAAGAGACAGGGGCCAAGGCCAAGCGAGAGGCCTGGAGACAGGGGCCCCTGCTGAATGTCTTGGAATTTATCTCATATGAAGGGGGAACCAGCAAGGTTTTAAAAGGAGGAAACAGACATGATTTGGACTGTTGTCATTGTTTTAGGAAAATCAACTCTGAAAGTAACGCAGAGAGTGATGAGCATGGGGGATGGAGGGATGGGCAGGGGAACCTGTGGGAGGCGGATGCAGCAGGCAGGGCCGGCACGGGACCTGGGTCTGAGCATCCAAGAGGGGACAGGCTGGGTCTAGAGCCCCTTGGAAAGCGGAGTGGACAGGTCTTGGGGGACAGGTTTGATGCTGAGAACTCAGAAGTGACTTGGAGGTGTCTAGTTGAGTAACTGGGTGTGTGACGGCTCTAAAGCTGAGGTAGGGAAGAGAGGAGGAGGTCTGGGGTGAGGAGGAGACTTGGTAACTGTAATATGTACACACACCCGCAGAAGACTGCCTTCAGCGGTAAAAATAAGCGTAGTTGAACCCAGGAGTTCTGGGCTGTAGTGTGCTATGCCGATCGGGTGTCCGCACTAAGTTTGGCATCGATATGGTGACCTCTCAGGAGCGGGAGACCACCAGGTTGCCTAAGGAGGGGGTGAACCAGCCCATGTTGGAAACGGAGCAGGTCAAAACTCCCATGCTGATCAGTAGTGGGATCATGCCTGAGATTAGCCACTGCACTCCAGCCTGGGCAACATAGCGAGACCCCGTCTCTTAAAATAAAAAAATCAAGTGTAGTCTGGAGTACAAACCCACTTTTCTGACTCCTCTAGGGACTTTAGTCACAAACAAGGGGCTTTTAAGTGGCCCATCAACAGATAGGTTCTCAGAGGAGCTGTACTTACCATTTCAGAGGCACCTGGTGGTTCTGGGGGCTGCTAAACAGAGAGTAGACTTCACAGTTAACTCAGATTCAAAGTATCCCTACCCCTGAGGGCCCCAGGAAACCTGGGAGAGGCTGGACCATGTAACCATGAAAAGGTTAGGTTCAGATCTTGGGTCTGCTACTCACCAGCTAAGACCTTAGTCAAGTCGTTTGACCTGAGTGTTTGTTCCCTTTGTTTATAAATTGGACCTCGTTATGGTACTTTGTGAGGCTGTGATGTCCAGACACATAACACAAGGCCTGGCATATTTTAAACAATAAATAATTAGCAGCTGTTGTAGCTCTTGTTATTTGTTAGAGAGGGAGTCTCGCTCCGTTGCCCAGGCTGGAGTACAGTAGCTATTCACAGACATGATCATGGCGCACTGCAGCCTCAAACTCTTGGGCTTAAGTGATCCTCCTGTTTCAACCTCTCGAGTAGCTGGGGCAACAGGTGTGTGCCACCCTACCCACTTGTTGTTATTATTGGTGGCTGTGCTTAGGCATACTTCAGGCCTGGGGATGTATATTGGGTTTTAAATATGTTCATATCCTCTGTGACTGTGGAAAAGTGAGGCCTAATTTTAAGTGCTGTATTTTCATGGGAATAAACAAGAATGAAGTTCCCATGGTTATTGGATCGTGGCTGTTCTTTCATTTCATTCATTCATTCATTCAGCGACAGTTGAAGCTATCGCAAAGTGTTCATGGGCTAATAGGTGAGACTAACATGAAAACATGTAACTATGGGAAAAATAATAGTGGCATTATGAGTTGAGCATGGTGGTTCACGCCTGTAATCTCAGCATTTTGGGAGGCTGAGGCGGGTGGATCACTTGAGGTCAGGAGTTTGAGACCAGCCTGGCCAACATGACAAAACCCCATCTCTATTAAAAATATTAAAAATTAGCTGTGCATGGTGGCAGGTGCCTGTAATTCCAGCTACTCAGGAGGCTGAGGCAGGAGAATTGCTTGAACCTGGGAGGCAGAAGGTTGCAATGAGCTAAGATTGAGCCACTGCACTCCAGCCTGGGCAAAAGAGTGACACCCTCTCTGCAAAAAAGCAGTAGCATTATAAGGTTCCTGGGTACCTAGGGAAAGGGGAAGAGGGTTTGCCCCCCAACTGGAGGGAGGAGCAGGGAAGGAAGGCTAGACAGTGAGTAGGAGTGTATTCGTGAACTGGGCCAACCATGGAGCAGTTTGCTGTGGGCCAAGGAAACAGGTGTTCCTGTTGATGAAGGTGACCAGTGGAAGCCCTGGGGCCTGACTCAGGTGGGGGATGAAGAAGAGCGCAGGTGAGGCTGGAGAGGTGGCCTCCTTAGATGCCATTCCAGAGAGAGCCACTGGAAGGTTTAAGGTGGAAGGTGCAGTGGTCAGACTTGCACTTCAGAACACTTCCTTTGGTAGGTGCATGAGGAATGCGACAGAGACAGCAGGCGCTTCGGTTAGCAGTGGGCGGAACTGAAGGGGGGAATTGGATGCTGGAGAGAGTAACAGAATCAAGAGGTAGAAGGGGTCATGTCAGCAGGACATGGTGACTCATTGGACTGTGGGGGAGCAGAGAGAGGGTGAGGTCACCGGGTCTCTGGTTGCTCCACTAGCGAGAGGCGGCCCGGCCTTGTGGGCCTGGGACGGTCGAGTTGGAGGTGTCTTGGAGACGCCAGTCCCAATTGTCTGGCAGACAGCTGGATCGAGGGAGAGGTCTGGGAGGTGCCAGAAGGGTTGAGGGTCCAGAGAGGGCCTGTGGAGTGAGGGAGGCCCTGGGGGCGGCAGCTGGGCCTCACTGTCCCTGTGGTCTCTGAACTGAGCCCCATCGAAACTGGAGGAGCCCCAGCCTGGAGCTCAGAAGGCAGACTCCTTCCTAGAGATCCAGGCAGGCCTTGCAAGTTTCATTTTGTTGTGTTTGGCCAGGTTACATAAACAGAATAGGGAGACCTTCAGATCATTGTGACTTTTGGCGGAGGAGGCTGAGGAGGCTCAGCAGGCCGAGAGAATCCAGAGCTGCCGTGAGAGGCTCCGCTGGGGGAGGGGAAGCCCTCCAGTTATCTTGGGACAATCACTCTTTGGAGGCCTGAGACCTGGCTGGCTCTTTGTATCTGGTTATCTCACCTGGCTGGCGGGAGACGGTGTTGGCTGATAGGAGGGAGCTGACAGGCTTCTGGACTGGATCCGAGACAGGGATGCCCTCCCCCTGCATGGTCCCCACTCTTCTGTAGGGTAGGCTGAGGCTTGGGCCAAGGACCCATGGGGCAAGCAGGGAAGGTCAGGGAGTAAAGTGAGCTGGAAGCCGGGGTTGGCAAATGAAACACAGAGGGTTATTTTTCTCATCTGGAAGTGTCCCCCTCCCCAGGAGTCTTAGTCTGCTTCTTATTTTCCCATTTCTCATAAAGAACATGGGCACTGAGAAACATATCCCAGTCATAGCGCTGGGGGTGGCAGGATGTGGGGGGCTGTGGCTGGCACCTGAAAAGGGGCAGTGCTGCCTTAGCCCATCACTGCCACGAGGGAATGCAGGGCCAGTGTCCCCCGGATGGTTAGTTTCAAGAGAATCTCGGAATCCAGATTTAATGGGAAATCTCCCAATTGGCATAAATTTTTAAATAAGCACTGCAGGCCAAATGAAGTCTGCTTGTGGCCCAGACGAGGCCTCTGGGCTGTGGTTGGCGCTCTCTGGGCTAGCCCAGCCTCTTAGACGTCCTTTGTAGCCAGGGCACACTGCAAGTTATCACTCGGAGGAGGAGAGGACACTAGACAGGAGCACACTGAGCCTGTTCCAGATTCTTCTCTGACAGGAGCCCGAGTGGCCGGGGTCAGGCTGTGTCCCTTCCCTGGAGTCTCCCTTCCTTATCAGCATAATAAAGGCCAGGCTGGATCTGTGGGTTTGAACCTTCTGTTCCTTAGCAGCAGAACTTTGTTTCATTTAAATCTTACAAGGGACAAATCACAGTTTATGAAATAGATTGAAAATCAGAGCTGCTGCAGTCGCAAGGGGAGTCTGAAGTTCTGCCCCGAGGCTACCCCTGCCCTCCCCCCACAGAGATGCCTGAACACCGTGTGGGACTTAACCTGCCGGCTGGCCCTCCGCACCCCTACCGGCCCTGGTATTCTGTGAGTTCAATGGGAGGACAAGAATGGCAGCCAGAGGAGAGCAAGCCACAGTGGGTCTGCCCCACAGCCCGCTCCTTGCCCACATTTTGTCCAGTCCCTGGCACGGGGTGACCGCCCAGCCACTGGGTGCAGCTGCCACTTCCTGGGTGCTTTCCATGTAGTTTTCCTCCTCACATCAGCCCTGTAAGGTGTACGTGGCTATTTCCATTTCACAGGTGAGTAAACCAAGACATGGAAAGGGAAAGTGAGTTTCCCAGAAGGTCAGGTAGCTGGAAAAGGAACAATCCCAGGTTCCAACGAGGCGTCTGAGACCCCAAGCTGCCCCCTTCCCGTGGGGCCTCCTTTATTCTTCACGCAGAGCCACGATGCTCCCGGGGCAGTCCCACATACATGTGGATCCAGGGCCCGGGAATGATGATGCCATCTCTTGTGTTTCTGTGGCATGCTTCTTTGCTTTCAGACGTGATCTCCTTTTTGCTGGTGTCAAGCTTGATGCATCTAAGCAGGACTTTCCTTTTTATTACCACACAGGAGGCTGAACCATCTGAGCCCAGAAGTGCTGAGGTGACGAGGAAGCCCAAGACTACTGTTCCTTCTGTGAACAAGAGGCCCAAGAAAGAGACCAAGAAGAAGCGGTAGAAGAGGGGCCCAGGAGCCGGGCAGGCAGGGAGAGGGCCTTGGGGACAGCCCTCCTGGGAATCTACATCCTGTTCCCCCCCTCCGTCCCAGGCTCAGGGTCTGAGGAGGCTGCGACGCCCTCTGACCACAGAGATCTAAACAGTCATGACAGTCCCCAGGCTCCAGCTGGGCAGTCTACCACTTCCTCTTCCTTCTGCTTCTGTGACGGTTTAGAGTCAAGGGGACTGAAACACACCGTGAGCAAAGACTGTATTAGGAGGTTTGTTCAGAAGTCAGGTCAGCTCACAGAGTTACACTTTCTTACTTAGTCATGTGTGCAGCCTTGAGTCACCCCCTCCTTGTGGGTTTACACTACATTTTGGAGTCATTCATGCTGACAAGCACACCCTCTCCCATTATTTGTGCACTATGGATCTCCTGCTAATCAGTCATCTTTGTTGCTGCTGTGTAGACAGAGCCAGGCCTCACCTGTTTGCTTAGACCAAGACACCATGGCCATGCAACGTTAGTGATCGCATTAGCTGCGACAGCCAGGCCCGGAAAATGGCTGATGTGAGAGCCAGCAGACGGCCCAGGCCAGGGTAGGCAGTCCTGCGTCTGCTGCGTCAGGTGCAGGGATTTGGCTGAAGGCATGCATATTTCCTGGGCACAAACTGCCCAAGCCTCTGAAATGGGAGGCCCGTCAATTTCGGACCAACTTCCTTTCTACCCATCATAGCACGTTCAAGGTGTGAGTTTTCCTTCCTTCCACCTGTACATCCCCCGTCCCTTCAGTTCTTCCATTCCCTGACCCGTGAGAGTTCCTGGGGGAAGCGTGGTGAATAAACTGACTTGCATGCTGAACCAGCCCGTGTTGTCTTTTGCTGAGGGAGAGGGGAAGCCTAGGGCCCTGCCCTGGAGGTGAGGGGGAAAGGCTTGCCCCCCAGAGAAGTGGGACAGTGAGGGTAGGGAGGGCCAGAATGGGGTGGCTTTGGTGAGAACAGTTCTGCAGGCTGAGCCATTCTGGAAGAAGTTTTCAGGAAGGGTCTGGCTAAGTGCTTCGTGTGGCCCTTAGTCACTGGAAACACTTGTGAACAGCCATGGGTGTGAGAGTTTCCACTGGGTCCCCACTCATTCTCCGGGTTCCTTATGAGGAAGATGCTGTGTGTCCTCAAAGTGGCTTGAGAAAAACCAAGTGCAATACAGTAAAAGGCCTTACGTGGCATTGGATGAGTCTAGTCACTTGCCCTGAATCAGCTGCTGGGGAAAAGCCCCGGCCCCTTGGTAACTCAGATTAGCCCAACTCATTTACGGCCTGCCAGACCACTTTCCCAAATGTCAGGACTGATGAGCATCTTAAGGGATGAGCGACTGTCATCTCCATTGTGGAGATGGGAAGCTAAAGTCCAGACTAATTGAGAGTGTCCACGCTGGGATTTGGACCCAGCCTACGGCACATTCCTTGGTATTTAACACGTATTTAGCAAGTGTTGGTATTCACGTTGCTGTGAGGGTCCTGCTGTGCTGCAGAGGGGATTGGCAAGATCTAGCAGTTTAGGTTTCAGGAGAGGAAGTCCAGGGGCTGGAGCTTGTGCATAATGAAGGGCCAGTCGTGGCTAGATCCTGGCATGAGAAGGAGCTACTGCAGAGTGTTTCTGTTTCTCAACACTTAACGAGAGCTTCGGTGCTAGGCACCATGCTAGGAACTGAGGATGCAGAAATAAGGAACCTTTCAGAAACCCAGAGTGCACCTGGCCAAGTGGGAGACTCAGACATGTAACCAGGTTTGATGTGGGGGAGTCTCTCCAACAGAGGAGCAGCAGGTGTTCCCAGGGGCACTCAGCCCAATCTTGAGGGGTCAGTGCAGCCACCTGGCAGAGTGGAAGTGATGGAGCTGAGTCTTACAGGCTCAGCAGGACTTGAGACCACAGGGAAGTGAGGCTGGGAGAGCAGGGGCCTGACCAGTAGTGCAGACCTGTTTCAGCTTGTGGAGGAGAGACAGCTTCTGGCTCCCAGGAGCAGTGCTACCTCAATAGATCCAACTCCCTTACACTTCTCTCCCTTAAAGGCTGGGCCAGAGAATAGCCCTCAGAAAGCAAGGGCTGTCATCCTCTGCTCCACCAAACCCTTCTTCCACATTTACTGTGGGCAGGGTTTGCAGCATTTGGTTCTCTTGGCTTTTGGGACCCATCCTCTCTGGATTTCCTTTCTGCATTGCTGGTTTCTCCTCATGAGAGGGGCCCAGGCTTCAGTCCTTGGTCCTTTATCCTCTGTTACGCAGAGCTCTAGTCCCTGGACTTCCTCTCTGCACACACTCCTTTGGAGATCCCATCTAGGCTCGTGGCTTTAAATACCACCTGTATTAGGATTTTCCAGAGAAATATAGAAGGAGACTATTTTTTTTTTTTAAGACAGAGTCTCGCTCTATCCCCAAGGCTGGAGTGCAGTGGCGCCACCTTGGCTCACTGCAACCTCCGCCTCCTGGGTTCAAGTGATTCTCCTGCCTCAGCCTCCCAAGTAGCTGGGATTATAGGCACCTGCCACCATGCCCGGCTAATTTTTGTATTTTTAGTAAAGATGGGTTTTCACCATATTGGCCAGGCTGGTCTTGAACTCCTGACCTTGTAGTCTGCCTGCTTTGGCTTCCCAAAATGTAATGGGATTACAGGCGTGAGCCAACACGCCCGGCCGAGACTTTTTAAAGTTTTGTTTGTTTGTTTTGAGACGGAGTCTCACTCTGTCCACCAGGCTGGAGTGCAGTGGTGCCATCTTGGCTCACTGCAACGTCCACCTCCTGGGTTCAAGCAGTTCTTCTGCCTCAGCCTCCCAAGTAGCTGGAATTACAGGTGCGTGCCACCACACTCAGCTAGTTTTTGTATTTTTAGTAGAGACGATGTTTCACCATGTTGGCCAGGCTGGTCCTGAACTCCTGGCCTCAAGTGATCTACCTGCCTCAGCCTCCCAAAGTGCTGAGATTACAGACATGAGCCACTGTGCCCGGTGAGACTTCTTGTAAGATATTGTCTCCAGTGATTATGGAGGCCGAGAAATCCAATGTCGGCTGCTTGCAAGCTGGAAACCCAAGAAAGCCAGTAAAGGGCCGATGATGTAGATTGTCTGAGTCTGAAGGCCTGAGAACTTGGAGTGCAGAGAGCAGAAGACAGATGTCCTAGCTCCTGCAGTCAGGCAGTGGGAAGGGAACCCAACTTTCCTCCATCTTTTTGTTCTGTTCAGGCCCTTAAATGGGATAAGGCCCACCCGCTTTACTCAGTCCACTGATTAAAATGCTAATCTCTTCCGGAACACAGACACACCCAGAAATACTGTTTAATCAGATACCTGCGCATTTGTGGCCTAGTCAAGTTGATATGTAAAATTAATGATCACACCACTCCCATGCCGATGCCTCCCAAACACATCTTTCCAGCCCCTCTCCTAAACTCCAGACTCACATAGCTGACTTCCTACTCGTTATCTCCATTTGAATACCACATTCCGGATCTCAGCAGCAGCCCCAAGCCTGCTCTTTTTGTGGTCTTCCCCATCTTAAAAGAGCATCTTAAAAAAGAACAGTATATATTTAAAGTATACAGCTTGCTGATTTGATATATGTATGTGTTGTGAAATAATCACCACAATCAAGCTAAATAAAATGCCTGTCACCTCACATAGCGGGGGGGTGTGTGTGTGTGTGTGTGTGTGTGTGTGTGTGTGTGTCGGGCGGTGGGGGGGGGCGGTGAGAACACTTAGGATCTTCGAAAATTTTAAGTATATACAGTTGACCCTTGAGCAACATGGGTTTGAAGTGTGCCATCCACTTATATGCAGCTTGTTTTCAGTAAATACAATTCCTTCATGTCCATGTCCACATCTACAACCAGAGGCAGCTCAAAAATAGTGTTTGTGGAATGTGAAATCCACATGTATGGAGGGCTAAGTTCTCCTAGAGGCAGGTTTCACAGGGCTGACCTCGGGACTTGATTATGTGTGGACTTTGATCTGCGGGGGTCCTGAAACAATTCCCAGGCAGATACCCCCGGATGACTGTAGTACACTATCATTGTCTGCAGTCACCATGCTGTACATTAGATCTCCAGCACGGTTGTACCCCTTCACCAACAGCTCCCCATCACCCACTACCCCCAGCCCTTAGCAACCTCCATTCTACTCTCTGATTCTATGAGTTTGACTATTTTAGATTCTACATACAAGTGAGATCATGCTATGTTCTCACTTTCTGTGTGTCTGGCTTATTTCACAGGTCATCCATGTTGTTGCAAATGGCAGGATTTCCTTCCTTTCTTTTTTTTTTTGGAGACAGAGTCTTACTCTGTCACCCAAGGTGGAGTGTAGTGGCATGATCTCAGCTCACTGCAACCTCCGTCTCCTGGGTTCGAGCGATTCTCCTGCCTCAGCCTCCTGAGTATCTGGGACTGCAGGCGCACGCCACCATTCCCGGCTAATTTTTTTGTATTTTTAGTAGAAATGGGGTTTCACCATGTTGGCCAGGCTGGTCTCGAGCTCCTGACCTCGTGACCTGCCCGACCTAGCCTCCAAAGTGCTGGGATTACAGGCGTGAGCCACCATGCCCAGTCTGGATATCCGCTTTTTTTTTTAGGCTGAATAATATTCCATTGTATGTACACGCCATATTTTCTTTATCCATCAATTGACGAACATTTAAGTTGTTTCCATATCTCATCTATTATGAATAACGCTGCAATAAACATAGGAGTGTAGCATCTCTTTGAGATACTGATTTAATTTCCTTTGGGTAAATACCCAGAAGTGGGATTGTTGGCTCATTTGGTAGTTGTATTTTTTTATTTTTTGAGGAGCCTCTATACCATTTTCTATAATGGCTGTACCAATTTACATTCCCATCAGCAGAGTCTCAGGTTTCCAATTTCTTCACATCTTTGCCAACACTGACCTTTTGTCTTTAAAATAATAGCTGCTTTAATAGGTGTGAGGTGGTATCTCCCGGTTTTGGTTTGCATTATTTGGTGATGCTGATAACCCTTCCATAGACCTGCTGGCCATTAGTGTATCTTCTTTGGAAAACTGTCTATTTAGGTCCTTTGACTATTTTAAAAATTGGGCTCATTGGTTTTTTTTTTTTCCCTATGGAGTTATATGGGTTTCTTATATATTTTGGATATTAATGCCCTGTCGTATATATGATCTGGAAACATTTTCTTCCGTTCTGTAGGTTGCCTTTTCATTCTGTTGATTGTTTCCTTTGCCGTACAGAAACTGTTTAGTTTCATGCAGTCCTGTTTTTTCAATTTTTATGTTTGTTGCTGTGATTTAGTTGCCATATCCAAAAAATTGTTGCCAAGGCCAATGTTAAAACTCTTTCCTGGCTGGGTGTGGTGGCTCACACCTATGATCCCAGCACTTTGGGAGGCCTAGCTGGGAAGACATTTGAGGCCAGGAGTTCGAGACCAGGCTGGGCAACATAGTGAGAACACAGTGAGACACCATCTCTACAAAGAAAAATAATGAACTAAATTAAATATATATAATGAACTAATATAAATAATGAACTAAATTATATATATATAATTTTAAAAAGCTTTTTTCCTATGTTTTCTTCTAGGAGTTTTACAATTTCAGGTCTTACACTTAAGTCTTTAATCTATTTGGAGATGATTTTTGTATATAGTATAAGGGTTGAATTTCATTATTTTGTAGGTGGCTATCTAGTTTTCCAAGCACCGTTTATTTTTTATTTTTTGAGACAGAATCTCTCTCTGTTGCCCAGGCTGGAGTGCAATGGCACAATCATGGCTCAGCCTCCCAGACTTCAGTGATCCCTTTGCCTCAGCCTCCCAAGTAGCTGGGACTGCTGGTGTACACCACTATACCCAGCTATTTGTTTTATTTTTTGTAGAGATTGGGTCCCACTATGTTGCCTAGGCTGGGCCTGAACTCCTGGGCTCAAGTGATCCTCCTGCCTCAGCCTCCCAAAGGTTTAAGATTATAGGCTTGAGTCACTGTGCCCACCCCGGCACCATTTATTGAAGAGGTTATCTTTCTTCTTTTGTGTATTCTTAGTGCTCTTGTCAAAGATTAGTTGACCATATATGCTTGGGTCTATTTCTGCGCTCTTTGTTCTTTTCCATTGGTCTATGTGTTTGTTTTTATTTTTTATTTTATTTTATTTATTTATTTATTTTTGAGACGGAATCTTGCTGTATCGCCAGGCTGGAGTGCAGTGGCACGATCTTGGCCCACTGCAACCTCTGCCTGCCGGGTTCAAGCAATTCTCCTGCCTCAGCCTCCCAAGTAGCTGGGACTACAGGTGCATGCCACCATGCCCAGCTAATTTTTTGGTATTTTTAGTAGAGATGGGGTTTCTTCATGTTGCCCAGGCTGGTCATGAACTCCTGAGCTCAGGCAATCTACCCACCTCGGCCTCGTAAAATGCTGGGATTACAGGCGTGAGCCACCGTGCCCGGCCTGTTTTAATATCAGTACTGTATTGTTTTGATTACTATAGCTTTGTAATATAATTTGAAATCAGGAAGTGTGATGCCTCCAGGTTTGTTCTTTCTCAAGATTGCTCTGGCTATGCGGGGGTCTTTTGTGGGTCATATGAGTTTTAGGATTTTCTTTTTTATTTCTGTGAAAAATGCCACTAGAATTTTGATAGGGATTACATTTCATCTGTAGGTTGCTTTGGGTAATATGGATGTTTTAGCAATATTAATTCTTCCAATCCATGAACATGGGGTATCTTTCATTTATTTGTGCCATAAAGAACATCTTAATTCTTCCAGTTGCTTGGGATGAAAACCTTGAAGTTATTTTTAACTTCCCTCTCTCTGTCATACTCTACTCTGACCCTTAAGTATCTCCTTGCCAATCAACCTTACAAATCCAAAATGATACTATCTCCCCACTTTACTACCCTTATCTCACCTGAATATTGCAGCAGCCTCCTCATGGGTAGTCTGTTCTCAACACAGCGGACATAGGGGATCCTGTTAAAACCTGTGAGATCACGTCCATCATCTGTCCTTGTCTTACTCGGGTCAAGGCCAAAATTGTCACTGGGACCCACAGAGCCTGCAAGAAGCACTCCATCTCCTTCACCTCTCTGATTTCATTTCCCCCCCACTCCTCCTTGCCCACTTAACTATCTAAAGGACTGAATCACTAATGGTAAAATTGCGCTCATCAATGAGGAAGAGATTAGAGAGAAGAGTTTTGTTTTATTTTTTAACTTATTAGAGTAAAATTCCCACTAGATAAACCTGACCATTTTAAAGTATACATACAATTCAGTGGCATTTTAGTGCTTTCACAGTGTTATACAGCCACCACCTCTATCTAGTTCCCAATTTATATATTTTTTAGAGGCAGGGTACCAGGCTGGGGTGCAGGGACGCCATCAGAGCTCATTGCAGCCTCAACGTCCTGGGCCCAAGCAATCCTCCTGCCTCGGCTTTCTGAGTAGCTAGGGCTACAGGTGCATGCCACCACCCCCAGCTAATTTTAAAATTTTTTGTAGAGACAGGATCCCACTGTGTTGCCCAGGCTGATCTCAAACTCCTGGCCTCAAGTGATCCTCCCACCTTGGCCTCCCAAAGCCTTGGGATTACAGGCATGAGCTACCATGCCTCGCCAGTACAGCCACTTTAGAAAACTGGAGTTTCTGGGAGCTAAATGATGAGAACTTACGATGCAAAGAAGGAAACAACAAACACTGGGGTCTACTTGATGGGGGTGGGTGGGAGCAGGGGAGAGGAGCAGAAAAGATCACTATTGGGTACTGGGCTTAATAACTCAGTCCTCAGTACTTAATAACTCAGTACTCAGTGATGAAATGATATGTACAACAAACTCCTGTGACAAACCTTCACATGCACCCCCAAACCTGAAATAAAAGGTAAAAAAATGAAAGAAAACTGGAGTTTCTTTTAAAAATTCAACATACATCTACCCCATGAGCTAGCATTCCACTCCTAGATATTACCCAAGAGAAACGAAAATATTTGTCCACAAAAATCTTGTACTAAATTCAAGCTAGATTGTTCATAGTAGTCTAAAACTAAAAATAGCCCTGATGCTTATCAACAGTAGAATGGGTAAAATGCAGCATATTTATACAATGAAATACTACACACCATCAAGAAATGATCTAATGTCTACATATCAGGCATGGTGGCTCAAGCTTGTAATCCCAGCTACTCAGGAAGCTGAGGTGGGAGGATCTCTTGAGCCCTGGAGTTAGAGGCTGCAGTGAGCTGTGATTGCACCACTGCACTCCAATCTGAGTGACACAATAAGATCCCATCTCTTAAAAACAGAGATACAGGCCAGGCGTGGTGGCTCACACCTGTAATCCCGGCACTTTGGGAGGCCGAGGTGGGTGGATCATGAGGTCAGGAGATAGAAATCATCCTGGCCAACATGGTGAAACTCTGTCTCTACTAAAATACAAAAAAAAGGAAAAGAAAATCAGCCAGGCATGGTGGAATGTGCCTGTAGTCCCAGCTACTTGGGAGGCTGAGGCAGGGGGAATCGCCTGAACCCGGGAGGTGGAGGTTGCAGTGAGCCGAGATTGCGCCACTGCACTTCAGCCTGGCGACAGAGCGGGACTCTGTCTCAAAAAAAGAACAAAAAGATACAGGCTCAGTAGAAACCTTATTTTGAGTACCCATACAACCATTCTGTTTTTCACTTTCAGTACAGAATTCAGTAAAATACCTAAGATATTCAACACATTATTATAGAATAGACTTTATGTTAGATGATATTGCCAAACTGTAAGCTAATGTAAGTGTTCTAAACATGTTCAAGGTAGGCTAGGCTAAGCTAGGATGTTTGTGGGTTAGGTGTATTAAATGCATTTTTTTTCCTTTTTTTTTTTTTTTTTAAAGACAGGGTCTCACTCTGTCATCCAGGCTGGAGGGCTGTGGTATGATCATAGCTCATTGTGTAGCCTCTAACTCCTGGGGACTCAAGCCATCCTTTCACCTCAGCTTCCCAAGTAGCTGGCACTACAGGCAAATACCACCATGCCTGGCTAATTTTTTAAAATATATTTTTCGGTAGAGGTGAGGTCTTGCTATGTTGCCCAGGTTGGCCTTGAACTCCCGGCGTTCAAAGCACTAGGATTATAGGTGTGAGCCATTGTGCTTGGCCTAAATGCATTAAAAAATGTTTTGTCGGTATAGTAGGGGTATATATTTATGGGGTATATGAGATACTTTAGTACAGGGATACAATGTGTCATAATCACATTGAGGTGGGCATTTATCATTTCTTTGTGTTATAAACAATCCAGTTACACTCTTTATTTTTAAATGTATAACAAGTGACTGCTGACCGTAGTCGCCTTGTCGTGCTGTCAAACACTGGATCTTACTCATTCTGCCCAACTATAACCCTTCTACCCAACCACTGCCCCTTCCCCTGCCAAATGCATTTTTGCCTGAATGGTATTTTCTACTTAGGATGGGTCTGTCAGGATGTGGCGTCATCGCAAGTTAAGGAGCATCTGTACACCGTCTGGTCCGTTCCAGTGAAATTCTGAAATAGAAACACTAACCTGTGGTGATAGAAATCAGATCGGTGGCTGCTTCTGAGAAGAGGGTTGACCGGGGAAAGGGCATGAAAAAACTATCTGGGATGATGAATTTTTTCTTTTCGTTTCTTTTCTCTTCTTTCTTTCTTCTTTTTTTTTTGTCAGGGTCTTGCTCTGTCGACTGGGCTGGAGTGCAGTGGTGGGATCTCAGCTGACTGCAACCTCCCGCTCCCAGACTCAAGTGATCCTCACACCTCAGCCTCCTGAGTAGCTGGGACCACAGGCATGTGCCACCACACCCAGTGAATGTTTTGTGTTTTTTGTAGTGACAGGGTCTTGCCGTGTTGCCCAAGCTGGTCATTGACGCTTGGGCCCAAGACATCCGCCCTGCGTGGCCTCCCAAAGTGCTGAGATTACAGCCGTGAACTACCATGCCCTGGTGGAAATGTTTTATATCTTGGTATCCAAGTTGACTGAATGCTTCAGATCTGAGCATTTCACTATGTGTAAATTATTCTTTCCTAAAATATTTTCCTAGGCTGAGGCAGGAGGATCACTTGAGCCCAGGAGACTAGCCTGGCGAACATAGTTAGGCCCTGTCTCTATTAAAAAAAAAACAACAGCAACTTAAGAACAATTTTCCGGTGGGTCAGGACCTAAGATATGTGCTTTGGACACATTATGTCATTTAACTTGTAAGCAAATTCATTAAGGTAGATATTGTTGTCTCTTCCTTACAGATGTGAAAACTGAGGCTCAGAAGGTTTAAGCACCTTGCCTCATTAAGAAAAACGGGATTAAACCCAGCACTGGCCCGGCACAGTGGCTCATGTCTGTAATCCCAGCACTTTGGGAGGCCGAGGCAGGCGGATCACCTGAGGTCGGGAGTTCGAGTCTAGCCTGACCAACATGGAGAGACCTCATCTCTACTAAAAATACAAAATTGGCTGGATGTGGTGGCACGTATGTGTAATCAATCCCAGCTACTCGGGAGGCTGAGGCAGGAGAATTGCTTGAACCTGGAAGGCGGAGATTGCAGTGAGCCAAGATTGCACCACTGCACTCCCACGTGGACAACAAGAGCAAAACTCCGTCTAAAAAAAAAAAATTTGTATATATTTATGTGACACAGCTATTCTCCAAACTAATCTTCAATATCAAATAACATTAAGTAAAAAAAAAAAAATTCAAAAAAAGAAAAAAACCCAGCACTATGACCCCAAAGTCCATACCTCAAGGGTTACCTCTTCTCTCTCAACCCATTCTTTTCCCTAAGATTTTACAAATGGGGGAAACTGAGTCCCAGAGCGTGCTGGCGACATGCTCAATGCCACTTAATTCTCTGGAATCAGAATGGAACTAGAACCCGACTCCAGCTTCCTTACTGCATCCCACTTGGGCAGAGAGGTCAAGCTTACTCCTACCTCCACCCAGCTGGGGGTTGGGAGCTCAAAGTATAATTTTTAAAGACTTTGTGTTATTGGCGTCGTCATGTTACTGGAGTCCGTTCTGAGCTGGTTTTCTGTGAATCGTGGAGGCTTGCCATCCACCCTGCTGCAATTATCCCATTTGACCCCAGGACCCCCTACCAGATTCACCTCTTCCCTCCTTCCGTGGCTTCTTGGGTGGCAAGATTTCCAATCCAACACATTCCACAAGCTTCCCTCTGCTTAATTTAAGAGGAGCCAGCATGAATGTCTCATCCTCTCCTTGACAGCTGGAGTTCTGACATGGATTCATGTCAAGAACAACAAAAACAGCCCATCTAATTTGGTTTTAACCCACATCGGATCAATCAACAGTAAGAGTGGCTGTCATCAGGTTCAGCCCATCAGGTTGTTCAAAAAGCAGGGTCGTCTCTTGTGTTGTTAGAAGGTACCATCTTGTGTTTTGAGAGAAGTGGGCTTGAATACTGATAGATTCCTCCCAAAAAAACCTTGGTTCTCTGAGAGGAAAAAAATACATGTGTCCCAGCTTCTTTGGCCTTCTTCTGCTAAAGAGAAATTTCATTTAAAAATTCTGGCCGAGCGTAGTAGCTAATGCCTGTAATCCCAGCACTTTGGGAGGCCAAGGCAGGAGGACTGTTTGAGCCCAGGAGTTCAAGACCAGCCTGGGCAACATGGCAAGACCCTCAACTCTACCAAAAAAAACAAAAAAACAAAATTAGCCAGGCATGGTGGTGCACACCTGTAGTCCCAGCTACTCGGGAGGCTGAGGTGGAAGGATGGCTTGAGCCCAGGGAGGTGGGGGGCTGCAGTGAGCTGTGATGGTGTCACTGCCCTCCAGCCTGGATGACAGAGAGAGATGCTGTCTCCAAAAAGAAAATGTTTTCTCCTCCTCCTTAAAAGTGAGAGTGCGTTTCATGGGCTGCCTTTTCTCTGGAACTGGCAAGTGGTGCTGTGAATGAATCACCCTGTTTCTTGGGAATGTTTTGCTCCAAGAGCTCAAGGGGGTACAACGAGATGATAAACAGCCTCTTGAAAGGGCTTCTCCTCCCCCCCAGCTGTGGGGCTTGGAGCCTGTGAGTTCATGGAACTGGACAGTGGCCGAGCTTTCAGAGACTGCTGAGTCCAACTCAGTTTTGCAGACGAGGAAACCTGGGTTTTCACATTTATGGAAAGGGAGCCAGGAGCAGGGCCAAGGCCATCTGAGTACCACTGATCCTCACTGCTGGCGGGCCTGTGGCTCATACCCCCATCAGTCTAAGCTTCAGCCTCCTCCTCTGGAAGAGGACAGCAGGAGGCCTGATGGTCACTGTGGTTTCCTATCATTCAGGGACCCTGAGTCTTTTTCCTATGTTGTCACTTGGTAGAAACGCCAAACCTGATGTGGCACTTTGCTTTTCAAGCTGGAGAAGGATCCAGGCTTATGGCCCTTAGCAAGAGCCCAAGCGCTTCAGTTTAGCTGAGGGGGGGTTCAACAAGTGCACCCAGGCCCCGGCCTGGTTTAGTCCCTCTGCTGGGCACCGGGATGCCAGGTGGGTTAGATCTGGCCCCTGCTTCCAATCTGTGGGGCTAGACAGACACACAGACTATGACCATAGGCTGTGGCAAGCCTAGGGGTATCAGGCCTGAGGGGCTTTGGGAACATAGGCGAGGGCCTGACCAAGCCTGGGGGAGAGCCAAGGAAGGCCTCTGGGGGCAGGTGGGCTCGCTGGAGGGTTCACATCCTGCGGCACTGTGAGAGGAGGCGAAGGACAAATGGAATGAGCCCTTGGGCAAGGCCCTTCCCCAGTCTGGAACTGAGTCTCCCCAGAACGCACTCGCAGGGGATGGCGGAGATCTCACTGCGTCTGCACTTCTGGGGTGGGGAAACGGTGGATGTTCATTTGTGAGCTTGGAGGGCGCCTGTCCATGGCCAGAGAAACTGTCCTATCCTGGCATCCAAGGCTGTGGCCTTCTTCATCTCCTATGGGTCCAGAGCCCTCTGGGAGCATCAGGGCGCTGCCCACTGCCCAGCAGCCCTCTCAGCTCTGACTGAGTCTCAGGGCATGGAAACACCCCCAGCTGGGAGAGGTGAGAGTGAAGCACCCTGCCCTCTCCTAACCCCTGCCTTGTCCTCAGTCCACTGGAGAACTGCCACAGGCAGGAAACAGCCCTCAGTAATACAGAGGACTTAGGTGCACAGCTGCTCATCAATACCAAAAAGGAAGTTTTTTTGTTTTTGAGACGGTCTCCCTCTGTCGCCCAGGCTGGAGTGCAGTGGCGTCATCCTGGCTCATTGCAACCTCCGCCTCCCAGGTTCAAGCAATTCTCAGCCTTCCAGTAGCCCGGGACTACATGTGTGCACCACCACACCTGGTGAATTATTTTTTATTTTTAGTAGAGACGGGGTTTCACCATGTTGCCCAGGCTGGTCTCTTGACTCCTGACCTCATGCAATCTGCTCACCTCAGCCTCCCAAAGTGCTGGGATTACAGGCGTGAGCCACCATGCCCAGACTCAAAAAGGAAATTCTTCTTCTCAAGTGTTCATCTCTGACAAATCTCTGGAGTCTCTGGCCTAGATGGGCAGGGGAGCATCATGGGACCCTCAGTCCCTATAAGTGGCGTCTGTCTCTCTCGTGCCCTCCCCAGCCAGGCTTAGCTCTCTCCCCCCTCCGCTCCTCCCACTCCCTCCAGGACCTCTAGCAGTCCTGCTCCCGCCTGTACTCCCCCCGAAACCTCACTCCCTGAGGTCAGCTAGTGCTGCTTTGTGATTGGTGGCGCAATGCCCTGGACGTTTTGTTGGCCCTGTCTTACCTCACGTGGTCTCCCAGTGTCATCTAATCCTAGAACAACTTCCTTCCAGGAAGCCTAGAACCCTCTTTGGAGGCCTCTGCCTGCAGCCTATTAGACATGGGGACTCCCCGTGGGTCTGCCTGGCTTTCTCATCCTTTACAAAACATCATATTCTGAGCCTCAATTTCACTGTCAGTGAAATGGGAATAATGACACAGGTTGAGTGCCTCAAATTCAAAAACTTGCCATCCAGAATGCTTTAAAATATGAAACTTTTTGAGCACGGGACATGACATTCAGTGGAAATGCTCACTTGAGCATTTCAGATTTCATTTTTTATTTTTTGGATAGGGGATATATATATATATAGTAACTATTTCAAAATCCAAAAAAAAAAAAAAATTCAAAATGGAAACACTTCTGGTCCCAAGCATTTCAGATAAGGGAGACTTAACCTGCAGTACCTTTTCCAATGGGCTGCAATGAGTTAATGCATATAAGGTGCTTGGCAACCGAGGTAGCATGTTCGAAAGTGCTCATTAAATTAGTCATTTTTTTTTTTAACATCTCCATGGATATCTAATAGATTTGCTCAAAATAACTTGGCCAAAACCAAACTCATGACTTTTTGGCCTCAGTGTGCTCCTACCCAGGCTTCACCATCTCAGCAAACAGACCTCCAGTCACCCAACCAAAGCCTGAGAACCTGTCTTGAGCTACCCTGTCTGTGCCCACACTCCTGATCCATCAGCAGGGACTGTGGGGTGCTTCCTCTGAAGGCACTCAAGTCATCCATTCTCACCACCTCCCCTGCCAGGCTTGCGACACTTTCATGCCCTCCTGGAGGACGTCCTAGCCTCCTTGCTGGCCTCCCTGCCTCCACCCACCTCCCTCAGTATCGCTCTATGCAGCTGCCGGCAGGGCCTTTCAAAAACATACATTGGTGGCTCATGCCTGTAATCCCAGCACTTTGGGAGGCCAAGGCAGACAGATCCCTTGCGCTCAGGAGTTCGAGACCAGCCTGGGCAACATAGGGAGACCCTGTCTCTACAAAAAATTAAAAAAAAATACATTGTATCTTGTCACCAGCTGTCTCCTCTCTTAAGAAGGGGAGGAGCTGTGTGCATTTTATTAACCATAGTCACCTCCCAGGGCCTGGAGGTAAAGCTCAAGCCCCTTCCCATACCCCAGGAGGTTCCAGTCCCTGTGAAGAGCTCTGGTTTCATCTCCCACTACTCTTCCTCCGCCCACTCTCCATCCAGATCCAGTATAATCAGTTCCCACCTTGAGGGCCTTTCCCTGAGTGTTCTTTTCCTCAAATCATTTCCTTTTAATTTTTTAATTTTACTTGAGATGGGATCTCACTTTGTCACCCAGGCTGACTGCAGTGGCACGATTGATCATAGCTTACTGTAGCCTCAACCTCCTGGGCTTAAGTGGTCCTCTCGCCTCAGCCTCCCAAAGTGCTAGTATTACAGGCATGAGTCACCGTGCCCAGCTCTCCCAAACCTTTGTATGGTCACTCTTTTTCATCCTTCGAGGTTTAGCTGCACAACTGTAGTCCCAGGTACTTGGGAGGCTGAGGCGGGAGGATCACTTGAGCCCAAGAGTTTGAGGTTGCAGTGAGCCAGGACTGTACCACTGCACTCCAGCCTGGGCAACAGAGCAAGACTCTCTAAAAAGCAATAAGAACAATAAAAGCCAAGCTTTAGCTGCTTTCCTCTGGGAAGCCCTCCTGATCTGCTGTCCTCAGAGCTCCTCACCTCCTCCCCCACCCTGTCCCTCACTGACTCCCATCCTAGCAAGTAGTACATTCTGCATCAATTGGTTCAATTTTTTTTACCAACCACCTCTCACACCAATCTGTGAAATCCACAAGGACAGGGGCCATGTGCATTTATTAACCAACGTGCCCCCACCAGACACTCAGCAAATACTTCACTCTCTCCCAAGGCCTCAATCAGATCTCCAGATCTGGGCTCTGTGGCCTTGGGGGTAGTTACTCACCCTCTCTGGGCTTGCCGAGGAGGTATAGGGGTCTGACTGGTGATGCATGCATCCTCTTATCCCTGGCCCATGTTGTGGCAGGGAGGGGGAGGCTGCCCAGGCTGGTCCTTCACCTGCTGGGTACTTCTCAGGGCAAGCTGCCACAGACAGAGGTCCCTGAGTATTTGCTGAGTTGAATGGAAGGACCTGGAAACCCCGATGCCAACACCTCCAGGAATAAGAAAGCCGCAGAGGAGCCAGCTCAAGGCCCAGGGAGCTAATTGCACCATTAGATGATTAAAGATGCTTCATGACGGGGGATGCAGCTGTGGTGGGGAAGTTAAGCACAGACCACAAGTGGCCTGAGGCTTGGTTCTAATTTGGGGTGTGGGGAAGGAGCCTCCCTCAGATCCAGGCATCTAGATAAGAGAGGTCACAGCCATGGCCTGTGGCCCCAGGCGGCTGAGGCCTGAGCCAGCACCGGGGCTGGGCGCCTCAGGGATCCCTGCCTCTGGAGTTCCTCCCTGAGCTGGCAGGGGCCCTGGGAGAAGGTGAGGCCAGACTCAGGGCGTGACTTGGGGTGGGGCAGCTGGCTCAGTTCCTGCTCTGGAAACCTGAGGGAACGTGCTAGCCTCAGACAGGGGCTGAGATGGGCCTGGCATGGCGCCAGCTGATCTGGGAAATCCAGGCCTGAGATTCCTGTCTCAACAAGTGTCGGGGCCTGTTCAATGTCAAGCACTGGTCTGCGCAATGCTGGAACATGCTGATGACCCAACCCACCCTTTCCCTGCTGGAGAAACATCCGCTGTGAGGCGTGCAGATGGGATCCACGGAGGTTTGACCCGGGCTGGGGGGGTCAGGGGAGGGACCACCAAGGAATGGAATAGGAGTTAGCGGGGCATTTGAGACAGGAAGGGCACCCCAGCAGAGGGCAAGCAGGAGCAGGGCCCGCTGGAGAGACAGTGGCAGGATCGGGGGCGGGGGAGGTGGGTGGTGGAGCTTCAGCTCTTCAGCCTTGCAGGCAGATGAGATAGGACTGGAGAGGCTGGTGGCCTCTTTAGCATGAGCTTTGGCCTAAGGCCCCTGGGGGAGCCACTGAAGGACCAGAGCTGTGATTTGGAAACAGGAACACAAGGACTGTTTTTAAAAATTATTATTATTTTTTGAGACAGAGTCTTGCTCTGTCACCCAGGCTGGAGTGCAGTGGCGTGATCTCAGCTCACTGTAGCCTCCACCTCCTGGGTTCAAGCGATTCCCCCTGCCTCAGCCACCTGAGTAGCTGAGATTACTGGCCTGGGCCACCACACCCGGCTAATTCTTTTTGTATTTTTGGTGGAGATGGGATTTTGCCATGTTGGCCAGGCTGGTCTCGAACTCCTGACCTCAAGTGAGTCTCCTGCCTTGGCCTCCCAAAGTGCTGGGACTATAGGCGTGAGCCACTGCACTTGGCCACAGGGACTGATGAATTGAGGAGGGGCACAGATGGCATCTGGATGAGCCAGGCCCCACCTGAGTACCAGGGAGGAGATGAAAGGAGGGGGTAGTTGGAGTGGAGGGGGTATTTGGAATAGAGGAGGGAGGCTGGGGATGCCAGGTTTCTGGCTGAAGTTCTTTTTTGTTTTTTTAAATAGGGTCTCGCTCTGTGGTCCAGGCTGGAATGCAGTGCTCATGGCTCCCAGCAGCCTCAACCTCCCTTGCTCAAGCGACCCTCCCACATCGGCCTCCCAGGGTGCTGGGGTTAGAGGTGTGAGCCACCTCGCCCAGCCTCTGGCTGAAGTTCTTGAAAGGGTGGAGCACCCCTTCCTGAGCTAGGACCTTCGAGGAGGGCCAGGTTCAGGGAACAGAGGCTGTGTTCTGCCTGGGATGAGTGGAATCTCTGAGATACCGTGTCGGGGTAGGGAACGTTCTAGGGAAAGGTCTGGACGGTGACTGGACAGATGGGTCCAGAGTTCTGGAGGGAGGCCAGGCTGGGGGAGGGAGATCTGGTCTGCAGCTAGGTAGGCAGTCCCTTCCCGAGCCTACAGCGGTGACCTCCAGAGTGCTCCAGGTACTGGCTTTTCTCCTTCCCTGTCTTTCTCTTCCTGCTCCTTTCTGCAGCTTCCTGGGGTCACTTCCCAAAAGAGTAGTCTCAGGCTCTGCCTTCAGGAGAACCAGAACTAAGATAGAGTGAAATTGAAGCCACCAGAAAGTGGGCTGGCTCCCGGGCCAACACTGGCTGTGTCCTCATCCCATGCCCAGTGCAAAGGAGTCCCGCTTCCTCATTACCCGCTCCTGCCCTACCCCGGGAACGTTTGTGGATGTAGAAAATGTGAGTCAAGGCCAAGGGGAAGGGGAAGAGCTGGGTCCCAGAACGTCATGGAGGAGAACTGGGCACTTCCTCCTGGGGGTTGCACTGTTTCTCATCAGTGGTGCCAGGACAGGAGCAAAATGCACAATGGATGTCACAGAGCATCCCCAGCAGGTGCCCCCAGAGGGACCAACCCAGAGCAGCTGCCCTGATGACTTGGGCCCCCAGGAACCCTGGGCAGTGGACTAGGCTTTGTGCTTGGGCTTCCCAACTAGTTGGGAAGCAAAGATCCGTGTGATTAGAGGGTGCTAGATGACAGTTTAAAAATAACTCCTAGGCTGAGGGCAGTGGCTCACACCTGTAATCCCAGCACTTTGGGAGGTCAAGGCAGGAGGATCGCTTGAGCCCAGGAGTTCAAGACCAGCCTGGGCAACAGAGGGAGATCCTCGTCTCTACAAAAAAATTAAAAAAAAAAAAAATTAGCTGGGCATGGTGGTGCTCACCTGTGGTCCTAGCTACTTGGGAAGCTGAAGTGGCAGGACCATTGAGCCCAGGAGTTCAAGGTCAGTCTGGGCAAGACAGCAAGACCCTATCTCTTAAAAAAAAAAAAAAAAGAAAAGAAGGAAAAGAAAAAGAAAAGAAGGAAAAAGAAAGAAAGGAGGAAGAGAGAGAGAAAGAAAAAGAAAGAAAGAAGAAAAGAAAGAAAGAAAAAAGAAAGAAAAGAAAAGCAAGCAAGCCAGCCCGCCCAGTGTGGTGATACACAGTTCTAGTCCCAGCTACTCTGGAGGCTGAGGCGGGAAGATCCCTTGAGCCCAGGAGTTTGAGGTTGCAGTCAGTTGTGATGGTGCCACTGCACTCCAGCCTGGGAGACAGAGTGAGACCTCCGTGTCTAAAAAACGCAAATACATAAAACTAACTTAAGCTATTTTCTATTGCCTGAGCAACATTAGCTCACTGTAGAAAATTTTAAAAAATGGCCAGGTGCGGTGGCTCATGCCTGTAATCCCAGCACTTTGGGAAGCCGAGGCAGGTGGATCACCTGAGGTCAGGAGTTTGAGACCAGCCTGACCAACATGTTGAAACCCCATCTCTACTAAAAATACAAACAATTAGCCAGGCGTGGTGGTGCATGCCTGTAATCCCAGTTACTTGGGAGGCGGAGGCAGGAGAAAGGCTTGAACCCGGGAGGAGGCTACAGTGAGCCGAATTGCGCCATTGCACTCCAGCCTGGGAAACATGAGCAAAACTCCGTCTCAAGAAGGAAAAAAAGAGAAAATTTAAAAAATAAAGATAAGCACAAAGGAAAAAAATCACTAAGCTCATCTGTGATCCCCCCACCCCCAGGACAACTGCTGGTATCATGGAAGCGTTTGCTCCGTTTGTCCTGTGACCACTTTTTAAAAAGACAGAAATAGTTCCACCATTAATACTATAATATTTCTTTCCATGTCAAAATACATGAATCTAGCTGTGCATGATGGTGTGCGCCTGTATTCCCAGCTATTCAGAGGCTGAGGTGGGAGGATCTCTTGAGCCCTGGAGGTTGAGGCTGCAGTGAGCTGTGATTGTGCCAGTGCACTCCAGCCTAGGCGACAGAGTGAAACCTTTCCTCAAAAGAACTAAAAAAGAAAAAAAATTATATGGATCTGCATTATTAATTTCAAGGCTGTCATAGTTATCTACTTTATTAATGGAATCTTAGGCTGGCTGCACCCGCAATAATAATAATATGCATTTACTGTCTAGCATGTGTATCTTTACACAGCCATATGAGGTGTGGACAAGTATCCCCATTTTACCAATGAGAGAAGTGAGAGTCGGGGTTGATGACTTCCAAGGCCACGTAGCTGTCGAGGCAGGATTCAAACCCAAGTCTGCTCTGAACCGTGATGTTCAGCCACCTGGCAGGTCCCTCCCCCTGATCCCCCATATTTGTTTCTACAAAAAATTCTGATAAGTCAGAGTCCAGTGTATGCATTTTACCAGTTCCACTTGGAGGGGAAACTTTATTTGGAGGATATGACATTGGGGCAGGCAGGGTTGGGGAGCGGTCCTCACCGGCCCTCTTGCCTGCCCGCTGGACATCACACCGCTTCCCTTAGCAGCTATGGAAGCCACACTGGCCAGAGAGGGAAAGGGTCCTGCCCGAGGCCACACTGTTCAGAGGCTGCACAGGACTGCGATCCTGGCTTCCAATTCCCCGCCGGGGTGTGCATGAAGCATGCAGGACACACAGGGATGGAGGGATTAGAGCCCCAAGCTCCAAAGGGCAGGGACTGTGCCGTAATCTGTCCCCAGCTCCAGCACAGGGTCTGACATATGGGCCTGGATGGATAAAGATGATAAAGAAACCAAGACTGGGAGGGGTCTCTGTGGAAAACCTCCAGGAGGGATCGGGAGTGGTCCATGGGGGGAATGGAGTTTGGATCAGCAGAGAGGAGACGGTGGTTCTGCATGCGCAGGTGAGTGGGGGGAGGGAGGACAGCTGGCCTGCCGAGGGCAGAAATGGGTCTGGGAGCAGGCCAACCAGCCAGAGAGGGTGAGTCTGGGAGTGGCCGGAGCAGACTAAGGAGGCTCCAGGCCCCACCTTGGGGCAGTCCCTGTCCCTCAGCCCCACCGCAGAGCCGTGCCTGGGTAATTTCTGAACAGGAACAGAAGGAGGAAGTTGTACAAGTGACACTCAGCTGGTGAGTGGGAGGCAAGGTTTGGTTTCCTTTCTAGACGAGCCCTGGGTTTCTTCAGCCCTGGTGCCTGCCCCCACCCCCGCCCCTCCCCTGCCCCTCCCTTGCTGCCTGTGCCCTTGGCTCAGGCAGTGGTGAACCTCAGAGCCCACGGAGGCCAGGAAGGAGCCATCCAGGCCAGGAAACAGGGGAAGTCCTGTTGGGTGGGGATCCCCTGGGAGAGTGGCTTGACATGTCTCCCTCTCTGGGACCAGACTGTGAGATCTGAAAGCTGGGACTGTAACCTCCACATCCTTCCTGTGTGGCAAACTCCTTTCCATCCTTCAGGACCCAAGCTATTTTAATTTTTTTACTTTAGAGACAGGATCTTGCTTTGCTGCCCAGGCTGGAGTGTAGTAGCACAATCATGGCTCACTGCAGCCTCGAACTCCTGTGCTCAAATGATCCTCCTGCCTCAACCTCCTGAGTAGTTGGGACTACAGGCACACCCACCATGCCTGGCTGATTTTTAATCATTTTTGTAGCTATGGGGCCTCACTAGGTTGCCCAGGCTGGTCTCAAACTCCTGGGCTCAAGTGATCCTCCTGCCTCAGCTTCCCAAAATGTTGGGATGACAGGCATGAGCCGCTGCACCCAGCCAAGACTCAGTCTAAATGTTCCTCAGTTGGTAAACTCTGCGAATCCCCTATCAAGGCAAACTGACAAATGCTCCCCACCCCTGAACTCCTATAGCACTCAGAACACACTTAAAAAGAAAAAGGATCCCTGTTTAGTGAGTGTCCACAATGAGCGGGGTCTTACATTTCAGCTTCTTGTTGTACCTCTTAGCATCACTGACAGTTGGCACCATCCTCAGCTCCCTTTTACTGAGCAGCTCAGCAAGGCCCAGGAGGTTGCAGGGTTGCAGGCAGTGGGGCTGGGTCTCCTGGACACTAAAGTGTGTGGCTTTGTGGCCCCTTCTACTCATAGTGTTTCAGGGTCTGTTTCGTCTCCTGGCTTGGAGCCTTGAAAGGGCCGAGTCTCTGTCCCTGGAGACCTGGCCCTGGAGAGGTGTTGACCCATGGAGAAATCTTTTTTTGTTTTTTTAGACAGAGTTTCCCTCCGTCATCAGGCTGGAGTGCAGTGGTGTGATCTCGGCTCACTGCAACCTCTGCCTCCTGGATTCAGGCGATTCTCCTGCCTCAGCCTCTCTAGTAGCTGGGATTATAGGCATGCACCACCACACCTGGCTAATTTTTGTATTTTTAGTGGAGACAGGGTTTCCCCATGTTGGCCAGGCTGGTCTCAAACTCCTGACTTCAGGTGTTCTGCCCGCCTTGGCCTCCTGAAGTGGTGGGATTACAGGAGTGAGCCACAGCGCCTGACCCCTAATGTCCTTTTTCTGTTCCAGGATCATGTCTCCTCTTGGCTTTGACAGTTTCTCAGACTTTCCTGTTTTTGATGACCCTGACAGTTTTAAGGAGTTAGGTGTTCTTTTTTTGTTTTTTGAGACAGGGTCTTACTCTGTCACCCAGGCTGCAGTACAGTGACACAATCATAGCTCGCTGCAGCCTCCACCTCCCAGGCTCAAGCAATCCTCCCACCTCAGCCTCCTGAGTAGCTGGGACTACAAGCGTGTGCCACCATGCCCAGCTAATTAAAAAAAAAGTTTTTTTTTTTTGGTAGAGATAGGGTCTCACCATGTCACCCAGGTTGGTCTTGAACTCCTGGCCTCAAGCGATCATCCTGCCTTGGCCTCCCAAAGTGCTGGGATTATAGACATGAGCCACAGTGCCTGTCCTAGTCTGGTGTTCTGTAGAATGTCCCTCTATTGGAATCTGTCTTATGCTTTTCTCATGGCTAGACTGGGGTTCTGGGTTCTGAGGGAGAAAGACCACAGAGGTAAAATGCCATTCTCATCATGTTATATCAAGGGCACATGTTATCAGCAGGCCCGATCACTGCTGGCTTTGATCACCTGGCTGAGATAGCATTTGTAAGTTTCCTCCATTTTAAAGGCACCACCCCCACCCCTCTTTCCACACTGAACTCTTTGGAAGGGAGCCACCAAGCGCAGCCTACACCTAGGGACTGGGGAGTCATGCTCCCCCCTCCTTAAGGGTGGAGTATAATGTGAACATTTTTTCTTCTATCTATTTTTCAAAGTTCTCCCACAAAACATTGCTACATTCCATCTTCCCAATGCCTAGGAAATGTGGAAGATGGAGGCATTCCACAGAGGCAGAGGCCAGTGCTCAGAGGGGCAGCAGTGGTTCCCTGTCGGGCCCCTATGGATCCAGCCTCTCCCTGTTGGATGTGAAATATGTGAGCTTCGAGGTCCACAGACCCGGGGGGCACAGAACCGCAGCGCCTGAGTTCCAGACTCAGGAAGGCTTGAAAAAAAAATTTTTTTTTTTTTGAGATAGAGTTTCACTCTGTCGCCCAGGCTGGAGTGCAGTGGGGGAGTGATCTCGGCTCACTACAACCTCCACCTCCTGGGTATAGGCAATTCTCCTGCCTCAGGCTCTCGAGTAGCTGGGATTACAGGTACCTGCCACCACACTTGGCTATTTTTTGTATTTTTAGTAGCAATGTGGTTTCACCATGTTGGCCAGGCTGGTCTCGAACTCCTGACCTCAAGTGATTCACGTGCCTTGGCCTCCCAAAGTGCTGGGATTACAGGACACTGTGCTCAGACAGGAAGGCTTGAATTTTGCTTGGGTTTGAATTCAAGGTCCTGCCCTTCCTCCCCCACATCATGTCACCTCACTGAGCCTCAGTTTCCTCATCTGTATGGTGGGATAACAACAGCTCCTACCTTGTTGCTTGTGAAGAATAAACTAGATGCTACACCCAGAGCCCCTGGAAGTGATTCCCTGCTCAGGAAACTCCATGCAGCAGGACTGTGAGCTGTGGTGGTTATTTTTAAAATGATTCCTTCAGCCCTCCTGTCGCATCTCCTCTCCCTGCAGCGGGTTTCTCGCCCCCTGTGGACTGTGGGTCAGGGCTCTAGCTGCAGATTTCCGGCTGCCCTCTGCCCTCCCGTCAGGCCAGGCAGATCAAGAGCCCAGCCTCCTTTCATCTTTTCTCACAAACATTTTGCCATGTGGCGGAGGAGGCCTGGGCTGGGGTGGGGTGGTGGCTCTGCCTGCCAGTGACTCCCTGCGTGACCTTGGAGAATGTCTATCCCTTTCTGGACCTTTTCTGCAGCCTGAGGGGGAGTGAGGTGATGAATGGCTGGTTTCTTGGCACTTGGCTTTCACAGGAGCCTGGTGGGGCCAGTCGTCTCCCCAATTTTCTTTCTTGAGATGGAGTCTCGCTCTGTCACCCAGACTGGAGTGCACTCAGTCTCGGCTCACTGCAACCTCCGCCTCCCGGGTTCAAGCAATCCTTCTGCCTCAGCCTCCTGAATAGCTGGGACTACAGGCACCCGCCACCACGCCTGGCTAATTTTTGTATTTTTAATAGAGATGGGGTGTCGTCATGTTGGGAAGGCTGGTCTTGAACTCCTGACCTTGTGATCCTCCCGCCCCGGCCTCCCAAAATGCTAGGATTACAGGAGTGAGCCACCGCACCTGGCCATCACCCCCATTTTTCACATGGGCAGGTCTTTTCTGCCATTGACGTCTGTGTTTTGTCCCAGATTCTGGGCTGGGTAGAGATGCACTGGAGCCTGAGGTTCCCCGTCTGTGAACTGGCCACACAGCCCAGAAGGTCTGGCTGTGAGGGTTTGAGTGTGCGGGGCTGTGCTCAGTGGCTAATGCTGTTCGTAGGTCACCACTTGGGTGCTGCCTGCTCAGGTGCTGTTGTCTCCATCTCTTCTCTGGCAGAAGGACATTTGTTACAATTAATGAACCAATACAATATTGATACATTATTATTATTTTAAATAATTTTAGAGGCAGAGTCTCACTCTGTCAGCCAGGCTGGAGTACAGTGGCACAATCACAGCTCACTGCAGCCTTGACCTCCTGGGCTCGAGCGATCCTCCTGCCTCAGTCTCCCAAGTAGCTGGGATTACAGGTGCACACCACCACACCTAGCTAATTTTTGTTTGTTTGTTTGTTTGTTTTGAGATGGAGTTTAACTCTTGTTGCCCAGGCTGGAGTGCAATGGTGTGATCTCAGCTCACAGCAACCTCCGCCTCCTGGGTTGAAGTGATTCTCCTGCCTCAGCCTCCTGAGTAACTGGAATTATAGGCATGCGCCACCACGCCCAGCTAATTTTGTATTTTTAGTAGAGATGGGGTTTCTCCACGTTGGTCAGGCTGGTCTTGAACTCCCAACCTCAGGTGATCCGCCCACCTTGGACTCCCAAAGTGCTGGGATTACAGGTGTGAGCCACCGCGCCTGCCCTCTTGTTTGTTTTTTGTGGAGATGGGGGTCTTACTGCGTTGCCCAGGCTAATCTTGAACTTAGACTCAAGTGATCCTCCCGCCTCAGTCTCGATGCTGTGATTATGGGTGTGAGCCACTGCGCCCGGCCTGATACTTTATTATTAACTAAAGTCCAGCTTTAGTCAGACTTCCTACATTTTTCCCTAATGTCTTTTTTTCTGCCACAGAATCATGTCTCCTCTTTGCTATGATAGTTTTTCAGATTTTTCTTTTCTGCCTTTGACATCCATGTTTTTGGGGAGAACACGCTCGCCTGCTCCTGGCTCCTGACTCCCATGTGGCTGGGGGATGCCTCTCTAGTGTCTTGGGTTTCTGACCTTCAGTTAGTTTGGCCTCACTTCCTGGAATATAGGCATATACCCATGCACACGCTGCACACACTCCTGTGTGAGCCAGGCCTTCTTCCTCCGCTGGGTCCCCGCTGCTCCTTAGCATAGCAGCCTCCTGACTGCCCCCTCCCTGTCCTTTACTCCTCTCCACATCTCCCCAGGCCTTGCTCTGCTCACCACCCTCCATGGCTCCCACTGCCTCCAGGACAGAAGCCACGCCTGGCACTTGGGGGATCCTCAGGTTCCCCTGCCACCCTTCCCACCTCACTTCCCCCACGCCAGCCCGACCGCCATGCTGTGCTTCGCGCACACCACCTGCGGTCCCCATCTTGGCCTTCGCTCACACTGTCCCTCCACCTGCACACCTGCCCCGTCCTGTTTGTTATTAGAATAATTATTTTTTTTTGAGACAGGGTCTTGTTCTGTCACCCAGGCTGAAGTGCAGTGGTGCGATCATGGCTCACTGCAGCCTTGATCTCCTGGGTTCAAGTGATCCTCCCAGCTCAGCCTCCCAAGTACCTGGGACCACAGGTGCACACAAGCACATCTGGCTAATTTTTTATTTTTATTTTTTGTAGTGACAGGGCCTCACTATGTTGCCCAAGCTGGTCTTGAACGTCTGGGCTCAAGCGATCCTCCTGCTTCAGCCTCCCAATGCCCTGCCTCCCTGTCCCATTTTCACCTGGCAGCCATCTCCCCCAGGCTTCTAGACTGTCCATAGACAACTCTGCCCTCAACACACCTGCTGGGCTGGGGGCCCCACTCTGGGGTATAGGGCCCCTGCAGCCCCTGTACCTGCTCATCCCTGACTCCTCTAAGTCAGAGACCAGAGACCAGCCTTGGTTTTTTTCACTGCTGTATTCCAGCAGGTAGCACAGACCTTAGCACATAGTAGATGCTCAATAAATGACCACTGCAGGAGGAAGGATGAGTGTAGCCCAGCTGAGGGCTAGGGGGTGGGGGAACCTTCTAGGTAGAGGGGATCAGCAAGTGCAAAGGCCTCAGGACAGGGACAGCAGGAGACAGGTCGAGGAGGGGGAGGGGGACCAGGGCCTGCACAGCAGGACATCTCTGTGTCAACTGTGAAGAGCAGTGCCAGGGGGGTACCAAGTCCATTCCACAGCCTCAGGCTAGAGCCCACCCACCAGCCCACCCTATCCTGTAGCCCTGAGCCCAGTGGCTTCAACTAGACTACTCACAGCCCACCATGTAGAAAATGGCAGAGCTGGTCTGGAATTTCCCACTGAGGGCCTGCGATGGGCCCAGTTTCCTGGCTACTGCAGCAAGGGTGAGCTGGGCTGGGGCTGGGCACGGCAGATCAGCCACTATTGAGCCAGAGCCATCAGGGCACTGGGTGAAGTGTGGGCAGCACCTCTGATCCCTTGTTATGGGACAGCGCTGGCCTGTGGGTCCACTGCCACTCGTGGAGGGCCAGGACTCACCCTACACCCTCCATCCTGCCCTCAGTTGTGGCTTTGGCCCACCCAGGTTGAGGGAGGGAGGGGAAGAGGTTTTTGGAGACAGAGGACTATACAGCCAGCACTCACCATCTCAGAATTGTTGACATCGGTAGCATCTGTCACCTGCTGGATGTTCTGGGTTGGGAAGTGGTTCCTGTTGGAGTTCTAAGACTGACCTGGGGCTATGTATACGGTTGGTAGTCAATAAATGCTTGCTGTCCATTAATGGTGAATGATTTGCAGGAATTAAGCAATGAGTTGCTGCTTTACCAACAAAGAATGTTTTAAGCAAAATAATTAGCACAGTCACTTATCAACCAGGCCAGACCCGCAATTCCCAAGTGCCTAATCCTGGAACTCACCAGGGTTGTTACCCCCGTTTTACTGATGAGTAAACTGAGGCCCAGAGAAGGCAGATTCACATAGTCACTGAAGGGAAGACCTGGAACTCGAGCTCTTGTCTGTGGGTCCCAAGTCAGTGTGGGCTCCCTGGCCAACTTGACAGTGCCTGCTCTGTGCTGGGGGTGGGTCAGGCCTCGGTCACTGCCCTCAGGGTGGGGACAGACACACTCAGAATGGATTTAGCATGTGCCTCCATCAGGGCGTGTCAGGAAGCATGTCGTGGAGAAGGTGGCGTTTACTCTGGACTTTGAGGAAGGCGAGGTAGCCAGGGATAGGGGCTGAGCATTCCTGCCAGGGGTTACAGCCTGAGCAAAAGCCCAGAGGGGTGGTTAAAAATAAAGAGTGCTTCAAATGCTCGATAATGAAGCCACTGTGCTGGCCACATCCTCCTGAGAACCTCAGCTGCTGAGCCAGGCCCTTGAAGCCAGCGGTGGCTTCAGGTGGGAAGCTGCATCTGCTTGCAGAACCCTCACTTGTCTAAGTTGTCCCCTCTCTGATAAGAGCGTGTAGGGTCTGAATGAGAATGAGCTTTCACACGTGCTGAGTGGGCTTCACCTCATTTCACCCTCACGTGCATCTTCTGGGGGCCGTGCTATCTTCAGCCCACTGTGCAGGTTGGCACACCGAGGCTGCTTACAGTATCTGTGAAGAGGCAGAGTTGAGACTTGAACCTGGGTCTGGCCCAAAATTTGTGCTTTTAAGCTCTCTGTCATCCCAGTTCTTGAAGAGCCCAGAATTTTGAACTCCTGGGGATGGATTTAGTGATGTGCTGGTACGTATTGAACAACCAGCTCTCTGGAAGAAAAAGAGGCTTGACTGGTAGCGTATTCCGGTGTCCACGGGGGAAATCCTCCCACTGTGGCTGACGTGGAGCTACCAGTGTGACATTATTGAATGTGGAGTTGGGAAGAGATGAGCAAAGTCAGTTCTTGCAAGCTGGTAAGAGCCAGCTCCAGTGTGTCACTGGGTGAATGTCCCTGCCTCCCCCTTAGCCCAGTATGGCCAGTAAAGGCCTTGAGACATGTCTAAGGAATGGAAGAGGGCTGGGAAACCTGCTCCTCCAGCCAGGGGCCCGCCTGAGCCCTGGGAAGCTTCGGTTAATCTTTAAGCCAGCCTTGCAAGGAAGTGCAGCCATTTCACCAGCCCGGGCTGGCCTCTGCTGTGGACTTGCTGTGGCATCTCCAGCAGCCCCTTTCCCCCTCTGGCCTCGGCTTATCACCGCAAGAGCTGCTATTCACCGAGTACCACCCAACCATCCTCACACCGGTCAGTTCCAACCTTCCAGGAATCTTCTGTGGCCATGTCCACTCCAGGTTTACAGGTGAGGGGGCTGGGCTGGGAAGCTGATGGACTTGTCCACCGTGCTGCAGAGGGCCAGCTAGCCTAGATGCGAAGCGAGATCAGGGTGGAGTAAGGCTTTTCTCATTCCTGGTCTCCTGGAAGGTATGTTGTACCCAGAGGCCTTTGCCTTCCACATTCTAGAGTGCTCCTCCCTGCTCCTCTCAGCAGGGACCTTTGCCCAGGAATTCAGAAGCCTGGCAAAGGCTTCTGTTTGCCTTTGACCTGGCTGGGCCTTAATTTCCCATTTGTGAAATGGAGAGAACTTTCAAAGAAGGAATGTAGAGGCAGGTGTGGTATTTAAAGCTGGACCCAGGCCCACTTTTCCCTGTGCTGGGATTCCAGGACAGGTGAGGAGGCAAGGGTGGGGTGCCCAGCGCCAAAAGGATAGCCCTGGAGGCTGGGACCAAGGGGTGATAGGGGGGTGACAGGGGAGTCTGTGGCCGAAAGCAGCTGCCCTGGTTCAGAGGTACTTAGCCTCTTTACTTACTTTGAACTGTGATTGCCACTCAGATGCCCTGGTCAGCCCCCTCCTAAGCAGTACTATCTGGAACTAGGGGGACTTCCGAAGGACTGCCAGGGATGTTTTTTCCTTATGCGCTTAAAACGAACCCATATCTATTAAAATAAAAGTCGCTCCTCCCCACCCTGCCCCTCCTGCCCCAGTCCCCCACTTTGAGAAACTCAGGTCAAGGCTAAGGCCCAAGGCCTGGTTCTTGTCAGTGCCTCAGTTTCCCCATCTGTAAAGTGGGGGATGATATTCCTCAGCTCAGGCCAGGTGGTGGTTAGGATTAAACCCTGAAGTCAACCTGAGCAGCTTAGCATGGCGCCTGGCCCAGAGCGTGCGCTCCACTCCCGCTGATACCATTACCAACCGTGATTGAGGGAGAGGTGGATCCGGGGGGGGGTAAGGGTGGGTGGGCTGGGGGAGGGTATTTTCGCCTGGGGGCGGATGGGGGCCCGCGGGGGGTGGGACACCCTGGCGGAGTGGGGGCGGGGCTTCTGTGCCCGGCGTCCCCGCCCCGCCCGGACCCCCCGGCTCGCGCCGCGCCTGGGTCTCTCCTGGGTCACCGGCGGGGAATCCGTCCCCGCGCGCTTCCTCCTTCCTCCTCCTCCCGGCTCCCTGCCGGCCCCTCCTCCCGGCTCGCGCGCTCCCTCCCTCCTCTTCCCCTCCCCGGGCCGCCGCCGCCGCCTCCTCCTCCTCCTCCCTTTCTCTCTCGATCTGTCTCTCCCGGCCCGGAATCCATTCCGGCCTGGGGAGCCGGGAGCGGCCAGGCCGCCGTCTGCCCGACCCGCTGGCGGTCCCGCGGTCAGCCCTCCCGTGCGTCCATCTGCCGGTGCGTCCGCCCGCCTGCCCGCCTGCCGGCCCAGGTGAGCGCCCCCCGCCCCCTCCGCAGGCCCTCCGCCACGGCCTGCGCGGGGGGAGCCCCCGCCCTGGACCACCCTGGCGTCGGATCGCCGGCCTGCGGGGGCTCCTGTCTACCCCCCAATTCCCACTCCCCGGGGCCGAGCCGCGATACCCCAGCGCCGGGCGGGCCCACGGGGCCATGCCCGGCGCGGCCTTTTGTTGTGATGCCGCGGGGGGAGGGGGCTGGGCGGGGGGGCGCAGGGGTCCTGGCTGCGTGGGGGACCCCCTCCAGCTCGTGCTCCCCATAGGATCCCCCAGAGAAGCGAGCGAGCTGGGCCCTAGCCCCCGGGCCAGGTCTAGGCCAAATCTGAAATCTGAGCCAGTAGGCGCCGCCTCTGGCGTGGCTGCCCGGCCCTGCGACCCCCGGCCGGGGTGGGAGGTGGGGGGAATCGGCAGAGCGGGCTGAGGGGGCCCCGGGGATCAGGGCGCCAGGCCGAACCGCGAGGACCTCCCTGCCCTCGTGGGGCCTCGGGTAGGGCCTGGTGCTGCCGGCCTGGAAGGGACTGGGCCAGACTGCGTTGGGTTTCCACTGCCCACAGCCCCCAGCCTCGCCCCTGAGCAGGCCCAGCCACCAGCCGGCTCAGAAGTTGGCAAAAGTTTTGGGTGTTGGCCACCGGGCCAGGTCCACCTGTCTGCCTGGGCTGGGATTGGGGGGTGGGTATGAGTCCCCACCAGGGCTGCCACATGCCCTGCTGTGTGTCCTCAGACAACTGCCTGCCTCTCTGAGCTGGGGTCCTCATCGGTGGCAGGTGGGCCTGGCTGGAATTGCTGGGCTGGTGGAAGGATGGGGTGAACAGAAGGGGCTCACCTATATGGTATCCTTTCAGCCCCTGCGTCCTTCAGGTGGACTTAAGAGTGGACAGAGCATGTGTGTGCCCCTGGACAAGGCCTCCTGAACTTTGTGGACTCTGTACAATTTGGGGCAGTGGTTGCCGGGTCACCTGGGGTAAGTCCAGACCCAGCCACAGCCACAGTGTAGCTGGGATTGGACTTGGTTTCAAGGGTGGGCCAGGCTGGGCCTGTTGTTGACCCTCTTTCTCAGCCCCCTGGCTGGGGGGTCAAGACTGAGGCTTCTTGTCTCACCCTGTGACCTGGGCCAAGAGACGGCCCCTCTTAAGTTCCCCATGTGTGAAATGAGGATCCTCAGGTGACGATCCTAGTGGATGCTCAATGAACGAAGACTTCGCCGGATGCACTGGCTGAGAAAGACGGGTGAGAGGTGAGGTTGCTGGCTAGTTCATTCTAGAAGAGGATGGGTTGGTGTCTTGAGAAAGAAACAGCCGGGGGCACAATCCTGCCAGCCGGCAGCTATGTGACCGTAAGCTACTCACTTTTCCCCTCTGGCCTCAGTTTTGCCAAGTATAAAAGTGGGCCAGTGGTAATGACAGCTGCTAACACCTACTGAACACCTCTTAAGAGGTAGGGACTCTTGTTTATCCTCGTTTTGCTGATGGGGAAACTGAGGCTAAGAGAGAAGTGACTTGACCAAGGCCATACAGTTGGAAGCTGGAATTAAAGCCGAGACCTCAGAGACCACAGTCTGGCTGTCCTTGCAACCCTCAGTGACGGGGCAGTGGAGGTCACCAAGACAGGACTGTGCGCACAGCAGTGTCGGAAGGGACTGTTCTGCCGAGGGACTGAATGAAAGCCACGAGGACTTTTTGGTGATGTGGTGATCTGGTATTTCCACCCAAGGAAATGATTTACAGTGTGTCACCTCCCTCAGCTGACTGCCTGCGTGCCCCTGGGCCTTTGCTGTTAAACCGTGTCCCTCTTAGAGTGCCCTCTCCTCCGGGCGCTGCTTATCTGTCCTTGCCCCCGCAGGCTTAGGCCCACTTCTCCTAGGAAGAAGGTCCCTGGCTCTCTCTCCCTGTCCCCTAGCTTTTCTTGGAGCATGAGTTATCCACAGCTCAGCCTGGTTCCTGCTTTTGCTTCTCTGACTGTGGCCTGGGCGGTGGGGTGGAGGGATGTCTGGCTCCCCCAAGCCCCAGGAACCAGAGAGGAGATGGCTCAGTGACCTGTTGAGGGACTCTTTGCCCATCCCCCTGGTCCTCAGCTGACCCCATGTTCTCAAACCTCCCCATGTATAAGCATTTGTGACTCTCTATTAAGCACCTGCTGTGTACCCGGAGCTTGGAACTCGGGCTGAGCAGTATTGTGCTGGGGTTAGCAGGGAGCAGGAGCTGTGGGAGTCATGGAGGATTCCAGAAGGTGGCAGGGCCTGAGCTGGGGACAACCAGGAGTTCACCCAGCAAAGAAGGGGAGAGGGGAGCTCTTTTTTCCCTTTCCCAGGGCCCCAGGATGGTGGGGTGTGGTCAGCCTGGTTGGATACTTGCTGGGGACCTGGGAACAGGTCCTTGACCTCCCCAGAAGTTTGAATCTGAAGGGTGGCAAAGTTGCAAACACGTTGCCATATGGATTACCGTCTAATCACAGATGTGATAAGGGCTCAGGGGAGAGAGGCCTGGGGTACAGAGGAATCTTGAAGGAGGCATGTAGGGGTTGGCCAGGCATGGAGTTAGGGAAAGAGCTTGCCAGGCAGCAGGACATGCACGTGCAAAGGCCCTGAGGTAGGTGCCAAGACGTGTGCTGTCATGGAGAATCAGTGGGGAGAAGCTGTGAGGCCGGAGCGCGCACATTGGAGGGGGAGTGGGTAAGAGGCAGAACAAGGGGGTGGATCAGCAGGGCTGGACCAGGCAGGGGCCTTGTGGGCCCTGGGGGAAGAGTTTGGCCTTCATTGTCACACAGGGGGCTGATTGGTGTCCCCCTGTGTGAACAGCCCCATGCTGGAGGCCAGAGGTACAGAGCTGATCAATAGAAACAGATCTGATGATAGAGACTAGATCTGTGGGCTGCACCCCAATGTTTTATGGATTAGTTCCCCCATAAAATATTGGCATGGGTATCTGAGGTCTCAAGAGGAGCGGGTATTTGAGGCTGGGCTTTGGAAGTGGAGTAGGAGTTCACTAGCAGGAAGGCTGGAGAGGATGAGAACCAGGGATGTGGGAAGTGCAATACTGGGTGGCTGGAAGCTGGGAGTGAGGTGGGGGAGCAGGGAGGGGTCAGTCCAAGAGATGGGGATCAAAGTTCGGTAAGGGCTCAGGAGTCAGACAGACCTGGGGTCAAGTTCCACCGTCCCCACTTGCTGTGTGTCTTCGGATCATTCGCTGTATCTTTTGAGAAACTTGGTTTCTTTGTCATGAAAATGGGGACAATAGATATCTCCTTGTGGGATTAGGGTTAAAGGAGGGCTGTGTGCCCGGTGCCTGGCACCGGTAGGTACTCGGCAATTGGGACCTGCTTTGCGCTGTTGCACTGGTCAGGTCACTTGGCCTCTCTGGGTCTGGCCCTGCCAGCTCTGTGGTCAAGTCCTTGCCTGGGTGATGTCACTGAGTCTGAAGGTGCTGCTCTGGGCAGGGCTGGCTCAGGAGAGGATACTGGCAGCCAAGGCTGCCAAAGTGCCGGGTGACCTTGAGTCCTGCTCTGCCCTCTCTGTGCCTTCTCTGTGTGTGAAGAGGCTGAACTGGGAGAATGCCATGCGTCTAGCCCAGCCCCACTTCTTCAAAGCCTGCCTTCGGTGCGATTGGCCCCATTTTCCAGTAGTACGTACGAAGATCCAGGAAGGGAAGGCTACTTGCCTAGGGCCTCCCAGTTCCCAAGTGACAGGGCCAGGCCTTGGCTGTAGGGCTCTGGACTCCTAGTCCAGTAGAACCACTGAAAAGGGCTGCCACTTCCCTCCTCTGGGCCTTTTGGCCGGAGCTTCATTTCCTGCCTCGGTGTGTGCCCCTGCATCTCTATCTCCCCTCGGATTCCACAGCCCTTTCCTTCCCCTCCATGGCTCCCACCCCTTATCTCCATGGGAAACCCCTTTGGCTTCCCCTTGAGCTCCTGGGGGCCCGCTTCCTCTGGGTAGCCTCAGTTTCCTCATCTCTGAAGTAGGATAGTGACTCATGGTTCCCAGGATGTCTCAAGGGGACAGAAATAAAGTGCTTAGCACACAGTAGGTACTCAATCAGTGGAGGCAGGGGGAGAGCCAGGCATGTGCTCAAGTCCTGCCTCTGCTGGCAGCTGATGCCCTGTCCTGTGACTCAGTTTCTGAAGCTGTGAAATGGGCCTAGGGCTTGTACCTAGTCGGGCTAACAAGAGGATGACATGAGGTTATGCCTTAGGTCCCCACCTGGTGGCTGGCTCTGTGTCACTGTTCCCGGGGGAGGGAGACCCAGTAGAGGCCTCCCCTGTGTTCAAGGCCTCATTCCCTGCTGTTTGTCCAAAGCCAAGTCCCTTAGTCTCTCTGAACCTCAGCCTCTGCACACCTCCCCTGTAAGGATTAAATCAGCTAATGTATTTCCAGTGGCTCAAATCCACTGGGTGCTTGGTAAATTTTGTTTTTTTTTCTCCCTTCTCCTCCCTCTTGGGGGCTCAGATATTATCTAGTCTAGGGAAGGCCCTGGGCTTTCATCCCCCTGGCCTAGAGTGCTGCGTTGAGAAGCATTCTGAGGCTCAGTGTTGGCTTCATGGGAAAGAGTGCTGTGATAGATTAGTCATGTCTGCCATGGGCAGAGGATAAGAGAGTATTGTATGTGTGCCGTGAGTTTGTCATTCTTGATCTATTCTGACCTTCTCTTTTCACAGATGGGGGTATTGAGGCCAGAAAGACCCAGGGCAAATATTCTAATCTGGGAGAAAAATGCAGAGCTCTTGTCTTTGATCCAGGACTCTCCTAGCCAGCCAGCCACCCCTTCCCACAGTACAGCCTGGTAAGGCTGAGTCAGGGATAGATGACTGGGGAGGATCTCAGAGCTGGGAGCCAGACCTCCATCTCCCCCACTCCTTGCTCTGTGTCCTTGAGCAAGTGACTGTCTCCCAACCATGGGCCCTTTGGTCCTCTGTCTCCCTTAGAACTACCCAGAGAAGTTCCAGAGTAAAAGGAGAGGCCGGAAGGGAGGAGAAGTTGAATGATCTTGGTCAAATCCCTTCCTGTCTGGTCCTCAGTCTCCTCATCTGTATGGTGAGGACTCCTCCCACTGAGGCTCTGTGATGGTGATCCTAGCTGGGGAGTGCTCCAGGGGCAGGCCCAACTCAGTTCTCTTTGGTGCCCATGTGGGGCTGGGGATGTCTGGGGTGGGTGGGTGGTGGTATTTGTGGACCCGCCGAGAAACTTTAGGAATGGGTCCATTTGAACCCTTGGACCTGCCGGGTTATGAGGCCGGCACAGGCAGAATCCAGTTGCTGGGAGTGGAAATTGGGCTGGAGTTGCTTCCGGAAGCATGGCCTCCCTGTCAGTGTCTGATTAGCTTCTCTTAGGCCACTTTGCCCAAATTCATGGCCTTGACTTTTACCTTGTCTGATGTCGATATCTTCATGTCGTGCCCTTCTGAGCTGGGCGTCATAGTAAGGTGACCCATTGTGTCCCTTGCCCCATCCTGGGAGCAGTCAAGCTCTTATTCCTGTTACACAGAAGAGGAAATTGAGGCTCAGAGAGGCTTAGAGCTGGGCCACAGGAGTGCAGCAAAGTGCGGTGTGAGCCCCGACTTCTGGCTGCTGAATAATTTATGGGGATCTGGTTCCTACTGAGTGTGTACCCAACGTGGCTAAAACTTTTCCCAGGTATAGGAGGGGTGCAGTGCTGGGGGCAGGTGACCCTGGCTCTCTGGGTTCCAACGCTGGCTGATGGATCCCCAGTCAGACCTGGAGTACTGGGATTTTGGGTGTTCAAGGATGCTTATGGCATAAAGAGTAATGGAAGTAGCAAACCTTTGAAGCTAATTCGTTCTGGGTTCAAATCCTTGCTTGGCCACTTGTTTGCTGTGTATGATTGTATGGCTTGGAACCTCAGTTTCCCCATCTGTGAAAGGGGGATGACGAGGCTGGCACCAGCTTTCACAAGATGGCATAAGGATCCGATGAGCCAATGTGTGCCAAGTGCTTGGGTGCAGGGTGTGCACTCAGAAAGCGCGTGATATTTATGACTGTGATTAGGAAGGTGATTCCCTGATGAGGCAGGAATCCTGGGCCTCTGCCGGCCAGCTGATCAGGAAATCCCCAGGGCTGTGACCGGCCATCTTTGTCTGTGGTTGGCTTGTTCTGTGGGGAAGGGAGTGGGGGGAAGATTAACTAGAGACAGACAAGCTTGGTGGCTGGATCGATTGGAAGCCGCCAGCTCCATCCAGCCTCCCTGAGCCTGGCTCCTGCCTCAGCCCTTGCTGCCTATGACCTAGCATAGCCTCCCAATGCCCTGAGGCCTCCCCGGGCCTCCCTCCCTCCCCCTCACTGAATGGGCCCCTCTCTTCAAAGGTGGATTCCATTTGAGCATCCTGGCTGGTTTGACCTGAGATGTGGGAGCTGTTTCTGCTCTTGTTTTAAGGGAGGCAGCTGAAGCTCCGAGAGAGGCAGGCATGGGCTCAGGCTGCGAATCAAGGGACCCTAGAGGTTCCCCACCCTAATCATCTCCCACGATTTCCAGTTGTAGCTATCTTCCTGCCTGCCCAGGGTTGTCTTGCCACACACCTTTGCCTCTGCAGCACCCACTGTGTGGCGTGCCCTCCCTCTCAGTACCCCTTCAGTGGCTGAGATGCTTCTCGCTTCAGAAGGCCTTTGTGACCACCCTCCCAGTCCCACTGAGTCCATGAGTCCGTACCAACCCCACATCCTCTGCTGAACTTCACCTTGTCTGTTCTTTGCCCTTCCTCATGGCTCCGACACGTTCTCCCTTAGATGGCAAATCATGGGATTCTTTTTGCCGCTAAGGGAATATGGTGATCATCACTCCCAAGGGCACAGCCCTTTACAGTTTACAAAGAACTTTCCGCAGTTACCTCTGCGCATCCCCAGCGCCAGCGGGGCTGAGACAGAACCGCCATAATAAACTTTGTGTGGCAGATGAGGAAACTGTGACCTCAAGTCAGGGTGATGCCAGGTGCTCTCTCTGCTTGGGCAAATGGAACTGGACTCTTCCCCCACTGAACCCCAGTCTCCTCAGTCTGGAACCCCTCTCCCAGAGCCCTGTGAAAAGCTCAACTTATTGTCAAAAGGAGGATTTGGAGGTTCAGAGAGGTAAACTGACTTGCCTGAGGTCACACAGCTCTGAAGGGACTTGGAGGGTTCCTTCTAAGGATCAGAGAAGAGGCAGATTAGGCCAGTTTTCCTCCCACTTCTGAAGGGAGGACCAGACACATCCGGGATCCTGAAGGAGCAATGAGCCTTGTGGTCCCTTCAGCCGGTGTTGATTCCTCCAGCGTGGAGTTGAGCCCTTCTGCAGTGCCAGGCAAATGGCGGTCTCAAGCTCCCAGCAGCCCTGCAGGAAGTGGTCCTGGCCCCATTTCACCAAAGAGGAGCTTAGACTCAGAGAAGCCAGGGGTCCTGCCCAAGGTCATCAGGGCATGGATTTGAACCCAGGGTCTCCTGGGCATGCCAGGCCTGCCCCGCCTCATCTGGGCTGAGCCCTTCTCTGCTTCCACACACCCTTGGGCAGCCCTTTAGCCCTCCCCCACAGTTCCTCACTGGGCAGCGTGAAGACCGGGGAGACTTCTGTACCCCCAACTGCTGTCACCCACTAGCTGCATGGCTTTGATGAGTCAGTTTAACCTCCCCATGCCTCAGTTTTCCATCTGAAAAATGAGCCTCGTGGTAGATCCCACACCATGGGCTTGTTCCAAGGATGAAGTCTTGTGTCCAGTGCTCTCAGCAATGCCAGCACATAGTAAGTGCTCAGTACCTGTGGTTATTGTAATTTGTATTAACCTGGGGAAGAAAGGAAAGACCGCCCCGTTTGTCATCCAGGTGGGAAAATGAGAGAAAGGAAATAGCATCTGCCAGGTCACAATGTGATGTCACAGCCAGAAGTCTCTTGGGGCACATTCTGCTTTCCAGATGGGGGAAACTGAGGCCTAGAACTGAGAAGGGACTGAGTCAAGGTCCTGATTTCTTGCCTTCAGTTTGGGTTGAAGCCTCCTTGTCCACCTGCTTGCCCTGGGACTCTGGGTCAGTTGCTTCCCCTTGCTGAGGCTCCGTTTCTTTATCTGGGAAATGAGGGTAACAAGTGCGCACCCTGGTGGGGCTGGGGTGGGGACTGGGTACGATCATCTCCATAAAGCATTTAGTTCAAGGCCTGGCCTGGAGGCGGCACTCAACACACAGCTGCAGGGACTTCCAGGACTCCACTCTGTCATCTGTGTCATGATCTGTGCATATTGTTGGGGACACGGTGCCATCATATCCCTCCAGGGTGGCTCCTCAGTTGGAAGCCACCCTAGGCAGGGGCTGGGGCCAGGGAGTGAAGATCTGGCTTTCTGTTCTGCCTGGGTGGCCGAGGCTGTGCTGTGTGGACTTTGCCCCCTGAGTTGTGCCAAGTCCTCAAGGCTGGGCCTGGTTGGGAGGCTGCACCCATCCCCACCAGACCTCCTGGGTGCCCTGTGGCTGCCAGCACCCAGATCCTGCCACATCTCCGGGTCTGCCTGCCTTTGCTGCCGTGTGTCCCGGGCGCTGGCTCCTCTTTCTGAGCCTTAGTTTCCTCATCTATGAGATGGGGTCAGGAGTCTTCCTGAGCGGGTTGTTGGGAAGGCTTGATGTGCTCATTCTCCCCATGCCAGGCTTATAGAAAGTGTCACGGTTAATGGGCATGGCTGTGAGGATGGGTTGGATCCTGACTGGCAGGAGGAGCGAACAGCATCCTAGGCAGAGGATACATGTGAGCACAGGCTTGGAGGTGGCACAGTTTGGGGAGCATTGCGTAGCCAGCTGGGTTAAGTGGGAGGGGACCCCATCATGTCCCAGGATTTGGACTGGTGCCGGGAGAGGTCCGCAGGGTCTCAGCGCCGACTGTGGAGACTTGGGGTGATGTTGACTCCCCCACCCTCTGAACTTTAGATTTCTGTGTGAAGCCTTGGGAGCAGCCTCCTGCCCTCCCCCACCCCCATCCCTGCCAGGTGTTCCCAAAGGCCCCGGAACCAGATGAGACATAGTTCTATTTGGGGACAATACTGCTGTTCCCGTTTCTCTCCTGTGCCCTAGTTTTAGAAATGGAGTGGGTTTGGTTACCAGTTGGCCATTTGCAGAGAGCTCCCCCTCCGCCCACTCCACCCGTACCTTAGAGCTGCGGGCATCACCGGCAAAATAGGACTCCGTGTTGCCACTGGGAGCGGCTGCTGGGCTCTGCCCCTGGGTTCTCTGGGTAGTGAGTTGGCAGCTAGACTCTCAATTATCCACTGGTGATATCTGGGCCTTGTGATGGGTGCTGGGAACCCTAAGGATGTACGTGGGACACAGCTTATGTTCAGGGGGAGCCAGACACAGACCCCAATCATTTTCCTATTGCACCACGGGGTAGGGGCCATATGAACTATGGCAGCCCAGCACAATGCCAGGAGAGCTTCCTGGAGGAGGTGATACCTGGCCTGGGTCTTAAAGGGTGAAGAGGAGCTCATGAGAAAAAAAAGAAGGGCAAGTGCAGGCCAGGAAGAAGGGACTCCGTGCACAAAGGCCTGGGGGTAGGAAGTAGCCAGGCAATGTGGATAGCTGGGGAGGTGGGGGAGCAGCAGGCCATGTACAGGGGTGTTAGAAGGTGACTTGGCTGATCAGGCAGAGCTTCAAACCCTCACAGGGCACTCAGGCTTGGGCCTGGGGCTGATGAAAGCAGAGCAGGTTGAGGTCGGACTCCTGCTGCGGGTGTGGAGGACAGGGAAGGGTCAGACCAGCCTCAGGTGCTCAATTACTTTTTGTCAAGTAAAGGCAGCTCGGAGGCTGGGGTTTGAGACAGGGATCAAAAACCTCTCCCTGGGGCAAAAGGTAGGGGCTGGTCTGGGGCCTTGGAGGGAGTGGGTCAGGGAAGACTTCCTGGGGAAGGATGGGAGGAGTCTCTGGGGGGAGAGAGAGCTTGACAAAGGGCCTGAAGGTGCCCTGTGAGCAGCTCCTCTTGGAGCTCCGGAGAAGCCGTGGAGTCTTGACTTGGGTGAGTTGGCTGGTGCCAATGGGTAGAGGGCCTGGGGGGCCTGCTCCTCCGGCAGTGAGGAGGGGCCCCTGGATGGGAGTAATGTACCCACTTTCTGGGTAGTGCTTTGCTCAGGGGCAGTGTGGCTTCAGTGAGGTGGCCCTGTTAGCCGCACTGAGAACACTTGGGCCTGGAGAGAAAGGGGTGCCGGTGGGGGGAAGTGGCCAGGTCTGAGATGAACAGGGGGAGTTGGGGGGGGGGCAGGGTGGGAGCCTCTGCCCTGGGTCCGCCTGCCTGTCCATCCTTTCCTCAAAGACGCCTGCCTGGCAGGAAGTGGTGGAGACGTGTCACAGCCTGACTGGTGGATTTCCAAGGCGTCTGGGGCATTGGGCAAGGGCTCCGGGGTTAGGGCCCAGCCTCTCTCCCTTGTCGGGTAAACCTCACCAGGGCAAAGCTCCCCGACTCGGGTGAAGGGGTAGGCTTGATTGCCTCTATAAAGACCCCTCTGCCCTCTTGAACCCAGAGGGTCTGGACACTAGACGGGGGAGTGGAGAGCTGTGGCTGTTGGCACTGGTGCCAGATGGGCCTGGATTAGATCCAGGCTTTGTTACTGCTGGCTAGCAGACCTTGGCCAAATGACTGCCTTTCTGAGTCTCAGTTTCCCCATCTGCAGACATGGGGGTCACAGTAGAGCTTCCCTCCGACGGCTCCTGAGAGGATGAAATGATGCTATGGAGCTCTGTGCCAGCACTCTGCCCGCCTCGGGGGTCTGCCTCTGGAGCTGTTGCCCCAGCCAGCTCGGGGGCTGAGACTTGCTGGGCTGTGGAGGGCGGCTTCCGGTCTACCCTTGGCTCTCAGCACGGAGGACAAGGCCTCTTTGTGGCAGGGCGGATGGAGCCTGAGAGCCCCCCTCCTTGGGGGAGCAGGGGACTGCCTGCTTCTCCTCTTTACTCAGTTCTCCTGGGGGAGAAGGAGCTTCCTCAGACACAGAGGGTGGGAAACGAAAGTCAGGCTGTGCAGGAGGGGAGCCTGGGCTGGCTGCAGCTGCCCTGGCTAACATCTGGCTGTGAGCTCGGGTGGGCCCTTCTCAGGACCACCTTCTCAGGCAAGTCCCAGGCCCACTGTGGGAGCCCTGCTCTCCCATCCGTCCACCCATCTACCCACCCACCCACCCATGCATCCGTCCATGATCAAATACTCCCTCCATGCTGGCTGTGTGCCTTTGGCCAGTGTCTGTGCTGACCCGCTGGTACCCAAGCATCCCAAGTGCTCATGGTTTTGCGTATGACACCTGCCACAGAGTATTCAGCTATGGGGGAGACACAAGCGACCCCCGTCCCCACGAGACAGGTACTCACACCGTGAGTTGTGGTCCACGCTAGGAAGGAGAAGTTGAAGGTCCTCACTTGGACTGGGTTTGAGGGAGGCTTTCTTTGAGGAGGTGGCTTTGGAGTTGAGACTTGAGAGCAGAGTTGGCCGGGGGCATCAAGAAACAGGTGGTCAAGGAAGGCCTGTCTGAGCAGGTGGCTGACTCCCGAAGACCTGAAGGAGGCAAAGGAGTGAGGGGGTCGGCGCTTGGGGGAGCGTGCTGCAGACATGGGAACAGCAGGTACAAAGGCCCTGAGGCAGGAGTGTGCTGGCTTCTCCAGGAAGCGGGAGGCAGCCGGTGTGCTGGAGCAGAGTGAGGGGAGGGATGGGGTTGCTGGAGGCCACTCAGGGCCTTGGAAGCCCCTGTGATGACCTCGGCCTTTGTGTCAGGGGTGTGGGTACTGTGGGCGGTGTTAGGCAGAGGCGAAGGGTTCGGACTGACCTTTGGGAAAGGTTCCCTGCCCCGTGTTAGCCAGTCTGAGAGGAGGAGGCAGGGTCTGGGTGAGGATGTGGTTGTGGGGGAGGGAGGGAAGTGGATTCAGAGCGTGCTGGAGGCGGGACTGACTGGGCTTCGAGCTGGGGGAACAGCAGGACAGGAGGAATCACCGTTCCTCTTTTGGGCAGCTGGTGGAGAGGGGCGTCATGCCCTCACAGACAACTGTGGGCTTCTGGTCTGCGTGGGCTGCCCTCCCCACAGGCATCTGGAGATGCACCGCCCCAGGCCTTCCCCACCTGGCCCTGAGGGCTGCCTGAGTCCTCTGGGTCCTGCAGCTTCAGATACTGGGTATACCTTAGGCAAAGCTGGCAGGATTCTACCCATTTCACAGTGAGAATACTGAGACTGTGAGTAGTACACCTGTCGCCTGGGTTACACAGAGGGGCAGAGGTGGGTCTCAGCCTCCCAGGACCAAGGGAGGCTATGGACTTGGGGAATATGGACTCTGTCCCCCAAATTCCAGCCAGCAACTTCAGAGTGTACCTGAAACAGTACGTATCTCAGGGAGATGGAGGCTGCCCAGTGTGACCCTGGGGATGGGGCCAGGGGGCCTGGATTCCACCTTGCTGTGTGAATTGGGCCTCAGCTTCCCTTCCTGTGAAATGGGCACAGTATGGTCCCTGCTCCATAGCGCTGGCGGGAGGAGCCGATGAGGCTGAGTGTGAAGTGCTGACCCGATGCCCCGCAGATGCCACGTGTGCAGTAGGTAGTGAGGATTTTGATCACTGTGGTTTTTTGTGGGGAGTAAGGGCATGTGTGTGGCCTGGGCTCTGGCCCTGGTCACCCAGAGCTGGGCTTTGGGGAGGGGCTGGAGGGTGGAGCGGCTCCATTCAGGTAACTCAGCACCTTGACGTTGGCAGTCCTGGGATCCATTCCCAACACCGCTTTCCACACAGGGAAATGGAGTCCAGAGGCTCATGGATTCATTCAGGGCTACCCAGGACCTTGGGACAGATCAGGGTTTCCGTACCAGGTGGTCTCCACACAGCCCAGGGCTCACCTCTCCGTGCCCTGTTCAGGCAGGCGCCACCCACTTCCAGGCCGGATGCTTCCTTGGAGGGCTTCCAGGCCCTGCACAGGTCCCAGTGGGAAGGGGTCCAGTCCCCTACGGTGCAGACCGGGGCTGGGGTCTGAAAGAGGCCCCTTTTTCACCCCGGAGGAAGCTGAAGAGCGGCAGGGGCTGGGACAGTTGTGGTCTACAGGACATGAATAGGTGGGAGCTCTGTGCCCTCCTGTTGGGCTTTTGCCCTCTTGGGCGGCAGACCCCATCCCCTGGTGCACCCCTCCATCTCTGCGGGCGCCCGCCCCGGCCTGCTGTCTCCACCCCAGCCCCACTGGCAGAGCCGGTTTGAGCCAACTGTCCCTGAGCATGTTCACGCCGAGGACACGGGACCAGACATGTTCCGGCTGCTCGGCCCCTTGCTCACTCCTCACTCCTTGCTCACTCAGCAAACATCCCCCTGGGACCTCAGTTCCGGGCCTGGGCCGTGCTGGGCGGGGATTGGGGCCTGCAGCTGTCCCAGACTTGCTCCTGCCCTGTGTAAGTCAGGGATGGGCAGAGGCTGTGCCACAGAGACGGGCCAGGCAGGTGGCAGGACGGCCGGGTGGCGGGGCAGAGGCTGTGGGCTGGACAGATCTGGGGCTGAGGCTTGCCACCCCTTATCCTGTGGGGCCCTGGGTGGGGCCCATTTGTCTGTCTGTCCATCCCACAAATATTTTCTGTTCTCTACAATGTTCTAGAGGCTGCAGGTAGCAAGGAACCAGCCAAAGATCCTGCTTTTGCAGAGCGCACATTTTAGAGCTGTGGGGGAGACAGAAAAACACAGCAAATAGGAAACTGCACACACAGCCCATAAGAAGGCGGAGGGGTCACGAATCCAGCCTCCTGCAGGGAAGCGGACGGGCTTGCTGGCGGGCCGTGGAGGCTGGGTGGCCGGGGAAGACCTCATGTCTCAAAGAAGCTCACGGCAAAGGAGGGGGAGGGAGGAGCAGCCAGTGAGGAGACCCCGAGGCAGGGGGAGAGCCTGGAGTGCTGGTGGAAGTGCAAGGGGGCCAGGGGGAGCAGAGCGAGAGAGGGGAAGGACAGGGGAAGAATGGAGAGAGGGGAGGGCAGATCAGGGAGGGCCCCTGAGCCATCGAAAACGAAGGCTTTGGACTTGGAGCGAGTTGGGGGGGTCACACGAGGGTTCTGGGTGCATCTGGCTGCTGTGTGAAGAGCAGACAGGGGGTGAAGGTGGGGGCGGGTGGACCAGTGAGGTGGCTGCTGCGTTAGTCCAGGGGGTAACGGTTTGCTCAGGCTGGGGGTAGTTGTTGGGAGGGTCAAAGGGCCAAGCGTTTTTTTTTTCTTTGCATCATTTAAGTTAATCTTGCCTTTCCCACTCTATTCTGGAGGTGTGTTCATAGAATTAGCCCCAAGAATCCGTGGCTGAGCCAAGCACCACGCCCCGTGGCCAGTCCCGAGTCCTCCACACCTCCACACCTGCTCTATCCCATCCTGTCTTGTATCATTTTAGATAAAATCACAGGCATCATATTTCATGTGTAAAATATTTCAGTGTGTGTCTCTAAAAGATAAGGACTCTTGTGTTTAAAAAGTAGCCATAAGAACAGTCCATCTAAAAGAAGATAATTTCTCTCTCTCTCTCTCTCTCTCTCTGTCTTTGTGTGTGTGAGACAGGGTCTCACTCTGTTACCCAGGCTGGAGTGCAATGGTGCAATCACAGCTCACTGCAGCCTCAACCTCCTGGGCTCAAGCGATCCTTCTACCTCAGCCTCCCAAGTAGCTGGGACTACAGGCATATACCACCACACATGGCTAGTTTTTAAAATTTTTTATTCGTAGTGATGAGGTCTCTCTGTGTTACCCAGACTGGTCATTCCTGAGTCAGTTCCTGTCTCAAGTGATCCTCCTGCCTCTGCCTCCCAAAGTGCTGGATTACAGGCGTGAGCCACCTCCTAACGGCCTAATTTCTTTTCTTTTCTTTTTTTTTTTTTTGAGATGGAGTCTTACTCTGTTGCCCAGGCTGGAGTGCAATGACACGATCTCGACTCACTGCAACCTCCTCCTCCCAGGTTCAAGTGATTCTCCAGCCTCAGCCTCCCCAGTAGCTGAAATTACAGGCGCCCACCACTAAGCTTGACTAATTTTTGTATTTTTAGTAGAGATGGGGTTTCAGCATAATGGCCAGTCTGGTGTCAAACTCCTGACCTCAGGTGCCTAGTTTCTTAATATCAGCAAAAATCCCCCTCCCCCAGATATACTTTGATGGTGAAACTGATGTCTCTGGGCTTCCCCCTTCTTGCCATGAACTGAGGTTCATAATAGCCCCTGCTCCTATGCTATTGTGTGTTCATTCAAGTAGGATGCCTAGCACAGGCCCGGCACATAGTAGGTGCTCAACAAAGAATAGCAGCTCCTGCTACACTGACTGATAGCCAACACTTAGGTCACACTCCTCAGTGTGCTTCACAGATATGAACTTATTTAATTCTCACAACAGTCCTTTGAAGTAGATGATGTTTATCACTATAGGAGAGGAAATGAAGCCACAGAGAGGTGGAGTAACTTTCCCAAGGTCACACAGCAAGGAAGGGCCAGAGTTGGGTTTTGAATCCTGGCAGTCCAGCTCTTAATCCCTATGTGGTGGAGGCTATTTGAGCCCAGAAAAGGGCGGGGGTCCCTCTCTCAGCTTGGGGTGGGGTGGCAAGGTCAGGTACTGCCTGTGGTCAAGCCCAGAGGGTGCACTGTAGTTCATGAGGGGGCAGGGAAAGGGGAGTGGAGCTTAGGGAAGGAAACAGCATGTGCTAGGGTTTGAAGGGGAGAGTGTAGTTACGAGTTTAAGGGAGGGTCCAGGGATAGGGAGGGGGGAGCTGTGGCAAGCCCCTCTCCATCCGAATTTGGCCTTGGTCCTGTGGGCAGCAGCCTGGAGTGTTGAGCGTTTTTATCCTCTTACAACCACCATCCCCTGCCTTAGTCTTGGATGCCCTCTCCTCCCTTTGTGACCTGCCAGAGACTGCATTTCATGGATGAGTAAAGGGAGGCTGACTTTCCTGTGGCCATACAGCCAGGGGTGGCCACCTGCGGGCTTAAAGGCGGTGGGTGGGTTTGGAGCTCAGGCTGGCCCATGTGGAGGGGCCTGGCCACTGGGCGCTCCTGCCCACCAGTGTCCCTGGAGGGAGATGCTGCCTGGGTGTGGGCGGGGAGGAGGGGGCACTGTGTTCTCAGAGCAGCTGGCAGGGAACAGCGGGTGCCGTGGGCAGGGACCGGCTGGCGGCCATCTCCACAAGGCACATCAGCCATCAGCCATCGGGGTGGGCAACTGGGGGCTCTCGGAGAGATGACCTAAGGCTGGGAGAGAGGAAAACTTTGTCACTTCAGTGTTCCCTGTGGTCCTCTCCTGACACTGAGCAGGGCGGGGGGAGCTGCTGCGGGTCTCTGTGTGGGGGTAGAGGTGCTGAAGCCAAGGTTCACTTTTCTTTTTCTCTTTATTTTTTTTTTTTGTTTTTTTGAGACAGGGTCTCACTCTGTCGCCCAGGCTGGAGCGCAGTGGTGTAATCATAGCTTACTGCAGCCTCCAACTCCTGGGTGCAAGCAATCCTCCTACCTCGGCTTCCCAAGTAGCTGGAACTCTCGGGTACCGCCATGCCCAGTTACATTTTTTCTATTTTTTATAGAGATGGGGTCTTGCTTTGTTGTCCAGGCTGGTCTCAAACTCTTGGCCTCAAGTGATGCTCTGATCTCAGCCTCCCGAGTCACTGGGATTACAGGCACAAGCCCCTGTTCCCGTCGCACGGTGATTCTGATGGAAGCCTTCCACGCAGCCACGTGGTGGCTGGCCCTTGGCAGGCCGGGCCCCCAAGGCTTTGTCTCCTCTTCCAGTTTCTCCTCAGCTCAGCGCTCTTGGGCCTGGTGCCCCGAGACTCTTGTCTTCAGTGCCATTGCCCCCAGCCCACACCCTTATTCCAGGGCAGGCCTTGGCCTTGCTATGTGACCAAGGGCTGGGAGCCCCCTCTCTGAGCCTTAGCCTCCTCACTTGCCAAGAGGAAGGGCCCACAAAGGCTCCCTGGGGTTGGGGCTGCGACCTCCTGGCCTCGTGAGCTGCCCTATTCACCCCGTTACGGGGCTGCCTGGTGATAGACCCTGGGATGGTACCCAGAGTAGGGGAAGGTTCTGTGAAGCCTCCTAACCCCTCCAGCTCACCAGTCCCTAGACGCTGTTGCCTTCTCAGTGACCTGAGTCCTGGGCATGTGGGCTTGGAGGAGGGGAGAGATGGTGGGGAAGTGGGTATGGGAAAGAGGGAGGCACCCTGTGTGCCTGTCTTTCCCCCATTTTGCTGCTGAGGAAACTGAGGCTTGAGGACTGAAACTGACACAGCTCCCTTGCCTTTCTCTAAGCAGTCCCAGCTGCAGGCCCTGTCAAAGCTTTCCCACCTGCTTGGATCACACTCCCCACCCTCTCTTCACAAACTGCCTAGACTTTGGGCCTCAGCTGAGACACCCCCTCCTCTGGGAAGCCCACCATGGTTGAGGTGTCTCCTCTTTTCTCTCTGGCCCTTTGGAGCTGGAGATGACTGTCCCTGACAAGACACTGTGGGAGGGGCCCACTGTGCTCTGACCTCGGGCTCCCAGGGGCCTGAGAAAAGCTTCCTGGCTCTGCTCTCAGTTTTGCAGGCCTTCGTGACTTGCGTTGGTGAACAGATCCCTCTTGGGGTCTCCCCCGGGCCCTTCATGCCTACGCCAAGGGCCAGGAGTGACCCGGTTAACCGGGACCCACTGTGGCCAGACCTCGCTCTGGACCACCCCCTGCCCACCTGGCACCCTGGCCTGACTGGGCCTCGTACCCAGGGCTCCCTTCTGGGCCGCCCTTGCTGTGCTGCTCACGAGGGAGGTCAGGGAGGACGGGCTCTGGTGTCCCTCAGATCTGGTTGGCATCCTGGCTGTCTGCCTTGTGGCTGGGACAGCCTCCTGGAGCCCCTGTGGCCTCATGTGTAAAATGAGTGCGGCCACAGCTTGCTGCAGGGCTGCTGGGAGCATTGAAGGGAAGTGTGAACCCCAGGCTGGAGGAGTGGGAGGGGGGAAAAGCTGAGGGGGAAGAATGTGGGTTTCTGCAACCCCATCAGCATCCCCCGATTCCACCCCTGGCCTGGACCAGAGCAGCTGGTGACGTTGGGTTCTGCCAAGAGGAACCTGGGTTCCTTCCCTCGGCCGTTCCCAGGGGCTCTGGATGGCCGTCCCAGTTGGGAAGACGTGCAGAGGGTTAGGGGTTGTCACTCAGCTGCTAAGGATCGGGATCTCAGGCATACCATTTAATCTGTGTGTGCTTCGGTTTCCTCATCTGTGCGATGGGGCGTAAGAGTGGCACATGGCAGGTTCTAGGTAAGTATCAGCCGCCGCTGCTGTCAGTGCACGTATCCCTTGCTGTGAAGCCCTGCCTTTCTGCATTTACACGTGTAGAAAAGCACTGTGGGTCAGCAGGTCATTCTTTTGATAGCGGGAAAGAAAAGAGAGGCAGGGGGAAGATCCCTGCCCACGGGGAAGCTTCCACTCCAGTGTGAGGGGCAGGAAGAGGGTGTTGGGTCTGGAGGGAGGCAGTGCCCATCTGTGAAATGGGCAGGTTGTGCCCTCTCATGCTTCTCCCAGCCTCAGCCTTGCCCTCTCTGGATGCGGCCAGTGCTGGTGGGGCCTCTGACACCCAGAATTTTTGTAGTTGCTTGGCCTTGGTGGCTGCTCCCTGCCCTATTCCTGGCCTGCTCTGTGGCCTTGGGCCAGCCACTGTCCCTGTCTGGGCCTCCATCTTCCCTTTTGGAAAATGGGCTGGCCATGGGGCTCTGCTCAGTCCCTGAGGTAAGTTTCCAACTGGGACAGTGGCCTCCGGGAGAAGTGCCCACAGTGGCCTGGGGCATCGGCTGGCCCTCTGCTGTCTTGGATGGGGACCCAGGCACCTGACTTGGCTTCTCTGATCCCCTCTCTGTGCCCCCATCTGGAAAGGGGCAGATTGTTGCTGTGTAGCAAGGTCTTGGTGAGAACAGAGGGCCGAGCAGTACCAGTAAGGATGCTAATGTTAGGGGCACAGCACAGACCCCCGTTCATGGGGCATGGCCCATGTGTGTGCCCTGGGCTTTGTGTGGATTCACCTGTTAGCCTTTGCAACTCCCCGGGGGGTGACTATGGGCATCTCCACAGTGCCGAAGAAAACTTCAGTCAGTGTGTCCAGCATCCTCCCGTGGTGGCAGCTGGGGCCCCTTAACCACGATGTCCCCACTTGGCTTGGGCAGGTGCCTGGGGGAGCCCTTCTGCTCTCCCATCAGGGGAGAGGATGGCTGCCAATGGACCAAGTCCCTGCCCAGCGCCTTCCCCCCTCCATCCCTGCACAGGCCCCACACTTCACCCACCACTGCTCTTGCCTGCCTGCCTCCCACCTCTCCCCCGCCATTGGGGCACTGTTATCAGGAGGCACTCCTGGACTGGCTGAGAACAGCTCCCACCCTGGGCTCTTCTCTGAGAGGATGCCATCACTGACAGAGGCCCCTCTGGGGCCTCCTTTGAGGAATGGGCCCTGGGGTATGGGACGGTGGAACCCAGATGGTCCTGGTGTGCCTCCCCGGTGCTGTGTTTTATGAGCTGTGTGACATCAGGCAAGCAGCTCCACCTCTCTGCGCTTCCGTTTCCTCATCTGCAAATCAGGGCTGCCACTGGGTTCACTGGGGTGGTTTATTGAGGGCTGGGGGAGTTTCGCTGAGCTCCTAGGCATGTGCCCGCCACCCAGGAGCACCATGATGGTGATGCCACAGCTGCTGTTGTCCTCTGAGGACCAACCGTCCCTCCTCCTTGTGGGGCCCCTATATTTGGCCCTGTGTCCACCTCCTATGAGGGCATGGCAGGGGGGCCCCTCTGGACTTTCTCTTCTCCAGGCCTAGGGGACGGGGGAGAGGGTGGAGCTGAGAGAGGCTATGTTTGGAAATTGGGAACCTGCTGTGTGATCTTGGACGGCCCCTCTCCCTTTCTGAGCCTCCATTTCCCGACCTGCTCTAGGAGCATGTGGACCTGGCCCCTCGTTGTCCCTGTCACAAGACTTTCTGCATGTAGTTCCTCCCTCGGCCGGCCCAGCCACCTGGCTTTTGACTGTCTTTCCCACTACAGTGTCTGGGGGTGCAGCAGGTGCTCCGCTAAGCCTTGATGGAGGAGCCCGGGAGCGCACCACCGAAGGACCCCAGGGCTTCCCCACTCCCGGCCTTTTGCTCGTGGGGCTTCCTTTGCCAAGAACGTGGCCCCCATTCATCTCTCCTTGTGGAAGTCCTTCTTGTCCTCAAAGCCCTTCGCAAATGCTGCCTCCCCCCAGGAAGCTTTTCCCAGTTTCTCCCAGCCAGAGCGGATGCTGGGCCTTGGAACGCTGGCTCTGAGGCTCTCCGGTGCTCCCCTGTTCCAGTGCACTGGGATGTCTGTAGTAACAGGTGAATGGCAAACAGGGGCCGCACACTTACTAGGAGCCAGGCACAGGGGGAGGCCCTGAGCTTGCCTTGTCTGATATCATCTTCCACACCAAACTTGCAAGGTAGATCTTAATCCTATTATCCCTCCCTTTACAGAACGAAGACAGAGGCTCAGAGAAGTGAAGCAACTTGCCCAGCGATGAGAGACAGAGCCAGGATTTGAAACCAGGTAAGCCTGTGTTTCTTCTTAAAAGGAAAGAAGAAACATCAACACACACACACACACACACACACACACACACACACACACACACAGGCATGCATGCGCACGCGGGGGACAGGGAAAAGTAAGTCTCTCTCACACCCAGGTATCCTTGCCAGAGGCAACCACTTGAAAGAATTTCTGGTGTATCCTTCCAGGAGATCTGGGCATATATAAGTATGTATATTAACAATTTTTTTTAGCATAATGTGAATTTCAATAATGATGGGAATGCCAGGTGTTGATATTTTTAGCTTCCGCACGTGACTCAATATTATATATTTGCAAAGAAAGAATTTGTGTTTCTTAGACAGGGTCTCACTCTTTGCCCAGGCTGTAGTCTGGTGGCACGATCATGGCTCGCTGCCGCCTTGAACTCCTGGGCTCCGTCACTCTTCCCACCTCAGTGTCCCAAGTAGCTGGGACCGCAGGCACATGCACCAGCTAATTATTTATTTTTTCTAGAAACAGAGTCTTACTATGTTGCCTAGGCTCATCTCAAATACCTGGGCTCAAGCAATCCTCCTGTCTTGGCCTCCCAAAGTACTGGGATTACAGGTATGAGCCACCACGCCTGGCCAGAATTCTTTTTTTTTTTTTTTTTTTAAATACATGATAGCACACAGTCTATCCTGTCCTCAAGCAACTTTTTGCTCTTGGCAGTGTACCTCAGAGATCATTTATTTATGCTGCACTTTTTCATGGTTGCATAGTATTCCACTGTATGTATGGTGGTCAAACTTTATTTAATTAAGGAAGGATGTTTCGTTTGTTTCCAGTCTTTTGCTTGTTGTAGACAATTACACAAATGAATGTCCTTATTCATGTGCCTTGTGTTCGTGTGTGAGGATTCCTTTAGGATTAATTCCACATTGCAGGGTAAGCAGCTGTGTGCAGTTGTAATTTTGATGGGTATTGCCAGATTGTCCTTTGGTGTCACTGGTGTCACCACACCCTGTGTTCTCCTCACTCTCACCAGCATAGCATGTTACAAAATTTGGGGGATAAATTTCATAGGTATCAGTTTTTCAATCTGGTAGGTGAACGGTGGACCCCAGTCTAGTTTATTTGAAGAATATGTATCACAGCTTTACTGAGATAAAATTCACAAACCCTACAATTCATCTATTTCAAGTATATAGTTCAGTGGTTTTTAGTAGTCACAGAGTTGTACAATCATCACCACAGTCAAATTTAGAACATTTTTATTACCCCAGAAAGAAACTCTACCCATGACACCCACCCCCCCACTTACTCCTAAACTTTCCTCCCCTAGGCCCAGGCAGTAACTAATCTAGTTTCTGTTTCTATGAATTTGCCTATTCTGGACATTTAATATAAATGGAGTCATACAACGTGTACTCTTTGTGGCTGGCTTCTTTCACTTAGCATAATGTTTTCAAGATTCATTCATGTTGTAGCATGGATCAAGATTTCATTCTTTTTTCTTGCCAAATAATATTCTTTCATATGGATATACCATGTTTTATTTATGCATTCATCAGCTGATGGACATTTGGGCGTTCTGGCTCTTGTGAGTAATGCTGTTGTGGACATTCATGCACAAGTTTTTGGGTAGACATATGGTTTTCCTTTCTATCGAGTGTGTACCTAGGAGTAGAACTGCTAGATCATATGGCAATTCCATGTTTAACTTTTTGAGGAGCTGCCAGACTGTTTTGCAAAGCAGCTGCACCATTTTACATTCCCATCACAGCATACGAGGGTTCCAATTTCCCCCACATCCTTGCCAACATTTGTCTTTTAGACTCTAGCCATCCGTCCTAGTGTCTGTGAAGTGGCATCTCATTGTGGTTTTGATTTTTTTTTTTTTTCGAGACAGGGTCTCACTCTTTTGCTGAGACTCACTGCGGCCTCAAGTTCTTGGGCTCTAACTGTCCTCCCATCTCAGCCTCCCAAGCAGCTGGGACCACAAGTGTGAGCCATCACGCCTGGCTAATTTTTTTTTTTTTAATTTGTAGAGATGGTGTCTTACCATGTTGCCTAGGCTGGTCTCTAACTCCTGGGCTCAAGTGATTCTCTTACCTTGGCCTCCCGAAGTACTGGGATTCCAGGCGTGTGCCACCATACTCGGCAGTTTTGATTTTATTTCTCTGATTATTAACGACATTGAGCATCTTTTCTGTGCTTATTGGGCATTTGTGTATCTTCTTTGGAGGAATGTCTATTTGAGTTCTTTGCCTATTTTATTATTAATTTAATTTAATTATTTTCTTAGAGACAGGGTCTCACTATGTTGCCCAGGCTAGTCTAGAAGTCCTGGCCTCAAGTGATCCTTTTACCTCAGCCTCCCGAGTAGCTAGGACTATACGCACGCTCTGCTATGCCTGGCTTAATTTCTTTTTTTCTTTTTTTAAATTTTGTAGAGATAGGATCTCGCTCTGCCACCCAGGCTGGAATGCAATCGTGTGATCATAGCTCACTGTAACCTCAAATTCCTGGGCTCAAGCAATCCTCCCATCTTAGCCTCCCGAGTAGCTAGGACTATAGACATGCAACACCATGCCTGGCTAATTTTCAAAAATTTTTAGTAGGGGTCTCACTATGTTTCCCAGGCTGGTCTTGAGCTCCTGGCCTCAAGAGATCCTCCTGTTTCAGCTTCCAAAGCACTGAGATGACATGCATGAGCCACTGTAAGAGATTTTTATATATTGTAGATACAGGTCCCTTGCCAGATACATGATTTGCAAATATTTTCTCCCATTCTGTGGGTTGTCGTTTTATTTTCTTGATGTTCTTTGGAAAACAAAAGTTTTTTAATTGTGATGAAGTGCAGTTTATTTTTCCTTTTGTTGTTGGTGCTCCAGGTGTTGTACTTAAGAAGTCATAGCTGGGTGCGGTGGCTCACGCCTGTAATCCCAGCACTTTGGGAGGCCAAGGCGGGTGGATCAGCTGAGGTCAGGAGTTTGAGACAGGGTCTCACTCTGTTGCCCAGGCTGTAGTGTAAGTGGCACGATCATGGCTCACTGCAGCCCTGAACTCTGGGGCTCAAGCAATCCTCCTGCCTCAGTCTCCCGAGTAGCTGGGACTACCTGTATGTGCCACCACGCCGGATGATTTTTTTTTTTTGTACATTTTAGAGACCAGGTTTCACCATGTTGCTCAAGCTAGTCTCGAACTCCTGAGCTCAAATGATCCACCTGCCCCAGCCTCCCAAAGTGCTGGGATTACAGGCGTGAGACACCACATCTGGACTGTTTAAATATAGGACTTTACAGCTATAAATTTCCCTTTAAGTTCTCTTTTGCCACATCCATACATTTGAATATGTTGTGTCTTTATTTTCATTCATCTCAAAGTATTTTCTAAGCTTTTCGGTGATTTATTCTTTGACTCACTGGTTATTGAGGAGCGTGTTGTTTAGTTTTCACATATTTTAATTTTCCAAATTTCTTTCTGTTATTGATTTCTTACTTCATTCTATTGTGGTTGGAAACATACTTTGTATGATTTCACTCCTTTTAAATTTATTGAGGCTTGTTTTATGGTGCAGCATATGGTCGGTCCCGGAGAATGTTCCATGCGCACTTGAGAAGAACGTGTATTCTGCTATCGTTGGGGTGGCTTGTATGATTTGAATTTGCGTTTATCTTATGCGTGAGGTTGATCATCTTGTCGTATGTTTAGGAGCCATTTGTTTGCTTTTTCTGTAAACTATCTGTTGTCATTTTTCTTATTTTATGGGAGCTTATTATATATATGCTAAGAAAAAGAACACCCTTGTCTATCATGTGAGTTGCAGTTCTTTTTCTTAGTTTGTTGTTTGTCCTTTGAACTTGTTTATGATGTTTATTGAGCTACACAGCCATTTTAGATTTTTAGGTAGATTGATTTATCATTTAAAACATGATTTCTAGGTTTTATGTCAGGTTTAGGAATGCTTTCCCCATTTGGAGATACCAAAATTTCTGTTATACATACATATATATTACCTTAGAAAAGAGGGCTGGGTGTGGTGGCTGACACCTGTAATCCCAGCTCTTTGGGGAGGCTGAGGTGGACGGAGCCCAGGAGTTTCAGGCCATCCTGGGCAACCATGTTTAAAATATATATATGTTTGTAGGTATGGGGTTTCACCATGTTGTTCAGGCTGGTCTCAAACTCCTGGGCTCAAGCGATTCTCCTGCCTTGGCCTCCCAAAGTATTGGGATTCCAGGTGTGAGCCACCTCGCCCAGCTCCTCTCGTTTTTAGAGCTTTATGTTTTCAGTGTTTTGTGGTTTAAATCTGATTGATTTGTCATTTATCGGCATATATAGTGAGATTGAGATCCAGCTTTATTTGTTTCCTGATGGCAGATTGTTGGTCCTAATTCCATCTTAAAAATCATCCACCTTTTTCTCACTAAAATGCCATCTTCATTGTATGTTAAATTTCCTTATGTTTCAGGACAACTTTTGGACTCTGTATTCTGTTCCCCTGATTTACTGATGTGCCAGCAGCACAGGTTTTTTTTTTTTTTTAGACGGAGTTTCGCTCTTGTTGCCCAGGCTGGAGTGCAATGGTGCAATCTTGGCTAAGTGCAACCTCTGCCTCCTGGGCTCAAGGGATTCTCCTGCCTCAGCCTCCCAAGTAGCTGGGATTACAGGCATGCGCCACCATGCCCAGGTAATTTTGTATTTTTAGTAGAGACGGGGTTTCTCCATGTTGGTCAGGCTGGTCTTGAACTCTCCACCTCAGGTGATCCGCCCGCCTCACCCTCCCAAAATACTCAGATTACAAGGGTGAGACACTGCACCCGGCTAACACACAGTTTTAATAACTGTGTCTTTATAGTAAGGTGTACTATCTGGTTGGGCTGTTTCTCCCTCGTTACTCTTCTTTAGGTGTTAGCTGGCTACTCTTACTCATATGTTTTTACTTACAAATTTAAAAATTGACTTGCCTAGTTAAAAAAAATCTTGTTGGGTTTTTTATTGATCACATTGAACTTTTAGCTTGATCTATGAATAATTGATATTTTTATAATGCTAAGGTTTCTTTCATTTTATTTTCTAACTGCAATTAATATACATATATATATATAATTAATATACACAATTGATTTGGGAATGTTGACTTAATTTCCTGCCACTTTAGTTAATTTGCTTTTGGTTTAATAGTTTTGCAGTGGATTCTCTTGGATTTCCCAGACCTGTACCTGTACCATCTGCAAATAATAATAATATTCTTTTTTTTTTTTTGAGAGAGGGAGTCTCTCTCTCTCTCACTCAGGCTGGAGTGCAGTGGCGCGATCTCAGCTCACTGCAAGCTTCGCTTCCCTGGTTCAAGCGATTCTCCTGTCTCAACCTCTGGAGTAGCTAGGATGACAGGCATGTGCCACTACACCTGGCTAAGTTTTGTATTTTTAGTAGAGGCAGGGTTTCTCCATGTTGTCCAGGCTGATCTCGAACTCCTGATCTCAGGTGATCCACCCGCCTCTGCCTCCCAAAGTGCTGGGATTACAGGTGTGAGCCACTGTGCCTGGCCAGTAATAATACTCTTACCTTCTCTTTTCTAATTCCATTTTATTCTTCAATTTCTTTTTCTATTCTTTTCTTTTCTTTTTTTTTTTTTTTTTTGAGACAGAGTCTCACTCTGTCACCCCAAGCTGGAGTACAGTGCCATGATCTCCACTCATTGCAACCCCTGCCTCTTGGGTTCAAGTGATTCTCCAGCCTTGGCCTCTTGAGTACCTGGGACTACAGGCATGCGTCACCATGCACGGCTAATTTTTGTATTTTCAGTAGAGACGGGTTTCACAATGTTGGCCAGGCTGATCTCCAACTCCTGACCTCAGGTAATCCGCCCACCTTGGCCTTCCAAAGTCCTGGGATTACAGGCGTGAGCCACTGCGCCCAGTCTCTTTCCTTTTTTTTTTTTTTTTTTAGACAGAGTCTTACTGTGTTGCTCAGGCTGGAGTGCAGTGGTGTGATGATGGCTCACTGCAGCCTCCATCTCCCTCAAGGGATCCTCCCACTTCAGCCTCCTGAGTAGCTGGGACCACAGGTGCATGCCACCATGCCTGGCTATGTTTTTGTGTATTTTTCTGTAGAAACGGGGTTTCACTATGTTGCCTAGGTTAGTCTCAAACTCCTTAGGCTCAAGCGATCCTCCTGCCTCCACCTCACAAGGTATTGGGATTACATGCGTGAGCCAACACACCTGGCCAAATTTTTGTGTTTTTTTGTAGAGACGGTGTTTTACCATGTTGCCTGGGATGGTCTGGAACTCCTGGGCTTCAGCAATCCGACTGCCTCAGCCTCCCAAAGTGCCGGGATTACAGGTGTGAGCCATCACACCCAGCCCTCTTTTCTAAGCTAATTGTATTGGTAAGTATCTTAAAGTGGGGTTAGCTGGTGGACATGTATCTGAATTCATCCAGGCAGCTATAACAAAATACCATAGACTGGGCAGCTTAAACCATAAACATTGATTTCTCACAGCTCTGAAGGCTGGAGAGTCCAATATCAAGGTGCCCGTAGATTCCGTGTCTGATGAGGACTCTCTTCCTTGTTTGCAAACGGCCACCTTAACGCCTCTTCACATGGCACAGAGATGGGACTCTGGTCTCCTCTTCTTTTGTGAGGGGCACTAATCCCATTGTGAGGACTCCATCTTTATTTCTCATCTAAATGTCATCACCTCCCAAGGCCCACCTCCAAACACCATCACACTGGGGACTAGGGCTTCGACACAGGAATCTGGGGCGGGGACGCGCATTTAGTCCATAGTGGCGTGCTTGTCTTTTCTGTGCTCTTTCCCTGGAAAGTGGCTTTTGTAGGCCTTGACTCCTAATCAGCTCCACCAGGCAGCTCCACGAGGCAGCACCCCCAGGATCATATGCAGGGCATGGCACATATAATAGGCATTTTGGAGGCTTTTGCCTAATTATGAGAGTGACTGCAAAAGAGGGCAAGTGTCAGCTGGGCATGGTGGCTCACACCTGTAATCCCAGCACTTTGGGAGGCCGAGGCAGCCGGATCACCTGAGGTCAGGAGTTTGAGACCAGCCTGACCAACGTGGAGAAACCCCGTCTCTACTAAAAATACAAAATTAGCAGGGCGTGGTGGCGCATGCCTGTAATTTCAGCTACTCGGGAGGCTGAGGCAGAAGAAATGCTTGAACCTGGGAGGCAGAGGTTGTGGTGAGCCAAGATTGCGTCATCGCATTCCAGCCTAGGCAACAAGAGCGAAACTCCATCTCAAAAAAAAAAAAACAAAGAAAAGAGGGCAAGTGTCTGCACCAGGTCTTCCACAGAAATCATCGTAAGAGCTAATTAGATATTGAGCACGTTCTATGTGTCAGGCACTTTACAAGTAAGACTTCATGGTTTCCTCACAATGAGCCCCAAATTATGTAGGAACAATCACACCAATTTCCATTTCCCGAGGCTGCATGGCTAGGAAGTTGCAAGCTGGCCTCTGAACCTGGCATTCTGGCCCGAGGCTACCTGTATTTTTTTTTTTTGAGATGGAGTTTTGCTCTTGTTGCCCAGGCTGGAGTGCAATGGCTTGATCTCAGCTCACTGCAACCTCCACCTCCCTGGTTCAAGCGATTCTCCTGCCTTCGCCTATCAAGTAACTGGGATTACAGGCATGCACCACCTCACCCAGGTGATTTTGTACTTTTAGTAGAGACAGGGGTTTCACCATGTTGGCCAGGCTGGTCTCTAACTCCTGACCTCAGGTGGTCCACCCTCCTTGGCCCCCCAGGGTGTCGGAATTACAGGCATGAGCCATCGTGCCAGGCCCCACTTGTATTTTTTGACTGCTCTGTGATGCTTCTGCTTCCCTGGAGGGTCCAAGATGTAGGTGATGAGGTCATAGGTTGCTCTCTTGACCCTGTGTTGCTTTGGGCCGTGGGTTCACTGGCATGGCGGGCAGGGCACCAGAGGTAGGTTCTGACACCTCTCTCCTGAACCGTGAGCATCCAGCTCTGTTGCACTCACTTGGTGTGTGGCCTTGGACAAGGTTTTAGTTTCTCTGAACCTGATTCCACCTGTAAAGTGGGTGCAGTTACAGTGCCTGCTTCACTGTGCTGTTGGGACAATTAAGAACCAACTGTGTGGGGCCGGCGCAGTGGCTCACGCCTGTAATCCCAACAGTTTGGGAGGCCAAGGCGGCCGGATCATGAGGTCAAGAGATTGAGACCATCCTGGCCAACATGGTGAATCCCCATCTCTACTAAAAGTGCAAAAATTAGCTGGGCAAGGTGGCGCGCACCTGTAGTCCCAGCTGCTTGGGAGGCTGAGGCAGGATAATCGCTCGAACCCAGGAGGTGGAGGTTGAGGTGATGCAGTGAGCGGGATTGCGCCACTGCACTCCAGACTGGCAACAGAGTGAGACTCCGTCTGAAAAAAAAAAAAAAAGAACCAACTGTGTGTAAAGTGCCCAGCTTTGTGCTTGGCGTTCAAGGCCCTGCCGCTGCCTCCTCTTATTCCCTGGAATGATAACAGCAGCAGTAAACATCGTGTGCCATTGATCGTGCACTTATTCTTTTCTCCTGCCGCGTGGCCTCTCACTCGTACTTTTCAGTTGTTCGGTTTCTATCCCCCGTTGTAAAGGGGAGGAAACTGACAGGCAAAGTGACTTGCACAAGGAAATTTAGCTAGTAAGAAGTGTAGCCAGGAATCGAACCCAGGTTTCACTGGAGTTCTCACTCTCAACTCTTAAGCTCCTGGCCTGCTCTCCATCCTTGGAAGAGGTAGACATGATGTTCTTCTGAATCAGGAAGGAAGGGGCTGGTGTGTAGTGGCTGAACAGCAGTGTGTTCTGAGCATCTGTGAGCCGGAAGGTGAGAGAGAGTGTGTGCTGCCCTGTGGTCGGGCAGATCACTGTGGGAGGCTGGGACATGCCGTGGGAAGCTGGGACACGCTGTGGGAGGATAGGGTATGGCGTGGGAGGATGGGGCACACTGTGGGAGGATGGGGCACGCCGTGGGGAGGATGGGACACGCCGTGGGAGGATGGGGCATGCCATGGGAGGATGGGACAGGCCATGGGAGGAAGTGACACGCTGTGGGAGGATGGGACACACCCCTTCCGTGGGAGGATGGGACATGCCGTGGGAGGATGGGGCACGCCGTGGGAGGATGGGGCACGCTGTGGGAGGATGGGGCACGCTGTGGGAGGATGGGACACAACCACACCATGGGAGGATGGGGCACGCCGTGGGAGGAAGTGACACGCTGTGGGAGGATGGGACACACCCATGCCGTGGGAGTATGGGACATGCTGTCGGAGGATGGGGCATGCCGTGGGAGGATGGGACACGCCGTGGGAGGATGGGGCACGCCATGGGAGGATGGGACACGCCGTGGGAGGATGGGACACAACCACACCGTGGGAAGATGGGATAGGCCGTGGGAGGATGGGACAGGCTGTGGGAGGAAGTGACACGCTGTGGGAGGATGGGACACACCCATGCCGTGGGAGGATGGGAAGTGCCATGGGAGGATGGGACAGGCCGTGGGAGATGGCAGCAACACCAGCTGCAGGGCCGGCTGGACCCAGGTGACGGCTTTAGGCCTCATCCACAGGGTAATGATGGAAAGCGCTTGAAAATTTTAAAAAAATTCTCATTTTAGAAAATCATGACAAAGTCATTTCTGAATGTCAGTTGATACAGGGTGTAAAGTGAAAAAGGGATTTTCCTCTCCCCATCCCACACTTTTGAGATGAAACATTGTGATGAATTTGGAATCCTTCCAGAGCTTTCTTTAAATTTTTTTTTAATTTTTAATTTTTATGGGTACGTAGCAGGTGTATGTATTTATGGGGTACATGACATATCTTGATACAGGCATACATTGTATAATAATCGCTTCAGGGCAAATGGGGCATCTATCGCCTCAAGCATCTATCATTTCTTTGTGTTACAAACAATCCAATTCTATTCTTTTAGTTTTTTTTTTTTTTGAGACAGGGTCTTGCTCTGTCGGCAGAGTGCATGTGTGTGTGCAGTTTTCTTTGTTTTTCCTTTGAGACAGGGTCTCATTCTGTCACCCAGGCTAGAGTGCAGTGGCGTGATGATAGCTCGCTGCAGCCTCAAACTCCAGGACTCAAGTGATCCTCCCACCTCAGCCTCCCAAGTAGCTAAGACTACAGGCTGATTTTTAACGTTCTATAGAGACAGGGTCTCACTATGTTGCCGAGGCTCGGTTTTCTTTACAGAGATAATAGAAGCTTGTGTTTGCTACAGGCCAGGCACCACACTAAGCCCATTCGCATTATCATGTTTGATTACTCACAACCCTAAGCATTGTCCCCATTTTCCAGAGGTGGAAACTGAGGCCCGATATGCCCAGAGCAGATTCTTTTCACTTAGCAGCGTGCTGAGAGGCTCTCCTCGGGCCACCCGGGCTCTGTTTGTAATGGCTGCACTGCTGTCCACCTGGTGACTGCAGCCCCTTTATTTAACCACCCCTCTCTGAGGAGCACATAGGCTGTTAGTGACTTTCTGTGGAGAAATTTTTTTTTTTTTTGAGATGGAATTTCGCTCTCGTTGCCCAGGCTGGAGTGCAGTGGAGCGATCTTGGCTCACTGCAACCTCCACCTCCCAGATTCAAGCGATTCTCCTGCCTCAGCCTCCTGAGTAGCTGGGATGACAGGCATGTGCCACGACAATGGGCTAATTTTGTGTCTTTCGTAGAGACGGGGTTTCACCATGTTGGTTAGGCTGGTCTCAAACTCCTAACCTCAGGTGATCCGGCCGCCTCGGCCTCCCAAATCGCCGGGATTACAGGCGTGAGTCACGGCACCTGGCTTTCCGTGGAGAGTTTGAAGCCGGAGAGGTCTGGTTGCCTGTGAGGTTCACAGAGCTACCTCCGGCTGTGGGGGGGAGGGTGGACTGGAGGGGCCCACACTGCTGTGTCTGGCCCAGGACCCCAGGGCCTTGGCCTCAAGGGCTGCAGATAGACTGGGTGGCCGGGAGGGAAGCACTGGAGAAAGCCTCAGGAGCTGCCCCAGGGCCCCCCCCCACCGGCAGAGCCCGCACAGAACTTGGCAATGGCAGGTCTCTGCGAATACCTGGGGAATGACTGGGGTGGTATGTGCGTGGTGGCACTGTCAGTGATGGGGGCGGGGGTGGGGGTGGGATGCAGGCTTAGCAGGAGGGGCTAGGCCACCTGGGGACCTGCTGAGCTCAAGGCCCTGGGAGCACTGAGGGCAAAGTTCTTATGGCAGCTACCTGGCACCCTGGAGGGGCCGAGCCACAGCGCAGGTCCCTGTCTGCTGGGGAGTCCGGAGCCCGAGATGAGGAGTGGCTTCCCAAAGGAAAGGGGCCGTCTTTCCCTGGGAACATCAGGGCAGCCGCAGTGAGGGACCCCACTGCTTCCCCTTGATGCCCGCAAGTATCTATCTCTACCTTGGAGGCTGCAAGTGGCGGAAGAGATGAGGGGGGTCGGCCCCTCTCCAAGGAGCAACTCATGGTGACTTGGCAGTTGGGCCCCAGAACCAGGAAGCCCCCTAGGATAGGGCTCTGTGTCAGGGAGGAGGGTGGTCTCTCCTGGGGTCCCACAGCATGGAAGTAGTCCCCGAGACTAACTCGCATCCTCACTGAGTTGTTGAGCGAACAGCGGTGCAGCTTTCGAGACCAGCCTGGCCCACATGGTGAAACCCCGTCTCTACTGAAAACACAAAAAAGATTAGCCGGGCGTGGTAGCAGGCGCCTGTAATCCCAGCTACTCAGGAGGCTGAGGCAGGAGAATCGCTTGAACCCAGGAGGCGGAGGTTGCAGTGAGCCAAGATCGCACCATTGCACTCTAGCCTGGGTGACAGAGCGAGACTCTGTCTCAAAAAAAAAAAAAAAAGGAAAAAAGAAAGAAAGAAAGAAAAGAACGAGTGATCAGAGTGGCCTGAGAAGATGCTCCGGTCACACTAACACACTGTTAAGTGGAAGGAGGGGAGGCGGCAGTGTAGAATCTCCTCTGGGCGTCTCGACGACCTGTTTCCTCATCTGGAAAGTGGGGCCACATGCCGCCCACCTGACCCTCAGCAGGCCGTCCTTGCTCAAGCGCGTTCTGCCCGGAGCTCTCTCAGGCTTTCTCTTGGAGCAGGGCGGGCTGCTTTATCCACTCTGCCAAGGCCATCTGGCTGCTTTGTGAGAGAGAGGCCCTGAGGGTAGGAGGTGGGGCCTGTAGTCCCCCGCTAGACCCCTTGAGCAGCTCCTGATTCCTGCCTGCCCAGTGTGGTTCCCTGGCCCCTTTTTCACTCTCACCCATGCTGTGTGACCTCAGGCAAGTTCTTCAACCTCTCTGTCTCAATGTCCTCAACAGTAAGATAAAGACATGACCAGTATTTACCTCTTAGATTATCATGAGGAGCCGATGAGTCAATGTTTGCAAAGTACTTAGAGCAAGGTCCAATTCATGGTCTGAGCTCTGGGAGACTTTAAATACCACGGGATGATGTTGAGTCTTTCAGTGTGGCACTGCGGGAACAATGCAGGATACAAATTATACATCCATGCTCATGTAGTCTCTTGTCTATTCTGCAAATATTTCCAGAGCACCTGGTGGGTGTCAGGCCCATCCTGGCCTCTGGGGGTGTGGAGATGGGTCCCGCTGGCCCTGACAACAGGGAGCGCACAGTGGAGGGCAGTGGGTGGATCCCAGCTGGCTGACAGTCATGCGCTGCTGTGATGCTGGAAGGAAACACACCAGCACACCCAGGTGGTTGTCTTCTAGGGGCAGAATTATTGGGCTTTTTATTTTATTTGATTTTTGAGGTGGCGTCTTGCTCTGTCGCCGGGCTGGAGTGCAGTGGCACGATCTTGGCTCACCGCAACCTCTGTGTCCCAGGTTCAAGCGATTCTCCTGCCTCAGCCTCCCAAGTAGCTGAGACTACACGCATGCGCCACCAAACACAGCTAATTTTTGTATTTTTAGTAGAGACAGGGTTTCACCATGTTGGCCAGGCTGGTCTCGATCTCTTGACCTTGTGATCCGCCCGCCTTGGCCTCCCAAAGTGCTGGGATTACAGGTGTGAGCCACTGCATTTGGCCTTTATTTTCTTTTTGTCTTCCTGTAATTCCCAAAGAGTCCCACTCTGAATGATAAAGTTACCATTTTATGGAGGCCTGGCAACGCTCCGCACTGTCCTGAGCGTGTTCCATGTACTTTCCTCCGGGATTCTCCCAGCATCCCTGTGACATGGGTGGTGTTATTCCCAATCAACAGAGAGTAAAACTGAGGTGAAGGGGCGGCAGGCCAGGATTCACACTCTGGCTCTTAACCTCGACCCAGCTGCCTCTCCACAAACACCAGGATCAACCACCAAGACCAAAAAAACAGTCCCACAAACCAACACACATTGCACTTGGTGGCTCAGGTCCCCTGAGCTTGGTCTTAAAGGTCCCTGTTATGCTTTTTCTGGGTGCCCCTGTGAGGACGGTCTTCATGTTTGTGTAAGAGCTGAGGGGCCAGGGGCTGTGTCTTTTCTTCTTGTCCCCTTCCAAGAGGGCCCTTGAAGTCTAGCCCTGGCTCTCTGTCTCCCTTCATGGCACATCAGCCAACTACCCATTCTCCAGTCTTTGATTACCTCCAGTGACAGGGAGCTCACTCCTCAACATTTATTGTATTCTAAAGAAAGTTCAGGCTCTTAGATAGTTCTTCCTACATTAAAATTTTTTTAAAAAAATTTGCTTCCTCTCAAAGTCTCATAAACAAGTCACCTGCTTTGGGGTCCTGAGGCAGGACCTGGCTAATTCATCTCTATGTCCCCTATAGTGAAGAGCACAGGGCCTGCTAGTAGGTGCTATAAATGCTGCACCAGAAAGCAAGTGGCTAGGGGGCTGGCTGGTTGGGCCCCCATCAAGCCTCAGGCTGCAAGTAACCAGGTCAGCAGGTCCTGTGGGACGCCATCTGGGTGAGTGCTGATGGGCACCATCACCTCAATGGAATAGGTTGCCATGGAAACTGGCTTTCCTTGTCCCCAGGTCCATTGACTTGTTCCCAGGAGACCATGGTAATCTCCTGGGCTGTTGGGCAGGTCTCCCCAGGGTCTCCCCAGCCCCACATTATCTGAGCTGGGTGGTCCCCAGGGAGCATGCAAACTGTACTCCCATTGTGCAGCTGGACAGCCCCGAGGCCCCGTAGGCGCAGGGGACAGGCTGAAGTTCACACAGGCAGGGGCTGTCTCATAGCTGGGCAGAGGAGTGTCTCATAGCTGGGCAGGGGGGCCGTCTCATAGCTGGGCAGAGGGCATCTCATAGCTGGGCAGGGGTCGTCTCATAGCTTGGCAGGGGGTCCGTCTCATAGCTGGGCAGGGGGTCCGTCTCATAGCTGGGCAGGGGAGCCATCTCATAGCTGGGCAGGGGTCGTCTCATAGCTTGGCAGGGGGTCCGTCTCATAGCTGGGCAAGGGGATCATCTCATAGCTGGGCAAGGGGACCATCTCATAGCTGGGCAGAGGGTATCTCATAGCTTGGCAGGGGGGTCCGTCTCATAGCTGGGCAGGGGGGGGCCGTTTCATAGCTGGGCAGAGGGCATCTCATAGCTGGGCAGGGGTCGTCTCATAGCTGGGCAGGGGGTCCATCTCATAGCTTGGCAGGGGGTCCGTCTCATAGCTGGGCAGAGGGTGTCTCATAGCTGGGCTAGGCGCTCAGGGCAAACAGCCTTGCTCGAGGACCCAGCCCGTCAGGGGGTGTTTTCCCCACTCATGGGTTCTCAGAGGAAATTCTTGGACCAATTCCTAGGCCTTCTGCCCCTCCCAGAGAATCATGAGAACCCACCCCCCTGGTGCATCCAGAATCACACAGTATCAATAATGGCTGAGGCGCAGGGTGACCTTCGAGGCTCTAGCACCCTACGGGACCTCATGCATTTACCACAATGACCCCATCGTTACAGATGGGGAAGCAGGGCATGGAGAGAAGTTAGGTCATGAGCCTAAGGTCACACAGTTGTTTGGGGGTAGAGTCAGGATCTGAATGTGGAGAGCCCAGCTTCAGAGCCCACGCTCACCACCATGCCATACCCTGCCTCGCTCTTGCTTTGAGAGGGTTGAAAACGCTTTGGGAGGTGTGAAGGATATTTCAGGTCTGGGACCCTCTTAGCACTGAGCCTGCCAGAGCCACAGCCTGATGGCAGTGATCACAGAGTGGGCACCATTATGATTTCTCCTTCCAGTGACATCCTCAAAACAGCACTGAGATGTCTGCTTTATCCCTATTTTTGCAGATGAGGACGCTGAGGCCCAGAGAGGGGCAGCCACTTGCCTAGGGACACACAGCGGGGAGAGGTGGAGCAGACCCTGTAGTTTGAGACCCCTGACTCTACACCTGGTGTTTGTGCCAAGACCCCAGGCTGCCTCCCAGGTCCTCTGGGACAGCCCCTCCCTTCTACCAGGTGAGGTGATGGCCCCATCAGGGCTCAAAATGGGTGGGGAGACCCCGGCCAGTCTGGGGTGGGAGCTGGGACCAGCCAGGGCCTGTGGATGGGGAATTGACAGGCAGGACGGTGGCCGTCAGGGGGAGTTTTCAACATGGTTTACTCTGTGTTTCCTGTTCTCTGCACCTCCCAGATTTCTGGCTATGAATCTCTTCTCTCTTAAATAGTCATTCATTCATTTAGTTGTTTACTGAGCACCTACTGTGTGCCACACCCCATGCTAGGCACTGGGAGCACAGCAGTGAACAAGATGAACAAGAGCCCATGACAGTCATCACATAACCACATGAATTAAACAACAAAAACCAAACGCGACCACATGTTATCAAGGAGACACAGGTCAGGGGACCCAGTGAAAGGATTTGGGGAACACTTCCCAAGGAGGCGACTTGTGAGTTGAGAATGGAAGGAGGCACCAGTTACCCTGGTGAAGTGGCCAGGGAAGAACATCTGGGCAGTGGGAACCCCATGTGCGAAGGTCTTGTGGCTGCAGTGAGCTCCCAGCCATCTCTCCTTCAAACCTGCTGCTATACGGCCTTAGCTGCCACTTTTAGCACCTTTCCTCAGCATCGGCCACATATTCATTCAACAGACCCTCAGTGAGCCCCCTCCATGTGCTAGGTGCCTGGGACACAGGCATGGGTCAGATACTGTCCCTGCCCAGGAGAAAGGGAAACAGTGACTCAGGGGGAGGTGGATGGGTAAGGTCAGGGCTTCTGATTATGAGGCATTTCTTCCATTCCTGGCCCTGGACTGAGGAAGCCCTTTATGGATGGATGCCATCCTTACGCTCATTTGACAGATGAAGATACTCAGGTTCTGAGAGGCCAACTCACCCAAAGAGGCTGGTGCCCATCCCCCCCTTTTTTCTTTTTCTGTCTTCCTTTCTTCCCTTTTCTCTCTTCTTTTCTTTCTTGACAGAGCCTTGCTCTGTCGCCCAGGCTGGAGTGCACTGGGAGGATCTTGGCTCACTGCAGCCTCCGCCCAGATTCAAGCAATTCTCCTGCCTCAGCCTCCTGAGTAGCTGGGACTACAGGTGCGTGCCACCATGCCAGGCTAATTTTTGCATTTTTAGTAGAGACAGGGTTTCTGCGTGTTAGCCAGGCTGGTCTTGAACTCCTGACCTCAAGTAATCTGCCCACCTCGGCCTCCCAAAGTGCTGGGATTACAGGCGTGAGCCACCGCGCCTGGCCCTCTTGCTCCTCTTTGGGCCTCGTTTTCTCCAGCTGTGGATTGGGTGGGGAGGGGGGCCGGCCAAGGGGCCCCGGCAGCCCTGCCTGTCCCAGCGTCTCCTCCACCCCAGGGTCCCCTCTCTCTCCAGCCAGGACCATGGGCAGCAACAAGAGCAAGCCCAAGGATGCCAGCCAGCGGCGCCGCAGCCTGGAGCCCGCCGAGAACGCGCACGGAGCGGGCGGGGGCGCTTTCCCCGCCTTGCAGACCCCCAGCAAGCCGGCCTCGGCCGACGGCCACCGCGGCCCCAGCGCGGCCTTCGCCCCCGCGGCCGCCGAGCCCAAGCTGTTCGGAGGCTTCAACTCCTCGGACACCGTCACCTCTCCCGCAGAGGGCGGGCCCGCTGGCCGGTCAGTGCGCGGGCGGCGCAGGGTCCTCGCCCTCCTGGGCCACGGCGGGGCGGCGGCGCGGCGGCATGCCCGGGTCGTCCCCCTCTGCGCGGGCCCTTCCTCCTGTGGGTGACCGGGGTGTGCGGGGAGGGCCGTGCCCACAGTGAGCCCCCCGCGCCGCCGCCGCCGCCTTTGGGGTGGAGCAGGCGCAGAGGACGCGGGGTCTGGTGGTGGGGTCTTAGTGGGACGCTGAGGCCCAGAGGGGGCGGCGCGGGGACCGGGCCTGAGGCTGCTGCCTGGCGCCCAGGCCTTTTTCGTTGCCTGGGTCGGCCCAGAGGCCCAGAGATGAGTCGGGAAGCGGGACCCGCGTGCGGCGGAGGGGCTGCCGGGTTACTGGGGGAACGGGGCGCCGGCGACCCCGGCTGGGCCCGCGCCAGGATGCATGCGCCCGTGCGCCCTCTGCTGGCGCTCTGCGGGCACGGCAGCCCCCCGTCGAGGGCCGCTTGGAGAGAGCCGCGTCCGTGGCCCAGACACTCCACGCAGACTTCACTCAGACCCGTGCACTCTCCCCACACGCCCACACGGGGCCACATACACGGCTGCACCCCCGCCCCGGACACCCACACGTGCTGACTGGAGGCAGGGTCACAGACACTCGCAGACACATCCCCCAACGCAGACGTACCCAGACGCAAACTCACATGCACAGGTGACCTCACACTCCTAGAGGAAGACACACGCCCATGCCGTCAGACGCGCATTCAGAGACACACACAGGACACAGACACGCGCAGCTGGAAATCACCATCGTGGCCGCCCAGACGACAGATGCACACATGTGCATCGAGAACATGCAGGCATGCAGCGACACACTGACAGTCCTGGACCCCTCAGACGCAGATGCACGCCCGAGCGAGACAAACAGACCCACAGACACGCCATTCATTTGTTCAAGTTTAGGTGGAGCCCGACTACGAGCCAGGTCTCCTCTGTTACCCAGGACCCAGCGGTGCAGACAGAACCCACCTGGGGGAGGGAAGCAAAGGGCAGGTGTGCAGGCTGTGCAGGGTGTTAGAAGTGGCGCTGCCGCAAAGGCACAAAATGGGCAGGGAGGGAGGGAGGGCTGGGGGGATGTGTGGAGGTGAAGGCTGTAGCTTAAAATGGGGGCATGGGGGCTTTTTGAGGGGGCAGTTACTTGGAACCAAATCTTCCTGGACACCCAGGAGTGCCCAGAGTGACACGCTTGACAGAGAGAGAGCAAGCCTCCCTGGTGCAGTGGACTTCATTCACTGCTTCATCCGGCCCACAGCTCTTTCTTGAGCACCTACTATGTGCTTGACGCTGGGAACAAAACAGAGATGCTTGCTATTGGGTACTTCTGGTCCTAGAGCAAGACAGGCACCAAACAGATAAGCCAGCACCCAGCACTGCCCAAGCCCCGGGGGCGCATGCAGACAGGGAGTGAGGCTCACGCCCCCACAGGGCCTTTGCAGGGATTCGCAGACACATGGACCCGGTGGACACGTGCACAGGCCCATCCTCACTGAACGGACCGTGTCTTTGGGCTGGGCACTTGTGGCGTGTGGGAGACAAACCCCCCACTCCTGGGCTCAGGACCCTCCTGCCCACGCCTTGCCTGGCCGTGGCCCCACCGTTCTGACACACCCCACCCCTCTCTGCAGGCGGAGTGACCACCTTTGTGGCCCTCTATGACTATGAGTCTAGGACGGAGACAGACCTGTCCTTCAAGAAAGGCGAGCGGCTCCAGATCGTCAACAACACGTGAGTCGCCCCTTCCCCATTGCCCCTCAGGGCTGGGTGCTGGGACTTGAAAGCCAGTGGGGGCTGATGCAGCATCTGCCGTCGGGGCAGCGCAGTGCAGAGCCCAGGGCAGCGCGGAGGGAGCCGGGCACCTGCTGCTCTCCTGCCCTGGGCAGCACCTGCTGTCTCCCCAGCCTCGGGAAACTCCTCTGAATCCTTGGCTCTCGCTTGCTCCCTCCAGCCCTCTCTCAGCTTCTCCCTCTCTCTGCTTCTCTCTCGCTGGCCCTTAGGAGGAAGGTGGATGTCAGGTGTGTACATGCTCCGTGGGTGGCGGGCTGGGTGGGTGCTTCTTGGGGGGGCGGGGCTGCTGTCTGCATGTGCTTCCACTCCCTGCTTGTGGTCTCCGGCTCTCTGGCTGCTCCTCACCTCCTAGCTTCTCCTCTCCCCCACCACCAATGTGACCAGGTCCTGGACTGTAACACCAGGCTGTGATCAGGGGCCCCTCCATTGCACTCTCCTGCACACTTCCTCCCATCCCGCTCCCTACTCACCCACCCTTCCATTCTGCCCCGTCAGCCCACCCAAATGTCTGCTGCATGCAGGCCCCAGTGCTGTGCCCGGGATGGCCTGGGTGGAGAAGGCCTTGGCCACACCCTCCTGGAGCCAGCAAGTGGCCAGGGGGACAGCCCATGGCCCTAGTCCTGGCCCTGAGTCGGCAGTGGGCGAGCCTGCAGTCAGCTCCTGGCATGCCTGCTGTGGGCCTGCCTCTGGTGGTGACCACAGGGACTGGGAGGGTCTAGGGCCTGGAAGGAAAGCCTGAGGTCGTGTGGCAGGTGGAGGTAATGGAAGGGGCAGCTTGCAGGAGGGGCCGGCTGGAGGGGGCTGACGCCTCCACGGGTGTGGAAGGTAGGGAGGTTCTAGAGGGGCGGAGGAGGTATCCTCGAAGGCCTGGCTGAGGAAGTTGGGGGTTTCCACTGCCCCCAGCGTGTCTGGCTTGCTCACACTTGCCTTGTGCATGCTCTCCCCTTTGCCTGAAATGCCCTTTCTCCGGCGTCTGCCTGGGGAACTCCTGTTCATGGCTCAAGATCAGTGCAGGACTGCCTTTTCAGGGAGGCCAAAGGGAACGGAGGGGCCAGGGACCATGCCAGTCATCTCCACCCATGTCCTCGTACCAACTGCTGTCTGCAGTCTAGCCAGGGCTGAAGTGATTGGGGAGGGGGCTGTCTCCATTTTGCAGATGAGGAAACTGAGGCTCAGCGATGTGAAGGCCCTTGTCCAAGGTCACACAGCTGCCGAGTAGCAAAGCCAGGACTGGAACTGAAGCAGCAAGCTTTCTGCCCTCCTCAAGCTGCTCTCCCGGCTCCTCTGCCCCCTTGTATGGCAGAGTCCTGGTGCCAAGCTGCAGGTTCCTTATTGTCACCAGCTGTTTGCATCTGCTCCCCTGATAAACTGGGAGTGCTGGAGGGCTGCCCCCTGGTGCACCTCACTTCCGGGTCCCTGTAACACCTGTAACTCAGCACAGTGGCGGGGGCCCAGCAGGTCACGATGAACGGGATCAATGAACAGCAGTGACAAAGTCACCGTTTCTTGTGCTATGTGAGCCAGGCCCTGTGCCGAGTGCTTGAAGTTGCATTATTTTGTTTATGCATTCCCATAGCCTCGAGAAATGGGAAATCTTATTGCGCCATTTTACAGATGAGGAAACTGAGGCCCAGAGAGGTGAAATGACTTGTGCAAGGTCACACAGCTCATAGTGGCAGAGCGGGAAGACTAGGCTGGTCCTCCGACCCATGGTCCTTGCAGGAAGGCTCAGTGGAGGTGCAGCAGAGGGCGTGGGGAGGGAGAGGCCCGTGCGGGGAGGGACGTCAGGAGGATGGCTTTGAAGCATCTCTGGCTGGGGTCACAGCTTGAGCAGCGGTGTGGAGGCGGGAAGGGCTCGGAGAACTCTGGTTCTGCCTTTTTCACCTGGACTCCAAGGGCAGCCCCTTGTTTGCCTTTGTCAGACTCTTTCTCTCTGCTCGTCTTGCCTTCCAGGGAGGGTGGGCTGGGGGAGGTTTGGCCAGGAGACTGGGGCTGCCAGGAGGCCTGGAAGTGATGGAATCTCATTCAGGGAAGACCCCAGGGTAGCTGATTGGGAGGTGGGGGTGGGTGAGAGGGAGCCCCATATCACAACACTCCGCTGTTCCTTTGCTTAGAGATGGTGGCTGGGCAAGGGGGCTCATGCCTGTAATCCCAGTACTTTGGGAGGCCGAGGTGGGAGGATCGTTTGAACCCAGGCATTTGAGACCAGCCTGGGCAACATGGGGAGACCTGGTCTACACAAAATATAAAAATAAGGCCGGGTGTGGTGGCTCACCCCTGTAATCCCAGCGCTTTGGGAGGCTGAGGCGGGCGGATCACGAGGTCAAGAGATTAGTCCATCCTGGCCAACATGGTGAAACCCCGTCTCTACTAAAAATACAAAGAAATTAGCTGGGCGTGGTGGTGCGTGCCTGTAGTCCCAGCTACTCGGGAGGCTGAGGCAGGAGAATTGCTTGAACCCGGGAGGTGGAGGTTGCAGTGAGCCGAGGTTGTGCCACTGCACTCCAGCCTGGCGCCTGGTGATGGAGTGAGACTCTGTCTCAAAAAAAAAAAATTAAATAAAAAAATAAAAAAATAAAAATAAATTAGCTGGGTGTGTGGCGTGTGCCAGTGGTCCCAGCTACTCAGCAGGCTGAGGTGGGAGGATCACTTGAGCCAGGAGGTCAAGGCTGCAGTGAGCCATGATTGTGCCACCGCACTCCACCCTGGGTGACAGGGCAAGACTCTATCTCAAAAAAAAAAAGAAAAGTCAGGGTGGGGAGAGGTGGGGCTGGTACTAGTGGAAGAGAGAGAAGGGATTTAGGGTTTGGTAGGAGATGGGCCACCCAAATGTAAGGTGTTCGGGTCTCACCCCTCACCTGGGACCACCCTGCACGCATGTCCTTCCACCTTCACTGCTCAGGGCCTGTTACTGTGTAGCGCCGCCCCCACCCTGTAAGAGTGAGGGGCTTTCTGAATCTAGTACGGAACCCCAGGCGTGCCTGGGGCTGGGCCGCTGTCAGGGCGGTAGAGAGCTAGAGGAGGAACCCGTCTGTGGTTGGGGTCTGGCCAAGTGGGAGTCCTCAAAGTAGCAGGCCCAGGGACCCCACGCCATGGATCTTGGTGCCACATGGCCCTGGGTCCTGGTATTCTGGGTATTGTGTGGCCCTGGGCATGGGGAAGCCTTCTGGAGGCTGAGGTCTGACTGCCAGCCTCAAGCTCCCTGACCTGACATCTGAGTCTCTAGGAGTCAGGGCCCCTCTGTGTCTGACTCTGGGTTGCTCACTGAACTGCCTCTTCCTCCCACCCAAATTCCAGAAGCTTCTTTTGGGAATTTTCTGGCAGGTGCTTCTGGGCAACAGCGCCTCAGCTGGCCTCTGCCTCCTTGCCCTGGGCATGGCAGCAGGGGGCACGTTGGGAGTCCAGAACCTTGAGGCCCTACCTTCATGCCCTCCTCCAGAGACCTGCCCTGGTTTCACCCCTGCCTCGATCCTCCCTCACCCCACAGACTGCGTACCCCAGGCCTGGGGCCTTGGAAACTTGACCTCCTGGCCACTGCCCACCTGGCCAGCCTCAGCCGTGGTGCACTAGCTTGGTGGATGTCCCCAGAGAGCTCTCCCAATCAGTCCCAACAGCCCAAGGCAGCGAATGTCAGTGCCCACGCTGGCACACATCCCAGGTTCCAAAGCTGCTGTGCCCCCTGAGCCACACGCCACTCTGGCTGGACACAAGGATTAGGGTCCCAAAAGAGGATCCTGAGGCTCAGAGAGGTGAGGTCAGTTGCTTGAGGTCACACAGCTGGTGACCAGCAGTTGTGAAAAATCGCAGCTCTGGGACTCTTAGCCCAGCACTTCCTCTTCTAACCACTAGTGGGAGGCAAGGGGTTGGGCAGGGGATATGGGATTTCCTTCCCTGCTTGCTGCCCGCCTGATGAGGACCAGGCCCCTGGGAAGGCGCTGGATGCAGCAGAACTCCCCAACCTGATGGCTTTATGCTGCTGTGACTGATGACCGCAGCCACCGGAGGCAGGTTTGAGCCTCCCCCAGCCCTTGACATGGGAAGATGGGATTGGTACCTCCATTTCACAGGTGGGCAAACTGAGGCTCAGAGGATCATCACGGTCATTATCTCAGTTTACTCTGAGCCCAGCTTGACGCTCACTGTTTACACACTTCGTCTGCAAGGCAGATTCTGTGAATGTTGTCTCCTGTTTACAGATGAGGAAACTAAGACCCAGAGAGGGCAGGGTACTTGCCAAAGGTCAGACAGCAAATCCTTGTTGGAGACTGGGACTGTGCTGCTTTGGTTTTTAAAAATATTTTGAAAAGTAGGAAGGGACACTGTGAAAATACAGGTTTAGTTATTTTCATTTTTTAGCTAAATCAAGATCTAATAGGTGATGCATGTTGTGTGAGGCCCTGATTAGACTTTTTTTTTTTTTTTTTTTTTTGAGACTGAGTCTTGCTCTGTGGCCCAGGCTGGAGTGCAGTGGTGCAATCTCGGCTCACTGCAATCTCTGCCTCCTGGGTTCAAGAGATTCTCCTGCCTCAGCTTCCCAAGTAGCTGAGATTACAGGTGTGTACCACCACACCCTGCTAATTTTTGTATTTTAGTAGAGACGGGGTTTTGCCATGTTGGCCAGGCTCGTCTCGAACTCCCAGCCTCAAGTGATCTGACCACCTCGGCCTCCAGAAGTGTTGGGATTACAGGCATGAGCCCCAGGCCCAGCCTGTTCTGGCATTTTATATCCTGGGAGGGAGGCATGGCTAACCCTGCAGATGAGGAAACTGAGACAGTGAGAGTGGTGTGGAGGGGCCAAGTGACACAGCCAGTAAGTGGTGAGCTGCGACAGTGTGCAGGCTGTCCAGCACTGCAGCCACGCCCCTCAGATCCCTCTCAATCAGGGGCCAGGCTGAGACTGGAGCTTGGGTCCTTCAGTAAAGTTGGAGTGCATCTCCTCTCTATCTACGCCCCTTGTGAAATGAAAGCCCAGACCGGACCATGAAACCCCAGACTCACAGGTGGGCTGACGCTGGGGAGCCGGGAGCCCTGCTTGCTGAAGTCTGGGTAGCGTCAGCTGCACTCCTCTCGCTCCTGGGCCCTGCTTGGCTGGCCTCTGAGCACAGGCCTCCTGCCAGCCTTCCACTCTGAGTGGGTGGCTGGGGACTCCCCAGAGGCCAGCCAGCCTGCAGACTGGCTTTGTCAAGTGGCCTCAGTTTTTAGCATCTGGCCTTAGACCTTGGCCCCTTCCCATGGTGGTCTGTCCTCTGCCCCAGCCCTACAGCCTCCTCTTTCATCTGCCACTGGCTTTCCCAAAGGTCTTGGCCTCTCTGAGGCCTGGGGAGGCCTCCTGTGCCAGGCTGTGGACACTCACGGGCCCCGGTTCTCACTCTTGCTCTGCCATCGATTAACTGTGTGGCTCTGGGCACATCACTGCCCTATCTGTGCCTTGTTTTCCCCCTTTGGTAAATGGAGGCTTTGAACTGAAAGATCTCAGAGAGCTGTTTTCCGTGATTTGAGTCCTTGCTTTGTAGCTTTAGGCAAGTCCCTGCGACTCTCTGTGCCTCAGTTCCCCCAGCTCTCTAAAGAAAGTGCTAGCCGGGTGCGGTGGCTCACACCTGTAATCCCAACACTTTGGGACGCTGAGGTGGGTGGCTCACTTGAGGTCAGGAGTTTGAGACCAGCCTGGCCAACATAGTGAAACCCCGTCTCTACTAAAAATACAAAAATTAGCTGGGTGTGGTGGCGTGTGCCTGTAATCCCAGCTACTCGGGAGGCTGAGGCAGGAGAATCGCTTGAACCCAGGAGGCGGAGGTTGCAGTAAGCCAAGATTGTACCACCGTACTCCAGCCTGGGCGGCAGAACGAGACTCCATCTCAGTCAATCAATCAGTCAATCAAGTGCTGATCTACTCTGGCCTGGGTGCTGTGTGTCCCCTGCGCTGATCCCTTGACATCTCCAAGCCACAGTGTCTTCATCTGGGACTTGGGCCCTGCCTTCCTCCCTTGCCGGGTGGCCTGGAGGTTCAGTGGGAGAGACAAGTGTGGACACCCCGGGTGGGTGTACAACAAGGAGGTGGGTGGGGATTTGGGGCATCCAAAGGCTTCTTTCCTTGGGGCGGGTCTTGCCCCCCTTACTCCAGGCCCCTCCCTCCAGCGACCCCACGTGGGCTTGTTCCCTGCCTGAGTGTGCGCAGCCATCACAAAGTCGCGTCAGGCCACACAGCCCCAATCACAACCCCCCTCACTCCAGCAGGAGGGGGACACCACACCCTCTGGCTCACCTTGAGCCATCCAGCCGAGCCCCAGGGTCTCAGGTGCTCCCCTGTCTTCTGACAGGTCCTTGGAGAGCTCCCAAGCCCTGCACCCTCCTGGTCTCGCCTCTATCTTTTATATGGGCTGAAGAATATGGCCAGGGCCAGCTCAGAAGAACTGGGAGCCAGGGATCCAGGTTCAAGTTGAGATTGTGTGACTGTAGGCAAGGGTCTTTCTCTCTCTGGGCCCTGGCAGTGGGTGGGGCCGCCCTGCCTGCTGTGTGTCTTGTCAGGGTCCCGCTGAGGTGCAAAAGTGGCCTTGGATTAGAAGAGCCCAGCAAGCTATCAAGCCCTGCTGCACCCTGTAGGGGGCGCTTCTTCTACGTGGGAGTCAGGAGCCCAGGCCTGGCTGTGTGACCTTGAGCAGAGAGGCCTTTGCTTCTCTGCCCTCAGTCTTCCCAGCTGCACAGTGGGAATGAGAGGGGGCTGGACCCTAGTTCCCAGGTCTCCCTACCCACGGACCTCCCCTCACTCCCCGTGGACCCTGCCCCTGTCCTTTTGGTTGCTTTGGATGTGAGGCCTCTGTGGCTGCCCCCTTGTCCCCCGTCCCCAGCACCGCCTGGCTCTACCGCTCTCTCCCCCTGCTCTTTCTGCCACTCCCGCCTCTCACCACCCCCATCTTTGCCTCTTCTCTCCTGTTGGGCTCTCGCTCTCTCCTCCCTCCTCTGTGTCTCTGGACCCCCGCTCCAGCCAGACCTGGTTCACATTCAGATGGCTGCAAAGGTACTTCCGCCCCTCCCCACTCCTGCCCAGGCCCAGGGGACCCGACCATTGCGGGAGCTCCTCCTACCCATCCCCCATCACCCCCTCCCCCTCCTCCTCCTCTTCACTTTCGCATAGATGTGCCCTGGGCATTGGGGCTCTGCCACCTCACCCCCTTGGACAGGGCTCACTGTGTGACTTTGGGGCAAGTCCCAGCCCCCTGTGGCCTCAGTTTCCCCCTGCAGATGGGTAGGCTGCAGGAGGGGGCCTGTAGTTTTAGCCGAGGAGCCCTTTAGGTGTGACCCGTGATTTGGGGTGGAGGCAAGCCTTGCTCTAGTTTGCAGGGTTGGGGCCTGGATGGTCACCGGGTCCGAGCAGGGCCCCTGCTTGTCTCCACCCAGGTCTCACCAGCTCCCAGGAGCTGGCTTCTAATCTCAGGGTGTGGGGGAGACTTTGTAGGTCTCACTTCACTTTCTCTCAGGCAGGACTCTCTTTCTACTACAACATTGCTTGCCCACAGAGACAGGGGCCTCCCTCCCTCCCTCCCAAGGCAGCTTTCGGCATCTTGAGATGTCTTGGTGCATCTAAAAGGAAGCGGATTTCTTCCTGCCCCGGGACTCCTCCCTGTGGATTTGAGCCTCAGACTCACCAAGGCCAGTCCTGCCCTGGTCCTAGACAAAGCCCATCTGATCCAGCTTTGGCAAAAAGGCGTTTGGGCCAGGGAGGGGGAGGAGCTCCAGGCTAGCTGGACCTGGCATGCCTCGGGGACTCATGCTGGCCCCACCACCTCCCTGGGCCTCCCTCGGCCACTAGACCCCCGAGCACAGCACCTAGGAAGATGGTGGGCTTGTGGCTGACGGCTCCCTTCTCCTTTCTTTCCTCCTTTGTCCCTGCTCAGAGAGGGAGACTGGTGGCTGGCTCACTCGCTCAGCACGGGGCAGACAGGCTACATCCCCCAGCAACTACGTGGCGCCCCTCCGACTCCATCCAGGCCGAGGAGTGAGTACTGTCTCTGGCTGCCTCTACCCGTTGTCCTGGGTGCTGCCCGTGCAGAGCGCCTCTCCTGGGCTCCCCAGCGCCCCAGCCGTATCCGAGGACAGGCGCTGTTAGTGGGCAGAAGCCTGGACCATCAACACCATCCTCTGTCTTCCCACCCCTAGGTGGTATTTTGGCAAGATCACCAGGCGGGAGTCAGAGCGGCTACTGCTCAACGCGGAGAACCCTAGGGGGGACATTCCTAGTGCGGGAAAGTGAGACCACGAAAGGTACGCGTGCTCCTGCTGGCCAGTGGACACTGAGTCTTCTGTGAGTGGTTTGGGCTGGGTGTTGCAGAATGAGCAGGAGTTCGGCTTGAGGAGTAGGGGAGAGGGGCCTTCCAGGAGGAGGTAATCAAAGTCAGGGAGGTGCCTCTGAGGAACACTGAGTAACCTGCGATGGCCAGATGTCCAAAGATGAGGCTTAGCTCTCTGGCTTCGGGATCCTCAGATGAAAGCTGAGCATAGGTTGTCTGGAGATCTGAGTGTCACACAACAACAGGCTCGTTCTCAGGGTAGGTGCTGCTGCAATGAGACCCCCTTCTTCCCCTTCCCCGGCGGTCCCTGGGGCTGCACTGGGTACTGGGGCCTGGCTTTGCCCTACCCCCCCCACCGCGGTCCTGGTCCCTGCCCCTCTCCTGTCCCTCCCCCCAAGCCAGAGAATGAAGACCAGCCCCTTTCTCTCCAGCCCCTCTGAAAGTGGGTTGCAGGCACCTGTCACCATGGCAACCAAGCTGGGCTGCTTCCTGTGGGCCTGGGGCTCAGCGGGAGATGGGGAGTGGAGCATCCATGTCGAGCCCAGCCGTGCATTTACAAGCGGTTGTGGGGCTGTGTGTGGGTGTGCACGCTGTGTGTACATCTGTGTGTGCGTGTGTGTGTGAATGTGGGGCAGAATTGTCTGTGTGTTGCCGTGTGGGAATGGACTGTTGTGGTTTGTCTGGTGCCCGAGGGCCTGGGGAGCGTGTATCTGTGTGAGCCTGTGGTCGCTTTGCCCAGCCATGCCTGTGCGTGTGTGCACATGTGGCCAGGGGGTGGCTTCAGCCTGAGGCCTGTGGTGTCCACATGCACCAGGCTGGCCATCAGTAGAAGTCACAGTTCCCCAAGGCAGGCTTTGGGTCCTTGGGTGTGGGTTTGAGCCCCAGCCCTGTGTCTAGCTTGTTGGGGGACCCCAGGCTTAGCCACTGTCCCTCTCTGGACCTCATTTCTTCTGTGAACTGGGATTGTAACCTCTGCCTGAAGATTGCAGAGGGGGAGGTCCGTGGGCTGCGACAGCTGGTCTTCTCCCATGCCTGTATACCACCTCGCGAGGCTCCCAAGAAGGCCCGTCCCTGGCCGCTGGAGCCTCCGCCCCACCTCCAGGGCTCAGCCTTGTTCCCTGATGCCTCTCGGGCGTCTCTTGGCCTCTGGTTCTACCCAGGCCTGCTGGACGGGAGGAAACTTTTTGGGCCAAAAGCTTTTCTAGGCTCAAGGGAAAGAGGGGGAGGCACCAGGGCTGGCCCCACTTGACTCAGGCAGCCCTCAGGCCACGCCCAGCCTGTGGTCTCCTGCCCACCATGGCCAAAGCTGCTGCCAACCACCCTCTCTCACCCAAGCCTCGGCCTGTGTTCAGAAAGTGGGGGACATGGACAGTGCCCCTGTGGGCCCACCGAGAAAGGGAAAGCAGTTAGGCCAGGGCCACACAGCCACGGGGAGCCACTCACAGGCTCCCAGCAAACAGTTATTGAGTGCCTGCTGAGTGCCAGGCCCTTTTATAGGTGGGTGCACTGAATCTTCCCAGCCGCCCTGGGAGCACTCACATTGTGCAGAGGGGGGAGACTGAGCCCGGAGAGGACTGGCCACCCCTCTAAGTCCCACAGCTGGGTGTGCACTGGGATCTGGAGGTCTTGCCAGGGCCAAAGGGGCGTGGCAGGATGTTCCTGTCAAGTGTTCCTTGGGTCCCTTGGCCCTGCCTCTGTGGCTGCCCTGGGGCTGGCTGCTGAGAGACAGGGAGGGCCGGCGGCTCACATACCTGGGCCTCCCTTCCCTCTGGAGTCAGGCGGGCACAGAACGGTGCCCAGAGCAGCACCGAGTGCCCTGTGGGGGGAGAGGGCGTGGTGGTCACGGCTCCCTCGTTGCCCGCAGGTGCCTACTGCCTCTCAGTGTCCGACTTCGACAACGCCAAAGGCCTCAACGTGAAGCACTACAAGATCCGCAAGCTGGACAGCGGCGGCTTCTACATCACCTCCCGCACCCAGTTCAACAGCCTGCAGCAGCTGGTGGCCTACTACTCCAGTGAGCACCGGCCACGGAGGGAGGGCGGCCGGGCAGACCCAGGGGAGGGGCCTTTGAGCCTGGAAGGCCGGTGCTTCCGTTATTCTACAAGGCCCGGTTCCCTGCTCCCTTCCCTACTTTTCCCTCCCCCTTCCCTTCCTCCCTCTTCCTCTCCTTTCCCCACTGCCCCCCCTCCTCCCTGTCCCCCTCTCTCCTGGCTCTACGCACCGTCCCACTCCCTGTCTTTTTCTGCAGCTGGCTGGTGGGGAAGGGGGCTGCCCTGAGGAGCCCCAGAGCGCGGGAAGGGAGGGGACAGAGGCTAGTGTCGTTTGTCTCTGTAGCCCCAGGACCGGTCTGAACCGGCTGCTGGGAGAGGAGGAGGGGGTGGCCAGATCAATTGTGCAAAGAGGGAGAGAGCGGCAGAGGGAGCTCGTGGGGCTTGCATGTGGGTGAGGGCTTGTGGGCGCTGCGTGCTGTGACCCACCCACCTGGGTGTCTGGAGCTGACCGAGTGTCAGGGGCCTGTGGATGCCCGTGGGCCCGTGTGTCTGTGGCGCGCGTGGCCTCTGTGTGCAGGTGTTGGTCTACTTCACATCCCCAGCCGCCTCCTCTCAGCTGGGCCTCCTGACTTCCTCCAGATCGTCCACCACTCTCTGTCCCTTCGGTCACCACTGTGTGCTTCATTCTGAATCCTGTTCCCTCAGATCAGAACCCTCCAGGGGCTGTCTTGGAATCTTGGGATAAAGACTCCTGCCGGCCCCCAACTGGTCTAATCCTGACTGCCTTTCTCGCCTCCCCGGCCTCTGCTTCTCTGGTCCCGCAGCTCTTCTTTCCTCAGAGCCTTTGCTCTGGCTGTGCCCCTGCCTAGAGGGCTCTTCCCTACTTAACCCCTCACCCTCCTGCACATCCAAGCGCTGTTGCTGCTTCCTCCAGGAAGCCTCCCAGGACTCCTGCTGTTGCGAGAACAGCTCTCCTCCAGTCACATTCACAACTGTGGTCCTGGGAGGTGATTAGGGAAGTGGGGCTCCTCTCTGGACTGTGAGTTCCTGAGGGTAGCAGGTTCCCTGGACTTGCTCCCCACAGGGTCCCTGGCACCCCCTACTGTCTGCTGACTGAATGACTGACTGATGCATAGAGCAGAGGCACAGGGCATTGGGGCCTCTGTGGGGCGCAGCTGTGTAGATGCCTGTCTTTGAGGTCGCCCTGTGTATCCCCTGAAATCAGTCTGCTTGCGTCTGGCATGTCGGGCAACATACACCGAGGGACAGGGAGGCCCCAGGGTGGAAGCCCGGCCTAACTGCACCCTCCCGCCTCCTTCTCAGAACACGCCGACGGCCTGTGCCACCGCCTCACCACCGTGTGCCCCACGTCCAAGCCGCAGACTCAGGGCCTGGCCAAGGATGCCTGGGGAGATCCCTCGGGAGTCACTGCGGCTAGAGGTCAAGCTGGGACAGGGCTGCTTTGGCGAGGTGTGGATGGGTAAGGCTGGCCCCTGCCCTCGGGAGAGGCATCCACCCCCGACCCCGTGTGGCAGCTCCGGGCTTCCTTATTCCCTTTGCCTTTAGCTGCCTCTGCTGGACAACGGGGTCCTGTTGTAAATCTGGGGCTCCCTGGCGGTGTCTCGCACCGAGTTGGGGATGTGGCCCCCCCCCCATGCACTGTGCTCTGGATGGTGCAAACCACAGCACCTGATTCCAGGATTTGCTGGGTAGTCTGACCCCGGTGGCCTCACTCAGGGCTTCAGTCCTCCCGACTGTTCATGGGGCTGGTGACAGTGGGACCCATGGGAGGATGTGGAGACCCTGACCCAGCGCGTGTCCACACACTAGCTGTTAGCCATGGAGAGAGAGGCCCAGCTTGTGGGAGGGAGTGCTGGGAAGCCTCGGTCTGGCATGTTCTGGGCCTGTGAGCGATTTTCTGTCTAACCCTGGAGAAACAGCAAAGCCTGAGCACCACGCAGCCCTGACAAAACCCAAGCCCCTCTTCCCCCGGCTGCTTTCTGCTCACACCGAGGGACTGCAGGGCCAGGATGGAGGAGGGACGGCAGTTTTAAGCCCGTGGCGCTGGTGGGGATCACGGTGTGCTGTTTTCAAGGTGGTTTCTTCTGAGCCGCATCTCTGCTCAGTCCCACTGCCTCCACTTTCCGCTCTCCAAGGGCTGGTGGAGGAAGCAGAGAGGCCTCCTGGGTGGAAGGCACTACTGGGACAGAGGCCTGGAGGCTGGAGGTCAGGCCATCCGGGAAGGGGGAGGTGTGGGCTTCGAGCTGGTGAGAGGGGGAGGGGGGTGAGAAGCCAGGGTGTGGGCACAGCCACATTGTGAGGGTGGAGCAAAACCTGGGCGAGTGCACAGCGCCCGCCGTTCTGGTGGCTACAAAACTCATTTCTGGCTTGGTGAGTGGTGACGTCCGTGCGAAGAGCCTCGCTTCCTCCCTGGGTGCTCCAGGTCGATTCATGAGCTGCCACAGGCAGATCCCCCAGGTGGCCTGAGCTAGGAGGGCCGCAGAGACGGGCCTGAGCCCCAGCCCTCGGATGGAGGCCCAGTGACAGGGAGGAGCGGGCCCAAGGTCACACATCAAAGGAACCTCGAGCCCTACTGGGACAAGAACCTGGATTAAACATGCTAGTCGAGAATACAGCTTCCCCCAAGGCTGCAGTTAGAAAAGCAGATCATAGCGAAACAATAACCACATTACTTACTGAGTCCTCGAAGTGGGCCTGGCCCAGCGGTGAAAATCTCACTCAATCCTCAGACAGCTTCCCGGGTAGGTGCTATAGAATCCCCATTTTCCAGATGAGATAACTGAGGCTTAGAGAGGGGGATCTGACTCTCCCTGGTCTCTCAGCTGGGGGGAGGCAGAGGTAGGAGTCAGGCTCTGGCCAGCCTGAGACCCCAAGCCCTCGTGCTTAGGATAGTGTCTCACTTTTTGGGGTGCGTGGGCTCCCGAGGTGGCCTCCTGATCTGGTGGCCTCAGCAGCCCCTGGGCCAGCTCCACCCCACCGTGGCCTCCACCAGGGTGCATTGCATTTGCTCACACAGGAGGCTCCTTCAAAGTCCTGTCCAGAGAGAACGTGACCACCCAGGAGTGACAGTGGTTGGGTTGGAACTTGTCCCCTGTGTGTCAGGCTAATATGCTGCTTTTTAGGACTTTTTTTTTTTGAGACAGGGTCTCACTGTGTCGCCCAGGCTGGAGTGCAGTAGTACAGTCTCGGCTCACTGCAACTCTGCCTCCCAGGCTCAAGCCATTCTCCTGCCTCAGCCTCCCGGTAACTGGGATTTCGGGCACGCAGCACCATTGCCCGGCTAATTTTAGTATTTTTAGTGGAGATGGGGTTTCACCATGTTGGCCAGGCTGGTCTTGAACTCCTAACCTCAAATGATCCACCCGCCTTGGCCTCCCAAAGTGCTGGGATTACAGGCTTGAGCCACCACACCCGGCCCAGACATTCTTAGTGATCATAGTCCCCACAACAGCTACTGGTTCTTGAGCATTTAATCCTAGAAACAGCCCTGTGAAGAGCACCCTGCCATTGTGCCCATTTTACAGATGGGGAGTCTGAGGCTCAGAAAGGGTCCAGGCTTGGACTGCGTTTGTCACATGGCTGTGGAGGCCACAGCTGACACGGGCACCCAGGTGGGCAGATTCTGGATCCCTGTGTGGTAGGAGTGTGGGGGGGGGTTCCACTGAGGCAGCCTGCGTCCCTCCCCAACAGGAACCTGGAATGGCACCACCAGGGTGGCCATCAAAACCCTGAAGCCCGGCACCATGTCTCCGGAGGCCTTCCTGCAGGAGGCCCAGGTCATGAAGAAACTGAGGCACGAGAAGCTGGTGCAGCTGTATGCCGTGGTTTCGGAGGAGCCCATCTACATCGTCACAGAGTACATGAGCAAGGGTGAGGCCTGGGCGGCCGGGGCAGGGGGCGGGGCGCTCCCGACAGGGCCGGGGGATGAGCCTCATTTCCCCTCACGTCTAGAATGGGCATCTTCAAAGGTGGAACGCAGTAGCGCCAAATTCTCATGTCAGTGGAAGGTTAAAGCGAAGGTCGCCTTTCTCCTTTTTCAGTTTTAAAAATGATTTCCCACAGCACATCTTGTCTCCCCCAGTTTGCTGGTTTCATAAAGCTGTTTGCTGTTCTGGGACTGAAAGAGATCTCCCCCAGCCCTCCAAGCTCAGCCACCTCTAGGTCAAGTCTCTGGCTTGATTTTGACTTAATTTTAATTTTAATTTATTTATTATTATTTTTGAGACAGGATCTTGCTCTGTCATCCGGGCTGGAGTGCAGCGGTGCAATCATAGCTCACTTCAGCCTCAACCTTTTAGGCTCAAGCAGTCCTCCCACCTCAGCCCCCAAGTAGCTGGGACCACAGGTGTGCGTCACCAGGGCCAGCTAATTTTTTCTTGTTTGTAGAGATGGGACCTTTGTTGCCCAGGCTGGTCTCGAACTCTTGGGCTCAAGCAATCCTCCCACCTTGACCTCCCAAAGTGCTGGGATTACAGATGTGAGCCACAGTAATTTTTAAACTTTTATTAGTTATTTTTTAAAATTCTACTTTTTGGAGGTATAGTTTACATATGGTGAAATATACCCCTTTTAAGTATTCAGTTCAATGGGTTGTAACAAGTGGATTTACTGTGTACCTCTCACCATAATGGGGGATAGGCAACAGTGCCATCACCCAGAAAGTTCCTCGGGCCCTTTGCAGACAGTACCCTCCAGCCCCAAACCCAAGCACCCACTGATCTTATTATCAATTTGTTTTGTTTATTCAAGAATTTCATACATGAAATATTTTACATCTGGGATGCATCCTTTTTTTTTTAACTTTTTAAATTTTAAATGTTTTAAATTTTTTTGATACAAGGACTCCCTCTGTTGCCCAGGCTGGAGTGCAGTGGCATGATCATAGCTCACTGCAGGCTTGACCTCCCAGGCTTAATTGATCCTCCCATCTCAGCCTTTCAAGTAGCTGGGACTATAGGTGCACCCTACCACGCCCAGCTAATTTTTTTTTGTTTGTATTTTTTGTAGAGACAGAGTCTTACTGTATAGCCTTGTATTTTTTTGTAGAGACAGTCTTACTGTGTAGCTCAGGCTGGTCTCAAACTCCTGGGCTTAAGTGATCTTCCCGCCTCGGTCTCCCAAAGTGCTGGGATTGCAGGCAGGAGCCACCACGCCCAGCCTGAGATGCGTCCCTGTGGCATCTCCCAGCAGTTAGTTCCCGTTGTCGCTGAGCAGGACGCCATTGTCTGCATTAGCACAGTCTACCTGTTCACCTGGAGGTGCACATCTGGTCGTTTCCCATCCTGCTTACCTGTTGAGTGACAAGCACTGAGTGAGACTTTATTCAGAGATGAGTTTACATAAAATCTGTTGTGCTGGTTAAAGCAAGGCCAGCCACCTGGGAGGACAGGTTTGGGAATCACTGCATCCTGGCAGAGGGGACAGGGCAGGAAGTGGAGCTGGGTCTTTCTCTGCCCAGGGAGTTTGCTGGACTTTCTCAAGGGGGAAACGGGGAAGTACCTGCGGCTGCCTCAGCTGGTGGACATGGCTGCTCAGGTGAGTCAGCCCCTCCCTTCTCCCCACAACCTTGGTCCTCAAGCACCCAGACCCATCTGGTGCAGCCAGTTCTGGCCTCTTGAGTGCCCCTTCCAGGAAGCCTGCCTTGATTACCCCCACACTCATTGATGTTGCCACACGTATTTACCAGATCCACTTACAGGCACCCTAACGGTGGTTCTGGGCAGCAGAAAGCTCTTACCTGGGCATCAGGGGTCACTGACTAATATCAGGGGTTACCTTTATAGAGATGACAACTGAGGCCTGAGGTCCCCTGTACATCAGTACAACTGATGTACTCAGTTGTCATCTCTATAAAGGTCATTTAGTCGCTTAGCAGACATGTATTCGTGCTGACTTTAGGCAGTGCTCAACAAGCATTTTTCATTGAATCCTCATCACCATCAGAAGTGACTAGGATTGGCTGTTATTCCCCATTGGATGGATGAGAAAACTGAGGCTCAGAGAGGAGACTTGGGCAGCAGGCAGGGCATGGCACTTATCTGTGTCTGGGTCCGCTGGGGCCTCTTTCCATGGTCACCTCGCTTTCCTGGCTGCATCTGATCTTGGGCCTTCCCTTTGCCCCTGTGCTCCCTCCTCGTGTGGAGCACTGCTCCTGCTTTTGATGCCAACAGCATTTACTGTGAACTGACCTCACTTGCCTGAAGAAGCATGGGGATGGTGGGGGAGGGGTGTTTGGCTCTCCAGCCCTGGGATGCCCTGTGGCTCTGGGAGGGTGTGGGTGGCACCTGAGCTGGGCTCCCGTGGTTCCGCCTGCAGATCGCCTCCGGCATGGCATATGTGGAGCGGATGAACTACGTCCATCGGGAGCCTTCGTGCAGCCAACATCCTGGTGGGAGAGAACTTGGTGTGCAAAGTGGCCGACTTCGGGCTGGCTCGGCTCATCGAAGACAATGAGTACACAGCCCGGCAAGGTGGGCAGGGGCTGTGTGGCGCGGTGCGTGCGGCCTGGGGCAGGTCACCTCCTCTCCCAAGCCTCAGTTTCCTTATCTGTCATTCCTCATGGTACTCACCTGGCGGAGCCGTCACGACAAGAGGTCAGAGCTGCCCTGACCTTTCTCATTCCTGCAGGTGCCAAATTCCCCATCAAGTGGACGGCTTCCGGAAGCTGCCCTCTATGGCCGGTTCACCATCAAGTCGGACGTGTGGTCCTTTGGGATCCTGCTGACGGAGCTCACCACAAAGGGGCGGGTGCCCTACCCTGGTAAGAAGGTCCTCCTGGCTCGTCTCTAGTCCCTGAGCCCCTGCCCTGGTGGCCTTGGGTAAGACCTGACTCCTGCTGAGCCTGTCTCCCCATCCATACAACAAAGAAGTTGAGCACCTGATCTTAGGCCCTCTTGATGGTCCATGCTCTCAGCTTCGGGGACGGGCCTACCTGTGGTCGCACCCAACCTGTCCTAGGCAGGAAGCCCTCGCCATCCTCCCCATCAGCTTCCCGCACCCCACTTTCCTCACTGGAGCTAGGCTTCCCATGCCTCACTCTGCCCACAGGGATGGTGAACCGAGAGGTGCTGGACCAGGTGGAGCGGGGCTACCGGATGCCCTGCCCGCCCGAGTGTCCTGAGTCCCTGCACGACCTCATGTGCCAGTGCTGGCGGAAGGAGCCTGAGGAGCGGCCCACTTTGAGTACCTGCAGGCCTTCCTGGAGGACTACTTCACGTCCACCGAGCCCCAGTACCAGCCTGGAGAGAACCTCTAGGCGTGGGTGGGCCCAGACTGGCTTCTCGGCTTGGATCCTGGGCTGGGTGGCCCGCTCGCCCCGCTCTGCCTGCCTGCTGTTGGTCCTCTCTTTGTGGGGCTGAATTGCCAGGCTCGAGGCCCCTCCCTCTTTGGCGGCGTGGAAGGGGCTTCTGGACCTAGGGTGGCCCGAGAGGGGCAGTGGGCGTGTAGACCAGCACAGTGACTCTGTCCAGCTCCCGCTGTAGCCGCATGCCCCTCCCCGCACTCCCTCCTGGAGCTCTGTGGGTCTCTGGAGGAGGAACCGGAAGAGGGCTAGGTCCAGGGCTGAGGACGGCCTTTTCCAGCCTCAGCCTACTCCACTCACTGAACTCCTTCCCCACTTCCGTGCCACCCCCGATCTGTCTCGAGAGCTGGCCAAAGAGCCTTTCCAAAGAGGAGCGATGGGCCCCTGGCCCCGCCTGCTCACCACCCTGCCCCTTGCTATCCATTCTGGAAACACCTGTAGGCGGAGGCAGCCGAGAAGGGTCCTCTGCCGCTGCTCCGAGGCTGGGCAGTAGGATGAATACCCCCTCAAACCCTGCCCTCGTTAGACCTGAGGCACCTTTCGAGATCATCACTTCCTTGCCCCCATTTCACCGATGGGGAGACAGTGAGAGAGGGGGATGTGACGTGTCCAAGGCCACAGAGCAGTTCAGAGTGGAGGCGGCTTGGAACCGGTGCTCCCTCTGTCTTCCTCAGGAACCAAAAGTTCGTGGGAGGCATCACTGAAAGACTAGGGACAGCCCAGGGGACAAGGTTCTTGAGGATGCGTTCGAAGACGGCAGAATCGCACTGCCGCTGCCTGCTCCGCCGGGCTGTTGGGGGGAACAGCATGGAGGCAGATGTGGGGCTGAGCTGAGAGTCGGGGTGGAAAGGTACAGGTGTGGAGAGAGAGGCTTCGATCAGCTTGTGGGTGATTTTTGACCTTCAGAGCCAGCTGGCCACGAAAGGGAGTGAGCCCCTGGGCTCTGGAGGCAATAAGCAGAAATAGAAGAGCCAAGAGTCCTGGAGGCCCTGGTCCTGGTCTCCTTCCCCCACTTTGTCCTGTGGCATTTCAACTCCTGGCCCTGTTATTCTCCCCAAGTCGGCACCTTTTAACTCATGAGTTGGGGAGAGGTGTGCGTGGCAGGGGTGAAGAGGATGTGTTACCCACTGCCATGCACCAGGACTGGCCGTGTGCTTTCTCTCTGAGCTGCAGTGTCTACCCCCACATGTGGCCACGGCCTCTGCAACTGGTCAGCTCCAGTGCAGACCCTGTGGCAGGAGCATCCATGGTGAGCCCAGTCCCTGGGACATCAGGAGACGGGGGGCTCTGGCTCTGTTCAGCCTTAGGGTGTGTGAGTGGATTCTCCCTGGGCCTCAGTATGCCCATCTGTAAAGGGGCAGTTGACAGTGTGTGGCATCTTGCCAAGGGTCCCTTGTGTGTGTATGTGGGTGCGTGTGTGCGTGTCTTCATGTACGTCCGTATTTAACGTGTAGAAATGCCCCCCTGCTCCATCCCCCTGACATTGTACATTTCACCACGGTCCCCCATCATAGCAATAACGTTCCCCACTGCTAGGGTTCTTGAGCCAGCCAGGCCCTGCCAGTGGGGAGGAGAGGCCAAGCAGTGCCTGCCTATGAAATTTCAACTTTTCCTTTCATACATGTTTATTACCCAAGTCTTCTCCCATCCATTCCAGTCAAATCTGGGCTCGCTCACCCCAGCGAGCTCTCAAATCCCTCTCCAACTGCCCAAGGCCCTTTGTGTAAGGTGTCTTCATACTGTCCTTTTTTTTTTTTAACAGTGTTTTGTAGATTTCAGATGACTATGCAGAGGCCTGGGGGACCCCTGGCTCTGGGCCAGGCCTGGGGCCCCCCAAATTCCAAGGCCTAGGCTTGGGGGGGGTGGGGGGGCATCCAGAATTGGTTGTAAATACTTTGCATATTGTCTGATTAAACACAAACAGACCTCAGAGTTTGATCAACAGTTTATTGAGCATCTACTGTGTGCTGGAGAGCGAGAGGAGTTGGGATGTGAGAACAAACTGCCCCCTTGAGGGGCCTTTGGGCAGCACTAGTAGCTGGAGGTCTTCAGGCTTAGGTGGAGTGACATGATCGGATTGGAGGCAGCTGCGGCAGAATGTGGCTGTTGTGCACATCTGCACCTGTGTTTTGGGGGCGCGCACCTGGGAGAGGGACAAGGCAGATTGTTCAGGACTCAAATGCCCGTGGTGGATGGTAGCAGTTAACACTGGGGAGTGGGCGGGGCTGTCAGGCCTGCGCAGAGGGAGACCACAAATACACCACGAGGATACCACTGTGTCTGCTGTTTGTGTGTTTCCTAGGAGTTCAGGGCAGGGGTGCTGGATTGATCCATAAAAGTCCTGAAAACGCTGGGAGAAATCCAAAGACCCTTCCCCTCCTCGCTCCCTCCCCACCACCAAAGCACACAACCTTGAAGGTTGATTTGCAGCCGTCTATACGAACACATTATTTTACACAAATATATACCAGATCACTCACCTCTGCACCGGAGTCACCTCTGGCCACAACATTGCTTAATTTAAAAACAAATTTCTAAAACTGGACATTTTTCTGTTCAGTGTCATTTTCACAAGCCAAACACATCATGGTGTCCGGGTCAGGGTGGCATCTGGAGATTGCAGGGGGGTGTGTGTGTAGGTGTGCGTTTGTCTCGGGAGTAGAGGTGTGGGGGGTGTGAGGTTGTGGCAGGTGTTCTCTGCTGGTGGGAGTGAAGCCTGGATGCGTGTGCCTTTGTGTTCACGGGGGTATGTGCATGGGCTCGTCACAGACATGGTGTTTGGATGTTTGTGTGTGAGCACCTGTCTAGGTGGTCTGTGAGCCTGGGGTCTTGGGGGATGCGTTCCAGATGTGTGTGCTTGGGCATTAATTGGGGGATGAGGTCAGCGGATCTGCTTGCTCTGGCTGTGTGTGCAGAATGTGTGTGTACTGTGTGAACACAGATCCAGGGGGTTCATGAGCCTGTGGGCTCCTGGGGTGTGGGCACAGAGGTGTGCAGCTGGGTTCAAACGTGCATGTGGGTGAGGGCAGCATGTGTGTCCGTGTGGACCCGTGAGAGCTTGGGCTCGCACTCCCGGCGCTGGCCGCTCCCGACGGGACCCACGTGTGCCCCGGGGGCATGGGGCCACGTGCGAGCACGCCGAGGACAAAGCGCTCGCCGGCGCAGCCGCGGGCAGTCAGGAGTGCGCATGCGCGGCGGCAGGGTCCAGCCCCAACCCTGCGCGCTGGGACTAGCGGGACCCGCCACTGCTCGGCCTCTCTCCTCTTACTTGTCCATCTGAGCCTTTTCTCTCTGTTCCTCTGTCTGGTCTATCGGTGCCTCTCCAGGCCTCTCTGGCCTTACATCAATTTCCTGTTTCTTCTTTTTTAATTTAAAAAAATTTCAGTAGCTTTTGGGGGTTACAAGTTTTTAGTTACATGGATAAATGATATGGGGTGAGTTTGGTAGTGCACTTGTCACCCGAGTAGTGGACATGACACCTAATATGTAGGTTTTTTAAATGCCACATCCTGCCTTCTTTCCTTTTTATTTTTCTCTTTCCCTTTTCCTTCCCTTTCCTCCTCCCTTTTTTTAGAGACGGAGTCTCGCTCTGTCCCCCAGCCTGGAGTGCAGTGGCGCGATCTTGGCTCACTGCAACCTCCACCTCCTGGACTTAAGCGATTCTCCTGCCTCAGCCTCCTGAGTAGCTGGGACCACAGGTGTGTGCCCCCATTCCCTGGCTAAATTTTTTATTTTTATATTTTGCAGACATGGGGTCTTGCTATGTTGCCCAGACTGGTCTGAACTCCTGGGCTCAAGTGATCTGCCCTCTTCGGCCTCCCAAAGTGTTGGGATTACAGGTGTAAGCTATTGCGCCCAGCTGATTTTCCTTTTGTTTCTCTATGTGTCTCTCTGTCTCACTGTTGCTAATTTCTACCTCTTTTCCTCTGCCTGGATGCCGTCTGTGTTTCTCTAGTCCTTACCCTCCCTTTCTGCCTCTCAGATTTTTCTCCCCATCCACCTCGCCACATCTGACTCTTCCCAGGCCCTCCCACCCCTCCATACCTTTGCCCAGGCTGTTTCTACCGCTGGGAATGCCCTTCTTCCCCCTCTGCAACATGGCAAGCTCCTATTCGTCCTGAAAAGCACGTCTCTGAGGCCACAGACTGGCCCCGGGAGCTCTTCCTGCCGCCCTGGAATCTGCAGAGGTTGTCAGCCCACCCGCTTGAGGGACTCAGTGAGGTTCTCCCTGGTGAGTCCAGGCCAGGCCACATGGGTAACGTCTGCTCAGGCAGGAAGGTCGCTCTGTCTCTCCCCTCCTGTCTCTGGCTCCTTCTCTGGTTGGGACTTCCTCACTCTGGGCCTGTGTCCCGTTGGCTTTTGCTGGACTCGGTGTGTAAGGGAGACAGAGACACACAGAGATGGGACGCAGGGGCGAGGGCGCCATCCGCTCTGCTTCAGCCCTGTGCAGCGTCCAGCTCTCTCCAGGTCATGTGAGACCCCAGGGCTCCATCCCTGCAGCCTTCCCTTTCTGGTTTCAGTTGGTTTTACTCTTAATTCTGCATGCACTTTTTCTTTTTTGAGAAAAATAAAATGTTTCCCATGACAAAAAAAAAAAAAAAAAAAGAAAAAAGAAAAAATATATATTCTTTCTGGCAAAGAAGGAAAGATACAGGAAAACACAAACCAACCAAGGGTATTTCACAGCCCCTGCTCCATCCCTCCCTCCTGGAGGCTGGGGCATGTCTCCAGGGTGTATGCACGGTGTGTGTGTGGTGTGTGTAGGGGTGTGCGACATATGCGTGTCCCTGCTCCTGTTGCCTCCCAGGTTTTGTCCCATGAGCTTTGAAAGTCTCTTTGTTCATCCTCTGCTTCTCTTGTCCCCTCTCTTCCTCCCTCCCTACTTACATTCTCCAGACCAGACTTCATGCTGGGTGCACACATGCACCGACATGCACATACACACACGCATACACACCCACATCCACACACACACATGCACAAAGTCTCTTGTCTGCATTTTCTGTCATGTCTGTCTTCCTTTTCCATTTTTCTCTCGGGGGCTCTAAAACGCTGTGGTTCATAGGGAGAAAAGAGACTGGCAGAGATTCAGAGATACAGACAGGACAGACAGGAAAAGGAGATGGAGACAGAGGGGCTGGAGTTGGGGGAGAGGGAGGGGAGCGGCAGGGGAGAGGAACTTTTTGTCCATCTGCCCGTCATCTGTGAGGTCCATCCCGAGTCTCACTGCCTGCATCCCTCCCCTTTCTGGAGCTCTTCCCCACCCAGCCCTTGGAGCGTGTCTCCTGGGATCCTGGGGCTGTGTCCATCTGTCGGTCTGTGCGTCAGCCTTTGCTTCCCGCCTGCCTCTTGCTGTGGTCTCATTAAATGCTCATGTCTTTCTTTGATTGTTCCACCCCCAGAGTGTGTGTGTGCACTCGTGAGTGTGTCCATGTGTCCAGATCGCCATGCCCATGGGTCTGTCTACCTCCCCGTTCTCCCTCCCTCCTGTTCTTGCCACCGTGTCAGTGTGTGTGCACCTGTGTACATGTGTGTCTGTGCATGAATCTCTCATCACCTCACTTCCCCTGTCCCAGAGGCTCCTGGACTTGGCCTCTGGGGTGGTTCTTCTCCTCACTCCCCATCCTGGTCCAGCCTCAGCCTCAAGGCTTGCCTCCTGGACAGTTTCCCGGGCAACTATCCCCCGGACATCTTACCTGCAACATTTGAAAACTCAACTCACCTGTCCACTCCTACCCTCTCTGTAGGGGGACCTCTGGCACAGGACCACCTGCCCTGGGTGGTGCAGCCGTCTCTCCCTCACGCTCTGCTGTGGGCTTTCATGCCCTCTTCCCACTTCTGGCCCCGCTTAGAACCCTGCGTCTCCCTCCCCCTGCCATTCTTGTCTGGCTCCAGCTGACCTGGGGCACCCTGATCCCCACCATGCAGGCATTGCTCACGGTGCCTCTGCCCGACAGCTTTCCTTTCTTCAGCCTGCAAATCCCACCTCCTCTGGGAAGCCCTCCTAATAACCCCTTTTTCTGGGTTCCCTTGTCTCCAATACTCCCTGCAGTGAGATCTGTCCTGGCCTTGGCCTTGTCGCAGGCTTGGCACCCAACTGGAGTCCAATTTGGACTTTTGTGGGGTAGGTACTTTGTCCTTTCCTTAGAAAAGAAAAAAATTATGTGTTACAATAGCATTGGTATCATTATAGCATTGGTATTAATAGGACATACTGAAACATGGAGTTAAAAGTTCATTTTTCTTCTGATTTTAAAAGAAATTTAAACATTTTCTTGGGGTGACAAAAGTATGGTGCATGGGGTGTAGATTCGCTGAGCCCCTCCTCTTCCCAGGCCTGGGTGAATGCGTGCTGGGCAGGCTGTGTATGGTCCGAGCCTTCTACCCTCTCTGCGTCTTTCTTCTTCATTTTGCCCCTGCAGTTTGCCCTTGTGTGAGTGCGTCAAAGCAAGACGATGCGTGTGTGTGTGCGCCGCATCCTCCCTCTCCATCTCTGTGTTCATCTCTCTGTTTTTTTTTTTTTTTGTTTTTTCATTTTGAGGCAGGATATTGCTCTGTCTCCCAGGCTGGAATGCAGTGGCAAAATCACGGTTCACTGCAGCCTTGACCTTCTGGGTTCAAGTGATCCTTCCACCTTAGCATCCTGAGTAGCTGGGACTACAGGTGTGCACAACCATGCCTGGCTATTTTTTTGTATTTTGTTTTATAGAAATGGGGTCTTACCTTGTTGCCCAGCCTGGTCTTGAACTCCCGGGCTCAGAGATCCGCCCACCTCAGCCTCCTGAAGTGCTGGGATCACAGGCGGGAGCCACTGCGCCTGGCTTGTGTTCATCTCTTTCACCATATCAGCTTTGTCCCTTTCTCCAGGGTCCCCTCATTCATGCATTCATTCATTCCCCCAGCATGTCACCCTGTGTCTGTGTATCGGCCTGTCTGCCAGGGAGCAGGTGTCTTGGCTCCTTGTCTTTCCCCAGGCCTCCTGCCCTCCCAGATCTGCAGGCTGTGGGCTTTCCAGAGTGGGCCATGCTCCCTACTCCTGACCCTTTGCCTGCCCGCCTCCCCTTGCTCCAGCGTTGGGGTCACTGCTGTGGGTGGGGATTTCTTTTTCTCACCCCCTCGGCTCTTCCTGAAACACCATGCAGCAGCTGCTCCTGCCCAGCAGGGGTGTGTGTGTTTGTGTGTGTGTGAGAGAGAAAGAGGGCCAGGGGAGACATATAGACAGACAGACACCAAGAGAGGGTGAGAGGTGCACAGCCGGCACCTGTCTCTCCTGCATCTGCCTTCCGCCTCCTTCTGTCTCCTCTCTGGGGCTTTGCTAGCATTTTGTCTTTTTCTTTGGGCTTCCTGCATTTGTGTGTGTGTATGTGTGTACATGAGTGTGTGAGTGTATGTATGTGTGTGGGTGTGTATATGTCTATGAGTGTGTGCTGAGGCTGTGTAGGAGGGGGACCTCAGCACAGCTGTGTATAGGTATGTGTGTGTGTGCGTATGAATGGAGTGTGTATGTGTGTGTATGTGCGTATGAGTGTGTGTATGAGTGTAAGTGTGCATGTGTGTGTGCCGAGGCTGTGTGTATGAGTGTGTGTATGTGTGTGCGTGTATGAGTGTGTGTTGCTCTCTTTCTAACAAGTTTGGCCATGACTCCACCTTTCATTCATTTACTAATCCCCCCCACACACTCATAGGGTCCTCCCAGGCATGTGCACGTGTCTGTGTGGCTAACAGGTCTGGCTCCTCATTGTTCCCTGATGTTCCTGCCACCCCCAAAGCCCCGTGGCTGCAGGCCTGTGGGATTCCTGCCTGGGCAGCAGCTACCTCCCCTTGCTCCAGCGTGGGGGTTGCTGCCGTTGGCTGGGGGGTTTCTTTCACGGCTCTTCCTAAAACGCTTATCTCGGAGCAACTACTCCTGCGTGTGTGTGAGAATGTGCATGTGTGCTCGTGTGTGCATGCATGTGTGTTTGTGTGTGCATGTGTTCATGTGTGTGTAGATGCATGTGTGCGTGTGTGAACGGGCATGTGTGTTCGGGTGCGCATGAATATGTGTGTTAATGTGCATGTGTGTTCATGTGTGTGCATGCGTGCGTGTGAGAATGTACTGTGTGTTCATATGTGAGTGCATGCATGTGTGTGAATGCATGTGTGTTCATGTGTGCATGCATGTGCGTATGAGAGAATGCACGTGTTCATGTGTGTGCATGCATGTGCACGTGTGAGGATGTGCATGTGTGTTCATGCATGTGCATGAATGTGCATGTGTATTCGTGTGTGTGCATGCATGTGCGTGTGAGAATGTGCATGTTCGTGTGTGCATGCATGTGCGTGTGTGAGAATGCATGTGTTCATGTGTGTATGCATGTGTGTGTGAGAATGTGCATGTTCGTGTGTGCATGCATGTGCGTGTGTGAGAATGCATGTGTTCATGTGTGTATGCATGTGTGTGAGAATGTGCATGTGCATGTGAGAATGTGCATGTGTGTTCATGTGTGTGCGTGCATGTGCGTGTGTGAATGTGCACGTGTGCATGCATGTGCGTGTGAGTGAATGTGCATGTGTGTTCATGTGTGTGCATGCATGTGTGTATGTGCGTGTGTGCGTGTGTGTGTGTGTGTGTGGAGGGTCAGAGCAGCCCCTGCCTGGCCCCCTTTGCGAAGGGCTTAGCTTTTGTGCTCATTCTGTGAGTCCCTTGCACTTGTCCCTCCATTCAATTAACACCTCTTCCTTTCTCCCGTGTGCTGGGCTGTGTGTGTGTCTCCACTTATCCCTCCTCCCCACCTGTTCTCGCCAGTCTCTAAGGCGCTCTGAAGTGTGCCCGGCTGTGTGTGTGTGGATTCATAGAGCGAGGTCTGTGCACGTGAACCAGTGTGTGACAAGCTGTCAGGGCGTCATCTCTGCCACTGTACCTAATCCCTTGCTCTCACCCTGGGGTAATTTCCTTTATATTTTCCTTTGGTCCACATATGCAGAATAGCTCCTATGAGCTGTGCACATACACACGTGTGTGGGGGGGGGGGGAGGGGGGGAGAGGAGAGCGCGAGCTCCTCTCCCCTTGCTCTCTGTGGCTCCATCTTGACCCTCGCTCACCTGCTAGGACCCCTCTCCCTCTCCACTTCCGCCAAACCTCTCCTTGTCTCTTTGTGCATCGTCTCTGAGGCTTTGTTTTCACTTTGCAGATGAGAGAGGGTGCTCTGTCCATCCATCCATCTAACCATCTGTCTGTCCGTCCAAGAGTTATTTGTGGGCCCTTTTCTAACTCCCCACCCCTTTCCTGGGCCTGCACGCTTTCCCCGCACCCCCCTGCACCCTCCTGTAGGGCCATTTAAGTGCCCACCCCCTTCTCCCCTCCATCTCCCTCCCTCCCTCTGTCTGGGTTCTGGGCCAGGACCTGGGAACAAAGCTGCCTCCTGGGCTCCTGACCCAGCAGCCGGCCCCAGACCCTTCCAAGACCCTCCAGGCTTGGCATCTTGCTTGGGAGCCTCCCCTTGTTGGGGGGGCCCGGTGCCCCCTCACTCCACCTCCAGCAGGTCACCCCCCTCCCGGGCCGTTCCTCTGCCCACCCCCTGCCCCAGCTCAAGGCGATTTCCTTCCTGCCTCGTGAATCCCCTGCTCCCCAATTCAGGTTTCCCAGGGGCCTCTCCTTTCCACGTGAGGGTCTAGGAGTGAGTCTTTTCTCCTGGTCACGTTCCCTTTTTATTTCCTCTTTCCTCTGACTTGGCCGGGTCTTGTTCTCACCTGAGCATCATTGGTACCTGTGTGTGTGTGTGTCTGTTCCTGTGTCCCTGACTGACGCATTCATTTTTCCTTCCACCTTTTATCCTCTTCCTCTCATTAAAAAAAATTGTAACTTACATATTGCAAGATGCACAAATGAAGAGCCTTGATGAATTTCATATGTGTCTGTACCTGTGGCCTCACCAACTGGAGCAAGAAACAGACCGTCCCAGCCTCAGGCAGGCTCCCTCCCACCTGCCCCTCAAGGCTGTTTCGAGGGTGTTTCTCACAGTGTGTATGTGTGACATTTTGTCTGTCTGTCTATCTTGCAACTTTCTCAGCGGTTGTTTCCCTCTGGGAGCCCCCAGTCTTTGTTCCTGCACTCCAACAGCGGTGATTGAACACCTCCTAGGACCGGATCGCGTGTGTCTCCCTCCCTCCCCTGCCACCCTCCCTCCCTGCTCTCTCCCGCTCTGCTCCCTCTCCAAGTTGTTACTGAATTCTGCTTCTATTCTGTTCGTCCCTGTAGGAGTGTATGTGTGTGTGTGTGCGTCTCCCCGATTGCCCACCACCTCCCCGCCCCGCTCTCCTTCCCCCACCTCTGCCTCCCTTCCTTTCCATTCCACTTCTGGGGGCTCCATCGAGATTGTTCCAGGGGAGCCAGCCTGTGTCTCTCTCTGGCTCTCCCCACCTCTCCTTCCTCCCCTTGCTGTCTCTGAGGGGTGGGCTCTCACCCTGGGCATGTGCCGGCCTGATCTGCCTCCATGCCAGCTCTGGCTGCCTCCTCCTCTTCCTGCCCCTGGCATCCCCCGATCCCCTTCTGCCAACTCCTTTTGCTCCACACATAAGCTGCTAACATCGGGGTCTCTAGCCATGATCTCCAAGCTGAGCCCGGACCTGTCCACACATCGTGGTCCATCTCTCCTGCTGCAGGGCAACCCCCAGCCTGCTTCCAGCCCCCAGCCTGTCCTTCCCCTCACCATCCTGAGCTGTCTTCCTGTCCGCACTACCTTCTCACTCACTCCAGCTGCGTTTTATGCCGGACTCAAGCCACGTGGCTCTTACCAGCATGTCACCTGCCTCCCTGCAGACATGACCTTGTCCTCATCTTCTCTGGCATCTGACTGTAGACATGTTGGTCCCCTGAACCTGCCCTGCTTCCGGAGGACTCCTCTGAGTCTTGACCTTCTAATGTGCTGTTGTTCCTCACCCTCTTCTCCCTTCCCCACCATGCCTGGTGACTGTCCCCACTCTGGACCTCAGCTCCCCCTTTGTAGGCACCACCCCACCTCCATCCCCTGAGCTCCAGGTCTCCCTGCACACAGCCTTCCGGACACTCCATGCGCACCTCACGACAGGCTCAGCCACCCCTCTTTCTCCAAAGCCTGGAGCATCCTGATCATGTGCCCACTGCCTGGCGGCACCCAGCTCAAACCCCGGGCCAGTCGCCCTCCCCTCCTTGCCCATGGCCCATCCACGTGGTTCCCCAATGGGTCTCGCCCTGTTCCTTCGTCTCCGCCCCAGCACCTTGTCTGGGGTCTCTTGTCCTCTCCTGGGCTGCCCTCCAGTCCCCTCCCTGGAGACTCTGTCACCTGCCACCTGCTGCAGTGCCATAGCCGAGGCAGCGCTCTGGCCTGCACTGGGCTCAGAGCAGACACATTTGGTGGTGCCTGTGGTAGATGCTCCCTGACCCAGCACCCACAGGGGCAGACCTGCGGCCCCGTCCTTGGCCTGGTAGGGAGACCCCAGTGGAGTCTGCTGGGCTGCGGGCCGTGGGCTCACTCGCTCCTCCTCAGCTGGGATTTCTCTCTTCTAGTGAGTCCTCTCCTTCCGCCTGCCTCCTGGTGTCCCACCCACCTCTTTCCACAGCAGTGGGGTCTTTTGGCCTTTCTGAGGGAGGGGGCCGGCGTGCCTGTCCCTTTCTGTCTGTCTGTCTCTGAGTGTCAGCACTGCGTATCTGGTCTGCCTGTCCCTCTGTCTTCGTGTCCATGAGGTAGTGTGTGTGTGTGTGTGTGCTCACATTCATGAGCATATTCGGCTGTTGGACAGTCCTGGCGTCCAATTTGTGTGTGTGTTCTCGGTGTTGAGGTGTGTGTGTGTGTGCATTCGGCTGTTGAGCAGTCCTGGCGTCTGATTTGTGCATGTGTGTGTTTCTCTGTCAGGGTGTCCGTGTCGGGTGTGTGTGCGTGCGCACATTCACCTGTTGGGGCAGTTCTGGCGTTCATTTGTGTGTTCTCTGTGTTGGGTGTGTTGTGTGTGTGTGTTGGTCTGTGTGTCCCCGAGTGGGTTTCTGGCTGGCCAGTTTTGCCATGTGGCGAGAGGTCCGCAGCGTGGCCACTCTCTGTGGGGGGACTGCTGCCAGTCCTGCCTGCCTGCACAGGTGAGCGTTCCGGTCTAAGCTGGGGGAACTCCTTGCCTGCGGGGGGTCTGGTTGATCCCATCCATGTGTCCTTCCTTCCCTCTCGGAGGGCTCTGGAGGCATCACGACTCCCCCTCTCTCTGTCCGTCTCCCCCTCCTCTTCCCTGCGTCCCCTCTTGGGGGCTTTGTTGGGGTCTGCTCGTCATTGCCTTGCCTGGTGCGCGGCGCCTGGCCTGCCTCAACGGAGTGCAGCTGAGACCCTCTCCCCGCGTGGGCCTGGTGTGTGCGTCAGCTGGGGAGCCCCTGGTGCGTGGGGGGTCTCGGAGCTCTCCAGCCCCTCCCTCTCTCCCTCTGAGCCTTTCTGGAGCTTTCTTCTCTTTCCTGTGTGCGTCAGGCCTGCGTCTGTGCCATGGAGCTCCCACTCTCGCCCCTCTGGTGGCCTTCCTGCCGTTGAGCAAGTTTGTCTGGAACTTTAAAGCTGTACCTGAGCCCAGTACCCACAAACTCCTGCGGGGGCAGGGTGGGGCGGGGCTGGCAGGGGCGGGCAGGGCGTCCAGGCTCTCCTTTTCCTCCCCGTCCTCACCAGAGCCCTGCTTGCCTCCAGGAGCCTCATATTTCGGAAGGGGCTCCAAGGCCCTCACCCGACCTTGAGGGAAGGCCGTTTGGCTCCAGTCGGCGCCCTCCTCCTCAGTGCACAAGACGCGCCACTCCCCCGTGCTGCGGTGGCCCTGGCCTTGCTGCGCCTTCCACGCACAGGGCACAGGCCGTTCCGCTGCCTGGACTGCCCTCCCCAGAGGCCCCTCCCGGCCACACTGTCTGAATGCGCCTCTGCCACTCTCCCCCATGCTGCTGTTTGTCTTCATAACACTGGTCTCTCCCTGCCATCCTCTTAACACGTTGATTCGGGGCTTTTTTTCATTCTCTTACGACATCGTCCCTGTATGCTGTAAGCCCCATGAGGCAGGCGCATGCCTGTCTCGTCCGGTGCTGCGTCTCCAGCTCCTAGAACAGCGCCTGGCATGAGGAAGGGGCTCCATGGAACGAGCTATCTCATTTTGGAGCTCCGTCTGGCCAGGACGCAGCAGAGATCCCACCCCTCATCACCCAGTCCCCAGGAAGCCCACTCCCAGCTCCGCCCTCCCCTTACCCGTCTGCACGTGCAGCCTGTGGCTGACCCTCAAACCCGTCTAAACACTTGTGTCTCCGGCTGCTTCCATCCCTCCCTGGGCTCCCTCCATCCCGCGGGCGCAGTCCACGCTTAGCCTGGGCGTCAAACCCTTGCACGCCTCAACCGCCATTGCCTCTCAAGCCTCATCCCTTCTGTATCACCCCACAGCAGCCACCAGCCACCCAGATGGCCAGTCCTCTCAGATATCACCCCTCCTCGACACATTCTCACCCCTCCCAGCCTTTGCAGCCATTGTTTCTCTGGGTGAGGTGTCCCTTTCTGACCGCCCCGGTGCTTGGGCATCTGGCTCCAAGTCACCTTCCCTGCAGATTGGGGGACTGTTCCCTGCTTCCCCTCCCTGCCCCTCCCACCTGCAAGCAGAGTTAGTGTCTCCCCACCCCCACCTTGGCTTCCTGCGGGAAGGGGCTTCCAGGAGCGCTCCTGCCCCACTGTATGCTGATGGTGTTCGTCTGTCCATCAGGCCAGGCCGTGAGTCACTCAGCTCCAGGTTCCCTGTGCCCAGGAGTGGCTTCCTGCTTCCCTCCAGGCCCCTCGGCCCCTCCTTGTCTCCCTGTCTGTCTTCCCCTCCTCTTCTGAGTGTCCCAGGCCCAGTTTCCTCCCGCTGTGTGTGTGTGTCTGTCGTCTGTCACGCCTCCCCCGCCCCCTGGAGAGTTAGGGGCTTCACTGCCTGCTGAGCATCAAATGCTTTGCCCCGTGCAGGTACCCTCTCTCTGTCCGTCTGTCTGTCCGTCCGTCTCACCACACTGAACTCCTTGCTTTCTCTTGGCTTTAGCCCCAGAGATCATTGTCATTCTTTGACATTCTTTGAGCATGTGAGACACACATACACACACACACACACACCCCATCAGAACCTCTGCCTGGCCCCCCCCCCTCTGTGGGGTCTTGCTTTTGTGCTCATTCTGTGAGTCACAGCGTTCACTCCTCCAGTCAGTACCCCTCGAGTGGCTCCTGTGTGCTGACCGGGTGCGTATAGGTGCGTGCGTGCGTGCGTGTGTGTGTGCGCGTGTGCCTGCGAGTGTGTGTGGTTCTCTGGTTCTTCCTCTGCCTGCAGCCTGGTCTCTGTCTCTAAGGCGTTACTGAAATCTGCCAGGCTATAGAGAGAGACAGAGGTTGGGGAGGGAGGGGAAAGGAGGTGGCAGGCAGCTTCCCAGTGCCCTGTTACTCACTGCCTCCCGTTCTCCTGCTCTCTCTCCATCTCTCAGCCTCTCTCTCTGTCTCTCCATCTCTCAGTCTCTCTGTCTCTCCATCTCTCAGTCTCTCTCTGTGTCTCCATCTCTCAGTCTCTCTGTGTGTCTCTCTCCGTTTCTCAGCCTCTCTCTCTGTCTCTCCATCTCTCAATCTCTCTGTCTCTCCATCTCTCAGTCTCTCTCTGTGTCTCTCTCCATCTCTCAGTCTCTCTCTGTCTCTCCATCTCTCAGTCTCTCTCTGTCTCTCCATCTCTCAGTCTCTCTCCGTCTCTCTCTGTCTCTCAGCCTCTCTCTCTCTCCCTGCTCCTGTTCTTCTCTCCGTCTCTCTCCCTCTCTCTCTGTCTCTTGGCCTCTCCTCCCTTCTCAGTTTTCCCAGATGTGCCATGTCTGACTCTGCTCATGCCACGTATTTCCCTCCCTCCCTCCTCTTTCTCCTCTCGCAGGATCTGTCTTCTCCCCCTGCAGGATCTGTCTTCTCCCCCTTCTTCTGGCCTCCTGTGCATCTGTGTGTCTGTGAGTGTGTGTGTCTCTAAGTGTGTATCTCTGTGTTTGTATGTATTTCTGTGTGTCTCTGAGTGTGTATCTCTGTGTGTCTGTTTGTGTCTGAGTGTGTATCTCTGCGTGTCTGTGTTTGTGTCTCTCTGAGTGTGTATCTCTACATGTGTCTGGGGGAGTGTGCCTGTGTCTGTATGTGTTCCTGAGTGTGTCTCTGGGGTCTGTTTCTCTGAGTGTGTGTCTGTGTTTGTGTCTCTGGTGTATCTCTGACTGTGTGTGTTTGTGTCTCTGAGTGTGTATCTCTGTGTGTCTGTGTTTGTGTCTCTGTGTATCTCTGCGTGTGTGTGGGAGTGTGCCTGTGTCTGTATGTGTTCCTGAGTGTGTCTCTGGGTCTGTTTCTCTGAATGTGTGTCTGTTTTTGTGGTGCCTGTGTGTGTGTCTCTGAGTGTGTGTGTCTGTGTATCTGTGTGTGTCTGTGTATCTATGTGTGTCTCTGTCTCTGAGTATGTCTGTGTGTCTCTGTGTGTTTACGTGTGTCTGTGTCTGTCTCTGAGTGTGTATGTCTGTGTCTATGTGTGTCTTTGTGTGTGTGTGTGTCTATGTGTGTCCGTGTATGTGTCTCCGTGTGTCTGTGAGTGTCTCTTTCCCTTCCCTCTGCCTACCCCTACCCTGCTGAGGGCCCTGAGGGGGGAGTCTCCATCCTGGGGTCTTATCCTTTCACTGGTTCCTCCAGCTGTGGTCTCCCTGCTCCTGGGGCTCCATCCTGAGGGGATCCCCACATCCCCCATGTCCCCTGGGGGCTGTGGGAGTTAAACCCACCCTCTCACGACACCTGGTCCCTGGTCCCAGAGCTGGAGATTCCCATCCTCACCCCACTTGCCCAGGCCAGGGCTGGCCTGCCCCTCCCCATCCCCAAACCATCGTGAGGACTCCTGAATGCCCCCCTCCACACCCCTGACAGCTCTCGATCCCCCCCTCCTTCTTTACGGCCACCCCGACTCTCCCTGGAAGGATGCTGCTGGCTTCCTCTGCAGCCTCTGCTTCTGCTCCCATCATCAGGGTCAGAACCCCAGGGCAGGGCCGTCCTAAGTCTCCAGGCGCTCACACCCAGGCCCTGCCAGGGTCTGTCTACTGTCTCCTCTGTCTTCTGTCTCTATCTGTCTCCGAGTCTCCCACCAGGCTCTTATGCTCCTCCAAGCCTTTGTCCTTGTGCTCAGCCTTTGTCCTCTGCCCGTCGAGTGGGCCTCCCCTTTCCCCTGGGCCCTCTCCCCACTCTGGCAAACTCCTCTTCCTCCCCCAGGGCCCCGCTTTGTGCTCCTGGGCTCTGGGGAGACCCTTTCCCTGCCCTGCCTCCAGGTCAGCCCAGACTTGCCCTGAGATCAAGGTAGGTTCAAGGGGAACCGGCTGCAGCCCCAGCCTAACCCCAGAAGCCTGCACACAGCAGCAGGTTGCCCCAACGCACCCTAGTCTCCTTCTGAGGGGGTGCCAGCCTGTTTGAGGCCTGGGGCTCAGTGCCTTGGAGGCCTACACCCCGCCGGCCCCTCCTTGTTCTTGCCCACAGCCTCCCTGCTCCTCCTCCTCTGTGTGGGAACACCTGTGGATGTATATGTGTGTACGTATGTGTATGCCTGTGTGTGCATATGCATGTGTATGCAAGTATATGTGCGTATATTTATGTGTATATATGTGCATGTGTGCGTATTGTGTGCATGTATATGTGTGTGTGCATGTGTATGTGCGTATGCATGTGTATGCAAGTGTATTGTGTATGTTTATGGGTGTATATATGTGCGCATGTGCATGTGTGCGTATCATGTACCTGTATGTGTGTGCATGTATGTGCGTATGCACGTGCATGTGTGTTTGCATGTGTATATATGCATGTTTACATGTGTGTATATATGCATGTGTGCATATTGTGTGTGTGTGCGCATGTGTATGCATGTCTTCATGTATGTGTGGGCGTGTGCATTTGTGCTGTGTGTGCATGTGTGTCCATGGGTCTGCATGTGTGCATATTGTGTGCTGTGTATGTGTGTGCATGCATGTGTGCATGCATGTATGAGCATGTGTGCATGTGTGCATATTATGTACTGTATGTGTGCATGTCTGCATGTGTGTATGTGTGTGTGTGTGCGCGCGCGCATGTGTGTCTGATGGCCTCCCCACCGTCGTTCTCTGTAACTTCATCTCCATTCACTCTTTTCACACCAGTTTTGTTTCTTTCTCGTTTCTTCTTCCCAGGCAGGTGTTTTTTTTCCTGATTCCAAAGGTAGCCCTCCATCTTCATGACAGGATGTTTAGAAAATACGGAGAAAACAATCGAAGTCCCCATGGGTTCCGGTTGTTAAGAGGAGGGCCCGGGGTGTAGGCCAGGGAGTAGCCCCCTAGGTGGTCTGTAGCCCCGCCCCGTGCTCGAGCTCGTACCGTGCACTCTCTTTCCGCCCCTCCTTCCCGCGTGCTCTGTCCAGCCTCTCTCTGTTCCTCTGAGGGCCTCAGCCTTGCTCAGGCTATCACCGTCTCTCTGGTCTGTCTCTGAGCCCCTCTGTTTCCGGGCACCTTTCTCTGTCTCCGTTCTGCCCTCACCGGTGGGGCGGGGGAGGGTGGTTCCCACCCACATCCACTTTCATTCATTCACAAACTCCGTTCTGCAGACACTGGCCGCGCCGCGCCGCGTGTGTGTGTGTGTGTGTGTGTGTGTGCCTCCTACTGTCTCTCAAGTTTCCTTGGATTTCCCCAACTCTGTGGGGAGCTCCTGGGGTGCATGTGGGGGGGCGGGGTGTCCACACGTCTGGCTCCCTGGATGCCTCCCGCCTGTGTGTCTGCTTGGCTTTCTGCCACCTCCCTTTCTCTGCGCCTTTGTGAACTGCCGTCTTGCCCTTCACTGCATCCTCTGTGTGTGCGTGTGTGTCCGTGTGTCCCCTCCCCCACTTTTCCCTCCCTCGCTTCCTCTCTGCGGTTTCCTCACAGTTTGCTCTCCCTTTGTCCCCCTGGGTCACTCCCATTCATAAGTTCTTTCGCTTATTCAAAACGGGAGCATCGTTTCTTCTGGATTATCTGCCATGAGCATGGAAAGCTTTTACTACCTTTGTCATAAAAACACCCATGCACATTGCAACTGCAAGCACAGGAATAGTGGGGTGCTGGTGCCTCTCACTGGTGTCCCCCCTGAGGCGTGGCCGTGCTGGGGAGTGTGAGTGTGTCTGCCTGTCCTTCCATCTCCATTCTTCCTGGCTGCCTCTCCTTCCTCCTCTTCTCCACCCTTTTTCCTGGAGATTTCTGGAATTTCACTCTCGCTGCTCATGCTGTGAGCCTGAAGAATGGACTGTGAATGTGTGTGTGTGGTGTGTGTGTGTGAGTGTGGGCGCTGAGGGGTGTATGTGTGGTGTGTGTGTGAGTGTGGGCACTGAGGGGTGTATGTGTGGTGTGTGTGTGAGTGTGGGTGCTGAGGGGTGTATGTGTGGTGTGTGTGTGAGTGGGTGCTGAGGGGTGTGTGCGTGATATGCGTGTGGTGTGAGTGTGGGTGCTGAGGGGTGTGTGTGTGGTGTGTGTGTGGGCGCTGAGGGGTGTATGTGTGATGTGTGTGTGAGTGTGGGTGCTGAGGGGTGTGTGTGTGGTGTGTGTGTGAGTGTGGGTGCTAAGGGGTGTGTGTGTGAGTGGGCACTGAGGGGGTGTATGTGTGGTGTGTGTGTGAGTGTGGGCGCTGAGGGGTGTGTGTGTGGTGTGTGTGAGTGTGGGAGCTGAGGGGTGTATGTGTGGTGTGTGAGTGTGGGCACTGAGGGTGTGTGTGTGGTGTGTACATGGTGTGCGTGTGTGAGTGTGAGCGCTGAGGGGTGTGTGTGTGGTGGGTGTGTGGTGTGTTTGTGTGGCACTGAAGGGTGTGTGTGTGGTGTGTGTGTTAGTGTGGGTGCTGAGGGGTGTGTGTGTGATTGTATGGGCACTAAGGGGTGTGTGTGTGCTGTGTGGTGTGTGTGAGTGTGGGTGCTGGAGGGGTGTGTTTGTGTGTGGTGTGTGGTGTGTGGGTGTGTGTGTGTGTGTGTGTGTCCGTGCGGTGTGTGGTGTGTGTATGTGAGGTCTGTGTGTGGGTGTATGTGGTGTGTGTGTGGGGTGTGTGTGGTTTGTGTGTGTGGTGTGTGTGGTGTGTGGTGTGTGTGTGTGTGTGTGCACGTGTGATGTGTGTGGTGTGTGGTGTGTGTGTGTGGTGTGTGTGTGTGGTGTGTGTGGTATGTGGTGTGTGTGTGTGTATTTGTGTGTGGTGTGTGTGTGCGTGTGCAGTGTGTGGGGGGTTTGTGGTGTGTGCAGTGTGCGTGTGGCACGTGTGTGTGGATTTGTGTGTGGGTGTGGTGTGGGTGTGCAATGTGTGGTGTGTGTGTGTGCAGTGTGTGTGGGTGTGTGTGCACATGCGGGGTGTGTGTGTACGTGTGTGGTGTGTGGTGTGTGTGGTTTGTGTGTGGTGCAGTGTGTGTGGTGTGTGTGTGGTGTGTGGGTGTGTGGTGTGTGTGCATGCGGTGTGTGAATGTGGTGTGTGTGGTGTGTGTGGTTTGTGTGTGCGTGCGAGCGTGTGTGGTGTGTGTGTGGGTTGTGTGTGAGTGTGTGGTGTGTGTGCATGTAGTGTGTGAATGTGGTGTGTGTGGTGTGTGTGCGTGCGTGCGGTGTGTGAGTGTGGTGTGTGTGGGTGTGTGGGTGTGAGCCAGGCTGCAGTGCACTCCCCGCCCCCTTGCAGTTCCGCCAGCCTTTGTTCCCCTCCGTGAACATTTCCTTTCTTTCAGAAATGACATTTATTGTTTTCCTTTGGTTGCAGCTGTCATGTGTGTTCCCCTGTAGAAAAGGTGGAAAATACCAAAAAAGAATGTGCAGAGGAAGACAAACAAAAAGCCCCGGTGCTCGCGCCTCCCGGGGGAGAGGAGGCGCTGCGACATTTTGGGGGGCCTTTCATCATCTGTGCCTTGTGTCTCAGGGCTGTTTCTCTAGCTCTGCAGATTTGGTCCCACTCTCTACTCTCATTCATTCCTTCAAAAGCATTTGGGGGCCCCCACTTGGGGCACCCCTGTGTGTCTTTGTCAGGGGATCTGAATGTCTTTGTCTGGAAGGTCTGTGTGTTTGAGGGTCTCCTGCCTCTCTCCCTTCGTGTGGGCACGAGTGCCTGTGTGTGTGTGTTATGTACAGCTAGAAAAAAGAAATAGTGGAGGGGGAGAGAGAGACAGAAAGAGACCCCGCATTCCCCTCCCCTCCCTCTCCATCCTCTTCTGCCCACTTTGGGGTGCCTGGATGACTGTGCTAGGTGCCTGCCTGTGACCCCCGAGCCCTTTTTCCTGTCCCCATTCCTTTGTCTTTGGGTTCCTAAAGGATGGCACCGAGCCTCGAGGAGTAGAGGGGACAGTAGAGGGGGAGGATGCAGCTCCCAGCAGCGAGTGGAAGCAGAGAACGGGACTGTTTCTGGGAGCTTTCCTCCTGTGGCCTAGGAGATGAGGAGGCAGGGACCAGGGATCTGGCCACAGAGGAGCTTCCCCTGCTGTGCCCTCGTAGGGGCTGGGAAGTGGGCCGTGGTTGTGGGAACACCAATTACCTGTTGTCAGCACCCAGTGGGGACCCCAGCTTGACCCCTGGCTTCTGCCACCTGAGCCAGGATGTCCTGCTTCCTGCCATTCCCAAACATCTCCCTGAAGTCCTGTCTCCTCCTCGCCCCCTTGCCCTGGCCTGGGCTTTGCCGGTGCAGGCCTCGACTCTGCCTGGGGCCCCCCCCACTAGCCTGTGGTGGACTCCACAGCGTGGCTGAGAGACCCTGGAGTGGGGCTGGGGTGGGAATGGCGAGCAGAGGAAGGGGGTGACCCATAAGAATCCTGCACTCCCGTGAGGCTCCCAGCCTAAACTGACTCTGCCTCGTCTCTGCCTCAGTTTCTCCACAAGGCCTCCAGCCCAGTACAGGGCAGGAGGACATTAAGAGAGGGGCGTGGAGTGTGGATTTGGAGCAGGTACGTCTGAGTCTCCCTCCGCATCACTGCTCTCAGCCTCGCCCTTGAGCGTCAGTTTCCTCCTCTCTGACAGGGAGCTGCCACTAGCGCCTCTTCCAAAAGCTGTGTGCATGGCCGGTGCCAGGATCGTCTTCTCCCATGGCACTAGGGTCGTTCTTATCACTGGCCACGGCACCCCTAGCCCCTCTCCTGGCGCACAGGAGGGTTCCCTGGCTGGCATTTGAATGAGTGACTCAGAGAGGCTTGGAGAGCAGGCCTGAGCCAGGCAGGTGGACAGAGGGGCGGATGTGTCAACGCACACAGGCCTGTGGGCACCACCGCACAGCAGCACTGACCCGTGGATTGGAAGGAAACGGAATTCAACTCTAGAGACAGTCACTGAGAAATAGAAGACAGCAGTTGTGGGTTTGGGGGCCGGGAGGGAGACCCTCCACGGGTAGACCTGGAGCCTAGCACAAAGACAGGGACTTGGCGCACAGCCTGCCCTGTGGGGGCCTTTAGGGTCTGCACTGATGCGCGAGCCATCAGCTGCGGAGCGTGAGCGGAATGGAACCCAGAGACTCCAGGAGGACAGAGGAGGGGGGAGAGACACAGAGCGGGGAGAGAGACAGAGACAGAGAAATGGAGAGGGGAGACAGAGAGGCACAGAGAGGTAGACAGACAGACGGAGAGGCAGAAAGGGAGGGGAGAGAGAGAGGCAGAGAGAGGGGGAGGAGGGAGGGAGGGGAGGGAGAGACGGGGAGACAGGAATGGAGAGGGTGACAGAGACACACAGAGAGACACACAGAGAGAGACACAGAGAGGGAGGGAGAGAGATGAAGAGACACAGAGGGAAACAGAGGAAGAGATGCAGAAACCCAGAGGGTAACAGTGACCTGGAGAGAGACACAGAGAGATGTAGAGAGACAGAGAGACACAGAGAGATGCAGAGAGACAGAGACATAGAGAGATGCAGAGAGACAGAGAGAGACAGAGACATAGAGAGATGCAGAGAGAGACATAGAGAGATGCAGAGAGACAGAGACAGGAGAGATGTAGAGAGACAGAGAGACAGAGAGACAGAGAGAGATGCAGAGAGACACAGAGAGACATAGAGACAGGAGAGAGACAGAGAGAGATGCAGAGAGACACAGAGACAGAGAGAGACAGAGACACAGAGACATAGAGTGAAGAGAGACAGAGACAGAGACATAGAGAGATGCAGAGAGAACAGAGATGCAGAGAGACAGAGACAGAGAGAGATGCAGAGAGACAGAGAGAGACAGAGAGAGATGCAGAGAGACAGAGACATAGAGAGATGTAGAGAGACCCAGGGAGAGACAGAGAGATGCCCGAGAGAGACAGCGAGAGTCTAGAAGGATGCAGAGTAAGGGGTGAGTTGGGAGACGAGGGGGCCAGGGAGGGAGGGGAGCTGAGGAGGGAGTGTGCCCTCTGGGGACTGGGGGGTGGGGGAGTGCCAAGGGGAGGTCTTGGCAGTGGGGAAGAGCCTCAGCAAATGCCAGGAAAGCTTGCTGTGCCCCTGGGGGCTCTAGCAGACATGGATTCTGAGCTTTACTGCATGGGCTGCAGGGAGCTAGTGAAGGTTATAGAGCAAGGGGTGATCTGTTGCAGTGGTGGAATTTGTAATGTGCCCTCTGGCAGCAAGTGAAGAAGGAAGGTGCAGAGGCTGTGAGGGGTTAGGGTGGCAGTGGGGGAAGAAGGAAAGAGGTTGGTCCACGCAGGTGTGGCTCCTCCCCCAGTGTTTCATAGATGCTGAGGGGGATAAGCATGGGAGAGAAATTATGGAGGCCTGCAGGTGGTAAGGATGGGGGAGGGAAGGCTGGTCAGGAACACTGGGGACATCGAGTGCCTTCCCAAGCTCTGACACTTTGCTATGGCTGTCCCCCTCGGCCTGGGGATGCACTCTCCCTTCCTCCACCAGCTCCCCTCCTCACACGCACCCCTTCCTGTCACCCCCGAAGTGGGGCATCCCTAACTTGGGGCTCCCATGAACCCTGGGCACCAGCCCATTGTTGCTGCTGTGCCCCCCCACATTCTCTTGTAATTATCTATCTCCCTGTGCCTGCCTCACCCCTAGGCTATGAGTGGTGGAGGGCAGGCCTGGGAAGTTCTGGGAGATTTCCCTCGCCTGCCCAGCACAGGGCTGAGTGCACACGAGGCACTCGGGGATCCCAGGGAGCAGCTGGAAGAAAAACACACCCTTCCTTCACCTGGCTAACTTCTATGCATCCTCTGAGGCCCTGCTCAAATGGCCCTTCCTTCCAAAGCCTTCCCTGCTTCCCTTTTAGGAAGTGGCTCCCTCCCTGGCCTCTCTCATAACAAGTCTCAGTCACGTCATGGCTCTCTTCATGCCCGTCTGCCTTTCTCAAGGCTGTGGGCACTCAAGGACAAAGCAAGACAGAATAGAACAGCAGCAGCCACAACTCCTTACACAGTGCCCGCCACGTGCCGGAAATGCCCCAGTGCCTTCTGTGGGCTTTTCATTTGATCCTTATAAGTATAGATACTATGATTTCCATTTACAGATGGTGAAACCAAGGCTCAGAGAGGTGAAAAGACTTGTCCCAGGTCACCCGGCAAGTAAGTAGTGAAGGCAGCAATGGAACCCAGGCTTTCTGGCTCCAAACACCCCTGAAAGGTGGTGTCAGGTGGTATGTGTCAAGTGTTTTCTCTCTCAGTGTAAAGGGCTCTGGAGTCTTTCCTCTTGCAGTTTCTGTCCTGCCTTGGGCTTTTTGTCCCCTGTCCACCTTCTGTACCTTCTCCCTGGGGCAGCTCATCCCCTGCCCACTGTGCTGACCCCCGACTCGCCCCCTGTAGCTCACCTGGATGAAGGGACAAGGCCGGCACCTGCCAGCACCTCCACTGATGCCTCAAGCCCACCACCTGTCACTGCAGTCCCCAAACACATTTTTCTCCTGCTTCTCATTAGCGCTGGGCGTCACCACCCGCCAGGGCTGCAGCCAGGAGCCGGGAGTCATCTCTGACTCCTCTAGTGCCCATCACCCACCTCCCATCTGTCCCCCACTTCCTGCCGACCGTCCTCCGGGCCCCCCTCCCTGGTCTGCCACCTCCGCTCTCACCCTCCACTTCTTACTCAAACACCTGTTACCTTCCTAAGCTCCCGTGTCCGTGAACGCAGTTAGTGACGAATGTTCCTCGTGTGGTGTCTCGAGGATTAGGCAATGTTGAAAAGCTGTTAAGGAGGGCCAGGCTCGCAATCCGTGCTGTTATTAAAGGTTAAACGGGAGCTGTTACTAAAGATTTTCTGAATGAATGAATGAGTGGCTGGCCCTATGGGTGTGCCATTTTCTCTTCCTTATATTCCTCTCAGATTCCCCGCCCCCCACACTCCTTGTCTCTGGGCAGGATTTTTTTTTTTCAACCATTTTTGAATGATGGCTGCCCTTTGGAAATGTCCGGGGTCTCCTGAGCCAGCCTGCAAGCCTCTCCGGTCTTAGAAGAGATCCCTCCCGTGACTCCATCTCTCTTCCAGCTACAGCTCCATTCCTTTCCTTTTCTTTCTTCTTAAGAAGAGCTCTGGGAAGAGTTGCCCCTCCACCCCCCGTGACTAGCTCCATTTCCTCCACCCGCTCCCATCAGCCCTTTCTCCTGACACCTCTGGTGGTGGTGGTCGAGGTCGTGGGTGGCCCCCATGCTGCCAAATTTCACAGACATTTTAAGCGTTAGTTTTTCTCTTCCTCCGACTCTCAGCAGCCTCTCTGCATCTCTCATGTCCTCCGACTGCCGGCCCCTGGAGAACCCCTTCTAGAGGTTGTTGAAATGTTGGTGAGCCCCCTGGCTCAATGCCTGGTTATCTTCTCTTTCTCTGTCTCTGTTTCTCTCCCTCACTTCCTTGGGAATCCTGATTCACCCAGTCCTATGACTTGAAAACCCAGGCAGACTTAAGTTGATGACTCTTAGCTTGGGCCTGAACCCCAGGTGTGGATGCCCAGCTGCCCTGTGACCATCCCAGGTGTCCGCCTGTGGCCACTCAAACCTCACGTGCTCCAAATGAGCCCCCCGACTTCAATCCTCCAAGCCGGGCCCCTGCCTGGCTGCCCTCACTTCAGGACCTGGCACAGCTACCACTGAAGCCTAAAACAATAGCTGGTGTAGTGGTGGGCACCTGTAATCCTGGCTCCTCAGGAAGCTGAGGCGGGAGGATTGCTTGAGCTGGGAGGTGGAGGTTGCAATGAGCTAAGATCACGCCATTGTACTCCAGCCTGTGCGACAGAGTGAGGTGCTGTATCTCACACACACACGTCTGAAACAAGGACCTCTCTGCCCACACACACACACGTCTAAAACAAGAGCCTCTCTGCTGACGCACACACACACACACACACACACACACATCTAAAACAAGAGCCTCTCTGACTCCACACACACACACACACACACACACACACACACACACACGTCTAAAACAAGGGCCACCCTCCCTCAGCCTCAGGGCTGTATCCCCAGCCCTCCTCATGACTCCCTTTCCCCTCTCCTGCTCACTGTCTCAATAACCACACAAATACAGATGATTCCAGAATTTCTGTCTCTTGCCTAACCTTTATTCTGAGCCTGTGATGAGCCATTTCCTGGAGGGTTCTACCCTGAGGTCCCTCAGGCACCTGCTGCTCCATGTGGCCCCTGTGCACCCCAGTGTCATCCCCTACACATGCTCCTTCTGTCTCTGGGGTCCTTGTGTTGGCAAAGAAGACCTCCATGTGCCCTACCATGGAGGCCAGCCTGTGTCACTCTCAGTTCTGCATTGTTTACTCCCACGAGCACTTCTCATGGGGCGGTCATTTGCCAAGCCCTTCTTGTGCCCCCTCAATCACTGAGTTTGCTTCCTGGTTCTCTGTCTTCTTTATTCTGAATTCTGTGGCCATTCTTGATGACTTCAACACCAACACGGATTGTGTAGCCAGCACCGCGGTCTGGACCTCCCAGATGCCCACAGTACTGTCCTTTGCTCAGCCTCAGCTCTGAGCACGTCTGTGGCCTCGCCCACAATGACAGTGCCCACTCTGAAATCTCGACTTTGAGCCATCCCACTCCCCAGCAGTCATCCGCTCTCATTCCACCTTTTTGCTCGAGCACGTCTTTGATCACAAGACCTTGGAAGTCAACCTCCAGCTACTCTTTCTTTAGCCCCTCTAATTAGTCTTCCATCCCCCACTGTGCTCCTGGCCTTGCTCTTGACAAGATCACCAGTGACCTCCATCTTGTCCTGTCCAGCGGCCACTCCTCAACCCTCATCCTCTTTGTCCATCAGCAGTGCCCGATGGAGTTGATCACCTCTTCAATCTCAAAACATTCGCTCGTCTTGGCCTTTATGATACGACACTCTCGTACTTTTCCTTCTCAGACTCTGTTGCTGGATCCTGCTGCGTCCCCTAACCTCCAAATGGCCCCCTTCTCTTCTGTACCCACACCCTCTCCTGGTCTCCGCCAGCTTACTGGGTTGAAGCACCATCTGTTCGCTGACGCCTCCCTAACTCCAGCTCTGGCTGAACTGGACTCCACTGCCCATTCCACATCTCGACTTGGATGTCCAGGAGGCATCTCAGACTTGCTATGCCCAAAGCTGAACTCATTCCATCTTCCCACAAACCTGCTCCTTCCCCCAGTCTTCCCCCACATCAGTAACTGCACTACTCTAAGACCCTGGAAGTCATTCTGGAGCCCCCTGTTCTTCATCACTCACACCGTGTTGAATCCACGGTAAGTCGCACTGACTGAACTCCCAAAAGCACCCACAACCGTTGCATGCTTTTCAGCCCGGCTGCCCATGCTAACGCAAGCCCCCTTCACTCCTCTGGGACACCAGCCCAGCCTCCTGTGTGGACTCCCTGCTTTTACTCCTGTTTCCAACTCATTCTTCATCTAGAACCAGAGGGATCTTGTAAATTGGATCATGCCACTTCCTGCTCATAAAATCCAAGTTTTGTGTCATATTCTTATAAAATCTGACATGGTGTGACCCCGATCCCATCTCTGGCTTCATTTCCTGCATTGCCTCCCTTCCACTTGCTTGGTTGCAGCCCCGCTGGCCCGGTTGCCCCTCCCCCAGACACACAGAGCTGTCTTAGGGCTTAGCCTGCAGTTCCCTCAGACTGGAAGATTCTCCTCCCAGGAATCCACAAGGCTACGTCCTTCCCTCTTGTCACTCAGTGCTAGGCTCAGATGCCACCTCCTCAGGGAGGCCTTTCCTGACCATCCACCAGGCTCAGCCTGCTTTAGCCTCTTCTTTGCTCTCACTGTGATCTGAAACGGTCTCATTAACGTACTCCTTTCTTTCTGTCTTCTGTACTGGACGGTCAGTTCCGGGATGGCAGGGGCTGGGTCTGTTCTGCTCCCTGCTGTAATGTGGTCGTTCAGCAGTGTCTGGCACACAGTAGGCACTCTGTACATTCTTGTGGGTCACAGGCATGGCTCAGGTCCTTTCAAGTTGGTTCCTTAACAGCTGTCACCACCGCGCCCTCCACTCGCCTCTCTGCTTCCTGCCTTGCTCTCTGAGCTCCCTTTCTCCTTGTCTTTGGATTCAGGGTTCTCCCTCTGAGCCCGCACAGATTTGGCCTTCCCTTTGTGAGTGCATCATCCTGTGTGTGTGTGTGTGTGTGTGTGTGTATGTGTATGCACACCCATGTCTGTGCCTGTCTGTCTCACCAGTGGGTCACACTTCTGTTTCTCTCTCACATACTGGGCTTTTATATAACTCTGGTTTGCCTCATTCATGCATTCATTTGTTAATTTATTACTTTCTTCAGTTATTCCATGTTGTGGTGGATGCTATGCTAGACAGTGTAGATGTGTGATATGTGTGTGTGGACACATCTGTGAATCACTCATATTCTGGACCCTTATCAGGTTTTGTTCTCATCTCTGTATTATTCCAACTGCCATCCACACACCCAACTCTATCCATTCCACCCATCCTCCTCCCCACTACCCACTCACCCACCTTTCCACCCACCCATCCATTCATCCATTCACCTATCCACCCATGTACTCCTCCAATTATCCATCTATCCATCTATTCACCCACTCATCCATCCACCCATCCATTCATTCACTTTCATTCATCCATCCATCTATCCATCCACCCACTCACTCATCCACTCATCCATCCACCCATCCACGCATCCATCCACCTATCCACTCATTCATCCACCCATACATTCATCTACTCTTCCATTCATCCATCCATCCATCCATCTAAAAGATTCTCTGCCAGTCAGTGAGAGGGTAAGTTTGTGTGTCTGAGGGTCCCTGCTGTGTGTCTGAGGGTCCCATTTCCCCTTCCCTCAATGCCTGGGTTTTTATCTCCTTTCAAAGCCACATTCTCTTTCTACAGAGAAGCTTTGTTGGATTTTTGCTCTGAGTCTGCAAGGCATTCATGCTGTGACTCTGTGTGTGTGTGTGTGTATGTGTGTGTGTGTGTACATCTGTCAGTCTCTCACTTCTTTCCCCCTGTGGCTTGGGATGGGTGGTTCCTGGTCTCTGGGTCACTGTCATTTACACCTTTTTCCATCTATTTGTTGATTCATCCACAAGAGGTTGATTAAACACCTGCTTCACGTCAGGACCTGGGCTGCTTCATTGTGTATGTGTGTGTATGTGTGAGTGCACGCTGTCTGCCATCCCTGCCCTTCTCTCCTTCTCCTCCTCTTCTTCCACCTGCCTTCACACCTTGGGACCCAGTGCATGTCCTGAGCCTACCCTTCTCCTTTGCACCAGGTCACCCTGCCCTTGGAGCTGATGGCCCTGCAGGCCAGGCTGCCCTCTTGCTCACAAGTTGGATACTCAAAGCCAATCCTCAGCTGTCTTTGGTATCACAAACTCAATGGATGACAAACTCATCACATCATTTCCGCACCCCTAATGTGTTTCTCTCCCTGTTCTCATTAGCACTGTCATTGCCTGCCTGGGTCCACAGCCGGGAGCCCCAAGTCATCTATGAGTCCTCACTCTCCTGCCGCCCACAGCCCATCTTTTCTTCCTGTAGAATCTTTCCCCGAAAGCTGCTCAGCACCCTGCCACCAACCCCCATCATCTTATCAGCCCCTATCTCAGCGCAGGCCTAAGAAAATTTAAGCCTGGACCACTGCATCTATCCATCCATCTGTCCATCCACTCATCACTCACCCATCCATTAATAGACTTGCACTGAGTACACATACACACACACACACACACACAAACACACACACACACACACACACATTGGGTCTCTGCTGAGGACACAGGCCTCAAAGGCAGGAGCTCAGAGTCCAGAGGGGAGACAGAACAGTTGTTGTCAGGATGGATGGGTGATGGAGACTTCCCAAGACTTTGTCACTTTTATCTTCACACTGTGTTTGGGGGAATGATATATCTCTCTCTTTTTTTTTAGACAGGGTCTGGCTGTGTCACCCAAGCTGGAGTGCACTGGCATAATCATGGCTCACTGCAACCTCTGCCTCCCCAGCCCAAGCAGTCCTCCCACCTCAGCCTCCTGTGTAGCTGGGACTACAGGCACACGCCACCGTGCCCGGCTAATTTTTGTATTTTTGGTAGAGATACGGTTTCTCCATGTTGCCCAGGCTGGTCTTGAACTCTTAAGCTCGAGCAATCCTCCCACCTCAGCCTCCCAAAGTGCTGGGATTACAGGCGTGAGCCACTGCACCTTAGCCCACATCTGTCTCACTTACCAGTTTTTCATACCTCCTTCCTCCATCCAACCCTCCACCAGGGTTGAATTCTCCTGCTTTGGCCCACATCCTTCTCTGATGAGTGCCTGCACCATGCTGTCCCTGCCCAGGGCTGCAGAGATGCCCTTGATGCAGATGGGGCCACTGTCGCTTCCCCAAACACGCTCAGATGCCTGGCAACACCACCGACTTGCCAAGACAGGATCAAATCCCTCTGTGTCCCATCTTGGACGGGGAAGAGCTATCCATCTCCATTTTAACTCTAATTTCTTGCTGATTCTTCCTCCAGCCTCTCTTCCCTCTCTTCCCCCTTTGGTCCTCTCCATCCTCATGGCCAGTATGGTTGCCCTGGCAACGGCTGCTCTCCCTTCTCTCCTGGCTGCTCTTAGCTGGGGGAGTGTGCCCACTTCTCTCTAAATTGTAGAGAAATACTCATCTTGATCTGTCTCCCTTCTGCCCTCTCTCTCCTTCCATCATCAGAAGAGCTGGGGAGGGAGCCTTTGGCTTCAGTGTTGCCACCCCTGCTTCCTCTGTGCCAGCCAAGGTGCTCAGCAGGGCCCTCCACCCACCTCCCACGTGCCAGTTCTTCAGTCTCTTGTCCTTTGCACATTCATCTGCCCGATGTGAGGGGTCCCTGTGGATGTCTTACAGGCTCCTCCTCACCATCGGCTACAATGACCTCTTTTCCTTCCCTTCCCAAACCCATCTTTCAAGAATAAGGCACTGTGTGTCCCATTTGATGAAGCTTCTGCTGGCTCTCTTTCCCAATGGGAACCCCATCATCTCCCAAGAGCTCCCCCCAGGGAACAGCCAGGCATGCCTCGGTTTGGGCACCTTTCTCCCCCACTAGACTGTGAGCCTTGATGTCAGGGTCTTCTGTGGAAGTCAGCACAGAAGAAGGTTAAGGATGTGTGTGATTGGGTAGGGAAGCGGGTGGACGAGATAGATGGAAGGCATGTATGTCTGTGAGTTTCCTCTTCGTCCTCTTTTTTTTTTTTTGAGACAGTTTCAGTCTGTCACCCAGGCTGGAGTGCAGTGGCGCAATCACAGCTCGCTGCAGCCTCCACCTCCTGGGCTCAAGTGATCCTCCACCTCAGGCTCCAGAGTAGCTGAGACTACAGGTGCATGCCACCATGCCTGGCTAATTTTTTTTGGTAGAGATGGGGTTTCACCATTTTGCCCAGGCTGGTCTCGAACTCCTGGCCTCAACTGATCCACCCACCTCGGCCTCCCAGAGTGCTGGGATTACAGACATGAGCCATTGGTCCTGGCCTCATCCTCTTCTTATCAATCTCTTTCTCCCCTTCCTGTCATACCTCTATTTTTTTAACCAAAATTACTTTTACTTTCCAATCTCATCGGTGATATGCAAACACATTTTCTTCTTAAAAGATTAAAACATTACATATAAAACTAAAGTGTCTTCCACTGTATCCACCACCCTACCTCCTGGTCCCCAGTCCTCTCTTTCCTAAGAGGAAACTAGGTTATCAAATTAGTGGGGAAAAAATTCCTCTCTTCTCTTCTCTCTCTGTCTGTCTCTGTCTCTGTCTCTCTCTCATAAAACAGCCAAAAACACAGCCAGTGATGAGACTCCTTTCTTCTTAAGATCAGAAACAAGGCCAGAGCATCTGCTTTTACCCTTCCTATTCAACATCATATTGGCGATCCTAGCCAGTGCAATAAGACAAGAAAAAGAAATAAAACAAGATATCGATTGGAAAGGAAGAACTAAAACTGTCTCCATTAGCAGATGACATTATCGTCTATATAGAAACTTCCAAAAAAGTCTACCAAAAAACCCCTAGAACTATAAAGTGAGTTTAGCAAGGTTACACAATAAAAGGCCAATGTAAAAATGGCCAATATTTTTAAAAAGTCAATGAACAGTTGGAAATGGAAGCATATATATTCCTCTAGAAAATGCAGAATACGGTTTGGTGTTTTTTAAAGAAATGGCCTCATACTGTATACATTATTCCCCAGGGGCTTTTACCCCCAACAACCCCCAAAGGGTTCCCTTCCCCCTTTAGAACAGAGAATTACACGACGTTCTTTTCCTTTGCTGTGTAAGATTCTGGAGAAGGGGGGCGCTAGAGTTTATTAGACATCGTCCCAGGGGAAGGACGTTTTGGTTGTTTCCACCTTTTCACAATTACAGATGAGGCTGCAGTGAACACATGCGTGTCCCCTTCTGGCTCACTCTTTTAGGTTTCAGAGCACCCCAAACCTTGTCTGGGCATTCATTTGTCTCTTGGGGTCTCCAAGTGCTCTGTCACTCCCCTTCTTGGCCTCATTTACCCTTTGTTTCTCCCTCATCTCTCCCAGTTCCCTTTGGACTTGGACCTAGTTCTTGAGGGTGTGTGTGTGTGTGTGTGTGTGTGTGTGTGTGGTGTGTTGTCTGTTCCCCATTCTGTTTATGTAACAGTAAGGGGTCCCATTAGGAAACTGGTATCACAACCAAATTAGAATAATTTCAGGTGACTCCTTCTCTCTGGGGCCTTTCTCAGAAGGTTTTTGTTCTCACCCTCTGGGCTATCCCACCCATCCTCTCACCCCCCATGTACCCATTCACAAAAACGCACTGAGCCTGTTCCAGGAGCTTGGGTTTAAGCTCGGCCATGTGTGTGTCAGGGCGTCTGTGTGCATGCACATGCCTGGGTCTCACTTGCCTGCCTGGCTGTCTCCCTGAAGGCCCCAACTCCCTCTCTTTCCCATGCTCTAATTTTTCGAATGTACACATCATCTTGCGCATCCAGCTTCTATCTTCATCTTCTGGCTCAGCATGTTTTTCCCACTCTCGAGAAGTGTTATTTAATTTTGCTCTGAGTTTATGCATCCTTCTTGCTGTGTGTGTGTTTGCCTGCACATGTGTGTGCACAGCTTCTCCTTAGCAACCTCTCCTTTCTCAAGCTCATAAAGTTTTCCACTTTCTCCAGGTCTTGCGGTGTGTGCATGCACATGTGTACACATGTTAGTCTTCATTGGGTTCCACCCTCTCTGTTCTCAGTGATTCTTCATCCATCTGCCAGTCCATCCATCGAACACACCACTCTTGTTGAGCTGGGACCAGGGTCTGCCTGTTTGTCCTGTCTCTTAATTTCCTTCCCTGACTCCTCTTGCTTTACACAGCCTCACATCTTGGGGCCCCAGGTTCCTCTCCTGGATCATTCCCTCCCCCGGCTTTCACCAGCTCCCTGAGGTTCACAAAGTCACTGTTTGCACTGACACTGCAGCATCCCCGGCGCCCAGACCCTACTTATTCTCTCCCCATCCTGTCACTGACTTGTGGCTCATACAGATTGGGCTCTTGCACTCAAGCCCAGTCCATCCTGTCCCGTCCTCCAAATGCATTTCTCATCCAGTTCTCATTGGCACTGAGCTTCACCGCCACTGGGGTTTCACAGCCACAAGCACGAGTCATCTGTGATCCCACTCACTCCTGCTGCACACTACTCATCTGTCCTCTTTCCCTGTCAAGTCTCTCTCCAAGGGGTTGCTCAACAGCCCCCTCCCCCACTTCGATCCCTTCAGCCCTGATGTACCCAGTTATCAGGTTTTTGATGCCTGGACCATCCATTCATTTATCCCCCCATCATCCATTCATCCCCCATCATCCATCCATCCCCCATCATCCATCCATCCCCCATCATCCATCCCCCCATCATCCATCCATCCCCCATTATCCATCCATCCATCCCCCATCATCCATACCCCATTATCCATCTGTCCATCCCCCATCATCCATCCCCATCATTCATCCATCCCCATCATCCATCCCCCATCATCCATCCACCCCCATCATCTATCCATCCCCCACCATCCATTCCCCATCATCCTCCCCATCATCCATCCCCCCATTATCCATCCCCCACCATCATCCATCCATCCCCCACCACCCATCCCCCATCATCCATCCATCCCCCATCATCCATCCCCCACCATCATCCATCCCCCATCATCCATCCATCCCCTATCATCCATCCATCCATCCCCTATCATCCATCCACCCCCCACCATCCATCCCCCATCATCCATCCATCCCCATCATTCATCCCCCCATCCATCCCCCATCATCTATCCATCCCCCATCATCCATCCATCCCCCACCATCCATCCATCCCCATCATCCATCCCCATCATCCATCCCCACCATCATCCATCCCCCATCATCCATCCATCCCCCATCATCCATCCATCCCCACCATCCATCCCCTATCATCCATCCGTCCCCACCATCCATCCCCCATCATCCATCCCCACCATCCATCCCCCATCATACATCCATCCCCCATCATTCATCCCCACCATCGATCCCCCATCATCCATCCATCCCCCACCATCCATCCATCCCCCCACCATCCATTCCCCATCATCGATCCATCCCCCATCATCCATCCCTCAACATCCATTGCCCCCATCATTTATCCACCCATCATTAATTCCCCCATTACCTATCCATCATCCATCATGCATTTACCCATCATCCATCCCTTCATCCATCCGTTAACAGACTTTCACTGAGCACCCACTCCCTCTGGGTATTTGCTGGGGTCATAGACCACAAAGCCTTAGACCATGGCTTGCAGGAGCTCAGAGTCCAGGGAGAATACAGAGCAGTTATGTCTGCACTGCAAGATGGGTGATGGAGGCTTCCTAAGACTTTACGTCACTCTGCAAATCACAGTGTACATGCATGTGCACATGTGTGGGTGTGTGCATATGTGTATACATATGAGTGTGTGTGTGTGTGTGCACGAGTGTGTGTATGTGTGTGGGTGCATGGGTGCATACCTCTCAGCTGGGCCTCCTCTGTTACTTTGGAGGGTGGGGTCACTCCTGGTGACTTCTCCAGTCCCTTTGCCCCCTCCTTACTCTCCAGCACAGACACGTCTGCAGCTGCGCCTCCCACTTCTGCTCCTCTCCCTCCCTGAGATCTCCCTCCTTGTCCTCTCCTGGGAATTCAAAGGCCCCACTGCAAGCTGCCTCACCTCAGTACCCTCCCCACCATGGCTCTTCGGCTCAAGCCCCAGACATCGCATGTTCACTATTCTCTCCCTGACTCTGTTCGGTGGTCCTGGCAGCTTCACAGACTCCCTGAGCCAGGACCAAACTCCCCATCCTCTTATCCCCCATCCCTACTCCCAGAGCCAGCTGTCTGGCCACACCTCCCCCTCTCCCTGCCTCATCTCCTCTAATCTGCCCCAGGTCTTCACAATCTTTTCCACACAGTCTCGCTCCTACCTCCACCCCACGCTGTCCTCTGCCCCTCCTCCTGACCCTCTCAGCAGGTAGATGAGGCGGTAGGGGTGGGGGTGAGACTGTGGGCTCTCATAGCTCCCTTCTGTTTGGCCACAGATGAGGTGGGGGAGGGAGTATTGGGCATGGGGATTTCTCTCCTTTTTCCTCTGCATCTGAGGACCCCTGCCCTAAGGCTCTCAGCACCCTGCAGGCTGCCCCACCTGCTCTTTGACAAACCTGCAGCCCATCCATTCCTTGCTCCCCTGCCGCATGGAGGCCAGTGCTGGCTCCTGGACAGCAGCTTCTCCCTGGGCTCCAGACACTGAGGCCCAGCATTCCTGCACTTCTCAGCTGGGCCTCCTCCTTTCCTGTGGAGGGTTTCTCCCGCCAGCCTGCGTGGGACTCCTGTGCGCCAGAGCCCTGCCCTGCCTGCTCCCCAGCACTTTCCTGCCCTTCCAAGGCAGACCCTGGCCAGGCTCCACTCTGGCCCTCTCTGCTGAGTCTCTCACCTGGGGTGGGGGGCTCCGGGTGGAGTGGCCTCCGGGTCCCGTCTCCTTCTCCCACGCCACACCATTGTAGAGAAGGCCTGGCCCATGTCCTCCCCAGAGAAGCCCCTGCTGAGCCCTCCCTTGGACCCTCCTGGATGCAGGGAGCACTACCCTGGGAGCACCCAGCACCAGGCTTGTGGTGGTCCTTGTCCCCCCAAGGCGACGGGCTCTGGGGGGCCTGGGTGTGACCTCTCTCAGGGTTTCAGCACCGAGGGGGAATGTGGGAGATGAGGACAGATGGGGCATCCTCGAGCTCTTCTCTCCCACCCTCTACTCTTTCTCCCCTTGTTGCTCAGGTCTCCTTTTGGAAAACAATTTTGTAACTGCACACATGCTGTAAGGACCCACTGTATCTGCAAAAAACACAAAGCCTTCCATGAGGACTGAGGTACCCTTTGACCCCTGCTCCTGTCTTCCTTCAGGCCCCAACAGGAAACAGATGTCTCCCTTCCCTCCAGAGGGTCTGTTTACACAGGCACGGAGGAAGCGGGTGCAGGAGCCAGGAGAGCAGCAAACGTGTGATTTCCAGAGGATCCAAAGGAACGAGGGAGGAGAAGTTTCTAGAACTGTGTTGAGAGGGAAGCTGAGAGCAGAGGGCACAGCAGCCTGAGCTCAGGGGCACAGACACGCTGACCTCCATCCCTCCGCCCTCTGCTCTCCTGCTGGGGGTCCCCATCAGACAGGCCCGGTGTGAAACTGGAAGGCCCAAGGCTCATCCACAGGGCTTAGCCTCCCCAGCCCCGAGCAGGGAGGAGGAGGGGGGGCCTGTGGGGCGGGGGAGGGCAGGTGTGGGAGTCATCGGGTCCTTTCCCCTGGGGCCTTTCTAGGCTTGATTGCCCCCTCTGCCGCTGCGTTCACCACCCACCTAACACACGCACGTGAGTGCCTCCTGAGAGCCGGGGGGTGGGCTGCGCCTGCTCCCCCACCTGTCTGCCTCCCCAGGCTTCTGCTCCCCTTCCTTCACTTTTCAAACTTCTCTTTGATGCACCGCCCCCTCTCTCGGAGCCTCAAGTCTCCCCGCTCCCTCAGCCTCGCTCCTCCAGCTCTCCAGGGGGAGCCTTGTTGAATTGTGCTGTTTGTGCATCATTTTTGCTGTGTGTGAGTGAGTATGTGCACACGGTCAAGGCTGGCTCCCACCTTTCCTTTCTGCTTCCTCTGTCTGTGTCTGCCCACCCATCCATCCAGTAGTCATTCAACAAATGCGAATTGAACATCTGTGTGCTGCTGAGGGCGAAGAGCCCAGAGTTCTACCCAGGCTGTGTCCTGAAGAAACTCGGAGTCCAGGGCAGACAGACCAGTTGTTATATCACAAGAAGACTGGGTTGGGGGTCACCGAGCATCACACTCAGGGTGCGTGGGTGTGTGATGCGTATGTGCATGTGTGTGTTGTTGTGTGTGCATGTGTGTTGTGTGTGCATGTGCACATGTGTGTGATGTGCGTGTTGTGTGTGCATGGGTGTTGTGTGTGCATGTGTGTTGTGTGTGTTGTGCATGTGTGTGTTTTGTTTGTGTGTGTGTGGTGTCTTTCTGCATTGCCCACTTCACCCACGCCCATTTCCCCTCATCCCTCCAGCATCAGCCAGCCCTGGGCTGTGTTCTCCTCCATCTGTGCCCTCATCCACACACCCTCCCTGGGCCAGGCCGACCACCTGGGGGGCTTCTGAGATCCCCTCCACTTGCCTCTGTGTCCACCCAACCTCCTACGCACACCCCAGGCCCCTGCCCCCACCTCCTGGACGTCCCCACCAGCTCTCTAAGCCCAGGGAGAACTCCTTGACTTCCCAGTCCTTCCCCTGTGCTCCCCTTCACCATCCCTGGGCACTCAAGTCCCTGCACCCCTCTCCTCTACTGCCTCCCACCTTTCAGCTTTGATTCCTCTAAGCTGCTCTCCCACCCTGCCTTCCCTTCGCGCAGATCCATTATCCCGTTCATGTGGTTGCCCCGGCAACGCCATGTTCCCCCTCTCCTGGGTTTTTCAGAGGCAAACTTGTTCACCTCCCTCCGCTGACCTTTTGTTCCCATCTCGTTTCGTCTGCTCTCTCCTCCGTCCACAGAAGAGTTGGGGAGGGAGCTGCAGGCTGTTTCTCCTCTTCCCTCCTGGCCTCTGTGACCACCACCTGCCCTGACTTTGAGCCCACCATGGGCTCACTTTTTCTCCTCCTCTCCCTTCGTTCATAAGCTCCTGGGAGAGTGAGGGTCTGGGTCCTGCCGCCTCTCGAGCCACCTCTCCTGTTTGCTTTGGCGGATTCTCTTTGCTCCAGGACCTGTAGTGGCAGTGTTTCCCAGGCCAGGCCCTGACTCCCCACCTGCTCCGAAAACTCTCTGTGGGCCGGCTCCACCCGTCTCAGCCCATAGAGTCCATTCACACCTCGACTGTGTCTGTGGCCAACAACTCCTGCTGAGCTGGGACCCCCACGTCCACTGCCTTCCATGGGCCTCCTTCCTGTGTCCTCCCCACAGAAAGCCCTGCTGACCCTTCCCCCGGAGAAGGTCCCCTGTCCCCCAAGGGCACTGGGGCCTTCAGGAATGGCTAGGTTTGGACATCTTCTCTGAGCTTCTCCAGACAGAGTTTGCATGTCTGATGCTCAGCGTGGAGGAGGGGCTGGCTGGAGGGGGAGGACAGACAGACAGACGGATGAAAGCTGTGTCTGTCTAAGAGGATCTCTTCTCTTCCTTCAAATCTCTGTTCTCTTTCTCTTTAAAAAATTACACTTATGGTGAAACCTCATCTCTACAAAAAAGTTAAAAAACTTGCCAGGTGTGGTGGTACGTGCCTATAGTCCCAGCTACTCACGAGGCTGAGGCAAGAGGATCACCAGAGCCCAGGAGTTTGAGGAGGCTGCAGTGAGCTGTGATCTCACCACTGCACTCCAGCCTGTGGTGAGATCTTTGCCATTAAAAGAAGCCCAGAGTCCAGGGAGAAATTCTCTTGAGATCTTGACCTTCTGTGACAGAGCAAGACCTGTCTTGAAAATAATATTCACGTTTAATTACTTAAGTGACAGATGACCACATCATCTTGGCATAAAGAGTAAAAAGTATTTCAAATAAGATTAAAGATCTTCCTTGACACTCACTCCTCCTGTTCTCTAGGCATTTCCTCTGGGGAGAACCAGTTCTTACTTTATCAGGAATCGTTCTATACTACATACATATTTTTAAACATAAAAATGTATATTTTTCCCATACAGAATCTGATGTTTTTTTTGGTAGGTTTTGGTTTAGGGCATTTTCTTCCCCATAGAAATTGCATTGAGCTTTGAGTATTGCTCTTCAGTGGGACTTTGGCAGGACAAAGTTTTGGGGATCTTCTTCCATCTCAACACGTAAAGCTGTCCATCTGCCTTTTGTCAGCTGCGTAGTATTCCAGCAGACGGAGCTGTGGTGGTTTATTTGGTCTTTCTGGTAATGGACATTTGAATGGTTTCTGCTGTCTTGCCATTAAAATGAGGTTGCCGGTGGGGCTCGGTGGCTCACGCCTGTAATCCCAGCACTTTGGGAGGCCAAGGTGGGCAGATCACGAGCTCAAGAGATCCTGGCCAACATGGTGAAACCCTGTCTCTACTAAAAATTCAAAAAAAATTAGCCGGGTGTGGTGGTGCGTGCCTATAGTCCCAGCTACTCTGGAGGCTGAGGCAGGAGAATTGCTTGAAACCGGAAAACGGAAGTTGCAGTGAGCTGGGATCACGACATTGCACTCCAGCCTGGCGATAGAGCGAGACTCCGTCTCAAAAAAAAAAAGAAAAAATACGAGGCTGCCACGAACACCTGTGTCCCCTGCTTCCCCCTAACTACATCGGCGTGTTCTCCCTTCCGCCTCCCGGGGACCTGGGTTACTCTGTCTCCTTTCCTTCCTTGTTCCCTCTCAGCTTCTCATCTCTCCCTGTTCTTTCTAGATGTAGCTGTCGCTTTGTGTGTCCCAGCAGGGTGTGTATGTGTGTGTGTTGTCTATTTTTTTCACTGTGGGCTTGTGTCACTTAGGGTCCTAACAGGAAAGGGATGGAGCACTCAAATTTAGGTGAATTTGAGGCGAGTTTGTTTACAAAAGTGCTATATTACAGGATGCGGGATTCTGTAGAAACCTAGAGCTAATAGTTGTGTAGTTATGACCACCCCCTACTTCCTAATGAAGGGTGGAAGTAATGACTGACCAGGCCCTGGAAGCAAACTGTCACTTACAGGGGCTGCCTTGCCAGGAGCTGAGACCTTTAGGAGAGGGACCACCCAGCCTGAGGTGACGGGGGGAATGAGCCTCCTTATCTTATTCTCCTTCCCCACCATCTCCTCCTCCCACGGGCCAAGCCCAGCTGGAAGCCTGAGGGCAGGGGGAGCTCCCTGATTGGTGTTGTCAGCCTCCTAAAGCAAAGGGTAAGGGTGGAGGAGGGGTCGGGGAAGTAGAGGACATCTAGAACTTTCTCTCTCCAAGCCCTTTATCAGGTTTTGTTTCCAGTCTCTGGGTTACTTCATCCACCCATCATCCCTATCCACACATCTAGCCAGCCAATGTGCACGGAATCCCTCCCGGGTGCCCTGTGTGAATGGCACACCTCTTAGAGGGTTTGGTGCCCCTGTGAGACCATGCTGGGCCTCTGCCTGCCACCCCCACTGCCTGCTGGCATGGCTCACGCCCCTCGTGTTTTCAACTTTCTTATTGACGTCTCCTCCCCCTTCTCTTCCTGTATCTGACTTTGTCTTGCTCATCTCTGCTCTTTCCCTCTCTCCAGGAGGAGAGTTATTGAATTTTGCTCTGAGGCTGTGCGTCATTCCTGCAGTGTGTCTGTGTGTGTGTGTGTGCTGGCTGACTTTCCCCTGCAACTCTCTTTTTTCTGGGGGCCTGTGGAGTTTTGCTCTAAAGTTCTAAATTTCGTTGATTTTTTCTGATCCTAGTTTCCATCCCCTTTCCCAGAGGAAATATTGGTTATCACAATGATGACCGGCAAAGTGGTCGCATAGGAGTCTTTCTCTTCTGGCTCTTTTATCTGATTTTATTCTTACTCCTTGAATTACTCCATCCATCCATTCATCATCCATCCATCCTTCCGTCTATTCCCCAACCATCCCATCCATCCATCCATCTATCCATCCCCCTTCCACAAACACATAGCAGCTACTGGGTGCTGGGACCCATGTCCTGTTTCCTCTCCAGTCTCACTGTTGTGAACACACGTGTGGGTCTCATCTCTTGCTGTGAGGCTTGACTAGAGTTGCCCCCCGCCCTCCCTGTCACTCTCCTTGCTGTTTATCTCCTGCTCTTCTATGTGTCTGTAAACTGCTTAGTTAGTTCAGTGCCAAGGGCTGTCTGTCTGTCCTATCTCTCCTCCCCTACTTCCCCAACTCTCCCTCCATCTGTTCTCACACCATGGGGCCCCAAGACCTATCTAGAGTCCTCTGCTTGCTCTGCACACATTCCCTGAATGTGCTCACCCACGGCTGTCTGTGCTGACATCACTCCTCAGCCCCTCATGCAGCCCAGACCCTTTCTATTCCCCTTAAACCACAGGCTCAAGCTCGAGGAAGCCCCGCCCAGCTCAAGCAATTGCATTGTTTTAGTATCCAGCAGAGGTGCTCTATCTCCATTCTCATTGACACTGGGTATCTCTGCCACCCAGGGCTAAGCAGCCAGGAGCCCCAAGTCACCTCTGGCTGCTCTTATCCCTGTCTCCATGGCTCATCTGTCCCCTTTTCCTGCCAGATCTTCCTCAAACAGAGAAGTCGAGACTCCCTCTCCAGCCCTTCAGCCTCCACCTCAGCCCAGATGTAAGAATCTAGTGCCTGGACCCCACCCATCCATCCACCCACCCACCCACCCAAACATCCACCCACCCATCCATCCACCCACCCACCCCACCCAAACATCCACCCACCCATCCATCCACCCCACCACCACCCACCCATCCACCCACCCATCTATCCACGCACCCACCCACCCAAACATCCACCCACCCATCCATCCACCCACCCACCCATCCACCTACCCATCTATCCACGCACCCACCCACCCAAACATCCACCCACCCATCCATCCACCCACCCACCCATCCACCCACCCATCTATCCACGCACCCACCCACCCAAACATCCACCCACCCATCCATCCACCCACCCAAACATCCATCCACCCATCCATCCCTCCACCACCAAACATCAGTTGGACACTTCCTAGGTGATCTGATGATAACACAAGACCCCCAAAGCCTAGACTATGCCTTGCAGAAGCCCAGAGTCCGGGGGAGAAATTCTCTTGAGATCTTGACCTTCTGTTAACGTCTCCTTCCTGCTCCCTTCTCCTCCTGTCCACAGAAGTGCTGGGGGAGGGAACCCGGAGCTCTGCTGTCCTCTCCACAGCCCCACTTCTCTGTGGCTACCTGTGGCTTGCCCTGAACCCACCACCAGGCTCAGGCAAGGCTGCTACCAGCTTCCCGTTGGCCAAACCCAACCAGCTCTTTCTGGTCCCACCTCACCACGGGGCAGCTCCTGCTGCAGGCCTTTCTCTCCTCCTCTGGCCCGGAGGCTGCCACTGTCTCCTGGTTTTTCTCTCACTTCCCTGGCTCATCCTTCCCAGCTCTCTGTGCGACTTTCCCTTCACCTGGCTGGGAATGCTACAGAGCCCCAGGCCTGAGCTTCCTGCCACTTCTTCCTGCTCTGCCTTTTCTGCTGGGGCAGCTTTCTCTGGGGAACAGGGTGGCTTACTGTCCATGCTTTTTTGCACACAGTAGAGTCCAGACCTGAGCCCCCATCTGCCTGGGGTGGAGACGGGGTCTCCCTATGAACATCCTACAGGTACATCCTCCTACTCCACCTCTGGCCTCCTTCTCATCCCTTCTCCCTCCAGGTATTAAGAATAAAATTTCATTGAAAAAAACAAAGGAGGCTAAGAGTACATGGAGAAGTGAAGTCTGTGCAATTGAAGAGCTGAGGCTTTGCAAGTTCAACAACAGAGAGAGAGAGAGAGGGACTACTGGATCTAAACCAGATAAGAGTGAGGAAACTGGGTGGGAGGGCAGTGTCCAACTGGCCTCTTACCGTTTGTAACATGAATTTTCTTTTTGAGACAGGGTCTTGCTCTGTTGCCCAGGCTGGAGCGCAGTGGCACGGTCATAGCTCACTGCAGCCTCTAATGCCTAGGCTCCAGCAATCCTCCCACTTCAGCCTCCTGAGTGCCTGAGACTACAGGTGTGTGCCACCACCCCCAGCTAAATTATTTTGAAGGAAAATTTGTATTATTTTAATTATTTTTATGTACAGAAAACTCGACAGTACCTTTTTAACCCCATTTAACGGCCAGTTCTTTAACCTTTGCCTTTTCGAGCTTGGCGATGCGAGCCACAGACTTGGGACCCAGGACTTTGCCTCCCCAGTGACGGCAGATCACGTATCTGTTGTAGTTGGTCCTGACAGCTTCCACGAGCTTAGCCAAGGCGCCCTTGTCTTCCGAGTTAACCTGTGTGAAGGCGACAGTGGTGCAGGGCTCCCTGTGGACTAGACGTCCCAGTCTTGCCTTCCCCTTGATAATGCAGTAAGGGACCCCCATGTTACGACACAGGGCAGGCAAGAAGACAGCCAGCACGAAGGGATCGACGTCATGTGCAGTCACCACCAGCTGAGCCTTCTTGTTCTCCACCAAGGTGGGGACGGTGTTAACTTCTGCTGGAAGGAGCAGGTGGTCTCTTAGTGGGGGCGTGCCCGTTGCCGGACGCCTTCTTTCGGCCTAGGCCAACAGCCTCTGCTTCTTCTCTTGCTTTGTCTCTGGACTGTACTCATGGACCAGTGTAAGCAGCTGAGTAGCTGTTGGCGGTCCAGGGCCTGGGTGTACTGGTTCATCGCAGGAGGCACTTTCAGTCATTTATAGAGGATGGCTCTCTGCCGCGGCAACCTGATATAGAGTGGCCATTTCACAAAGCAGGCGAGGCCTCTTTTGGGCTGGAGGTCCTGTCCATTGCCAAAATTCTTAGGCCTTTCTCAAACAGGGGGATTTATCACTTTCTCGGCCTCCTGCTTCCTCACGACAGCAGGGCCGGAGCCACCTTCATCCCCTTGGCCTTCTTTCCTTTTGGCACCTTGGGTGGTGGGAGGAGAGAGTACACCCAGCTAATCTTTAAACACTTTCTGTAGAGACGAGGTCATGCTATGTTATCCAGGCTGGCCTTGAACTCCTGGCTCTCAAGTGATCCTCCTGCCTCAGCCTCCCAAAGTGCTGGTACCACAGGGGCATGCGCCACGGGACTTGGCTAAAAAATTAATTTTTAATTACACAAGTAATTCATGGACCCACTGTCTTTGTGAAAAGTAAAAATCAAAGCACTGTACGTAAGACTGGTGTTCTTGTCCACTTCCCATCCCATTGAGCCCAGGGTACAAATACTGCTCCCCAGAAGTAATCACAGCACTGGTTTGGGATAATCATTCCACTCTCTGTAGATGTTCTTTTCTCATGAAGAAGGGCAAGTCCTGTGGGTGGTGCTGGTGTTGGTTTTGATGTTAAATGGAGTCATATTGAGCCAGGCACCCCTGCTCTGTGGTGGGCTTCTCTGCACTACAGTGGGTCACAGATGGCCTCCTCCCCATTTTCCCAAATCCAGGACTGAAAACAGAGGCCGGCCCCATGCCCTCTGCCTGCCTCCCACTTCCAGCCCAGGGCCACTTCCTCCTCTAAGGTCCGTCTCCCATCTTCTCCTCTGATCCTCTCTGTGCTCCCAGTCAGAGCTGTTGCCCTGGCAACAGCTGTCCCCTCCCCTCCGCCCTCCCCTGGGCTGTCTAGCAGGTGGCCATGCTCACCCAGGAGTCCTTCCCTTGACCCGTTCCATTCTCCCTCCTATGCCCTCTTCCATCCCAGACCAGCTGGGTGGAACTCTCACCCCTGGCTGTGGCCACCCCCCTCCCTCCCATCCTGCTCACCCCTGCAGCTGCTCTGTGCCTGCCAGCGAGGAGGGATGAGGCCTCCAAACCCCAACACCCATTTTCTCTCCACTGAGGGCCTCTGATGCTGGGGGGGGTCTGTCATGGCTTCTTACCCCCTGTCTTTCCTTGATAACACCTCTCAGGCCACCCCTCCTCTGTTGCCTCTGCAGCTTCCTCGGCTTCCATCAGCCCTCTGTGTCCATGTCCTCAGGGCCCCATCCTCCCCCCTCCTTGTGCTCTGCCCACTAGGTGGTCTCTCCTAGAGCCTGAGTGACAGTCCTCATGCTGATCCCACTCAGCATCTCCCCTCTCACCCTGCACCTTGCTGAGCAGGGTCATGGGAGGCCCTGGGAAGCCCCATGTCCTCCTCAAAGAAGTACTTTCTAAGCTCTTCCTGGGGGCCCCTAACCTATTGGGTGAGGATCCTGTGTCCAGAATGCCCAGATATATGTGTGTTGGGCGTTGCTCCCCACCCCCAGGCTGTCAGCACCTCGAGGGCTGGACCTGCCTCTGTTTTATCTCTGCAGAACGGCTGTGACTGTGGGGAGGACGGAGGGGTGGGCAGACTGAGGACAGACGGACTGAGAGTGCTCCCTCCTCCTCACTCTCTTCCTCCCTGTTTTCCTTCCATTTTCTTCCTCTCCTAATTAAAAAATTAGTTTTTAATTATGTGTGGTCCATGAAGAAATTATTATTGCATACAATTTAAAAATGTTTTGTGCTTTCACAAAATGAAAGCATGACAAAAGGCTGAAGTCCCTTTTCTTCTCCCTCCCCATCCCACCTCCAGCTCCCCCAGAAAGGGGAACATCCGTGGCCAGTTCTGTGTGACCCTGTCCACTCAGCCTATATGTGTCGTCTCATCTAAATAAAATAGAGCTGCCTTTGGTGGTGGCGGCGGGGGTATTGTTTTAAAATGTAAATATTGTGCAAGTTTTGCCAGTAACTTTGTCTGCCCAGTGATGAGTCTTTGAGTTCTTTCTGTGGACATGTGGGTGCACCGTCACTGGTGCAAAAGAGCTGAGGTGGGCCCCTCTTCCCAGTTCTGCTCAGCGATAGCACCATGGTAGCCTGAAACTGGCCATGGTGGTGTTATTTACACCACAGAATCGGGCACAAGCAACCCATGGGGAACGTTCTCCCCCCAGAGGGCTAGTGTGCCAGCACACCCTGGAATGTACCCTCTTTCACAGAGCTGGGTCTTTCAGGATAGAGCTGCACTGTGGGTGACCAGTTCTCCTGTGGATGGACATGGGTGCTTTCTCTTTTTCAACCTTATCTGTCTGGACTCCCCTTCTGCCTTGCCCTCTCCTGGGTTCTGGGGGAGGGGGTTCCTCCGAATTCGTCTACAGTACGTGAGTTCCTTTCTGTCTGTCCATTGAACATGCTGCCTCTCCCGGTCTCTGTGAGTCTGTCTCTCCCCTTCCTTCCTTCATCCTTCCTCATCCTCTCCCTCGTGTCTTCTCCTCCCCTCCACATTTGGTCCTTGCCCTGAGAGTCACGATTTGTGGCTGCTTCTGTGTGGAGGTGTGGGTCCCACTCTGCCCCCTCTCTTTAGGTCCTTTGTCAGGCTTTGTCCTCCTCCTTCTTCCCTCCTGTTCCATGTGCACGAATCTCTGCATCTGCCTGCCTCTCCGCTCCCCGAGGGTCCTGCCGCCCCCTCTTCATTTCATTTTTTAACTTTATTATTGATGTGCCCCGCCAACTCTGCCTCTGCCTGCATCTCGCTCAGCCTCACTCCCTCCCGCTCTCCAGAGGAGCCTTATTGGATTTTGCTTCAAGTTTGTGCGTCATTCCTGCTCTGTGTGTATGTGTGCATGTGTGCCTGCCACTTTCTCTGTCAGCTCCCTCTCTTTCTTTCTGGGGCTTGGAGAGTTTTACTCTTTGTGTGTGTGCACAGGTGCACAGGTGTGTGCATGTGTGTGAGTCACTTCTCTCTAAGGCATGGTCAGGGCCGCGTCCCACCCTCTCTGTCACTCTCATGAACTCCATCTGTCCATGGAATGCCTGGTGAGCTCTGGGCCGAGGTTTGTCCATCTGTCCTCTCCTCCTGTCCTTCTCTTCTTTCCCTCCTCTTGCGCTGCACCTGCCCTCTGCACAAGAGGTGCCCTCTATGCACCTTGGGCATAGAGGCCTCTGTAAGGACACCTCAATCTCTTCTTGCACCTGAAAACCATGCCACCCCCATTCTGTCTTGCATGCCACAGATTTGGAGCCAGTGCTGACTGGACCCCTCAGAGGTACCTCAAACTCATCTAATCATGTCTACACTGCAACCTGGCTGCTTTCCTGTTCGTATTAACACAGAATGTCAGTGGCTTCCTCAGTGTGGTGCTGCAGCCAGGAGCCCTGCGTCGTCTGTGACTACTCCTCTTTAGCCACTCACAGCCCATCTGTTCCCCCTCCCTGCCAACTCTGTCTCCGAGGGGCTGCTAAGGCCCCCACCCTCTCATTCCCTGATGTGACATCATGTGGAGATGAGGGGGATAATTGTCTTTGTTTGTCCAGCCATTCACCCATCCCTCCATCATCCATCCATCCATCCATCCACCCACCCACCCATCCACACATCCACCCATCCATACATGCATCCACTCACCCATCCATCCATCCATCCATCCATTAACCCATCCATCTCCACATCCATCCATCCATCCATCCATCCATCCATTAACCCATCCATCTCCACATCCATCCATCCATCCACCCATCCACCCATACATTCATCCATCCATCTATCCACCCACCCATCCACCCATCCATCCATCCATCCACCTATCCATTCATCCATCCATCCATCCTCCCATTCATCCATCCATCTATTCATTCATTCAGATTTCCATCTGCCCATCCATCCATCCATCCATCCATTCACCCATCTATACATTCTATCCAATCCAACTACCCAGCTACAATCATGTCCACCCACCAGCCATCCATCCACCTACTCCTTCATCCATCCATCCATCCATCCATCCATCCATCCATCCATTCACCCATCTATACATACTATCCAATCCAACCACCCATGTATACATACTATCCACCCACCCAGCCATCCATCCACCTACTCCCTCATCCATCCATCCATCCATCCATCCCGCCACCTGACATACATTGAGGATCTGAGTGCTCTGTTGAAGACAAGGGCTCCAAAACCCCAGGCTGTCTAAGGAGTCCAGGGGAGGGGAGGACCAGTTACCACTCATGGGAAGATGGGGTGATAGGGATTTTGGAAGTCTCCAAGCATCACTGTGTGTGTGTGTGCATGTGTGTGTGTGCATGTGTGTGTGTTCCTGCATGTGCGTATATGCATGTGTGTGCTCTGTCTTGGCCACTTCCTCAGACCCTTCTCTTTCCTCCTGATCTCTGCTATCAGTGCTCCCCAGGGCTGTGTTCTCACTGCTCTGCCCTTCTCCTTCCATGGGCTTCTGGGCCACACTATCCACACCAGGGCTTCAGAGGTCCCTGCACAGAAACTCCTCTGTATTTCTGGGCTCATCTCTCCTGTCCCAGGCCTGTCTACTCACTGTCCTGTCCTCAGCCCCCTTCAGTCATACCCCCAGTATCATAGACTCCCCAAGCTCCAACCAACCTCCCTCCTCTCCAGGCTTCATCTTATGCTCTCATCCTCCATCTCCAGGGACAGAAATCCAGGGTTCCCCTTCTCCCCACCTCCTTCCTTTAAACTTGTGCTGACTCTTCCTCCCAAATCTCCCGTCTTCTTTGCTCCTTTCATCCCATGGCCAGCGTGGTTGCCCTGGTGAGAGCCATCCTCTTCCCTCCTCCTGAGTCCACCTTCCAGCATGAGAGACATGTTCTGGTGACCTGTTCCTCCCATGCTCCATCTTCTCTCTCTGTCCATCCGCAGAAAATCTGAGAAAGGGACCCTTGGCTTTATTTGCTTCCAATCCCAGCCCATTCATACCCCATCCTTGGCAAGGGACCCGGCCACCTTGAGCCCACCGTGGTTCTCAAGAAAGCTCTCCATAGACCTCCTTCTTGCCAAAGCCGATGGCCCCTTTTGCCTCCTCATTTCTCCTGGCCCATCAGGGTTCTGACTGGCTTGCCCATCCTTTTTGGGAGGCCACTCTCTCCTCCCTCAGGACACTGGGTGCTCCTGGCTTTTCTCCACTCCTTGGGCAGTTTCTCCTCCACAGCCTCTTCCTCTGTCCACCTCTCAGTACTTATGCTTCCCAGGGCTCAGTCCTCCACCCCTTCCTGCCCTGCCAGTTCCCCAAGGGCAGCTTCCTCCACACCCAGGACATCTCTGGCCACCTGTTGTCCTTGGGCATAGAGCTCTCTCCTGAACTGGGACTTGCATATCCATGTACCTGAGCACAGGACTAGGCACTTCCCTGCCCTCCCACACTGCTCTTCTTTTCTCCACCCTCCTCACCGGCCCAGCTCCCCATCTTAGCTCCCCATCCTCAACACAAGTAGACCAAGTCCCAGGCACTCTCTTGATTCCTCTGGCCACATCCAGTCCCACCATAGGACTATGCCTCCAGTACACCACCACCATCCCATCTGGGTGCCAGCTCCCAGGGCCTCCTGGGTGTCCCATCTCCAGCCTTGCCCCTTCCTATCTACACTTGGGGAGGTCACCCAAGCCACCTTTTGAAATCTCCCACCTGGCAGCTCACCCTTTGCTGGCCTGACCCCACTGAGCCAGCTCCCCACCTCCCCAACCCTCCTAATAAACTTCAAACTAATTGGTCCTGCTTCAAGGCTCTGGATCAGGCCAAACCCTCACACTCTTGGTGACTTCTCCTTCTGCCCTGTCCCCAGACACAAGGAACCTCTTGCAGTATAGAAAGACTCAGCCTCTTCCCACCTCCTGGCCTTTGATCAAGCTGCCCTTGGCAGGAACACCTCTCACCTGGTCTACCTGGCACACAGCGAGGCTTTTCTTGGCTCAGGCATTTCACCCTTCCTGATGAAGCCCCAGGGCCTCTCCTCTGAGAGCCCCTACAGCATCTCAGAATCATGCCCCTGGGAACAGCCAGGCGCATGTGTGTGTTTGGGAGGATCTTTCCCACCAGGCCATGGGCATCTTGAGAGCCTGCGTCTGAGTTCTCTCTGAGTCTCAGCACAGGGGGAGGGGCTGAGGAATGTCTGCAGCTGGAGGACCTTCAACTTGAAAAAAAAAAAGCTTAAAATTTCAGGAAGGAAGGACTAAAGTCTCCTTTGAAACCTCATCCCAAATCCAAATTTCTACTTAGTTTCCCACGTGGATCCTCAGTTATTAGATTGATGCGAATTATACTGGTAGCTAGCTAGCTAGATGATTGATTGGAAGGAAAAAGGAAGGAAGGAAGGAACAAAGGAAGAAAAGAAGAGAAAACCTGTTCTGTTAGTGTTGGTTTGGTTATTGTTGTTGGAACATGAATGCTACACACTGTGCATGTGATTTGGCAGTGACTTCCTCATTCAGCAATGTGTCTTAGGTCTCCTTCCATGTCAGAGCTTAGATGCATCTTGTTCTTTTTTCAATGCACCATGGTTGAGCTGGCCTCCTTCTGCCAATGAGCATTTGGTGAAGTGGTAGCAGCTTCTGCGCATGGCTCTTTTCCGTGTCTCACTCTAGGGTCCCCAGTGTGTCATCAGGCTGCCGTGTGCTTGCCTATCTGTCTGCATGTGCACACATTTGCCTCTCTGAGTCTCTCTCCTTCCTCTTCCCATTCTCTCATTATTCCATATTCCTTCTAGATTTGGTCCTCATATTGTATCACAATTGTGTCTGTGTGCCTCACCCTGGGTCACTTCTGTGGGCTCCTCCTTACTTGGAGCTTTTTCTCGTTCTGATTCTCATTTGCGTGGTGACTTCCCACCCCTGTGCATCCATTTGCTCTCCCATCCATTCATCCACCCACTTTGGACACTGAGCATCTTCAGGAGCTGGAACCTGGGACAGCTCCCATACGTGAGTCAGCGTGTGTGTCTCCTCCATGTACTGCCCCTGTGTCTCTGCCTGTCTGTGTGCCTGTCTCTCTGAGCCCCCTTCCCCAACTCCTGTCTTCATCCTCCTCCATTGTACTTCTTTCTGCTCTCCAGAGGAAACTTACAGAATCTTCTCTGTCCATGCATCATTCCTGCTGTGTGTGTGTACACGTGTGTGAGTGGGTCATCTCTTTTGGAGGCATGGTCAGGGTTGGCTTCCACCCTGTCTGTTACTCTCATGGACATTCCATCTGCCTGCCTGTCCATCCAGCTATCTGTAGCATGCTCAGTTAACTCTGGGGCAGGATCTGTCTGTCTGTCTGGTCTCTCTTCCTTTCATTCTCTTTCTCTCACTCCTCACACACTCCCTGGATGAGCTCATCCCCTGCCCTCTGTGCTGATATCTCCCCAACTGCTCCTGCAGCCAAGATGCCCCACCTTGTTCTCTTCTTCTCAAGCCACTGGATTCCTCCATAGGAGAATCCAACCCACAGCATCATCTTCACATGCTGAGATGTGTTTCTCTTCTGGTTCTCATTAGTACTGAGCCCTGTTGCCTGCCTCGGACTGCGGTGGGAGACTGGGCCATCTCTGACTCCTCCTGCTGCCCACGGCTCATCTGTCCCACTTCCTGCCAAGTCTCCTTCCAAGGGACCAGTCTGAGACCCTTCTAACCCCAGTCCCTTCAGCCTCTCTCTCTGGGCCAGGCCCCAGCATCTTGAGCCTGGACAACTGTAGATTCTTCCTCCTTGGTTTTCCATCCTTCACTCTCACCCCCTCTTCATCCTCACTTAACCCCTGGAAGAATCACGAATCACCTTTGCTCAAACCCTCCCATGGCTTCCATGTCACTCACAGTAAAAGCTGATATTCTCACCATGACCCACAGGCTGTACCTACCAGTCTATTTCCTGCTACCTCTCTCCTTTCATCTCCCACTCCTTTCCCCCTTGCTCACGCTGCTCCAGCCACATGGGCTTCCTTGGTGTTCCTTGAGCAGACAGACATCAGGGCTATCACCCATGGTAGTTCATGGCATGAGGGCACCCGGCAGAGGATGTCAGTGGAGGCCAAAGTCCAGACCTTGTTCCATTCTCCAAGCCATGAGCCCTGGTTTGGGGTTGCCTCTACTCAGAAGAAAGATTGCCTATTTCTTTTAAATATATAGATAGAAAAGCCCTTTAACATTCTTGCTTACTTGTTTCATTGTTATTTTGGGATTTGTTTCTATTTACTGATTTTTCTCCTCGTTATAAGCTACATTTTTCTGTTTCTTGGCCTCTCTAGGAATTTTTGATTGGATGCTGGACATTGTAAATGTTACACTATTGATGGTCTGAAATTGTGTTGTCTTCTTTTAAAGAGTGGCATGCAGTTAAATTACTTGCTAATTACTTTGATCATTTTGAGGCTGATTTTTAAGCTCTTTTAGGGTGGGTTTACAGCAGCCTTTACTCATGGGATAGTTCCTAACCTGTGTGAATTCTGGGAATCAGTCTTTCTTTGCCTGGCCTCAGGGATTTTCACCCCACACACATAAACCCTTGCACATGGCAGTGATTCAAGAGGACACATGTAGATTTCTGCAGCTATTTTTCTTCCTCCAGTCAGGTACTCTGCTCCTCAACTTACATCCACCTCAGCCTACCTGAACTTTGTTCTTGCTCTCAAAGATCAGCTCAGCAATACTGCTGTACTCTATTTGAATTTTCCCTCCCTGCACCTAAGATGCCTCCAGGCAGAAAGCTGGGTCAACTGTAGAGCTAACCTGATTTGCTTACCTTCTTTAGGGATCACTGTCTTATGCTACTGCCTGTTGTTCAATGTCTGCAAACAGTTGTTTCTAATGTTTTGTCTGGTTTATGGCAGGAGGGTGACTCCAGTCTTTATTACTTCTTCATGGCTGGAAGTGCAAGTCTAGGCTGGGTTTTGTTGTTGTTGTTGTTTTTTCTAATTTTTACAAAGCTCTTTATTGGCTAGCAGAGGCACTGGGAGCCATGATCCCACCTTAGAACCTTTGCACTTGGTTCCTTCCACCTGGAATGCTTTCCCCAAATATCCATGTGGCCAACTTGCTCACTTCACAAGTGCTCACATGTTACCCTCTCAGTGGACCCTTCCGTAACCACTTGCTATGGACTGAATGTTTGTTTTCCCAAAATTCAGGTGTTGAAGCCTTAATGCCCAGTGTAGTTGTATTTAGAGGTGGGCCTTTGGGAAGTGACTAGGTTTTGATGAGGTCATGAGGGTTAAGCCTCCATGATGGGATTAGTGCCCTTATGAGAAGAGGAAGAGAGAACCAGATCCCTCTCTCTGTGTCATATGAGGATACAGCAAGAAAGTATCTATCTGCAAACTAGGAAAAGGGCCCTCACCAGACACCAATTACACTGGCACCTTGATCTTGGACTTCCCAGCATCCAGAACTATGAGAAATAAATATTGCTTAAACCATCCATCAGCTGGTATTTTGTTATAGCAGCCTGAGATAAGATATCACTGTACTTAGAATTGCAACTGCCTCAACTTGTAATGCCCCCTTACCTTGTGTATTTCTCTCTATGTATATTTACTGTCTATAAAATTAATTGCCTGTCTTTGTCCCCTAACCTCCTTCTGCTCTTTTAGCTGTCTTTTTCCATTAACATGGAGGCTTGATGAGGGCAGGAAATTTTTTTCTGTTTGTTCACTGCTGCATCCCCAGTAGACAGTGGGGGACAGGCTGGCTTGACTGTGGGGCTTACAGGAATTTAAGTTGAGCAGTGTTTCTGTAGGTGCCCAACATATCATGGAGCAACTGCTGGTGCTGGCTGAGGTTAGGATAGGGAAGGGGTAGAAAGGCCTGTCCAGGTCCTAAGCAGCTTACCATCCCTCCACACTTGTGCTCAGAATCTCATTCTCTACCTACGCCTACCACCTCTGACACAAGGCAATGTCTGACCTCCTTGCCCCAGCATGGGTTTCTTCCTCTGCCCAGAGTGCAACTCCCCCAACTCAGCCATGTGGCACAGACACCTAGCTTCAGAGTATCCACCTCTATGCAGCGTTCTGTGAATCTTGTGATTTCCAACCCCTTCTTCACTCTGGGACCAAGAAAATTCTTTCTAAATATCTTATTCTATTCAGGCTTCTATAACAAATTACCATAGACTGGGTAGCTTACAAGCAACAAATATTTATTTCTCAAAGTTCTGGAGGCTGGGAAGTCCAAGGTCACAGCATCAGCAGATCTAGTGTCTCATGAAGGCTCTCTAGTTCATAGACAGTCCCTTTCAGCATGGTGCAAGGGGCAAGGAGTCTCTCTCAGGCCACTTTTTAAGAAAATCATTGATTTTTCTTTCTAACTTTTATTGTATGTTCATGGGGGAACATGTGCAGATTTGCTAGATAGGTAAATTGCATGTCTCGGGGCATTAGTGTGCAGAATATTTTATGACCCAGGTAATAAGCATAGTACCTGACAGGTAGTTTTTCCATCCTCATCCTTTTCCTACCCTCCACCCTCAAGTAGGCTTCAATGTTATTGCTCCCTTGTTTGTGTCCATGTGTACTCAATGTTTAACTCCCACTTATAAGTGAGAACTTGCAGTATTTGGTTTTCTGCTCATGCATTAATTTACTTAGGATATTGGCCTCTAACTCCATCTATGTTGCTAAAAAGGTCATAATCTTGTTCTTTTTAATGGCTGCATGGTATTCCATGATGTGTATTTACCACATTTTCTTTATCTTGTCCGCTGTTGATGGGCATCAAGGTTGATTCTATGTCTGTCTGTCTTTTTTTTTTTTTTTTTAGTGTTGGGTCCTCACTGTGTTGCCCAGGCTGGAGTGCAGTGGCTATTCATAGTCACGATCCCACTACTGATCAGCACGGGAGTTTTGACCTGCTCCATTTCCAACCTGGGCCGGTTCATCCCTCCTTAGGCAACCTGGTGGTTTCCCGCTCCTGGGAGGTTACCATATTGATGCTGAACTTAGTGCAGACACCCAATTGGCACAGCGCACTACAGCCCAGAACTCCTGGGCTCAAGCAATCCTCCCACCTCAGCCTCCCAAGTAGCTAGGACTACAGGCACGCGCCACCGTGCCTGGCGTCTTTGCTATTGTGAATAGCGCTATGATAAACATATGTGTGCATGTGTCTTTATGGTAGAATGATTTTGTTCCGTTGGGTATATACCCAGTAATGGGATTGCTAGGTGAGATGTTAGTGCTTTTTTAAGTTCTTTGAAAAATCTCCAAACTGCTTTCCTCAGTGACTGGACTAGCTTACATTCTCCCCAGCAGTGTATAAGCATTCACTTTTCTCAGCAATCTCACCAGCATCTGTTATTTTTTGACTTTTTAATAATAGCCATTCTGCCTAGTGTGAGATGGCATCTCACTGTGGTTTTGATTTCCATTTCTGTAATGATGAGTGATGTGGAACATTTTTTCATGTGCTTGTTGGCCACATGTATGTCTTTTTTGAGAAGTGTCTGTTCATCGCTTCTTGGCCTTTTAGCTAAGATCAAGTGTGGAGAAGTGTCTGTTCATATCCTTTGCCCATTTTTTTAATGGAGTTGTTTGCTTTTTTCCTCAGGTTCCTTTTATAAGAGTACTAATCCCATTCATGAGAGTAGAGTCCTCATGACTTAATCACCCCCCCCAAGGGCCCCACCTCCTAATACCATCAGGATCAGGATCATTAGGATTTCAATGTATGAATTTTGTGGGGGGACATAAACATTCAGACCATAGCACTAATTTCAGAACTTTTTTCTGTCATCTCCTTTCTCTAATACATTCCACTGCACCCCATTGCCCCGGGAGAAATTTCAAAACTGATTCCTTAACTTGGTGTATTATCTTTTACAACCAACAACAAATTACCCCCATGCAATCAGCTTAACATGACAAATATTCATTTTCTCACAGTTTCTGAGAATTTTTTTATGGTAGCGCTCCACTTCCAAACACCAAAATATGTATTAGTTATCCATTGCTGTGTAACAAATTGCTCCAAAACTTAGCATTTTAAAACAACAAACCATTGTTATCTGACACACTTGCTGAGGGCCAGCAGTCTGGGTGCGTATCTGGATGGTTCTGGCTCAGGATCTCTCAGGAGACTGTAGTGAAGCTATTATCTGGGGCTTGGTGATCTGGAGTCCTGACCAGAACTGGAGGCTCTGCTGTCAAGATGGCCCACTCATGTGACTGTTGGCAGGAGGTCTTAGTTCCTCGCTGTGTAATTCTCTTCCCAGGGCCCTTTAAGTGTCTTCAGGGCAGGGAAGCCGGCTTCCTCAAGAGGAGGTAATCAGAGAAAAGAAGAGAGGGGAGAGGAGGAAGGAGGAAGAGGAAGGGAGGAGCTGCAGTCCTTTTATGACTGAGTCTCCAAAATCCTATACCATCTCTTCCACTTTGTCTTATAGCTAGAAGCAAGTCACTAAGTTTAATCCACACTCAGAATAGAGGAATTAGCTTCTGCCTCTTGAAGGGCGGTATGTAAAAGCATTTGTAGACATCTTAAAACTGCCATACTTGGCATTTAAGGCTTTCTGATATCTGGCCTGACTAACCTTCCAGGGCTAGATTAAGACCAAACAGAGGGCCGGGTGCAGTGGCTCATGCTTGTAATCCCAGCATTTTGGGAAGCTGAGGTGGATGGATCACCTGAGGTCAGGAGTTCGAGGCCAGCCTGACCAAGATGGTGAAACCCCGTCTCTACAAAAATACAAAAATTAGCCCAGCATGGTGGTGGGCACTGGTAGTCCCAGCTACTCGGGAGGTTGAGGCACTAGAATTGCTTGAACCTGGGAGGCAGAAGTTGTAGTGAGCCAAGATTGCACCACTGCACTCCAGCTTGGGTGACAGAGCAAGACTCTATCTCAAAAAAAAAAAAAAAAAAAAAAGACCATGCAGAGGCCCCAGGATTATGGCTCTCCTTCCTCGGGAATAAATAAAAATAATCAATACACAATACATGAAGTATAAGCAGGTCCACAGAGTTCTAGTTTTTCTCATGATAATGATTTTCATAATATTTTAAAACTATTGAAGTATAATTTACATACAGTGAAATGCATCCATTTTAAGTGTACATTTTGATGAGTTTTGACAAATACATACACCAATGTAACCACCACTACAATCAAGATATTGAACTTTCCTGTCCCCAGAAACTTCCCTCCATGCCTCTTTGAAGTCAATCTTTCACCAATCCTTGCCTCAGGCAACCAATAAGCTGCTTTCCATCAATATAGATTAGATTTACATTTTCCTGAGTTGCACATATGTGAAATCATGCTGGATGTACCTTTTTGCTTCTGGTTTATCTTCTTCAGTATAATGTTTTTGAGATTAATCCATGTATTAGTAGTTTGCTCCTTTTGTTCCTGAGTAGTATTTCATTGTATAACTATGTACATATTTATTTACTTTTTTGCATGTTGACAAACTTTTTTTTTCCCCAGTTTATTTTTACTTTTTTGAGATGGAGTCTCACTCTGTCACCCAGGATGAAGTGCTGTGGTGTGACCTCGGCTCACTGCAACCTCTGCCTCCCAGGTTCAAGTGATTCTCCTGCCTCAGCCTCCTAAGTTGCTGGAACTACAGGTGCCCGCCACCACACCTGGCTAATTTTTGTATTTTTAGTAGAGATGGGATTTTACCGTGTTGGCCAGGCTGGTCTCAAACTCCTGACCTCAGGTGATTCGCCCACCTTGGCTTCCCAAAGTGCTGGGATTACAGGTGTGAGCCACCGTGCTCAGCCAAACATTTATTTTTTTCCCCCCAGTTTTGTGCTGTTATGAATAAAGCTGCTATATTTGAGGGCTGCTCTTTGCATGGACATATGTTTTCATTTCTTTTAGGTAAGTATATAAAAGAGGAATTGCTGGGTTGAATGGTTGGTGCATGTTTAACTTTATAAGAAATTGCCAAAATGTTTTCCAAAGTGATTGTACCTCTCCCACCAGCCACGCAGGAGAGTTTCAGTTGCTCCACATTCTTGCTAAGATGTGATATTGTCAGTCTTTTATTTGTGCATTCCAGTGAGTGTGCAAGTAGTATCTCATTGTGGCTTTGATTTGCATCTTCTGAATAACTAATAATATTGAGAATCTTTTCATGTGCTTATCTGCCATTCATATATGTTCTTTGGTGAGGGGCCTGTTCAGATCTTTGCTTATTTAAAAAATCAGTTTGAGTATCTTACTATTATTGAGTTGTACGCTTTCTTGTTTTGTTTTTGAGACAGGGTCTCTCTGTGTTGCCAAGGCTGGAGTGGAGTGGCGTGATCTTGGCCTCCACCTCCCTGGTCAAGGTGATCCTTGGCTTCAACCTCTGCAGTCGGCTCAGGTGATCCTCCTACCTCCGCCTCCTGAGTAGCCGGGACTGTAGGTGTGTGCCACCACACCTGGCTAATTTTTGTAGAGATGGGTTTTGCCATGTTGCCAGGCTTGTCTCAAACTCCTGGGCTCAAGCAGTCCTCCCCCCTTGGCCTCTCAGAGTGCTGGGATTACAGGCATGAGCCACTGTACCTGGCCAGAAACTTCTTTATAAATTCTAGATATGATGTAAGATAAGAGTTAAGCCTCATTTTTTTTCCTTGTGGTTTTCCAATTGTTCCAGCAGCATTTGGGGAAAATTATCCTTTCCTTGTTGAATTGCCTTGGCACTCTTGTCAAAAATCAATTAATTGACTGTGTATATGTGGTTGTATATCTGGACTGTCTATTAGGTTCAATTTAACCACAGGCAATACCACTTTATCTTGATTACTGTCGGTTTATAGTAAGTCCTGAAATTAGGTAGCATAAGACCTCCTAATGTGTTCTTCCTTGTCAAGATTGTTTTGGTTATTCTAGGTCCTTTGCATTTCTTTTCTTTCTTTCTTTCTTTTTTTTTTTTTTTTGAGATGAAGTCTCACTGTTGTTGCCCAGGCTGGAGTGCAGTGGTGTGATACTCGGCTCACTGCAACCTCCGCCTCCTGGGTTCAAGCGATTCTTCTGCCTCAGCCTCCGGAGTAGCTGGGATTACAGGCGCCCGCCACCATGCCTGGCTAATTTTGTATTTTTATTAGAGACAGGGTTCGATGGTGAGGACAGAGGCTGCCATCATGCTCTGCACAGTGTGTGCCAGCAGCAGGTTGCAGGACCATGTTGGGCTGGTCTTGAACCGACCTCAGGTGATCCACCTGTCTTGGCCTCCCAAAGTGCTGGGATTATAGGTATGAACCACTCTGCCCGGCTGGTCCTTTGCGTTTCTATGTCAGTTTTACAATCAGTTTGTCAATTTCTACAAAAAGTCTGGTAGGCTTTTGATTGCCATTGCATTGAATCTATAGATCGATTTGGGGAGAATTGATATCCTAATGCTGTGTGACCCTGGATCAGTCACATGCCACCTCTGACCCACAGCTTCTTCCTGGTCCCTCCCTGACAGGTTTTAGCGAGCAGGCAAAGCTGAGCTGAGCACAGTCTGAGCACACAAGGGAACAGGCTCCGCGTGTGTTCGATGGTGAGGACAGAGGCTGCCATCATGCTCTTCACAGTGTGTGCCAGCAGCAGGTCGCAGGACCATGGGGGCTGCCCCAAGCAGGGGGTCCACGGTCCTGGACTGGGTCCTGTGTCCCCACACACTTGTTGCAACACTCCAGGCATGTGGTCTCCTCTCCCTGGGCCTCAGTTTCTTCTTTCTTTTCTTTTTCTTTTTTTTTTTTTTTGAGATGGAGTCTCGCTCTTGTTGCCCAGGCTGGAGTGCAGTGGTGTGATCTCGGCTCACTGCAACCTCCGCCTCCTGGGTTCAAGCGATTCTTCTGCCTCAGCCTCCGGAGTAGCTGGGATTACAGGCGCCCGCCGCCATGCCTGGCTGTAAATTGGAGGCAGTGGAAGTTGCCAGGCAGATTAAATGAGATGCTGGATGAGCAGGAGCTAAGCAAACCGCCTGTTTCTCCATTTCACCCCTGGGCTGCCAAGTGCTGCAGGCACAAATCACATCACCACACCGATTGGCGCCAGCACAGATTGATTTTCTCCAACCTTGGCTGGGTCTTAAGTGCAGCTCAGCAACTCCTCGACTGGTCCCCCAAACTCCTTTCCATTCCCACAGCTGTTGTTCTGCCCGGGCCCCACCCCACCTTGTTACCCTGGGCCCCACAGACAACCCCAGCTCCTGCTCAATGGAAAAAACAGAGGCCTTTGTGGAGGCCTCTGCCCCTGCCACTCCCCCACCGCCGCCTCTGCAGCGATCTGCCTGCACTTTCCATGTCCAAGGCCAGCTGTCCCTTGCCTGTCTGCTCCTGGCCTTACAGCTGTCTTTTCCTTCTTCCAATGTCTCCCTCTCTGCTGGCTCTTTTCTCTCTACCCATAAAATTCTCAAAAGCTCCCATCCATGCCTCTGCCTTCATCAAAGTCCCCTCCTTCCTGGGCACCCTCCCCGTGTCTCCCCTTCTTGTCACAATCCTTACTACCCCCATGTTGTTCTTCCGGGATGCCATGAGGCTCCCATGGCTCACCTGCCCACCTGCTCTCTTGGGGGCTTTCGACACCAGCCACAGTCAAGTGGGACAACTGCTGGGGGCTCTGGACATAATGTAACAGCACTCCCTATCCCAGAAGGATTTGGGACCCCACAAAGTTCACCCAGGACACAGGGACAGTTACCCACTGAGGGCTTAATGAGTTCACCTCGGCAACTCAGTCCAACACTGAGGGACTGATGAAATCTAAGCTTCCACCAGGCCTGGATCTCATCAACATGGGGCCTCCCAGCCAGTTTCTTCCTTTTTTTTTGTTTGAGACAGAGTCTTGCTCTGTCACCAGGCTGGAGTGCAGTGGCGTGATCTCGGGCTCACTGCAACCTCCTCCTCCCGGGTTCAAGCAATTCTCCTGCCCCCGGCCTCCCGAGTAGCTGAGACTACAGGCACGTGCCACCATGCCCAGCTAATTTTTGTATTTTTAGTAGAGACAGGGTTTTACCATGTTGGCCAGGATGGTCTTGATCTCTTGACCTCGTGATCCGCCCGCCTCGGCCTCCCAAAATGCTGGGATTACAGGCAGGAGCCACCATGCCCGGGCATCTTCCTTCTTAATATACCCTGTCTTTTTCCTCCACCCCTCTGCCAACAGCCCCCCTCCTTCTCAGGCCTGGCTGCCCCTTCTGGGCTGCTCCAGGCTCTCTGGGCAATTGAAACCTCCCTGGCCAATGTCATCAGGGTGTTCCATGTGGCCACAGCCAGTGGTGTTAACTTGGCAGCGTCTGAGACTATCAACCACCTTGTCTTCCTCAAAGATGTGACCCCTGGGTTTCCCCAGCATCCACTTCTTTCTTGGTTTTCTTGCCCACTCTCCAGCCACTTTGTCCCCCTCCTCACCCTTTGTAGCTCCTCTTCCCTGGCTCACTAAGCCTTTAAGACTTTCTTTTTCCTCGTCTTTTACTTTTTCCTTTTTGAGAGACAGGGTCTTGTCTGTTACTCAGGCTGGACTTCAGTGGCGCAGTCACAGCTCACTACAGCCTTAAGCTCCTGGGCTCAAGCAATCCTCCAGGCTCACCCTCCCAGAGTGCTGGGATTACAGGTGTGAGCCACCACCCGCCTCCTTCCTACTCTCCTCTCTGGGCTCCCTCTTCCGGGGCCGTCATCTCTCTGACTGCCACTCTGGCCTCCTTACACTCTCCCTTGTGCTGGATCCTTGACTAACGTAGCCGGTGACATGTCACCACCTCAAAGTCATCAGGCCCCAAACCAACTCTATTTTTTCTTGAGACAGAGTCTTGCTCTCAATGGCGAAATCTCCACTCACTGCAACCTCCGCCTCCTGGGTTAAAGTGATTCTCCTGCCTCAGCCTCCCAAGTAGCTGGGATTACAGGTGTGCACCACCACACCTGGCTAATTTTTTTGTATTTTTAGTGGAGACAGGGTTTCACTATGTTGGCCAGGCTGGTCTTGAACTTCTGACCTAGTGATCCGCCTCCTCAGCCTCCCAAAGTGCTGGGATTACAAGTGTGAGCCACCACACCTGGCCACCAAACTCTGTTTTTGATGTTTATGGTAAATGCAAGATAAAAGAGATGAACTAAGTGAATAACTATTAAATATGAAGAAGCCAGCAGTTGATGGTTTTGAAAAATCTTAGCCTCCTTGCTAAAATTAAGAAATGCTTTTGAGCAAAGATACTAAGATTCAAACTCTGTCTTTCCTCTGAGCCGGGCCTCCTTCCTGAGTGTCCCATCTCCCTGGTATCTGTCATGCATTCAGGGATTCATTCATTCAGTGATTTCATCAACAAGCATTTACTGGGCACCTACCAGCGCCAGCCCCTGTGCTAGGTGCTATGATGCTGTGTTTGCGGGGGACTGCGTTGAGGCCCTGCTAGGTCCCTTGGACCCTGCTTAGTTGGTGCTTTTATGCCCCTGAACGCTATCTTTGCTATGTCAGTTTCCCACAACTAGCACTTGCAGTTATTTTTTGGACTAAGGTTCCAGGAGCTTCTTTTCCCACAGGTCTCGAGCACTGGAAGTACATGAGTATTTATGTTTCCCTTCCCAACCCCACAATGCACCCCAAGTCCTGTAGCCAATGCCTGCTTGGTGCAAGAGTCTGAAAGCCCAGCCTCCTTTCCTCCAGGAGGGACAGCTCGGGGGTGTGAGTTACCCAGCGGAGCTCCTGGGGTGGGGTGAGGGTGAGGCAACCCCCTGTTGGACCTGGTCTGAGGTCACAGCCTGGCCAGACCTTGTACCCCTTTCCTGTGCTGCTTTCCCCTTCCCTGTCCAGTTTGTCTTGAGACTGCTTTCAGAAAAAATCGCTTGGTTCTAAATTCTTTTCCCAGGGTCTGCTTCTGGGGACTCCAACCCAAGTCAGCGGTGAACACGACAGCCGAGGAGTTACCAGCTCTTCCCTAATGCCCTCCAAAACCTCATTCAGAGTCTCAGACCCTGCACCCTCAGGGCCATCCTCTGGGGGGTTGGGCCTTGCCATCCAGATGAATACACCAAGCTCCTCCCAGACCCCAGAGGACAGGCTTGTCCACCCTGGTCTAGTTTTCCCTCCGGCCCGCCCTCAGCTGCACATCTGATCATGCTGTTCCTCCACTCAAAACTCTCCCAGCCAACTCAACAAGAACATGAGAAAAAGATTTGAATCCCTACACACTCACTCAGAATAGCTAAAATTAAAAAAACAAACTAAACCACAAAACCTAACAATATATGAAGGGCCGGCAAGGATGAGGAGTAACGAACTCTTGTATGTTGCTGGTGGAAATGCCAAAATGGTGCAGCCTTTAAAAATGGTTTGACAGTTTCTTATCAAGTTAAACATAGGACACAGGAATCCCACACTTGGGTGTTTCCCCTAGAAATGACAACTCTTGTCCACTCAAACACCTCTCATAGACGTTTGTCGTAATTTTATCCATAATTGCCCCGTATGTGAAATAACCCAAATATCTTTCAACTTGCAAAGACATTAAAACAAACAAACAAAAAAACAAACGAACCATGGCACAGCTATATAATAGAACGGTTCTCAGAAATAAGGAGGAATGGGTCGGGTGTGGTGGCTCACGTCTGTAATCCCAGCACTTTGGGAGACTGAGGTGGACGGATCACGAGGTCAGAGATCGAGACCACCCTGGCCAACATGGTGAAACCCTATCTCTACTAAAGTTACAAAAAATTAGCTGGGTGTGGTGGCACATGCCTGTAGTCCCAGCTACTAGGGAGGCTGAGGCAGGAGAATCGCTTGAACCTGGGAGGTGGAGGTTGCAGTGAGCCCGAGATCACGCCACTGCACTCCAGCCTGGTGACAGAGCAAGAGTCCATCTCAAAAAAAGAAGAAGAAAAGAAAGGAGGAGGAACAAATATTGAATCACACAGCAGCATGGGTACATCCCAAATGCATTACGATAAGTGAAAGAAGCCAGACCCAAAGGGCTCCATACTGTACGGCTCCATTTATGACATTCTGGAAAAGGTAAAGTAGAGGGATGGGGGGACAGATCAGTGGTTGCCAGGGGCTGGCGGGGCATGAGGGAATTTTGGAGCTAATGGAAATGTTTTATATCTTAATTGTGGTGGGAGTTATGCAAGGATATATATTTGCTAAAACGTCCACTGAGAAGAGTGAATGTCATTCTATGCAAGTGATACCTCAATAAACCCGACTTTTAAAAAAGCCCTTTCTAGCCAGGCATAGTGCCTCATGCCTGTAATCCCAACACTTTGTGAAGCCCAGAGGGGAGGATTACTTGAGGCCATGAGTTTGAGACAAGCCTGGGCAACATAGTGGTATCCTGTCTCTACAAAAAGAAAAAGTACAAAAATTAGCTGGGCATGGTGGTGCACACTTGTAGTCCCGGCAACTTGGGCGGCTGAAGTGGGAGGAGCACCTGAGCTCTGGAGGCCCAGGCTGCAGTGAGCCATGATCACACCCCCACACACCAACCTTGGCGACAGAGTGAGACCCTGTTGCTAAATAAATAAATAAATAAGCCCTCTCTGCTGAGTGAAAATTGGTCAGATCACTGGGAAAACTGTTTGATAGTATCTGTGAAAGCTGAACAGATGCCTAGCCCATGACCCAGCAATTCCACTCCTAGGACTGTACCTCACAGAAAGGCGTGCACAGGCCACTCAGAGATGCACACTGAATGCTCACAGCAGCTTTCTCTGTCATAGCAAAAAGCTAGAAACAACCCAAATTTCTGTCAATGATAGGTGCTGGAAGGACACAGGGATTAGGTTACCCATGAGAGGTAGCTGGTTTAATAAAGTCCTGTTCAACCTGATACATGTGAGTGCCCAGTAATCCCTCTACTATACTCCGTCTGCTCACTGCTGCTGCCTTAGTTGCCCAGTGTCCCCGGCCCTTCCTCTCTTGGCAGTATAGTCATAAGAAAGAATACTACATAGCAATGAGAAAGAACAAATTACATTTACATACAGCAACCTCGATGAATCTCATAGACATATGTTTCATGAAGGAAGCCATGCGGGAAGTAGGAAAGTTCCTTTTTAAAGTTTCCTTTCTTGTTAAATCCTAAGTGTGCTAATAATTCTTTGTTAAGCCTGATCCTATGTAGCTGTTAAACATGCTTCCAGGCACGTAGTATACTCTATGTCCTTGTACTTTGACCAAGATATCTGTGCTGGACATGCTCACAGGCATGTCCCAGCTCCCCACTGCTTTTATCTGTTTAGAAAAGTTTTAAGTTGTTAGCCAATCGGGTTTTAGTTTAGATTGTAAGGTCTGACTCCAGCCAATGGAGATCAGACACAGCAGTAAGGACAAGCCCAAATGCGTAAGGGATAAATTTGTGTATTTTCCCTTTGTTCTTTGTACTCTCACGGCATGATGGCTACTGGGAGTACCCTTCCTGTAGCCCAGGAAGTAAAAATTGAGTTGCTGAAAGATCCTTTGTCTCAGTGCTAATTTTTCTTTGAGGCACCAAGGATCTATTTCCAACAAGCCAGATAGGAGGGGGACACAATGATTCCATTCATCTGAAGTGTAAGAACAAGCAGAACCACTCTTGGGTGATAGAAGTCAGAACAGTAATTACTTCTGTAGGGCTGGATACTAACAGACAAGGGGGACAAGGGAAACTTCTAGGGGATGCAATTATTTTATATCTGGGTGGTGATGACATGGATGTGTGCATAATTAAAAATTCACTGGGACACACACTTAAGATTTGTGCACTGTATTGTGTGCATACTAGATGTGTTCATACAAAATAATGAGATGTTGAGGCAGGAGAATTGCTTGAGGCCAGGAGTTTGAGACTAGCCTGGGCAACAAAATGAGACCCCCGTCTCTAAAAAATTTATTTAATTAGCTTGACAAAGAGTGTACACCTGTATTCCCAGCTACTTGAGAAGCTCAGGCAGAAGGATGGCTTGAGCGCAGGAGTTTGAGGCCGCAATGAGGTCTGTACTCCAGCCTGACAGAGCAAGACCTTGTCTCTAAGATAATAATAATAATAATAATAATATGGCCGGGTGCAGTGGCTTACGCCTGTAATCCCAGCACTTTGGGAGGCCTAGGCGGGCAGATCATGAGGTCAGGAGTTCAAAACCAGCCTGGCTCACATAATGAAACCCCATCTCTACTAAAAATACAAAAAACATTAGCTGGGCATGGTGGCATGCACCTGTAGTCCCAGCTACTTGGGAGGCTGAGGCAGGAGAATAGCTTGAACCCAGGAGACAGAGATTGCAGTGAGCCGAGGTCACACCACTGCACTTCAGCTTGGGTGACAGAGCGAGACTTTGTTTCAAAAAATAAATAAATAAAATAAAAATAATAAATACAAAACAAAATATATTCTGCACTTATCAGCTTTACTAGCCATTGTGAGAGCCGAGGGTGAGAGAAGATGAAGAATACAAGATCCCAGCCAGGAAGTGAGATGAAACCGGGGCCCGTGGGGGCTGTTACCACCCCTGGAGAGGAAGTGCTAAGGCCCTAGAAGGACACGAGGATCGGGTTACCCAGGAGAGGCAGCGGTTTAATTAGGTTCCTGTTCAAACTGACACATGTGACTGTCCACCGTAATCCCCCCTGCTACGCCCCATCTGCTCACTGTTGCATCCTTAATTGTTCAGTGTCCTGGCTCTTCCTCTCTAACCCTCACATCTCATGCTTAATCCAAACCGGTCCTCGCTGGACCCTGCCTTCCTGCCTCTCTCCTTCCTTCCCTTTTCTTTCTTGGTTGCCCAAGCAGTTGTGCCCCTGCCCGTCTCCTCACCAGCTGCTCCCATGAAGGTCCTCCAAAGCTTCCCATTAGCCAAGCCCAGAGACTTCATGGTGTCCTCATCCCCCATCCAACCTCTCCGTGCACAGCCCATGGGTGACCCCATCCACCTGCTGGAAATGCCCTCCTCCCGTGCTTCCCAGAGCGCCTTCTCCTGTTCCCCAGGACCCCCTTGCGGCCCTTCATCTGTCTCCTTGGTTGGCTTGTCTTTCTGTATTCAGTGCCCGTGTCTATTGAGGCTCAGGACTCAGCCCCAGGTCTCTTCTCCTTGCCATTCCCTCAGGTTCCTGAACTGTGTCCTCCTTCCCCCGCCTGGCATTCTAGGTTAGAGATTGGTCTTGGGGCTGCGGACCAGGCCACTAAAGCCCCCTGGTTAGCAACCATGGCTGGTACTGCTCAGCCGCCACGCTACCTGGGGTGCAAGCAGATGGCCAGGCCCTCTATGGTTCTCCTCCTTGGACCCCAGAGCAGCTGGCTTCGGAAATCCCGATGGCCCTCCTGCTCCTCCAGCTCATGTCTGACATTGTGTCTCCTGTTGCGTTCTTGCTGGGCCTCCTCAGCCCCTCTGGTGCAGAGGACTCCATATGCTGACTCACTCAGTTACTCTCCACACGGTGGCCAGACGATCTTAAAGAAATGGAAGTTAGTTTTCAGACCCACCGTGCCCCTCACCGCACTTGGAATAAACTCCAACAAGGCCTTGCGTGAAGTGCCTCCATTTTCCACTCCACCCTCCTGCTCCCTGCCCCTGGCTCCCTGGTGCAGTCGCACCAGCCTTGCTGCCCATCCTAGAACACACCAAACCTGGTCCCATGGCAGGGCCTTGCTTTATAGGATCCCCATTAATGGGCTGAATTGCATGCCCCCACATTCATGTGTTCAAGTCCTAACCTCCTGTACTCCAGACTGTGATCTTATTTGGAAATAGGGTTGTGTAGGCCGGGTGCGGTGGCTCACACCTGTAATCCTAGCACTTTGGAAGTCCAAGGTGGGCGGATCACCTGAGGTCTGGAGTTCATGACCAGCCTGGTCAACATGGTGAAACCCTGTCTCTACTAAAAATACAAGAATTAGCCAGGCATGGTGGCATGTGCCTGTAATCCCAGCTACTCAGGAGGCTGAGGCAGGAGAATTGCCTGAACCTGGGAAGCAGAGGTTGCAGTGGGCCAAGATCATGCTATTGCACTCCAGCCTGGGCAACAGAGCGAGACTCTGTCTCAAAAAAGAAAAAAAAAGAAAAAGAAAACTAGGTTTGTGCAGATGTAATTAGCTAAGATGGTGATATGGTTTGGATTTGTGTCCCCACCCAAACTCTGTCATCCCCAGCATTGAAGGTGAGGCCTGGTGGGGAGGTGATTGGATCATGGGGCGGTTTCTCATGAACGGTTTAGCACCATCCCCCTCGGTGCTGTCCTCATGAGTTTAAAAGTGGGTAGCACCACCCTACCCCCTTTTGATCCTGCTCTGGCCACGTAAGACGAGCCTGCTTTCCCTTGGTACCTTCCGCCACAATTGTAACTTTCCCCGAGGCGTCCACAGAAGCAAAACCTGCTATGCTTCCTGTACAGCCTGCACAAATGTGAGCCAATTAAACCTCATTTCTTTATAAATCACTCAGTCTTAGGTATTTCTTTATAGCAATGCAAGAACAACCTAGTACAGATGAGGTCACACTGGAGTAGGGTGAGCCCCTAGTCCACTATGACTGGTGTCTTTATAAGGTGGACACACATACACAGGGAGGATGCCATGCGAAGATGAAAACGAACGTGCTGGTCTACAAGACTGGGAATGCCGAAGGTTGTCAGGCAACCGCCAGAAGCTAGGAGAAGGCCCGGACAGATTCTCCCTCGTGGCCCCCAGAAGGAATCAGCCCTACCCACACCTTGATCTTGGACTTCTGGACTCCAGAACAGAGACAATATCTTTCTTTCTTTCTTCCTTTTTTTTTTTTTTTTTTGAGATGGAGTTTCGCTCTGTCACCCAGGCTGGAGTGTAGTGGCACCATCTCTGCTCCCTGCAACCTCCATCTCCCAGGTTCAAGCGATTCTCCTTCCTCAGCATCCTGAGTAGCTAGGATTACAGGCATACGCCATCATGCCTGGCTAATTTTTGTATTTTTAGTAGAGACGGGTTTCGCCATGTTGGCCGGGCTGGTCTTGAACTCCTGACCTCAGGTGATCCATTGCCTTGTCCTCCCAAAGTGCTAGGATTACAGGCTTGAGCCACTGTACCTGGCCGACAATACCTTTCTGATGTTGTAGCCACCAGTTTGAAGCACTTATTCTCACAGCCCTAGCAAATTAAGACAGTCCCTCTGACAGACACGCCTCCCTCCCCCAGTCAGCACCTGACCCACTCCTTGTGTCATTTAGATCTCAGACAGAATGCCACGTTTTCCCAGAGGCCTTCCCTGAATATCCCGTCTAAATGGCTTCACCCCTTCCCTTGCCCATTGCAAGTGCAGGCTCGGGTCACTCTCCAGCCTTTTGCCCTCATCCTGCATTTCGCCCTCACACTCATGACCACCTGAAGACAGAGTATGTAGTCATTTGCACACCTGCTTTTTTGTCTGTCTCCTCTGCTAGTTTAAGAGCTTTGCGTGGTCCAGGGCTTCTGGCATCTTCTGCCTTGTCTCTCATGTCTAGCACAGGAGGCTCTCAGGTAACATCTCCATTTGGATGCTTTAGCCAAGCAGCAAATATTTAGTGGGAATCTATGCTGGGGAACAAAACAGCCCCAGCCCCTGAGGCAGGGCAGGGAGGGAAGTCAGTGTTTTGTGGGAAGTAGAGAATGTGTGGACTAGTTGCTGTGGATTGTGGAGGGGGAAGCATCTAGAGACACGGGGGAAGGACGAAGGCCTGTTTGTACCCGGTGAGCTGGAGCTGCAGCTGAGCCAGGCATCTGCTGCACCCGGCGGCTTCTTCCCTCTGATGTTCACATCCCCCAGGGGGCCCCCAGCCCAAGATGTCCTAAACCAAACCTGTCATCTGCCACTGAGGACTCTCTGATCACCTCCTGCAAGGGATACTACAAACACCCACCAGGTCTCCCAGGTGGGAACCTGGGCACAAGCATCCATTGTTCTCCCTCCCACACCCCCACATCTGATGGGCCAGCTCATCCTGTGCACCTCCAATCGCTCCCCTCCACTCCTTCTCCTCCACCCTAATGCCAGCTCCTTGAAGCCCTCAAGGATTCACGACATCCAGGTGACTGTGGTGGCCTCTGGAGAGGGAGGGGGACACTACCCCCATAAATGTATTAATTTTTCAGTTAAAGCATGGAAGTACAGGCTGCGCATGGTGGCTCATGCCTGTCATCCCAGTACTTTGGAGGTTGAGGTGGGAGGATCGCTTGAGCTCAGAAGTTTCAAACCAGCCTGGGCAACATAGCAAGAACCCATCTCTACGAAAATTTTTAAAAATTAGCATCAGCCTGGCACGGTGGCACATGGCTTAGTCCCAGCTACTTGGGAGGTTGAGGACGAAGGACCACTTGAGTCCAGGAGCTTGAGGCTGCAGTGAGCTATGATTGCACCAAAATGCTCCAGCCTGGACAACAGAGTGAAACCCTGTTTCTTAAAAAAAAATTTAAAAATTAAAAAAACTTAAGTTTACATAAAGAGTGTCAGTGTCTGATAGCAGTTTCCCCCCTTCTCAGGGGCCATAACCCTTCACAAGACTCACAAAGGCCACTCCGCAAAGCAGCAGGAGTTGGGGGTCCAGGCACTATGAAGGTGGCAGGGATGGTGCAGGTGGGAGCAGCCTGCCCAGCCCCTCTCCTGGCACAGTGAAGCTGTTCTAAGGCCCACTTGGGAACTCTCCTGGCTCCCCAAGGATGTGCTACTCAAGGCTCAGGCAGACCCCAGGGGCCATTCCCACCCCTTCAACCTGCCAGAGACTGTCCTGGGGGTGCCCACTGACCCCTTGAGCCCCATTGCTCTGGTTCCACGACTGTGATGTGTACTGGACACCGGGGCTCTGGGTGGCCGCCGGGGGCATCCGCTATAGAAAAGAAAGGTGGTCCAAAGGTCCTGAGAGTCCAGCGTGGTCAGGGCCCAAATTGCTGGAAGAAGGGAGCAAGCTCTCCCACAACCACCCGCCCCCCATTTCTACAGTCAGAGAGACTGAGGCTCAGAGAGGGCTGGCCATCTGCCTGGAGTCCCTGGAGGTGAGGCAGGGGTCACTCTGTCCCCCAAGGCCTTTCCCCTGAAAGTGACCCCTGTCCTGAGCCTATCCGATAACCCTGTGGGCTTCCTCTTAGTCCAGCACCTGCCTCCACAGAGTTGGGGGCTTTTGAGGCAAGGGAGGGCAAAGTCACCCTAAGAATCCTAGCCCTACTGCATGCAGCCTTTACTTCCTGACCCCACAGGAGCCCCGGGAGTCAGGAGCCCTCCCCTGTCAACAGCCTCTTCTCTTCTACCCCACCCCCCTCCTCCCCCAAACCCAGCCTCTGCTCACTATGTCTTCTTTGACACCCCAAATGGTTTCAATCATTTTTTTTAAAGATTGAACTGCATTTCAGACATTTGCATTTCATGTCAGAAAATGTGAATTCAGCAGCCGCTGGGACGAATGCCAGTCGCCAGGTGCCAAGGGTGAAGGCGAGGGCCGGTGTCTCCAGCTGTGGGGCAGGACAAAGTCCCTGTGACTGCCAGCTGCCGCCAGGACCCCGGGACAGGCGGGAGGGCCCCAGAAGAATGCCGAGCTCACGTTACTTGGCAGAAGGAAAATGATTCAATTCTGTTCTATTCACTGAAACACGTGTTCTTGTCCAAAGCTAATTTCCTGCTGCCACCCTCAGCCCCACGCCCCAGCCTGATTGTGCCTCTGTTTCGCCGCTTGCTCTGAATGCCGTCCTCCTCTTAAGAACCTCGGGATTCTGAACTGATTTTCTCTTTCCCGAATTCCGTATTGTGATTTTCATTTTCTGTCTCTGGAAGGATGTGCCAGTTGCCCTTACAAAGGGGGCCTGAGGGGCTGGAGGAGATGGACAGGAGGGGGAGATTTTTCTCTGGCTGGCCTTTGTGGATTTTGAATTTTGAACCATATAAATGTAGTTTCTGATATAACAAAAAACATTAAAAATTTTTTAAATTGTTTCCTTTTAAAAATGAGACCTTTCTGGACCCTGCTTCCTGTCTCTCCCCCTTGTCCCTCTTCCCCTCATAGCTAGAGCCTCGACTGCCTCCCTTTTTAGGGCTCCTCTGCCTTCACCGGAAGCTGCTCTGACAAGGATCCCCCAAAGCCTCCCCAGGGACCAGACACCTCCTCTGACCTCTCTGGACACAGCCCACGGCCCCGCCAGTTCACCTTCTGGAAACTCTCCTCCTTGGGTTCTGGTGCGCCTCCTCCTCATGTCTGCCCTCTGGCCCTGCCTTTTCAATCCCCCCCTGGGGGGGGGGTGTCCCCTAAATGCTGGCATGGTCTAGGGCCTCTGCCTGGACTCTGCTGCAGTATCACCCAGCCCTGAAGCTTCGACACCCTCCCGGACTAGCAACCTCCACTGTACACTCCACAGCAAATCAGGACCTTCCCTGCTTGGATCCACTCTTACCCTCAACCCAGACCTCCCTGCCAAGCCCCAGACCCCGGGTCCACCTGCCTCCTTGACACCCCATTTGTTTACTGCAGCGACCTCATGCCAACACGTCTGGGCAGGCTGGCTTCAAACCTGAGCTCTGCCACCTCCTTGCTGTGAGCAAGTTTCTCAACCTCTTTGTGTCTCTGTTTCCTTGTGTGAATGATGATAGATGAGGTAGCATCTACCTCATGGGGTAGTTATAAGTATGAATGAATTAACATAAGTAACACTCTTAAGAACAGTGTCTGGCACATCGTAAATACTAAAATGCATTTGTTGGATAAAAATGTCCCAAATGGAGCTCCTGATCTTCCTCTTGCAAACCTGATCCTCTTGCAGCATCCCTTCCCACTGCCATTCAACCCATTCTGAATGCCAGAAACCCAGGGGTCTTGCTTGCCACTGCCCTCCTCTTCCTCCTCCTCCTTCTCTGTTTCTCCTGCCCCAGTGTGCACCCCATCACCAACTCTGGCCCATTTTACCCCCCTAAATCTCTCTCCGTCTCCACCCTCTCCCTGGCCCATGGTCCCCTGAAATTGCTCTTGTTAAGCTCATCAATGTTCCACTAATTGCCAAATCAAAAGAAATGTTCAGCCTTCATCGGTCTGGATTTTCTGCTACATTTGGTCCTGCTGATCTCACTCTCCTGAGAAATGCTTCACTAGCCCAGTTTCCATGACAACCTGCTCTCCAGCTCTGCTCACGTGGCACGTGACACTGACATTTCTTTCTCTCCATTGCTTTTGTAGATGTCCCAGGCTCTGCCAGCCCCTGAAATGATGGGGTGGAGGTCCTTAGATTCCAGCAGGGCTCTCCCTAGCTCTCAGTCTCCCCAAGCCACAGCCACCCCAACTCTGTATCTCTGGTTGAGATGCCCTCCTGAAAACCAGACTGCTGAACCTGACTCCCTGCTGGCCATCTCCCGCAGCTGTCTGCAGGCCCCACAAAGTCAACTTTGACTTGTGGCCGTTACCCCTCCCTGATCCACTTGCTTCTCCAAGTCCCAGTGAGATCGCCGTAACACAGACACCTGCCCGTGGCTCTTGCCTGCTCAAAACCCTTCCATGGGCTCCTGTTGCTACAAGATTCAGTTCAAGATGTTGAGCGTCTTTTTGTGTGTGAATTTGACATCTACCTATCTTCTTCAGGGAAGTGTTTGTTCAAATCTTTTGCTCATTTCTTATTGGGTTGATTTTTTTTTTATCATTGATTTTTGAGACTTCTATAAATATTCTGGATATGAGTTCTTTATCACCTATATGATTTGCAAATGTTTTCTCCCAGTCTGTTGTTGGTCTCTTCATTCTCTCGGCAATGAAAAGAGCATGTTTTTTAAAATTTTGATGGAGTCTAGTTGATCAGTCTGTTCCTTCATGAATCATGCTTTTATCATCTTGTTCTTTTATGGTGTTGTAGCTAAGAAGTTTTTGCCTAACCCAAGGTTATGAAGGTTGTCCTCTTACATGTTTTATCCTAGAAGTTATACAGTTTGAGTTTTACCTTTTTTATTTATTTTTGTTTTTATTTTAGTTTTTTGAGACAGAGTCTCACACTGCCATCTAGGCTGGAGTGCAATAGCAGAATCTTGGCTTACTGCAACCTTCACTTCCCGGGTTCAAGCAATTCTCCTGCCTCCGCCTCCCTAGTAGCTGGGATTACAGGCGTGCACCTGTATTAGCCACACCTGGCTAATTTTTGTATCTTTAGTAGAGACAGGGTTTCACCATGTTGGTCAGGCTGGTCTCGAAACCCCAACCTCATGATCCGCCCACCTTGGCCTTCCAAAGTGCTGGGATTACAGGCATGAGCCACCGCGCCAAGCCCTACCCTTTTTATTTTTTACTTATATTTTTATGCTTGAGTTAGAGTTGGATTTTTGGTATTGCAAAGAAGGTGCTAATACTGTAATCTCTTTGAAAGGCAAAGCTTAAAGACCTTCAACGGCTCCTCATTGCTCTTGTGATAAAATCCTAAACTCCCTAGCATGGGTCAAAGCTCCTGCATGAGCTTCCCGTCCTGATACCCGACCCTTTTCCTTTCTGGCCCCCATGATGCCCTGTGCTCTGGATGTACACACCGAATGGCAGTTCCTTGAGCTCGATGCCCAGGGCAATTCTTTCTTGGAGTTTTAGGGCAGGCTGGGTCAGACAGCCAGGCTGAAGCAAGACTCCACTCCCCGTCTCCTCCAGATCTGAAGTTGTTTTTCATGTGAGATTACACCCAGGACCCCACTTGGGCATCTTTGATTTATTTCCCTTTCCCCCATCAAAGCTGACTTGTCCTGAGCCCTGTGCCCATAGGTTCAGGGTCCCAGCGCACTCCCTCCCAGTCTTTTTTTGATGTTCTTTTCTGTTTTCCACAGCTGAGATTATCTCCCGCATACAATTTGCACCCTGATTTCTCAGTTGCTGCTCCACTTTTTATATTATAAGAATTTTTGAGCTGTTCGTAAAAATACGATTAGTGGATGAATAATAGTCCATCTGAGTGGATATAAAATAATTTGCTTAACATTTCCCCGATAGTTAGTTTTTTGGGTTGCTTCCATTTTTTATTAGAAAAAGGCCATACTACATCTCTTTGTACATAAATCTTTGTCGATTTGAGATTATTTCCTTCTGATGGAGCACCGTAAGTGTAATTACTGGGTTAAAGGCTGTAGTAATTTACATTCCCATCAGCAGTATTGTCTGTTTCATCACACCCTAGCCAGCATGGGGTATTCTCATTAAAATTTTTTCTTCACTCTGTGATGGGCAAAAAGTGTTATCTCACTGTTGTTTTAATTTACTTTTTAAAAAATAATTAGATATTGGAAAATGGGTTCAACCTATGAGCCATAAAAAATTAATCTTCTGTTAATTGAGTGTTCTATCCCTTCACATTTACCCAGCAGTGATTTGAATTTTTAAAACTCAATTTGTATGGATTCTTAAACACCAAGGATATTAACCCTCTGCGTGACACCCTCCAAAGTTGTTTTCAATTTCCACACAGTGAAATCTAAAATTTTTAATCTATTTTCTCTTTCCTTTTCTTTGTGATTGCTTCTCTCGCTTTTAAGCTTAGAAGGCTCACTGTGAGTTTGGGGTGAATATTCACTTCTACTTTATTCAAGTGTGATTTTTAATTTAAATCTTTAATCCATCGGAACTTGATGCTGATGTATGACATGAAGTGAAGAATGAGTGGATTTGCTTTTCCAAACAGCTTAGCGATCATTCCAGCACCTTTATTAACTAATCCCTTCCTTCTTCACTGCTTCATGGCATCCCTTTATAGCTCTGTGGAGTATGGTAATATTTTTCTCTTATACTGTGTGTGGGTTTGATATCCTCTACTTCATTCTTCACCTGACTGTCCAAGCTTCCTGGGTGCACTGTTTTTGGGGTGCTGACACTCCGTAGAGTCCCTGGCTTGGCTTTGAGCTCCTCTGTGGGCTTTTGTGAATCTGTAGCACAAACAACAGTTGTGTGGCTATTGTCTACAGTGGAGTCTACAGGAATGAAAGCCACTGCTTTTCAGGGCAAGAGTTGGGGGCTGAGAAAGGAAAAATCACAGATTCTACAAAGTTTGGAGGATTTGGAGTCAAAGCCAAAGGAAGAGGCAAAGAGTTTATGCATAGACAATAAACTGAAAAGACAATTCACGAGGATGGTGGAGCCCCAGCCCCTTGAAGGGGGTAAGAGTTCAACCTGTGGGCAGAAGGAAAGAAATCCAAGGAGATTCAACCAGAACCTTAGTACTGGCTGGATCGCCCAGAAGAGGCTCATGGTCCAGCCCCTCAACTGAATCCCAAGGAAGAATATGATGGAGTCTTGGACAAGTCTGGGGGATCCCAGAGCAGAAGCCTTAAGTCTAACCTGGTGGTTACATCAAGGGGAGCAAACGCAGCAGAATTCCCTGAGCAGCCTTGTGGAGATGAGCTGGCATCGGAGGATGTCCGGGCTTGGGTGGGGCCAAGAGTGAGCCTGGCAACCCAGGGAAGCTAGGGGAAGTTGAGCCTGCCGAACTCCCGGAGGCAGAGGCTGTGGTTGCCAGGAAGTGAGGATGGGACCAGAAGAGGCACGATCCTGCCTGGCAGAGCAGAGCAGCCCATTCATCTGTTTGTGACAATGTGGCATTCATGCCATCACACACAAGTCACCTTTCCCTGAGTCCTGGGGCTTGGAGCTGCACCTTGCCACTGTCATCTCATTGATGTGGCTCTGGGTTATATTTTGCCAGCCGAGAAGGCTGGTCAAAAAACTCCCACTCCAGGCAGCCTTCTGGTGAACCCCTTCTCCTAATGACCTGCAAACTCCGCTTTCGTCTTTCATAACTGACTTCTGATTGTGGACTAGATTCCCCCTGAAGTCAAGTTCTGGACATGTACTTAGTTGGAGCTCACCCTGGGATGCAGAGGGGCTGGGACACTGGAGTCAGATGCAAGAGGTACAGAGGTTGAGCCCGCTGCCTGCCACTCAGTGGGGCCCCACGCTGAGTCCCAACTTCCTTCTCTGCTTCTCCGTGGAATCCCTGTCTGTCTCATGGGATTTGTGAGGACAATATACAACTTGACCCTGACTCAGCTGTGTAAACTGTGAAGTCCTGTGCTCACGCTGGGGTGGGTGATGCCAGTTCTCTCTCCTGAGCAGACCTGCTGTCCCATACCCCATCATCCCTTCATGACAAGGATGCCGACCACACAACCCCCTCTCCGACTCTCCTAACCCCTCCTTCACTCTGCTGTGCAAAACTTAGCAGACACACAGAATTTGTTTGTTTGCTTCGATGATCACAAACTGTTTTTGGCTAAAAGGTTTTGACCTCTCGTTTCAGACATTTTATTTCAAATCAGAAAATATTTATTCAACACCCCTCATTTGGCTGCTCCAGGCTGGGGAGGATTCCAAAACGAATGAGACAGGATCCTGGCCAGGGAGCGGGGATGAAATTCCTGCCAAAGGGAGACACAGTGAAACACAAAGGTCACATACACATTCCCCAGAGAGAAAGTGGGATGCAGATTACTCGGTAAAAGGCCAGTGGAACGGCTGCTCCCAGGAGGTTGGATGTGTGTTACCGCCAGGGTGGATCCCTCTCGTCCACGTGGCCTCATTTCCTTGGAGGCCTCATTTAGCTAATTACCCCTGCTCCGCAATAACTCATATCCCACAGGTACCTTCCTCTGGGAAAATTAATATGCAAATGTTGCCCTTTCATTAAAACCAAAACGAAACAAAACATTCTGCCCCCCCTTTATTGGTCCTCCTCCCTTGACAGAGAGACCCTGTACCGACTGGCTCCTGACCCATCCCTCTGCATCCCTCGAAACTCACAACGGCCTGAAGGCCAAGTCCGGGGCCTCCAATGACTTTACCTCCCCTGCGCTCCTGGCCACGGCCACTGTGTCCTTTTGGAAATGCTCCTCCTTGGGCCCCAGGGAGTCCCCCCCTGCTGCTTTCCCCTCTGGTCCTTCCTTCTCGGTGTCCTCTTCCCATACCCAGACCCCTGAACCCAAGTGCTCGTCTGGGCTCAGCCTCGGCTGTCTTCTCATTCCTCTGCTCTGTCTCTTAATCTGAACTGTCCCTGAGCTGCTTCAACGCCGCCTCCACTCCGGCTTGGACACAAAGCCTCCGCCGTCTCTAACTCCAGAACCCACAAGTCCCAAAGGCACCTCATGCTCAACTGACTGAACAGACAACTCTTCTCATCCAAATATGATGCTTCACCAGAGTCCCACATCTCATGAAGAGATGCCACCAACCAGTAGACCCAGGAGATGCCTGGTATCTTCCTTCACAGCCCACTTGCTCTCACCACCCACCTCCACAGTCCAGCCTCAAGCCTGGAGACTTTGTCTCCCAGTGGCTCCCGAGCCCTTTCAGTTCTCTTCAGCTCCACCGCCTCCTGCACTCCTGCCACCCCTTGCTCACTAGAAGCCAGAATGATCCTTCCTTCTTCCTTCCTTCCTTTCTTCCTTCTTTCCTTCCCTCCCCCCCCTTCCTCCTTCCCTTTCTCCTTTTTCTCTTCTTCTCCTTCCTTCCCCTCCTTCCCTCCTTCCTTCCCCTCCTTCCTCCTTCCTTCCTTCCTTCCTTCCTTCCTTCCTTCCTTCCTTCCTCTCATCTCTCTCTCTTCAGAGTCTCACTCTGTCACCCAGGCTGGAGTACAATGGTGATCTTGGCTCACTGCAATCTCTGTCTCCCAGGTTCAAGTGATTCTCCTGCCTCAGGCTCCCGAGTAGCTGGGATTATAGGCATGCACCACTATGCCTAGCTAGTTTTTATTTTTATTTTTATTTTTTAGTAGAGATGGGGTTTCGCCTTGTTGGCCAGGCTGGTCTCAAACTCCTGACCTCAGGTGATCCATCTGTCTCGGCATCCCAAAGTGCTGAAATTACAGGTGTGAGCCACTGTGCGCAGCCCAGAGTGATACTTTCAACATGCAAAGTGGAACAAGTCATTGCCATGCTTAAGTGTCTCCAAAGACTCCCCACCATTCTTGGAATAAAGCCCTAAACCTTCCCAGCCAGCTGATCTTTCCCAACCAGATTTTTCATGCTGCTTCCCCTCATCCACTGTGTTCCAGTCTTACTGGCTTTCTTCCCCCTCCCCAGAGTACACTCTGCCTCTCCCACTGCTGGGCCTTTGCCTGGGCTGTTCCCTCTGCCTGGAATGCTCTTTCTGATTCCTCCTAGCCTGGTTGATACCCACTCATCTTTCAGATCCCTTCTGGGTGGGTGCTCTCACTGTTTTCAGCACCACACACCTGTCCTACATGAGTATCAGTGTTCCTAATTATCCTTTTATTCATATAATTAATTCACATCTGTTTCCCCCTTCTAGGGGAAGCCCCCTTTTAGACAGTAAGTTCCATGTGGGCAGGGATGTGTGTCTGTCATTTTCTTTTTATTTTTTTGAGATGGAATCTTGCTCTGTCACCCAGGATGGAGTGCAGTGGTGTGATCTCGGCTCACTGCAACCTCCACCTCCGGGGTTCAAGCAATTCTTCTGCCTCAGCCTCCCAACCAGCTGGGACTACAGGAGCATGCCACCATGCCCAGCTAATTTTTTTGTATTTTTAGTAGAGACAGCGTTTCACCACATTGGCCAGGCTGGTCTTGAACCTCTGACCTGGTGATCCACCCGCCTCAGCCTCCCAAAGAGCTAGGATTACAGGTGCGAGCCATTGTGCCCAGCCATGTCTCTGTCTTTTTCATATGGTCTCCCCAACAACTAGCCAGCACACAAGAGGTGCTCAAAAAATATGTGTTGAATTGAGTTGAAAACTTCTCTTGACTCCACATCTCACTCTGTAGCTCCCAGACAATCCTTCTCTAAACTTTTCTAATTATCGAAACTTAATTATCTAAACTTCTGTAAAGGGCTGTCTTCACTGACTGACTATCTATCATCCTCAGGCACTGCAGTCGGGGTCCTGCTCCAACACACCCCTGAAACTGCTCTTGCTGAAGGCTCCGATAACCTCCTAATTACCAACTTCAGTGGGTGTTTTTCCATCCCTGTCTTATTGGAATTCTCTGCAGGGTTTGATATTGTTGATCACTCTCGCCTTCTTGAAATGCTGGGCTCTCTTGGTTTCCATGACAACACCCTCTCCTTGTTTTTAACCTGTCTCTATGACGACTTTTCCTTCCTAGGCTCATTAATCAGAACCTCTGACTCAACCACCCTTGAAATGTTAGGGTCCTGAAGATTTGATATTGTAAAGATGTCAGTCCTCTCAAAATTAATTTACAAATGCAATGCCTTCCTCATCAAAATCCCACTAGGATGTTTTAATGGAACTTAATAAGCTGATTCTAAAAGTCCTGTGGTACAGGAGATGGGTGAAAATAGCCAAGGTAATTTTGAGAAAGAAAAACGAGTGGTGGAACACAGGAGGAGGAAAAGGACTGGATTTGCCCTGCTAGGTAGCACAGGACAAAACAATGAAAGGATGAAACAGCGTGGCAATGGCACAGGGATAGACACACTGACCTACGGAACTGAGGAGCTCAGGATTTGATGTGTCCAGAGGGAACTTGCCATATCCTAGAAAGGGCATTTCAAATGATGAACACTGGTCGCCAGGAGCTTGAAGCTCCCCTCCCTGTTCTTTAGCTCCGAGGTTCTTTGAAGAAGGCCACCCGGGCAGCCTCCTCATGCAGAACCATTTTCTTTCATTTCCTGCCCACCCCCTTCCCCTCTCCCCACCCCTTCAAAACTTGCCTGATGCAGGGCACCGTTTCCTTAAGACCTGGCTTTTATTTTTTTCTTCTTTGTTTTTCTATTATACAATAAATACATGATCTTGGATGGTGAGTATATTGTATTCATTATATTATTCTTGTTCTCTCCTGTACTTTTGAAATATATTGTCATATATAAGGAAAAAATGAAATATATTATCATAAAAACAGCAATATCCAAATATGGCAGAAAATTTGAAGAGTAAGTAAGTCATGAAGAACTAAAATGTCTTGACAAGAATCCCAGCACGCATTGTCAAGTTCTGTGAAAATGTGCCTGAAAAGCACATCTCTTCTTAGCCCTATAAATGCATTTGTTTACAATAAATGCTTTTGTTGTATGTAATTTTGCACCATCCTTTTACACTCATTATATACTAAACATTTCCCCATGTTAGTCAACATTCTTTGTAATTATTATGTTTAATGGCTGCCTAATAATCCAGTTAATGAATGGAACGTAATTTGGTTAACTGTTCTTCTGGAGCTGGAGATTGTGATAACTTCCTTTTTCCTTTTTTTGCTATCATAATGAAAGCCACAGTGCACATCTTCCTGCACAAATCTTTGGGCATCGCTTTCGATCATTTCTTGGGATGAGCTTCCTGCAAATGGAATTATTGAGTCAAACGGTATAAACCTTTTGGAGGCCCTTCGCTCATCTTAAACAAATTGCCTTGTAGAAAGGTTTTGCCACTTCACAGTCTTGCCAGCTGTGCACAAGAGGTCCCACGCCACTGGGGCTGAATGAGCTCTGTGAGCTCTTGCTTTGTAAAGTACTCATTCAATGGGCCAAAAGTGGTATCCCTGCATTCAAATTTACATTACTTTATTATAAGTTCGACATTTTCAACTGAATTTGGCTTTTGAACTTCATCTTTCATAAATGGGCTCTTACAGCCTTTTATCGCCCCAATGTTTCATTACGAAAATTCTTACTGCCTCTGTGAATGTTTTATTTATGAGAATTTCCAACACACAGAAGCTTTACATTTCCTATAGTCAATTATATTTGTATTTTCTGCCAAAGTTCTCTGTATTGCTGTGAATGCTACAGTGGCCTTCCTCGACCACAGTTTGGATAATGAATCATTTCCAATTTTTTCTAGTTATTACTATGTTCTTTTTGCATTTAAACCACCTGACATGGCCAGGCACTGTGGCTCACACCTGTAATCCCAGCACGTTGGGAGGCCGAGGAGGCTGGATCACCTGAAGTCAGGAGTTCAAGACCAGCCTGGGCAACATGGCGAAACCCTGTGTCTACTAAAAATACAAAAAAATTAGCCAGGCATGGCGGTATGTGTCTGTAATCCCAGCTACTCAGGAGGAGAACCGCTTCAACCCAGGAGACAGAGGTTGCAGTGAGCCAACATCGTGCCATTACACTCCAGTCTGGGCAACAAGAGCAAAGCTCCGTCTAAAAAAAAACCAAAACAAACAAACAAAACAAACCTGACACTTACTGAAAAGATGAGGTCAATTAAAAAGTAAAGAAGACAAAAGAATAGAAAAAAATAAATCACCTGGCATTGATGTTGGTGGTTGGTATAAAGAGAGAGAAATAATTGCTTTTTGTTTCCTAAATAGATAAAATAATTTTCCAGCCTCACTAAGTGACAAATCCTTTCATTCCCCCTGCCTGCCCCCATTCATCTGTGGCACCTCTGCTCTTAGGTCATAACATTAGACAGTCTAGGGATCTGCATCTGGGCTCTGTATTCTGTTTCATTGAGATGTCTTTCTTTCTGTTACAAAATAATGGCTACTTTGTTTTATTTCATACTGCAATGTCTGTTAGGATTAGAACCCTTGAAATCTCTGTTTCATATCAGATCACTTGCCCAAGCATCTAACTCTCACATCCAATTTCCTTTTTGGTAATCTCATCTTGGGTTTCCCATGGCACTACATTTTTACACAATAGATGTTTTTCTAGCTATCTCCTCTCCCTGGAAATGACATGGTATTGTTGTGCTCCATAGGGGCAGGCCAGTGGTGCATGCAATCCTGAAGTCTTGGAGGCGGGGTCAGGAGATGTGGGTTTGAGCCACCTCCCTGCCAGCCACGCACTGTACTGGGCTCTCCCCACACTACTTGGTCTTGGGACATCTCAGCTTCGTTTTCTGTAAAATGGGATGGTCAAGACCACGTGAGGCAGAGAATGTCAATACAGCCTTATTCTTCGCTCAACAAATGTGTGCTAGATGCCAGGGATGCGAGAGTCAGCAGGGTAGAAATGCTCTCTGAAGAAACAGCCTTCAAGGAGCTTACAGTCTATTAGGGAGAGTCCTCTAAAACAGAGGAAAAGGCAGTTGCCAAATAAGTGATTGCAAGGACCACGGAGGAAGCACACAGGATGTGAGGGAGAGTGTGGGGTAGGAGCCCCCCCTTTAGATGGTTGGGGAAGGTCTCTCTTGGGAAACTTTTAAGCTGAGCCCAAAAGGCTGAGAAGAGGGTGATGGGAAAGTGCTTTTCAGGTATGAGGAGCAACAGGAGCCGAAGCTCTAAGAGAGGAATGAGCTTGGTGTACTGGAGGACCAGAGGAATTTGCTTATGGCTGGAGGACAGTGAGTTGAAGCACCCAAGAGGGAGGGGAAGAGACAGACGGGGCAGAGCAGGTGAGCCTTGCAGGCCTTGAGAAAGAGACCAGAGTTGGTGCTAAGCCCCATGGAAGGTCACTGAAGGCTGGTGATATGAAGGAAGGTGACATGATCCTATTGACTTCTCACAAATCTGCTCTTCTGTGATAAGTGGATGGGCAAGGAAGAAGGAAAGATCGTGAGGCCATCGCAGTAAGCAGATGAGAGACGGAAGTTGGCTGGAACTAGGATGTGGCAGTAGGGTGGAGAGAAGGCCATCCTGGGCAGGATTCCCCCGAAGACAGAACTGCCGGAATTTGCTGGGATTGGATGGGAGGGGGAGAGAGTGATGGAAGAGCCAGGTGTGACGCTGAGGAGTCTGGTTTGGGAAACTGGGTTGAAGGCTGGGCCATTTGCAGAGAAGGGGAAGACAAGTGAGGGTGGGAGGTAGGGGAGGAGTTTCGGGCAGTAGTTAGCATTCTGATGGAGCTGTCATGGGGTAGGCAGGGATGCGGTATGTGAGCCTTGAGAGGGCAGAGCTGAGGGCATGACATTGGAGTCACTAGGAATGACTCAGGGTGAGAATCAGAGAAAGATGCGAAGCGGCTGGGCGCAGTGGCTCACACCTGTAATCCCAGCACTTTAGGAAGTGGGTGGCTCACTTAAGGTCAGGAGCTGGAGACCAGCCTGGCCAACGTGGTAAAACCGCGTCTCCACTAAAAAGACAAAAATCAGCTGGGTGTGGTGGTGCGTGCCTGTAATTCCAGCTACTTGGAAGGCTGAGGCAGGAGGATCACTTGAACCTGGGAGGCAGAGGTTGCAGCGAGATTGTGCCACTGCACTCCAGCCTGGGTCACAGAGTGAGCCTCTGCCTCAAAAAATAAAAAAAAAGAAAGAAAGATGCAAAGAGCCCAGACACAAGCCCTGAGGGGATCCATCATTTAGATGGTGGGCAGCAGTGGCAGAGAAGGAGGAGCCGCAGTCACTAGGAGGGAGGTTAACTGGGACATGTTGGTGTTATGGAAGCCAAGGAGAGCCACTCTCACGAGGGAGTAGTTGGCTGTGTCAGATGCTCCCACCAGGTCCAGTGAGTTAAAGACAGAAATGTCTGTTGGATTGGGCAGTGGAGCTCACTAGAAAGAACAGCAGCAGTGAACAGGTTGCGGGAGGCCAGGCCAGTGGGCAGCGTTACATCAGCTGTGAAGAGCTAGGCCTGTGTGGGATGAGTAGTCCCAGCCCTTCCTCCCCTGCCACGCACATCTCCTGGTGCCCAGCCATGAAAGTAACCTGGTGACATTTCCAGCCCCACAGCCCTTCCATCCCCATGGAACCCAACACCTCCTTCCCTGTAATCTCACTTCCTCAGGGTTGTCACAAAGCATTTTTGGTCCAAAGAAAAATTTCTGAATCTCCATTTCAGACACTCGCTTTCAAGCAGAAAATAATTATTCTCCCCCTACCTAGCTGGCTGCCTGTTGCTAGGTGCTGAAAGTCATGAAAAAAATGAGAAAGACATGGCCCCAGCCACGAGGCAGATGAAACCAGTGCTAATTAGAGCTGGAATCGGTACCCAGAGGGCAGAGAAAAGGCCTCCTAAAGAACCTGGAGATTAGGTTACTTGCTCAAATGTACATAATTTACTTTTGTCCCTTTCCCACCAACACAGCTAATCCCTTCACCTCTACACTTAATCCCAGCACTCCCGGGCCCCTCTCACTGCCCGGCCCTGCTCTTCCAACTGGGCTTGCACAGCTTCCTTCGTCCCAGGTCTCCTGCAAGAATCAGCACCTTTCTGGACCCTCTGCCTGCTCCAGCTCCCCATCCCTCCTTTCTCAGACCCAGTTCATTCCCCCACACATCAAGAGAGGCTTCTGCCTCTTGCCCCAAAGTCGCTGTGACAAAAAGTCCCCAAAGGCCAGGCCTAGGAGATGCCTGAGCCTCCGCTGACCTCTGTGTGTACGGAGTGGCCGCTCTCTGTGCCCACCAGTGGCTGCTCTCTTTCTGGAGATGTTCCTTCATGGGCTTCTGGGACTCTCTCTTTCCCTGTCTTCCCCTCTTTCTCGGTCTCCCCCTTCCCCTGCCCAATGCTGGTGTTGCCCAGGGCTGGGACTCCAGCCTTCTCTCTCTGTGTGCACCTTTCCCCTCAACTTCATGCATCCTCGAAGCTTTGCCTCCCTCCTGAAGGCAGATTCCCAAAACTGAGAGTCCAGACTGGGCTCCTTTAAGCTCCAGTCCAACACACCCATCTTCCTCTCTCCATCCTCTTCCACGTCCAGCCGAGATCTCTCTTCTGAGCTCTAGCACCTGATGGCCAGCCATCTCAGACATCAACAACGTATCCCAAATGAAATTCTTGGTTTGTTATTTTTTCACTTCATTATCATCTTTAATTCAAATTCCTAATCTTTCTTCCGCAAATTTGTTCTTGACTGGTGTCTCCTATTTTGGGAGACTCCTGGCAGGCCCCTAGAATCTCTGCCTTCTTCTCTTGCAACATCTCATGGAAAGGTCAGTTGATCTTACCTCTAACCAACTCCATCATCATGACCCGGGGCTCAGTCCAAGCCGTCATCTCTTGCTTGGTCACTGCAGGTACTTGCTAACTTCTTCCCAAGAATCCAACCCCTACAGGGCAGCCAGAGCAGCCTTTTTGAAATACACGTCTTTCTGATGCCCATCTCTTACTTCAAACTGTTCAATGGCTCCTAAGAGAAAAAGTAAACTTTGATTTCTCCAAGCTCCTCACGTACCCTGCACTGCCCCTGACATGGTTCCTACCCAGCAGTCGTTTCTCCTTGGTGCTTGCTAACAGAAGCTACTCTACGTGTCCTTCAAGGAAGGTGAACCTGCTTATTTGTATTAGTAGATTCTCACATTGCTATAAAAAAGTACCTGGGACTGAGTAATTTATAAAGAAAAGTGGTTTAATTTGCTCACAGTTCTGCAGGCTGTAGAGGAAGTATGGCTGGGGAGACCTCAGGAAACTTACAATCATGGTGGAAGGTGAAGGGGAAAGCAGGCACATGTTACATGGCCCCAGCAGGTGGAAGAGAGAGAGGGAGGCAAGGCACAGTGGCTCACACCTGTATCCCAGCACTGAGGGAGGCCGAGGCCAGCGGATATGTTGAGCCCAGGAGTTCAAGACCAGCTTGGGCAACATATGGCCCCAAAATATAAAAATTATCCAGGCATGGTGGCACATGCCTATGGTCCCAGCTACCCGGGAGGCTAAGGCAGGATGATTGCTTGAGCCTGGGAGGTGGAGGCTCCAGTTAGCTGTGATTACACCACAGCACATCAGCCTGGGTGAGAGAGCAAGACCTTGTCTCAGTTTAAAAAAAAAAAAAAAGAAAAAAGAAAGGAGAGAGAGAGAGAAGGTGGGGGAGGTGCCACACACTTTTAAACAACCAGATCTTATGAGAATTCTGTCATAAAACAGCACTAGACAGATGGTGCTAAACCACTGGAAACTGCCTCCATGGTCCAGCCACCTCCCACCAGGCCCTACGTCACATGCGGATTACGATTTCACATGAGATTTGGGTTGGGACACAGATCCAAACCATATCGTCCTCCCAGGGGATAAATCATGATCGATCTGTGTCAGTCATGGTGGACAGGTCCATTCCCTTGCCAGCGATGCTCAAGCAATCCTCCTGCCTTAGCCTCCGGGACATTTGTCGCAAATATGACCAATGAGAGGTGTGGGTGTTGTGGGGGTCTTCTGGCAAAGGCTTCTTAGCCCTTACAAAGAAGCACAAAGAAGAGCTACTTTCTTTCATTCGTTTCTGGTCACAGGCATGGTGGACACAATGCCTGGAGTGACTAGAGCCTGGAGTGACTTGTGACCTTGGGGACAGGACCCCATATGCTGAGCTTGGGAGAACTGAAGGATGGACAGAACCGGGGTCCTTAATGGCACTACATTTGCCTCCCTTGGGAGTTCTTATTATATGTGACAATAAATCTCTTATTGCTTAAACAATTTTGAGTTAGGTTTTCTGTCACTTGTGTCAAAATCATTCTTGCTGATAAGTGCCTCAGCCCTAATGGCCTTCTGGCTTCTGGAACGTACTGCCCTCCTTCCACGGAGCTTCACCCTTGCTGTTCCCTCATGCGTTCTTCTCATCCGTGTTAACTTCCATGCCCCCCATTGAATGTTACTTCTCTGATCTAGTGGGGTTTCTCCATGGTACCTGTCACAGTCTAAAACTGTGGACTTCTTTACTTTTTTTATAAATATTTTTTTTGAGACACAATCTTGCTCTGTCACCCAGGCTGGAGTGCAGTAGCACAATCATAGCTCACTGCAGCCTCATCTCCCAGGCTCAAGTGATTCTTTCATCTCAGCCTCCCAAGTGTCTGGGACTACAGGTGCACGCCACCACACTTTTTAGTAGAGACAAGGTCTCATTATGCTGCCCAGGCTGGTCTGGAACTTCTAGCCTCCAGTGATCCTTCCACTTCAGCCTCCCAAAGTGCTGGGATTAAAGGCCTGAGCGCCTTTAATGGCACCTGGCCTCTTTACTGCCTTGATTAACATCTGGCTCCCCCCGCCACCCCTGTCCCGTGTGCCAGCTCTACACAGGCAAGGCCTAGAGGGCTGTTTTTGCTCACCATTGTGTACCCTCCCACTGTGTCGGCCAGAGAGCTTAGAGGAACAACTTCACTTACTCGGTCGGGGACCTGGTAGGGGAGAGAGATGGCGCACTCCAAAGGATTAAACTGAAGCTAATTTAACGAAAGCACCATTCACAGAGTGTAGCGGGCTCCAGAGTTGATAAAGCACCCAGGGATGAGCACCAGCTGGAAGCTGTCACACTTCTAGGTTTAAAGAGATGAAAGAAGGCTGTGGGCATTCGGAACCTGGAGAGAAAGCTGCTGCTTTCAGAAAGAGACCCCACCTGTGGCCGTACAAAAAGGAATGCAGACACTGCCAATCCACAGCCAAAGGAAGGTGGCCAGGGAACCCACTCTCCTCCCTTCAGCCTCTCCTGGGTTCCTCCATTGGTCACACTCAACTGCAGATGCTTCTGACTTACGATGGGGCTACATCCAGACAAACTCATTGTAAGTCAAAAATATCATAAGTCATTAAACGGGTTTTTAAAAATTACTTTTTGAGACAGAGTCTCACTTTATCACCAGGCTGGAGTGCAATGGTGTGATCTTGGCTCACTGCAATCTCCAACTCCTGGGTTCAAGCGATTCTAGTGCCTCAATCTCCCAAGTAGCTGAGACTACCAGCGTGCGCCACCACACCCGGCTAAACTTTGTGTTTTTAGAAGAGATGGGGTTTCACAGTGTTGGCCAGGCCAGTCTTGAACTCCTGGCCTCAGGTGATCCGCCTACCTTGGCTTCCCCAAGTGCTGGGATTACAGGCTTGAGCCACTGTGCCAGGTCCATTAAATGCTTTAATACCCCCAATACACCATCATAAAGTTGAAAACTTGTAAATTGAACCATCAAAAGTCAGGGACCCTCTGTAGACGCCAGAAGGCACAGAGCTGGGGTAGTGTGAAGGTTGGCCTCCCAGGCACAGGGCAGGCTGGAAGATAAAGAAGACTATCCAGACCAGTCATGAAATGACCTCCTGGCTACTCATTTCAATGCACCCTTTCCTTTCTTACCCACCCTGCAGAATCTGATAATGTGATCAATTTTAGCTCCAACTTTTTCAGGATGAGAAGTGCACCACAAGGGTCTTTTCCTTGCCTAGTTCTCCTCCCTTGAGACATCTCCAGTCAGACCCACTTGTTTCCTTTCAGCCAGGCTCAGAGGATAGATTTGAGTTCACTTACAAATCTTTCTACTTTTCATCCTCTCCCTTTCTGGGGGTGCCCTTTTCAAGACCAGGAAATTCTAGGGTTTCTCTTGTTTTCAAAAAGCCTCCCTTGATTGCCCACATTTTTCTTGCTACCATTCAACTCCTTCCCTATTCTGCCACTCCTCCACCTATGCAGTCCGTTGACCCTGAGGAAGCTAGCTTTACCCCTTTGCCCCCAAAATTGTTCCTGCCAAGATCCATAGCAGCCCCTTGATTGCAGCATTCAAAGACTTTGTGCTTCTTATTTTTCTGAGATTCGGGGCATTGAGCTGTGTTGATTACTTTCTCCGTGAAACTCTTCCCTACCTTGGTTGCCATGGCAACCCCCTCTCTTAGTTATTTGTCTCATTGCTCAGGTCCTTCCTTTCCTCTCTCCTTTGTCACCCACCCACACCTCAATCAGCCCCTCACATGTCTCTGGACTTCGGATCTGCCGTGAGCCCTCTCCCATCTTCCCTCTACACTCTGCACCTGATGGTCCCATTAACCTCTGTCCCTGGATTGGTCCCTCCAGTCAGATCTCTTCCTGAGTCCCGGCTGTGGCATCCAGCTGTCTGCCAACCTCCTCCTGGCTGTGCCCCAGGCCCCTCAGCTCTACTTCTCTGAGACTGAGTCCATTTTGCCCCTCCCCAAAACGGGCTACCATGCCGTGTTCCCCATCTCAAGCACCTCCCCCACCATCTGCCAAGGATCCCAACCAAGACACATGGGAATCACCCTTGGTTCTACCCTCTCTCTCACCCCAACAGCCAACAATCCTTATGCATTTCTGACTTTGTTTTCTAAATTGGTCTCCCTGCCTAGAGACTTACCACCTTCCAAGTGTAGTCTTTGCACTGACGACCTCAGTGATCTTCCCAAATCATAAATCTGAACGTGTCACTCTAGTGTAAAAACTTTCAACAGTGCCCAATGGCTGCAGAAGTGTCCAAACTCCTTGACATAGGGGCATCCAAGGCCCTGCAGGGTCTGGTCTCTCTCCACTTAATCTTGCTCTTCCCATCCCCTTCTTCTTCTTCTTTTTTTTTTTTTTGACAGTCTCACTCTGTCACCCAGGCTGCAGTGCAATCTCAGCTCACTGCAACCTCCACCTCCTTGGTTCAAACGATTCTCCTGCCTCCGCCTCCTGAGTAGCTGGGACTACAGGTGTGCACCACCATGCCTGGCTAATTTTTGTATTTTTTTAGTAGAGACAGGGTTTCGTCGTATTGGCCAAGCTGGTCTCAAACTCCTGACCTTGTGATCCCCCCCCCCCACCTCGGCCTCCCAGAGTGCTGGGATTACAGGTGTTAGCCGCCGTGCCCAGCCCTCTCCTTCTTTTCTTACAGTCCAGGAACACCAAATTCCCTCCAGCTCACTCTTGCTGCTTCTCCTTCCTAGGGCTATGCTTGTGCTGTTTCCTCTGTTTGAAATGTCCTTCCAGTCCCTTCTACCTTGCTCATTCCTGCTCATCTCTAAGAAGTTAGACCAATGGTCACCTCTTCCGGAAAGTTCTGTGCATATTTATGGTTCATTACTGCATTTACCATACTGCACTATGGTGGAACATTTAAATGCTGTGTGGTAGGATCATATTTTATATATTATTTGATGTGCTTCCCCCTCTCCCTCTCCCACACTTCCTTGCCCATCACCGTTTTGCTGCACAACAAACTACCCCAAAGATTAGTGGCGTACAAACACAATTTATTGGCTGGGTGCAGTGGCTCATGCCTGTAATCCCGGTGCTTTGGGAGGCCAAGGCAGGCAAAATACTTGAGTTCAGGAGTTTGAGACCAGCCATGGCAACATGGGGAAGTCCCCCCTCTCTATAGAAAATACAAAAGTTAGCCAGGTGTGGTGCACATCTATAGTTGTAAGGAGGCTGAAGTGGGAGGATTGCCTGAGCTTAGGAGGTCCGAGGCTGCAGCGAGCCATGATTGTGCCACTGTACTCTGGCCTAGATGACACTGCAAGACCCTGTCTCAAAAACAACAACAAAACCCCAAGAACACAGTTTATTATTCCTCATGGTTCTGGGGTCGATAGGGCTCAGCAAGGTGGTTCTTGTAAGTGTTTCATGCAGCTGCAGTCAGATGGCAGCTGGGGCTGGAGTCATCAGAAAGCTCCTTCACAGTCAGCTGGGGGCTTGCTGAGGCCGTCGACTGGAGTGCCCACATGTGGATTCACCACAGGCTTGGACTTCTCATAGTACGGCAGCCAGTTTGCAAGAAGGAGTGTTCCAAGGCCAAGCATTGCAAGGTCCTGGCAGAGGCTACAAGACTTCCTGTGACCTAGCCTTATAAGTCCCAGAATGTCCCTTCTGCTATATTCAACTGGCCAAGAAAGTCACTAGGGCCAGGATAGATTCATGGGGAGGGAGTTACACTTCTCTTCCTGATATGAGGAGTATGATATATATAGCAGGAGGGCAAGTATGGGCGGTGGCCATCTTTGGAGATAACTACCAAGGTCACTGGTTCCTGATTCAGTCAGAGCTTTGCAGGATTTGGGTTGCTGCAGCATGAATGCAGTGAGAAAGATGGTCAGTAGTTTCAAAGAGTCTCTTGAAACCTACAGCAGAGACAGACAGGGTGCTTGGTTGGAGTAGCTGGGCTTTTGTAAAGAGGAAAGAGCTTGAGGGACTGAGCACTTGAAACTGATGCCAGAATGGTAAACAGGGGAAGAATGCAGAAGTTGTTTTTCTGCCTAAAAGGAAATAAAAGTTTGACAACTACTGCGAGGAGAGGAATCACATACAGATGTAGCTAATAGTAGATACTAGAGCTCCCAGAATAAATTCGAGGTATCCCAGAGCAGAAGGGGACTGTTGCCTGGCTCCTCAGGTGTAGCCTGGGAGACCAAAACCTCCTGGCATGGGCTGGAGAGGCTGAGGAGCCCTGACGGGAGAAGGTGGCCTGGAGGTATCCTCCAGGATCCTGTTTGTCTTTGTAACATGCTGTTAGTGGTGAGGGTGTACAGAAGAGGGTGAGTGCAGCCAGTGGACTTGGAGGTGCCTCGTGGTCAGGACAAGGATTCAGCAGGGATTCCGTGGCTCAGTGGATGGCAGTGGATAGTTGCTGGCAGGCCTGGATCACCTGCATGCCCTGGTGCCAGGTCAGAATAGAAGCTCCCAGAACCCTGACCACCCACAAGGAGAAGGAGCAGTGGGAAGCAGAGAAGCTGGAAGTGGACCAAGAATCTGCTTAAAAGAGACTTTGGAAATGCCCAGATGTGGTTGTGTTTACCTTCAGCTAAGTTTGTGCTACTAAGCAGAGTGGAGTGGTGGTGGCGGTGGGAAGAGTGAACTTGAGTAATGAAGCGACGTTTTCAAGAGGCTCTGTCTGTAGGTTTCTGCGCTAGCACCTGGGGCCACCTTCAACCTTTCACTCTCTCTCATCTCTCAGGTGCACTTGGCACCATGACCCTATTTCTACCTCCAAAACTTCTCTTGGCTCTGCCTTCTCTGTATCTGCACTGTTGCTTAGCTCAGGTCTGCGCCATTTCTCACCTGGACAACTCTGGTGCCTCTCAGGTATTTCCCTGCCTGCAGGCTGTTGGGGCCTGATCAAGCCCTTTTCTGCTGGCAGATGAGGGATGACCTCTGTTCTTTACCTAGAACTGTGCCAACCCTTCTGGGAAATCATTCTGCACCCCCACCCTGTTTGTTTTGAAATTCACCTTCTTATTTGTTATGCAAACCGCCTTAATGGCCATCACTGATTTGCCAGAGGTGAGCCCCAACTCAACTGGGCCAGTGGAAGCCTCTGCAGATTTCTGGACTTGGGAACAGAGAGAGCTCATAACTAACATTTACGGAGCACTTAATGTTGATCCCCGAGCTGAGTACCTGACGGGCATCATCTCCTTTGACCCTCACAACATGAGGCTGGTGCAGTTTTTAATCCCCGTTTCCCAGGTGAGGACACTGAAGGCAGAAATTATTAGACGAATCAGTGAGTAAGCAAGTAGCCCTGCCTCTTAACCAAGTTCCTGCAGTCCCACCTTGGTCTCTTCATGGTCATGAACCTGAGACACGTGAAACCTTGGTAGTCACGAATGCCAGTGTGTGAAAGAAGCATGCCTGAGAGAGGGAGCTGCCAGGCAGAGAGATGTGGAGACATGGAGATGGGAGAGGGGAGAGGGGCAGGCTGCTGGTCGAGTCCCCTGGCCCCAAGGGACGGGAAGGTCAGCTGAACCTACCTGGCTTATGGTTTGCTTACAGAAGCCAGTTAAGTTCTCTCTGTGCCTGAGCTGGTTTGAGTTGAGCTCTTTCACCGGCAAAGAAATGAAACTTGACTAAATGTAAGTGATCACACCTGTCTCCCTGCTTAAGAACAGCCACAGCTGGACACAGTGGCTCATGCCTGTAATCCCAGCAGTTTGAGAGGCCAAGATGGGTAGATCACCTGAGGTCGGGAGTTCGAGACCATCCTGGCCAACATGGTGAAACCCCGTCTCCACTAAAAATATAAAAATTAACTGGGTATGGTGGCACACGCCTGTAATCCCAGATACTCTGGAGACTGAGGCAGGAGAATCGCTGACCCGGGAGACAGACATTGCCGTGAGTCGAGATTGTGCCACTGCACTCCAGCCTGGGGGACAGGGTGAAGCTCTATCTCACACACACACACACACACACACAAAAGAACAGCCACTGGTTCCTCATTACCCTTGGCTCACTCCTTGTCATGACACAGCAGCAATGCACGTGTGGCCAGCCTGATCTGTCACTGCTCTCCCTCCTGCCACACCCATGCCCCAACCCTGTGTGACCCAAATCGGCTGGACTCCCTGCAGTTCCCTTAAGAACCCAGAAAGGTTGCTGGCCCTCTCCAGGATCAGGCGGATCTCACGTCCACCACACAGTTTGCTCCTCATCCCCAGCTCTGGCGCCCATTGAGTCCGTCTAGGGTTTCACTGGGCAGTCTCCCCAGCTGTGGGCCTTTTCTTTTCCGGAGTCAAAAACTTAACCTCTCTTACATGTCAGCCCTGAAGAATATTTGACAACATGTTAGAAAACTGCAAAGTACCCAAAGGTACCCAGAGGCAACCACTGTTTACATCTTAACACTCTTCTTATCAAAATTGTTTTTAGGGACAGCGTCTTGTCTCTGCTCACCAGGCTGGAATGCAGTGGCTATTCAAAGGCACGATCATAGTGCATTGCAGCCTTGAGTTCCTGGGCTCAGGAGATCCTCCCGCCTCAGCCTCCCAAGTAGGTGGGAATACAGGTGCACGACATGCCCAGCTTATCAGATTGTTTTTTTTTTTTTTTTAAAAACTTCTGTTTCTATTCAAGTAATCCATGCATATCGTTTTTAAAAAAATCCAAGAGAATCAAAGGGCTTTTGATGAAGAGCAGTAAGTTTGGATGGGCCCTCTCCCAACCCAAACTCTTACCCTAGAGTGTGTGATCTCTGCTCCTGGAGGTTGTGTCCTACCTCTAAGCTCGCAGGTTGTTTGTATTAGGAAGGACAGTTTCACCAGAATGTAACAGATCACCTAAGAGTGGCTAAACAATAAGAACCTTTATTTCAAGTAATGAAAGTTCAAGTCAGTGGTTCCTGGTAGCTGAGATCTGAGTAAGCCGAGAGCCACAAGTCTCCGGGCCTTCCCCCTCCTGGTCACAAGATAGATAGCTGTCAGGGCTCCAAGCATCACATTTTCACTCAACAGCACCTAGGCAGAAAGAAAGAGGGCAGCCAAGAAACCTCTCCAAGTACATCTCTCTCTCTCTCTTTTTTTTTTTTTTTTTTTCTTTTTTGAGACATGGTCTCACTCTGCCATCCAGGCTGGAGTACAATGGCATGATAATAACTCACTGTAGCCTCAACCTCCCAGGCTAAAGCAATCTCCTCACTTCAGCCTCTTGAGCAGCTGGGACCACAGGTGCATGCCACCACGCCTGGCTGACTTTTATATTTTTTTTGTAGAGATGGGGTTTCACAATGTTGCCCAGGCTGATCTCGAACTCCTGGGCCCAAGAGATCTGCCCACCTCAGCCTCCCAAAGTGCCTGGGGCTATAGGCGAGAGCCACTGTGCCTGGCCCCAAGTGCATCTCTTTAATTAGGGAGGAAAGTGTTTCCCTGAAGCTGCCTGAAGATATCCCCTTTCAAGTCCCAAGTCAAAATTGGGTCATGGGAGTTCTCTAGACAGCATCTGCTATGACCTATTTCTAGTTCATAAGATCCACTGATGTCTCGGTGGATTGGGCATTGGGTCCCTTGGAAACTACTCCCCTCTATCCTTACTTCTCCTCTTAAGTACTTCTGTTTGTTATCTTTTTAATTTTAAGAAACCTACTTGGCCCTTTGTTCCTTGTTCCACCACGTGTCTACAGAAGCTTTGCCTCCCCACTACTGTCCCTGTCAGCCTTCCTACCCTCCTCCCTCCATTGCTACCTCCAACTTTTATATTTTTACTTTCACATTGTGACAGATGATAACGCTGACATTCTATTCTGTAACCATAATAAAATTCAGGTCAATACAAAAGTTGGATATTAATAAAAACTGGAAAGGAAAAACAAAATTTTCATTATTTGGAGACAACTATGCCATATATTTCCTTTGGGTACCTATCTATGTATTTGTAAGTTTTTAGGAAGGTCTAGAAAAGTACACATTGAGTCCATGACAGTGGTTACCGCTGGAGAGGAGGAAGGGAATAGGGTGGCAGTGGGTGGCCAAAAGGGACTCTAGCTTCATCTGCAATGTCCCCTTTTGTAAAAGGGGAATGTATTCATGTTTCGCTTGTGTCATTAGACTTCAATTTTTTTAATGGCTATTCATTTTCAGTCATTTATGTGGGCTCCTTGTGTTTGGCTGTGCTTGTGTGTTTGTGCCTAGGGACGAGGAACATTTACTTTGGGTGTGCCTGTGAATAAAGTAGAGTGATTAGTAAGTAGATGAAAAAAGAAATGTAGGAAGCAAAAGCAAAACAAAAAAGGGGGTTGGAAAGAACTCATTCACAACAATAATAAAAACTATAGGAATAAACCCATTAGGAAATGGGCAAGTTCTTTATGGGGAGAACAATAGTGTGTGAGTGAAGGACATACAAGATAATAAGGATAAATGTGGAGCTCTACCGTATTCATGAATTCAAAGCCTCAGTATTGTATTGATGTCAATTTCTCCAACATGACAAGCAGGCTTTAAAATTCATGTGGAGGAGTTAATGTGCAGTACTAGTTAGCTAAGACAGCTGAGAAGGAAGCACAATGAAACATGGCATTTGACTTCACAGGTATCAAAAGGTGGGATGGCAAATAAAATAGTCTGGTACTGAAAGGAATAAACAGACTAGTGGGAAAAACAGAGGCTTCAGACCCACCTAGCCAACGTGACTCAGAATATGAGGGAGTTTTACCTCAGATCAGAGGGGAAAGGAAGAACTAGTTAACCCCTCATATTGTGATACTTGGCTGCCTATTTGGAGAAAGGTTAGATCATTTCTCAATGTGATCATCAAAATATATTCCAGATGCATTAAAGAAACAAATAAAAACAAAATTATAAAATTATTAGAAAAGAAGAAATAATATATTTAAATCTTAGGAGTAGGGAAGGACTAAACATGGTATCTGTATAAACAATCAAAAGAAAAGATTGATAAATTGGATTATGTCCAAACTGATAACTTCTGTCTAGCAAAAGATTCTACAAAGAGTTAAAGGCAAGGACAAGCTGGAAGAAAATATTTGTTACATATCGACAAAAAGATCAATATCCAGATTATATTAGAAAATTCCACAAACCAGTGGGATAAAAACAACCTAATGTTTAAAATGAGAAAACATAAACAGACAATTCAGAAAAGAGAAAATGCAAATGCCCAATATGCATATGAAAATCTCACAAGCAAACAGGAAAATACAAATTTTTAAAAGGATTCAATTTTTCACCCATGAGATTGGCAAATATTTAAAACAACTGCTTATGGATGTGGGGATTAGAGCCCTCTCATACTCCCTGACTGGAAGCTTAAATGGTACAGAAATCATGGAGGACACTTTGGTAGTATCTGCTAAAACTAAAACTGTGGACATCTTGAGACCCAACATTCCATTTCTCAATCACTCCCAGAGAGATCCCACCACAGAGGAACATGCAATGTGGCTTCTTCAACACTGCTCATGATGGAGGAGAGAAAGGGAAGCAATTAACTGTCCATGAAGCTTACAGAAGATAAAATGTGTTACATTCATGGGAATGAATACAATATAGCTATTAAAGGCAAAAGCTATATGTATCAATATGAGTATATTGTAAAAATGTCAGACTGAGTGAAAAAACCCTGCAGCTTATAGTAAAATCCTTATAATGTGGTATGACTCATTGAAAACACATCAGGACTATGTGTCACTGTGGATGGAGACACATAAAACTGTGGAGCCGGTGGGGAAATGAGGACTTCAGAGGGTGGCCAAAGGGGACTACAGTTATGTTTATACTGTGCTACTTTTAAAAAGGAGAATGTATGCATACTTTACTTGTTTGATTAAAGTATAATTTGAAAAGATTCTAATTTGTTTTCAGCCAATTATGCCACCTCTGTGCGTTGGCTGTGCTCAAATGTTTGTGCCCAGGGAGGGAGAACGTTTACTTTGTGTGTGTCTATGAATCACGCACAGTGATTAGTAAACAGGTTGAAATGGGATATGAGAAAACAAGGGCCAAACAAATAGGAGCAGAAGGCAACCTGTTACAGTTAATAGCAAAACCTATAATATACCTAGGAATACATTCAACAAGAAATATACCAGACTTTAACCAGAGAAAACCATTAAACTTTCCTGAAAGACATAAAAGATGACCTGAATTCAGAGTAGAGCAATGTGCCTTGGTAGGAAGACTCTATGTGATAAAGATGTCAGTTTTCCTTAAATTTATCCATAAACTCAAGTAACCCCAACAAAATTCCAGTAAGAATTCTGAAACTTAACAAGCTGATTCTAAAATTCATACAATGGGGCCAGGTGCAGCAGCTCACACCTGCACAGCTAGCACTTTGGGAGGCTACAGTAGGAGGATCACGAGCTCAGGAGTTCGAGACCAGCCTGGGCAACATAATGAGACCCCCCTTCTCTAAAAATATATACAAACAATTAGCTGGGTGTGGTGGCATGCACCTGTAGTCACAGCTACTTGGGAGGCTGAGGCAGGAGGATCACTCGAGCCAGGGAAGTTGAGGCTGTAGTGTAGTGGTCTATGATCGTGCCACTGTACTCTAGCCTGGGAGAGAAAGTGAGACCCTGCCTCAAAAAATAAAATAAAATGTATATATTGGAACAAATATGCAAGAAAGACTAAGGCAATTTTACAGAAACAACAAAGAGAGTGATATTTGTCTTTCCAGTTAGCAAAGCCCAGGAGCAGACAATAGATGAGTAAACCAGAAAGAGCCAACACAGACTTGCACTGGGATTTGCTCTCAAAGGCAGCAATTTTAAATCATGGGAGAAATGACAGATTATCCAATAAACAGTATTGAAAAGGATGGTTCTTAATTTTGAGATTTATTAACATTAAACACCAATATCACACTAAAAATACCTTCATATTCTGTAAAGGCTTAAACATGAAAATTACAAAATAATGTAATATATAAATGCAAGAAAGAAAACAAAGTTTTAGGAAAAATATAGGAAAAAATAGTTGTGATCTTGGTGTAGAGAGAGCCTTCTTATGACAAAATAACATTCTAAATTTTTACAGAAATAAAAACTTCTGTAATAAAAGATACAATACAGTTAAAAGGGTCAGAATGGTAGAGAATTATGTATAATGCATAGAATAATTAATATCAAGAAAACATAAAGAATTCCCATAAATCAGTAAGAAAAAGACAACCCAGCAGAAAGATGGACAAAGAATATCCAAAGATGAGCCCAACAGGAGGAAAGAAAAATGATCAGTAAGCCCATGAAGAGAATACTAGTCACTGGTGTGACCAGTCATTCAAAAGACACAAATTAAAGACACAAGAAGAAACCGAATTTTCACCTGCCAGATCTGTAAAGTTGAAAAGCTGGCAGTGATGTGGAAAGATGAGGATCCACATTTACTTGTGGAGGGAGTTAAACTGGCACAGCCATTTCAGAAGACAGGTGGGCATTATCTACTAAAACTTAAACAGCAGATGATCCTAGGACTCAGAGTTCCACTCTCAGTACCTATCCTAGAGAAGCATTTCAGGAGGAGGCATGTACCAAGATGCTCTCTGCAGCACTCCTCATAAGAGACAGAAAAAAAACTAACTAAAGGTCTATAGATGGGCCTGGCATGGTGACTCACACCTGTAATCCCACAACTTTGGGAGGCCGAGGCAGGTGGATCACGAGATCAGGAGTTTGAGACCATCCTGGCCAACATGGTGAAACCCCCGCCTCCACTAAAAATATGAAAATTAGCCAGGCGTGGTGGTGCATGCCTGTAAGCCCAGCTACTCACAAGGTTGAGACAGGAGAATTGCTTGAACCGGGGAGGCAGAGGTTGCAGTGAGCCGAGATTGTGCCACTGCACTCCAGCCTGGCGACAGAGCAAGACTCTGTCTCAAAAATAATAATAATAAAAAAAAGGCCTATGGATGTTACAGAAGGGGAAACATGGAACATTCATATGGAGTATGACACAGCTGCTCAAAGGAGCAAACATGGCTGGGTGTGGTGGTTCATGTCTGTAATCTCAGCCCTTTGGGAGGCTGAGGGTGGATCACATGAGGTCAGGAGTTCCAGACCAGCCTGGCCAATATGATGAAACCCCATCTCTACTAAAAATACAAAAATTAGCTGGGCCTGGTGGCACATGCCTGTAATCCCAGCTACTCGAAGGGCTGAGTGAGGAGAATCACTTGAACCCGGGAGCCGGAGGTTGCAGTGAGCCGAGATTGTGCCACTGCACTCCAGCCTGGGCAACAGAGTGAGACTCTGTCTAAAGAAAAAAAGAAGAGTTGGGGGAAAAACAAGAGTTGCTATAGGAACAAACATAGGTGGAGGTCGAAGATATAACTAAATGAAAAACAGAGGATACAGAGTACAATATCTATGTTGTGGGATAATTTATTCAAAATATCTACATCAATACTATATGTTACTATGGAAGGAAATACATAATTACAGTAGCTACCTCTGTGGAACGGGAAGGAACCAGAATCTCAGGTGGCCAAAGGGGACTACAGTTATATTCATATTGTTCCACTTTTAAGGAGAATGTATGCATACTTTACTTGTTTAAAGTATAATTTGAAAAGATTCTAATTTGTTTTCAGCCAATTATGCCACCTCTGTGCGTTGGCTGTGCTCAAATGTTTGTGCCCAGGGGAGGGAGAACGTTTACTTTGTGTGTGTCTATGAATCAAGCACAGTGATTAGTAAACAGGTTGAAATGGGATATGAAAAAACAAGGGCCAAACAAATAGGAGCAGAGGGCAAACTATTCACAGTTAACAGCAAAGCCTATAAATACCTAGGAATACATTCAACAGGAAACATACCAGACTTTAACCAGAGAAAACCATAAAACTCACCTGTAACCCCAATAAATCCCAGCAGAAATTTTCCCAAAACTTGAAAGGCTTATTTTAGAATTCATATGATAGGACTAATATGCAAGAATGACCAAGGTAATTTTGCAGAAACAACAAAGAGGGTGAGATTTGTCCTGCCAGTTAGCAAAGCATATTATCAAGCTCAGGAGCAAACAAATAGATCAGTGGACCAGAAAGAGCCCTACTGGGATTTAGTATCAAACAAAGGTAGCAATTTTAAATCAGTGGGAAAATGATACAGAATTCTACAAGTGGTATTGGGACAATTACTTATCTATTGTTGGGAGGATGAGGGGGAATTAAAGTTAGATCCCAAGATTCATGCATGCATATGGAATTTATTTTTTGCATGTGGTAAAAAGGCTTAAATAGCCGGGCTTGGTGGCTCACGCCTGTAATCCCAGCATTTTGGGAGGCTGGTGGGAGGCTGAGGCGGGGAGATCACGAGGTCAAGAGATTGAGACCATCTTGGCCAACATGGTGAAACCCCGTCTCTACTAAACACACAAGAATTAGCTGGGCATGGTGGCACGCCGCTGTAGTCCTAGCTACTCTGGGAGGCTAAGGCGGGAGAATCACTTGAACCTGGGAGGCAGACGTTGCAGTGAGCCGAGATCATGCCACTGTACTCCAGCCTGGTGACAGAGTGAGACTCCATCTCAAAAAAAAAAAACAAAAAAACAAAAAAGCCTTAAATACACACACACACACACACACACACACACACACACACACACACACACACACAAATGATAAATGTTAGAGAAGAAATACAGGAAAAACGCATAGGACCTCGATGCAGGAAAGGCTTTCTGAAATACAATTGCAAAAAATACATAAAATTAAAATAGATATCAAAATTTAAAATTTCTCAAAAGACATACTACAATTAAATGACAAGAATCACAATGCAGAAAATATTTGCAATACACATAAAGTATACAAAATACATAAAGAACTTCTTTAAAAATCAATAAGGAAAAGACAACATACCTAAAAAATAAAAGGGTAAAAGACATGGACAAGTAATGCAGAGAAGGAACTATAAATGGACAGGAAATACATAGACTTCAGCCATCCTGGTAATTCAGAAAAATGCAAACTAAAACAAGATACTATTTTTCTCCCCCTCCAGACTGGTTAAAATGTAAAACCTGGAGATGGTCTGGAGAAATGGACACACATACTGCTTGCATGAAATTAAATTAGAAAGGCACTTTGAAGAACATTTTGGCAGTGTCTATTAGAATTTAAGATGTGTACACTCTATGACACATCAATTCTGTTTCTAAGTATCTGCTCCGGAGATACTCAGAACACTTGTACATGAGCAAAAGGGGCATATACAATGATGCTGTTACAGGTTTGTCTTATTGATATAACACTGGAAGCATTTTAATAAGCAACAACTAAATAAATGATAGCACAATCGAGTTCCGGTTGCCAGCAGCCAGCTGAAAGGGGCAGTGGAGCCAGCTGTGGCAGGCGACATGCAACACGAAGAGAGTCCCGTAGGGCGCCCTGAGCTCAGGAGCAGCACCTCCAGTGTGTACACCACCACATCTATGCAAGCAAACAAAAACAACAATAGAACACAGGGCGTGTTTCAGTGTGCATAGGAAAACATTTTAGAACAACAGCAAATGCCTCACAGCAGCTACTTCTAGATTGGGGGGCCTGAGGCCAGGCTGGGGAGGCCAGTAGAGACTTCTTTACCTGAAATGCTCTAATTTTATTTAAAGGAAAATGTATTCATGTATTACTTGTATAATTAAAATTTAATTCAAAAATTCTAATTCATTTTCAGCCAATTAGCTCTGATTTACATGTGTGCTGTGTTTTCATTTGTGTGTCCAGGGACAAAACACATTTGCTGTGTGTGTGTCTGTGAATGAAGCATAGTGATTAGTAAACTGATTAAAATTTGGAAAGCAAAATCAAAAAAAGGGAAAGTTTTTCCACTCATAAAAGCAGCAAAACTAATAAGGTACTCAGGAATAAACCTATTAAGAAATGTGAAAAATCTTTATGACAAAAACCACCAACCTTTATTAAAAGGCATTAAAAACAAAATAACATAAATACAATTCTGATTAAAAGGAGACAGACACCATGTTCACAGATGGGAAGAAATGATATTCTAAGGATGTTAATTTCTCCTTTAATGCAATTCTTCTCAAACTTCCAACAGATATTTTGTTCATGGAACTTTGACAAGCTGATTATAAAATGTACCTGAAAAAGTAAATGTGCAATATGACCAATACGATTTTTAAAAAGAATAAGGGGCTGGGTGCGGTGGCTCATGCCTGTAATCCCAACACTTTGGGAGGCTGAGGTGGGTAGATCACTTGAGGTCAGGAGTTCGACACCAGCCTGGCCAACATGGTGAAACCCCATCTCTACCAACAACATACAAAAGTTAGCCAGGCATGGTGGCATGTGCCTGTAGTCCCAGTCACTCAGGAGGCTGAGGCAGGAGAATCACTTGAACCTGGGAGGTGGAGGTTGCAGTAAGCAGAGATTGAACGACTGCACCCCAGCCTGGGCGACAGTGAGACTCCATCTCAGAAAGAAGAAAAAGAATAAAGGCCTTGGTGGGAGGGGGTGGAGTGCTTCTCTCAATAGGCCATAAGACGCTTTATAAAGCTTTGCTCATTAATATGTACTACTGGCTCAGAAATAGACAAATAGATCAACAGAACTGGAGTCTAGACGTAGGGAATTGAGAGAAAAGGTGGTGTTGGAACAATAAATGGTGCTTAGCAAACTGGATGTCTATTTGGAAAAAGAGCAAATTAGAGCTCTATGTCACACCATACATGAAAATGCATTTCAGATGGGTTAAAGATTTAAACACGTCAAACAACTATAGATGTTTTCGATGCAAACACACAATGTATATACGCTGTGATGGGGACCTGATTTCATCAGCACAGTGCAATAGGACACTTTAGCACCTGGTAGGATTCCAGGCAGACCTCACCTCCCACCTTTGGCAAGGGCCTGCCGAGCATCTCCATCTGGACCTCACAGACCCCTCTTCCTCTTTCTCTCCAGCTCCACCTGGTCCTGGGAAGAGGGACTGCCATACCGGATGGACTGAGGTCTGAAGCCAGTTCCTGCCGCTTGTGCTGTGTCAATAAGGCATCTCCTCCTCTGGCTTCCAGTTCCTCCTTTATGAGTAGGTGACGAGGTAATGCTCCATTTCTTGTGGGGAAATGTGAAGCTCGTATGAGATGATGAATGTGAGCATAGATAAATGGCATGACGCTTACAAGGATGAGGGGAGCAGATACCTCTACTTTTTCTTGACCCACCCCCCATAACCCCTGCTATGCAAGATTTAATGTCCAATTCTTCTTTGTGGCATTGTAACTTCTGGATAATTGTCATAGATTCTTTTTGGTCAAAAGAAGTTTGAATGTTGACTTCTGACATTTGATTCCAAGGTAGAAAATACTGATTCGGCACTCAAAGAGCTTACTACCTGTTGCTTGGTGTTGAGAAACACACAAACTAATAAGACACAATCCCAGCCACAAGACAAGACTGGTGCTAATTAGAACTATAGTTGGTACACAGGTCAGATAAAAGCTCCCAAAAGAACATGGAGATCAAGTTACTCTCTAAAAGGTACATAATTTTGCCCCATTCAGTCAAATACATTATTCCCCCAAACTAATTTATCCACCTCCCACAGTTGATCCCAGCCCCTTTGGGAGCTCATCTCACTAATTGTCTTCATCCCTAATCACTCAGTTACTGAGGCTCCTTTCCCTCAGAATGTTCATCTGCCAGCATTGCTCTCTCCTTTAAGATTAAGATGTAAACACCCTGGATCTTGCTCCTTCTTTCCTTAATCGACTTCCACCCAAACTGCTCTGGCAGATTCTCAGAGGTCACTTGGGTTACCAATCAGCAGGGCCACCATGCTGCCCAGTTCCAGAGGCGCCATGGAGGTGTTGCAGGTGCACACTGGAGGAGCTCAGGGATCGCCCTGGCCCTCCTGACCTCTCTGCACACACCCACTGCTGACCACCTTGTCTTTCTGCTGATACACCTCCCGGCTCTTTCTTTTCAGTGCTCTCAGACGATTCCTCTTCTCTTTCTAATCTCTAAATGTTGGTGCTCCTTGGGCTTGATTTCACTGTCCTCAGCCACCCTCTGGCCTCAAAATGCCCCAGAAGCCTGTCAACATCTGGATCCACATTTCCATTTCAGAGCCCCCCAGAGCCCTGGACTGGTCTCCATAATTTCTCACCTTGTGCTCTGGAGCTGTGCCTTCAGCCATTTCTTTCCCATCTCTGTTGGGATGTCTCAGCCATTACCACCAGACTTGAGTCTACCTTACAGACCTGGCCCCTTTCCAGGGCTCCCAGCTCTGAAAATAGCACTGCCATCTCACCAATAAGGCAAGCCAGAAGCTCAGGCACCATCCTGAATGCTGTCCTCTTCCAGCCCGTCTTCATTCCATCCAACACCAAGACTAACCAGAATATGCAGATTGTGTCCAAATTCTGTCCACCACAACAAAGCTTCCGAACTTGCCTAAGTCTACCCATGCTGCCTTAATAATTTATCCACAGAACAGCCAGAGTGTCAGGTAGATTACAGCCACACACCAGGGCAGGTCACATCCCTTGCTTCCCTCACTCTCAGGAGGCTGGCAGGAGCTCGGCCCTGGTCTCCAAAGCTCTGCCTAGCCAGAACTGCTTGCCTGTCTGGTCTCACTTCTCCTTTCTCCCTAGGCAGGCTCTTTGCTCAGAATGCTTTCCAATTTGCTTTGTCCAGTTAACTTTGTTCCCTTCTTCCTATCTTGGTTTGGAGGATCACCTTTTCAGGGAAGCCCCCCCCCGAGTCAGATGAGGGCAAGTCCCCTTGTGGCACACCCTCCAGTACTCAGTACCTTTCCTTCAGAGTGCCTACTAATGCTGGAAATTGTACATTCATGTATGTGATTATCTGATTATGTCTTTCTCCCCCTACTACCATGCACGCACCATGAGAACAGGGATTCTGACTATTTCAATTCATTCACCCAAGTATCCATGGTGCTAGGCACACTGCTGGGCTGGGCACACAATTAGGTGCTAAGTGATGTGGAATGTATCAACTTTAGTATTAAACAATGGATGCTTAACACTTTGGGAGCTGAACCCATACACGTGCTCATCTTTCCTAGCCTGAGTCTCCCAGCCCCTATCCTTCATGTCTCCAAATCTTCCTTCTGGACTTCTTAGAGGACTCTGACAGATCCATGTCCTCTCACATCTCACCATTACTCCAGCTTAGGCCATCATTCCCTCAACGTGCTCTTATGAAGGCCATCCAAACTTACTAATCATGAAATCCAAAGGAAAAATTCTCTATATCTTATTGGAATTCTCTGCTGCATTTGACAGTGTTGATTACTTTCTCCTTGAAACTCTTCCCTACCTTGGTTGTCATGGCAACCCACTCTCCTGGTTGTCGAATCTCTCAGGCCCTTCCTTCTCTCTCCTTTTCGCCTGCCCACACCTTGATTGGTTCCTCAAATGTCACTGTGACTCATGACTCTGCCCTGGGCCCTCTCCCATTTTCTCTCTACACTCTCTCCCTGGTGATCTCACTTATGCTCAGAGTCCCCATTACTCTGAGTGAGGACATCCCTGGGCTAGTGCTTCCAGCTGAATATCTTCCTGAGCCCTAGACACCAGGATCCAAGTGTCTACTGGGCCCCACTTGGCTGTGTCTGAGTCCACTATCTCATCCCTCAAACTGGCTCACCTTGCTGTGTTCCCCATCCCAGGGGCCCCCCTACCAGCCACCAAGGACTCCAGTCAAGACACATGGGGCTGGGCACGGTGGCTCATGCCTGTAATCTCAGCACTTTGGGAGGCCAAAGTGGGAGGACTGCTGGAACCCTGGAGATGGAGACCAGCCTGGGCAACATGGTGAGACCCTGTTTCTACAAACAAACCAACAAAAACCCAACAAACAAACAAACCAAACCAAGACACATGGGAATCACCTTTGGCTTGACCTTCTCTCTCACTCTCACAGAAAATCACTCACTAATTATTTCTGGTTTTTATCTACCACAAGTTCTGATCTCTCTCCTCCCTACTGGTCTAGTTCAGGCCTTTCCCCTCTCTCACTTGGAAGTTTCCTGCTTCTGAGCTGGCTACTTCTTCTAACGGATATCTGGGAGTTTTGGCTTTTAAGCATGGCTTATTCTTCCCTGAAGCCCCTTATTATTTTTAGGGAAATTTCTCATCTTATGTGGCTGTGGTGGGACTTGGGCTGTTCTCTCACATGGAAGCCATGGATGTCCCCTCCTCCAGGTCCTGCCTCTTACCACTCTGGTCCCATCAGGGAGTGGCACAAGGCCCAAGCCTCTCTCTGGACTTCGACTTCTGTCCAAATAGGGAAGAAATAGAATTCTTTGATGTCTAGGCAATACCACCAAACAGAACTGCTACAGTTGGGAGGAGGGGGAGCAGAGCAAAAAAAAAGAAAAGAAAAGAAAGAAAAACAGAACTGCTATGGAGACCTTGAATGTCACATTCAAGCCTGTGACCCGAGCCTTACCTACTTCATTGCGTCCTGGATATTGTCACGAAGTCTTTTTGATACAAAGAAAAATTTCTGAATTCCCATTTTAGACAATGAATTTCAAACAGAAAATAATTATTCTCCCCCTACCTAGCTGGTTGCCTGTTGCTAGGTGCTGAAAGGGATGAAAAAAATGAGAAAGACATGGCCCCAGCCACGAGGCAGATGAAACCAGTGCTAATTAGAGCTGGAATCAGTACCCAGAGGGCAGAGAAAAGGCCTCCTAAAGAAACTGGAGATTAGGTTACTTGCTCAAATGTACATAATTTACTTTTGTCCCTTTCCACCAACACAGCTAATCCCTTCACCTCTACACTTAATCCCAGCACTCCCGGGCCCCTCTCACTGCCCGGCCCTGCTCTTCCAACTAGGCTTGCACAGCTTCCTTCGTCCCAGGTCTCCTGCAAGAATCAGCACCTTTCTGGACCCTCTGCCTGCTCCAGCTCCCCATCCCTCCTTTCTCAGACCCAGTTCATTCCCCACACACCAAGAGGGACTTCTGCCCCTTGACCAGAAGTTGCTGTGACAAAAGTCCCCAAAGGCCAATTTAGGAGATGCCTGAGCCTCCGCTGACCTTTGTGAATATGACCCACCAGTGGCCGCTGTTTTTCTGGGAACTCTCCTCCCTGGGCTTCTAGGAACCCCATGTTTTTGGTCTTCTCCTCTGGCCCCTCCTTCTCAGTCTCCTCAGCAGGACTCTTCTGTATCCATTCCCAAAATGTCACGAACTCGTTTCTGGCCTTGTCTTCTTTGAGTGCATCTCTGGTTCATCTATCCCTGTTGAGATGTGCACACTTCTTTGGTAAGCTCCTAACAGGCACATACACTTTCCTACTTGATGCCAGCTATGGTCAAGGTCCCCAATGCACATTTTCCTTCCTTGCCCACCCTTGCCCTTTGCTCCTGCCTCTGACTCAGACAGGCAGGAGGACTCTAGGTGATAGCCTTTTGGACTGCCCCATCACATCTATCCTTATGTCATCTCAGTCCAGATCCAGCTTAGAAATTGTCCCGTGGCCCAAACTGTTACTGTAGCTGCTTCTCCCTGAGAGGTGGCCATGCTGCCTGCCTTCTTTGCCTTTTCATTTTCCTCTGTCCAATCTCTCACAGGAAGCTGCTCTTGATGAGGGTCTCTACATCCAGTGGGCTCTCAGTCCCCATCTAGCTGGCCTTTCTCTTGTGTCTGCTGCCAATTCTCTTTTGGAAACACTCCACATCCCCAGGTTTCCATGCCAACACAGGCTGCAGGTGCTCTTTCTATACCTCTCGGACTTCTTTTTCACCTTTGTGGGCTCCCCTCTCTCTGTCTGCCTCTTAAATGGGGGCAAACTCTTGTTCCTGGACACCCTCTCTTTCTCAGCTGGCATGTTCTCCTAGAGCCAGTTCATCGAAGCCCATGGCTACAAGCACCATAGTCTCAACCCAAATTTCTTGTCTAAATCTCCTGCTGGGATGCAGACCCTCTATCTAGCTCCTTGCAGGCCACCTCCTCCTGGATGCCCAATTCTGACTCAACTTGTCCAAAATTAAGCTCAATAATTTTCTCTCAGCCCCCAAACCTGCTCTTCTCCTGGGTGTTCTTCCTTTCACCCAGTTACTCAAGATGAAAGAGGAAAGATATCCTTTACTCTCTTTCATTAACACCAGCAACCTACCAGTCAGCAGATTCTCCCAGTTTCGCCTCCTGCATCTGACCACTTCCATCCTCTTGGCCCCTACCCTTATTCTTCCTGGACTCCACCTGGACCAAGGGAATCATCTCCTCTCTGGCCCTCATACCTCCAAATTTCTAGGAGCAACTAGAGTAATCCACCCTAAAAAAGAAATCCTACCATGGACCTGCTTGCAATGAATGATTCAGGGGCTCCCTGTTGTAACTGAAACCCCAAGTCTTGAATTAGACATACTAGCACTATGTGACCTGGTTCCCGCTTTCTCCACCCCAACCTTTCATTTCATGCTTCAGCAACCCCCAGCTGTCTATGAGTTCATCCATGATGCCGCTCACCTCTGCCTCTGCCTTCTACTTGAATAACTCCTACCCATCCATTCACCTCTTCTAGGAACCTCCTTGGATATTCCCATAAAATTTCACACCTGCACCACCAACCCTAGCTGCCCCATGCTACCATGTCCCAGACATAGCTCTGGCCTTCTCCTTCCTATGTATCTGTGTGTCTTTCTTACCTCTTTGTACTCCCAAGGAAAGGGATATTTATCTTCATGTGTGTGTGTGTGTGCATGCATGTGTATTTTTATAGATACAGGGTCTTGCTATGTTGCCCAGGCTGGTCTTGAACTTCTGAGCTCAAGCAACCCTCCTGCCTTGGCCTCCTAAATTGCTGGGACTACAAGCATGAGCCACTGCGCCTGGCCAATATTTTAAAACCTAGCATCATGGCTGACACCAAACAGACACTCAATAAATGTTGAATCAAGTTGCAGGCTACTTACCGTCTCTTAAAACTTCTCTCTTCTTCTTTCCAAGAAGTGTACACAATTCGCATTCCCCCAGCAGTGTGTAACAGTGCCTATTCCACTGTATCCTCATCAACATTGGGTATTCTTAAATTTTTCCCCCTAATTTGTTAGGGAAAATTTGTATTTCCTTATCGTTTTCATTGTTGATCTTTGGTTATTAGTAAAGCTGAATATTTTTTCAACAAGTTTTTCAGTCAATTCCATTTTCTTTCCTATAAACTCAATTCAGGTGACTTATACACACTTACCTGTTTTGCTTTTACTATTAAAGTTTTGGGTGTGTTCTTTTATACTTCAAGAATCTGCAACCCTCTGCTTTTTGACTGTTTGTGATATTACTTGACTTTGAAAATATTTTGTTTTAATGCAGTCAAATTGGTTGGCCTTTGCCTTCTTGATGTCATTTTGTTGCTTTTTAGCTTAAATGGGCTCCCCCATTCAGTCACTTGTTAAATATTCCACTGGTTTTTAATGGGTTCGGATTTTCGTTTGACCTTTGAAAATAATTTCTGAATTTGGGTGTGTGCTCTGAGGGTGAAGTTGGAACAGACTCTTTCTCTTTGTATTGAATCAACAGTCCATGCCTCAATTTTGGGTAACCCTTCCACTCTTGGCTCTGGCTCTGAGCTTAGTTATTCCTGGCTGATTGTGGCACTTATGGTCACAAGCCTTCTCAGAGCACATACCAACAGAGCAGGGAACTGGAAGGCTACAGGAAGGTATGATTCCAGGCACAGTGACAGTGAAATACATGGAGGTGTTTAAGGGATGGAGCAGAAAGCCTTTCTGGAAGCCCTGACAGAAGAGTGTGTGGAAAGATGGGTCACCTGCCTTGCCAATGTGAATGGCTAAATCTAGCTGGCATCCACCTGTCCTGGAGGCTTCCAATTCTGCAAGGAAACATTACTCAGAGGTCACAAGAGACAAAGTGCCCACCCTATTCCTCACCTGCAGGAACCTACCTGTATAGACCCTGTCAGCACATTTCACCATCAGCAGAAAAATCATCTCGGCCAGCTCCTGCCAAATTCATCTTCCGGGGGCTGCGGCCATCATCACGATTCCTCCATGCTCCAAGATGAGGACTTGACCCAGAACCCGGGGTCACCATGCTCCTTGTTCAATTACTGCTCTAGGCACCAGGGTATCTGAGGGTGATGCTAGAGCTGGAAGGGAACTGTGGAATTATCTAATGCAACTACCTCATTTCACAGATGGGGAAACCAAGGCCCAGTGAGGGGAGGTGACTCACAGCCACCCAGCAAGTGAGTGGAAAGCATCCTTGCTGGGAGAACTCAGTGTGAGGACTTCGCTCATCAAATCTTGACCATAAAAATATTTGGACCCTGGGTTCTAAAATAATTACATGGTGAACTTGCATATTGTTCAGGAAAGTGGCATAATGTGTAAGTATATTGTTCAAGACAGTGAAGTCAGAGGAGGACAGGCCTATTTGCCAATTCTTTCTGGAAGACCTGAAGTTTGTTCTCACCTCTAAAAAATAGGGATAATCAAAAATCCAAAGTGATAGAAGCAAACTCACCCAACAGACTGAGGGTAAGTCTATACAGGGTCCTCAAACCTCAAGACCCTAAATGGGAATACCACGAGTATGTGAGACCCCCTCCTGCCAAAAATAAATAAATAAATAAATAAATAAATAAAATAAATTAAAAAAAAAAAACACCCTTGTAAACTGTGCCCATAGGAGAGGTTGGTTATCCTAGTCCTGACCACCATGTAGGTATCAATTCTCAATACTCTAGGGAGCCCCACTTAACTGGCCAAGGATGAATCCTGGCCTTCGTCTATTCATCTTTTTCTTTTTTTTGTTGAGACAGGGTCTCACTCTGTTGCCCAGGCTGGAATGCAGCGGCATGATCTCGGCTCACTGCAGCTCCGCCTCCCGGGTTTAAGCGATTCTCATGCCTGTCACCCGAGTAAGTGGGATTACAGGTATACGCCACCATGCCCAGCTAATTTTTTTGTATTTTTAGTAAAGACAGGGGTTTGCCATGTTGTACAGGCTAGTCTTGAACTCCTAGCCTCAGGTGATCTACCCGCGTTGGCCTCTCAAAGTGCTGGAATTATAGGTGTGAGCCACAGCACCCAGCCACTTCTATCATCAATAGCTTAACAACAGGCATTTTTCCTCTTTGATTTAATTCCCCATTTCAGTTGTTTATTTCACCCCAGCAAATATTTATTGAGCATCTCCCAGTGATGGCTTGAGGACAGATGAGGTCACCTGCTGAGTGCTAAGCCTCCCAGGTTTGGGTGGGTGGGTCGTTGCATGCTTGCTATCCAAGGCTAAGCCCCCACCTGTCCATAGAGTGCTGTCCACTCCAGGCCACTTGGACACAGGCCATCACTTATCCCTGTTTGCTGTTGGCCTTTGTCTTCTTGATGTCATTTCATTGCTTTTCAGCTTGGAGGAGGTCCTCCACTCAGATACTTGTTCAACATTTTATTCCTTTCCTCCTCATTTTTAATGGGCTCATATCTCCTATTTCGCTTTTAAAAATAGCCTTTTTCTTCCCTCGTCCCTTCTCCCACTGAAAAGTGGTATGTCCCAGACTTCCAGTCCTGTCTGAGCACTGGGAGCGTCCCTGGTGCCCTTGCCCCAGCTCCCTAACTGCAGGCAGCCCTCTACCTCCTTTCTTCTTACCTTCCCTCACAATCACAGGGAAGACAAGGACAGTGGTGAAAGTGAGGCTCTGGAAGATGACCAAATGGGGCACAAATCTCAGCTCTGCCCCCCATCTTGGGCAAGTGGCTTCATCTTTTGAAGCTCTTCTGTATAGTGGGCAAAACCATGTCAACTCTAGAATGTTCTCTGAAGGTTTCAGAGAGGTATTGTTGACAAAATGCTCATCAGGGCCTGATCCAGAAAGCACAGGCCAGATATTAGCTAAATAAAAAAAGAACAGTCCAAACGGGTCACTTCAACTTATCCACCTCTTTCCTTTCATAGTTGGAAGAGGTGATCGTTCCTCTCATCTTCACTTCTTCCTCTCATTCTCTCTCTTCCCATGGTGACGTGATGTCTGTCTCCATTGATCTGCTCGACCCCAATATGGATGACAAGACCTCCTAACTGACCAGCCCAACTGCCTCTTCTTGGTCGTCTTGCTGGTGCTGCTTACCACAAGAGACTTCACATTCCTTCTCAAAACCCCCCCTCCCTCCACACCTTCTCCCTGGGCAATCTCCTGGACTCTCATATGACAGGGGCCATCTCTTCCGGGAGGACAGGTGGGCTCATCTGGCTGGGCATCTGCAGAAGCAGAGCAGGAACACCTAGGGGAAGGTGGGAACCAGACTGAAATGCTCTGCTCCATTAACAGAGAGAATGCCATCCTCGAGGCAATAGGGAAGGATAAAGTCAAGCCAAGAGCCACAGAAGATGACCTAAGCTCGTAAGGATGGCCAACGGTGGCCATTTGGTTGATGGGTTGAAAGGGGCAAGATTGGAAGCAGAGAGACATCTGGTATGACTGTTCAGCAAGAGATGGATTAAAAGAATTAAAAGAAGGAGATGGATATGGGAAAGATCAAGGGACTGGAGAGACAGGACTAGAGGTGCAGTGGTGTCGTCACGACCAGGGATCAGGAGGCCCAATCCAATCTTTCTGGTTCTGAATATCACTCATACTGCACGCCCAGACTGTTAGGAGGGCACAGCTGCCAGAGCTATTAGTCACAGTAGCTGTGGTGTGTGCTATGCGCCTGTGGTCCCCAGTTCCTGTCAGTACAAAATGGAACCATATGGCATTCATAAAAATGGCTCTGAGGGTGGAAATAAGAACTGGATCCTATTTGGCCAGTAAGTAAAAACAAACAAAACCAAAAGCCAACCACCAAAGAGCAGCCCCCAAATGGCCCAGCCCATCTGTGAATAGTAGTTGTAACCTCCACACTACTGCAGCTGGGATCTGGGGGTTGGACTAGGCAGGTCTTTCCTCAGAGTGATCTGAGGGAATAGGACCAAAGGACTTAAATCTCAGTGATGTGCTCAGATGGGTGTGTGTGGCAGTGAGGCAGGGCTGCAGGGAGTTCTCAGACTGTGATTCTAAAGAAGACGCTCATGATCTGGAAGAGAGAGGAGAAGATGGAAATGGAAAAATGAGCAACGCAGAGGACCACCTAAGTATGTGGTCAGAGTTCAGGAATCAAAGGCCAGCCTGGCCTAACTGTGAACTCTTGGGCAAGTTGGAGAAACCTCTCAGCAGAGATTCAGTCCACTCTCTGTGAAGCAGTGGTCCACACTCTACACTCTTGCCAGCTCACCTGCCTGCCAGCCTATGGGGAGGCACTCATAAAAGGGGGAAAGCTGGAGAGTGCCATATCGAGGGTTAGGGTGTGAGAAAAGTAGAAAGAGGGAAGCAGAGGGAATTCCCCTCAGCTTACCAGTGACTCAGGAGCCCACCTACATCCAGATCTTACAGAGTATCTACCACCTGGCGGGGCTACTCCTAAACCACATGTGGGCTGTTGCCACAGCAAGGATGCCAGGCTATGTAGCCCTTTATAAGGTTCTCACATATCTTTATCCAAAATACTAGTCTGGAGGCTGGAAAATAATCTCTGTCACTTCAGAGTTGCCAAGAGATTTGGGAGGCAAACTGAATTCCTTTCCTTCTAGGAAAGACTAGGTCACCCAATTACTTAGGGACTCTTAGCAATTGAGTCACCTATCCATCTAGCCACCAGGTCAGCCAACCAGCATGTACTATGGCAGGCCTGGTCAGGCAGGTTTTGTGCTTGGTAAAGGAATAAAGACCAATCCCTTATCTTCAAAGGCTGTGCAAGGCCTTGATGTCCAAGCCAAGGGACTGGGACCATAGCAATATGGAATTACTGAAAGGCTTTGTCTGTCTTTCCTGCCTCATAGACCTTTCCATGTCTTATTTGGCTCTAAGCTGAGATCCTTGACAGTTCTGCACCCAAGAGATTTAAAGTTTATTTTTTTAATGCAAAAGATCTTTTGATCAAACATTTGTCTTAATACCCTTTCAATCACTATCTCTAAGACTAAAATAACAAGGATAAATGTCACTGATGTTTCACAGAAGACAGCTTTGGAAATGTTAAAGACTTCTTGGTCCAGCCCCCTCCTTGACTTATAAATGGGGGAAACAGGCCTAGAGAAGAGTAAGGAGAGCAAGGCCACGTGGAAAGTGGGTGGGGAATCAGCCCCAGGGCCTTAGCACCTGCTTCCCTGCCCCCTCCTTAGAGGGTCACCACTACCAGTGTGGGGCACGAGGCTGGCAGAGGGTTTGGCTTTGGAAGAGGTGTTGAGCTGTCAAAGTACGGGCTCTACACAAGCTGCCCAGGAAAAAGAGTGAGAAGCCAGAACCACCCAGAGGATTAGTCTTTGGAGAAGGGTCATATCTGACCCTTTGGGATATTTGACAAAGTGCTCTCAAACATATGCCTGCTCTGATTCCTCGTTGGGAGGAGGCTAGACAGACAGGGATTATTCTCCAAGAGAGGGAAATCCATGGAGGGTTGCTGGGCAAGCTGGTGGCTAAGTAGGGACTCAAACTGAGGACTTTGGTCTCCTAGAAAAAAGCTACACCTTAGTGTTTTCCTTTAGGATACTGCCTTTTCAGAGAAAGTAAAAAAAATGATTAATGAACTTCACACAGAGGTACTGAGATATGGTCTCCCGAATAATCTCTCCCTAACTCCACTAAACCCTTAATGACGTGGTATTATCTTCCCACAAGAATGACTCAGTGCCCTCCCTCCTGCTGATCCGAGTTCCTCAAGGAGGGCATGGTCTTATTCTGCACCAGCTTCTCAGAGCTTGGAAAAGAGCCTGGCAAATGCTCCTCATGCGAATGAATGAGTGGGAGAGCTGGGGAATCAGATCATATCCCTAACGGGCTGGAGCTTAGTAAAGGCCAGTGGCAGGGGGCCATAAAACAGAGGAAATAACATTTGTGGAGACTGTGCCTTGAGGCAGATGCTGTGGTGGTGGTAGGTCTCAATTTGATGGGTGAGGTGCAGTCACAAAGGCAGGGCGTAAGGCCTGGGGCTCCCTGAAGCCTGGCACCAAGCCTCTTCAGTCCTTCAAGTCTATCTGGGCCCAAGCTCTGAGGCCTTTTTCCAATATCCCAAAGGGAGACCCAGGGCTTCTGTCTGAGGCCTTCAGTTGCTGCTTAGCCAGGTTCTCTCTCCTTACCTCAAGCCTGCTCTACAATCGAAGTTTTTCTCAACATACTTCATTCTCCCCCTGAAGCCTGGCAGATCAAACTCTGTTCTTCCTGGAACTTTCAGGAAGACACTGGGGGAGGGAGGGTTGCTGGGCTGACACTGGCCAAGCCCCCCAGGCAGGAGCATCTTCCATCAAGGAGAGCACTTCTTCAGTCATTCCTCTTTTCAGAACGGTGGCCCTTTCACACATTTTGGTGGGTTGGGGAGTGAGCTGTGCATTGGCTGCTAGGAGACAGGGTTCTGGCTCTGCCCACTGAATGGACACAGGTGACATCTCTTCTCTGGCCTCCCTCCCTGCAGCTATTCAACAGGAATTGGCTTTCCTTCTAACATCTTCACTGCTTTCTCCTCCCCAGCCTACCCTTTCTCCTGCCGTCCCTTCCTCGTCCACACTCACTCCTCAGGTCTACTTCTCCCTAATCTCAGTGATCTAGAGAAGGCAGTAGCTATCTCCGTGGCCCTGCTCCTTTTACCACTCAAATGCTGTCCTGTTCCTTCCCGATGGAATCCCATCTTAAAGGCTGTTCTGACTGGGTTACTCCCCAACTCCCCTTAGATCCTTGTTTGTGATGGTTCCCAGTCAATTGGAAATGAAGAGTTCTCAGGACTGAGTTTTGGGGCCTGCCACCAGCATTTCAGCCTTAGATTCCCTTTGTATCTCCCAACAGTTCTCTGGCTTTAGGTAGACTGACTTCTTTATCCCCAAAAGCCTTTTTGGCTTCTGATTCTAGGGCAGCCAGATAGTGGTGGTCCTTCATTTTACTTCATCCCAGTCTCTTTATCTGTAAGCAGAGACGCTTGAATTAGATGGATTAAAAAAAAAAATCTCATTTATTACTTCACTGCTCAAACCTTTATACTTGTTCTTCAGGGCTCCACCTGAAGGTCAATCCCTCCAGGCCTACATTGGGTCCCCTCTTAGACCCTCTCTTCTAGGAGCTGACACAGTCCATAGCTGTGTATCGCTGGCATTTTCTGCTCAATGCCGTGCCCTTCCCATTAGCCTGGAGTGCTCCCCTGATGGCAGGAACTGTCCACCCTGTAGTCCCAAGGCCTATTCCTGCATGGAATCTACAAATACCTGCCAATAATTGACAATGTAGGCCTCCTTGGGAGACAAGAGGAGTCCTCATGAGCCATGCCCTCTAGGAACTCAGTCGCTACAGAAGGGGAAGTCTGCCTAACACTAGCAGTAGCACTCAACAGAAGGCTGAGTGAAATGATCCAGGCAAGTAGATCTCCTGGGAGAGGAAATCCAGGAAAGCTTCCTGACAGAGGAAGTACCTAGGCTCACATGGTACACTGACTAAAGCATAAGGCACATGCTATCCTGAAAGTGCATTGCCACCTACTCAGAGCCCAGCTACCATCCTCAAATGGGTCCAGGGGAGACCCTAGATCTTGGGAGAGAGAACTCCCAGGATATTAGGACTAGAAAAACTTGTGCTCCAAAGACCACATTTTACCTGTATGGAAACTGGGGCCCAGAGCAGGGCAAGGATCAGTTCCTGAAGAAGCCCAGACTTAGGCCTCGTGGGGTCTTGTGGTCACTAGGTACCACGTGGGCAACCATTTCAGTACTCAGGAGGCACAGTGACCAATGGAATTGCACAGCATGTTTTTCTAAGGCCTGCTGCCCCTACTCTTTTCCAGAAAAGGTATCTACTTTTCATTTTCCTAAAAGGCAGTTCAGGAAGAGGGGACGAGTACCTGGCAAGGTAGGAAGCACTGTGGGGCAACAGAATGCTGATCTGGCAGTCACTTTGGGGAGGGGTGGGCTGCAGGCTCCCTGCTGGAAAAGGCCACAAATCTTTCAGGGGGAGGCCTGTTTGCGACTTAAGCGGGCTTGACCTAAAACAGAAAGCTGCTTTCTGAGGAAGAGCAAAATAAGCAATAATCTTGGCTTCATTTATCATCCAGGTGCCGCCACAGGAGAGTAGGGACACAAAAGCCTTTTTTGTTTGTTTGTTTTTGGAATTTGCAATTGTCTATTTTGTTAAGTCTTCCCACTAGGCTACAATCATGAGCTCCTGGAGAGTCAGGCCTGAATCTTGCCCCTGATATCCCCGGCAAGCCTAGTACAGGGTCTCAATGTTTGTTGAACAAACCATCCTTTCCAGGTATGACTCCTCAGCTTGTCAAGACTTTGCAGAACCACGAAATCTATCCAGAAACCCAGAAAAGAAGAATTCAGAGATAAAAGCACAAACGAATCAGATAAGAAAACTACCCCGCAGATATGATCAATACAAGTTTGGTTCTTTGAAAATACCTCTAAAATAGACAAATCTTTGGTAAGTTCTGATCAAGGGAAAGCATCAATAAGCAACACCAAGAATGAAAAAGAGATAAAGTGACAATGGGGAGACTTAAGTGAACAGGAGGAAATCACACTCAATTTTATAGCAGTAAGTTTAAAGCCTAGGTAAAACAGGTGATTGTCTATGAAATTACCAAAGCCCTTCACAATTGTGACTCAATAAAACCTCAGGACAGCCCTGTGCCTTGGGCAGGCAGTACTCTCACTGTGCTTTCTAGAAGGAGATTCAGAGGTGAACACCCAGCACAGGCCTGACAAACTAGCCTACACTGTCTCGAAGGTCACGGCCATGGGAGCACGTGCATATCTATGACATGGAACCACATCACTCCTGCACTTCTGGCCATTCACCTTACGTCTGGCTGGTTGGACAGCCAGTCTTATTTATTTTTCCACTTGAAATGCCATAAGGGGTTTCACTTTATTTTTACTTCAAAAGCAGCACCATAAAAATCCTTGATGATTAGAGCTCCAGCTGTCTTAAGTTGTTTGTCAAGGGATCGGTTACTCAAATCTCCTATGGAGGGAAACAATTTCAGGCGAGAAGCCATGGGAGCTGAGAAACGCAAATGTCTCATCTCTGAAAACTTTCAGACTCCCTCCTGTTCACCGCCTGGTCTGTCCCTGCCTCCCCTCCCCTATCCCCCACCATCTGCTCTCCAGAGAGCAGATCAAATTTTCTGGCTAAGGTACTCTGGCGCCAAGGACTCAGCCCCTCCATGCTTCCCCCTGCCCCCCACCAACTCCGAAATCCAATACCACGACCCAGATGGACTGCAGCCACATAAAACCACAAAGTAAAGTTTATAAAGCTTTATTAAACATTTCAAACAGCTGTGCAACGAACAAACCAAATGAAAGCTCTAGAATAGCAGTCCAAACGTTTCACAAGTATGGCCTCACAGTCCCATTCCGTAGATGGACTGCCTCCAGTTCTGTTCTCTGCCTGGCCCACCTCCCTTTCCCCTCAGGCAAGAGAGAGATGGATGGATCAGACCGAAAGGACAGACATGCTGATCTCCAGTAGGCAGGGGCCAGGAGAAAGTCTCGTTTGCCAACACTTGTTACTGAAGCGCAGAAAAAGCAGCAAGTGACAGTCACAAAGTCTTCCTGGGTATTCTTCATAATGTACAGTCTATATGCGCAGGAACGGAGAAGCTCCTGGCAGGAGGATGATGGCCACTGCTCCCCCTCTGTCTTGTCTGAACCACCTCGGAGTCCAGTGTGCTGGTCACTCTGCAATCCCCATGCTAAATAAAAACTGTAGCGGCACCTACTATATATAGCTAGCTATTGCTAAACCTCAAAATCAGAACACGTCCGATAAAGCTTCTTTAAAAGGAATATACACATGTATTTGTACACATACACACACACACACACACAGGGCACACCAAAAAATATCCAAACATCAAGGGGATCATGGCTGTTATGAAACACACAGGTACTCGCCCATTCACTCAGCTGGAGACTGCTAGAACTACGTGAACACACCATACTTCAATGCTGAAGAGCATGCACAGGGAGACACAATGAGGCCCCCCTCCTTGGGACAGCTGAGAAGGGCAGGAGGAAGGGCAGAGGAAGTAAGGCTGGGCAGGAAAGCATGAGCCCAGACACCCAGGCGAAAGAGCAACATCTATCTGTTGCTTCCTTTCTTAAAAATGAAGCAGAGAAAATACTGAAGATTTGTGGACAACAAACAGTCAAGACATGTATCTGTCTAGCCTGCTGAACAAGGAAAGAAGGATGAAAAGCGAGGCTCTCGGGCGTCAGCAATCTCTTCAAATTCGAGATAAGTGCAAAAACGAGCCCTGTCTTGGACAGGTACTCCCCAAAAAAGGAAAGAGGTCGAAGAGAAGTAAAGGGAAACCAGGAGAGGGACTGAGGAGTCAATAACATTCTGGGAAGGAAGGAGACCCTGACAAGGAGGGTTCACAGAGGTGACAATGAAACTGGCATTTATCTGCCCAGGTCATGCTGGGGCGGTTGACCAGGATGGGCCCAGACTCCTCACAGTAATGAGGCGAGGGGGGTGGCCATGCCGCCAGCCAGGACCTAGATGGGGACAGAATACACACAACCACAAGACCACCCACGACTATAGGATTTTACAATAAAAGCACCGGTCAGTGCCATTATTCACATTATAAGGATAAAACATCACAGGCCCAAAAGGCGCCGTCAGGAATGTGACACCCGCAAGGCAGCGGGATTTGAAACTCCAATGCTTTATGACCTATGTCAATGCCTCCCCCTCCCGTCTTCTGCTTCCTTGGAAAGCTAACAGGGCAGGCCGTTAGGTGCCCACAACACCGGGATCATGCGCCGATTCTGGAAGCGGGGGAATCGGAGCAATGGTACAGGAAACAGTTTCCCCAGCAGCTATAGCAGATGAGGAACAGGGCTGCCAGGAAAACCAAGGCACAAATTGTGCAAGGTTTCCGTTCCAGGAGGAAGCTAAGCAGGTAGAAGCCCATGAACATGGAGTGGCTGAACCACAGGGCGGGGTTGAGGGGCTTGGGGATGAGGAGGACGGGCAGCAGCCACTGGAGGCAATACATGATCTCTGCCGGGCAGGGCCTTCACCAAGGCTGCCGGGCACCGCTGCAGGAACCGACCTAATGGGAGCCAGCGGGCGCAGGCGGCTGCCCTCCGCTTTCTTCAACCCTCACTCTCCAGGAGCTGAGCCGCTGTGCTCTCTGGCTGTCAGCCCGGGATCACCAAGGCAGCAGGGATCCTGAAGAGAAAAGTCAACACAACAGACAGACAAAGAACAGACAGACAGACAGACAAAAAAAAAAAAAAAAAAAACAGGAACAGAATGTATACTTATTTGGGAAAATGGATCATGGTTAACAACAGCAAATGTGAAATGCCCTTTCCTCCCTGCCCACCCATGGAAGTTCTACTCCTCTCCAAGTCACTAATGTGGAAAGCCTCCTGGGATGTCCTCCCCGGGGGCTTCTGCGGGATTGGGGAGAGGGCTCTTTGGCACGGTTTCACACAGTGGACTGGCTTTGCCTAGGCCCTGCCCAGCAGAGATCATGTATCGCCTCCTGGGGCTGCAGCCCGTCCTCAATGGGCCCAGACCTCACAATACCGCCCAGTGGTTGCCAAAGGAAGGCCAAGGGCTCCCTGCTGTGCCCCCCACGTGGTAAGGACAGGTTCTGTATCTAGCATCTCTCCTAGCCTTAGGTGCTCAGGCACTGAGTGGAGAGTTAAAGCTGTTAGCAGCAGCAGCACACTGCTGGCCACCAGACGACAGGCAAAGGATCTTCAGGCAGCTGCAGCGGCACCACGAAAATTTTTAAGAAGGCAATCTCGGCTGAGCTTGCCTTTTCAAATAGCCCAGCATCACTTTGCCAGAATCTGCTAACTTCTCAGAAAGTCAATGCAGAAAAAAAGTCATGTTACTTTGTCCAAACTGAAGTTGCTTGGATCATTAAACCTCCATCTGCCGCTGGCACTGTATAGAACCTGACCTCTAGGAGCTTTTAATGAAAATTAATTTTCTATCCACTTAGGGGCAAATGCCAGTTGGCCCCTGTGCCAGTCAGCTTGTTGGAAAGAGGTGCTTTCGGTGGGTCACCGGTGCGCGGGGGATCACGCTCCCCACACCGCACTCCGGTCTTCCCGCCCGGCTGTGCGAGGGACCCGCAAGACGGGCGGTCTGAAAGGGAATTGCCTCACTTGGAAGTAGGGCCGCGGTAGCCATAACCCTCCAGTAGCAGTAGCGAAACCCGGTTCAGTGATCCAGCCGCCCCGCGCAACGGGTACAAAGAACCCCGCCGGCCAAGGCAGACCTACCAGGGCTTGGGGGGAGGGGGAGCGGAAGGCAGAGGTCGAAACGACCGACTGTCCAGCAGAAAACTATCCCCGAGCATATTCCAACCACTTCTCCATAGAGCTCATTCCTTCCGCGCATATGAAGGGCGCCAATCGTTCCTGTATCCCTCCCACAGATACCATGTAACTACTGCTTTTGCGCCCAAAGCGCGGTGCCCCAGCTCGGCTTCCTATGGTAGCGACCTCCACCGCAGTTCCGATCTCCCCCGCTACCGTAAGAAGAAGGATGTAAAAAATCAGAGACGGGTTACGCGCTCAGGGACCCTCACGAAGCAGAGGATCTGTGCTTAAAACTTATTCAATATTAGGAAAAGAGCGCCGAGCACGGGCCTATTATGTATGCCAAGGCTTCTGAAAGGGGCACCAATTTTTTTGCTCTATGGGGCAGATGACCCCCCTCCCTAATTTCGGTTTTCCATCCATCCCCCAAGGTAGGTTGTGGAGTGGCACCGGAGACAGAGCTCAAATTTGCAGGCCAGGGATTGGAGAGAAGGGCGCCACACCAAGAGACTTGCACCCCCATCCTCGCCCGGTACTCTACCCAGAGTCGTGCTATCCCTCCATTTTAAAGCAAAATCCAAAAGCAAGCACGGCGGAATCTTCTGGAAGGGGGCTAAGATGGAACTCAGGAGGCGGGGGTCGGTATGGAAAGAGCAGATGGATTATTTTTTTCCTCTCCTGGCGAATGAGGAGCGCCCCCCGCCACCCCTCCTCATAAACACCCCCCACCAAGGCGCGCATGCGCACTTAGGTGGGGGGCGGGTACTTAAGGCGCGGCCACCGCGGCTGCGGCAGTGCGCCCAACAGCGGACTCCCAGAGACCAGCGGATCTCGGCAAAACCTCTCTCTCGACCACCCGACCTACCACGCTTGGAACCATGGCGGCAGTGGCGGCAGCCTCGGCTGAACTGCTCATCATCGGCTGGTACATTTCCCGCGTGCTGCTGCAGGTAAGTGTGCTGGGGTTTTGGGTGGGAGAGGGCTCCCCAACTCGCGCCCCCAGAACCCGCAACCCGCGTCGCGATTGCCGCCTCCCGGACCCGTCCTATTCCGACTGCCGCGATCCCTGCCCGTCCAAGTGCCGCCACCGGCACTGCACGCCCCCTGCCCATTCCCCGCGCTGTCCTCCTCGCACTGACCCTCCCTGGTGCGCTCGCGCCTGCCCGGGAACAAAGACTCGGGGCGCGGTGGGCGACCGCTGCGGACGATCACCCAGGCTTTTTAGCGACCTACGCGGTAAGAAAAACCCGCTACAACCGGACTGGACCCCAGGAGGGAGGCGGGGGCGCTACTGTGTTACAAGAGTTTACAGCTCGCAGAGTGAAAATTTTCCACCTTAAAAAATTGCGCATTGCGGGGAAATTTTATTTTTAAAAAACATATAGCGCTTATGGGGGTGGAACAAAAAATAAGTTAGAAAAAGGCACTTCTCAGAAAAAATAAAAATTACTTCATAAAAAACCCCACAACAAATTAGAGAAAAAGTAATTCACAGGAAAGAGAAAAACGCGCATTGCAGGAAAAATAAATCGGAGAAAAGCACTTGGCAGAAAAAAATGCATTAGATTAAAAACGCACTGCAGAAAAGAATTAGACAAGGGAGCTAACGGAAAAAAGTGAATCGGGCAAAAATGCTTTCAAGAAAAAAATTAGAAGAAAAAGCCCCTCGAGAGAAAACAGAAGGGGAAAAAGCGCGTCCAAAAAAGGACAATTGCTTTATGAAAAAAAGAAAATCAAAAAGAGGCGAAAGCGCTTTTTGTAAAAGAAATAAATCAGAAGAACGTGCTTTGCCCATAATCGTTTACCTAAAAGCTCCCTTTGCAGGAAGAATTCCCTGCTAAAGGAATCCTTTGCCAAAGGAATCGCATATTTCCTTCAAGGTGTTCCTGGAATGCTGCATTTACTGGGTAGGATTCGCTTTTCGAAATCCTCCAGGGACACAGCCCATTGCAAGAAGTGAGGTATACCTAAGTTGTGGGTCCAATCAGCTTGCCGCCATGCAGCTCTCAGCACAGTTGGAAAAGCTCCAGCTGCCCTGACTCGTGGACAAGCTCGCCCGCGCCCGCCTCTCCAGCCTACGCTGGATGGGTGGGCGGGGGCAGGGGGTGGGGCGGGGGTGGGCACGGCAGCACCGCAGACATGCTGCGGGTGCTCTCCACTAAGGGTGGGTCCTGGGTTTCTTGCCACAGGTGTTCAGGTACTCCCTGCAGAAGCTGGCGTACACCGTGTCGCGGACCGGGCGGCAGGTGTTGGGGGAGCGCAGGCAGCTAGCCCCCAACTGAGGCCCCAGCTCCCAGCCCTGGGCGGCCGTATCATCAGGTGCTCCTGTGCGTCTCCGCCAGCATGGGAGCCAGTGCCGCACAGGAATGGGGGGTCCCCTGTGCTCCCTCGCCAGAGGAGCACTTGGCAAGGTCAGTGAGGGGCCAGTAGGCCCCCAGAGAAGCAGTACTGACAATGACGATGATACCAGATCCCTTCCCAACCCCTTTGCCCGGTCACACTAAGGGGCAGGGTCGGGGGGGGTGGGGGGAGCACACCCCTGAGATCTGGGCATAGGCACTGCATTCTGATCTGGACAAAGTCGGGACAGCGCCATCCCAGCCCCAAAGCCAGGGCCATGCCAGCAGGCCCCACCATGGAGATCCAAACACCACACCAGCCAGCAGAATGGACATTCTGACATCGCCAGCCGAAGCCCTGAATCTTGGTGCAGCACCAACCACGTGCCTGTGTGGCGGGACTGGAGGGCACAGTTGAGGAAGGAGGGGGTTAAGAAATACAGTGGGGCCCTCTCACTGTCCCTTGCCTAGGGCACTTGCATTCCAGCCTTGCTGCATTTGCTCCCTCTATTCCCCCTTTCCCTCTCACTGTCTCCCAAGCCCACCCTACTCCAAAGTAATGTGTCACTTGATTTGGAACTATTCAAGAAGCAAAAGTAAATGAATCCCATCTTTACTAAAACACCTTCTCTGAACTCCACTGCCCCTCACTGATCTTGCTTTTCCCTGGTCTCACGCAGTTGTGGTAAATATTGTGGTAATCGCTAATTGTACTGATTGTTTAAGTGTGCATTAGTTGTGTCTCCCCAGCTAGATTGTAAGCTCCTGGAGGACAGGGACCACCTCTATACAAAAAATAAAAAAAGTACCTCCCCTGTCTCGCACAGTGTCCCAGGACCCTGCGGGGCGGTGGAGGCGCACCAAAACGTTGTCTCTTGTGATTTCTTTAGCGGCATCAACACACACTTCTAAGACTCAGCTGATGTGCCCACTGTGGAATAGGCACACTACTTGGGGGAGGGAGGAAAAGGAGGGCCATTTAAATTGCAATAAGCTGAGCCCCCCATACACCCAACCCCATCTCAATGCTGTCCTGTGATAAAGGACCATCTCTCCCCTCCCCAAAGAGAAAGGCTGACATCTTCACTTGTGGTCCTGGAATAAGGGACACTTCCCCCCTCCCCAAAGGGATAGATGCTCTACTTGTGGTCCTAAGATAAGGGGCCAAAAGCAGGTAATCACTTAGGGAAAAGATGAGAGGAAGGGGAAAAGGTGGGAGTAGCCTTCCACAGAGGTGCTGGGGACCAAGGGGGTGATGTCAGAACACAAAGTCTTACTCCAGGTCTCCATTCAGGAGCCCCATGGAGAGGAGTACTGGGCAGGGTGGACACAGAGCTTGGACAATGAATATGGGATAAGAGGTGTGCTGTGGCGCCTTCTCCACCCAGCTTAACGCTGCAGGCCCCATACCCACCAGGACCACCACAAAGAAAATCCGCCTGGCCTTGCTACTCTGCAGGGGCTCCTGGCCCCACCTCACGCCAGAAACCTCTCTCCCCCAATACTGGGTTCCTGCTTTTCCCAGCACCAGCCTCCTTATTCTTAGGGATGCTTACCGGGTCCCTGGCCCTGGGCTCTCCCTTTGCCATCACGTCATGATTCATGGTGGGTTGGCTGCTTGGCCTTGGACTTGCCTTCCCTCTCTCACTCCCCCAGTGAGTCAGGGCTCTTTCTACACGGGGTCAGCTGTCTGTCTCACCAAATGGCCCTGCCGCCTGTTCAGCCTTGTCTCTGGCTTTACGTGTCCCTGTCACTACACACCTGTTCCTGGGTCAACACCAAGGGAGGGAGTCGAGGCCATAAATGTCTCTTCCTGCCACTTCTTCAAATCTCTTAGTCACAGCTGTCACAAATACTTCTGGAGCACAAAGTGCCTCGCCCCCATGAGCCTGATCATGTTTCCCACTCCTAAGCAAGCCGTTAAGTTTCTTAGCCCAATTACCAGCACCTCTGTCTAAAGGCATCTAAAACTTTATTCGGTAAAGGAGAATTACAGGGGGTGGGGGAGGTACAGATCTTGGTTCTGGTCTTGGCTTTGCCATCAATCAGCCTAGGGAAACTGGACACGTCACCTTACACCCGTCATCTTCAGTTTCCCCCTCTAAGAGGGCCTCTGAGATGCCAGTGAACCCTAACATACTAGAAACTCTGACATCACAGTGGCAATCAGGACTCATCAGGACTCGGAGAGGATGCGCAATCTGAGACTTCATCTTCTATAGCTGGGTGACTATAGCTGCTACCATAGCCTGAAGGTATGGCAGGTCTCCTCTTGCCCCAGAGTGACTCATCAGCAGGCAATGCTCACACCTCCTCCCTTCTGAATCCCGTATCTTGGCAGGCCTCAAAACTGGGAGTTTCTGTGGTTTTCCACACTAAACCCACAGAATCATGAACATACTTCAACATGTGTTCTCAATGAAGGCTGACCCTTTTGATGGGTGTGCCCACAGTCCCACTGCCCTTGATGCTCTAACCTCAGCCCAAGTGACAAGGTGGCTGAGTTCAGGGAGGCGGGCCAAAGCAGCATGATAAGAGCTGGCTGCTCTGGATAGAGCACCTCCTCTGCCCCCCACTTAGAAGACAAGAGGCTGCTGGTAGCCCCAGAGCTTTCCATATAATCCTGGCAAAGCCCCTTTCCTCCATCCACCCATCCATCAGCAGGGCTGTGAGTGTAGCAAGGTGAGATGACAGACTTCCAGACAAGGGCTGCCCTGGTGGCCTGCACCTGCCCATGTGGGCTTCAGTGTGCAATATCCACTCCCCACTTTTGTCCTCCACCCACAAAACCTCATGTTCTGGTAGCAAAGTTAACCCACCAGAGAAGACAATGCATTCACTTTCCATCCAGTGCAATGCCATGCAATGCCTAGATGGTCCAAACACACCTTGTTTAGAAAATTTTTTTCCACAAACTATACCATTAAACATTTTATTCTGATAGACAGCAATGGGAAGAATTGAAAATGACTAGCGTTATACTGCAGAGCCCTTAGTCACAGTGCTGAATGTCCCTTTTTCCTAAATTGTCATTGCTCCCAGATTCTGTCCTCACAAGACCAAGGACAGAGCAGATGAGTTGGGAGGGGACTGGGGAATGGCTCTGTCGGACTCCAGCAACAGGTGAGAGACCCCCGGGACTAATGCTCCATGATGTTGGTTTCTTAGCCTAACCGCTGAGGTTAAGTCCAGAGGTGGCGGATTTAGGTACCATGACTTTCAGGGGTGCAGGGTGCTATGTGACACTGTTACCTTTATCTGTGGAATATTTGAAGTGTGACTGAAGGAAGGGATGTCTGCTGTCAGGGCAGGGCAGGGCAGGGGCAAGTTCCTTGAGCTTCGGCAACAGATTACTGTTGGATGGGGGAGCAGGTTTGCTGTGAGCCATTTACTAGATATCTATTTTGAAATGTGTATCTCCTCAGGAGCCAACACCCCAAAGGGAGATTCTGAATTTGCAGTTAACTTCCCCCCAGAGATTTAACTGTGTGCGCTCATGCACATACACAAAACACTAGTCAAACAACAATCTCTTTTCCCCCAGTGACCTCTGACTTCCTCTATATGCCCCAGAGACAGGTTGTCACCATCTTCCCTGGGAATAATTCCATTTATCGTCCCCGCCCCCCACTTGCCCTCCCACAGGGCCCAGCCCCAGCAGGATCCAGATTCCTGAGCATTTCCAGAGCAGGAAGTCAGAGAGGCAGGCAACGCATGGTCCTTGGTATATCATACAGGGACAGGCTTGAAATGGAATGCATGTGTTTCAAAGATAGGAGAACAACAAGAACAAAAAGACATCCTAACCCAGATTCCTCTTTGAAACAACATATTACAGATTAAAGGTTAAACTGCTTTTGGCAGCAACTCTAAAAAGACCAACTTCAGATATGGAATTGACCTGGTCACTGGAAACCGACCAGGCTTCCAGTGATCAAATCTTTTAACAGATTTGCTTGACATTAATTAGGCTTTGATTTAAAACAAACAAGTAAACAAGAGCTAACATTTCACATTAACACTTAAGCTGGAACTTTTTTTTTTTGGCCCCAGCTTTGGTGTTGCCATCCAGAAGGCTGACGGGATGACTGGACCATGTCAGGTAGGGCAGAGAAGCCGTCCCCAACACACCAGTTCCCTGAAAGGGATAAAGACGATCCAAACCTATAAACAGAAAGGTTGTTTCTTTCCCAGGACAGACCCCGGTCTCACAACAGTTAGCGCTGAAATGGAACACGGAGGCCTGGAAGGAAACTAAAGGAGATTTGGAAAGGGGAAGGAAAAAGCAACTGTCCCCCCATCCCCCATGCTTCCTTTCCAGGCCATTAGTGTGCCAGGCATTCCGCTCCTTCAGCTGCCCTTGAGGGCCACTCCCCCACGTCTATAGAAGGAAAGGGAACGGGTGTCCATCCTTGATGTAAAGTTGGAGGGAGTAAGAAGCTCCCGCAACTCTTAGCAGAGCGTCAGCCTATCACCCCAGACACTGAAGCGGGGCCCCTACCGGGAGACCCTCTCTCCCCTCATCCCCCACGCCCCCCACTCCACCAAAAAAAAAAAAAAAAGCAACTGCACTGATAGACTGAGTGACAGGCCTCTCACAAGCTGGGCACCCTGCCGTGGAACTCGGGGCCGCAGAGATGGTCGTGGCGCTCCCCAGCCCTGCGCCCCCGGCTCTGCCTGCCTCGTCCTGCAAAGGCGCTGACCTTGGAGGCCGGAGCGAGTACCCAGGAGTCCCGTGACCCACCCCCCGGGCTGGACAGGGACCCCCAAGGCCCAGGCTAGGTCCCAGCACAGCAATCTCCTGAAACCGGACAGGGGCGCCCCTCCCTTCCCCGGTATGCGGAAGGAAAACCCCAGTGACGGGGACCCGGCGACGCCTAAGGTGACCCAGAAGGGACAATATGGCGGTGTGGCCGCGTGGAGGGCCTCTCATCCCGCCCCAAGCAGGTTGATGCCACGGTACCTGCAAGCCCTGCCATGGCGTCGCCGCCACTGTCGCCGTCTGCCGCAGCCTTCCTCCACCTCAGCTCGCCACCGACGCCGCAGGAAGCTGGGGAGACGCCCCCTTCGTCTTCTAGTTAACAGGTCGAGGACCCATCCTGGGATCGGGCTGCCCAACGCAGACGCCTGATCACACGGCCCGAACGAGGGCCTTACCCTCGACCCATCGCCCCTCAATATCACCCATAGACCATCTTTGAGGGCTTTGTACGGACTTTTACAAAACTGTGGGGGCGCCGAGGTCCTGAAACCCGAATAATTTTTGTCAGGCGCAGTGTGGACAGCCCCAAAGCGCGGCGGCCCGGTCCCCTCATGCATATGCAGCAGATTGTGATCTCTGCTCCGTAAGCGCGGGGCTGGCTGGGCTACGTTCCTGTGGGTGAGCGCGCTTTGCTGTGGCCGGCGTGGACGGTCCGTGGACTCGGGGAAGACCTTCTCGTGGCTCAAAGTCCACCCTCTCCCTGGCGTTTCATCCTGCTGCCAGGGCTCAGGAGCGGAAAGGTCCGGGCTCAGAATTTGGGACGGCCTTGGGTCAGGTCCCGGCTCCTCCCCTTGCCCTGTACCTGGCGCGAGCGACCAACTCGCCCGCCCAGACCTGGCTTCCTCCTGTCTGATGAAATGCCCACCTCACGGCTGTTATGGGGCTTGAATAAGTTCGTGTAGTCATTTATTAGCTAATTAAGTATATTCCTTGGGCGCTTACTGTACGCAAACGCAGTGTTAAGGGCGGGTAGAGTGGGTGACCTCGGTCTGTTCCTGACCTCAAGGCGTTACCAGTCTAATGGCAGGTAGGCGGGGAGACAGTCATATAATTACTGTATATTATTGACTTTAATCAACACATAATTACGCATCATGGGAAGTACTGTGAGAGGAAGTGAGAGAGTGTTAGGAGAAAGTAATGGAATCCTAATGTAGGCAGAGGGTGGAACCTCCTTGGGAAGATGGCATTTAGATTGATAAACCAAGGGCGATTAGGAGTTGTACAGGGCAAGAGTGAGCGGGGAAGTGTTCTGGGCAAAGAACATCTTGTTCAAGATGTGGACCTGGTAAGGGGAGGAGTGAGGATGAGAGGTGAGCACGGAAGAAGACAGGTCGGCTGCATACTGAATGTGGCTTTTCTCTTGAGAGTCAGGGGAAGCCATTTTCATCAGGGAAAGGATGTCAAGTTTGGATTTCTGAAAGGCCACCTAGGCCTCTTGGCTTGGAAGGCACTCAGGAGTGGATGAAGGGAGACCAGTTAGGTGGTTACAGCTTTCCAGACATAAGCTAATGCTGACTCAGACAGGGTAGCGGTTTGGGGAGGTGAAGAAAGGATGGAAGATTGGATGTGGGTGGGTGCGGAGGCGTTGGCAATAACACTTCGCTAGGTTTTAGCCTTGAGTAAATGAAAGGGTAAAAGAGCCCCCTGGCCAAGACAATAAAGCCTAAAAAGGACGACTGAGGGGGAAGATCAAGTTTGGCTTTGAGAAGTTAAGGTTGAAATGCCTAGGCAACATTCAGGGCCGAGAGGGTGAATAGGCAGGTGTATGTGACACAGGAGCTCAGAACAGAAGCTGGGGCTGGAGATACGTATTTGGGGACCATCAACACAAAAGTCATGGTGCTGGGTGCGAACTCAAGGGAAGGAAGGTAGAGAAGAAAGTGGGCAGAAGAGGAGGGTCAAGGAAAGGAGACTGAGAAGCAGTGGCCTGTGGGGTAGAAAGAGGACCAAATGAGTGTGGGTCCAAGAGAGGAGGTTTCAAGGAGGGAGTGCTCAGTGGGGCTGATGCTGTGGAGGACAGAAATGGAGACAGTGGGGTTTGGGAATAAAGAAGGTTGGTGGAATCTGTTTTTATGTTGCAAGTTAAAAAAACAACTACATCAGTTAGCTTAAAAAAAATAAGTAGCCTGCCACTCAGTGGTTTGGTAGTGTCATCAAGGACCCAGGTTCATTTTATCTTCTGCTGTCCTTGGGCTGGTTTCATGCTCATGGCCGCAAGATGGCTATCCAGTTCCTGGGGTCACATCCAAAGCAAAGAGATGTCCATTTCTCCTCTAGCTGAGACTCAAACAGGCCTGAGTGTGGCCTCCCACCATCCTGCTGCTTACAGGCTAAAGGATCAATGCATCCATGGCAGCCACACCCAGTATCCAACACTGAATGACAAGAGGAGTCTTGGAGTGGAGGCCCTTGCTTAGAAAAAGAGAGAGCTGGCTTTGCAGATGCTGCCGGGATCCCCAAACTATCCTCAGCTGTGGTCAGCCCCACTGTGTTCTTCGACGTCACTGTCAACGGTGAGCCCTTGGGCCGCGTCTCCTTCGAGCTGTTTGCAGACAAGTTTCCAAAGACAGCAGAAAACTTTCATGCTCTGAGCACTGGAGAGAAAACTTCAGGTTATAAGGGTTCCTGCTTTCACAGAATTATTCCAGGGCTTATGTGTTAGGGTGGAGACTTCACACTCCATAATGGCACTGGTGGCAAGTCCATCTTCGGAGAGAAATCTGATGATGAGAACTTCATCCTAAAGCATACAGGTCCCGGCATCTTGTCCATGGCAAATGCTGGACCCAACACAAACGGTTCCCAGTTTTTCATCTGCACTGCCAAGACTGAGTGGTTGGGTGACAAGCATGTGGTCTTTGGCTAGGTGAAAGAAGGCATGAATATTGTGAAGGCCATGGAGTGCTTTGGGTCCAGGAATGACAGGACCAGCAAGAAGATCACCACTGCTGACTGTGGACAACTCCAGTAAGTTTGACTTGTGTTTAATCTTAACCACCAGACCATTCCTTCTGTAGCTCAGGAGAGTGCCCTCCACCCCATCTGCTGGCAGTATCCTAGAATCTTGTGCTCTCCCTGTACTCCCTGCAGTTCCCTTTGGGTTCCATGTTTTCCATGTTCCCATCCATGCCTAGCTGGATTGCAGAGTTAAGTTTACCATTATGAAATAAAAACTAAATAACAAAAAAAGAAAAAGCTGAATGTTGAGAGGCTATGAAGCAACAAATTCTCGCAGACTGCTGGTGGCAGAGGAAATTGGTCCAGCCCCGAAAACTGACAGTAGCTACAAAATCTAAACATACATCTATGCTGTGACCTGGAATTTCCACTCTTAGGTATATAACCAAGAGAAATGAGTGCCTTTGTCTACGTGGAGACTTGTGCAAGAATGTTCATAGCTCAAATTGGAAATAGTTCAGTGTCCATCACCAGCAAATGGATAAACAAATTGTGGCATGTTCCTGCAATGGAATACTGCGTTTTACACATAAAAGAACAAACTGATGCATGTAACACCACCAGTTAATCTCACATATAGTATGTAGACTAAAAGAAGCCAGATACAAAACAGTAGATAGCATATGAATCCATTTATATGAAGCTCAACTAATGTATAAGGTTAGAAATCAAAATGGTGGTTACCTGGGTCAGGTCAGGAGTAGGGGTGGGAAAACAGCAAGAGGAGCTTTTCTGGGCTGCTAGAAGGATCATATCTTCTGGCTGGTGATTACATAAGTGAAAATTCATCGAGTAAAAATTGTAAGACTGGGAGACTTTGGGAGGTGGAGGCTGCAGTGAGCCGAGATCATGCCACTGCTCTTCAGCCTGGGCAATAGAGTGAGACTGTGTCTCAGGGCGCTGGGGAGAAAAAGACTGGGGGCTTTATGTACTTTACCTATGTTATACCTCAAGAAAAATAGAAGAAAGGGGCCGGGCATGGTGGCTCATGCCTGTAATCCTAGCACTTTGGGAGGTCAAGGCAGGCGGATCACCTGAGGTCAGGAGTTTGGGACCAGCCTGGCCAACATGGTGAAACCCTATCTCTACTAAAAATACAAAAATTAACCAGGTGTGGTGGTAGACACCTGTAATCCCAGCTACTCGGGAAGCTGAGGCAGGAGAATCACTTGAACCTGGGAGGTAGAGGTTGCAGTGAGCCGAGATCACGCCACTGCACTCCAGCCTGGGCAGCAGAGCAATATTCCATCTCAAAAACAAAAACAAGAAAAATAGATGAAAGGAAAGGGTCCTGCCATCACGGAATGTGACATGCTGCTAAACAAGGATCACATCTGTTTTTCGGGGATACCACCCTCCCGTAACCTTCAGGCTGAGTGTTAGCATGTACAGGGCCTCGGTGGCCAACCCTTTCTCCCTGGGGGCCCAGAAAACTGGGGAAGCTGAGGCAGGGCTTCTCTTGCACATGGAACTCACTCATGTTCAGCTGGGTCCTTTCCTCTGTACCCTCAAGACTGCTCTACGTTCCAAGCTCAGTTCCAGGCTGTGGAAACATCACCAACACCGGCTCTGACTTGTGGGGCCTGGAAGGTCATTCTGCCCTAAAATTTTGCTGAGCCAAACTCAGCTTCCTACCAAGGCCTCCCCAGCTTGCTCCCACCCACCAGACACCTGGAGTCACCCATGACTCCTGCTCCCTCTTGCTCTATACTCCTCAACTCTTGCCCATTCCTCCTGAATTTCCTTCAGGCCTTTTCTGTCCCCCACTGCCAAAGTTTGGACCAGGCCACCATCCTCTGTCCCCTGAACCCTGCAGCGACCTCCTCACTGGTCTCCCTGCCGCCTGTCTCAGCCAGAACCTTCATCTTCCACCCAGGATGAATTTTTTTTTCTTTTTTTTTTTTTTTTTGAGACAGAGTCTTACTCTGTTGCCCAGACTGGAGTGCAGTGGTGTGATCTCGGCTCACTGTGACCTCCACCTTCTGGGTTCAAGTGATCCTTCTGCCTCAACCTCCCAAGTAGCTGGGAGTACAAGTGTGCACCACCACGCCCAGCTAATTTTTGTATTTTTAGTAGAGATGGGGTTTCACCATATTGGCCAGGCTGGTCTCGAACTCGTGACCTCAGGTGATCTGGCCACCTGGAATTACAGGCATGAGCCACCATGCCCAGCCCAGGATGATCTTTCTAAAATGACCTTGTCACTCTTCTTGAGGGGGGTGTCCCCCTCTCCCCTGTCTTTGTCTGTCAAGATCTTCCCCTAGTCTTCAAAGTCCCGGATCAAATGCCACTCCTTCCATGAAGCCTTTGTATTCATTCACAAAAGATTTTTTGGTTACCTAAAATGTGCCAGGCACTGTGCTGGGCATGGAAGATAGAAAAGAGAATAAGAGCTGGGCATGGTGGCTCATGCCTGTAATCCCAACACTTTGGGAGGCCAAGGTGGGTGAATCACTTGAACTCAGGAGTTGGAGACCAGCCTGAGCAACATAGTGAAATCTTGTCTCTACAAAAAATAAAAATAAAAAAATTACCTGGGCATGCTGGTGCGTGCCTGTGGTCCCAGCTACTTGGAGGCTGAGGTGAGAGGATTGCTTGAGTCTGGGAAGACAAGGCTGCAAGTGAGTCATGATCGTGCCACTGTACTCTAGCCTGGGTGACAGAGTGAGACCCTATCTAAAAAAAAAAAAAAGAAAAAATAATACAGATGTTGTCTATAAGCACTACAGACAGTCTGGAGAGATGGCCAGTACGCAATGCCAGTGCGCGTGCATTTCCTGTCTGTTAACCCCCGTGAAACCTTGAGCTCTTGGAGGGCAGGGCTCATTTTGGGTCTGGCAGGAGGAAGAGGCATTAACTGTTGAATGAATAAGTGAATGATTGAAAGGCTAGACCGAGCTCCTGCCTTTGTCATCTATCCTCCAAGCCTCTGAGTCAGCCGGTAATGAAGTCCATGGAATTCAGTTAGGACTGGATGACCAATCCGGGGCTAAATGATAAAGAGTCCGGAAATGGTTATGTTATGAATAGAACAATGTTTTGTGAAATCACAATACTTGCTGTCCTATACATCACTCTGTTTAACAGTTACGTATTTTTTTTTAATCAACATTATTTCCTTACCAAGACTTATATATTCAGGAAATTCAACTATGTGACATCAAGAGATTTAAAAAGGGATAAAAAACATTATTACCAAGGTGACCAGAGAATGGAATAATTTCCAGGATGGCGCAGGCTGCAGCCAGAATGTCAGGGTCCATTTCCATTTTACATTTACTGGCTGTATGTCCTTGAGCAAGTTAATAAATCTCTCTGTGCCTCAATTTCTCCATCTGTGAAATGGGGACACATTTGGCTCTACTTCATGTAATCATTTGTGGGGATTCAATGAGTTTGTATTATAAAATGCTTAGAATAGCACTGGTTGGCCGGGCACAGGGGCTCATGCCTGTAATCCCAGCACTTTGGGAGGCCAAGGCAGGCAGATCATCTAAGATCAAGAGTTCGAGATGAGCCTGGCCAATGTGGTGAAACCCCGCCTCTACTAAAAATGCGAAAAGTAGCCAGGTGTGGTAGTGCATGCCTATAATCCCAGCTATTAGGGAGGCTGAGGCAGGAGAATCACATGAACCCAGGAGACAGAGGTTGCAGTGAACAGAGATCATGCTGCTGTACTCCAGCCTGGGCGACAAGAGCAAAACTCCTCTTAAAAAAAAAAAAAAAATAGCACTGGTTACATAGTTAGCATGCTTAGTCACCTATTATTACAAATATGTAAAATTATCCTGGGGGACAGGAGGCACTGTGGGTGCCCTGGCAGGGAGGGCCTCTCCCCACCATGGCTTTTAAGGTGTCAGGACAACTGGCTTTAAATCTCTGACTTACTTTCCTGACATTGGGAAATCTTCCCAACTCTAAGGCCATTTTGTTCCAGACTGCTCAGGGCTTCCTTATCTGGGAAGCAAGTGCTGCTATTTTTGTTGGTCTGTAGTGACACCTAATGGTAAAATGGGGAACTGCTGATATTACTAAACTTCCATCAACTTATCAATGGTATAAGCAGTAACTATGTATCATGCTCTCACCCTGTGCCAGACACTGAAAACTGTGTGAACTGTCTTAGCTCACAGCTTAGGCTGATTGATTTAACCAGTCAGCAAGTCCTGACAGCCCTGCCTCCAAAATAAGGCACAACCTAGCCTATCATCCTATATCACCACTGCCTCTGTGCTTGACAAAGCCACCGCCACCCAGACACCTGCCTCCACCTCCCCACCCTCTCTTCCCACTTCCTGTCTTGCTCTCCAATCCATCTAAATCCTCCTAAAAAACAAAAGGGAAGGCCAGTGGAAGGTTTTAAAGAGGAAAGTGATCTGATCTGATTTGCATTTTTAAAAGATCACTGTAGCTGATGTAAATGGATTGGAGAGCAAGAGAGGAAGTTGGGAGGTGGTGGGGGAGGTGGAGGCAGGTGTCTGGATGGCAGTGGCTTTGTCAAGCATGGAGGCAGTGGTGCTATAGGAAAGTAGGCTAGTCTGTGACTTTCTTTGGAGGCAGGGCTGTGAGGACTTGTTGGTGGGTTAAATTGTTCAGTAGGTAGTTAGTCAGACATGGTCAGGGCGGCAGGGCTCTTCCCCCTGCCTCCCCACCCACCAGGATTATCAGGCGACCATGAGGTGATGGTCAGGCAGTTGTTAAAATTGTCTCTGTCAAATAATAATTGGCTGCAGCTGGCGTCAGGAAGGCGGTAAATAGAAACACCTGAAACTGGTGATCAGCAGCTTCCTGATAAGATCACAGGAGTTGGGTGAGTGGGCTTAAGAATTCACACTATGAGGCAAAAATGGTGGTGTTTAACTGGTATGTGGCCTTCTAGGAACACTTGAATGGTAAGGGAAGAACACCTCAAGTGAGCATGTGCGCGACGCCAGTAAACACACTGTGCATGCAGTCCCTCCCAAGGGTTATCCTTAAAAACTCTGCTCCCCAAATACTCGGGGGAGACTGCTTTGAGTAATAATAAAACTCCAGTCTCCTGCAAAGCCAGCTCTGCATGAATTACTCTTTCTCGATTGGGGAGACAAATCGAGACAAAACACAGCTGGCAGGCCACTGTGCATGCAGACAGCCCACCCCAAGGGAAGAATCAGGGGAGAAGTAATGCAACCCCGGAAGCATGCCAGTGTATGAGACCCCAAGTCAAAGGTCAAACCATACACTTGACTTTCTCAAGTCGCCAGCATGGCCCTCTTCCAAGTGTACTTCACTTCCTTTCATTCCTGCTATGAAGCTTTTTAATAAACTGAAAACCACCTTTGCAAAATTATGACTGAGACAGTGAAAGAGATCCAACTTACCTGCTCTTCCTTCTAACCTCCAAGCTGTCCTTGTTCATTCCTGGGCATAGACCTAAGTAACTTTGGGAGAAACTTTGTTTATGGTTTAGAGTTTAAACAAACACAGTAACAGCCCTTTCCCAAAGCAAACTTCCTTCTTGCCTGGGAACTAGATTGCCTTAGCAGGACTAACATTAGATGCAAGTTTAGAATTAAGGTTTAGGAGTCATGCAGCTGGAGGCTACAAGATTCTGACCCTCCCTAAACTGCTCCCAAGATCAGTGCTTGAGATATTTTGTAGACCCTGCACTTGATGGATCAGCTGGCCCCATTCAGATCAATAAACTGGCTCATCGGATCTTGTGGCCCCTACCTAGGAACTGACTCAGCTCCGACTTCCTGTAATTTCATCTCTGACCAATCAGCACTCCTGGCTCACTGGCTTCCCCCAACCCACCAAGTTATCCTTAAAAACTCTGCTCCTCAAATGCTAGGGGAGACTGATTTGAGTAATAATAAAACGCTGGTCTACTGCACAGCCAGCTCTGTGTGAATTATTTCTCGATTGCAATTCACCTGTCTTGACGAATCGGCTCTGTCTAGGCAGCAAGCAAGGTGAACCCCTTGGGTAGTTACAAACCTCTTGGGCGGTTACTTTCACTCCTGCTCTGGAAACTTGCCTCAGTCTCTCACTTATGCCACCTCAATTGAATGCTGTCTTTTGAGGAAGCAAGAATTGAGGTTGCTGCAGACCCATATGTATTCACCACCAGTAACAAAATCAGTCAATCGCTCCTCTCTTTGGCCTGTAAGACCCTGTGTGATATGACCATGACCCAAGTTGCTCCCTTCTCATTCTCAGAGGTTCAGTCACACTGACCTGCCTTTTGGTCTCTGCACCTCTGTGTTCCCTCAGATTCCTTTCTCTTTAGTGGGTTGAGGAGAGGACTCAAGGATCATTCTTGGAGTTTTGGCTTGAAAAATGGATGGATTTAGTGAAATGGGTAAAACCTAGGGAAGAGCAGATTTAGGCAGACTATCTTGAGTTCAGTTGCCCAGAGGATGGAGAATCTTTTTTGTTCCGTTTGTTTCAGATTATCCCAGGAGATGACCCCAACACAGGAATGGGAGGCAGTAATAGGTGTCGGTGTTGCTCAGAGACCCCTGGGCTTCTGCTGCCCTGGCCATTTTATGGGACAGTGCCAGTGATTCTTTCTGAAGAATCAACAAAAGGATAAAGTAAATCAGAGTGCTTTTCAATACTTAGTTGCTCAAGAGGATACTTTTGATTATTTTTCTTTCTTTTTTTTTTTTTAAGATGGGATTTCACCATGATGGCCAAGCTGGTCTTGAACTCCTGACCTCAGGTGATCCACCCACCTCGGCCTCCCAAAGTGCTAGGATTACAGGCTTGAGCCACCGCGCCCGGCACGATTATTTCTTATAGAAGCCAGATGGGCCCACAGATTCATTAGAATAGGAACTTCTTTCTGGCAAATGAGTCCATTGAGGTGGAAATTTATTTGAAAGACTCAGGTTAATGTGATTCCCACAAAAGTGTACTGAAACTGTAGCCCCAAATTCCTACCTAAAATATTAAGCATACCCCTTTTATTCCTTTGGTGGAAAGCAGCTAATTTAAGTACAGAGGAAATGTATCGGCCAGACTTTGGGGCTCATGGAATTGAGAGGCAATTGAAGACACAAACTTGGAAAGCTCGGGAACCCAGCAGGCTCCCTTCCTGCCTCAGGGCCTTTGCACATTCTGTTCCCTCTGCTGGAGGATCTTTCCTGCCATTCACCTGGCTGAATCCAGCTCTCTCTTAAGGTCTTAGCTTTATGTTGCTTCCTTAAAATCCCTACCTGATTTTTCTGATGAAGCTGGTACCTGGCAGATGCTGTCCGGGTACCAGGTCCTTTTTCTTTTGTAGCCCTTAACATTATTATAACTAAATAATTGCTCATTTGATTAACATCTGTCTTCCCAAGTAGACTGTGAGCTCCATGAAGGCAGGGGCTGTTTGTCTTGGTTCCTGTTGTACTTCCAGAACCTAGCACAGAGAATGGTTAGGTTATGCTTCGGGGACAAACAGCTCCAAAACCTCAGTGGCTGATGGTGACAGATGTTTCTTTCTCATTCATGCTACATGTGCATTGTAGCTCAGTGGTATCTGCTCCATGTTGTTTCATTCTAGGACCCAGTCTGTGGGAGCAGCCTCACATCTGGCAAGGGCTGGGTATAACTCACTGGTGTGTGTCAAGCCTCTATCAGTGGACAAAGCAGAGGCTGGTGCAGCCTGAAGTTGGTTGAGCAGAATTGTGCTGAGACCCTGGTAGGGAAGAGGGAGTTTAATAATTTTAATAATTATTAAAACTTTATTTATTAAAATTATTAATAATTTTAATAAATAATTTTAATATTCCCTTAAAAATGATTTCAATAATTATACTGTGGTTACATAAGACTAGATCCTTGTTCACCTGAAATCTTTAGAAAAATAGAGGCATGATGTCTGCAACTTACTTTCAAATGATTCAGATCTATCTATCTATCTATCTATCTATCTATCTATCTTGGATGAAAAGAGTCACACTCTGTAAAATATTTGAAGAAATTTATTCTGAGCCAAGCATGAGTGACCATGGCCCATGACACAGACCTCAGGAGGTCCTGAGAACATGTGCCCCAGGTGGTCGGGGTGCAGCTTGGTTTTATACATTTTAGGGAGGCATGAAACTTCAATCAAATACATTTAAGAAATAGATTGGTTTGGCCAGGCATGGTGGCTCACGCCTGTAATCCCAGCACTCTGGGAGGCCAAGGCGGGCAGATCGTGTGAAGTCAAGAGTTTGAGACCAGCCTGACCAACATGATGAAAACCCGTTTTCACTAAACATACAAAAATTAGCTGGGTGTGGTGGCGCGTGTCCTGTAATTCCAGCTACTCAGGACGCTGAGACAGGGGAATTGCTTGAACCTGGGAGGTGGAGGTTGCAGTGAGCCAAGATCACAACACTGCACTCCAGCCTGGGCGACAGAGCAAGACTCTGTCTCAAAAAAAAAGAAAAAGAAAAAAGAAACTAAAAAAGGAATACATTGGTTTGGTCCAGAAAGGCGGGGCAACTTGAAGCAGAAGTCAGGGAAATGGGGTGTTCCAGCTTATAGATAGATTTAAAATTTTTCTGGTTGACAATTGGTTGAGTGTATCTAAAGACCTGGGATCAGTAGGAAGGAATGTTTGGGTTAAGATATTGTGGAGACCAAAGTTCTGATTTGCAAAGGAACCCTTCAGGAAGCAGGCTCCAGAGAGAACAGGTTGTAAAATGTTTCTTATCAGACTTAAAGTCTGTGTTGATGTTCATCCGGTGAGGTGGAAGGAGGCATGTTCGACCCCACATCCCATCACGCCTCAAAACAGTCTCTCTAGTTAAATTTTAAAAGAGCCCTGATTGAGGAGGAAGTCCATTCAGATAGTTTGGGGCGGGGGTGGGGGTACTTAGAATTTTATTTCTCGTTTACACTATCTATCTGAGAGAGAGAATTTTAAAATAGATATGGCAAAATGTTAACAATATGTGATTCGAGGTGAAGGGCATACGGGAAATCTTTGTGCTATTCTCATAACTGTTTTTGTAAGTTAGAAATTACTTCAGAATGAAAGTTAAAAACTTACAAAACAACACATTTAAAAATCATGGTTTCTGTCAGCTTGGGGTTCACAAGAAATTAAAAGAAAAAGAAAAAAACATGGCTTCTCTATTCTATATTTCATCAAAATTCCAATTTTAGCAGTGTGAAAAAAAACTGTCAGAACTGAATACACATGGCCAGGTGCAGTGGCTTACGCCTGTAATCCCACCACTTTGGGAGACCGAGGAGGGCGAATCAACTGAGGTCAGGAGTTCGAGACTAGCATAGCCAACGTGGCAAAACCCCATCTCTACTCAAAATAAAAATAAAAAAATTAGCCGGGTATGGTAGCACACGCCTGTAGTCCCAGCTACTCAGGAGGCTGAGGCAGGAGAATGGATTGAACCAGGGGGGGAGAGGTTGCAGTGAGCTGAGATTGCACCACTGCGCTGCAGCCTAGATGACAGAGCAAGACTCTGGCTCAAAAAAAAAGAAAGAAAGAAAGAAAGAAAGAACTGACTACACATGGAAGTGTGTGATCAGAAAGTGAGGCAAATAATTTTGTCTCCCTGTGCCTCAGTTTCCTCATCTGTAAAATGGGGCTGATAATTCTTAGTGTGGCTGTGAGTACAAATCACAAAATGCATGAAAAATATTTAGCATTAAGCTGATACATAATAAATGCTTTAAAAATGGTAGCTTAAAAACTAGTAGAAAACTTTTAGGGGTGATGAATACGTTCATTATCATGATTGTGGTGACAATTTCATAGGTATATGTATGCACATGTCAAAACTTACCAAACTCTGTTTTCCCAATATGTACAGTTCCTTGTATGTCAATTATACTTCCATAAAGAGATAAAAACAAACAAGCTGGTAGAAGCTCCTTTAAATCAACTTCTACTTACCCAATGCTCTCCAGTCCCCTGTAAAACACAGTAACAGGGATGGTGCCCTTCTGAGCACCTGGTGCACTGTAGCGTGTGCAGAAGCCCCTGCCCTGCTCAGACAACTCCAAGTTCACCAAGAGTCAGCTGTGCTTGTTCACAAACCTGTTTATGGCTGTTGATCCAATCATTGTAACCATCCAATTTAATTTAATATGCAAGCCGGACATGGTGGCTCACGCCTGTAATCCCAGCACTTTGGGAGGCTGAGGCGAGCAGATCACCTGAGGTCAGGGGTTTGAGACCAGCCTGGCCAACATGGCAAAACCCCATCTCTACTAAAAACACAAAAATTAGCCGAGTGTGGTGGCAGGAGCCTGTAATCCCAGCTACTCAGGAGGCTGAGGCAGGAGAATCTCTGATGTGGGAAGGCTGAGGTTGCAGTGAGCCAAGAGTGCACCACTGTACTCCAGCCTGGGCAACAGAACCAGACTCTGTCTAAAAAAAAAAAAAAAAAAAAAAAAAAAAAATGTAATACACAAACTGAAAAAATGTAAGAGAAACAGACCAAACATTATAGATTATAAATGATTCTCAAAAACGTTTATGTCAAGTGAAAGAAACTAGACAGAAGAGAGTGCGTGCCATCTGATCCATTCATATGAAGTTTTAGAACTGGTGAAACTAATCCATGGTGGAACATTAGAACGATGATTGGCGGGGTCAGGGATTGCTGGGAAGGGGCGTGAGGGAAGTTTCTGGATTGATGGCCTTGTTTTACGTCTTCATTGTTTCTCCGTGAGCAGGAAGGCCAAGGGAGCTGAGAGACTCAATTAACAGGCAAACAAATCTAGTTTCTCAGAAACATTTAATAGGAACTTACAAACCAAAGCAACATCTTGGGCAGCCTCAGGATGATGCCTCCCTGCACCTTCCCTCCGGAAAATATCCTTTTTACAGCAAGTTTTTAGGGAAAAACTTGTGCAGCTGGTCACGTCTCAGACTTTCTTTTGAAACTCATGAGCACTGGGAGGTTAGATAAATATCTTTACGAGGGATGACTTATGCTATAGGGATTGTCTGTTTATGAGGGATTGTCTATGCTACGGGAACTCATTGGTATGGAGGAGTCAAACATCAGTCATCATGGTTTCGCTTCAAGATGGCGTCACCCTTGCCATGCAACAGGCTGTTTTTCTACATTCATACAGGTTTGGGTTACCCAGGTGTGTGAATTTGCCAAAGCTCAGAATGATCCACTTAAGATTTGTGCCTTCCACAACATGTATTTATTTATTTATTTTTTGAGATAGAGTCTTTCTCTGTTGCCAGGCTGGAGTGCAATGGCGCCATCTTGGCTCACTGCAACCTCCGACTCCCTGGTTCAAGCGATTCTCCTACCTCAGCCTCCCGAGTAGCTGGAATTACAGGCATGTGCCACCACACCAGGCTAATTTTTGTATTTTTAGTAGAGACAGGGTTTCAGCATGTTGGCCAGGATGGTCTTGATCTCCTGACGTCGTGACCCACCTGCCTCCTCAGCCTCCCAAAGTGCTGGGATTACAGGCATCAGCTACTGTGCCCGGCTGACATGTAACTTTTACATAAGCAAATATTGAACTCTGGTTAATGATACAGACGTTGAGGCCAGGCATGGTGGCATGCACTTGTAATCTCGCTACTAGGGAGGCTGAGACAGGAGAATCACTTGAACCCAGGAGGCAGAGGTTGCAGTGAGCTGAGATTGCACCACTGCACTCCAGCCTGGGCAACAGAGCAAGACTCTGTCTCAAAAAAAAAAAAAAAAAAAGAAAAGAAAAGAAATAAAATTATACAGTTGTTGAAGTGTATAGAAAGGAGTGTACTGATATTTGCAACTTACTTGGAAATGCATCAGAAAGTAAGATGGCCGGGCAAGGAGGCTGACGTCTGTAATCCCAGTGCTTTGGGAGGCAGAAACAGAAGCTCAGGAGTTCAAGTTCGAGGCCAGTCTGGGCAACATGGTGAGACTCCCTCACTATAAAAAAAAATTAAAAAGTAGCCAAGTGTCAGCATGTGCCTGTAGTCCCAGCTATTCAGGAAGCAGATACAGCAGGATTGCTTGACCTCGGAGGTTGAGGCTGCAGTGAGCTGAGATTGTGCCACTACACTTCAGCTTGAAAGACAGCGTGAGAACCTGTCTAAATAATAATAATAATGTGAATGGATGGACAGAGAGGTCAATATTTGATAAAGCAAATATAACAAAATGTTACATGTAGAATCTAGGTGGGATATATGTGGGTATTAACTGTAAAACTGTTTAATCTTTTCTGTAAGTTTGAAATGTTTCATTCAAACTGTTGGAGAAAAAACAAGCAAAAGACCCAGTATTGGCAAGTTGTTAAAATACTACTCTCTAATAAGACATGAGCAGGGCAACTGTGAGAGAGAAATCCTCAAGAAGAAGTCTGAATGCAGGGCATTTTGCAAGTCTTGAGTTCTCATTTCATTTTAAAGACACCAAAACTGGGAATCATAGCTGTAGTAATGAACTGGAATTCTGATCAGTGGACTCCTCAAAGGAAAGCCTTAGCCCCGTTTCAAAAGATTGGAGAGTGAATACACATTTATATGTTTTCAGTCAAAATAAAACACTTAAGCTTTGTATCTAGCATTTTAAGACTCAAAAAACATTCACTGACTGCCAGCCCATAGAGCATGTTAGTGTGATTCAGAGACAGTCACACCCTCTTCTGGCTGGATGCAGCTCTGCAGCGAGGGAACAAAGAGCCAGATTTTGTCCCTCCTTGGCTGAATGTGCTCATGCAATATACACGCCACTCAACTGCCCATGTTAGACACTAATTTCCAGCCCCAAACACAAATAGGTAAGAGGACTGTGGCTGGTTGCATCACCCATCTCCCAAGTCTGAGGGGACCGCACACTCAACAGAAAGGTCCCTATCAGAATGCCACCCTCCTCTGCCACCACTCCCCAGCCAGCTTCCCTGGCCTCACTCCAATTCCATGATCACCTTGACCTCCTCCCTCCCTGTCTGTCCATCTCCTAGGAATGGGGCTGGTGGTGATGGGAGGAGAACGGAGGGGGGATCTCACGGGTTATCAGGGTGATCATCAGAGAGAAACTGATTTTTCAGAAAAAGTGATTCATAACCCTCTCCCGCCCTCAACACCCTATCTGTTTTCATTTTTTTATTTAAAAATAAATTTTTTTGGCCGGGCGCGGTGGCTCACGCCTGTAATCCCAGTACTTTGGGAGGCCGAGGCGGGTGGATCACAAGGTCAGGAGATCGAGACCTCCCTGGCCAACATGGTGAAACCCCGTCTCTACTAAAAATACAAAAATTAGCTGGGCGTGGTGGCGCGTGTCTGTAATCCCAGCTACTCAGGAGGCTGAGACAGGAGAACTGCTTGAACCCAGGAGGTGGAAGTTGCAGTGAGCCGAGATCGCGCCACTGCACTCCAGTCTGGCGCCTGGCGACGGAGCAAGACTCTGTCTCAAAAAATAAATAAATAAATAAATAAATAAATTTTTTTTTTTGAGGCAGAGTCTTACTCTGTCACCCAGACTGGGGTGCAGTGGCACAATCTTGACTCACTGCAACCTCCACCTCCTGGGTTCAAGTGATTCTCCTGCCTCAACCTCCTGAGTAGCTGTGATTACAGGCGCGTGCTACCACTCCTGGCTAATTTTTGTATTTTTAGTAGAGACAGAGTTTCATCATGTTAGCCAGGCTGGTCTCGAACTCCAGATCTTATGATCCGCCCACCTCGGCCTCCCAAAGTGCTGGAATTACTGGCATGAGCCACTGTGCCCAGCTCCTACCTGTTTTTAAAAAGTAGACGGGGGGCATTCTAGATGGTATAAGGAAGGAGGTGTGAAAAGGGGGGAAATGAGAGCAGGGGCTCTGAGGGACTCTTTGATCCTTAGTGTCCTCCCACACACACCTAGCAGTGGCTGTCCTGTCCCCCACGGCCCCTCCATGGGGACTACAGACTAGCAGGGACATGGATCTTGAGGCCAGGCCCATGAGGCCAGAATGGAGGCTGAATGACCCAGCCCTCAGCCAAGGCTCAGAGCGGGAAGCTGGAGCCTCCAACGCCCCTGACCCTGAATCAGCCCCACTGCACTGAGCCAGCAGAATTTAGCAGCTTGGATTCAAGGACACCTCTGTGGTCCCTCAGAGTATTTCAGTCCTGCCTGCAACATTCATGCACTGTGTGACCTTGGGCAAATCACTTCACCTCTTGGAGCATCAGATTACTCAGCTATCTGGGTCTAATTATAGCACTTTTCTCCTGGGATGGTTGTGACGTTCAACGTGTTTATGCAGAGGCAGTGCTTGGCACAGGATATGGCGTGCAGAGAACACTCAGGAAGCAGCAGCTGCCCTTGTAGCCCCTGAGATCCCATGCCATCCTCTGGGTCCTATGAAGGAGATCTCTATCCCCACACATTTGTCATCCATAAGACAAATGCTGAAAACTTTTTTGTGGTCTCAATGATCAGGTTGTAAACTCAGCTGAAGAACTTGCTGAAAGCATTTTGAACCTGATGAAGAGACATTTAAACGATTGAATTAAAAGGTCTTTATAAGTATTTTCCCAAGCTGGAAAGCAGCTGTGAGTAGATAAGAACCCTTCTCCCGGCCAGGCGCAGTGGCTCATGCCTGTAGTCCCAGCACTTTGGGAGGCTGAGGCGGGAGGATCACCTGAGGTAAGGAGTTTAGACCAACCTGGCCAACATGGTGAAACCCTGTCTCTACTAAAAATACAAAAAATTTAGCTGGGCATGGTGGCACGTGCCTGTAATCCCAGCTACTTGGGAGGCTGAGGCAGGAGAATCGCTTGAACCTGGGAGGCGGAGGTTGTAGTGAGCCAAGATCACGTCACTGCACTCCAGTCTGGACAACAAGAGTGAAACGTCGTCTCAAAAAAAACAAACAAACAAACAAAAACCCGACAAAAATCAATGAATAACTCGACATACTCCATGGAAGGACAGATTCTGGAGATTGTTTCATATGGCTTCCAGAAATAATAGGTTGTTGTACAAAAGTCATGATATCATTTTGATAAGGAATGAATTATCAGTGTCCACCTCTATCAGAGAAGGGGGTTAATATCACTCTTATGAACTCCAGCTGTGTATGTTCAGCTGTCTGCTGGCTACCTTCATTTGGATGTCTAACAGGCATCTCAATTCCAACATGTCCAAAACAAATCTTGACCCTTGTTTCTGGATCCCAAACTGCTCTACCTGTGGTCCCGTCTCATTGATGGCAATGCTAGCCTTCCATTTTCTCCGGTGAAACACCTTCAGGTCATCCTTCACTTTTCTTTCTCTACATCTGGTCAATCTCTGTGACTCTACCTTTGAAATGTCTCCAGAATCCAACTATGTCTCACCATTTCTATGACTAATACCCTGGTCCAATGTATGATCATCTCTCATCTGGATTATTGCAAATGCCTCCTTCCTACCCTTCGTGTTTCTAGTCTTGAAGGCAAAGAAGTCAGATAATTTTGTTAAAAGTAAATCAGATTATGTCAACCCTAGACAGGTGTGGCGGCATGCACCTGTAGTCCCAGCTAGTCAGGAGGCTAAGGTGGGAAAATGGTTGGAGTCAGGATGAACCCACTGGACTCCAGCCTGAGCGATAGAGCGAGACCTTGTCTCGAGACAAAAAACCCAAAACCGCATTATGTCAATACTGTACTCATATCTTCGCTGTACCTCTGTCTCTTCCAGAAGTAAATCCTAAATCCTGTAAGACTATCTGTGAATTGACTCTCTGCTACCCCTCTGACATCATCTTCACATCCCTCCAGCCTCATTATCATTCCTTGAAGATTCCAGACAAGCTCCCCACTTACAAACTTGCACTGGCTATTTCCTCTGCTGGAATGCTCTTCCCCAGATATTTTCATGACTTGCTCCTTCACGTCCTGTAAGTCTTTACTCAAGTATGACCTATAATGAGGCTGACCTTGACCATCCTATCTGAAACTGCCACCTACCCCCACCCCGAAATCTCTCTGGCCCTGCTCTGTATGTTTCCCCATAGCACTGATGGCCTGGTAACATATGATGTAATTTTTGTTTAGTATGCCTACTGTTCTTTTTTGCTTTGTTTTTGCTTTGAGTCAGGGCCTCACTCTGTCACCTGGGCTGGAGTGCAGGGCCACAATCTCAGCTAACTGCAGCCTATGCCTCCTGGGCTTAAGCGATTCTCCCACCTTAGTCTCCTGAGTAGCTGGCACCACAGGCCCACACCACCACACCAGCTAATTTTTGTGTTTTTGGTAGAGACGGGGTTTTGCCATGTTGCCTAGGCTGGTCTCGAATTCCTGACTTCAAATTATCTGCCCACCTCAGCCTCCCAAAATGCTGGGATTACAGGCGTGAGCCACTGCTCCTGGCTATGGTTAGTGTTTATTACCTGTCTCCTCCTCTACAATGAAAGCTCCATGTGGGCAGGGATAGTTGCCTGTTGCATTCACTGATGTAACTCTTTCTTTATAGCATAGTACCTGGTGACATAGTATACGTGCTCAGTGAATATTTGTTGAATGAATCTGAGACCTTTCTGAGTAGATATACATTTGAGGAGGGATTCTTACTGCTGGATGTTTAAAAAATCTAAAAACTAAAATTATCCAATTACTTTATGGCTTAGAACTTCATCTTCATCCAAAACTAAGCCGCATTGACAGGCTTGTTCTGATTAATCATAAACATTGCTTTCTCCTTACAGAGAAACTTATGTACTCACATGCTACACTCTAAAATGTAAAAGTTCTATAAAAGATAAATGAATAAATTCCTATCTACTAGCAGCAAATAATTGGAAATGAATTTTTTAAACTTCCATTTACATACCATCAAAAAAAAATAAAATATTTAGGAATGAATTTCACAAAAGATATCCAAGACATTTTGTGTAGGGAAAACTCTCTCTAATCGCATTTTTCCTCTGCTCTCACACCACAACAATAATCAATGCAGAAGACTTCTGTGACCAAATGTGTGGAGTTTTGTCCCTACACACCAAGCAGGGGACACCAGCTGGTTGTTCTCTAATTCAGTTCCAACACTGTCTACACTGAGATAGTGTCAGACCGCACAGGTTGAGGGCTCGGTCCCCAAGACTACCACCTCCTACCCACCAATCTGGGCCTCCAGAACTTCTGACTGATCAGCTTTTTACATAATTTATAATTTGATTTTGGAAACTTTGTGGATATCAAAGGTTTAAAACACTTGATGACAAGAAATAGGATTACAGGTTTTTGTAAAGTCATTCATTTAACCAAAGTGATAACTCAATTTTTTAAAAAAGCAAAAACCTTCATTCTTTGAGAGAGGGGACTTAACTTTCTAAACAAGAAGCCCTGATAAAAACAGCAGGAAGCCAATTAAATTTTTCCAAAATTTTGTAGGCCAGGCATGGTGGCTTATGCCTGTAATCCCGGTACTTTGGGAGGCTGAGATGGGCGGATCACCTAAGGTTTGTAGTTTGAAACCAGCCTGGCCAACATGGTGAAACCCCGTCTCTACTAAAAATACAAAAAAAATTAGCCAGACGTGGTGGTGCTCGCCTGTAATCCCAGCTACTCAGGAGGCTGAGGCTGGAGAATTTCTTGAACCTGAGAGGCGGAGGTTGCAGTGAGCTGAGAATGCGCCATTGCACTCCAGCCTTGGCAGCTGAGTGAGACTCCATCTCAAAACAGATTTTTTTTTTTTGTAAACAATCTATAAAATTGAATCTTGATTGTACGGTGTAACTTCCATAAGCCTTTTATAACCTTTTTTAAGGAGTTGGTTAATGCTTCAACAAAACCTTGTTAATCTGACACAGATGTCCATATGCTGGTCTTATATCACTATGCCTTTGATATTAATAATTAATTTATAGAGAAACTGAACTTATTTTGTCTCTTAAAATTGACGCTTACAGGCTGGGTGTGGTGGCTCATGCCTTTAATCCCAGCACTTTGGGAGGCCGAGGTGGGCAGATCATGAGGTCAGGAGATCGAGCCCATCCTGGCCATGGTGAAACTCTGTCTCTACTAAAATACAAAAAATTAGCTGGGTGTGGTGACATGCACCTGTAGTCCCAGCTACTCAGGAGGCTAAGGCAGGGGAATCACTTGAATCTGGGAGATAGATGTTGTAGTGAGCCGAGATCGCACCACTGCACTCCAGCCTGACAACAGAGCAAGATTCTGTCTCAAAATAATAATAATAATAAATTGACCTTTACAATCTCACATGTCCACCTCTTCTGTGATAGTCCTTCGGCCTTGAGGAGTTGAATGGCTTTGATTTCTGGCCCTGTGTCTCAGTAATGCAGTTTATTTTGACTGACTTCTTCTACGGGGCCTGAAGATGAGGTTTTAATTGCTGTCAGTGTTTAAGATTTAGAGAGGCTTGGTGTCCTTTTTAGACCCAGGAGTCAAAGCACTTTAACTCAATGTCACAAGTACTTCAAAAGCATGTACAGGAAGATAAATTGGTGTAATAACGCTATTTTTTCAAAAAAATTTTATCTCCGTTTTTTCCCCTAAGAAAACCAAAACTTACTATGGCAACTTGATCATATTAAAGTTTTTGTTTTTTCAGAATAAATCCTCTAATTGTAACTTGTACCAACTGTTCACGACACGCTTGGACTTTCTAGTTTGTCCTGAACATATCTCCTTCTTAAACAACCAGTCATTTTATTTTAGGACTAAATTTACCATACAAGATTCTTTTACATATAAAATTATTTCTCTTTAAGCTTTCTTACCACACACACACAAAAACCCCTATTTTTATAACTTTCTTTACATCTCTTTTTATTTCCTGGTTCCTTTTACCTTGTTTTATACATAAATTTTTTTTTTTTGGAGTCTCGCTCTGTCACCCAGGTTGGAGTGCAGTGTGTGATCTCAGCTCACTGCAACCTCCACTTCCCAGATTCAAGTGATTCTCCTGTGTCAGCCTCCCGAGTAGCTGGGACTACAGGCGCATGCCACTACGCCTGGCTAATTTTTTGTATTTTTAGTAGAGACACTGTTTCACCATGTTAGCCAGGATGGTCTCAATCTCCTGACCTTGGCCTCCCAAAGTGCTGGGATTATAGGCATGAGCCACTGCACCTGGCCATAAGTTTTAAATAAGCTTTGAATTAGACAAAACTTGTTCACTTTCTTTTTTAAAAAAAGGACACACTTTAAAAAAAAAAAAACAAGACTGTTTTCTTACAATATATATTTATTGGAAAATACCCAAATAATGAAATATCTATTATTTAATTTAATGTAACTTTAAATTCTAAATTATGACAAATTTGTCTACAAGTATTTATCCTATTATACTTACCTAATTATTTTAATTGTTTACCTAGATTATTTATAAAACCTGCAATAGTCATGATTTAAAGTTATGAAACCACCATTGCAAAATTATAACTGAGACAGTGAAAAAGATTTGACCTAACTGACTCCATCTTGCTTTTAGCCTCCAAGCTGTCCTTGTTCATTCCTCGACATAGGCTGAACTAACTTTGGGAGAAACTTAGTTTATAGTTTAGCTTTGAAACAAAGTTGGTAACAGTCCTTTTTCAAAACAAAAACTTCTTACTGCCTGTGGACTAGACTGCCTAAAGCCACAGGATTAGGAGTTATGGTAATCTTACTAAATTCAAGATGCAGCTATTTTCATTAAACCAGTATCAGTGTTTTATTTATTAAAAATTACACAACAAAGATCACCCTGATTTGGGCTGGGTTTATAGTTTTGTAACACCTATGCCAAAATTTGACACCTTATAGTATTTGTCAGGGATAAGAATGAAATTGCTTGATTAATAAATGCAAGCAAAAATGTATGCTGGAAATTCTTAAGACATTTCTAATATTACTTTACCAATAATTTTAAAGCTAACTTATTTATTAAAGATTTTACTTAAGTTACATAATCTTGAAAAAGCATTTGACTAGTCTTTCTCTTTTTGCTGATAAAGTGTTTAAGTTAATGCTTTTATTTTTCTTTAAGCCAATTAATTAGAGCCCTTTTCTATACTTTCGGTAGTGAAACATTGTGTATACAATACATAAATACATAGACATATTAGGCATGCCCATAGATTCATAAAGACCATTTTATTTTTTCTTATCTTAGACTTTCAGATTCCCAATAACCTGTTTCACAAACCTAGAGAGTTATCAGCTGAGTAGCCTTAAATTTGCATATTAAAGGAAACAACTCAGGTGAAAGTTAGATAGCAAACTTTACATCATAAGGTACGAAGAGAAAGTCTGGTGAACTAGAGGAAAATTTAAAATTATATACTTGTCAATTGAACATAAAATTAGAGAAATTTATTATTGGATTGCATAAGGTGACCAATTTTGTTTAGGTAGGGACTACCTATTTTGTTTTTAACTGGATCTCTGAGCTCTGGGCAGAGCACACGTTGAATCCTGGATCTCCAAAAAGGGAGAATTATTATGAGGCTAGACCACGTGATGTTTTTACAGGTTTTTTTTTTTTTTTTTTTTAATACAAAGACATTTCTAAGTGTCTAAACTACATTCTTTCTTAAAACCCAAGAGTAGCCTCTGTGGTATAACTTTTATTTATTTTTTTTGAGATGGAGTTTTGTTCTTGTTGCCCAGGCTGGAGTGCAATGGCAAGATCTCAGCTCACTGCAACCTCCGCCTCCCCTGTTCAAGTGATTCTCCTGCCTCAGCCTCTCAAGTAGCTGGGCTTACAGGCATGCACCACAATGCCTGGCTAATTTTGCATTTTCAGTAGAGACGGGGCTTCTCCATGTTGGTCAGGCTGATCTTGAACTCCCGACTTCAGGTGATCTGCCCTCCTCAGCCTCCCAAAGTGCTGGGATTACAAGTGTGAGCCACCGCGCCCAGCCAAATTTATTCCTAGCTATTTTTGTGAATATTATAAATAGAATCACTTTCTTGATTTTTTTTTCGGATTGTTTGTTGTTGACACATATAAATGCTACCGATTCTTGTATGTTGATTTTGTATACTGCAACTTTACTGAATTTGCTTGTCAGTTCTAAAAACTTTTTTGTATCTTTATATTTTTCTAAATACAAGATTGTGTTGTCTGCAAACAAGGAAAATTTGACTTCTTTCTTTCCAATTTGGATGCTTTTAATTAATTTATTTTGCCTAACTGCTCTGGCTGAGACATAAAGTGAGAATCTTTGCCTTGTTCCAGATCTTAGAGGAAATACTTCCACATTTTCCCTGTTCAGTATAATGTTGCCTTGAGTTTGTCATCCGTAGCCTTTATTGTTTTGAGGTTAGTTCCTTCTACAAAAGCTGTTGAGAGTTTTTGTTATAAAGAGATGCTGAATTTTATCAAATGCTTTTTCAGCATCTATTAAAATGATCACATGGCTTTTGTTCTTGAATCTGTTAATGTGATGTGTCATGTTTTTTGATTTGCATATGTTGACTCATCCTTGTGTCCCTGGAATGAATCCCACTGGATCATGGCGAGTGATGTTTTTAATGTGTTGTTGGATTTGATTGCTAGTATTTCATTGAGGATTTTTGCCTCTGTGTTCTTAGGGATATTAGCTGTGGTTTTATTTTCTTGTTTTGTTCTTGTCTGGTTTTGGCATCAAGGTCATTCTGCCCTCAAAGAAAAAGTTTGGAAGTATTCCCTCTGCTTCAATTTTTTGGAATAGTTTGAGTAGAATTGGTATTCTTTAAGTGTTTTGTGGAATTCAGCAGTGAACCCAATCATTTCCTAGGCTTTTATTTGATGGGAGAGTTTTTGTTACTGATTTGATCTTCTATTCATTATTGTTCTGTTCAGGTTTTGTTTTTCTTCATGGTTCAACCTTGGCAGATTGTATATGTCCAGGAATTTATGCATTTCTTCTAAGTGTTCCAATTTGTTGGTATATAGTTGTTCATAATACTCTCTAATGAGCTTTTGAATTTCTGCAGTATTGGTTGTAAGGCCTCCTTTTTCATCTCTGCTTTCATTTATGTGGGTCCTCTCTCTTTTTTTATTAGTTAGTGCTCCTGAACAACCAATGGGTCAATAAAAAAATTAAGAAGAAAATTTAAAAATGTTTTGAAACAAATGAAAATAGAAACACTACATCCCCAAACCTGTGGGATACAACAAAAGTAGTGCATAAAAAGGAGGTTTAAGCACCCATATCCAAAAAAGTAGAAAGGGTTAGGCGCACTGTTTCACACCTATAATCCCAGTACCTTGGGAGGCCAAGGCAGGAGGATCACTTGAGCTCAGGAGATTGAGGCCAGCCTGGGCAACATAGTGAGACCTTGTCTCTACAAAAAATAAAAAATAAATCAGCTGGGTGTGGTGGCCCATGCCTGTGGTCCTAGCTGCTTGAGAGGCTGAGGTGGGAGTGTTCCTTGAGCCCAGGAAGTTGAGGTTGCAGTGGTCTGTGATTGTGCCACTGTACTCCAGACTAGGTGACAAAGTGAGATCCAGTTTAAAAAAAAAAAAAGTAGATAGACTTTAAATAAACAATCTAATGATGTGCCTTAAAGAACTAGAAAAGCAAGAACAAACCAGACCCAGTATTTCTAGAAGGAAAGAAATAATAGTGATAAAAACAGAAATAAATGAAGTTGTAATGAAAAAATACAGAAGATCAATGAAACAAAAAGTTGGTTTTTTGAAAATATAAACAAAATTAACAAACTTTTGTCTAGATTAACCAATAAAAAAAGAAAGAAGACCCACATAAATAAAATCAGAGATGAAAAGGGAGTCCTTACAACTGATAGCACGGAAGTTCAAAGGATCATTAGAGAGTGTTATGAACAGCCATATACCAACAAATTGGAAAACCTAGAAGAAATGGACAAATTCCTGGACATGTTGTTTAATTTCCATGTATTTGCACAATTTCAAAAGTTCCTCGTTATTTATTTCTAGTGTCATTCCATTATGATCAGAAAAGATGCTTGTTATAATTTAAATTTTTAAAAATTGTTTGAGACTTGTTTGGTGGTTTAAAATATGGCCTATCCTGGAGAATGTTCCACGTGCAGATGAGTAGAATGTATATTCTTCAGCCGTTGGATGAAATGGATGAAATGTTTTGGGCTGGGCACAGTGGCTCATGCCTGTAATCACAGCACTTTGAGATGCTGAGGCGGGTGGATCACCGGAGGTCAGGAGTTCGAGACCAATCTGATCAACATGGTGAAACCCCATCTCTACTAAAAATACAAAAAAATCAGCTGGGCATGGTGGTGGGCACCTGTAATCCCAGCTTCTCAGAAGGCTGAGGCAGGAGAATCACTTGAACCCAGGAGGTGGAGGTTGCAATGTTGGGTCCATTAGATATAATTTTTTTTTAATTCTAAAGTGTATTTGTTGATTTTCTCTCTGTATGATCTATTCATTGCTAAGAGTGGGTGTTGAAATCATCTACTACTATTGTATAGCAGCCTATCTTTCTCTGTTGATTTATTAATATTTGCTTTATATATTTGGGTAATCTGATGTTGGGTGCACATATATTTACAATTCTTATAGCCTCTTGCTGATGACCACTTTTCATTATGTAATGACCTTCTTTGTCTCTTTTTACAGCTTTTGACTTAAAGTCTATTTTATGAGTATAGCTATGCTTCTTTTTTTTTCTCTTCACTGCTATACTAATGCGGATCCTACTTTTTTTTTTTTTTTTTTGAGATGGAGTCTCACTCTGTCGTCCAGGCTGTAGTGCAATGGGGTGATCTCGGCTCACTGCAACCTCTGCCTTTCGTGTGGGGAGCAAGCGATTCTTCCACCTCAGCCTACCAAGTTGCTAGGATTACGGGCACCCGCCATCTTGCCCTGCATGAGCCACCACGCCTGGCCCTATATCCTTTTTTTTTTTTTAATTTATATCTTTTTATATTGCCTATCTTTTTTTTTTTTTTTTTTTTGAGACAGAGTCTTCCTCTGTCACCCAGGCTGGAGTGCAGTGGCGTGATCTCGACTCACTGCCACCTCTGCCTGGGTTCAAGCAATTCACCTGCCTCAGCCTCCTGACTAATTGGGACTACAGGCATGTGCTCCCACACCCAGCTAATTTTTGTATTTTTAGTAGGGGCAGGGTTTCACTATGTTGGCCAGGCTGGTCTCAAACTGACCTCAGGTGATCCGCCTGCCTCTGCCTTCCAAAGTGCTGGGATTACAGCCACCGTGCCTGGTCTATATTGCCTGTCTTTTTTTCTTTTTCTTTTTTTTTTTTTTGAGACAAAGTCCCACTCTGTTGCCCAAGCTGGAGTACAGTGGCATGAACTAGGCTCACTATGAATTTCACCTCCCAGGTTCAACCGATTCTCCTGCCTCAGCCTCCTGAGTAGCTGGTACTACAGGCATGCGCCACCATACCCCGCTAATTCTTGTATTTTTAGTAGAGACAGGGTTTTGCCAGGTTGGCCAGGCTGGTCTCAAACTCCTGACCTCAGGTGATCCACCTGCCTAGGCCTCCCAAAGTGCTGGGATTACAGGTGTGAGTCACCACACCTGGCCTATTAGTTTTATATTTATTATTATACGCCTTTGGGTAGTCTTATCTGGGTTGAACCTGCTTGGTTATCTTTGACTTTCTTGTACCTAGATATTCATATCATTCTCTAGACTTGGAAAGTTTTCTGTTATTATGTCTTTGAATAAAATTTCTACCCCATCATTTTCTGTACTCCCTCTTTTAGACCTATGACTCTTAACTTTGCACTTTTGAGGCTATTTTCCAGATCTTGTAAGCATTCTTTTTTTTTATAATTCTTTTTTATTCTTCTGACTGTGTATTTTCAAACAGACTGTCTTTGAGCTCATTAATTCTTTCTTCCATTTTGTCAGTTCTGCTGTTGAGATAGTCTGATGCATTTTTCACTTCATTAATTGTATTTTTCAGCTCCAGGATTTCTGTTTGACTTCAAACTTTTAATCTCTTTGTTAAGTTTCTCTGATAAATTTCTGAATTACTTCTCTGTGTCTTCTTGAAGTTTACTGAGCTTCCTCAAATAAGCTCTTTTAAATTATCTGTCTGAGAGGTCATACATCCTTATCACTCCAGGGTTGGTCACTGGTGCCTTCTTTAGTCCATTTGATGAGCTCATATTTCTCTGAATATTCTTTATGCTTGTAGATGTTCATCATTGTCGGAGCATTGAAGAGTTATATATTTATTCTGGTCTTCATAGTTTGGCTTTGTTCGTATCCTTTTTCATATGGCCTTCCAAGAATTCAAAGGGGACTGATTAATGTTATCTAGGCCTGTGATTCCTGCTGCCATTTCAGCACTAGAGGGCATGCCAAGCTCAGTTATGTTGCAACCCTCTCTTTCCCCCAAACAGAAAGCCACTGCAGTTGACACTGTGCTGGTGACACCTGAAACCCATGGCCTCCCAGACCAGCACAGTACTGAGGCTTGTCCAAGGCCTGCAGCCACTGCTGCCTGACTGCTGCTGGTGTTTATTCAAGGCCCAAGGCCACTTTTGTCTGCCGGTGGTGAAGTTGGCCAGGACTTGGGTTCATCCCACTGGGGTGGCAGATTCCCTTCTGGGTGAGTGTAAAAGTGCTATCTGGGAGCAATGGCCTGGAATGAGGGGCTTCAGGGCTTTGCCCAGTGTTGTGTTCCACTGTGGCACAGCTAGCACTGAGTTCCAATTCAAAGTCCCACACTCACTTTCCTTTCTCCCTCTCCAAAGCACACAGATTCTCTTTTTGGGCAATGCTCCTGGGGAATATGGGAGACGTGGTATAAGCAATGTAAGACTGTCCTTCCTGCCTTCTTCAGTGTGTTTTCTTGTTATTATGCTAAAACTAGGTATTGTTATCTCTCATCTGTTTTTTTAGTTTTTGTGGAGATACTCTCTTATGTGGATAATTGTGTGATGTGATGTTCCTGTGGAAAAACGATTGCCAGAGGGTTCTACTCCACCATCTTGCTGCTTCTCCTCCTTTGAAAAAAATATTTATTTCAACTTCTTTTGCTTCATACTTTTCACTGGATGTATAATTTGAGTTGAGTTTTTAGTTATTTATTTCTTTTTTTTTGAGACAGAGTCTCACTCTGTTCCTCAGGCTGGAGTGCAGTGGCATTTTAGTAGTTTCCTCTTAAAGATAAATGTATATAAATCAAAAAGACAAGTCAACCTGAAGAACCATATTAATTAAATAATAAATACAGGTGAAACCAGGGCAGACATTTGGCAAATGCTGCTGTACACGGTGGGAGCCATAGCAAGGACAGAGTGAGGGAAGAGTGCAGTGGGCTGGAGGTGAAGGCCCAACTGGATTGACTGGGGAGTGTGCGCTAGGCTGGAAGGCACGAGGCCAGGGCCTATGGGACCAGGAGAAGGGAGAATCCACAGGCCTGGGGGTCTGATTGGATGTGGGAAGGAAGCGGGCCAGGAGCTGGGGGAAGCCTTGGTTTGGGGCTTGCAGGTACCAGGCTGCTTCTACCAGGAGGTGTCACAGTTGAGCATGTTACAGAACCTCTCTAAGACTCAGATTCTTTTTTTTTTTCTTTTTGAGATGGAGTTTCACTCTTGTTGCCTAGGCTGGAGTGCAATGGCACGATCTCGGCTCACTGAAACCTCCACCTTCCAGGTTCAAGCGATTCTCCTGTCTCAGCCTCCCGAGTAGCTGGTATTACAAATATGAGCCACCATGCCTGGCTTCTTTTGTATTTTTAGTAGAGATGGGGTTTCTCCACGTTGGTCAGGCTGGTCTCGAACTCCCAACCTCAGGTGATCCTCCTGCCTTGGCCTCTCAAAGTGCTGGGATAATAGGCGTGAGTCATCGTGCCCAGCTAAGACTCGGATTCTTATTTATTGCAATGAAACAAAACTTGCAGGCCTTTGTGTGACAGTTCCTCCCTGTGTCCCCAGTCAAATGCTGTAACAGACATGGTTGGCACCCTGTCCATACCCTTCCCTTGACCCATCTTGGAATTGACCTGCAGATAGTACCATACTCACCAACAGCTTTCTGTGTCTCTCTGCCCAGGGGCATTCTCTGGTCAGAGCCAGCTCAGCCTACACACGTCCCAGACTCATCATAGTCCAGCAGAAGATGGGAGCTGGGTAAATGGCCAGCCTCTCCTCTCAGTGGCACTCTGACGTGTGATCTGCAGCCTCCCAGAGGGGCCTAAGCCAAACGGAGCCCCAGCAGTCCACAGCAGGAACCCATCCATTAGCACCCTGTATTGGCTTCCTTCCCTTCTCTGGGTGGCTTTCGGCTCTCAGATTGTGCTTCCTGAGACCACCTCCCAAAGAAACCACCTGCACCCAAAGTTTTGCCTCAGGGTCTGCTTTCATGGGAACCCCAAAGCAAAACAAGCAAGAAACGTCAGGGTCACCCCTTCTTCTCCAGCCACCTCTGGAGCTGCAGGCCCCATTTTTCCAGCTGATGAGGGTCCTGGCAGCCCACTACACGCAGCCGTGTTCATGGACACAACCAAAAGCCCACGATCGGAGTGAGGGAGGAGCAGCCCCTTTTCAAATTGTTTTAATTGAGTCAACAATTGGCAGCCCTTGGGTACATGCCAGAGTCAGAGGGGTTTGAACCAGAGCAACTCCATCTTGAATAGGGGCTGGGTGGAATGAGGCTGAGACCCGCTGGGCTGCATTCCCGGGAGGTTAGGCAGTCTTAGTCACAGGATGAGACAGGAGGTCAGCACCAGACACAGGTCATAACGACCCTGCTGATAAAACAGGATGCAGTAAAGAAGCTGGCCACACCCCACCAAAACCAAGAACCAACATGGGGAGGAAAGTGCCCTCTGGTTTTCCTCACTGCTCATTATACGCTAATTATAATATATTAGTATGCTAAACGACATGCCCACCAGCGCCACAACGGTTTACAAATGCCATGGCAACATCCGGAAGTTACCTTATATGGTCTAAAAGGGGGAGGAACTCTTAGTTCCAGGAACTGTCCACCCCTTTCCTGGAAAACTCATGAATAATCCATATTTAGCATATGATGAAAAGCAACCAAAAAAGTAGCCACCCAGTAGCTCTCAGGGCTGTTCTGCCTATGGAATAACCATTCGTTTATTCCTTTACTTTGTTTTTTGGGGTCTTGCTCTGTTGCCCAGGCTGGAGGGCATTGGTGTGATCTCAGCTGACTGCAACCTCCCCCCTCCCAGGTTCAAGAGCTCCTCCTGCCTCAGCTTCCAGAGCAGCTGAGGCCACAGGTGTGCTCCACCATGTCAGGCTAATTTTTTGTATTTTTAGTAGATACGGGGTTTCACTATGTGGCCCAGGCTGTTCGAACTTTGGACCTCAAGTGATCCACCCACCTTGGCCTCCCAAAGTGCTGGGATTATAGGCGTGAACCACCATGCCTGTCCTGTTCCTTTACTTTCTTAAGAAACTTGCTTTCACTTTATGAATTCGCCTTGAGATCCAAGAACCCTTTTTTAGGATCTGGATTGGGACCCCTTTCCGGTGACACCAGCATAACCTTTGTTTCAGTTATCTGGGGCCTGGAGGGAGAGGCTATCTTGCCTCAGGGCCTTTGCAACTGCTGATTCCGCTGCCTGGAATGTTTCCCCCTAGGACAGCGCCAAGTCCAGTTCCCTCACTTCATTCAGGGCTCAAATAGCATCTCCTTAGAGAGGCCTCTCTGACCACATTATCTTAAATATACTCCTTTCTCTTTCATCCTATTGTTATTATAGCTCCTGGTATTATACCTTTTTTTTTTTTTCCTGAGACAAAGATTCGCTCTCGTTGCCCAGGCTGGAGTGTAATGGCTCAATCTCGGCTCACTGCAAACTCTACCTCCCAGGTTCAAGTGATTCTCCTGCCTCAGCCTCCTGCCTGACCAACATGGTGAAACCCCGTCTTAAAAAAAAAAAAAAAAAAATCAACTTTATTGAGGAATAATTTACACATGCTAAAGTACATTCACTTGAAGTGTACCGTTTGGAGTTTTGACAAATACATATGCCCCGGTAACCATCCTCCAATCAACATTTCCATCACCCAAAAAGTTCAGTTAGAAGGCTCCCTCTCTGGCCCAGGTGCCAGAGACCTTCAAGCCAGAGTGACTCCATTTTGAATGAGGGCTAGGAAAATGAGGCTGACTTGCTGGGCTGCATTCCCAGCCTCTAGATGTTTACAGTTAAGGGAACAAGTTAATAATGTTTACTAGGCCAGGCCTGGTGGCTCACGCCTGTAATCCCAGCACTTTGGGAGGCCGAAGCGGGCAGATCACCTGAGGTCAGGAGTTCAAGACCAGCCTGATCAACACGGAGAAACCTCATCTGTACTAAAAATACAAAATTAGCCGGGCGTGGTGGTACATGCCTGTAATCCCAGCTACTCGGGAGGCTGAGGCAGGAGAATCGCATGAACCTAGGAGGCGGAGTTGGGGTGATCTGAGATTGCACTATTTCACTCCAGCCTGGGCAACAAGAGTGAAACTCCATCTCAAAAAAAAAAAAAAAGGTTTTTTTTTTTACTAAACAGACCCAGACTTGGGAGTGTCCAGATATACCAATATATGGAGAACAAAGGGATTTCTAATTTTGCTCTAAAGATAATATTGATTCTTGTGAAATGTAGTAGTTAAGAAAATTAATCCTTGAACACAAACCCTTGTAGCAGAGCACGTGTCCCCATATATACAAGTGTTGTACGTAGGGTGGGTGCATTCCTCTTCTTACTTTCGGGAGTGTCTTACTCTGTCTATGGAGTAGCTGTTCTTTCACCCCTTTACTTACTTTCTTTCTTTTTTTTATAAAGACAGAGTTTCACCATGTTGGCCAGGTTGGTCTCGAAATCCTGACCTCAGGCGATCCGCCCTCCTCCGCCTCCCAGAGTGCTGGGATTACAGGCATGAGCCACCACGCCTGGCCCCCTTTACTTTCTTAATAAACTTGTTATTGCTTTGCACTGTGGACTCACCCTGAATTCTTTCTTGCTCAAGATCCAAGAACCCTCTCTTAGGGTCTGGATCGGGCCCCCTGTCCTGTAACACAGGCACTCACTGATCTGTGCTGGGTCACTATAGCTTAGCTTTACTTTTCTAGAATTCCATAGCCATGGAATAATTTGGCATGTCCTCTCCTGTGTTTGATTTCTTTTGCTCAGAATAATGTTGGTTGAGATTCACGCATGTAGTTGCATGTACCAGGGGTTCATTCTGCTTTATTGCCAAGCTGTATCCCATCGCACAGATGCACCAGGTTGCTTATCCACTCTCCTGTTGATGATGGACAGCTGGGCTGTCTCCAGTTTTCAACTATGAGAGGTAAAGCAGCTGTGAACACTCGCACGCAAGTCTGTGCAAACAGGTGTCACAGGAAAGGGGACCCGATCCATACCCCAAGAGAGGGTTCCTGGATCTCGCACAAGGAAGAACTCAGGGCAAGTCCACAGGGCAAAGCGAAAGTAAGTTTATTAGGAAAGTAAAATAATAAAAGAATGGCTACTCCATAGACAGAAGAGCCCCGAGGGCTGGCGGCTGCCCATTGTTAGGTTATTTTTTGATGATATGCTAAACAAAGGGTGGATTATTCATGCCTCACCTTTTTAGACCCTGTAGGGTAGCGTCCTGATGTTGCCATGGCATTTGTAAACTGTCATGGCGCTGGTGGGAGTGTAGCAGTGAGGACGACCAGAGGTCACTCTTGTCACCATCTTGGTTTTGGTAGGTTTTGGCTGGCTCCTTTACTGCAACCTGTTTTATCAGCAAGGTCTTTATGACCTGAATCTTGTGCTGACCTTCTATCTGATTCTGTGACTTAGAATGCCTTAACTGTCTGTGAATGCAGAGCAGTAATTCTCAGCCTCATTTTACCTAGCCCTCTTCAAGATGGAGTTGCTCTGGTTTACACGCCTCTGATATAGGGACATATCTATATGTTGTCACGTCTCTTGGGTATACCTAACAGTGGAATTGCGGATTACCAACTGGCATTATATGACCTATATAATATGAGGTATTATGCAGGTAAGCTCCAGGAGGACAGGGACTTTGTTCATGACAGGATGTGCATGGTGCTCAGCACGCACATGGCATGTGGCCAGTGCCGCAAGTCCAGCTGAATGAATACGAGCCAGCCAGCCTGATTGCCAAACATAAGGGCTACACCCAGGAATTTGTTGTTCTGCCTCCTCCCCATCCACAGGCTCCTACTGGGGTTCCTGGCAGGCATGGGGGCTGGGAGGGGAGAGGAGTTGGGGGAGGGGCCTGGACACTTTTGTGAACCCCATTGAGGTTGACAAAGGAGGAAAGTCACCATGGTTACTCCAGGGGTCTCTATCCCACACCTGAAATTTCCCTTAGGGCTTCCTGTGATGCTGAGATGGGGCAGCTGTGTCCCTGGCCCCACCCTTCTCCCTTGATGAAACGGCCTTTGCAGAAATTATAACAGTGAGAAAGTTAGGACAGTGAGAGAGACCCGAGCTAACCAACCCCTATCTTGCCTTTCACCTCTAAGCTGCCCTTAGGCATTCCTGGGCTTGGGCCAAGCTAACTTTGGGAGACATTTAGTTTATAGTTTAAAGGATAATAGCCCATTTCCCAAACTAAACCGCCTTTGTAAAGCTAATGAAAGGTTAGGAGGATGAGAAGAGCCTGAATTCTGCTACAGTGTAGCTGTAAACTCTTATCAGCCATTATTCCGAGGTTGCAAGATATGCAACTTCCCCAGTTAGCCCTACAGATAACGTCACGCTTGTAGAGTTTAAAACGGACTTTTTGAGATGAATTTTCAGGTTTTTGCATTTCTTTTCTTTTCTCTTCTCTAGTTTTCCTTCCTTCCTTTCTTTTTTTTTTTTTTTTTTTTTTGAGACGGAGTTTTGCTCTTGTTGCCTAGGCTGGAGTGCAATGGCACGATCTCTGCTCACCGCAACTTCCGTCTCCAGGGTTCAAGCGATTCTCCTGCCCCAGCCTGCCGAGTAGCTGGGATTACAGGCATGCACCACCAAGCCCGGCTACTCTTGTATTTTTAGTAGAGACTGGGTTTCGCCATGTTGGTCATGCTGGTCTCAAACTCCCAACCTTAGGTGATCCGCCTGCCTCAGCCTCCCAAAGTACTGGAATTACAGGCGTGAGCCAGCATGACCAGCCATGGTTTTTGCATTTCTTACTACCAATGGCTGGGGCATGGGGGTATGGGTGAGAACCCAGTCCTGTGGCCCCACCCAGAAGCGAGCTCAGCACCCAGGACAATGAATGCTCCACATCCCTGCGATTGCATCCCCAGCCAATCAGCAGCGCCCATCCATTTCCTGGGTTGCCAAACTAGCCTTTAAAAACCCTAGCCTCAGAATCTCCAGGGAGGCCGATTTGAGTAAAAATAAAACTTCTGTGTCCAGCCAGCTCTGGGAAATCTGGTTCTACGCGGGCAGCGGGCAAGGTGAACCCGTGGGGCGGTTACATGGGGACCCAGGCTTTCTCCTGCGTGGGGGGGGGTTATGCAGGCCCACCCCTTCCCCTTTTCCTTCCCATTCCCGAGCGGCCTCCAGGACGCACTCGCGTGTGGACACCCAGGCCGCATGTCCAAGCTCTGTCCACACCTTCTGCCAACAGCTGCCCCTTGCTCTTCGGGGCTCCCGGGGTCGCGGGAAGGGACCGGGGTTGCCAGGGTAAAGGGTGTGGGTGGATTTATGAGCACTGCACGGTTTAGGGATCTGGAGTCTTTGAGGTCGGTGGGCGTTTGTGTCTTGGTGTGTCTGTGAATCTGTCACGTCGGTGGTTCCAGGCCCGGTGGCGCTGCAGACCCCGGGAGGCCGCCCTCCGTGTTCAGGTAGCGCCCGCCGCCTCCCGGGGCCTGGGAGGAGACAGTGAGAAAATCGCGGCGGCGGCGAGAGCCCCGCCTGCCCTTCCCGTCCCGGTCCCGCAGGGGGCGCCCGCGTTCCGCGAAGAGCGGCTGAGACCCCAGAGACCACGCTCTGGCCGCCGGTTGCCCAGAACCCCCAGGAAAGGGAAACTGAGGCCCGGGGAGGAGAAGGGAGGCTACTCAGACCTCCTAAATGCCAGCTCCAAATTCCACAGCACCAAGCCTGTCTCTAGACTTAGGAAATGCAGTGGGAGTGCGGTTCTCTACCTGGGCTGCGCAGGCTGGCTCGGAGGCGGGGGACTGGACCCAATAACCTCTGTCAGTCCCCTCAGAGACCCTCGCCAGCTGCGGGGGAGGTCCGCCAGCTCAGGGGCGAGGTCTGGAGGGCAGGGCTGGGGGGGGACTTGGCCCTCTGGAAGGTGCTCACTATGAGGCACAGGCTGAGGACGCATTTATTCATCTGTAGAATGGGTGTGTAGGGAACAGGCCCGTTCAGTTAGTTCTCTCCCTTGCTTTCGGCTTCCTCCTAGCGCAGGTCGGAAGCTTAAGGGGAGGCTGGGCCAGGGTCCTGGGGAGCCCATCCTTGCGCTCTCCGGACACGACCACTTCCAGACCCTGCTCATTCCTGGACCTGCCTACTGGACCATGGGATGGTCATCGAGCCTGCAGCATACTTACCTAAGCAGCCCGACTCAAAAGGATGAGTTAGACCGATCGGTTATTGCCCTCCTGTTCTTCTAGAAATGTTTACCGACACCCCCAGCGCAGTGGCGCACGCCTGTAATCCCAGCACTTTGGGAGGCAGAGGAGGGCAGATCACGAGGTCAGGAGATGGAGACCATCCTGCAACATGGTGAAACCCCGTCTCTACTAAAAATACAAAAATTAGCTGGGCATGGTGGCATGTGCCTGTGGTCCCAGCTACTCAGGAGGCTGAGGGAAGAGAATCGCTTGAATTTAGGATGCGGAGGTTGCAGTGAGCCGAGATCGCCCTGCACTCTAGCCTGGCTACAGAGTGAGACTCTGTCTCAAACAAAAAAAAAAAAAAAAAGAGAGAGAGAGGGAGAGAGAAATATATACCGACACCCATTGTATGCCTGGCCTTGTGCTGGGTGCTGGGGAGAGAGCAGTAAAGAGAAAAGTGAGGCTCTGCCCCCAGGGACCCCACCATCCAGAGAGAGGAGGCTCCCCCGACAAGCAAGCAAACAACCAACAATTACAAAGTCCTATGAAGGAAACCCAGAAAGGGCAGACAGAATGGATGACTGAGGAGAGGGAGGCTGCTCTTAGCTGGAGCTGTCAGGGGAGGTCCCTCTAATGAGGCAGCATTTAAACCAGGAGCTGAAAGATGAGATGGAGCCAGCCATGCAGAGGCGAGGCCAGTGGAAAGGGTGAACTTGGGCAAGGAAAACAATCAGACTCATCCTTTTAAAAGCTCCTCCGGCTGCTGGGTGGAGAGTGGGCTGGGACAGGGCGTGAAGTGAAGTCCAAAGGCCAGAGAGGATGCTGTCACCATGAATCAGGGGACAGGTGCTGGGGTCTCAGACCAGGGTGGTGGCCGTGGGAGGTGGAGGATTCTGGATGTATTATAAAATAGGGTTGGCTGGGCGTGGTGGCTCACTCCTGTAATCCCAGCACTTTGGGAGGCCGAGGTGGGTGGATCACCAGAGCTCAGGAATTCTGGACCAGCCTGGTCAACATGGTGAATCCCAGCCTCTACTAAAAATACAAAAATTAGCCAGGTGTGGTGGCACGCATCTATAATCCCAGCTACTCAGGAAGCTGAGGCAGGAGAATTGCTTGAACCCAGGAGGCAGAGATTGCAGTGATCTAAGACTGTGCCATTGCACTCCCAGCCTGGGCAGCAGAGTGAAACTCTGTCTCAAAAATAAATAAATAAATAAATAAATAAATAAAATAAAATAAAATAGGGTTTAATTAATCAATTAATTAAAATAAAATTGGGTCTTGCTGTTAGATGCAAGGTAGGGGACAAGGAGAACTCCAGGAGCATGCCTTGAAACCTTGGGTAGCTGGAGTTGCCCTTTACCAAGATGGGGAAAGCTGTGAGAAAGTCAGGATGGGGTGTCCGGGATCCCAGGATGCAGCCCGGCCCTCCCTACATATCCCCTGCCTTTGCGGGTGAGTTGTGGCTCTGAACTCAAGGACTGTGGCTTCCAAACTTGGCCCAGCCTCAGTATTGGCTGGGAGCGTTGGTCAGTGTGATTCCCAGGTCCAGATCTTCTGACACAGAAGCTCTCAGGTGGCCCTTAGGTGGGAGTCCCTGCCCCAGAGCCCAGTAGTGGTTTTCCCACTGGGACTGTGGAGACCCCTGTCCACTGTAGGTGGCCAGACCCCGGTGAGGGAAGAGGCAGTGGTGGGAGAGTTTGGAGGGAGCCCCCAGAGACACACATGCGCAGAGGCTGCTGGAGAGTCAGAGGTGCCGAGAAATGCCAGGGAAAAACAAGCCACCTTTTAATTCTGACCTCATTTCTAAATGATCACAGCTACCAAGGAAGATATTAATTTGCCTTCTGGGAATTGATTAGGGGACGCACCAAGAGAAACTGGCAAGCAAAACAGGACACAGAAGCTCAAGTCCTTGCACCAAGTACTTGCAGTGGTGCAGGTGGGGGAGGGCTGGGCTCTGAGGGTCCCTTGGGACCCTCAGATCACTCTAAGGTAAGTCAGGCAGCTGCTGGCAATCTCGTTTATTCTGAACCCATCCCACGAGAGGGGCTCAAATGGCCAAAATGTGTCCCTTGCCTTGACAGGCTTGGGAGGTCCATGGAACATTCTTTCACCCACCCTCTTCACCTGGGGGTCATCGTTTAGGTCTCCCCCACAAGCATTACTTCTCCAGGGAAGGCCCCTCTCTCCCCATTACCGGGTCACATCCCCAGTGTGAACACCCACTTGGACTTCTCTTTCCGCCTGCCAGGCTGTTGAATGCATGATGTACTTTCTCCCAGCAAGGCAGACCTGCTGTCTCCTTTTACAGATGAGGGTTGTAAGGTTCAGAGAGTTTAAGCAATTTGCCCAAGGTCACACAGCTGGCACATGGCCTCAAACTTCTGTGGCTGCCACAGATACAGAAAACATTGCCTAGATTCTTTGTTATAGTTGAACACCACTTAACAACAGAAAACTATGGCTACCCGAAAGGATCAGATGAAGCCTCTCAAAGGACCAAATAAATATCAGTGCTGGGTCCAGGGACAATATTTAAAAGCTCCTCGGGCTGCTGGGTGGAGAGTGGGCTGGGACAGGGCGCCACATCCACTTGGCGACAGGGCTCCCAGCGGCCAACGTTAGCTGAACGGAGCCCTCCCCCTTCCCCAAAGTCAGCTGTTTCTCTGTCCCTGGAAATGCCTCTGAAATGTCAATTGTCAGCTACCCCCCACCTCTCCCTCCTCCTACGAGCCATGTAGCAGCTCAAATATATTATACATATTAAAAGAATATATTCTCTGGCAGCCCTGAAGGGGATAATGAAACATATATATATATATGTGTGTGTGTATATATATATATGTGTGTGTGTATATATATATATATATATATATATATATATATTTATACACGATGGATTGACTCGAAATGCTCTGAATATCCCTCCAGCTGTGGCAACCTTTTGAAATATGACACTTGAACAACGCCTCCCCCACTGGCGGCTGGCAGGAGACATTAAAGATTTAAAAAAAGGGAAGGAAGGAAGGAGACGGAGAAGAAAAGGGAGGCAGCTGCTCTTGCCTTTGGCTGTGCAGCAGCAAACTGTGTTTAAATATTAAAACCACCCATCACCCGGCCCAGCTGTCCGCCCCCTTCCATGGCCCGAGTTCTTGCCAGGGTCTCCTGTGGTTCAGAATGGCTAGGGGTGCCACACAGATCTAACCCCCCAACCCCGGGGAGGCAGGCAGAGGTTGGAAGGTTGGAGGGGGAGGCTCCGCTTCCGATCTCAGATTCTGGGCTTGTCTAGGCTTGGCTGGGAAAAGGGATCTGAGGTGGGAGTTGGGTGGGGGGGCGTCTGCTGGGTTTGAGGCAGAAGATATGGGTTTGAATGCTGACTCTGCTGCTTAGACGCTGCATGAACTTGCCCTTGGGGAAATCCCTCCCCAGCTTGTAGCTGCAATAACCTCATCTATACTGTAAGAGATTTAAACTTGATCGTGGGAATTGAGGAGTCTATGAATCCTCAAAAACTACATGCCAAATTGGGGTGAGGTCAAGGGAGTCACAGTCTCGCTGGAGTGACTGGCCCCTCTCGGAGTGTTCAGACCATTGTTTCCATCTCATCGCTACTGTTTTAGGGCTCCAGGTAGGGCCTAATTTCCTCTGCATCCCAGTTCCTGCAGGAGAGGCACTTTGTAAACGTTTGTTAATGATCAGAGGTATGCGAAGGTACACCTTGTTCCAACACTATAATTAAAGGTGACCAGAAGTGACATGGGTTATCTTGCAAGGTGGTGAGCTCCCTGACGCTGAAGGAATTCAAACAGAGGCTGGATGAACTCTTTCTAGGGTTGCTGTAAGGGATATTTAAGCATTTGACAGGGTTTGGCTGTGAGATCCCTTCTGATCCCAAATTTCTTATAATTAAAAAATTTTTTTTTAACTTTTAAGTTCAGGGTTGCATGTTACATGGTTTGTTATATAGGTAAACTGGTGTCACAGGGGTTTGCTGCACTGATTATTTAATCACCCAGGTATTAAGCCTAGTACCCACTAGTTATTTCTTCTGATCCTCTCCCTCCTCCCAACCACCACCCTCTGGTAAGCACCAATTGTCTGTTATTCCCCCCTCTATGTGTCCATGTGTTCTGATCATTTAGCTCACTTATAATTGAGAACATACAGTATTTTGTTTTCTGTTCCTGTGTTAGTTTGCTGAGGATAATGACCTCCAGCTCCTCCATGTTCCGGCAAAGGTCATGATCTCATTCTTTTTTATGGCTGCATAGTATTCCATGGTGCCTATGTACCACATTTTCTTTATCCAGTCTACTGTTGGTGGGCAGATAATTTTTAATTTTTTATGATTGAAGGCTACATAGAACTTCAACTATGACTGAGGAGAGGAAGTGGGAGAGCAGTTTGGGGTTTCTGTGTATTCTACCAGAGTGTAAAGTGGCAGGCGTGTGGCTTTGCCTTCCAGTACCTCTCAAGGTGGTGTGGAGTGATTCCAGGGTTCAACGACACATATTTTACTATGTCATAATGCCTAAGCTTGCACCAAACACTTTTGATCATCGCTCGACTGAAAAGTCAGGGATTTGTTTCTTTTCTTTTTGAGATAAGGTCTCCTGTCGCCCAGGCTAGAGTGCAGTGGCACAATCACGACTCACTACAGTCTCGATTTCCCAGGCTCAGGTGATCCTCCCACCTCAGCCTCCCAAGGAGCTGGGACCACAGGTGCACGCCACCATGCCCAGCAAACTTTGTATTTTTTTGTAGAGATGGGGTTTTGCTATGTTGCCCAGGTGGGTCTCAATCTCCTGGGCTCAAGCGATCCGCCCACCCTGGCCTCCCAAAGTGATAGGATTATAGGTGTGAGCCACTGTGTCTGGCTGGATTTGCTTCTTCCCTGGAGGACGAGCTGACTGGGCTGCACTCACTGAGAGTGGGATGGTTTCCAGCATGGGCTGTCTCTAAAGGATTTGCAAGGGGAATTTTGCTTTTTTTAAAAATTTTATTTTTGTTATGGGTACATAATAGGCGTGATATATTTATGGGGTACATGCAACGTTTTGATACAGGCATACAATGTGCAATAATCATATCAGGGTTATCAAGGTATCTGTCACCTGAAGCATTTATCATTTGTTTGCATAAGGAATATTCCATTTCTACTCTTTTAGTTATTTTTAAATATACGATAAATTATTTTTGACTATAGTCACCCTATTGTGCTACTAGATTTATTTCTTCTTCTTCTTCTTTTTTTTTTTTTTTGAGAGGAGTCTCTCTCTGTCATCCAGGCTGGAGTGCAGTGGCGTGATCTTGACTCACTGCAACCTCTGCCTCCCAGGTTCAAGCAATTCTCCTGCCTTAGCTTCTCGTTATTTCTTCTTTCTATGTTTTCGCACCCGTTAACCATCTTCACTTCCCCTGCCTCCCTGCAACCCTTCCCAGCCTCTGGTGACTGTCACTCTTCTCTCTGTCTCCATAAGTTCAATTGTTTTCACTTTTAGCTCCCATATATGAGTGAGAACATGCAAAGTTTGTCTTTCTGTGACTGGCTTATTTCACTTAACATAATGTCCTCCAGTCCTATCCATGTTGTTGCAAATGGCAGGATTGTATTCTTTTTAAGGCAGAATAATATTCCATTGCATCTATGTACTGGCAAAGGGGATTTTGACTTCACCAGACTGGGATATTTGCTCACCCATTAACTCTAGAAGCAAATCCCTGAATAAGATGTGATTCCCTAATTGGAATGCTCCAAGTCTAAGATTCAGGAGTCTTAAGGTTTCAGGATTTCAGAATCTAAAGTTTCTTTAACTTGAAGTTTCTGAAAGTCAATATTTCTGAGATATTATTAGTCAAGAAATCTTTAAGAGGTAGTTCAAGATAAGACTTTCTATGGGGAATGTATGTTTAGGGGTGGAGGTGCTAAGGAATGAATGTGAAATTTTTCTCTTTTCAAGGCCAACTATCTACCCACAGAAAATAAATCTATAAAAAGACCATGTGCAAAAAGCAAAGTGATTTCACTTGTACAACTTAGAAAAAGACAAAATAGTTTCTCTGTCGACAGGACTGGAGCTCAGGTGCGAGTCTGATAAAGGGATGGAGTCTATTGCATGCTGGTAAACCACCTCTCCAAAGAATTCTGGGGTCTGTAGTGTTTGCCAATTTCCATGGTATAAATACTCCCACACAATCGATTTCAAGTTGCCAGCAGTTTAACAATTGGTTCTCAAAGTTCTCGAAAATCTAACAGTTTCCCTCTTATGACCTAGGAAAAGCTGGCTGGCCAGGCTTCTGCAATTGGACCTGGAAGAGTCAGGGGGGTTGTGGCTTTGAGGGCAATTGTTCAAGCGAGAAGAGGGCTGTGAGGATCTCAAGATGACATTGGGATCCTGATGGGAAGGTTTCCTCCTTCTGGAGGAAGGAAGCAGAGGGCTACTTTTCCTCCTAGGGGCCAGGGATGCACAGAAGGGCCGAGGTGGGGGCTCCCAGCCACGGAGACTGGGAGGGCAGCTCGGTGGTGGGGCTGATTAGGAAGGGCAGCAACTGTCCCTTCACCCGGCTCACCCTTCACTGGAGGTGGACATTCACCTATTTCTTCACACGTTTTTTTTTTTTTTTTTTTTTTTGGGACAGAGTCTCGCTCTGTCACCCAAGCTGGGGTGCAGTGGTGCAATCACGACTCACTGCAACCTCCGCCTTCCAGGTTCACACAGTTCTCCTGCCTCAGCCTCCCGAGTCGCTGGAATTACAGGTGCATGCCTCCATGCCCCACTAATTTTTGTATTTCTTTCATAGATACGGAGTTTTACCATGTTGGCCAGGCTTGTCTCGAACTCCTGACCTCAGGTGATCTACCTGCCTTTGCCTCCCAAAGTGCTGTAATTACAGGCATGAGCCACCAGGCCCGGCCCCCTCACACAGTTATTTCATGAAGATTTATGGAAAGCAGAGATCATTATGCTTTTTGCTGATGAGGAAATTAAGACCCAGACAGGCAAAGGTATTTGTTTCCAGTCACATAGTTGCCAGGAAATAAAAAGATAGTAGCTCATATAGATTGAGCATTTGCTCTGAGCCAGGTCTGTGCTAAATAGTTTGACTTGTTGCTTAGGTTCGGGTCCTTGGAAGCAGATCCTGAGACGAACATCCCAGAGTGAGAGATTTATTCAAAGGTGTGCCCAGGTAAGGGGGGCGGTGTAGAACAGGGGAAGGGGAGAAAGCCAAGCAAGGATGTGAGTTCAGACGATGCCCTAGCCTCGGCCTAATGGGGTGTGGGTCTGGAGCACCCCAGAATTTGTACCAGCTGGAAGCAAAAGATCTGGGCATTCACACTCCTCTGTTAGTCATTGGCTGGGGGCTGCTCTGGGGGCACATTGGCTCCTAGGCCCCTCAGGCACAGGTCCCAGGTCAAGCCTCTGAATAAGGATCTCTCTTCTTTCTTTCCTTTTTGTCAGCATTTCGCTCTTGTTGCCCAGGCTGGAGTGCAATGGCAACATCTCAGCTCACTGCAACCTCTACCTCCCAGGTCCCAGTAGCTGGGATTACAGGCATGTGTCATCACGTGTGGCTAATTTTGTATTTTTAGTAGAGATGAAGTTTCTCCATGTTGGTCAGGCTGGTCTTGAATTCCCGACCTCAGGCAATCCACCTGTCTCAGCCTCCCAAAGTGCTGGGATTACAGGCGTGAGCCACTGCTCCAGATCTTCCTTCCTTCCTTCCTTCCCTCCTTCCTTCCTTCTTCCCTCCCCCTCCCCCTTCCTTCCCTCTCCTCCCTCCCTTCCCTTACTTCTTCCCTTTCTTCTTCCCTTCCTTCCTTTTGACACAGTTTCACTCTATTGCCCAGGCTGGAGTGGAGTGGTGCAATATCAGCTTACTGCAGCCTCTACCTCCTGATTCAAGTGATTCTCCTGCTTCAGCCTCCTGAGTAGCTGGGATTACAGGCACACACTACCACACCCTGCTAATTTTTGTATTATTAGTAGAGATGGAGTTTCACCACCAGGCTGGTCTCAAACTCCTGACCTCAAGTGATCTGCCCGTCTTGGCCTCCCAAAGTGCCGGATTACAGGCGTGAGCCACCGCGCCCGGCCACAGGGATTTCTTATTAGCATCCAAACACATCAGAGCTGGGCAGCAACAGTGGCCACTCACTTGTATTAACTCAATTACTCCTCCCAGCAGTGCTAAGTGGTATTATCACTCCCACTTTGTAAATGGGGGAAAATGAGGCACAGAGAGATGGAGCCGCCTGCCCAGCATCACACAGCTAGTGACTGTCAGAGCTGGGCAGAGCCTGGGCCAAACTGAGGCCTATGCCCAGCTCCCGTTGTTCTCTTCTGGGAGGAAGGGAAGTTGGTGACTGGAGGAGCAAAAGAAGATAGCCAGAGGCAGGGGAAGATGTCAGGAGCAGGGACAGCAACTGTCAGAAGAAGGGGGGAGGGGAGAGAGGAGGATTTAAGAGACCTGTTTGGGCCGGGCGTGGTAGCTCACACTTTTAATCCCAGCACTTTGGGAAGCCAAGGCAGGCTGATCAGTTGAGGACAGGAGTTCAAGACCAGCCTGGCTAACACGGCAAAACCCCCATCTCTACTAAAAATACAAGAATTAACTGGACATGGTGGTGGGCACCTGTAATCCCAGCTACTTGGGAGGCTGAGGCAGAAGAATCGCTTGAACCTGGGAGGCAGAGGTTACAGTGAGCTCAGATTACGCCACTGCACTCCAGCCTGGGTGACAGAGTGAGACTCTGTCTCAAAAAAAAAAAAAAAAAAAAAGAAAAGAAAAAAAAAAAAGAGAGAGAGAGACCTGTTTGGACAGAGGAAGGTAAATGAGAGAGAGAAGGAGAGAGAATTAAAAGGAAGTAGGGAGGTGGGTGATGGAGAAGGGGCTCACACAGCGCTCTCTTCCCCTCCCCCAGACATCCTAGCCCAGCTCTCTGAGCCTCAGTCTTTTTCTCTGTAAAATGGGGTGAATAGAGGCACCTGTTCCCTCATGGCGCTGTGGAGAGAATCAAATAAGAGAGTGCTTGTCAAGTGCATGTTCTGGGTGGCACAGTGTGAGGGCTGACAGCCACAGCTGTTCCCTCTGCCTGGCCAAGAAGCACCAGCTGGGGTGCCAGATGTGAGCTGAACCTCTGGGCTGGGGGCTGAGGGGCTGCGCTGGGGCTGCGTGTATGCTGGGGGAGAGAGGGCTGGGGTGAGCTGAGGTGGGGCAGTGGACGTGCCCTAAGAGCCTGGGGGGAGCCATCAATGTGCTTCAGCTGGGAATGCCGTGACTGCAGTGCGGAGTGTGGGCTGGGGACAGAGGGCAACAGAGAGATGACGGGGTGGGGAGATGGGTGAGGCTGGGCCATGCTGATGTTCAGGCGGGAGGAGGGTGGTGCAGCTGGGCTGGCACTGCGGCTGAGACGCGTGGCTGGTGGTGTGCAGCGCGGTGTGCCCCGCGCCTGGGCCTGCGTGGGCACATGTGTGTAGTATCTGCGTGTGTGTTGTGAGGACCTGGAGGGGCATCTGTGTGCCTGTGTAATGGTGCATGTGTGTCTGGCAGTGAAATTGTGGGTGGGCATTGTATAGTGTGCCTACCGTACTTGAGTGTGTTTGCAAATGTGTGCGGGTGTGTGTCTGGCCCAAACCTGGCAGGCTGGGGTGGCAGAGGGGCTGAAGGCCTGGCAGTAGCCTGCTGGGCAGCTCTGGAACCTCTTCCACCCCTCTCCCACAGGAGCTGATTCCCAGACCAAGGAGGAGGGCTGGGGGCACTGAGTCCACCCTGTATCTAGAAGGACGGCCATTGCCCTGGCAGTCGGGGAGGGCTCTCTGGATCTGGGGCAGGCTGGAGAAATCAGGACTAGAGAAGGGAGGGGGTGGGTGAAGGCTGGGTGAAGGCTGGGTGCAGACTTAGGACAGCGCCACCTCCCTGGGCCTCTGTTTCTGTATCTGTGAAGTGGGCCTTGACAAGTGGCCCCAAAAGACACAGCTGGGCGGATCCACCAGTGTCCACTGGCTCAAAGCCCATCTTACACTGAGGCCCAAATTGGCCAATCACTTGATGAGTGTCACCCGTCAAATCAGTTGCTACTTGGTGGGCAGACCCTGGGCTTCCCGTGGCCATCTGAGTCAGGGCGCTGGCAGGGATTCTGGAACACCAGCATGGGGCCTCCCTTCTCCAGGCATCATCCAGCACAGTACTCCAGCTTGGGGGGACGGGACTGATAGATGCTGTCCCCTCGTGTTCTGGCAGAGGCCCAGGCATAATTTCAAAGCTCAAAACAACATGGAAATCCTACCATCAGAGCTCACAGCCTGTCCATTCTGCAGGATTTCAAGGCCAAGGAATAGCTTTTCTGCTGATCATTCCACCCGTATGGAGTCAGTCATTTGGCTTTGTAAATCTTTCAGACATTTCTTTTTAAAAATGTAGGTAATTTCAGAAAGTATTTTACTTTCCACTTTGGTTGTCAATTAAGATTGGGACCAGGGAATTGTGTTGGACTCTCCATGGGGCCAGTTTACTAGGGGAGAGGTGTCCTGAGGTCAAGCTGGGACCTTGTACTCACACTGAAGAGCCCCGGTTTGGGAGAAATGCCAGCCCCACCAGCCAATAAGATGGAGAGAAGGGGCTGGGCGTGGTGGCTCACGCCTGTAATCCCAGCACTTTGGGAGGACAAGGCGGGTAGATCACCTGAGTTCGGGAGTTCAAGACCAGCCTGGCCAACATAGGGAAACCCTCTCTCTACTAAATATACAAAAATTAGCCAGGCGTGATGGCAGGCACCTGAATTTCCAGCTACTTGGGAGGCTGAGGCAGGAGAATTGCTTGAACCCGGGAGGCAGAGGTTGCAGTGAGCCGAGATCACACCATTGCACTCCAGCCTGGCCAACAAGAGCGAAACTCTGTCTCAGTAACAACAAAAACAACAATAAAAAAAGATTGAGACAGGGAGGAGGATGCGGTATGTAAACTGAGGCACAAAAGCTGGGGCCAAAGCCAATACACTATTATTGTTTTTTTTATCTGAGATGAAGTTTCACTCTTGTCGCCCAGCCTAGAGTTCAGTGGCACATCTTGGCTCATTGAAACCTCCGCCTCCTGGGTTCAAGTGATTCTCCTGCCTCAGCCTCCCGAGTAGCTGGGATTACAGGTACCTGCCACCACACCCAGCTAATGTTTGTATTTTTAGTAGAGATGGAGTTTCACTATGTTGGCCAGGCTGGTCTCAAACCCCTGACCTCAGGTGATCCACCCGCTTCAGCCTTCTAAAGTGCTGGGATTACAGGCCTGAGCCACCTCACCTGGCCGCAAATTCCTTCTTAACAGACACCTTAGTTGATGTTGAACACCCTAGTTAATGGCATCTTCATTAACTGTTACCACCCTAGTTAACTGCAAACACCCTATTTAACGAAAATCTTACTTGTTGAACACTGTGTTAACAGTGAACACTTGGCTGGGAACGGTGCCTCACACCTGTAATCCCAGCACTTTGAGAGGCCAAGGCGGGTGGATCACCTGAGGTCAGGAGTTCGAGACTAGCCTGGCCAACACGGTGAAACCCTCTCTGTACTAAAAATACAAAAATTAGCCAGGCGTGGTGGCAGGTGCCTATAATCCCAGCTACTCAGGAGGCTGAGACAGGAGAATTGCTTGAACTCGGGAGGCAGAGGTTGCAGTGAGCCAAGATCGTGCCATTGCACTCCAGCCTGGCAGACAAGAGCGAAACTGAGTCTTTTTTTTTTTTTTTTTTTTTAAATAAAGATGGGGTTTCACCATGTTGGTCAGGCTGGTCTTGAACTCCCGACCTCAGATGATCCACCCGCCTTGGCCTCCCAAAGTGCTTGGAGTACAGGCGTGAGCCACCACGCCCGGCCGAGACTGAGTCTTAAACAAAACAAAACAAAACATAGTTAACAGCAAATTTTTTGTTTTTTTTTTAAGATGGGGTGTCACCATGATGGCCAGGCTGGTCTTGAACTCCTGACCTCAGGTGATCCACCCACCTCGGCCTCCCAAAGTGCTAGGAATACAGGCGTGAACCACCGCACCCGCACATTATTCTTAACAGTTAACACCCTAGTAAACCGTGGACATGCTACTTAACAAACACTTTGATTGACAGTGAACACCTTAGTCAACAGTGAACACATCCTAGTTAAAGTTAACACCTTCATTAATAGCACCCTACTTCACAACAAGCACTTTAGTTGACAACTGTGTCTTTCATAGAAAAATAGGATGAGGCACTCACTGAGGGTGTTGGACGAAGGAGGAAGCTCAGCTCCTAGCTCTATCCCTGGGCCTGGCCCGCCAGTCCCACAGCACTACCTCTATGCAGTATTGCCCGCCGCCCACAGCTTCCCCTTCTGCCCCATACCCCTGCCGGCTGCACCTGCGCTCTGCTCAGGAACCCTGGCTTACAGCAGGAAAGATGAAACCACAGCTGGAGTATGAAATGCAGGACTCAGCACCAGCCGGGAGTGCCCCATGCTTCCCTGGAGGGGGAGCTCAAGTTCCTCTTTTGTGTCTGAGATGAAAGTCTAAGCTGGAGGAGGTGGGGAGCTCTCTTTCCTCTCACCCTCCCTTCCTCCTTACCCTTGCTCTCACTGTCAGCCCCCAGCTGGCTGTGTCTGGCTCCCTTTTCTCCTCTGCCTCGCACTCCAACTGACCATCTCGTTTTTGGATCCTTCTCTTTGCTGATCATCTTTCCTCAATCTCTCAATCTCTCTCTTTTCCTTTTTTAGACGGAGCCTTGTTCTGTTGCCCAAGGTGGAGTGCAGTGGTACCATCCCGGTTCACTGTAACCTCTGCTACCTGGGTTCAGGTGGATTCTCCTGCCTCAGCCTCCAGAGCAGCTGGAACCGCAGGTGTGCTCCACCATGCCTGGCTAATTTTTGTATTTTTAGCAGAGATGAGGTTTCACCATGTTGGCCAGGCTGGTCTCAAACTCCTGGCCTCAAGTGATCCGCCCGCCTCGGCCTCCCAGAGTGCTGGGATTATAGGCGTGAGCCACTGCACTGGGCCCTCAAACTCTTCCTCTGACTTTGTCAGTTTCTTCCTCCTATTCTTGTCTTTTCCACTCCCTGTCTGTGTCTCTCCTTCCCTCCTTCTCTTATCGTCCTCCAGATCTCTGCCCAAGCACCACCTTCTCCAAGAAACCCTCCCTGACCCTCGGGTCTAACTTATGTCCCTGTGTCCTCCTGGAAACCATGCTCCTTGCCTTCAGAGCCTCCACTTCTACTTGTAATGAGTAATTACAGAACAGGGTCTGTTCCCCACCAGCAGGTGAGTTCCTTGTTTGCCTTGCTCACTGCTGTATCCTCAGTGCCTGGCATACAGTGAGTGCTTAACAGATGTTCCTGGTGTAATTACCTTTTTCTCTGTCCCTTCTATTCTGTCTTCTTTGTTCTGGCTGCCCGGATGACCTAGCCAGAGGCTTCTCCACTTGCCTCTCATCCTGCTCTTCACTTCCCCTGTCTCCACAGCTCCCGGTTACCCCAGGGTGGGCCTTGGCCCTCAGCCTGCTGACCCAGGACCCTCACTGCTTCCATAGTGGGGACCAGTGCCTGTCTGAGGCCCATCCTGACCCCGCTGAGAGGTACTTGTTAGAACTGGTTAGAGGAATGAATAATACAAAGAGAAAGGAATTTGCCATTCCAATCCCAGCCATCTCTGCTTGACATACCTTGTGACCCTGGGCAAGTCACCTCATCTTTTGAGTTTCTCTTTCTCTATCTGTGAAGCTGACTGGAAATCAGCAAAGACATTCAATGGGAACCTGCTTTGCAACCCATTAAGTGCCTCGTTGGTACCTGTGACTACCATATGTTAGTACCACATTTTTCTTCCCTCTCTGGGCACTAAAGCACATGAAATTCGATTTGCAGCCCCCAGGAGGCTAGGCTGGGGGGCTTGGGGTGCTAGGACTCTTCAATGAGGGCAAGTAGGGGAAGGACGAAGTTGATGTTTAATACCAAATTCATTAACGAGTGTATCACTGAGTAGGGGTCCTCAGTCCCCAGGCCACACAGCAGGAGGTGAGCGGGGCGAGCAAGTGAAGCGTCATCTGTGTTTACAGCCACTCACCGTCCCTCACATCCTGCCTGAGCTCCACCTCCTGTCAGATCAGCGGAAGCATTAGATTCTCACAGGAGTATGAGCCCTATTGTGAACTGCGCATGCAAGGGATCCAGGCCGAGCACTCCTTATGAGAATCTAATGACTGATGATCTGTCCCTATCACCCATTACCCCCAGTTGGGACCATCTAGTTGCAGGAAAACAAACTCAGGGCTCCCACTGATTCTACACTATGGTGAGTTGCATAATTATTTCATTCTATATTACAATGTGATGGAAATAAAATGCATGATAAATGCAATGTGCTTGAATCATCCGGGAATCATCCTGAAACCATCCTTCTCCCACCTCCCCCCACCAGTCCGTGGAAAAATTGTCTTCCATGAAAGCCGTCCTTTGTGCCACAAAGGTTGGGGACCATTGTTACTGAGCACCTACTATGTGCCAGGCACTGTTCAGGGTTCTAGGGATATATCAGCAAACAAATGAGAACTCTGCTCCTAGTTCCTAACGCAGTCATTTCATCATCCATGAATCCAGCGGATATGCACTGAGTTACCTACTGTATGCTGGGCACAGTGGAGGCATCGGGATGGAGAGTGGATGAGACCTGCCCTGGCCCCTGCCCTCACAAGCGCACATTCAGTGTTCCATCTCCATTCAGTGCTTGGTGCCCTTCCAAGCTCAGTATTTTGCCTTCATTCTGCCCAACCAAAGAAATAAGAGCAATTGCAGATTAGGTGACTCTCTCAAGGTCACGTGTGCTGGAAAGTGGAAGAGCTGAATCCAAATTTGGATCTATTTGAGTCTAGGGCCCTAATTATTTGGGTACCTTGGATTCTATCTATCTTCTGTTTGCAAGTCTTATTTTCTTTCTTTCTGTTTTTTGGAGATGGAGTATCACTCTCTCTCCCAGGCTGGAGTGTAGTGCTACCATCTTGGCTCACTGCACCCTCCACCTTCCAGGTTTAAGCAATTCTCCTGCCTCAGCCTCCCAAGTAGCTGGAATTACAGGCACGCACCATCACGCCTGGCTGAGTTTTGTATTTTTAGTAGAGATGGAGTTTCACCATGTTGGCCAGGCTGGTCTCGAACTCCTGACCTTAGGTGATCCACCTGCCTCAGCCTTCCAAAGTGTTGGGATTATAGGCGTGAGCCACCACACCTGGCCCCAAGTCTCATTTTCCCTGTCTGTACCCTGAGTGACCTTGGATGCCATCCAGCAACGTGGATCAGTGAGAGGAGTGTGGGGCCGGTGAAGCCAGGAAAGGGGTGGCCAGACCAGCATCCCTTCTCCAGCAGCGGCCAGGCCAGCTCAGCCTCCGTGCAACCTGCCCTGCTTCTGAGTCTGGAGGTGGTTCTTATTATTGGCTCCAAATGACTTTTGCATCCATTTATTTGCTGCATTTTGATTTTGCATTCAATTTCCGGTCCATTCATGGTGTCTGCGCTACCTAGGGGATGCGAAATTGAGGCAGCCAGGAGTGCAGTTTGGACACGCCTGACAGCCACCGCTCCTTGGAGGGGAGGAACGCTTGACCGACTCCACAGTGGAAGGGCTGATGAGCAGGAGGCCACCCCGCCACCACCCCCGCTCCAGCCAGAATCTGCCAGATGGGCTTCCCACCCCAAAGCTGGCTCCTCCGCTCCCCCGGCTCCAACACACATATCTCAGATGGTGAGATGGCCACCGGGAACCCAGCCAGTGCCTGGGGTCTGCAGGCAGGGCAGGCACTGGATTTCACAGAGGATTTGAAATCCTGCAGGGTTGTGCAGAAGCATTTGGGCAGGGAGAGCAGGATTTCAGTCCCAGCTTGATCCCAGCAACCTCTGTTCTTCAGGCACCATTAGTGGGGTTGTTTTGTTTTGTTTTGTTTTGGTTTGGTTTGGTTTTTTGAGATGGAGTCTCATTCTGTCACCCAGGCTGGAATGCAGTGGTGTGATCTCAGCTCACTGCAAACTCCGCCTCCTGGGTTCAAATGATTCTCCTGCCTCAGCCTCCTAAGTACCTGGGACTACAGGCATGCACCACCACATCTGGCTAATTTTTGTATTTTTAGTAGAGACAGGGATTCACCATATGGCCAGGCTGGTCTCAAACTCCTGACCTCAGGTGATCCACCTGCCTTGACCTCCCAAAGTGCTGGGATTACAGGTGTGAGCCACTGAGCCTGGCCTAGAGGGGTCTTTCTAACAGTCAATTTGACCTGGCCACTCTTCTGCTCAAGACCCTTCCATTGCTCCCCCACTGCCCTCAGGCTTGGGTGCAAGTTCTTGGCCTTCCAAATCCTATCCACACCAGCCTCCTCTCTCAGTTCTTCCTAAGCTCCAGCATCTCCCAATGCCTCCTATTTTCCCATGTTCACACCTTGGCATAGGCTATTCCCTTTCCCCAAACGATTTGCCATCTTGTCCTCTAGGCAGACTCCTAGACACTCTCTGCACATTGTGAGGACACCAGGTAGCCCTCTGCGCCAGCACTTAGCACTTTGTATGCCTTATTCACTTGGCACTCACAGCCCCTCTAAGAAATTCCCATTCCCAGATCCCCTAAAGTCAGCAGAGGCTCAGAGAAGTCAAGCAACTTGCCCTGGATTACACAGTAGGATGCCAGTGCAGGCAGTGCAACTCCAGAGCTCATGCTCCTAACCTCAGAGCCTCAGAACCAGCTGCCCACCTCCTCAGAGCTCTCCCAGCCGCACAAATGCAGCCCCCTCCATCCCACCTCACTCCTGTTCTCAGCACAGAGACCTCCTTCCTCATCGGGAGCTCGCATGGACCCAGGAAGCTTTTGGTGATTGCATTTGCACACTGCCTTCATTCTTGCATGTCTGGCTCTGTCGTGAGATGCTGAAGCTGGTCAAGGACAGTAGCTGTGGGTTCCCAGTGCCCAGCACAGGGCTTAGCACAAAGGGTAAATGTAACTAAGATTGGTCTCATCAGGAGTCCTGCAGAGATGACGGAAGGAGCAAATGAACTAAGAGTTGTAAACAGGCCAGGCGCAAGCGCTCATGCCCGTAATCCCAGCACTTTGAGAGTTTGAAGTGGGAGGATCACTGAGCCCAGGAGACCAGCTTGGGAACATAGTGAGACCCCCCTCCCTCTACAAAAAATAAAAACTTAACCGGTGTGGTGGAGTGTTCCCATAGTCCCAGCTACTCAGGAGGCTGAGGTGGGAGGATTGCTTGAGCCCAGGAGGTGGAGGCTGCGGTGAGCCAAGATCGCACCACTGCATTCAGCCTGGGTGACTGAGTGAGACCCGTCTCAAACAAACAAACAAAAAACCAGGCTAGACTTTGTGTGGCTTTCGGGGTCGGGGATGGGGAGGTGTTGTTATACGCAGAGGTGACAGGCTGCACAGCAATGGTCAGTAGTGTCTACACCATCTTCCCTCCACAAAGTCAAGGTGGGACATTATCTCCTAAGGGTCTCCGAATGCGCACCACCATTAGCCGGTTCCGTATCACTCCAATTCCCCCCGCCCCCCAGCCCCCAGCCTTGGGGAATCTGGGGAAGGAGGGCGCTCTCTGGGGAGGAGGGGCCTCTGATGGAAGTCATATATCACAGTGGCAGCTGAGGCAGAGAGATGGGAGTGATTTTTTTTCATGGTTTGCAGACAAATGAGGTGGTCAGAAAATGGATGACAACCTTTGGCAGTGAGAGACCCGGGGCCTAGGAATCTGCTACGCCCCCTGCAGCAGCAAATCACAGGCAACGACTCCCTGCTGACCCCCGGCTCCCACCTGAGGCTCCTGTCCTGGGCAGAGGCAAGGGGGCAGCCCAGACTTGGGGAAGGGGTGTTGAGGCGGTGTGGGGAGGAGGGTCTGTGTGAGGTGGCCTGGGTCTTTGCTGACATTGTGGCCAGGGCAAAGTCATGCCCTCTCTGGGCCTCAGTTTCCCCTCTGGTACAGTGAGTGACTGGGGACTCCCCAAGGTTTGTGTTATAGTTTCAATGGACAGGAGTCTCTGGGCCGCTGTCTTGTCAAGGCCAGCAGAATCTTGGGGAGGGCAGGAAGGGAGCTTCTTCCCAGATCTCTTAATCTTTAGCGGTCTCCATAGGGTCTGGGAGAGTCAGGAAAATGGACATAACTCTGGCAGAAGCCTTGGGAGCCCCAAAGCTGCACACTTCCTGCTTCCAAATTGTCCTCGAACCTAGAGGTTTGGGAAGCTTAGAATTTTAGAACCTGGAAAGCTTGTTTTCCTAGAAACCCAGATTCCTCAGCTCTGAATGCATCAGTATAATTCTCCACCCACACTTCAGGTGTGCAAGAAATGTAGCTTTCTTTGTTTTTAAATAATGCATTGAATTTCCATTTCAAGGCCTGTTCTGCCAGGATGGAAGAAACCCAGGCAGATCGGACTTGCCTGTTTCATGGGGCTGGATGATACTGCGAGGACTGCCACAGGTCATGGGAGAGGGGAGGTGACTCCTCAGTGGTCTGCCCATCAAGACATGCTCCACTTCTGACCCTCAGTGGTGTGCCACCATCTTCAAGTCTTCTCTGGCCTTTTGAGTCTCTCTGATGCTCACACACCATGCTGGGCACAGGGGTCTCTGCTGGGCCATATCAGACCTGTGGTACCAGACTGGGGCTCAGCCTGGAGTGGGGCACAGGCTACCATTGCTCTCAAGTCCTCTAGATGTGGCTGTGGATTCTGTCATCACCCCTAGGGCTGGAGATGGGGTAGGACTCCTTTCTCAGAGGCCTTCAGGGTTAAGAGCTCTGGGTTTCCCTTCGACTCCTCTCCTGAAACCCAGAGGTGACTGCGTTGGGGATTCTGGGGGTGACTAGGAGCCAGGTCACATCTGTTAGAGAAAAAATGATTCCCCCCTGGCCAACATGGCAAAACCCTATCTCTACTAAAAATTAGCTGGGTCTGGTGGCACATGCCTGCAATCCTCACTGCTTGGGAGGCTAAGGCTGGAGAATCACTTGAACCTGGGAGGCAGAGGTTGTAGTGAGCCGAGATTGTGCCACTGCATTGCAGCATGGGAGACAGAGCTGTCTCAAAACAAACCAGCACCCCAAACAAAACAAAACAAAAACCAAGAAAACAGCAACATGTATTCAATGACATTTGCTGAAGAGTGTTAAGATAGATTTTTTATTCAGGACCACGCAATAGGGACCATTGCAACAGAATTTCTCGATGGGGGAAGGAGAACAGGCTCAACTCCGAATACAGCATGGGCAAGTGGGAGTTTACGGCTAAGGAGCAGTGCGGGGGTCTGTGGATGGAAAATGACTAAGACGAAACCTCAGGGGTGAGGGGGATTCTGACTCAACTGAGCTAATAGGATTCTTGCTGAAGACAGGCCAGGGGGGAGCAGGCACTCTCTGGGGTGTGGTGGGGGGTGAGCAGCCTGATCAGATATGGAGGATGATCAGGTATTGAGGGTGGGGGATTCTTGTTAAACTGACTTAGGGTTCTTGCTAAAACTGGATTTTGTAAGGAAGTACACAGATGGGCTTAGCAGAGTTTCTGAAGCCTGACTAAAATTTTGTCAAGTGAAGAATCTTTGTTACTCTATAGAGTTACTCTCAATAAATAAATAAGGGTATAGAGGCTACACACCCTATCCCCTGAGAGCATTTCCTTTTTTTTTTTTTTTGAGACAGATTCTTGCTCTGTCACACAGGCTGGAGTACAGTGGTGCCATCTTGGCTCACTGCAACCTCCGCATCCGAGGTTAAGCAATTCTCTCATCTCAGCTCCCGAGTAGCTGGCATTACGGACGTATGCCACCACATCCAGATAAATTTTTTTGGTATTTTTAATAGACATGGAGTTTCGCCATATTGACCAGGCTGGTCTCGAACTCCTGAACTCAAGCGATCTGCCCACCTTGGCCTCCCAAAGTGCTGGGATTATAGGCGTGAGCCACCACGCCTGGCCAAGCATTTCCTATTCAGGGATTGGGAGGAGAAAGAGAAAGGAATTGGGTTGGTGAGTGGCATATACAGGGGTATTCCATTGTATCTGTAACATTTTTTAATATTTTTTATTAGTTACAAATTATATATAAACATACATATACATGCATATGTTTGTGTACGTAATTTGTTTATATGTTCTTAAAAGAGAAGCATGGCCTCTGTGTCCTTCCGAAGCTGACGTCTCTCCCTTCCTATTGCATTGCTGCGATTCACATTTATTGTTGCTTGTGGCTGTTGTTCATTCATTTTGACTGCTGGATGGCATTCCATTGTGTGAGGCTATCAGAGGATGCAAGTCCCCAAGACCTCTTCGACACTGCTGGTGGAGTGCAAATTGATACAACTATATTGGAAAACAATTTGGCAGTATCTCATGGAGGTGAATATTCAGCAATTCCACTCCTAGGTAAATACCCAGGAGAAACTCTTGCACACACACAGCAGCAGACACGACAGGAATGCTTAGAACGGTTCCGCCCACAATAACAAAAACCTGGAAACAAGCCAAATGCTCATCAACCACAGAATGAATGAATTCGCTTGTTTGCTGACAAAATACATTTAAAAAAAATAAATAAAAGGTAAGAACTGAAGCAAATCAGGCATAATTTTAATATAAGTTAAAACTGGATCATGGGCACATCGGTCTTTAATAATTTGTTCTTTTAATGGCAAGTAATTCATAACAAAAGGAAATTGTGTTTTGAAAAATCCTGAACTGTAGCATCTTGGACTTAGAGGGCCTGTAATCTTTGGTGTCAGAAGGGGCTGGGGTTGAGTTAGTCACGTCTGTGACATCGGGAGCTCACCCAGTGAGCTTCCAGCCTTTGTGTGTGTACTCTCTGCAGTGGAGTGACCCGGAGTGCATGATAAGATAAACTCCACGGGTGGGCAGCTCAAGATACAAATATTACTCTCATCTGCAGATACTGCTCATGAGGAAGGGAAGTGACCTAGAATGATACAGAAAGGGCTGATAACAAGTCAGGGTGACCAAGGATGGCACCCCTGCCACTCCACGAGTGGCTGACAGAGACAGGCTGTCTAGAGATAGGCTTCTGAAAGGACCAGGGTGGGTCAGCATAGCTGGAAAAGGGTGTCCCAGAGCAGAATGTGGTGCATTGGGTCCATCTGATAGAGGGAAGCTGGTAGGCCCAGGACATCAGGCCAGAAAACTGCATCTCCCTCATCCCCTCCCCTCCAGAATCTTGTCCTATTCACGAAGTCCCCTTATGGTTTATAATCCAGTCCCCCAACCCTTCTGGGACATCTGTACTACATTTCTCTTTAACTTGAACAGCATGCTGCAGAATGCATGCGTACCTGAATATATGGATCCTGTATTTACATATGCACATACCTAGACCTGTGTACACATGGGGTCCTGAGGAGTCAGTAGCTGTGGACATGTGTGTAACTCCCCTCTTGACCAAGTCCATGCCACACCATCACCACCAGATGACTTGTCAGCCTCTTCTTGGCTTCTCGGCCTTCCATCTCATCCCTTCCAGGCTCCCCATTGCAACTTTCGGACTCCTTCTGAAACCCAGAGCTGACTTCGCCTCTCCATAGCATGAATGAATGAATGTGTGTCACAGGTACATTTCTGTGCCTACGTGTGTGGGTTCCTGGATCCTGTGAGTGCACATGGAGATGTACATGCACCCTATTTCATTTTTATATTTATTTTACTTTTTGATTTTGTAATACCTGGACATGATAAAAACTTCACACAATGCACAAAGATACATAAAGAAAGTCCATGTGGCATTTTGAATGGTGGAGGAAGGACTTCCAAAAATCTGCTCCTTATAAAAGCAATGAAAATACTGGATAAACTCTCCAATATACTTTTTTGAAATGCTGGAAATTAGAAGCTTACAACAATCTGAGGAGTGTTTATTTTAATATAATCGAATCTTGGTAAGAACATGAGCTTTATGATGTTTTGTTTTGATTTCTTTTTCTTTTTTTTTGAAACAGAGTCTTGCTCTGTCGCCAGGCTGGAGTGGAGTGGCATGAACTTGGCTCACTGCAACCTCCGCCTCCTGGGTTCAAGCGATTCTCCTGCCTCAGCCTCCCGAGTAGCTGGGACTACAGGTGTGTGCCACCATGTCCAGCTAATTTTTGTATTTTTTTAAATAGAGACGGGGTTTCACCATGTTGGCCAGGATAGTCTTGCTTTCTTGACCTTGATTCATCTGCTTCAGCCTCTCAAAGTGCTGGAATTACAGGCATGAGCCACTGCACCTGGCCTGGTTTTGCTTTTCTAAGATAGGGTCTTGCTCTATCACCCAGGCTAGAGTGCAGTGGCATGATCATGGCATGGCAGCCATAACCTCTTGGGCTCAAGCAGTCCTCCCACCTCTGAGTCTCCTGAGTAGCTGGGACCACAGGTATCCACTATCCTGATGTTTTAACCTGCCTTAATCCCATTTCTCTCTCCTTATCTCTGTGGCATTTTTGAAAACTGTGGTATTTGGTCTTTTACCTGTCTCTTGGAATATAGCTCCTAAAACTTTTGGAATCTCCAGAGTAATTAGTGTCTTTTGTGTGTTAATGACATGACTGATGGCACAAGGTGGGTAGCGGGCCGTAGACAGCTTTAGGATGGGATCTGATCACTGGACCAGTCTGAGAAACAGAATGAAAAAAGTGAACTCTAGAGCCTCAGAGACCTGTAGGATACCACCAAGTGTACCAACGTGCAAAATGGGAGTCTCAGAAAGACAGGAGAGAGAGAAGAGGAAAAAGAATGTTTGAAGAAAAAATGACCAAAAACTCCACAAATGTAGTCAAAAACACTAATCTGCACATCCAAGAAATGCAACAAACTCCAAGAAGGGTAAACTTAAAGGGGTCTGTACCTAGCTGAGATTGCGCCATTGTACTCCAGCCTGGGCAACCGAGTGAGACTAGTCTCAAAAAAAAAAATAAAAGTATACTAGAAATTATCTATTTAATGTAAAAGAAGGTAGTATTGAAAGAAGGTAGTATTGGAGGAATAGAGGCACAAAAAGACATAAGACATACACATGGCAAAGTAAAATGGCAGACATGAATTCTACCTTATCGGTTAAGAAAAAAAGGAAAAATACATAACATGCAACCCATAACCAAAAGAGTTCTGGAGAGACTATACTAACATTAGACGAAATAGTTTTTCAGACAAAGATTATAACTAGAGACAAAAAAGGACATTTTATAAGGATAAAAGGGTCAATTCATCAGGTATACATAACAACTATAAACACATATACATCTAACAATAAAGCCCAAAATATATGAAGCAAAAACTGACAGAATTGAAGGCAGAACTATACAATTCAACAATAACAGATGGAAACTTCAATATTTTACTTTTTTTTTTTTTTTTAAAGACAGGGTTTCACCATGTTGGCCAGGCTGGTTTTGAACTCCTGACCTCAGGTGATCCGCCTGCCTCGGCCTTCCAAAGTGCTGAGATTACAGGTGTGAGCCACCACGCCCAGCCTATTTTACTTTTAATAATGGATACAATACCTATACAGAAGATCAACAAGGAAATTAAAGACCAGAACAATGTTAAAAACAAACTTGACCTAACAGACATTTATGGAATATCCCTTTCAACAACAGCATTTTTCTCAAGCACACATAGATCATTCTCTAGAATAGATAATATGATAGGTCACAGAACTAGTCTCATACATTTAAAATGATGTAAATCATACAAAATATGTTTTCTGATCACATAAAATGAAATTAATTATAAAAATATAATGAATGGCTCATGCCTGTAATTCCAGCACTTTAGGAGGGTGAGGTGGGTGGATCACAAGGTCAGGACTTTCAGACCAGCCTGACCAACATGGTGAAACCCTGTCTCTACTAAAAATACAAAAACTAGCCACGCATGGTGGCATGCACCTGTAATCCCAGCTATGCAGGAGGCTAAGGCAGGAGAATTGTTTGAATCCAGGAGGCAGACATTGCAGTGAGCCAAGATCGTGCCACTGCATTCCAGCCTGGGTGACAGAGCGAGACTCTGTCTCATCAAAAACAAAACAAACAAAAAACAAACAAACAAAAAACATAATGAAGGAATTCTGGGAAAGAACCTTCCAAAAAATGTGGAAATATAAACAACACACTACTAACTAGCCAATTGGTCAAAAAGAAATAATAAGTAAAATTAGAAAATATTTTGAGATGAATGAAAATGAAAACACAACATACCACAATGGATGGGATGCTGCTTAGGCAGTGCTTAGGGGAAAGTTTACAGCTATGACCACCTATATTAAAATAAAGAAAGATCTCAAATCAGTCACCTACACTTCTTCCCTAAAGAAATTAGAGAAAGAGGGGCAAACTAAATCCAAAGTAAGCAGAGACAATAACATCATAAAAATTAAAGAGGAAATAAATGAATGTTCCACTTTATACCTAGTAGGATGGGTATAATAATGAAAAAAAGGACAATAACAGGTGTTACTTGGCAAGGATTTGGAGAAATCAGAACCCTCGTGCATTACTGATGGGAATGTAAAATGGATCAGATTGCTTAGAAACAGTTTGTCAGTTTCTCAAAAACTTGGACATAGAGTTACTATATGTACCCAGTAATTTTACTCTTAGGTAATACATCCAAGTCAAATGAACCTATTTCCACACAAAAGCTTGTTCATGGATGTCCATAGCAACATTACGTATAATAGCCAAAAGGTGTAAGCAACCCCGAATATCCATCAGCTGATGAACGTGTAAACAAAATGTGGTATATCCATACAACAGGGTATTATTAAGCCATGAAAAGGAAGAAGCTACAACATAGATGATCCTTGAAAACATTGTGCTAAGTGAAAGAAGACACAAAGGGCCACACATTGTATGATTCCATTTCTATGAGAGATCCAAAACAAGGAACTCCATGGAGAAGTAGCTTGGTGGTTGCCCAGGGCTGGGAGAGGGAGAAATGAGATCTAACTGCTGATGGGTATGGGGTTACTTTTTGAGGAGATGGAAATGTTCTGGAATTAAATAGTGATTGTTCAACTTTGTGAGTATACTAAAGATACTGAATGCACACTTTAAAAGGATAAATTTTATGGCATATGAATTATATCTCAATAAAACTGTCATAAAAGTCAATGTCTTCCCATGCCATTTTCTTAGTTTTTTTGTGTATCTTTCCAGCAATACTCTAGGCATGTGGTAGCATATATATGTATATAATAAATATATATATATATATTTTTTTGAGACAGAGGCTCGCTCTCTCTCTCGCTCAGGCTGGAGTGCAGCAGTGCAATCTCAGCTCATAGCAACCTCCTTCTCCTGGGTTCAAGCGATTCTCCCACCTCAGCCTCCCAGAGTAGCTGGGATTACAGGAATCACCACAACACCCGGATAATTTTGTATTTTTAGTAGAGATGGGGTTTTACCATGTTGGCCAGGCTGGTCTCGAACTCCTGACCTTAAGTGATCTGTCCCGCTTGGCCTCCCAAAGTGCTGGGATTACAGGTGTGAACCACCGTGCCTGACCTATAATAAATATTTCATTAAGTCTGAGACTCTATTAATGAAAACAATATTTTATGTACTGAAAAGAAAGAAAAAATAATTTTAATTGTAAGGCATATCTCAATTTTAGGAATGTTAACATGTTTAAAATGTGGCTCTTGGTATCAATACAAACATCAGTCATGTGTTTTTCAGAGCGCATGTATCAGGATATATCCTGGATGTGGTGGATGTTTTCAGTGGACCTCATAGGTCCCTTTCGGACCGCTCCTGCACACAGTAATGGCTTTCTGCATCTCTATCTAAGGGTGCCTGCTGGGTGTGCGTAGCCCAGAAATGCAAAATTAGTACCCAAAGCAACCATCAGCCAACAAGGAACAGGAGTTATAGAGAAAGCCGGTCATGGGAGCTCATTCCTGTAATCCCAGCACTTTGGTAGGCTGAGGGGGGAGGATCACTCGAGGTCAGGATTTCGAGGCCAGCCTGGCCAACATGGTGAAACCCTGTCTCTGCTAAAAAAATTAAAAAAAAAAAAAAAATAGCCAGTTGTGATGGCATATGCCTATAGTCCCAGCTACTTGGGAGACTGAGGCAGGAGAATTGCTTGAACCCGGGAGGCAGAGCACGAGTGAGCCAAGATCATGCCACTGCACTCTGGCCTGGGCGACAGAGCAAGACTCCATCTCAAAACAACAACAACAACAAAAATCAACCAGGAGTTTTAGAGAAGTACCAACCACCTCCTTGCCCTTCAGAGACAATTCTGAAGTACGTCTCACATGGCCTCTCAGAGGATGTCTAGTAGGACTGAGCCCCAGAGACCCCAGGTGGTAACTCACTCAGAATGCACTTTGTCTCCCGTCATCCTGGTTGAGATTCCTGGGATTCCACATAAACTACTTGCACCCAAATCCCAGTCTTAGACTTTTCTTTTCAGAGAACCCAGATTTAAACACTGTGTGCATGGCTGTGAATGTGGTGCACACATCCGTGTTCATGAGTGTATAGGAATCAAAGTATGAATACAGGTGTATATGCATGTATAAAGGTGTCTATGGAAGTATTCCTGTTTGGAAACTGGCATGAATGTGTATATACATGTGTGCATGTTTGTGCGTGCATTTTTTTTTTTTTTTTTTGAGACAGGGTCTTGCTCTGTCACCCAGGCTGGAGTGCCATGGTATGAATAGGGCTCACTGCAGGCTCAAACTCCCAGGCTCAAATGATCCTCCTGCCTCAGCCTCCCGAGTAGCTGAGACTACAGTACCTGCCACCCCATCCAGCTAAAATTTTTTGACTTTTTGTAGAGATGGGGATCTCATCATGTTGCCGAGGCTGGTCTAGAAGTTCTAGGCTCAAGTGATCCTCCCACCTTGGCTTCACTAAGTGCAGGGATTGCAGGTGTGTGCCACCACACACAGCCTTTGTGCGTGCTTATACTCCAATGTAGATGAATCTATTGAATGCTCGTGTGTGCCAGTGTCCGTGTACATGTATATATTTGTCATATTGTACATAGATGGGCTCTCAGACCTGCTTAAGGGCGTGTTTGTGCACCTGCATGAGCCAGAAAGGTCAAGGGAGCCCGAGAAAGACCCTCAGAGGCTCTCTGGTGCTTAAGAGCTTCTTATTGGGTGGTGCCGCTGGGAAGATGGGTGAGGAATGCATTGTAATAGTGGCCTGTTGCATGCCCTCTCTTTCTCTGCAGACGCCTGTCTGGAGACAGCCTCATCAAGTCCGGTCCCTGATGTGTGTTCTCTCTGATGGGAGACATCTGGAGCAGCTGTCAGGCCTCCCTGGCAACAGCGGTGCCTGCAGCGGCACCTGTCAGCACACCTTAACGCTGTCCCAGTGATGGCGGCTACGAGTGGGAAGGTGACGGGGGCGGTCGTGCTTGGGGTCTGCGAGTCTCTTCGCTGCACTGCTCCTTGACCCCTCTACATGGAAGGGTGAGCTCCAGTTCCTGTACGTCTTCTGGAATCGCAGCCCTCCTCCCACGCCACCCCCAGTGGATTAGCCTCGCTGGCCTTGACTCTGGCTGATGCCCCCCCCCACACCTCCACTCCAGTTGTTTTCCTAAGACAGCACGTGATACCATGTCTCTCTGTGTCTCCTGTGTTTCCTGGCCCCTCTGCCTCAAGGGCTCTGGTTTCCCACCTCTGTTTGGTGAATTTCCCCTTTCCAGGGCCAGCTTCCAATTCCCTTTTTCAGACAGCCTGTCACGCTATGCCCAGGCAGAGCCTTCCTCCCCAAACCTACACAGCTCTTTGCACATTTCTCTTCCATTGCACATATTAGTTGCCAAGAAAGAGAATTCAGATGGATACCTGCCTCTGGCTCCCAATCACAATGTTTGAGGCTCAAGGAGGGAGGCCAGGTGGAGTCAGGTGACCTCAACCCAAGGGGTCAAGGGTCATAGTTAGGCAGGGCAGGGTCTGGATCCCAGGAAGATAATTCTGTTGTTCTTAAAACAAGACTCCAGCTGGCGATGAGGATAGAGACCTGGAAGACACAGAGAAGGGCCCAGAACCCTCCTTCACTCTAAGAGGAGAGGCTCATGGGGCAGAGGGTCAAGGTTCTAGGAAAGGGGTACAGAGGTCAGGACGAGGCTGCAGTCCAGCAAGAACTAGAGCTCAAGCTTCAGCTTTCTGATTGAACTCACCAGTCTTGAAGGAAACCGGAGCTCCCTGGACCTAGGTTCAAATCCCCACTCCTCCATTTATTTGCTGTGTGACCTTGGGCAAGTCACTTCATCTGTTTGAGCCTTGGTTGCCATCAGTGCAACATGAAGGTAACAGTGCTCAATTTAAGGAGATAACGTCGGGGAGGACCTAGCCCAGAGATGGGCACCCAGCAGGCACTGAACTCCATCTTGGTGAAAGAAAGTCACAGCTGCACCCACTGGGGCTACCCGAGGCAAGCTTAGGGAAACAGCGCCAGCTCTAGTTCCTTATTGCTGGGGGTGATGTGACCAAGTTGCTGGGACCCTTGAATCCTTTAGGTTCTGCATGACTTTGATCAAGTCATTTCACCTCTCCACACCTCAGTTTCCTGCCCCATAAACTGGAAACACTAATAGAACTCATCTTATGGGGTTGTTTATAAGAATGAATTGCTATTAATTGCTATAGGGAATGAATTAATTGCTTGTTAATTGCTATGAATGTTAAAAATCCATTGTTATACGAGTTAATTGCTTGAAAGTGTCCGACACAGTGTCTGGCACAGAGTGAGCTTTCAGCACTCAGCAGCAGTTACTGTCATTGAGACAACATTTGAACACCTTCTCTGTGCCGAGCTTCATGCCAGGCACCCAAAACATCGAGACAGAGGTGCAGCTTGATCCCTGGGTACTCCAAGCCAAGTTGTGGGTGGCAGAGGGGAAGGATGAAAGCACCCAAACGCCTCATGGAAAGTCACAAGACAGAGGCAGAAAAGGGTGAGGTGCAGAGGGCTTCCTGGAAGAGAAGGTTTTTGACTGCTGCTTTGATAGCTGGGAATGTAACAACAATGTAACTAATATTTACTGAGAATGTACTGTGTGCCAGGCACTGTAGGTGTTTCACCTGTATGGTCTTATTTAAAGCTTGTAATAGCAATAGGTAATAGGGACTGTTACACCCATTTCATGGAAGAAGAAAGTGAGACTTAAAGAGATTAAGACACCTGCTTGAATTTCATTCAAGCCTGAATTGAAATTTTCAGATACCTGGGCTCTGAAGCCCTGCACTCTTCGGCACTCCAGGAAGAGGAATGTAAAATTGCAGAATTAGGGGAGGCTGGGTACAAGTGTTAACTGTGCACCGGGTATACCAGACCCTGGCTGGGACATTCTGCCTATTTGATCACATACAATCCTTACAACAAGCCATGAGGTAGACAATATGATCATCTCCATCTTGCAGATGAAGAAACAGGCTCCAAGCAGTTGGGCATTTTGCACGCAGTTAAACAACTGTCCCTGGGATCCAACTCTGGGTGCTGCAATTCCCAAGCCCGTGTTATTTCTGATACTGCGGGTGTATTCTGGAAACAGAAAGGAACTGTCCAGTGTGGCTAAAGGTTTGGGTCCTTGCAGAGAACAAAGTATGGAGCAGTTGGGACTGGATTTTGAAGGGCTAGATGTCCATTCATACAGTAGACAATGGGGAGCCATGGAAGATTGTGGGGTAGGGGCCAGAGCTGCATCTTCCAAAGATTAATCATGTCACAGCACCTAAGATGGATGGAATGGGGATGAGAGAGGCAGAAGGAGCCCCATTAGGAGACAGCACTAAGTGATGCTGACTTAAGATGGCAAAGGATATGGACAAACTGGCCTTTTGCTGCGGAAGGAAAACGGAGAGCTCAGGGATGAGAAACAGCCTGGGGCAGGGCCATTAGCCTTATCAAAAAGCTGATTGCTCTTAGCAAAGTATTTAATACGATTTCCTGCTATTAGGGCCAAACCCGGACTAGCAAGATTATTAATTCTAAAGTTAATCATTAAGCTGGGCGGACCGTATTTTAATATATGGCAACAGGCGAGCTATTGTCATTTTTTCCCTTCTATCTTGATTGCAGGTCACCCAATTAGAGCTGGCTTCAAGTGCCCCTTTCTGGAGGTAGTGAGATAAGCCTTAATGTCCTCAAACAAGAGCTATCGGCTGTGACTAGAGGCCCATAAATATTAATAAATCTATAATTAGTCCTGTGAAAAGGGGGGATCAATCCGGGAGAAGGTTCCGCCCATTAATACTAGAAATCACTTTTGCTGGGAAAGTGGGCTTTTCTGTTCCAAATGCCAGGCTGTCTGAGGAGGATACTGCACTGTCAGGTTTGCCAGACCGATTCATGCCTACTCCGCCACAGTATCGTGGAGGCAGCGAGAATCCCCGCAGGGGAGAAAGGCTTCCCAGAGCTGGTGATGGGAGAAGGCTGGGTCCCCGTGATCGTGTCTATAATTATTTTAATTTTTTACTTAAGTTCTTTCTTTTGAGATGGAGTCTTGCTTTGTTGCCCAGGCTAGAGTACGGTGGCACTATCTCGGCTCACTGTAACCTCCACCTCCCGGGTTCAAGTGATTCTCCTGCCTCAGCCTCCCAAGTAGCTGGGATCACAGGCACCCATTATCACACCCAGCTAAGTTTTGTATTTTTAGTAGAGGTGAGGTTTCACCAGGTTGGCCAGGCTGGTCTCAAACTCCTGACCTCAGGGGATCTGCCGGCCTTGGCCTCCCAAAGTGCTGGGATGACAGGTGTGAGCCACTGCACCTGGTCTTAAGTTGCTTTATTTACTTATTTTTTAGAAAAATTATGTATTTATTTATTTTCAGACAGGTGTCTTGCTGTGTTGCTCAGGCTGGTCTTGAACTCCTGGGCTTAAGCAGTCCTCCTGCCTCAGCCTCTGGAGTAGCTGGAATTACAGGCATATACCATCATGCTCGGCTACGTAAGTTGTTTTATTGTTATTGTATACCAGAATCCTAATAAAGAAAAAATGTCTTATTCTTCATGTGAAATTTGAGTGGGATAGTGGGCTAAGTGAGGGGGCTTGGTAAGCTATAAGGTACCCAGAGATAGAAATACATGTTATTCAATTCCAAAATTTTTATTGAGGCATAGTACATACTCAGTAAAATATACAAATCTTTAAATACAGCTCAATGACTTTTTTTCCTTTTTTTTTTTTTTTTCTAAGATGGAGTGTCGCTCTGTAACCCAGGCTGGAGTGCAGTGGTGTCATTTCAGCTCATTGCAACCTCTGCTTCCCCGGTTCAAGTGATTCTCCTGCCTCAGCCTTCTGAGTAGCTGGGATTACTGGTGTGTGCCACTACGCCCAGCTAGTTTTTTTGTACTTTTTTTTTTTTTGATAGAGATGAGGTTTCACCCCGTGTCTGGCCAGGCTGGTCTTGAACTCCTTACTTCAAGTGATCCGCCCAGCTTGGCCTCCCAAATTGCTGGGATTATAGGTGTGGGCCACTGTGCCTGGCCAATGACTTTTTCTATATGCATCCACCTGTGTAACCTCTACCTAGATAAAGATAATGTTTCCATCCACCTTGAAGGCTCCCCTGAGCCCTTCCCATTCCACATCTCCCCAGGGGTAAGCACGAGTCTGACTTCTGGTCCTATAGATGCAGTTTGCCTGGTCGCGAACCTCATTTGAACCGAAACATACAGCACCAACTTCTGGGTCTGGCTTCTTCTACTCATCATTATGTCCCAAAATCATAGGTGAAGTATCTGTTTTAAAATAATTGCTATTTGTTTGGTATCACAAAAGTAATACTGTAGAAATGATATAAAAGCACAAATGAATGGAAAATGGTAGACATCACCTTTGTACCTGAGCACTTCTAAGAGCATCTCTATTTGTTGGATAATGATAATTTGATGTGCCCAATGTAGAAATTCTGGAAAGTAAAAGACTCTCGGGCTGGGCGTGGTGGCTCATGCCTGTAATCCCAGCACTTTGGAAGGCTGAGGTGGGCAGATTGCTTTAGTTCAGGATTGTGAGACCAGCCTGAGCAACATGACAAAACCAGGTCTCTACAAAAAAATAGAAAAATTAGTTGGGCGTGGTGCTGCGTGTTTGTAGTCCCAGCTATTTGAGAGGCTGAGATGGGAGAATCACTTGAACCTGGGAGGCGGAGGTTGCAGTAAGTGGAGATTGCGCCACTGCACTCTAGCCTGGGTGTCAGAGGGAGACCCTGTCTCAAAACAGACAAAAGACTCTTGGTTGCAACAGACACAAACCCAACTTCCACTGGCTTAAGATTCAATTTGTTGTGTCAAGTAACTGAGAGAACCAGAGGTTCAAACAATGTCTCCGTCTTTTTCACCATCTTTCCCAGGCTTGGCTTCATTTATGCAAACAGGCTCTGTCTATGGCCAGTAAAGTGGCCACCAGCAACCTGTGATTCAACCTCCCACTTCAGCAACCCTGACTAAGAGCATTTCTCTATAGCAATCCCAGGGCAAACTCTGATTGGCTTTGCTGGGGTCACATGCCCATCCTTGTGCCAATCACTTGGCTAGGCTGATGGGGGACTCTAATTGGTCAGCCGGAGTCATGGTGGGGCAGTGTCATGGTTACAGCTGCACCACACGCAGGGAGTTGGTGAGGAGAGGTGTTCCAAAGGCACCAGAGAAGGAAGACAGAAAGAGTGTTGGGGAGACCTAACTAGGGCAGCCTTGTCCTGCACAGCGAGCAAGGTGTCCGGCCAGTTATGGTGGCTCACACCTGTAATTCCAACACTTTGGAAGTCCAAGGTAGGTGGATGGCTTGAGCCCAGGGATTCTTGACCAGCCTGAGCAATTAGAAAGACACTCCTCACCCCGTACCCCATCTCTACAAAAAAAAAAATAGCCATAGTGGCATGCACCAGTGCACCCAGCTACTCCAGGGGCTGAAGCCAGAGATTGCTTGAGCCAGGGAAGTGGAGGTTGCTGTGAGCTATGATCGCACCACTGTACCAAACTGAGGACTAGCTAAAACAGGTCTGGGACGGAAGCCTCTCCCCCAGACGAAGTATCTCCCTGTAAGACACGCTCACCAGTGTGCCATGTCAGTTTACCATTGCCATGGCTACAGCTGGAAGTTACAGACCCTTTTTACAGCAATCACTGGACAGATCGGAAGTTATCCTCATCCTAGACATTTTTGCATTGACTGCTTCTTAATTTGCATATAATTAAAAATGGGTATAAATAGGAGTGTAGAACTGCCTCTAAGCTGCTACTCTGGGCATGCTGCCTATGGGGTAACCCTGCTCTGCAAGGGTCAGTACTGCCTCTGCCGCTGCGTACATTGCGGCTTCAATAAAAGTTACTAACACCACCAGCTCGCCCTTGAATTCTTTCCCGGGCCAAGCCAAGAAACCTCCTGGGCTAAGTCCCAATTTTGGGGCTTGCCTGTCCTGCATCAGTGTCATCAGATGTTTGAATAAATGGAGGGGAGGTGATAGCAGCATGTATGATGCACTCAAGGAGGGCCAATCCGCCGTAATTCTCTGGACATCTTACTCTAGCCTCGTGTGTGTTTCAGCCACTGGAGATTACCGTCTTCTGGGGTATTACTTTGATTCCCATTTAATAGGTTTGCTATTTTATTTATCTCACTTTTACTATTAAGTGTTTAGGGTGTACAAGAGAAAAGATACCAACTCTTTCTCTTGGAGTTTACAATCTAGTGGATGGGGAAACGGAGGCACACACAGTAGAGCAGAGCAGAATGGAGCATGGGAGGTGGGTGGGTGAGTCTGGAGTATCGATGAGAGGGATGAGAGGGGATCCCCTGAGCTGTGAGGTGGGCTAGAGGAGAGAAAGGGGTCTCAGCGGTGGCTTCCTCCGGTCTAGACCGGTTTCAGCCAGTCCAGGGCGGGCAGTGCTGCTCTCAGCCAGGCCCTCTCCCCCTCCTCCTTCCCCTTCCTCCCCTCCGCAGCAGCCGGCTCAGTGATTGACGCAGTAATTGGCGCGTGTAGGCACCGGGCTAATTGAGGTCAGGCTGCAGATTGCAGTGGCTGCTCGCGGAGGCGGTGGGCACGGGGGCTGCGCGCGCTCCTCCCCCCTGCAGGGCCCGGTGTGGGGACGAGGTGGAGCGAGGAGGACCCCCTTACTTTTTCCTTGGGGAGGACGCTCTCCAGCGGCAGGTGTCGTGGGGGAGGTCTCCTGGGCTCTCCCATTTCAGGGGGATGGGAGATTTCAGACAGGGGGAAAGAAAGGACCAGGGAGCCCTCTAAGGCAGGTTGAACCCATCTTGGTGCCTGAACTCCTGGGGAGGGAGGGGCCTGGGGAAAGAGCCCACGGGTGGGGGCCGGGGGAGGAGCCTTGGCGCGAGTAATTCCTCCTCTTTGTTTTTTTGTTTGTTTGTTTTTGAGACGGAGTTTTGCTGTTGTTACCCAGGCTGGAGTGCAATGGCACGATCTCGGCTCACCTCAACCTCCACCTCCTGGGTTCAAGCAATTCTCCCGCCTCAGCCTCCCAAGTAGCTGGGACTACAGGCGTGCGCCACCATGCCCAGCTAATTTTTGTATTTTTAGTAGAGACGGGGTTTCACCGTGTCGACCAGGATGGTCTCAATCTCTTGACCTTGTGATCCACCCGCCTCGGCCTCCCAAAGTGCTGGGATTATAGGCCTGAGCCACCGCGCCCAGCCAATTCCTCCTCTTTGAGCTTACTCTCATTCATTCACTCAACCCTCACTTATTGAGTGCCTTATGTGTTTCAAGCACTAGAAATAAAGTTAAAATAAGACAGAAGGCTTCCGCCCTCTGGAAACTAACAGACAGTGTGGAGATAAACGAGCTAACATGTGCTATAGCAAACAGATAATGTAGGGAGACATTATCCGCAGGGAGGCAACTCAGATGGGGTAGTGAGGGAAGGCCTGTCAAGGGAAGGGACCTTACGGCTGAGACCTGAGGGGACAGAACACACTGGGAATGGGCAGTGTGTGAGCGATGGGGGCAAGGGGAACCTCTTCTTTAAGACAGAGGACAGAAAACACCTGACGAACAAGGGTCACGGATGGACCTGTCATTCTACAACTTGCTTGCTTGGACTTACATAATCCTGAGATGAAGACACATTGGTGCATGTAGGTCTAGTACATTCATTGTGCTTGTGCTTTTTCTACCATGTGCAGCTGGTTCTTAGGCAAACAGCAGTTCCAGAATTCTTTTCCTTCCTTCCTTCCTTCCTTCCTCTTTCTTTCTTTCTTTTTCTTTCTTTCTTTCCTTCCTTCCTTCTTTCTTTCTTTCATTCATTCCTCCCTTCCCCTTCCCCTTCCCTTCTTGCTCTAGTTCCCCAGGCTGGAGTGCTGCGATCTTGGCTCACTACAACCTCTGCCTCTCAGGTTCAAGCAATTCTCCTGCCTTGGCCTCCCAAGTAGCTGGGATTATAGGCACCTGACACCATGCCTGGCTAATTTTTGTATTTTTAGTAGAGACGGGGTTTCACCATGTTGGCCAGACTGGTCTTGATCTCCTGACTTCAGGTGATCCGCCCACCTCAGCATTCCAAAGTGCTGGGATTACAGGCATTAGCCACTGCGCCCTGACCAGAATGGTTTCTGAACCCGTTACTGCAGAGGTGGTGTTTAGAGGATTTGGCTCATGTGGGGGGGCGGGGTAAAGAAGCTGGCAGGGACTAGAGGTTCATTGCAGACAGCTAACCTGGGGAGGATAGAGCAAAAACAGGACAGGGAAAGACTTATCCAGCCCTGCAGATACTCCCCAAAGCTTGCCAGCCTAAAGGAGCCAGGGAAACAGGCTTGGGCTGGAAGACAAGAGGTGGCCCAAGTCCTCATCTCAACTAAAACTCAGTGTAAAACTTTGGGGAGATTATTTCCCCCTTTCCCATTTGTAAAAGGGGTGTAGTGTGAGAATAAGACAAGGTTAGTCATGTCAGCGTGGCTTCCTGTCTGTGTTTTTCTTAGATTCTTTGCTTGTCTCTTTGGCATCCATTAATCACAAGGCCAACATTTTCCCTGCGATCCAGAGCCCCTACTCTGAATCACTTTAAAAAGTAAATCTCAGGCCAGGTACAGTGGCTCATGCCTGTAATCCCAGCACTTTGGGAGACTGAAGCAGGAGGACTGCTTGGGCCCAGGAGTTTCAGACCAGCCTATGCAACATAGGGAGACTCAGTCACTTCAAATAATTTAAAAATGAGCTAGGTGTGGTGGTGCACACCTGTGGTCCCAGCTACCTCGGAGGCTGAGGCAAGAGGATTGCTTGAGCCTGAGAGGTCGAGGCTGCAGTGAGCTGTGATTGTGTCACTTCATTCTAGCCTGGGCAACAAAGTGAGATTGTATCTCAAAGAAAAAAAAAATCTAACTCTTGCAACAAGGCATCATTTTCACTGTCCTAAATCAACACAGGGCCAGGCACCAGACAATTACAGAAAGCCCTTATGCCTCCCACCCACCAGAATTATTCAAACTATCCCCAAGCCATTTACCCTGCTTTGACTTTCCCAAAGCTGTAGCTGCTCCTGCTCCTGCCTGCTGACCAATCCTGGGGCTTCCCATGTGTCTCTGCATGGCATGACATGCCCCCTTGTCTTGGGAACTGGAAGAAATGAGCGATTTCAATGGTATTAGCCTGTCTGCGTCATTACTCAGTCACCTTCATAAATTAAGGCCTGGGCTTACATCGGTTTCTCAGACTGTTGTGTGTATGCCTTTAGGGGCTGTCAAGAGGACTGGGTAGAGGAGGAGCCGGCTGCCCTGAAGGATTTGGATGTGTGTGCCACAGGTCCCCTCCTTGACTTCATGAGAGCTGTTCTCTGGGACATAGGTAGCTGTCACTTCTGGGGAAAGAGTTTTGCGGCTCCCTAAACTTCAGAAAGCCTGGTCGGTCCTATGGGCTCATCCATCTCAAAGATTTGTTCTGGCACCCACGTTGGTGTTACATGGACAGAAATCCATCCACTTCTGTTTTCTGGTTTCAAAGGGGTTCTTCAATTATTGGCTTTGTTGACTGAGGACACCTTGTGGGCCAATTATTTGCTGATGGCTCTCATGGCTTCCATCCTCTGAGGTTATTGTGGGGGCTGGAAGTGTGCAAACTACATTTTTCAGATGATTTCATCAGCTGGGGCCAGTAGGTTCTGCTAATGGGAGGTTCTAGGAAGAGACAAAGCAGCAGCAACAGCAGCAACAGACAATTTCAGTTGACCACAGACAAGTGTGGGCTCCAGCAGGGTCAGTGGTTCCAGTAGGGCCATGGGAGTGGCTCCTGCTCAATGGCAGTGGCAGTCACTACAGCAGCTCAGCAGTGAGTGCCAGCCTGTGGGCCAAGCCTGGAGTGTACCAGCTGTTTGATCATTGGGTGCCACCTTCTTTTCCCGTTTGCTCTTCTGCTACTCCTGGCCAACAAATTTGTAATAAATTTTATGCATCCAGCCCCTCCCTGCTTGTAATATCTAAAGTGCCTTCAGTTTCTCCGATGGGACAATGACTGATATACCTATATATCTTGGATAAATAGAGAGATATGAAAGAGACCGCATGCTCACCTGGACGTAAGTGCCAGCTTTGGCTGCATTTTTAGGAGTATAGTACCAGGAGACCTAGGTGATATCTGGATTTCCTCTATGCTGATTAGAGTCAACATGGAGGACAGTTCTGGGCAGGACAAGATTCTGGGGTTCTCTGTAACTCTGAGTGGGCAGGTGGGCAGTGTGGTAGCTGGTTAGCAGGTGCTATGTTTTAAGTATTTGTCCCCTTAAAACTCATGTTGAAATTTAATTCCCAATGTGTCCGTATTGAGAGGTGGGGCCTTTAAGAGGTGATTGGGTCATCAGGGCTCTGCCTTCATAAATGGATTAATCTATTAGTGGATTAATGGATTGATGAGTTAATATATTAATGGGTTGCCATAGGAGAGGGACTGGTGGCTTTATAGGAAAAAGGAGACCTGAGCTAGCACACTTAGCCCCCCTCTCCCTGTGACATCCTGTGCCACCTTGGGTCCCTGCAAAGAGTCACTGTCAACAAGAAGGCCCTCAACAAATGTGGCCCCTTGACCTTAGACTTCTCAGCCTCCATAACTGTAAGAAATAGATTCCTTTTCTTAATAAATTACTCAGTTTCAGGTATTCTGTTATAAGCAAAAGAAAATGGACTAAGATAGAAGGTGAGATTCTAAATCATCTTTTCTTATCTGCATTATGGAAGCAGCCTCCTCACTGGTCACCCTGCCTCCAGCCTTGTCCCTTCCAGGTCATTTTCTTTTTTTTTTTCATCTATAGGTATTTTTTATTGAAAAGAAATGAAGCGTTCTCACTAGAGACTGAAGAAGGAAATTAACGATCTTACAATTCTAGAACAGGCAAACTTCATGATAAGGGGTTCTTAAGTTTTCAAAGTGTCAGGGGCTCTTTCATAGATACACACTTGGGGTGCGGCTATAAGCTTTCTCAGATGTTTTACATTTTGTGCTTTAATTTTTGCTGGTGCTCTAAATCAAATAAATGCACAGTGTTCAGAATTATCTGGATGGCCATCTTAAATAACAGAGTGTTCCACGTGACCACAGCCTCCGCACTTGTGCCTCTGATCCATGAGACACCAAGAACAACGATGCTTAACTTTTCATGTGATTTCTCCAGTTGGGCCCTGAGACCTTCCACAGAATTGCTGAACATTTCCTATGAGATCTGTGAGGGGACAAGGTGGAGCACACTGGTTCAGAGCAGTGATTCTCAGGGTGGGATAGGGTGGGGTGGGGTTGAATGGAGAGATGTATGCAGTTTTAATGAACACATTCAAAATACTCACTTATTTCATAACACAGACTCCATCAAGACAAGCAGCAAAATGATTTCAACTAATGGGCAGTAGCGGAAAACCAACTATGGATTCATCATTGTGGAGAAGGAGTCTGGATAAACATAGTTGAAAAACACCGGCTTAGAGGTAGAGGCATGCTGACACATGGAGAAGAGCGAAAACAAGAGCCAAAGAGAAAGAAAAATTGAGGGTCAGTGAGCAACTCCTAGGCCAGACTTCTGAAAACAGTCTTCTGAAAACCAAAGAGCGTATCCAGAAGAAAACCAAGATGGTCCGTCAACCTTCTTGGGTCTGTGGTTAAGAGCAAGTTGATTCACTTTGTAATACAGAGCAAAGAAGAAGAAAGCTGTTTGTGCCCCCAGATCCATCCACCAGGAAGTGATGTCATCATTTGCAATGCCATCCAACTCTTGAGGAGGGACATCAGCGTGGGGCCTGCTCTGTGGTTACTGTGGAGCTCCAATCTGCTTTAGCCACGTCAGCAGTTCCCCGCTCTGTTTAATAGTGACTAGATCGCTGCATCCACCTATACAATCTTTAAAGACTCGAGGCACCGTTCTTGCCCCCATGAGCTGTTTCAGATAATCTTGAATCTCGTTAGTGTGGTTGGTAGCTGTGCTATCGACAAATTCCAGAAGCCCCTGTTTGATGGCCATTGACTGAGGATCTCTCGGGTCTTCCTGCAGTACTGGCAGGTGGGCTTGATGAACATAACCACCTTCCCAGGCCGGATTTTGCAGTTCACAGACTCATCCATGTGGATGGGCTACAGTCTCCCCCAGGAGGATCCTCAGCTGCAGGTATTGCTTGGGATATGGAGCCCATTTTCTTTCTCTCTTTCTTTCTCTTTCTTTTCTTTACTTTCTCTTTTCTTTTTCTTTTTTTTGACAGAGTCTCACTCTGTTGCCCAGGCTGGAGTGCAGTGGTGCAATCACAGCTCACCACAGCCTCAAACTCCTGGGCTCAGGCAATCCTCCCACCTCAGCCAGGCATAAGCTACCATGCCTGGCCAAGTTTTGTGTTTTTTGTAGAGACAGGGTCTTGCCATGTTGCCCAGGCTGGTCTCGAACTCCTGGGCTCAATCCAATCCTGTCTTGGCCTCTCAAAGTGTTGGGATTACAGGCATGAGCCTTCGCACTCAGCCCCTCCCAGGTCATTTTCCACAGGATGAACAGGAGGGTCTTTCAAAACCATTCCAATGAAGCACCCTCCCTGCCAACCCCCATCCCAAATCAAGACCTGTCAACAGCTTTCTGGTGCTCAAAATTATAAACTTGCTATTCCAGGCCTTTCCTAAGCTGGCCCCTATGGAATTCCCCAGCCTCTGCATGCTCTCTCCTTGCCTTGCAGGTCATCAGCTAGCTGCCCTGAATCACCTGCAGCCCCCTCAACATGCCATGCTCTATTTACTCAACTGTCAGTTATTAAGCAACCACTGTGTGCCTGACAGTGTTCTAGGCACTGGGGAATTGGCAGAAGACAATTCAGGCAAAGTCTCTTCATTCAAGAATCTCTCCTCCAGGTCTACATGCTGTTCCCTTTGCTCGGAATGTTCTTCTGCCCATTTTCTATCACTTTTCCTCCTTTCACCTTGGAATCTGCCATCTTCAGAGCTGAGCTGAGGCAACACCTGCTTAGGAAGTTTTCCTTGACACCCACCCCTCTCCCCAGACTGTTTGGATATTTCCTTTATGCTCCTAAACCCCCCGGCTCCCCAAGATTCCTCTAACCCAAACATGGATCTCTGAATTGTCACTGCTGGTTTATACTCCTGGAGTATAGCGTTTAGAGCTCCTAGAGGGTGGGACCATGTCTCATTTGGGTCTGTGTCCCTAGACTTAACAGTGTCTGGCACATGAATTTGTTGAATGAATGAATGAATGACCATGGAATAGAAAAGCAGGAAACACTTTTTGGAGGGAAATGACCATGCAGGTCTTGAGAGGGGGAACCCAAGATCATTCAAACAGACTAGAGGACTCAGGGTCCTTGTTTCCTCTGGATCCCATTATCCTCAGCCTCAGCACCCAAGTACTTCGAGATTTGCTCCTACTGACCTCTCCAACCCTATTTGTGCTTTCTCAACCCAGATCCAGCCCTTTGAGCCAAGTAGGATTTCAGATTTGGGCTCAGCCAGGTCCTGGCTGTGTGAACTTGGAAAATAACTCTACCTCTCTGTGAATTAGTTTTCTCATCTTTAAAATCATTTAGGAGCCGGGTACGGTGGCTCACGCCTATAATCCCAGCACTTTGGGAGGCTGAGGTGGGCGAATCACAAGGTCAGGAGTTCGAGACCAGCCAGGCCAAAATGGTTAAACCCCATCTCTACTAAAAATACAAAAAAATTAGCTGGGCATGGTGGCGCATGCTTGTAATATCAGCTACTCAGGAGGCTGAGACAGGAGAATTGCTTGAACTTGGGAGGCGGAGGTTGCAGTGAGTCGAGATCGTGCCACTGCACTCCAGCCTGGGCGATAGAGCGAGACTTTGTCTCAAAAAAAAAAAAAAAATCATTTAGATCAGGGGTCCCCTACCTTGGGGCCATGGACTGGTATGGGTCTGTGGCCTCTTAGGAACCGGGCTGCACAGCAGGAGGTGAGCATTCCCACCTGAGTTCCGCCTCCTGTCAGATTGGCAGCAGCATTAGATTCTCATAGGAGCACAAACCCTATTGGGAACTTTATATGTGAAGGATCTAGGTTATGTGCTCTTTATGAGAATCTAATGCCTGATGTCTGAGGTAGAACAATTTCATCTGTAAAGCATTCCCCCACCCCACCACTGTTCTGTGGAAAAACTGTCTTCCAGGAAACTGGTCCCTGGTGCCAAAAAGGTTGGGGAGCATTGATTTAGATGATCTCTGCCTCCCAGGGGTTTTGTGAAAACTCCAAGCAGTAAGCCATGCAAAGCACGGGGGCTCAGGGCTGGGGCCATGGTCAGCACTCAATGAATGGGTGCTCTTATTGTTGTTACTTGTGCTCAGAGCAGTGGAGTGTCATGGCAGCTTTCAACAGGGGTGGGAGTCATGGGGTTGGATTTGCTCCTCAGAGCTTCAGAGGGGGCTCTGGGGAGGACAACCTAGACAAGGCAAGGCAGCAATGGGCTGGTGTAGGCTGGTAATTTACACAACTGTCAAAATCAGATCATTAATGCTTTTGGTCAACGGCTATTGTAAAAAATTTAGAGCAAAATAAAAAATACAATCTAATCTTCAAAGCAAATTATAAAACACAAAGCAGAAACAAATTAGACAGGCAATACAATCTCATTGAAGCAAACCAGTTTTCCCAGTGACAACTCTGGGCTGGGTCAGAAACCACTTCTGCTGGGTCCCCATAGCACAGAGCCAGGTTACAGGAAGAGTCACAAACATATGTGTGGCTTCTAGGGACTTGCGTTTCCAGATTCACTTTCTCTTTTGTTTAAAAATCAATTAAAAAATTATTGCAACACCAGGTGCAGTGGCTCACGCCTGTAATCCTAGCACTTTGAGAGGCTGAGGTGGGAGAATCACATAAAGCTAGGAGTTCGAGACTTGCCTAGGCAACAGCAAGACTTCATCTCTACAAAAAGTATAAAAATTAGCCAGGTGTGGTGGTGCGTACCTTAGTTCCGACTATTCAGGAGACTGAGCTGGGAGGATCGCTTGAGCCCAGGAGATCGAGGCTGCAATGAGCTATGAATGTGGCACTGCACACCATTAAATATTCAATTATTGCTAAAGACATAAGATGAAAATGTCTCCCTCCCACCCCAGGATCTCAGTCTCCCTTTCACCAATAATAATGTTTATCTCACCTAAAAATTCCCATTCCTTTGCAAGTTCAGATATATACAAATAATTCCTTTGTTTCCAATACAGATAATATTTTACACCCTGCTTTTTTCACTTAATGATATGTCTAGGAGATCTTTCACATTATTTCACATTAGGGCTGTTTTTTTTTTTTTTTTTTTTTGAGACAGAGTCTGGCTCTGTTGCCCAGGCTGGAGTGCAGTGCCATGATCTTGGCTCACTGCAGTCTCTGCCTCCTGAGTTCAAGTGATTCTCCTGTCTCAGCCTCCTGAGTAGCTGGGATTACAGGTCCATGCCACCCCACCTGGCTAATTTTTGTATTTTTAATAAGAGAGGGGATTTTGCTACATTGGCCAGGCTGGTCTCAAACTCCTGACCTCAAATGATCCACCCGCCTTGGCCTCCCAAAGTGCTGGGATTACAGGTATGAGCCACCATGCCTGGTCTATAGTAGTTATTTTAACAGCTGTATAATAATCCAGACTATGAATAGACCATAATTTACTTAACCGGTCCCTACTGATGGATATTCAGGCTGTTTCTTCAGTGAGGTTGTAAGAGAAATTTCTATAAGTGAGGTTGATGGTTAAAGGATACAGACATTCTTGATGTTGGTAATTGTTTCCAAATTACCCCCTTTTAAGGGGACACTGTTGATGCTCTCTCAGAGCCCATTGGATCTTGTACGGATTTGGTGTGCTTCTCTCGACCTCTGTGTGGTTTTTTTTTTTTTTTTTTTTTGAGACAGAGTCTTGCTCTGTTGCCCAGGCTGGAGTGCAGTGGCATGACTCTTGGCTCCCCACAACCTCCACCTCCTGGGTCAAGTGATTCTCATGCCTCAGCCTCCTGAGTAGCTGGGACCACAGGCATGGGCCACCATGTCCTGCTAATTTTTGTATTTTCAGTAGAGGTGGGTTTTCACCATGATGACCAGGCTATTCTCAAACCCCTGGCCTTGAGTGATATGCCTGCCTTGGCCTTCCAAAGTGCTAGGATTACAGGCATGAGCCACCGCTCACGGCCATGCTTTCTTTGCTTGTAAGTGTTCATGCACATGACTTTCTTCAGAGGCCCATTCTTCAGCTACTGGAGCTGCCTTGTCCATGGAAGGACCCTGAAACGCCTGGCTGTTAAGCCCCACCTGGGGAGGCTTAGTCAACAACAAACTGGGACAGCAGTTTGAAAGCCCAGTGTCCTTGCCTGGAGACTGTTTTACTCTCCAGAGCTCCCCATGGGATGTGGCTGAGGCTGGGACTTTGCTGAAAATCTCACTGCGGTAGGCGCACACCCTATGACGGCCCTAAGAGGCTTACCTCCTACGCCCTTGTGTGATCCCTTCTCTTTAAGTGTAAGCTGCGATGTGATGTTACTTCCAAGATTAAGTGATAAAAAGACCATGGCTTCTGTCTTGGGGTGGCCCTCTATTGCTCTCTCTCCCTTTCAGAGCTGTCTCTCTCTCTAGGGCAAGCAAGCTGCCATGATATGATGTGATGTGATATGATATGATATGATATGACATGATATGCCATGATACTTCAGCCCTCTGAAGTGGCCCACATGGCAGGGAACTGATGTCTCTGGCCAACAGCCAGTGAGGACTGAAGGGCGGTCCACACTCACAAGAGTGAGTTTAGAAGTGGATCCTCCCCAAGTTGAGCCTCTTTTTTTTTTCTTTCTCTTTTTTTTTGAGAAAATCTTGCTCTGTTGCCCAGGCTGGAGTACAGTGGCACAGTCTTGGCTCACTGCAACCTCCACCTCACAGGTTCAAGCTATCCTTGTGCCTCAGCCTCCTGTGTAGTTGGGATTACAGGCATCCACCACCACACATGGCTAATTTTTGTATTATTAGTAGAGATGGAATTTCACCTTGTTGGCCAGGCTGGTCTTGAACTCCTGATCTCAAGTGATCTGCATGTCTTGGCCTCCCAAAGTGTTGGGATTATGGGTGTGAGTCACCACACCCAGCCTCCCAGTTGAGCCATGAGGTGACTGAGCCCCAGCCAACACCTTGACTGCCCCCTCCTGAGAGACCCTGAGCCAGAACCATTCAGTGAAGTCACTCCTGGGTTCCTGACCACAGAAGCTGAGATGATCACTGCTTGTTTCAGATGCTAAGTCTTGGCTAATTTGTTATGCAGCAGTAAATAACCAATGCCTCCTGCTGGGCTTCCTTCCCTTTCCTGTCCTGTTTCCCTTACTTCCTCCCCAGCTTTCCCTGGGAGCACTTTTGCTGTCTAGGCTGGAGTGCAATGGCATGATCTCGGCTCACTGCAACCTCCACCTCCCAGGTTCAAGCATTTCTCCTCCCTCAGCCTCCCAAGTAGCTGGAATTACAGGTGCCTGCCATCACACTCCGCTATTTTTGTGTATATTTTTAGAACAGATGGGGTTTCGCTATGTTGGTCAGGCTAGTCTCACACTCCTGACCTCATAATCTGCCCCCCCTCAGTCTCCCGAAGTGCTGGGTTTATAGGCATGAGCCACTGCGCCTGACCTGGAGCACTCTCTTAATACACCAGTTGTGCAGACATCCATCCTTGTCTGCTTCTGAGGAACCCAACCTAACACACCCCTATTGGCTTGCGCTAATATACATTGTTGGCATTTGGAAGGTGAAGAGCTGTTTTCCCATGGTTTCACCTACGCCATGCACATCAAACTTTTACATGCAAATATAGCCTTGAACTGGACAAGCCAAGATAACTCTAATCCCAAAGAGAGTTCCATGGGGAGGTCTGCGTTTTGGAGCTGGAGTCACTGACCCACTGCCACTGACCCACCTGCAGCACTTCCTGTAAATTCCCACCTCTCTGACTTTGCTTAGCCTGGGCCTCACCCTCACTTCACCTGCCCATCTTGTCCTTCCCACAAGGCCCAGATCCTAAATCCCTGTCCTCCAGAGCATCTCCTGACCTCTCCATCTAGAAGCGATGCTTCCCTCCCCCTTGAGCTCCCTTCACCCTCTGTGCCTCCTTCTGATGGCTTTCTGATGGGTTTTACCCAACTTATCATTATTTCTGCTCAAGTATTATCTCCCTGACTGCACGAAGAGCTCTTTGTAGGTGGAGATCCACCTCCAAGAATAGTGCTTGGTACAGAGAAGTCGTGAACACCCTGTATGAATGAAGACTCAGACTCAGGGATGTCCTGGTGGCCAGATGGGAGCCATTCTGAACTCTCTACTCTCTGTCTGCCCCACACCCAGCAGCCCTCCTCCCTCATTCTCCTCCCTAGCATCCCTCAACCACTGTATTAGTCCATTTTCACACTGCTATAAAGAACTACCTGAGATGGGGTAATTTCTGAGAAAAAGGGGTTTAACTGACCACGGTTCTGCAGGCTTAACAGAAAGCATGACTTGGAGGCCTCAGGAAGCTTACAATCATGGCGGAAGGTGAAGGGGGAAGCAAAGACCTTCTTTACATGGCATCTGGAGAGAGAAAGAGTGAAGAGGGAAGTGACACACACTTTAAAACCATCAGACCTTTCGAGAACTCAGGCTGGAGTGCAATGGCACAATCTCGGCTCACTGCAACCTCCACCTCCTAGGTTCAAGCAATTCTCCTGCCTCAGCCTGCCAACCAGCTGGGACTACAGGTGCATGCCACCACACCTGGCTAATTTTTGTATTTTTAGTAAAGACAGGGTTTTCTCCATGTTGGCCAGGCTGGTCTCAAACTCCTGACCTCAAGTGATCTGCTTGCCTCAGCCTCCCAAAGTGCTGGGATTACAGGTGTGATCCACCACTCCTGGCCTAGTTATAGATATTTTTTCTGGCATTACTTGAAGTAAATTCAAACTATTCAAACAAAAAAGTTGGATCCTGAACACCTCCAAACCTACGGCATATCCCCAGCAGCATGCGTGTTGTACTTAGTTAAACATTGATCTCATCCAATCCCTGCTCCCTGCAACTCATTGTAAACTGAGGTCCAGAGAGGAACAAGTACAGAACTGAAGTCATAGAGAGACCTGGCTGCAGGGTGGGTGCCAGAGTCCGGATCCCTCCACTGTTCCTGCCGTTCCAAGGCAGGAGCCCTTGCTGAAATAAGGAGCCAGGGCGTTTCCTTCTTCCCGATATTTGTGTGTCCTGTGTCCTCACCTGGAAAGTCCTTTTCCCTCAGTTGTCCTAGGCCAACTCCCATTCATCCTTCAGAACTCAGTGTGAACACTCACTTTCTCTGTGGAGAATCCCTGGCAGGCAGAGCAAATCCGTCTCCCTCATGTGACACCCCGTCCCAGATTATAATGACCTGTTTGGGAATCTCTCTCCACACTGAGACAGGGAGGCCCAGGTGTGATTCATCTCCGCCCTGAATGTGCTCCCCCGGGGCTGGGCACACAGGAGGCCCCAGGCAGCACTGATTAATTAGGGAAATCTGAAAACAGTGGAGCCCAGAGCCCTGGGTCAGTCCTGTCTGGGTCCCAAGAGGGACAGGGCCACCAGGCTGGCAGCTTGTCCCGAGTGATGAAATAGTTCAGCCAGGGCCCCCATCACTCCACTAGGTACATTTCAGCTGCAGAGAAAGAAGTTCAGGGGCTCACCTGGGTCTGTTGCTTAGCAACAGGAGGCTGTAAATGACATCGTTCCTGACACTTTAACTAACCCCTCCATGGCAGGCGAAGGATAATGAAGGCAAAGGCAGACAGTGAGACAGAATTGAAAACCAGACTCAGGAGTGAACAGAGGCCGTGTCTGGGAAATATAGAAGCCTGTATGTAGCCGGCAGCTGTGGGCCTGGGGATATGGGAGGGGTGACAGATATGGGAGGGGTCTTTGAGACAGTTGGTGGCTGCCCTGTTCCTGGGAGTTCTGTTCAGGAGTCCTAGGCTTATGTTTGCCAGCCTTTAAAGGGGATTTGCTAGGCTTGGTCCCTAATAACAAACAGGTGAATACTTCCAGGGCACTATGCCTGTAATTCCAGCAGTTGCCACTAGGAGGACAGCAGCAAATTTAAAGGTAGACCACTAATTTAATTAAGGGTAGGCAACTATAGACCTATCAAATCTATGAGTTGGCAGGGGACCTAGTTAGGAAGGGAGCATTCATTAAGCACTGCTTTACTTTTGTTAACTCACAAGGTCCTCCTAATAACTCCATGATTAGAGAGGTATTTCCACGTTAAAGATGAAGAAACTGAAAGCCATGTATTCAACAAGTATTTGTTGAGCTCTTCTTATAAGGCAGGTACTGTTCTGGGATCTTCATAGACAGCAGTGAGCAAGACAGACAGAATCCCTGCCCTCATGGCATTCTAATCAAGGGATAGATAATAAAGAAGAGAAATAAGTAAAATATATGGTATATTAGAAGATGACAAGGGCTATGGAGAAAAATAAAGCAGAAAAAGAGATTGAAAGGGACCCAGGGGGATGGATACTTGGAGTAGTCAGAAAAGGCTTTAGGGAGGGGCATTTGAGCAAAGACAAGAAAGAAGTAAGGAGGAAGTCCTGTGACTATTCAGGGGATGTGCATACCAGGCAAAGGTCTTGTGGTAGATGTAAGCTTGGTATATTTCAGGTTTAGAAGGAGGCCAGCATGGCTGCTGCTGGATTAGAAAGGAGGAAAGCAGAAAGACATGAAGTAGGCCATTGTAAAAACTCTGGGTATTTCTCTGCCTGAGATAGGAGCCACAGGAGTATGAGCGTTGAATTTGCCAAATAAAAATATAGGATGACGGCTGGGCAAGGTGACTCACACCTGTAATCCCAGAACTTTGGGAGGCTGAGGTGGATGGATTGCCTGAGCCCAGGAGTTTGAGATCAGCCTTAGCAACATGGCAAAACCCTACCTCTATAAAAAATATAAATGTGGTGACACGTGTCTGTAGTCCCAGCTACTCAGGAGGCTGAGGTGAGAGATCACCTGAGCCCTGGAAGTTGAGGCTGCAGTGAGCCTTGACTGCACCACTGCACTCCAGCCTGGCAATGATGTGAGACCAAAAAAAAAAAAATCCATAAAAGGATGCCCAGTTAAATTTGAATTTCAGATAAAGCACACACACAAAAATTTTGTGTAAGTATGCCCCCAATGTCACGTGGGGTATGCTTATAATAAAAATTATTTGCTGTTTATCTGAACTTCAAATTTAACTGGGCATCCTGTATTTTATCTGACAAACCAACATGGGAGGGTTTTGAGCAGAGGAGTGCCATGGTCGGATTTGCATTTCAAGTAGATCTCTCTGGCCAGTATGTGGTGCACAGTCAGAGGGGTGTTATGGTGGAAGCTGGAAGCCCCATGAAGAGGTCATTACCGATGGTCCAGGTGAGAGATGATGGAGATTCAGAGCAGGGTAGTAGTGGGGTGGGTGGTGAGAAGGAGTCAGGTTCTGGACACATTTTAAAGGTAGGACAAGCAGAACTTCCTGTTGGATTAAGCGTGGAGTGTGAAAGAAGAGGGGTCAAAGCTGACTCTGAGGTTTTGGGCCTAAATGGCTGGAAGGAGGAAGGAATCATTTACTGAGATAAAGAGGGGTAAGGAAGAGTGGATCGGGGGGGCAGAAAGGGGAAAATCAGGATTCAGGTTTGGGCATTTTAAGTTTGAAATGTCATGAGGCATTCCACAGGGAGATGTGCCGTGGGATGCTGTACTGGTTAAATAGTGTAACCCAGAACCTGTGAACGTGACCTTATTTGGAACTAAGGTTTTTGCAGATATAATAAAGTTAACATGAGGTCAGACTGGACTAGGGTGGGTCCTAATCTAATGACTGGTGTCCATATAAGAAGAGAGAAATTTGGGCCTAGAGAAAGACACAGAGGGAAGATGCTGAAGACACTAACACCACGTGAGGACGGAGGCAGAGACTGGAGGAAAACATCAAGCTTAGGGAGGTCGAGGGTCGCTGGGATCTGTTAGGACAGAGCTAGAGGTCTGGAGGAGGGGCTCTGGGTGGGGGCTATGACTTGGGAGACATCACATCAGGGCACAGATGATATTAATATGTTTATTTATTATTATTATTTTTTTGATACAGAGTTGCTCTCTGTCACCCAGGCTGGAGTGCAGTGATGCGATCTTGGCTCACTACAACCTCCACCTCCTGGGTTCAAGCAATTCTTGTGCCTCAGCCTCCCGAGTAGCTGGGATTACAAGCACCCACCACTATGCTCAGGTAATTGTTTTTTTTTTTTTTTTTAAGATAGAGTCTCACTTTGTTGTGCAGTGGTGCAATCTTGGCTCACCGCAACCTCTGCCTCCCCGGTTCAAGCGATTCGCCTCCCTCAGCCTCCCAAGTAGCTGGGACTATAGGCTCCTGCCACCACGCCTGGCTAATTTTTTGTATTTTAGTAGAGTGTTAGCCAGGATGGCTTCAATCTCCTGACCTCGTGATCTGCCCACCTCGACCTCCCAAAGTGCTGGGATTACAGGTGTGAGCCACCGCGCCCAGCTAATCATTTGTATTTTTAGTAGAGACATGGTTTCACCATGTTGGCCAGCTGGTCTTGAACTCCTGACCACCCACCCAATTGACCCACCCACCTCAGCCTCCCAAAGTGCTGGGATTATAGGGGTGAACCACCATGCCTGGCCTGATATTAATATTTAAAGCCACAGATTGAATAAGATCACAGAAGCAGTGAAAGTAGATGAAGAGGAGAGAGAGGACCAAGGACTGAGCCCTGGGGCCCCAGACTGAAGAGGTGGGGAGTTAAGGGAGAGCCAAAGAAGTGTTCAGAGAAGCAGCTGCTGGTGAGGTGGGAGGAGAGCTGGGCAAAGGCAGTGGAGAAGTGTTTCCGGAAGAAGAGCATGATCGATTATATATATTGCTGCTTTGGGGGCAAGTGAGATGAGAACAGAGGACTCACCATTGGGTGAGCAGCCTGGAGGTCATTGGTGACTTTGGCTAAGGCAGTTTTTGAGGGGTGGTGGGGGATTAATCCTGAATGGAGTGGGCTCAAGAGAAAATGGAGGCTGAGGCAGGCAGATCACTTGAGTCCAGGAGTTCGAGACCAGCATGGGTGACTCTACAGAAAATACAAAATTTAGCCAGTCATGGTGGTGCATGCCTGTACTCCCAGCTACTCAGGAGGCCAAGGTAGGAGGATCACTTGGGCCCCGGAGGTGGAGGTTGCAGTGAGTCGAGATTGCATCACTGCACTACAGCCTGGACCACAGAGTGAGACCTCTCCTCAAAATAAAAAAAAAGAGAGAAAGGAAGATTCTTCCTCTGCTTTTCTTTTTCCCCTTATCCTCTTCTCTTCTCTCCTCCCCCTTTCTCCTTTCCCTTTCCTTCCCCTCCTGTTGGAGGTGCCAGCATTACCAGGGACTGAGGAGGCACAGGACCAAGAAGGCAGTAGCCTGGCTGGAGACCATAGAGGTAGTGGGGCTGCGGTCATGGTCATCATGGTTGGGGTATTGTTTGCATACAGAAGACTGAGCAAATACGGAGGGTAATGAGGACCAGCTCCCCCCTCCCCATCTAATCAGTATCCCAGTCCTGCCAATTGTCCCTCCATAATCTTGTGAGCCTCACACGATGTGCCTCTGCACACATATTTACTGCAGTTCTATTCATTCATTGATTTAACAAATAGTTTTGAGCCTGCTGCTGACTGCTGGATGGAAATCATAGGATATAGCAGTGAAGAATACACAGTCCCTGCTCTCATGGGGCTTACATTCTAGAGGGAAAGATAGACATTAATCCAAGAATCACACAAAGAAATGTTAAATTTCAACTATGATAGGTGCCGTACGGAAGAGATCCCTAGGGCTTTTAGCACATGATAATGGGAGTTTGACTTGAGGTAACGTTTGAGTGGAGATGGTAGGAGTTAACTAGGCAAAGAGCCAGAGGGAGTGGTCCAGGCAGGGGACATAGGTGGCCAAGGTCTACTCAGCTTGGGGGTTGAGGGGATCAGGGCACAAGTGGGCAGGGCAAGGTTAGAGAGGAGGAGTGGTGAACAAGATGAGGCTATGTGCTGGATGCAGTGGCTCACACCTATACTCCCAGCTACTTGGGAGGCCAAGGCAGGAGATTGCTGGAGGCCAGGAGTTTGAGACCAGCCTGGGCAACATAGTGAGACCCTGTCTCTACAAAAATAAATCAATAAATAAGACCAAAGGATGAGCAGAGCCCAGAGCATGCGGGACTTGTTTGTCATGATAAAGAGTCTGGTGTCTTTCTAAGAGCACTGGGAAGCCAGCACAGGGGTTTAACAAGTTGCAGCATGATCTGGTTTGTATTCTTTAAACAACTTTTTAAAAATTGACACACAGTAATTGTGCATATTTATGGGGCATTAGTGCTGTTTTGTTACATATAATGTATAGCAATCAGATCAGAGTAATTAGCATATCCATCATCTCAAATGTTTATCATTTCTTTGTGTTGGGAACATTGAATATCCTTCTTATAGTTATTTGAAACTAATATATTATTGTTAATTCTAGTCAACCCACCCTGGTATAGACCACTATAACTTATTCCTGGTATCTAGCTGTAATTTTGTATCCTTTGACAAATCTGTTCCTCTCCCCCAACCCCTTAACCCTTCCCAGCTTCTGCTAGCCTCTGTTCTACTTTTGACTTCTATGAGATTAGCATTTTTCAGCTTCCACATATGAGTGATAACACGTGGTGTTTAATTTTCTGTTTCTGGCTTATTTCACTTAACATAATGTTTGTATTCTTAAAAGATCTCTGGCTGATGCCTGGAAAATGGATTGTAAGAGTGTGAGAGTGGAAGCGGGGAGACCGGAGAGGTGGTTTTTGTCGTGTAAGAGAGACAGGTTGGTAGCTGGACTAGGGCATTGGACATGGTGGTAGACAGGAAGGAGGAGACAGAAGTGCTGGGATGAGTGGGATGAATGGTATCTTGGCTGGCAGGGAGGGTGTGTTGAGGAGTCAGGCTTGGGCTTGGTAGCAGTGTGGGTAGTATGGCTCATCCCCAAGAGCCCAGAAAACAGGGAGAGCAGCGGGCTTTGAGGGCTGATGGGGCATTTGGTTGGAGGCTTGCTGCAAAATGTCCACACAACATTTGAGCAAGCTGTTGGTCGTGCAGATCACGGTTCAGACTAAGGCAGTGACACTAGCCTCAACTTACCAGCAACAAGCATTTGAACAAGCTCAATTTTTACTTGCCTCAATGCACAGTTGAAAATAAACTATCCAGGAGAAGTGACCTTGGGCTGGATCAATCAGGGAAGGTGTCATGGAGGAGGTGGGACTGAAGCTGGGTCTTGAATGATGGATTTGAGGAAGGGAGGGGAGAGTGCACCGGGTAGTATGAACAAAGGCACTGAGGTGAGAATAGGGATGGGGCATGCCGAGGGTCACAGAGAGTGTGATGTGTGAGCACGCACGGGTGTGTGTGTGTATGTGTGGATGAGACTCAGTGAGGAATCTGAATCCGAATCTGTAGACTCAAAACTGGGGGCAATGTCAGTTAGTTTCTTTCTTTCTTTCTTTCTTTTTCTTTCTTTCTTTCCTTTCTTTCTTTCTTCTTTCTTTTCTTTTCTTTCTTTCCCTTCCTCCCTCCTTTCCTTCTTTCCTTCCTTCCTTCCTTCCTTTCCTTTCTTCCTTCTTTCTTTTCTTTCTTTCTGATGGAGACTTGCTCTGTCACCCAGGCTGTAGTGTAACGGTACAATCTCAGCTCATTTCAACATCTGCCTCCTCGGTTCCAGTGATTCTCCTGCCTCAGCCTCCCAAGTAGCTGGGATTACAGGCACCCGCCACCATGCCTGGCTAATTTTTGTATTTTTAGTAGAGATGGGGTTTCACCATGTTGGCCAGGCTGGGTATTATTATCATCTCTATATTTAATATGAATAAACAGAGAAGTAAACTGACTGATCCAAGATTACACAGCTAGTGAGTGGTGAAGCCAGGACACAAATTCAGGCATCTACAACAGATTTGAACCTAGGTCTATCTGTTTCCAGAGCCTGTGTCCTATGGAGTCACCTCTCCACGATGCTTCTTGCAGAATTCACATGCAAGTGCATGAACTATATTCATTCAACTCAGACATTTTCTTGAGTGCCAGGCACTGTGCCAAGCTCTTCATGAGCAATGATTTCCTTAATCCTCATACCAGCCCTGGGAGGTCATGATTCATACTGAACCCATTTTGCAGATGAGAACAACTGAGGCCCAGAGAGGTAAAGGGACTGGCCCTAAGGCGGTGAAACCAGTAAGTGGTGGTTGGAACACACACCTGGGCAATCAGATAGATGCCCAGACCCAAACTCGACCTCTTGGCCACAGTGCCTCTCAGTTTGCCATAAACTTCAAGATTCAGTTTGGGTACCAACTCCAGTGTGCTGAATGGCTGATTCATGGCTCTGGGAAGCCAGGGGATTCATGGCTCTGGACTGTCCAGCCCCCTTCCCCCACCCCCCAAGGACTTCAGCGCTCACAACCCAAGATGCAGTATGGTTTTGACAGAAGTCAGATGCTTGACAATACTGTTGGGCATCCCCCTCTTCCTCAGTTTTCAGCCCGATGCACTGACCCCAACCCCCACCCTTCCCCTTGGGCCTCAGGCTCTGAATCCAAACAAACACAAAGCCAAATGACTTTCACTCTGTCCCTTCCAACTCAGTGATTTTGGAGGAGAATAAATACCAAGCCACTGGCATGAATAGAAATTAATGTAAAACTGTGCTAACTGCACAGGGATGTTTTTTAAAAAGAAAAAAATTGTCAATTTAAAATCTCTACACAAATAGACTCTTCTAAGGTCAAATGAAAGATAAATGCCTCAGGAAAGCAAAGAAGTCATCATTTAGGCTGAATTTCTTTTTTCTCTTTCTCTTTCATTTCCTCTCTCTCTCTCGTTCTGTCCCCCCACCAGTATTTCTCTCCCTGTCTTTGACTCTCTTATCTGTCACTCACTCTTCCTGTCTGTGTGTCTGTATGTGTCAATTTCTCACTTTTATTTCAGTGGCAGGATTGCAGCTGCAGTGAGTAGTATGACCTTGGTCAAGTCATTTCCCAGCTTTGTGCTTCTGTTTTCCTATCTTTACATAGGAAGCACAATTACTTTTTGCAGAGGAATACGAAGCATAGTAGGGCCTCATAAAGTAAAATGATGCTTCTAACCAGAGCTGGGTAGTCTGCCCACCCTCTAGGTTTGGGCCTGGAGGATGGAAAAGATTAGGAGCAGGTGCCATCTGGTCACCAAGTGATGCCAATGAACCAATGGAGTGAATGGCCTTCTGACCTTGGCCTCTTTACCGTCAGTCTGATTCAACCTAAAGTTGTCTCAAGAAAATGATTCTTGTATGAAAAAAGGAGAAGCTGAGAAACATGGAAGGCCAGGGAAGTAGAAGGCATTTTAAAGGTGAGATAAGAGCCACCTTGAATGGGAAAACCATACGATGAGTTTAAATCAAAGCCAGAGGGATTGTGATTAGTAGAAGGAAGATCTCCTTGACAACTGACGGGGAACAAAACACTGGGGAAAACCTACTGGAATGAGAGGCACTAGGCTGAGATCTTTTTAGGGCAGAGATTATATCTTTCTCGGTTACCATTATCTCCACAGGGCACAACACAGGGTCTGGTTCCATAAATATTAGTGGAGTGGCTGAGTTAATGAGTGAGGGTTTCTATTCCTGGAGACCCCTAAGACAAGACTAAATGCCATTTCCCCCGGAACACAGAGCCTTGCTCAGCAATGAGCAATGCAGCATTGCACAACAATCATTGGATGCATGTTGAAAATGTGAGTTTCCTAGCTGCAAGTATTGGTACTACTGTACACAGATCTCTTGAAGACTGAGTGGATACTGAATAGGAGAGGCATCTCCATGGTGGAGCAGGAATCGGGGAGGGGTCACCTGAATGACACTTTGTCAAGTAGCCTAGGAATTTCTGCCTTGTTAGTTTGAAGTATTCTGCTACCTAGAGAGAGAGTATTGGACTGCAAAAATTCTGATAGCCCAAGTATCATCTCCTGCTGAGAGGCACTAAGCCAGTAGACTGAGAGGAGAGACCTGGGACAATGGGAAGACTGGAAGGAATAGCTTTTTGTCCCAGGAAAACCCTTGATTGGGAGTCAGAGTCCTGGTTTCTAAACTCAAATTAATGTAAAACAAGAACAACAGGAAGGCACCCCAGAGGCTTCTAACCAGCAGGACCTGCTCTGGTCACATAGCACAGATAGGATTTCCTGGAAGGCAGACTTGGAGATGGAGACCAGCATGTAGGGTGCTTATGAGGGCACGCTTTTAGTGGCAACACCTGTGGATGAGAGGTAAGGAAGTGGGACAGAGCGAAGGGAGGAGTGTAGAGTTGCGATACAACCTCAACAGAGACCTTAGCCACCCCTATAGATGGTTCTGAAGCTGGGGTGCTTCAGAGTTGTCCAGAGTTGGGGTTGGCCTTTACATTGCCATATCAATTAGTTATTGGATACACACTGCCTTGAATGAAGCAACTTTCTTCAGCTGAAGCATCTCCTGCAGGGGACTGACAGCTGATGGCCTCCTGTCAGTGACACTCCCAGTAGCTGGTGAGATAAACCCTTCCATTATGAAGGGGGATCTGGGTGTACACTGCAGTTTCCACCATAGCATGCTACTCCCATGGACACGAATCCTTACTGCAATCCTACAAGCTAGATATTATTATCACAGATAAAAAACTGAATTTTGGAGTATATCAACTTGTCCCAAGCTACACAACTGTTAAGTACTAGTGGTGGAGCTAATTCAAACCCATGTCTTCCTGGCTTTTAATTCCTTCCTTTTTCAACTGCGCCTCATTGCCTTTGATATCTTCACCCCCTTCCCCCCACCCAAATTCCACCTACTCACTCTCAAGATTTTGACAGATAGCCTCCCGTCCCTGAGGCTCAGACTCCCCATCTGTAAAAGAAGGAGATTAAATTATAATCTGAGATTCTTAACCAGGGGTCCATGAACCCTATGAAATAGTGGGCTAATTTTGGTATTTATGAGCAAAATTTTGAGTTTTAAATATTTTTCTTGGTAAAGGGCCCATGAGATTGTTTATATCCTAAAAGGTTTATGACTCCCCAAAGAGGCTGAGATATAACCGGACCAAATGGTCCAAGGTCCTCTTCAGCACACACATGCTGTGATTCTGCACCCTTGAGAGAGGAAGGACCAAAGCCAGCACCAAAGCCATTCAGCACCATGGACAGAGCCACGCTCCGATGTCTTCTGCAGAAAAGTCGCATCGACTATTACACTGACCCAAAGAATGAATGATGGAAGACCCCTGCGTGCCCAAAATTAGTGGGTTAGGAAGTCAGAATCTGCAATAGACACAGATGGCTTTTCCTCTCCCCCTGCCTTTCCTGTAAAAGAGTCCCAAATGTTGCAATTGTCCTCACAGTGACATTTCCCCCATCCTGGAGGCCTCCCGTCCCTCTCCCCACAACGGTGACGAAGAGGTTATTGAGCCGGGCAGTGGAGTACCCTGGTGACAGATTAGCACTGCCAACCACCGACACAAAACCATTTGGTGTGGGGAAATGATAGATGTTAACACTAATTTTAAACACAGGCAACTGAATTCCTGCAGACAGGCGCCACGGCTGGAATTTAGGGCACAGCTGCTAGGTTCAGATAAGGTGCAGAATCAGCCCAGCATACCGCGATGTTACTTAATAATGAAAATGTGGTGATTGATGCTGCTGTCTCGAGAATATAACCTCCCCATTTGGAGGTTTTTCTGCTCCCAAATCATCCATTCCACCGTTTTTTTCCTTTCTGTCTTTTTTGGAAAGGCAATGTGTGTGTGTGGTGGGGGTGGATAAAGGGTTGATGGGGCCTGGCAACATGAAGCTCATGATCCTACAGAATTTTTTTAAAAGTCCAAAGAGCTTAGTTTAAAAGAATTCAATTCCAGCAAGCTCACCTGGGACAGCAAGTTCAACATGAAAAACTGGTTTGGACAAGTTATCTTCCACATTTTTATGGCCAAAGGCTTCTTTTACAGCCTCACTCCCCATTTCTATGATGTCACAAACAGCCAATCAGAGTTTTTGATACAGGACCTCAACTCCCACCTGTTTCTGAGCTCCAGGAGAGATGGACCATTTATCTACTGCTTCCTGAACAGCACACCTTGGAGAAAACCTCAGATTCTGCATGTCCAAAACTAATCTAGGTTAGAACACCCAAGCAAGCCCCTTTTTCTCATTTTGGCAAGTGACACCACTGAAGGCCAACACCTGGGCATTATCAAAGATTCCTCCTTCCCCCTCATCTCCCAAGTCTAGCATCTCAAACCTGCCATTTTTATCTCCCAAACCTTTCTCTCTTAAGTTCACCTACTTTCTTTTTTAGCCCTATAGCCTTAAAATACAAACTCATCCCACTTCCCCTAAATAGCCACCTGGGCTCCAGCTTTTTCTCCAATTCTTCTTTGATTCTGGCCATCGGAATAGTTTTCCTAAATGGAAATATACCATGTCACTCCTCTGCTTAAAACCCAACATCCTGTAGGCATTCAATGTCCTGTAGGACAAGGTCCAGTTTCCTTACCATAGCATTAAAATCTTTAAGGATCTGGTTTCAGTGTATGCCTTGATGTTCCTCACAATCTTTGCCAAAGCCACCTGAAATATGGAATATGCTTATTTCTATCTCCTTGCCTCTGTACATGCTGTTCCTTCGGTCTTGTGGACCCTTCTTCTCCTTTGTCTACCTGAAAGGCATTCATTCTTCAAGATTCAGGACTCAAATTGTTTCTCCTTTGAGGAGTCTTCCTTACCATCTTCCCCACTCCTGACAATGTTGATTTCACTTTCTTCTGTGCTGTTACATATATAGTCACCCTGTATTACAGGATAGGTTGCCATCATTCCCTCACTTGCTAGAATTGGGTTCAAATCCCTATTCCATTATTGATTAGTTGTATGACCTTGAGCAAGTCATAGGATTCTCTCTGGCCCTCAATTTTTTCTTCTATAGCCTGAAGATAATAATAATGCCTATCTCATCATCAAATGACAGATGTAAAGTAACCAGTTTGTACCCTGGGACACAGTAGGAGCTTAATAAATATTAACTTCCCAGTAGAGAAAGGTTGTTAATCTACAGCCTGTGGAAGACTCTTGGGAAGTGCCTGTCTCAGGTCAGGGTCCTAGAAGCAGAACCTTGGAGGAATTCTGTGCACAGGGTTTATTGAGAACGTGCTCTTAGGGAAAGGAGAGAGGGAAGTAGGGAAGGGAAGGGGACAAATAAGGATGTTGTTTTGGGTAAAGTCTGTCCTGGGCCTTATCCAAGGGGGGTCTGGAGCATAAGTTACACCACAGAATTGTCCCTACCTAGAAGCAAGGGAGTTGCCTTCTGTACCTTCTCGTCAGCCATCGCTGGCTATGGGCTGATGCCGGGTGGGCAAACAAGGGTGTAACCTCCCAGATCAGGTGATCCTCATCAGCTGAGAGCAATGCTACAAAGAAGGGAGCAGCTATTGAGGGAGCATGGAAGCCTACAGCAACAGGGGGCAGATGTGCCTGTCAGTGGGGAGGGGTCTGGATGCAGTGTCAACAGAATCTTCAGTCATGAGAGAGAGTTACTGCTTTAAGGAGGCCGAGAGGTTGTTTTGCATGGAAGGAGGCAGAGTCCAGACTTTATAGATATTTCAAGTTTCATTCATGTGATAATTCATATATTCATTCAAAAGATCTTTATTGAACATCTACTCTGTTCCAGAGACTTTAGTGGGTCCTGGAGATACTGGAGAGCAAAACATGGCATCTTTACGGAGTTCATAATCTAGTAAGGGTGACAGATATTCATCAAATGATCTGTCTTCAAAGACAAAGGTTTCTGAAGAGAAGGAGCTCATTTCTGTGAGAGTGTATAACAGAGGGACTCATTCAGCCTGGGGTGTTTAGGAGGGCTTCCCAGAGGAGGAGACTTTTGAGTGAAGGTATGAGGGATAAGAGTTCACCGGTGAAAGGAGTGGTAATTAGGAGGGAAAGGGAGACATGTGGCTCTCTCATGCTTCCTTTTGGAAATTCTGCTAAAAAATGTGAGGGAGCATCTCTAAGGCAGGGAGCACTGCCTTAGAGTTGTTGTTGGTCATTTACCCTTGAGTATAAATGACATTTTAATTTTTTTCCCTGCAAATAGTTTGTTGAAGGAGAATGAAGAAAAAAGCCTGAGGGGCACTGAATGCTTTGGCAAAAAGCCATAAAAATGGTCCCAAATAGGAGGCGGGCAGAAAAGGGCTTTGAGACAAACTTGCTGATTTTGAATCTTGCAGCCATCGCCCCCTTCCTCTGTCAGGACCTCTCTCCCTGTTTCTCACAGACCTTGGTGCTGGTAGGAATAAGTTTGGCTTGGAGCCAGCCGTGTCCAGCATCTGCCTTTTTTGAAGCCAGAGGTAGCACCTGCCCTATGCGACATGTTCTAAGTGCCCAGCCCTACTCTCACTCTGCCCAACCCCATTGCCAACAGCCACTGGTCGTCGCCTGAAATTCCCATCACTAGCATCTCAAAGCCTAGGCTGGGGGTCCTAGGAGCTCCATTCTCATTCTAGCTGTCTTCTTCTGACCTTGGGCACATTCCTTCCTTTCTCTGGATGCAAGGGCAGGATTGCATTCGGCTTCTCTGAGGTCCCTGCAGCCCTAGCTGTCTATGTGTTTTTTCCTCACCACTGTTAACCTATTAAGGTTGCAAACTCAAGGTGGTGATCTGGAGACTCCCAAGAGAGCTGGGGGATGTCTGATCACCTGGAATTCAGGCTGGGCCCCTTCCTCAGTCTTCTGGCTGGCAGAAGCTGTGGCCCAGGCGTTGGGAAGGAGAAGGGATCTTGAAGAGGCCCTCAGCCCCTTGTGGCCCTTTAAACACTGCCAAAATGACTCCTGCTCCCTAGACTGCTGCCTGGAGCTGTCAGACATGCATCAAGGTCAGGGGTGTGCATCTGCCCAGACACAGCTATAATGACTTCTAATGGACTGTAAACAGGTGAAGTTTGCTGCAAAGACATTGCTGCTGCTGGAACAATAAAAGCTTCTTTCTCTTAACCCTCTCCTGGATTATGTTTTTGACACAGGGAGGGGAACATCACACACAGGGGACTGTTGGGGGTGGGGGCCTCAGGGAGGGATAGCATTAGGAGAAATACCTAATGTAGATGACGGGTTGATGGGTGCAGCAAACCACCATGGCGCGTGTATATCTTTGTAACAAATCTGCACATTCTGCAAGTGTATCCCAGAATTCAAAGTGTATACATATATATATCCCTCTCCTGGATTTTGATTATGCCATAACTACACTGTCCTTAAACAGGGCCTTCTCCAAAGACATTCTTGCCTGGAATCTCATCCACCCTTAACAACAAGAAGGTTATTACTAGTCCACCTTTCAGCTGGGGGAAACCGAGGCCCAGAAAGGGAAAGAGACTTGCATGAGGTCTCAGACCTATGATGAGGCATAGCCATGACTGTAACTTAAGGCTTGGTCAGTCTCGTAGCCCAAGCTACTAACCACTACTCTAACCTGTCTGAGTTACTGATGATGTGCACTGGACTTTGCTAAGAGATGTAAGAGAGTTAAACAGTGACCTGGAAGGTCTGAGGTCCAAAAGGAAAAGTGAAGACCTTCGAATCACAGTGACCTGAGTTTAGATCCTGATCTCTTTAACTTGCTGTGTGACCTTGGGTCCATTAATTAACCTCTCTGAGCTTCCGTTTCCTTATTTCTAAAGTGGAGCAATAGGATGATTGTGAGCATTGAAAGAAATTAGGACTTCTCAGCTGTAATGGTTTCACCAGGAAAAAGAAAAAGAAAGAAATTAGGTGCATGAGATGCTTGGCACAGAGGTCTTAATAAAGGTTAGACCCCTCTCCTACCCCCCCACTCCCTGTGAGTAAATCCGGGATATCTGAAGCTTCCTAGTGATCTTAGCATTGGGGCTGCCAGATGAAAACCAGTAACCCAGGTCCCAAAGCCCAGCCCTCCCCTCTCAGGGATGCTGTCCCCAAGGTCATCATGTGCCAGGAAGGCAGAGAGCAGCCCCCCTCTCCCTCCCTCCCAGCCCTGGGCTGGCGGCAGGCGTGAAGACAGTGAGGACCCTAAACAAGGCCAATGAGGAAGCGGTAATTCCGAGGCACCACCATTTCCTGTCATGCTGATACTTTTAGTGCCGGGACAAGGGAGGTTGGATGCTTCTCCCCCTGGGCCATGTTTTTGAGCCTGTTAGACACCAGGAAAGGAGGTGAGGAGAGTGAGGGCAAGGGCGAGTAGGGGAGGAGAGAGTGGGGCTTCACCCTGGCCTCACCCACCTCCCCCCAGCCACTGCGACTCTGCCCTTTCATCCACCGGCTGGAGAGCGCCTCCTCTTGGATCAGCTCCCCGGTGGACCCCAGAATAGGACCTTCAACCTCTACTGTGGACTGCACCCGCCCAAGGCTTGCATTCCTGCCCTCATTTCCTTCCCCACTCTATTCCTCTCCAGAGCCCTTGTCACCTTCTGACATGCTTGAAAATGGATTGACATTTTTGTTGTCTCACCAGCAGAATGATTCTCTGCTCTCGACTCTCTGAGGGTGGAGATTTGTGCCCATTTTGTTTACTGCTCTATTCCTAGCACCTAAAACATTGCCCAGCACATAGTAGGTGCTCAATAAAGTACAGGATGTAGTTATCCACCCATCCATTCTTATTATTGAATGTTTCATTCAAAACACATTGATGCGAATAAATGGACCCTGTTTTAGGCATGGGGTTAAGTGCTGGTGGAATCTAAATGAACTATACAGCCTCCCCTTTGAAGTGGGAGGATCCACAGTGAAGTGGTGCAATCATGGAATTATAATTACTGACTGGAGTCAGGATACCTGGGTTTACTTGATGTGTGACCTTCTGATTCCATAACTTACACACAAGAGGCCAGAGCTAAGGCTGAGAAGGTGGGCAGGGGCCAAAGTCCAGAGGCCTTATTGACAGATGGAGATATGAGGCCCTGTCTGCAGGGGCAATGAGGAGCCATGGGAGGATTCTCAGCACCTGGCAGGATGGCTGGCACCGAGGGGCAACCCAGGAGAAGCTAGATCCCACTGGCGGGTGTGGGCCCCGCAACCTAGGATTGGCAGGGTGTAGGGAGCTGCCCATCACCCCCTGCCCCACACATCTCCCAAGCCCAGGTCCAGAGGCTGGCAGCGGGGGTGCTACCCATGACGACTGCAGCGTACATCCTTCAGTGTGACATTGGCACAGCAGTGGGGGAGTGGGAGGGTGACAGAGCACCATTCCAGGCGGTAATGGCTCGAGCGCCGGGAGGAAAATGACATAAATAATATCCCATTAGAAGCGCCGAGCAGCTCCGCTGAGTGCCTTGTTTTGCTGGCAACATTATGGGCTTCATAAACAGACTCATTCATTTTCCAGTCCTTGCTCTGGTGGATGGGGGGGGTGCAGGGGGGATGGGGGAGCTGCCAGGGGAGGTGACTGGGGGCTGCAGAGGCAGTGAGGTGCAGGAAGAGCACAGTCCAGCCCTCCAAGCCTCAGCTCGCATGCCTCCCGCTGGGGCCACCAGACTGCCTGCCCTGTCCACCTACAGACTTTTGCCCACATGTGCCTGGAATGCTCTCCCCCAGCTCAGTCTTCGGAAACCACACTACTTCTTTCAAGGACTAACTCAGGTTGCTCCTTGGTGCTGAGTTCTCTGTGCACCCTTCCTTAATTCCCAATTCTTCTTCTTCTTCTTATTTTTTGAGATGGAATCTCACTCTGTCGCCCAGGCTAGAGTGCAATGGTGCGCTCTGCAACCTCTGCCTCCCGGATTCAAGCAAGTCTCCTGCCTCAGCCTCCTGAGTAGCTGGGATTACAGGTGCACAGCACCACGCCCAGCTAATTTATTTTTTATTTCATTTTGAAATAGGGCTTCACTCTATTGCTCAGGCTGGAGCGCAGTGATGCAATCACAGCTCACTGCAGCCTCAACCTCCTAGGCTCAGGTGATCCCCAACCTCAGCCTCCCAAGTAACTGGTACTATAGGCACATGCCACTATACCTGGCTAATTTTTGTATTTTTAGTAGAGCTGGATTTCACTGTGTTGCCCAAGTTGGTCTTCAACTCCTAGGCTCAAGCAATCCACTTGCCTTGGCTTTGCAAGTGCTGGGACTACAGACGTGAGCCACCGTGCCCAGCCCATTCCCCATGGCCTTGAGGCCAGCCTAGCACACTGGAGGGCGTCCTGGAGACAGACAGCTCTGGATTCAAATTCTGAGCTGGCAGTTGTAAGTCTGGTGAGCTTTGGTTAGTAGTCCTTAAATATCTCTGAGCCTCAGTTTCCTCTTGTGAAAGGATACCTTGTTTTATTTTATTTACTTTTTATTTTTTTGAGTCAGAGTCTCACTCTGTCACCTAGGCTGGAGCTCAGTGGTGTGATTTCAGCTCACTGCAACCTCCGCCTCCTGGGTTCAGGCAATTCTCCTGCCTCAGCCTCCCGAGTAGCTGGAACTACAGGTGCTTGCCACCACACCCGGCTAATTTTTTTTTTTTTTTTTTTTTTTTGTATTTTTAGTAGAGACAGGGTTTCACCATATTGGCCAGGCTGGTCTTGAACTCCTTACCTCATGATTCACCCGCCTCAGCCTCCCCAACTGCTGGCATTACAGGCGTGAGCCACCGCGCCTGGCCGAAAGGATATCTTGTGAGGGTATCTTACAGGCTTGTCATGAGGTCTTTTAGGTTTGTCTGGAACACAGCTGACTTTCGTAAATAATTGCTTTTCTTGTCCCTTTTACTATGTAGACATTTGAGTTCTCCTCTCCCCAAAGGGGCCGTTGATTGTCTTGTGTGTGTCCCTCCTGGAGTCTAGTCCTGGGCTCTGTGCATGGCGGGTATTGAAGGCAGGTTTGAGGGTGCATTGAGAGGAGCTCTGGGTCAGGAATGTGGAGTCCTAGGTCTTGTCCCAGCTTGAACCTTGATGAGCTGTGTGACCTTGGGCCAGTCCCTTCCCGTCTCCGGGCCTCTCTGCAAGGGTAAAACAAAAGGTTACATAAAAGGACATCTGTGGCCCTTCTCAGTTACCACTTAGAGGACCTCAGGCTAGTACCTCATCCCTCGACCTGTTAGGAGGTGGGCTTTGGCTTTCAAGTCAGAGAATCAGAGGATCCTGCTCTGCTGTGTGGCCTTGGGCAAGAACTAAACATCTCTGAGTCTTAGTTTCCTTGTCTGAAAAATAGAGATAATAAAGCCAGCTTTACAGAGTGATTGTAGTAACTTAGTGAAATTATTAAATCAGTCATATTTACTGAATGCTTATTATGTGCCAGGCACCATTCACTGCTGGGGATACAGTGGTGAACAAGATAATGATTCTTCTCTTCCCAGAGCTTATATTTAAGTAAGAGAGAGAGAGAGAGAGAGAGAGAGAGAGAGAGAGAGAGAGAGAGAGAGAGAGAGAAATCAGCCATCACATAATTATATAATTACCAACTGTGATATATGTTATAAAGAAAAAGTAGGCTAGGCACAATGGCTCACACTTATTATTTCAGCACTTTGGGAGGCCAAGGTGGGAGGATCATTTTGAGCCTGGGAGTGTGAGCCCAGGAGTGGCTAGACTAGCATGGGGCAAAGTGGGGGCCCGTCTTTATAAACACTGAAAAATTAGCTGGACATGGTGGTTCACACTTATAGTCCCAGTTACTCGGGAGGCTGAGGTGGGAGGATCACTTAAGCTGGGGAGATGGAGGCTGCAGTGAGCTACGATCATGCCACTGTACTCCAGCTTGGGCAACAGAGTGAGACCCTGTATCTAAATAAAGTAAAATAAAATAAAATGGAAGTACACTGTCCTGAGCTAGTGCTCCTAGTTATGGAGGGCTTCCTGGGGAGGTGACATCTTGTTCTGGTTATTTATTGCTGCATAACAAATGAACCTAGTAGCTTAAAACTATAATTTTTGTTGATGCTTGTTGTTTCTGTGGATTGGGGATTCAGAAGGGCTCTGCTGTGCAGCTCTGACTTGGGGTCTCTCATGAGGCTTCAGCTAGATGGTGGCTGGAGCTGGAGCTGGAAGCTGCTGGACATCTCTTTCCCTCTGTGTAGGTGATCTCAGGGATTCTCCACATGGTCTTTCTGCAGAGGCTGGCTTGGGCTTCCTCACAGCATGGCGTCCTCAGAACAGTCATGCTGCTTACATGGTAGCTTAGGGCTCCATAGCCCATGTCCTTGATCTGCTTCCAGAAGTGTCCCACTGTCACTTATATGGCATCCTATTGGCCACAAGCAAGTCATAGCCTGGCCCAAATCAAGGGCAGGGACATGGGTCCCACCTCTCCCCAGGATGAGTCTCATGGTCATATTTTATAAAGAACACTTAGGATAAAAGATGCTGTTGTGACTATCTTTGCAAATGATGCCCTCTCATAGATCTGAAGGGTGAGTAGGAGTTAAATAGGGGGAGGAGGGGATTCCAGGCAGAGGAACAGCTGGTGCAAAGGTGCTGGGGTGGGACAGAATGTATGGTTTGGACTGGGGAAGCACTCAGGCACACAGTAGTGAGTAAGACAAAAACACATAACATTTGGAGTTTCCACTCAAGTGGGGAGAGATAGACAATAAATGCACAGTGTTCACATCCAAGGGAACAGCATGTGCAAAGGCCAAGCGGTGGAAAGGGATGGGCAGTGTGGTTGAAACTTGGTAGGCAAGGGGCTGGCAGGTGTGACATGAGGATAGGCAGGGCGGGAGACGAGACGCCAGGTTTTGCAGGCCCCTGGTAAGGAGTTTGGACTTATTTCTAAGTGTGACAGGGAGCTATTGGAGGGTTTTATGCAGGGGAGTGATGTGATCTCATTTTGTAATAGCGATTCTCTGGCTGCCGTGGCACTGAATTCTGGGGCATGATGCCAGACTTCTGTTCCTGGCAGTACCACGAAAGTGCTGTGTGACCAGAAGCTAGTCACTTAACCTCTCTAAACTGTAAAATGTGAAGAACAGAATATAGTGGGCAGGAAGCAGAGAGCCCAGGGAGAAGGCTGTAGCATCATCCAGGCAGAGATGATGGTGGCCTGGACCAGGGTGGTCGTGGTAGAGTTGTTGGTGAGAAATGGGTAGGATCGTGACAGACTGGGAGGTAGAATGGACAGAACCTAGTGATTGGATGTGGAGCATGAGAATGAGGAAAGCACGACCCCTAGGTTTCAGGCAAAGCTTAATCTTATTTTACAGCTCAGAGAGGTTAAGTGACTTGTCTGTGGTCACACAGCACATCCATGGTACCCAGAATTTAGTGCCATCCTCTGGGCCAATCTTGGGCCTGGGGATGCTACTGATACTAGGGCGTTGGCCCTTCTCTCTGTGTCTCCCTTGCCCTGCCCCTCCCATCACCTCCCCTCCTTTCTCCCAGGATGCTGGTGGCTCTGGTTGACGCAGTCCCAGCAGGTGTGCCTCGCCAAGCTGTCGGTGTGATGAACAGCTTCCCTTGGCTGAGCAGATAACAGTACACACACAGGTCACGGGGGGCCCATGTAGCCCATCCATCAGGCCCAGGAGTGAGCGGAGGGCCGGCACACCCTCTTGCCTGTTATCTGCCACAAATGTGTTTTTCTCCCCAAGGTTAACAGGAAGAATGACGGCCAGGCGCCTGACATCAGCAGGGCTGGTGTTCGCAGGAGCCAGCCAGACTCTCCCTCCTTTTCTCTCCCTCGGCATCTGAAGATTCCTGGGTGTGGAAACACTTAGAGCCTCAGAACTGCAGACTCTTCAAGTCCTGAGCCCTCAATCTTTGAAAGTTAGATGTGTACCATCATCCTCCATTCGTTGAGGCAGGATTGTGTGCTAGTTAAAAGCAGGGACTCTGGATCCCGCGTAGCGTGCTTGGGTTCAGAGCCCCGTTCTGCCACTGATTAGCTGTGTTATCTAAGGCAAACGCCTTAGCATCTGTGTGCCTCATTATGAGGGTGGTAATAGCGTCTAGACCACGGGTGGCTGTGGGGATTATAGGAGCTAATCTTTGCAAGTGAAGTGCTTAGAACAATGCCCGGCGCATAGCATGTTGCTCATATTGGTAGAAATAGAGTCTTAGACACAGAATCTTCAAGTCTAAGTCTTAGAGACACCGAACTTTAAAACCTTTGAGACTTCCTAGGGCAACACGTTTTCAGAATCTTACTATTTCCAGTGATTATAGTCACACCTGCAGTGGTGGCTGGAGAGGTTTTAACCCTTCATAACCTCTGTTACTTCTTTCTCATTTCTTTCACGTGGGCAATTGCTAGTTTCTCAATCTTATGTAAAGTGTTCTACAAATATGGTGGCAAGCCCACCTTCTAGCCAGATTGTGGGACCCACATAGAAATTCTAGAGCATCTACTGCACAGCACCTCACAGTCTCTATAAATACATTTATCTAAGTATCCACCCAGTACATCCATCCATTCACCCATCCATCCATCCATCCATCCTCCCATCTATCCATCTATCTATCCACTCATTCCATCCCTCACATCCTCACATCCATCAATCGACCTACTGTCTAGCCATCTATATGCATTTTCCCATCTTTCCATCCATCCATTCTTCTATCTGTCCATCTTTTCATCCACCCGTTGATCCATACTTTCATCACCCATCTGTCCATCCATCCATCCATATTTGCCAATCCCTCCTCCCCCATCCATCTATCCACGCTTTTAATCTCTCTCTCCTTCCTTCCTTCTTCTTTCCAAAATTTTCTCATCCATTCATCTGTCTATTCACCCAATACTTAGTCACTTATTGCGTATCTGTTGCATACAAGGTACTGGTTTGGGCTGCAAGAGGAGGTCTATGCACTGATGTCAGTTTCTGTCTTCCCTGAGCTTCCAGTCCAGCAAGCCAGAGAAGACCCAAACACAAACCAGACAACGCGAGCGCAGCTGTATTCAGCAGAGATAAAAAGCCATGCTGAGTGACAGAAAGCAAACTCTCCCTTCTCCTGGGGCTTTTGGGGCAGCTTTATAGCAGAGGTGGTATTTTATCAGGATCTTGAAAGACCCTGTCTTGATGACATTACAAGTGGTGTCATGTTTCAGGGGACTGGGAGAAAGAGAAGTCTGGGGAGCCATAAACACCATCTGGTCCGCCTGGATGACCACTGCTAGGAGATTTATTTTCTTTCTTTTTTTTTTTTTTTTGATTTAAAGATATTTTTCATTTTGGTTTAGTGAAGGGGACCAAACAAAAGGAGGTTCCCTTTAAATGCCATGTGAAGAAATGCTGCAATCAATCCCTCTTGCACACCTCCAGGGCTGAAAAGCTCACTACCAGACAAGGAGAAAGGCCTCTCAAAGTCTACTGTGCTCCAGGAACTGAAAGGCATAAAGGGCCTGTTTGATCTTCCTGACTCCCAGGGACTGTCTATTACTGTAATCAGCGGGGGGAGGGTAGGAATAGTGCTCCAGACCCAATGTACCTGGCTCACATCCCAGCTTCCCATTCATGAATGATATGACCTGGAACAGGTTACTTCACCTCCCAAGGATTCAGTTTACTCATCCATAGTATGAGGATAGCAATTAGAGTACCTCTCATGGGATTGCTACAAGGATTAAATGAGCTAATACATTCATGATGGTGAGTGTTTGTGAAATTATTATTACTGTTTTGGGCGGTTGTATTAGTCAGCGTTGCGTGAGGGGAGCTCAGCGGAGAGCACTAATCCAGGGAAATAGTGGTAGTGGTTTGAAGAGTTGAAAGTGCAGTCACTAGAAATCATCAATAGCAGAAAAGGCACCACAGACCATGCCCACCAGCCTGGCGTTTCCAAGGCATCGCCTCTGGACTAGTGAGTGCTGTGCAAGTAAGCAGGACGCTGTGAGGAAAAGAACCCCAACACTGGAGCAACAAAGAGAAGAGTGATTTTTTTTCAAGACAGGTCTCCCTGTGTCACCCAGGCTGGAATACAGTGGTGTGATCATGGTTCACTGCTGCCTCAGCTCCGGGCTCAAGCAATCCTCCCACCTCAACCTCCTGAACAGCTGGGACTACAGGCATGCACCTTCATGCCTGGCTAGTTTTTTGTATTTTTTGTCGTGATGGGGCTTCTTCATCTGCCCAGGCTGGTCTCGAACTCCTGGGCTCAAGCAATCCTCCTGCCTCGGCCTCTCAAAGTGCTGGGATTACAGGCGTGAGCCTCCGTACCTGGCCAAAGAGGAAGTGATGTTACAGGAAAGAGCCCAGGAGTTGGGGCTGCCTAGAAGGAGCTGGAATCACAGAGGGAGAGGCTGCTATTGCACGACTGGAAACCAGGGAGGAGAGGCAGCTATGGGAGATCCTGCCCTGAGTAGAGGGAGCAGAAAAATGCCCTGCGTCTCCCTCTCTTCTGCCCTGCAGTCTCTATGTGCTGTCATCTAGGGAGACAAATCAGTGAGGCCTGCCCTTCCAGCTTGCAGAGCCCAGAGGATCATTTCATAGGGTATGTTCCCTACAAACCTAATCTGCAAGATGCTTCTTTAGAAAAAAGTTTTTAGGCAAATCAGCCTTGGAAATGCTGCAGGCAAGACTCTGTCTGGCAGATCTGCCAGGCATGTTGCTATGGTGAAGATGAGCAGCAACATGGTTAAAAAGCCCAGGCTCTGTAGTCAGACTCAGCTCCCTCCTCTATCAAATGGGAATAGTAACAATATGTACTTTACAGGGCCATTTATTCATTTGTTAATTTTTTCGTTAATTGAATGGATACAATGTGTCAGGCTCCAGGGATATACTGGTGAATAAGACAGACGTAGTGTCTGTCCTCGAGAAGCTTACATTCTAGAGGAATATAAGTTAATGAGGTAATGAATATAAACTGCTTAGCACACTGCCTGGAATACGGTAAATGCCTGATAAATATTACCCTCAAAGGCTCTGAGAAGTCCTGTAATGGATATATCTTAAACCCAGGGCTTTCCAAACATATTTGGCCATGAACTCTCCCTCTTTTTTCCCTGTAGTACCCTATTCCTAGGCTGCAGCACTCACCGGTCTGAAGAACGTATTTTAGAAATGCTAGGTGGGCGGATATGGTCTATACACATACTTACACACAGAGACACACAAAGATACAAATTATAACTTCTGGTAGCTAGTGAAATATTAATAGGGCCTTGAAGAAACAGGAATAGCTCATCTCTTGTTTCATTTTAAAATGACCACATTTTGTATAAATCTTGTCTTGGAGGGTAGTAAATGGAATTCACTTTGATGAGTTTGTTTTGAAAACCAAAGGAGTCATTAATAAATTGATCCACTCGACAAGCATTTATGGCAGCCTCTTTCATTCTGTGCTGCCTGCATGGCACTGGGGCACAGATTCTCTGGCCCATGAAGAGATTCTAAGGCAATGTGTAGGATCAAGATATGCCCTATATATTGTGACAGCCCCAAAAGAGGCTGCCTATGATCATCCGGGAGGGCTTCCAGGAAGAGGCGCTATCTGAGTTGAGTCTAAAAAGATGAATGGAAGTTTAACCTGGAAAGGGAGCCCTATAGGTATGGGTATTCCCTGGTCTTGGTCCTGACTCCTTGGGGTCAGAGTCAATTTTAGGTCCAAGAAGGGATGGTCTGGCCCCCAGTGGTTTCTTCTCTACTTGTGTTGGGGGCTTGGGGGTCATGAGAGGAGCACTAGAGTGGGAGTCAGACAGCCTCGGGAGCAAGTCCAGTGTCCCTCATCCACTACCATGTGACCCTGAGTAACTCACTCCCTCTCTCTGAGCCTCAGCTTTCTCGTCTGTGAATTGGGGCTAGCGGAGCTTACCTCACTGGGCTGATGTGAAGAGCCGGGGGAGGTGATGGATGAGGAAGTGCTTTGTAAGCTGCTAACTGCCGTACACTGCAAAGCTCCATGTATACGCACACACTGCGTGTCTCGGCTCAAGATCCAGTTCGCAGTTGGGGCAGAAAGAATTGCTGAACCGAATTCTTCTGCCACCTTTTGGGCTCTGTTCCTCTGGCTCTTGAAAGTGTTTTGGTCTTTCTAGGTCCCTTATTAATATACCAACACCCTGAAAGGTGTTAATCCTTATTAGCTAATATCTTAGTGCTGGCACTTTCATTAGCAGTTAACACCTTTAGTTAGCAGCTAACTCCTTAACAGGAATCATCTGACATTCATCTGAGAGAACTTTCAGGAGTGCGGCCAGGAGGGGTGCTTGGTGGTCTTGGGGCACAAGGGGGCTATGAGAGAAGAAAAGATTGTCCAGGAGAGACATCACTGACAGAGCTGTTTTGCAAAGGAAAATTCCATTGCCTGTCCACTAGATTGAGCCCCCTAGAGAATGGTACCCTGAATCACCTCTGCAGCCTTCTCTAGCAGAGAGGTTTTGGGCAAATTACTTAACCATTATAAGCCTCAGGTTCCTCCTCTATGAAACGGGGATACTCAGCCATATATTTTAGGGTCACCATGGCTAATGCCGTGTTTCTCAGATTTGTTGTGTATTTACAGGGAGTACATAAAATTTTCGTTTTAAGAGTGAAACGTTTAAAACGTACACACTGCATGCCTTCCTGAATGTTATTTGTTGCCGAGATTTGTTGTTGTGGGGTTGGAGAACTTATTGCTTTTATATTAAAAGAAACAGAAGGACTGGGAAAGGGCACAAGAGCATGTTTTAGGATGGTTAAAATGTTCATTTTCTTAGGCCAGGCATGGTGACTCACACCTGTAATCCCAGCACTTTGAGAGGCTGAGGCGGGCAGATCACTTGAGGTCAGGAGTTCAAGACCAGCCTAGCCAACATGGTGAAACTTCATCTCTACTAAAAATTAAAAAATTAGCTGGGCATGATGGCAGGAGCCTGTAATCCCAGCTACTGGGGGAGGCTGAGGCACGCGAATTGCTTGAATTCAGGAGGCAGAGGTTGCAGAGAGCTGAGATTGCGCCATTGCACTCCAGCCTAGGTGACAGAGCGAGACTCTGTCTCAAAAAAATTTTTTTAAAGTTTATTTTCTTGATCATGGTGGTAGGTACATGGTTGTAAAAACTTGAAAACTCACTGAAATGTACACTTTAAATGGGTGAGTTTTATCATATGTAAATTACACTCCAACAAAGTTGATTTGCAAAATAATTTTTACAGGAGTATGAAAGTTATACATTATTTTGGAGGGGCTCAGAGAAGTTGAGTAACCTGACCAGGATCACAAAACTACTGATGGCAGCCGCAGGAAAAGAGACCTGGGTGTGCCTGACTCCGGGATTAACCACCATTGATACATGTCTTTCACTCATCCACAGTAACAAACACGACTTTCATTCTGAAAAGCAACATTCTCAGACAGCACAGAATCTACCCCAGGCATAAAGAGTTCAGAATGAGAAGGGAATTAAGTGGCCCCAGAGTTCTGTCTCCTTCCTCCTCTGTCCAATGACACACATAGATGCCCCACCCTTGGCTTTGGCCTTGACTGACCTCTGGGTCAACCCCTTGAGACTCACCCTGGACACTTCCATCTGTTCTTCTTTTTTTTGAGGTGGAGTCTCGCTCTGTCTCCCATGCTGGAGTGGTGGGATTACAGGTGTGAACCACGGCACCCAGCCCACTTCCATATATTCTTGTACCAGTCAAGCCTCCCTCACTCTCAGCCTCTCTCTCCAATTTTCTGCCCTGGCCCTGGGGTTTCTGAGGCTTGGTTCACCTTGTTGCATCCCAGCTAGACATCCTTGTGTCGTCCTTGCTGTTTGTTCTTCCACAATCTGGGAGACCAGGAGGGGACCCTTTGATCTGGGTGGGACGCAGGGACCAGTTGAGAGGGTTTGCCATTGACCTACTTTATAGATAAAGCAAGAAGGCTCAGAGAGGTACAGGACCTGCCTAAGGTTACACAGTTTGCACGGGTTAGAGCCTGAACCCACCCAGATCTGTCTGACTCCTGATCCCCAGACCTTACCCAGGAAGACAGGAGGAGGCCAAGTCATGAGGCTGAGGGTTAGGTGGGGAGAGGCAGAGGGTGTGGGAAGTCTCTTTTAAACTCCCCTCGTTCCAGAATCGGCTCTGTCAACAGCTTAGAAACCCCAGTCCCCGAAGGGACGGGGGCTGCCAGAGCCTCTTGCCAAGTGACTGCAGACCACATTTTTCTTAATCTTAATTGAAAACTGCTCAAGTAGAAAAATCATTTCACTGCTTCATCTCAGAAACGAAAAGAAGAAGGGAGAAGGGAGGGCTTGGGTCAGGGGGGATGGAACATTTAGCCAGAGAGGAAAGACTGTGGCTATCGAGGGCTTGGTCCCTACCTGCCCTGGACCTACCACTGGGCCTTGCCCCATCGAGCCTCCCTGAGCCCCAGGTCCTGGGGGCTGGGTCTGCCGGCTGCTGGTGCAGTCAGTCTTATGTACGAGAGTCCCACTGTGCACCATGCAGACCTAGGCTGGGCTCCCGGGACAATGAAACACCATCAGACGCAGCGCCTGTCCTTAAAGGGCTTCTAGTTCCTCCCCCTCCTCCTCCTCCTCTTTATTCCTTCCTTCCTTCAACCAATATTCACTGAGCATCTACAATGTGTCTGCTACTGTTCCAAAATATACAAATAGCCCCTGCCCTCCTGGAATGCTCTGTCTAGCAGGGAAGACAAATGATCAAATAAATGGAGAATAACAAACTGAATTTAGCTCAGAAGGAACTGGGAGAGTGGGGTGAGCAATTATTCTATAGGCACGGTGGGAATTGTGATTTAGGCTGAGCAGTCAGGGAGGATCTCCTGGAGGAAGTGATATTTCAGCAAAGGCACAAAGAGTAGGTAGGAGTTATCCAGGCAAAGGCAGAGGTGGGGTCAGTGGTGGGAGTGGTGGGGAGTGGGATAGCATCCCCAGGAAGAGGGAGGTGCTGGAGACGGTAGACTCTTAACCAAGACTGATTGGGTTCAAATTCCAGTTCTGACACAAGCCAGCTGAGTGATCCTGGAACAAGTTAACTAACCTCTCTGTGCCTCGATTTTCTCATTTGTAAACACAGGATCATTGTGAGGATTAAGTGGGTTTACACACATAATATGCTACAATGGTGCCTGGACAGGCTGTTTAACTAAGCAAGCAAACAAAAAGCCCCAGCACGTGCAAAGGCACTGGGGCAGGGATCTGCAAAGTGAGTCATCGAAGTCAACAAAGTGAACAAGCTTTATCCCGGGGCAAACACAAACTGGGTAGGTGCTGTGGAAATCCATGCTGTGCCCCAGAAAAAATGGAGGCTAAAATCCTGTGTCTGCCGGTAGTCATAGCAAACCTGTGTTGGTACATTCCACCCCTCTCTTCATGCCATCCCCATAACCTCAGGAAGAAGCCATGGTTATCTTCACTTTACAGATGAGCAAACTGAGGCCCAGAGAGGCCAAGTGACTAGTCCAAGATCACACAGCTGGGGCTAAGCCCAGGTTTGGCTAACTCCAGAGCCTAAGTCTCTTACCACTGTGCTCTACTGGCTCAATTCTGGGACGTGACAGAAATGGCATCTGTGTCTAGGTTTGACGGTTTGTTGAGCACACTCTGTGTGTTGCATCCTGGGCTAGACACGCCACACAGGAAGAAACGTACAAGATGCAGTCTAGTCATACAATATTTTTCCTAAATGGAGTGAGTTTGGACAGTGAAAGCAGCACTCTTCCAGGACAGCATGTGTCAAATGGAACCTAGGATCCCCCCCAAGCCTGGGGCAGGTGATCAAGAGCATGGAATCGGGTAGACCTGGCTGGCTTAGTGCCCTTGGGCAAGTCACTTAGCGTCTCTGAACCTGTTTCTCCATATGGGGTATTAATCCCTAGCTCCTGGAGTTGTGAAGATCAAATGAGACAATGGGATAACAGATACTGAGCCCAGTGCCTGGCATGGAGGAGGCCCTCAGTGACTGGTAGACGTTGTTATGTAATACACAATCAATGGATTTCCGTCTTTTTTCTTTGAGACGGAGTCTTGCTCTTGTTGCCCAGGCGGGAGTGCAGTGGCACGATCTCGGCTCACTGCAAGCTTGGCCTCTCAGGTTCAAGCGATTCTCCTGCCTCAGCCTCCTGAGTAGCTGGGACTACAGGCACGTGCCACCACACCTGGCTAATTTTTTGTACTTTTAGTAGAGATGGGGTTTCACCGTGTTAGCCAGGATGATCTCAATGTCTTGACCTCATAATCCGCCCACCTCGGCCTCCCGAAGTGCTGGGATTACAGGCACGAGCCACCGCACCCGGCCAAGATTTCCCTCTGTCTCTTTACCCATCTTCTCAGGTTTCCCCCCTCCAATCCCCTTAGCCCTTACAGGATCCGGGTCTAATCTGTTTTGCTGTGTATCCTTGGGCAAAAATCCCTTCCATTCTGCTCTCTCCACTCAGCTAGGATGCTTCGATAGGCTGCTGGGGTCCCACCTCTCCCGCTTCCTCTCTTGGCTGGCCTTGCTGCTCCACCATCCATCCCCAGGCTCATTTTACAGGTCAGTTCCCTTTAATGAGCAGGGCTCAGTGCCTTTTCCCTCGCCAAATGGAAAGTGCAGGTTCATCAAAATCTCATTAACCTCCATTCTCCTGGTGGCCCTGCAGGGGTCAGGCCTGTCTCAGGATGGGGGTGCCACCTCCCAGCGGGTCAGGGTCCAGGGCTGTCTGGGGCTGGGGGGTGGGTGGGGCTACTGGTTTGCTAGTTCCAAACAATATTCAGGCTACAGTGTCCAGCCCTGCCAACCTTGGCCACCTGGAGGGAAGAGAGGTGAGGGGGCCTTCCGCACTTTAATTTGAAAACTTAACCATGGGACTGAGGGATGCTGGAAGCAGAGGAGAACGGCTGACTTCCAGTGAATTAATGCTTCGCTTGTAAATGGCAATTTTCTCCACTTTCATATCACCTGGCTTTTTTTTTTCTTCTTCTTCTTCTTCTTTCATTTGATCTTACTTGGAAGGGTAACATCGCCCACCACGGTCTCCTCCATCATGGTCCTAATTTTTCATCTAGGACTTGTCTGAGCCTGGCCCTGCTCTTGTGTGCAGGCTCTGAAGGAGCTTGGTAGTGAGGGTTTACCTGCTGGATTCTGGGACCCCGTTACTACCCAGGGGAACGTGGGAAAGTTGCTTAGGCTCTCTTAGCGTCACTTACCTCCCCTCTGAGAATAAAATGGGATAATGTAGTTAGTGCCTGGCAACCACTTTGAAAAACATGGTAGCAGTTTCTTCTAACCTAAATGTGCACTTATCATTCAGTCAGGAGAAATAAAAACACATGTCTACCAAAGACTTATATGCAAATGTTTGTAACAGCTTTTTTCTTCTTTTTTTCTTTTTTTTGAGACAGAGTTTTACTCTGTCGCCAAGGCTGGGGTGCAATGGCGTGATCTTGGCTCTCTGCCTCCTGGATTCAAGTGATTCTCCTGCCTTAGCCTTCCGAGTAGTTGGGATTACAGGCACACACCACCACACCTGGCTAATTTTTGTATTTTTAGTAGAGACGGGGTTTCTCCATGTTGGCCAGGCTGGTCTTGAACTCCTGACCTCAGGTGATCCACCTGTCTTGACCTCCCAAAGTGCTGGGCTCACAGGTGTGAGCCACCATGCCCAGCCATAACAGCCTTATTTATGATTGCCCTGAACTGGAAACAACCCAAAGGTCCATCAACTGGCGAATAGATCAATAAATTGCAGTTTGTCCATATGTTGGAATACTAGGTGGCAGGGAAAAGAAACCTACGACTGATGTCCACAATGACATGAATTAATTTCAAAAGCATTCTGTGAAGTGAAAGAAGCAGACTCCAGTGGCTAAATACCAGGTGATTTTGTTTAATGACAACCTGGAAAAAGCCAAACTGTAGGCACAGAAATGAAATCAGTGGTTGCCAGAGGCTAGGGGAGGGGGAGGGGATCCACTGGAAAGGGGCACAGGCAACTTTCTGGGGCAACAGAAATGTTCAATATCTTTTGTTTGTTTGTTTTTGTAGAGATGGAGTCTTGCCATGTTGCCAAGGCTGGTCCCCAACTCCTGGGCTCAAGTGCAGGCTGGAGTGCAGTGGCACAGTAGTGGCTCACTGCAACCTCTGCCTCCCAGGCTCAAGCTATTCTCCTGCCTCAGCCTCCCGAGTAACTGGGATTACAGACGTGAGCCTTCACTCCCAGCCAAATATTCAATTTCTTGATTGAGGTGGTGACACTGGTATACGTGTCTTTCAAAATTCACCCAAGTGCACACTTTAAAAGGGTAAATCTTATTTTATGGAAATCATATCTCAGTACACCTTACTTTAAAAATAATGCTAGCCAGCAAAACTGTTAATTAATTCTAATTTTTTTTCAGACAGGCGTTTTAGTTTGTTTTCATATGGCTGTAAAGGACTGCCCAAGACTGGCTAATTTATAAAGGGAAGAGGTTTAATTGGCTCACAGTTCAGCATGGCAGGGGAGGTCTCAGGAAACTTAGGATCATTGTGGAAGATGAAAAGGAAGCAAGGCACCTTCTTCACAGGGTGGCAGAGGAGAATTGCCAAGCAAAGGTTGGAGAGCCCCTTATATAACCATCATATCTTGTGAGAACTCACTCACTATCATGAGAACAGCATGAGGGAAACTGCCCCCATGGTTCAATTACCTCCACCTGATCTTTCCCTTGACACATGGTGATTACAGGGATTACAGTTCAAGATGAGATTTGGGTGGGGACACAAAGCCTAATCATACCATTCTGCCCCTGGCTCCTCCCAAATCTCATGTTTCTTTCACATTTCACAACCAATCATGCCTTCCCAACAGTCCCTCAAAGTCTTAATTTATTCCAGCATTAACTCAAAAGTCCAAGTCTAAAGTTTCATTTGAGACAAGGCAAGTCCCTTTTGCCTATGAGTAAAATCAAAAGCAAGTTAGTTACTTCCTAGCTGCAATGGGGATACAGGCATTGGGTAAATATGCCCATTCCAAATTGAAGAAATTGGCCAAAACAAAGGGGCTGCAGGCCCCATGAAGGTCTGAAATCCAGTGGGGCAGTCAAATGTTAAAGCTCCAAAATGACCTTTGACTCCAGGTCTCACATCCAGGTCACAATGATGCAAGAGTTGGGCTCCTACAGCTTTTGGCAACTTCATCCCTGTGGCTTTGCAGGGTACAGCCCCCACTCTCAGGTGCTTTCATGGGCAGGTATTGAGTGTCTGTGGCTTTTCCAGGTGCACAGTGCAAGCTGTCAGTGGCTCTACCATTCTGGGGTCTGGAGGACAGTGGCCCTCTCTTATGGCTCCACTATGCAGTGCACCAGTGGGGGACTCTATGTGGGGGCTCTGACTCCACATTTCCCTTCCACACTGCCCTTGCAGAGGTTCTCTGTGAGAGCTCCATCCCTGCAGCAAACATCTGCCTGGACATCCAGGTGTTTCCATACATCCTCTGAAATATAGGCAGATATTCCCAAACCTGAATTCTTGACTTCTGTGTACACACAGTCCCAACACCACTTGTAAGCCGCTAAGGCTTTGGGCTTGCACCCTCTGAAGCAACAGCCTGAGCTGTACATTGGCCTCTTTTAGCCATGGCTAGGATGTTGGGCGCCAAGTCCTGAGACTGCACAAAGCAGCAAGACCCAGAGCCCATCCCATGAAACCAATTTTTTCCTCCTGGACCTCCAGTCCTGTGATGGGAAGGGCTGCTGTGGAGATCCCTGACATGTCCTGGAAACATTTTCCCCATTGTCTTGCTAATTAACATTTGGCTCTTCATTATTTATGCAAGTTTCTGCAGCCCACTTGAATTTCTCCTCAGAAAATGGTTTTTCTTTTCTATTGCATCATCAGGCTGCAAATTTTCCAAACCTTTATGCTCTGCTTCCCTTTTAAACCCAAGTTCCAATTCCAAACCATCTCTTTGTGAATGCATAATGCTTTTACGAGGACCCAAGTCACCTCTTGAATACTTTGTTGCTTAGAAATTGCTTCTGCCAGATACCCTAAATCATCTCTCTCAAGTTCAAAGTTCCACAGGTCTCTAGGGCAGCAGCAAAATGAAGCATAGCAAGGGTGACCTTTGTTCCAGTTCCCAATAAGTTCCTCATCTCCATCTAAGACCACTTCAGCCTGGACTTCGTTGCCTATGTCACTAACACCACTTTGGTCAAAACCATTCAACAAGTCTCTAGGAAGATCCAAACTTTCCCACATCTTCCTATCCTCTTCTGAACCTTCCAAACTGTTCCAAGCTCTGCCTGTGACCCAGTTCCAAAGTTGCTTCCACATTTTCAGGTATCTTTACAGCAGAACCCTACTCTCTGTGGTACCAATTTACTGTATTAGTTTGTTCTCACCCTGCTGTAAAGAACTGCCTGAGACTGAGTGATTTATAAAGGAAAGAGGTTTAATCGACTCACAGTTCCACATGGCTAGGGAGGCCTCAGGAAACTTACAATCACAGTGGAAGGTGAAGGAGAATCAAGGTACCTTCTTCAAAGTCACAGGAAGGAGAATGAATGCAGGAGGAACTACCAAATACTTGTAAGACCATCAGATTTTGTAAGAACTCACAATCATGAGAACAGCATGGGGGAAACTGCCCCCAAAATCCAATTACTTTCACCTAGTCTCTCCCTTGACACATGGAAATTATGGGAATTATAATTCAAGATGAGATTTAGGTGGGGACACAAAGCCTAACCATATCAACAGAGTCTCGCTCTGTCACCCAGGCTGGAACACAATGGTACAGTCTTGGCTCACTGCAACCTCTGCCTCACAGGCTCAGTCTGTCCTCCCACTTCAGCCTCCTGAGGAGGTGGGACCATAGGCATGCACCACAATGCCTGGCTAATTTTTATTTTTAATTTCATCATGTTGCCCAGGCTGCTCTCGAACTCCTAGACTCAAGGAATCTGCCAACCTCAGCCTCCCAAAGTGCGGGGATTATAGACATAAGCCACTGTGCACAGCCAAAATTTAAAATTCATTTTGCTTTTTAAAATGAGGTATGGTGTACAAATAGCACACTACACCATAAAGAGCCCCAGTCTTGTGTGTACATCTTGAAGATTTTTTACGTTTTTGTACATCCCATGCAGATCAATGTATGAAACATTCCCAGGCCCTCTTACTCCCTCATTCCCCCTCCAAGGCCACAACCCTCAAAGTTAACCAATATTTTGATATCTCTCACCACAGGTTAGTTTTGTGAGATTTTGGGTCTCCTGTAAATAGAGTCATCCTGAGTATAATTGTTTGTGTTTGGCTGTTAGTGAAGGATTGAAGTCATCTTCTAAAAACACAAATCAGATTGTGTCATGTCTTGATTAAGAGACTTCCAATGTCTTCCCAGTAAGCTTCAAGTAGAATCTCAGGCACTTTCCCTGCCCGCCAGGCTATGCATGTCCTGCCTGCCCGGTGGACCAGCTGCCCTGGAGTCCTCTCCAGCCACACAGAGCTCCCTTCCGTTCTTTGAGCACCCCTAGCTCTTTCCAGCTGTGAGGGCCTCGCCTTCGCTGATTCTTCTACATGCAATGTCCTTCTGTGGGCCAGGTTTCTCCCTGTTCTTTGGGTCTCTGCTGAGTGGCCTTCCCTAAACCTCACCCCAGTGGGTTCCCGGCTTCTACTCCTTGGTTATTTGCCATCTCTGTACCTGTAGATTCCTCTGTAACCCTCATCATGGTTCACAATTGCTCATTTGTTTGTGGGTCAATCGTCTTTCTCCCTGCTTAGGTTGAGAGTTAGACAAGGCTGGGTCTAATCTGCCTGCACGTCCTAGGTGCCCAGTCCAGTGCTAAGCACATGCATGTGCTTAACACGTGTTTGCTGAATCAATACATGAACATCACCATCCAATTCAGAATGTGGCTTCTCATGCACCTTCTCATTTCCACCTCACAATATCAGCAAGGGAGCAAGGTGTTATCAGTGCCCTCCTCAGCTGCAGAACTTGAAGTTGGCAGGGCATGGTGGTTCACACCTATAATCCCAGCACTTTGGGAAGCTGAGGCAGATGGATCACCTGAGGTCAGGAGTTCAAGACCAGCCTGACCAACATGGTGACACCCCATCTCTGCTAAAAATACAAAGTTAGCTGGGCATGGTGGCACATGCCTGTAATCCCAGCTACTCTGGAGGCTGAGGCAGGAGAATCACTCAAATCTGGGAGGTATAGGTTGCAGTGAGCTGAGATCATGCCATTGGCCACTGACTCCAGCCTGAGTGACAAGAGTGAAACTCCATCTTGGAAAAAAAAAAAAGAACTTGGAGAAGTTAATCTGGTTGCCCAGGTCACATAGCAATCCTGGCTGAGCTGGAACCTATCACCCTCTTCCTCCCCCCTTTTCACCTCCCGATGCCAGCAGAGCCTGCCTCTGACTCTCACTCATCATTTTGTGGTGGCTGTTGTTAAATTAGAGTATAACTTGAGTACTATTAAATCTCAAGTGCACAGTTTGGTGGATTTTTGCTTAGGTATACACTCACAGAACACCCACCTAGATCAAGATGTAGAACCTTTCTAGCATCTTAGAAGGGTTCCCTCACAATTCCCTTCTAGTCAGTACCCTCCCCCCTCCCAAGGAAAACGATTGTTCTCATTTCTATGACCGTGGTTTAATTTGCCTGGTTTTGAACTTCATGTTCATGGATTCATTCAGTATGACCTCTTGTGTCTGGCTTTTCTCACCACAAAATCTGGAGAGTTCTCATGTCGCTGCATGGAGCAGTAGCTTGGTTTTTCATTGCCATATAGTATTCCAGTGTGTGAATATACCATAATTTGTTTATATCTATTCTGTTGATGGGCATTTGAGCTGTTTCCAGGTTTCGACAATATTGAATATAGCTTCTGTGAACATTCTTTTGGTAGGCATATGCATTTATTTCTCTTGGGCATACACCCAAGACTGAAGTGGTTGGGGGTCATTCAGTGGGCATGTGGTTAGCTTTCCTAAATACCACCAGACAGTTTCCCTAAATGGTTGTACTTCATGCATTTTAGGAACCCAGCAGCCAGAAGTTTCAGTGCTGACTCCGCTGCAGCTCCAGCCTTGCTGAGATTGAAGTTGCCATGGCCACGCTTCCAGCGGGTGCTGGGACCCTGAGCCACCCTGTTCCATTAGCAATCATAGCAGGGAGAAGGGGTCCGGTGAGGGTAATCCAACTCTTTCTGCTGGGAGGCTGCCTGGTTTGCTGAGTCCAGCAAAGGTTAGGTCACTTTGCATTTTCCCCTCCAATGATCTCAGCTCTTAGGGGCAATTAGCCCTCAGCAGAGCAAGGAGCTCAGAATACTAAACAGATCTGGCCCAGCTGGGAGAGCATTTTTCGCCCTCTGCCTGGGCTGGGGCCCTGCCTTGCAGATGGAGTGGCTGAGTGGAGATCTGGAGGAGGAGAGCATCCTTTACTACTGCCCATGTGCATGGTGTTCGTGTTTTGGGTCACCAGATGTTCTTCGGGGGGCAAATGGGAGCAGCGTCTGGTGTCACCCTGCTTATATATGCCTCAAGAGGGGCACCATCACTCCAGGCTGCTGTTTGCTTCTCCAGGCAGCTCTGCCCATCACACAGTATCCTGTTCAATGTAGTGCTGTTTGTAACGGTCCTAAGTTGAAAATAAGCTAAAAGACTGGGGATGGCGGAGGCGGAAAAAAATAAAAATAAAAAAAGACTGGGCGTGGTGGCTCATATGTGTAATCTCAGCACTTTGGGAGGCTGAGATGGGCAGATCACTTGAGGTCAGGAGTTTGAGAGCAGCCTAGCCAACACGGTGAAACCCCATCTCTACTACAAATACAAAAATTAGCTGGATGTGATTGCACATACTTGTAATCCCAGCTACTTGGGAGGCTGAGGTGGGGGAATCACTTGAACCTGGGAGGCGGAGGTTGCATTGAGCTGAGATCATGCCACTGTACTCCAGCCTGGGTGACAGAGTGAGACTCCATCTCAAAAAAATAAAAATAAAAAATAAGCTAAAAGTCCACTGGAAGAGGACTGATGAAGTAAATTACATCTTACATCCTGTTAAATATACAATGGATACTGTGCAGCCATTCTACACAGGAAAAAGACTAAGATAATTAACATCAAGTGTCCCTAATATGACACCCAGAGATGGGAACAATATCGCTCTTGGGTTATGCTTGCCAAAAAGGCATCAACTCAATCTAATTGTGAGAAAATCAGACAAACTCAAATTGATGGACAATTTATCTGCAGATAACTGACCAGTACTTTTCAAAAGGGTCGGAGTCATGAAAGACAAGGAAAGTCTGAGGAATTGTCACAGATTGGAGGAGACCACGAAGACATGACAATGAAATGCAACGTAGGATCCTGGATTGGCTCCTCGAACAGAAGAAGAACAGTTGTGAAAAAACAAGCAAAATTCCGATTAGCTCTGAAGATTGCTTAAGGATATTGTACCAATGTTAATTTCCTGGCTTTGATGATGATTCTATGGTTATATCACACGTTGACATCAGGGGAAGCTGAGTGAGGAATATATGGGAGCTCTCTGTACATTTTTTTTTTTTTTTTACAGCTTTTCTTTTCTTTCTTTCTTTTTTTTTCCTTTGAGACAAAGTTTCACTCTTGTCGCCCAGCCTGGAATACAATGGCTCAATCTTGGCTCACTGCAACCTCTGCCTCCCGGGTTCAAGTAAGTCTTCTGCCTCAGCCTCCCGAGTAGCTGGGATTACAGGTGCGCACCACCATGCCCGGCTAAGTTTTGTATTTTTAGTAAAGATGGGCATTCACCATGTCGGCCAGGATGATCTGGAACTCCTGACATCAGGTGATCTGCCCGCCTCGGCCTCCTGAAGTGCTGGGATTACAGGCATGAGCCAAAGTGCCTGGCCATAGCTTTTCTATAAATTTAAAATGATTTCAAAATAAAAAGTTTAAAGTACAGGTGACAGTATAGATCAGGACTTCTTAACCTTTGCTGTGCCATGGGCCTTTGCGTGAAGTCCATGGACCTTTTCTCAGAATAATGGTTTTAAACATATAAAATAAGATATTTAAGATTTCCAAGAAGGCCAATTATCTTAAAATACAGTTATCAAAATATTTTAAAATTTCTGATGTAGAAATATACATGCTTCTTTATTAATGTATTCATTAACGAGATACGGTGGCAGGTGTAATAACCACGGTAATTTCAAAGCAGTGATGAGTGTAAGAGTGTTTCAAGATAGCTGCAACAACGATAATTTGGTACAAAAATATCTACGATGACTATGGCAGTGAAGTCACAGATACTGTTAATGCTACTGCAGCTTGTTGTTTATATTCAAATGGAAGGAAATGAGAAATTTCAGTTAGAGGTTAGGGGAAATAAGGGTATAGCTTTTCCCGTTCAAGTTCACAGACCCCCTGCATTCTGTTTGCAGTCTGGCAGTATCTGTTACATCCCTGATGTAAATGTATAGTTATTGAACTGGAAAGAGGCTCATAATATATTAGTAATGGGGTGGGTGAAGCAAGTTATCGATCAATATATGCAGTAGAATCCCATTTTCGTAAATTAAAAATGTCAGTGTGTGTGTGCATTACGTATTCATTCAACAAACATTTCATGATCACCTACCATGAGCCAGACTCTGAGAATATAACAATGAAAAAGAAAGACATAGTTTTTACCTTTCCAGAGCAGGGCAGCTAGAAACATGAATAACTTGCAACAAAATGGTGTGTGACTATTTCTTTTTTCTCTCTCTCTCTTTTTTTTTTTTTTTTGAGACAGAGTCTTGCTCTGTTGCTCGGGCTAGAGTGCAGTTGTGCGATTTCAGCTCACTGTAACCTCCGCCTCCCAAGTTCAAGAGATTCTCCTGCCTCAGCCCCGTGAGTAACTGGGATTACAGGCACCTGCCACCATGCCTGGCTAAATTTTGTATTTTTCAGTAGAGGCAGGGTTTCATCATGTTGGCCAGGCCGGTCTCAAACCCCTGACCTCAAGTCGTCTTCCCACCTCGGCCTCCCAAAGTGCTGGGATTACAGGCATGAGCCACCGTGCTTGGCTTGTTTTTTCTTTTTGCTTCTGTATGTTTCCTAGTTTTTAATGAACATATATTTTGGGGCAAATATTTTTTAAAACAAAAGAAAAAGCTGGTCTTTATCCCAAGCTGCTTCCTGTCTGCAGGTAACACTCTCTATTGCCCCTAGGTCTGCCCCCTTGTGTCCCCAAAAACCTCATCCCCCACTTCGGTGTCCTACCATAGCCATTACGATCAGGCAGATGGCGACCTGCAGGCCTTCCTTTCTCCAAGCTGACCACCCCCCAGGTCCTCTGATGGTTTCTCACCCAACACCATTTCAAATCTTTTTACCATCGATCATGGTGACCTTTCCTTGGACCTCCCCCTGTTTTTTTCATATTCCTCTTACAGTGTGGCATTCAGAGCTGAGCTCCAGATGGAGTCTGCCTCACTCAGATTGCAAAGAGACTATCACCTCCACCCTTACAGACGTCATGCTTCTATTTATGCTGCCTAAGACGATAATCATTTTTTAAACAGCTTTATTTGCATATAACTCACATACCATATATATTAGTTTTCTGCCAATGCTGCAGCAAATTACCACACACTTAGTGGCTTAAAGTAACACAAATTTACTATCTTGTTCCATGGATCAGAAATGTGACACAAATCTCACTGGACTATGATCAAGGTATTGGCAGGGCTGAGTTTCTTTCTGAAGGCACTGGGGGAGAATGGGTTTCCTTGCCCTTCGCAGCTTCTGAAGGCCACCTGCCCTCCTTGGCTCATGCCTCCCTTCCTCAAGGCCAGCAACACGGGGCTGAGTGTTTCTCAAGATGCTATCTATCTCTCTGGTTCTCTCAATATTCCATCTTCTACTTTTAAGGTAGAAGATGGAATATTAATATTCTGTTTAAGGTCTTAAGTGATTACATTCGGCTCACCTGGGTAATCCAGGCTAACCTTCCTGTCTTAAATCAGATAATTAGCAACTGAATTAATTTCATCTGCAAACTTAATTCTTCTTGGCCATGTATCCGAATATATTTAACAGGTTCTGAGGTTTAGGACATAGGCCTCCTTCAGGGACCATTATTTTGTGTACTACATCACACAATTCATTCATTTAAAATGTACGATTCAGTGATTTTTGGTATAGTCACAGGGTTGTTGGCAACCACCACCATGATCAGATTTAGAACATTTTCATCACCCGGAAAAGAGAGCTGAACTGATTAGCAGCCACTCCCATTTCTTCCCACCTCCCCCAGCCTGAGGCAGCCACTAGTCTGCTCTCTACCTCATAGACTTGCCTATTCCAGACGTCTCATATGAATGGAATCATACAATATGCAGTTCATTGTTACTGACTTCTTTCCCTTAGCATGATGTTGTATCACGTATCAGTACTGTGTACCTTTTTATTGTCAATAATATTCCACTGTATGCATATACCACATTTTATTTATCCATTCATCATCGATAGACATATGGGTTGTTCCCACCTTTTGACTGTTGTCAATAATACTCCTATAAACATTTGTGTATAAATTTTTGTGTGAGCATATGTTTTCCTTTCTTTCCTTCCTTCCTTCCTTTCCTTCCTTCCTGCCTTCCTGCCTTCCTCCCTCCCTCCCTTCCTCCCTGCCTCCCTGCCTTCCTGCTTTCCTGCTTGTCTGCCTGCCTTCCTCCCTCCCTCCCTTCCTCCCTTCCTTTTCCTTCCTTCCTTCTTTCCTTCCTTCCTTCTTTCTTTCCTTCCTTCCTTTTTTCCTTTGTCTCTCTCTCTCTCTTCCTTTCTTTCTTTTCTGAGACGGAGTTTTGCCCTTGTCATCCAGGCTGGAGTGCAGTGGCATGATCTCGGCTCACTGCAACCTCTGCTTCCCACGTTCAAGTGATTCTCCTGTCTCTCTCAGCCTCCCAAGTAGCTGGAATTACAGGTGCATGCCACCAAGCTTGGCTAATTTTTGCATTTTTAGTAGAGATGGGGTTTCACCATGATGGCCAGGCTGGTCTCAAACTCCTGACCTCAGGTGATCCACCTGCCTCAGTCTCCCAAAGTGCTGGAATTACAGGTGTGAGCCACCGCGCCCGGCCTGTTTTCATTTCTCTCAGGTGTTCACCTCGAATTGGAATTGCTGGGTCATATGGTAACGTTATGTTTAATATTTTGAGGAACCACCACGCTATTTTTTAAAGTGGATGCACGATTTTACATTCCCACCGGCAGTGTATGAGGGATCCAATTTCTTCATAACCAAGCCAAAATTTGCTATCTGTTGTTTTTTTCTTTTTTTTCAGTTATAACTATCCTAGTGGGTGTGAAGTGGTATCTCGTGGTTTTGATTTGCATTTCCCTCATGACTAAGGAAGTTGAGCATCTTTTCATGTCCTTATTTATTTTTATATCTTTTTTGGAGAACTGTCTATTCAAATCCCTTATCCACTTAAAAAACTGAGTTAGTTATTTTGTTATTGAGTTGTAAGAATTCTTCATGTATTCTGGATATGTTATAGGAAAGGGGTCCTGATGCAGACCCCAAGAGAGGGTTCTTGGATTTCATACAAGAAAGAATTCAGGGTGAGTCCACAGTGCAAAGTGAAAGCAAGTTTATTAAGAAAGTAAAGAAATAAAAAAAAATGGCTACTCCCTAGATAAAGCAGCCCCGAGGGCTGCTGGTTGCCCATTTTTATGGTTATTTCTTGATGATATGCTAAACAAGGGGTGGATTATTTATGCCTCCCCCTTTTAGACCATATAGGGTAACTTCCTGATATTGCCATGGCATTTGTAAACTGTCATGGTGCTGGTGGGACTGTAGCAGTGAGGATGACCAGAGGTCACTCTCATGGTCATTTTGGTTTTGGTGGGTTTTGGCCGGCTTCTTTACTGCAACCTGTTTTATCAGCAAGGTCTTGATCACCTGTATTTTGAGCTGACTTCATATCTCATATTATGACTTAGAATGCCTTAACCATCTGGGAATGCAGCCCAGTAGGTTTCAGCCTCATTTTGCCCAGCTCTGGTTTAAGATGGAGTTGCTCTGGTTCACACACCTCTGACAGATGCAAGTTCCTTATCAGATGTATGAGTTGCGAATATTTTCTCCCGTTCTATAGGTTGTCTTTCTTTTCTTTCTCTCTCTCTTTCTTTCTTCTCTCTCTCTCTTCCTTCCTTCCTTCCTTGCTGAATTCATTTATTAGTTCTATTTTTGATTTTCTGTAGGAATGAGGTCTTGCTGATCTCCAACTCCTGGCCTCAAGTGATCCTCCTGCCTCTGCCTCCCAAAGTGCTGGAATTACAGGTATGAGCCACCATCCTTTGGCCCATTGATTAGTTCTAATAGTTTTTTGTTTGTTTTTATATTTCTTAGGATTTTCTATATACAAGATCATGTCACCTGCAAATAGAGATCTTTTTTCTTCCTTTCCGGTCCAGATGCCTTTTATTTCTTTTTCTTGATTGCTGTGGCTAGGACCTCCCATACAGTCTTAAATAGAAGTGATGAGAGAAACATCCTTGTCTTTTTCCTGATCTTAGGAGAAAAAATGCATTTAGTCACATTATATATGTTGGGTGTGGGTTTTTTTGAGATGGACTTTATCAGATTGAGGAAGTGTCCTTTTTTTTTTTGAGACAGAGTCTGGCTCGTCACCAGGTTGGAGCACAGTGGCATGATGTCCTCTTACTGCACCTCTGTCCCCTGGATTCAAGTGATTTTCCTGCCTCAGCGTCCCAAATAACTGGGATTACAGGTGTGCGCCACCACACCTGGCTAATTTTTGTATTTTTAGTAGAGAAGTGTTTCGCCATGTTGGCCAGGTTGGTCTCAAACTCCTGACCTCAGGTGATCTGCCCACCTTGGCCTCCCAAAGTGCTGGTATTACAGGCATGAGCTACTGCATCTGGCCTGAAGTTCCCTTCTGTTCCTAGTTTACTGAATTGTTTTTGTTTTAAATCATGAAAGGGTATTAAATTTTGTCAAATGCTTTTCCTGTATTTATTGAGATAATCTTTTTTTTTTTTTTTTTTGAGTTGGAGTCCCGCTCTGTCTCCCAAGTTGGAGTGCAGTGGTGTGACCCGTGATCACTGCATCCTCTGCCTCCTGGGTTCTAGCAATTCAGCCTCAGCCTCCCTAGTAGCTGGGATTACAGGCACACGCCACCACGTCCGACTAATTTTTTGTATTGTAGTAGAGACGGGGTTTCACCGTGTTTCCCAGGTTGCTCTCTAATTCCTGAGCTCAGGCAATCCACCCGCCTCGGCCTCCCAAAATGCCGGGATTACAGGTGTGAGCCACCATGTCCTGGTTGATCATGGTTTTTTATCCTTTATCCTATTGATATTGTGTGTTACATTAATTGATTTTCATACCTTAAGCCAACTTTGCATTCCTGGAATAAATCCCACTTGGTTATGGTGTCTTATCCTTATTGCATGTTGCTAGATTTGTGTTGCTAGTACTTTGTTGAAGATTCTTCCATCTATATTCCATCTTTATTTCAATAAATAGATTAGTCTGTAGTTTTCTTTCCTTGCAATGTCTTTTATCATTTTTATAAAGCTACATCATATTATTTTTTTTACAATTGATTTTCTTTGTTTTTAGAAATTTTATTTCATTTAATTTCTTTGTCTGTGAACACATCCTGCTGTTGATGGCAGTTTTGTTTGTTATCTACAGTTCCCTCCTGCACTGGCCTGCTGTTAGAAGAGCTGAACTGAACCTGAACCTGCGTTAACACAATTGTACCGTGCAATCTTGAATTTGTATTCTCTGGACTTCAGTCTCCTCTTCTGTAATTATGAGATTGTAAACTCTTTGAAATTGTAGCCTTTTTTTTTCTTTCTGTTCTCACAAGCTGTTTCCAGTTTATAGAGTTTTATAGGTAGCATGTATTCCCAGTCCAGTGCTCTTTGCCTGGGATCAAGTCTGAAAGGGTCTTCATTGTCCCGCTGATAAATAAGAGAGATCAGTGCTTTTAAAACAATGCACAGATGAACATATATATGAATCACCAGGGACTCTTAAATGCAGATGCTCATTCCGTAGATCTAGATTCTGCATCTCTCACAAGCTCTTGTGTAATATTGATGCTGCTGGTCTACGGACGCCACTTTGAGTAACAAGGAACCAGAATATTGTTTCCTAAGCTTCAACCACATAAGAGCCAAATGCATATTTTTTGCCGTATTCTTCTTTCATCTACACAAGTAAAAAAGTATTTTTTTCTGTTAATTAACTAGCAATTAAATCCCTTCTTTGAGTAAAATTTAGACTAATTCTAGGCAGTAATATACATCAAATCACAGGTGTTAGGTACTATGTATATATACTTAGATGGCGTCTTGCTCTGTCACCCAGGCTGGAGTGCAGTGGTGCAATCTCAGCTCACTGCAACCTGCACTTCCAAGGTTCAAGCAATTCTCCTGCCTCAGCCTCCCAAGTAGCTGGGGTTACAAGTGCCTGCCACCATACCTGGCTAGATTTTTTTTGTAATTATATATATTTTTAATACACCTTAAAAATGTCTATTCAAATTTAAAAAGACAGTCATCTGTGTACCAGCAGAAATGATCCCATGTACCATTTGACCATGCATCCCCTGCGGTATTGCTTTAGAACTTCTTCGGGGCTGAGAATGTGGTTCTTGCCCTTTAAACACAATCACACTTTAATTGGGCACTTTTGACTTGCAGCTCATGATTTTGCCCCCCCACCCTTTTTTTTTTTTTTTTTTGAGACGGAGTCTCACTCTGTCACCCAGGCTGGAGTGATCTTGGCTCAATGCAACCTCTGCCTCCCCGGTTCAAGGGATTCTCCTGAGTAGCTGGGACTACAGGCTCGGGCCACCATGCCCAGCTAATTTTTGTATTTTTAGTAGAGACAGGGTTTCACCATGTTGGCCAGGATGGTCTCAATCTCTTGACCTCATGATCCGCCCTCCTCGGCCTCCCAAAGTGCTGGGATTAAAGGCGTGAGCCATCGCACCCGGGTGATTTTGCCCCCATTTTTCTCTGCTGCAATTTGGCCAGTGATTCCTGTCTTTCCCTCTATTATCCACCCTTATTAACTCAGCTGCACCTGTCAGCCTTTATTCCTGCGAGTGGGAGCGAGTGGAGCGAGGCATGCTGAAGAAGTCGTTAAAATGCATGAGTTTGATCATATTCACTCTTTCCTGTCCAGAGTGTAGGGGGCTAAGTCCCTGGGTCCCACATATGAGCTTCATTTGGCAGGCCTGGGGCTCATGGCCTGGGGCAAGGACGTCTGTGGGAACCAGCAGCTTCAACCTGCAGGCTTCATCTGGTGGACCCTACTGGGGGTGAGGTCTCCGAGAGCCTGTGAGTTTCCTCTGGGTGTCTGACACTGTCCACAGCAGGAAGCAGGGGTGAGGTTCAATAAATTTTCCCTGTATTCTCTGGAGGAGGTGCTTATAAAGATGGAATAAGGCTGGTTTCCAGAATTTTGATTCCTTTTGTTTCTGCTTATTTCTTCCAGCCTCTTTGCCTTCATCTGTAACATAGGGGTGATAATAACTGCCACGTGAGGTGGGAGGTGCAGTAGTGAAGAATTCAGGTTTTGGGCCCAGTGCGGTGGCTCATGCTTGGAGTCCCAGCACTTTGGGAGGCTGAGGCAAGCGGATCACTTGACGTCGGGAGTTTGAGATCAAGCTGGCCAACATGGCGAAGCCCCATCTCTATCAAAAATAGAAAAATTAGCCAAGCGTGGTGGCTCACGCCTGTAGTCCCAGCCACTTAGGAGGCTGAGGCAGGAGAACCTGGGAGGCAGAGGTTGCAGTGAGCTGAAATTGGACCACTGCACTCCAGCCTGGGTGACAGAGCAAGACTGTCTCAAAAAAAAAAAATCAGGTTTTGATGTCCAACAGGCTGTTTCTGTTGTTTATCATGTGTAGGACCTGGAGCAAATCATTTAACCTAGAGGAGTCTCAGTTTCCTCCTCTGTAAAGTGGAGATAACAACACATGCTTTCTAGGGACAGTGCAGGAGAATGAAGGAGTGCTGAGCCGGTGGCTGGCATAGCCTGAGCACTCCACGGATGGTAGCAATTGTCATTATCGTCATTGTCATGCCATCATCATCATTACAATAAAATATTGAGTAGATCTTGGATCTTTTGGTACTTCACATTTGTTTCCTCTTCCTTCCTTCCTACCTTCCTCCCTCCTCCTCCTTCCTTGTTTTTCCCTGTCTTCCCAACTTCCTTTATTCCCCTTCTTCTCACTTTCTTCTCATCCTTCCTTGGTACATCTGGTTGCAGCTGCAAGGAGGAGCAGGAGCTTACACAGGAAAAGGAGATGTCATCAGATCCTGAGGAGACTTGAATGTCAGAGGGAGTCTGATCGTCAGCCTAGGGGCAATAGTGAGTCACTGAAGGCTGCGGTAGAGCAGAAACAAAGTGTGTGAAAGTAAGGAAGTGAGACTGGAAAGGGGGCGTGAGGGCGGAAGCTGGAGCCAGACAGGTGAGATAACCAAGGGGCCTAAAGTTCGAGTGAAAGGGAAGGGGAAGCCGAGGCTGCATCTCCGCCCAGAGCTCACCTGAGAGAAGCAGGCTCATTCTCAACGTTCACCTTGCCCACAAAACCCAGCCGGTGCACCCACCTCTATGTGACCTGAGACAAGTGCTTAACCTCTCTGAGCAGCAGTAAGGCCGTCCTTGGTCTTTGTGACATCCCCTGGTTTCCCAGCAAAGACACTTCTGGATCCTACAGGCTTCCATCATCTTCCAGGCTGCTCCCTGCTCAGAGATTAATTTGTTTACTCCCTTGCCTGGAGATGAACTGAGGGAACTAATCGTCCATCAGCTCAGGCTCCCCCAACCTCCCACTGCCCCGCCCCAAATGTCCATTTTCTGGCAAAATATGTCCTTGCCGCTGACAAGGCTGCTTGGAAAATGCTAATTTTATCCTCAAATTAAAATTTGTTCCCTTACCCTTGTTTCAGTAAAAATGAAGAATCCGGAAACATCGCCACGGTGCAGAAGAGAAAGATCTGACATAATTTTTTAAATGCCTTCAATCACACTGCCTTCTGAATGGTCTGTCCTCTCACCCTGACCCCCTCCCCATCTCCGAACCCCCTGAGGCAGCATTTACATTTCTTAATAACCCCTCATTAATATTCATGAGAAGGGGTGGGTAATAATGGCTGAGCATACCGCACTAATTCAATTTCCACCCGCCTCAGCGTGTTTACTTAATCACCAAGGGACCCGGGTTACTCAGTACAATTATTTATTCAGAATTAGATCTGGAGGCATCTGGACTGGAAACAGGGGAACCAAGAGCAAAATGAAAATCGAATTCTCTTCGCCCTCTCCTCCCAGCCGCCTCTTCCTGACCATGTGCCAATGCTCCAGGCAGCCAGCAGGGCTTGGAGGACAAGTCTCAGTGCCCGCTGGGCAGCTCCTGAAGGAACTGGCTCCTAAGGGCCTGCATGTGTTCCAGATGCTCTGGCCCCGGCAGTAATCTCTCATCAACGGTAGCCTAGGAGGAAGGACCAGGCCCAGCAGTGGGCCAGGTGCACCGTCCCAGCCAAGAGCATGGCCAGCCAGAGGCAGGGTGTCCAGGAGATGCTGGGGTATTGGCCCAACCTACATGCAGTGTGGAAAGACCCTTGATCACAGGCCTCCATGGAGGTGAGAGTTTGTGACATGGGGTCTAAATAACACCTGCTCATCATGGAACTTCTGCTTCACTGTCACCTCCTCCAGGAAGACTTTTCTGGTCTCCAGACAAGGTTAGGTTCTCCTATTACACACATCTTCTGTTACAATCAGGATGGGCTTGGTCTTAGCACCTTGCCCACTGTGGGTGGTCACACCATGGTTTCTAATTAGTTGTTCTGGGTCTGTTTCTCCCGCCAGTAGTCAGTTCCCTGGGAGTAGGTTCCATGGCTGTCCTGGTCATGTGACCCCAGCATCTAGCAATGCCCAGCAGAGATGCTTAACAGTATTTGTTGACTTCTTGACGGATTGATTCTACTATTGACTTCTGATTCTCGAGCCTCTGTTTCCTTATCTGCAAAATGAAGTTAAGAATATTCATCTTGCAGGATTGCTGTGGGGACTCAGCGTTTTCCGTGTAAAGAGGATGCAGAGGATGTCAGTGTGAAGTGTTGAGCTCAGTCCCTGACACGTGATAAACACCCAGTTCACATAAGATGCTACCATTGTTACTGTGATTTCTGAGAAGAGTTAACTGTGGGAGGCCTAGGTAGACTCAGAGGAGGCTGGGCTTGGAGGAGGCTGGGCTTGGAGGAAGCTCTTCTCAGAGTCTTGAGACTCTGAGATTCAAAGTCTTGAAATGCCTTTCTCAAGTTCACACAGGAAGTAAGGTCAAGTCTCCATCCTGCTTATCTTTTTAAGCATTGGATGAGCTTAGCAAGTTGCTTAACTTTTCTGAGCCTCAGTTTCCTCCTCTGTAAAATGAAAATAATAATGGCAGCCGCCTATTGGATTGCTGGGGAGTAAGGTCCTCATGCAATTTAGCATGGAAGCTGACACATGAACTTAATGAAAAGGGCTACTGTTATGGCAGATGTGGTGAGTCCAGGCAGAGGGGAATAGCATGAGTGTATTTATCTATTGATTGACTTGCTAATGTATTGAGTCATGCATTCAGCATGCATTCATTAGCTCTTCCAGGTGCCTGGCCCAGTGCTCGGCTCTGACAGGGAGCAGAGGTACAGAAAGCATTAGCTCCCTCGGACCAGGGGCTCCCGGCTGATAGAAAAAATGAGGCAGGAAGGCAAGTCACTGGCACATCGGCAAATGCCAAGGCTGCAAGGGGACACTGGAAAACCGTGGCTTCCAGCTCTGAGGTTTAGGAAAAGGTGACCGAAGGGTTGGCATTTGGGGCAAGAAGAAGAATTTGGGCCAGAGCAAGGGGCGGAGCATCCTGAGTAGAGGAACCAGCAAGGATATAGGCCTGGCAGTGGGGATTTTCTGTTACAGCCAAAGCATCCTAAACTGATACACCTTTGTGTATGTTATCTCTGCTACTTGGCCTATACCCTTTTTCCTGATGCTCAGCAAACTCCTACCTATCCTTCAAAGTCCAGCTCCAGTGACCCGATTGTCTAATGTTCTGACATCTCTTGGCAAAGCCACAGCTCTTTCCTTGTGTTCTCCAGCACTGTGCTCCTACCCCATCCTCGGACTTCTCATGTAGTATCATCTGCTTACCCATCTATCTGCGGTTCTCACCTTCTGCCCTCTGCTCTGTGCAGGCGGCTGGGTTTGGCCAATGGGAGGCACTAGTTGGGGGGGCTACAGAGTGGAAGGAAGGGAGAAGTCTGCGTATTTCTCTTCTCCATCTTTTTTTTTTTTCCTGAGACGGAGGCTTGCCCTATCTTTTAGGCTGGAGGGCAATGGCGTGATCTTGGCTCACTGCAACCTCCACCTCCACGGTTCAAGCAATTCTCCTGCCTCAGCCTCCTGAGTAGCTGGGATTATGAGCGCCCGCCACCATACCCAGCTAATTTTTGTATTTTTAGTAGAGACAGGGTTTCACCATGTTGGCCAGGCTGGTCTCGAACTCCTGACCTCGTGATCTGCCCACCTTGGCCTCCCGAAGTGCTGGGATTGCAGGCCTGAGCCACTGAGCCCGGCCTCTCCTCTCCCATCTTGGGCAGCATCTCCAGCAGTGGCTGTGTCTCCTTCATGTCTCTAGCTCCTCTGAAGCTCCATCGTGGTCTCATATTCCACCAAGTGACCCTACTCCTGGGCTGGGGGCGGTGGCACCCCGTTGCTGTTACCTGTCTTTGGGCTGCTTTGCCATCTCCAGTTGTCTGCTCAAATCTTCTGCCACCTTCCATTCCCTGGATTAAAGTTTCTTTTTTGTAAATACTCAAGTATTTCCTGGTTAGACACTGACTCATACACTTACCTGCCAGGCAACAAGCTTCCCAATGGGAAGGGCCCCGCCTTGTATCCCCAGGGCTTGGACACAGAGAAGCTACCCAAAGATAAATGAATGAATGAGTGAATGAATGAGTTTTGATTACCTGGCTTGTGTAGCCAGAGTCTACTCTTGCTTAGCAAAAGAGAAGAGGCATAAGGGAAACCCATTTCTCCCCCGAGATTAACAAATGTTTGTATGAAAACAACATCAATAATAATAATACTACTAAAGAAATGATCTGTAAACAAGAAAATGCTTTCTAAATAACGCTAAGCCAGAAACTTTCTTTGTAGACTGTAAAGTTCAGCACCCACATTGGACTGTCCTGTTTCTGCCCAGATCAGTGCTTCTGCTGACGTGGCCCGCAGAATGGGAGGTCAAGAGAAAAAGAGAAGATAATGGATTGGGGGCCATGTCTTAGCCCAGGAACAAAAGGCAGGGAGGAGCGCAGGGGACAGCGGATGATTTAATCATTACAAACTCATTTAGAGAGGGCCCTTCCCCTCCCTTCCTGCCTCCAAAGCACCTGGACCCTCAAGTGCCCAGCCAAATCCCTTCATTAAAATTTCCCAGAACTGGGGCTGGGTTGGAAGACAGTGAAGGCCTGCTGGCATGTGTGCCAGAGAAGTTCAGAGGGCTGCAGGAGGGGGCATTTCTCTAGAAGTCAGCGGGGTGGGTGGATTGTGGGGTTGAGAGAGGAGAATGAGGGAAAGGGAATTTTGGAGAACTGGCGCAGCCTGTCTTAGGTTGGGTTCCCTGAAAAGCAGAGACTGAAACAAGAACTTGAGTACATGCTTGGGTACATATTTTATTTGGGAGATGCTCATAGGAAGTAAAAGTGAGGGAACCAAGAGAGCAAGGCAGGGAAGGAGCTGGTTGCTGCAGTGGATAATTGGGACTCGATTCTGCAAATAGCCTCTGAGTACCATGCGGAAGGCATCTCAGAATTGTTCACCCAGAGGATAGAAGGCTGGGCATGTATCCTCTAACTCCTATTCCCCCTAAGGGTAAGCATTACCCCAGGTAGGGCATTAACTCCCCCACGCCTTTGGGCTGTGCCAGTGGGTCACAGGGCAAGGGACCAGGACTTCCAAGACAGCCTTGAGGCTGCAAAGCTGAGAGACTAGGCAAGCACTTGAGGTGGGAAGCTGCCAGCATGCATGGGAGCTGTGCAGCCCAGATGCAGCTGAGGTCAGAGGTGGGGAACAAGGCTGTAGCATGGCTGCACTCACAGCACCTACCACACTCTACTTCCCCTGCTGCACAAAGCCTGAGTCCTCAAGTTCCACAGCCATTCCTTCCTTCCTTCATTCACTCAGCAAACACTTCCCGAGTACCTACTCTGTGCCGAGAACTGTGCTAGGTGCTGGGAAGAGAGTGTGAGCAAGACAAATATGGCTCCTGACCGTACAAGGCTTATATTCAAATTTAAAAGGCAGACATAAATAAGTGTATGTGCAAATTAGTAAGATGCCTTCAGAGAGTGATAGTGTTTCAAAAGAAAGAAACAGGGAGGGTATGGTTTGGCTCTGTGTCCCCACCCACATCTCACCTTGAATTGTAATAATAATCCCCACTTGCCAAGGGAGGAACCAGGTGGAGGTAATTGATTCATGGGGGCGTAGTGTCCCCCATGCTTTTCTCATAATAATGAGTGAGTCTTGTGAGATCTGATGGTTTTATAAATGTCTGGCGTTTTCCCTGCTTGCTCTCATTTTCTCCTTCCTGCCACCATGTGAAGAAGGACATGTTTGCTTCCCCCTTCTGTCATGACTGTAAGTTTCCCAAGCCCTTCCTAGCCATGCTGAACTGTGAGTCAATTAAACATCTTTCCTTTTTTTTTTTAAACTGTTTTCCCCAGACCCTTCTATGGTAACATCTTTCCTTTATAAATTACTTGGTCTCAAATCTCTCTTTATTAGCAGCATGAGAATGGACGAATTCAAGGGAGATGGAATAGAAAGAAAACACAGAGAAAACGAGGTGACCTGCTTCAGGCAGGGCCATCAGGAAGGGTCGCTTTTGATAGGTGGCCCCTGAGCACAGCCCAAATGTTGAGAAGGAATGTACACATCTTCTGCCACCAATGGCTTCTGACTCAGTGTTTCTGAAAATGTGAGGTTTCAGGGACTGTACGACATAAATTTTTTTTTGATAATTAATATAGGGTTACTATTTTGCCAAGTAAAAACAAAAAAAAAATTCAACTATGAATGGCCATTTACTATCTCCATGATTTCATAAATGAAAGGACATTTTGAACACCACCAAAGTAGGAAGAACAGACCCCAGAATAAAGACAGTCTTTTAAATGAAATAAATTTAGCTTTATTTAAAACCCTCTTGGAAACTTCTCTCCATCTCAAGGTCTACCTTGGGCTCAGGACACATTGTTATTCCCTTTGTTTTCTTGTCTTGGGGATTTGGGTAATGGGAGATAAAGTGTGAAACGGCATGTCTATGCTCATGCCCATCAGTTTTTCCATTTGTAAAGCTGAGTAGTTGCTTGAATTACTTCTAAGGTATAAACCAGAAAGTAAGGAGATCTTAGCAATTAATTCATTTAACGGTCACAGAAAGTGCATAGAATTCCTTTCTTCTCACCACCACCTTCTCTGCCTGGGAAACTCCTCTTCTACTCTCAAAACCCAGTTCAAATATGCCATTCCTGGGCTTTTCTCTGCAATGAGTCAGCCATCCTCCCTGCTCCCATAGCAGAGAGTCTTGGCCTATATTGAGGACACAGCCCCCATCCACTGTAATAGGTGATTGTTTCTGGGTGGTGGAAATTGGTCCTGTGTCTCCCTTCCAGAAAACCTTTTCATTTTCCCAGAACTCCTCAGTATAAATGTGCATAATGCAGAAATACAGGAAATAGGGATTTCTGAGCAGAAGAAAAGGGGAAGGGAAGTAGCATTTATTGAGTATCTGCAATGCACCTGTCAGGTGCTTCACGTGTGCATTATTTCATTTGAAGCCCTTACTTATTTTAATATAGCCCCTCCCACCATAACTACTGCTTCTTATCCCATTCCTACACACACACTGCTCTTTCCATCTGTGACACCTGTGCTCCTGCCCTTTCTCCTGCCCGGGACACCTCGCCTCCTGACTAAGTCCTCCTGGCTTCTTCCTGTGTGCTCTTGGGACTCCACGCCTGGGACTTGGAGGCCTGGGGGTTTGTCTGCCCTGCCTAAAAGAAAATGGTCATTGCATCTAGGACACATTGTTAGGGTCAAAGTTCAGGGAGACAGAAGCTCAAATGAAGAGTCTGCCTGGCCCTTTCTAGCCTGAAAACACTGAGATCCTTTAAACCAGAGACTCCCTTGTTCCAAGACTCCAGAGTTGTTTGCAGTTTTGTGTTGATGGCTGGTCCTGGAATGCTGATTCTCACTTCCAAGATTCTAGAACTCTGAGATTCTGCAGACAGGGGGAGAGGGCTTCTGCTTTAGGACTTGAGCTGTCTCTGCTGCCTCTCCAGGGGCCACCTGGCCTCAGGACCCCAGACAGGCACTGTGGGTGGTAACCAACCTGGAGGAAAACTCAAGTCAGCCCCTGTCTTCAGGTCTACCATGGTGGATGAAGCCTCATGGAGAACAGATAGTTACTTGGCAAGCAGGGGGCTGCAGGTGTGTGGGGGTGGAGAGGATGCCCCCAGTGAGACCTTCCTCTCCCCCTCTGAGAAAGGAGCTGCTGTGCCAGCCTGCAGGTCCTTTCCATGACAACAGTTGCTTAGCACCTGCCAGTCCTCACACCAACTTCCCTCACCTGCCCCTCTTTCTTTTTTCCTTTCCTCATTCAAGGAGCCAATTTTCACTCAGTAAACTTTCACCACTTCATCCTGCATGCCAAGTGCTGAGTTAAGCATTTGGCATCTATCACAGATTGGGATCTCATAAGCAGAGTTTTGGGTGTAAGATATTTATTAGGGATCAATGCCAGTGATAGGAAGGGGAGAAGCAAGATTGGAGAGAGGGAGAAGACAACGGGGGAGGCCAGCTCTATAAAGTCTCAGCCAATCAGGGCAGGAGGCCCGGGAATGGGCATTGCTTGGAGTTGTTCTGCATCCAGCTGAAATGGCCAAGCCTTCACATCCCTGTTTCCTCGGTCACTGGGTGCAGGCTGCCCCGGGAAGGGTGTGACTTCCGGCCAGGTGGCTCTCTGCATCTGAGGCTGACTGCCCTCCTCACATCAGACAGCAAGCCCTTCCTTAAAGGAGTGTCTGGGTAGCCTCTCTCTTTGTTTTCTGCAACAACCATAATCTGATTTAACTCCCACCACAACCCACTGGTATAGGAATTAACAAACCTATTTTATAGATGAGTGCACAGAAGTTAGCTTGTCCAAAGCAGCTTCCAAAAAGAAAGTTAGAGTTCGACCCACAACTTGTGTCCAGGCCAAAGTATAATGGTCTCTTTCCTTTCCCATGCCACAGGGTTCCTTAGAATTGAGATCCTTTTTTGTCCATTTCTTTTAGGTGCAAATTGTCACTGGATGGCAAGCAACAAGGATAATTTTCCCCAAGCTTCAGCCCCACAAAGTGTCCTTTGCATCTCTCCCCTTTTACCCCATTTTCCTTTAGAAAACGATCCCTCCTCTACCCTCAGTCCATGTGGTCCAAGGGAGACTCCACTTCCTGCTTCGGGATAAAGCATGTGACCCAAGCTAAGCCAATCAGTGGATCATGTTCCCCGACCCTGCAATTGATTCATAGGTGGCACATGACCCTAGGGGAACCAATCAGAGTAAATTCCAGGACATTTGCTGGAGCTGCCAGAAAAGTGATGCTCTTTCTAGATGTACTTGAACCATCAACAATCAGAATTGGAGCTCCTCATATGTTTGAGTTATTCACTGTAGCATAACAAACCACTCCCAAAACATAGTGACTTCAAACAACAATAATTCATTATTTCTTATGATTCCGTGAGTTAACAGGGCAGGGCTTCTGCTCCACATGTTGTGGGCTGGGGCTATTCAGGTGGCTCCATTCAGTTGTGGCAGGACCGGAAGGGCCAAGAGGCAATACTGTCTGTGTATGTGTGAGTGTGTGTGTTTGGCAGCAGGGTGGGTGGTGGGGCTGGGGGGGTGGGGGGAAGTGGGTAGAGAGCAGTGAGGCTGGTCCATTCCAGGTGAAGGTAACAAGAGGTACATATTTTGCAGAGAGCTTAAAAATAACATTGACTAAAAGTCAATCTGCTTTTTATCCTCACTGGGTGCTGAAAATTCTAAACCATGTTAGTAAGAAAACACTCCACCCGTCTTAGGGCAGACCACCATCCTCCCTTATTACGAAGGCCTCTCCAAGGGTCTAGACTCTTTGTAGTGACTGTCACCTGGGGTATCTTTGTTCTCCTCTGTGTAGTCTTTTTCCCATGTGGTATCTCATCTTCTGGGCCCCTCCACAAGATCTCTCTCTTCAGCAAGGTAGCTGAGAGGTGGCTGTGGCAATTTCCTTTCTTTTCCTTCTTTCTTTCCTCTCTCTCTTTCTTTCTTTTTCCTTCTTTTATTCTTTCTTTCTTTTTGATACTGAGTCTTGCTCTGTCACACAGGCTGGAGTAATGTCACAATCTCAGCTCACTGCAACATCTGCCTCCCAGATTCAAGCAATTCTCTTGCCTCAGCCTCCTGAGTGGCTGGGACTACGGGCATTCACCACCACACCTGGCTAATTTTTGTAGTTTTAGTAGAGACAGGGTTTCATCATGTTGGCCAGGCTGGTCTCAAATTCCTGGCCTCAGGTGACCCACCTGTCTCAGCCTCCCAAAATGCTGGGATTACAGCATGAGCCACCGCACCCGGCCAGCAATTTCTTAAGGTAAGACAACAATGACGTTTGCCCCATCAATTGATTCTTTCTTTCACCAAAGATTTCTCTATAGCATGCAATGCCGTTTCATAGCATTTTACCCATAGTAGAACTTATTTCAGAATTGGAGTCAATTCTCTAAAACCCTGCTGTTCCTTTGTAATCTAAGTTCATATAATATTCAAATCCTTTGTTGTCATTTCACCCATGTCCACAACATCTTCCCCAGAGTAGAGTCCATCTCAAGAAACCACTTTCTTTGCTTCGTCATAGGAAGTAACTTTTCATCTGTTCAAGTTTGATCATGAGACTGCAGCAATTCAGTCACATCTTGAGGTTCCACTTCTGATTCTAAGCTTCTTGTTATTTCCACCACATCTGCTGTTACTTCGTCCACCGAAGGCTTGAACCCCTCAAAGTCATCCGAGAGGGTTTGAGTCAACTTCTTCTAAGCTGTTAATGTTGGTATTTTGACCTCCACCCATGAATCATGAATGTTTTCTAAAGGCATTTAGGATAGTAAATCCTTTCTGGAAGATTTTCAATTTATTTTGCCCAGCTCCATCAGAGGAATCACTATCCATGATGGCTGTAGCCTTATGAATGTGTTTTGGAAGCTGAAATTACTCCTTGATCCATGGGCTGCAGAATGGATGTCGTATTATCAGGCATGTAAACAGCTGTAATCTCCATCTCCTTGTATGTTGCTATGGAAACTCTTGGGTGACCAGGTGCATTGTCAATGAGCAGTAATATTTTGAGAGGAATCTTTTTTTTTTTTTTTGAGCAGTAGTTCTCAACAGTGGGCTTAAAATATTAAACAATGCTGAAAAAAGAAACACTATCATCTTGGTTTTGTTATTCCATGTATAAAACACAGGTAGAGTAGATTTAGTGTTCTTTGTAAGGACCCTTGGGTTTTCAAAATGGTAAATGGCCATTGGCCTCAACTTAGTTACCAGCTGCATTAGCCCCTAGCAAAAGAGTCAGCCTGTCCTTTGAAGGTTTGAAGCCAGGCACTGACTTCTTCTCTCTAGTTATGAAAGTCCCAAATGGCATCTTCTTCCAGAATAAGGAACATCTGTTGTTGATTGTACATTGAAAATCTGTTTTGTTTCATCTACATTGAAAATCTGTTGTTTAGTGAAGCCACCTTCTTCAATGATCGTAGCTAGATCATCTGGATCACTCGCTGGACCTTCTCTATCAGACCTGCTGCTTCAGCCTGCACTTTTATGTTACAGAAGTGGCTTCTTTCCTTAAACCTCATGAACCAACCTCGGCCTGCTCTCAACTTTTCTTTTGCAGCTTCCTCATGTCTCACAACCTTCAGAGAACTGAAGGTAGGGCCTTGCTCTGGATTAGGCTTTGGCTTAAGGGAATGTTGTGGCTGGTTTCATCTCCTATCCAGACCACTCAAACTTTTTTTATATCAGCAATAAGTCTGTTTCATTTTCTTGGCATTCTTGTGTTCACTGGAGTAGTACTTTTAATTTCTTTCAAGAACTTTTCGATAAGGTGCAGTGGCTCATGCATGTAATCCCAGTTGGGATACCAAGGCAGGTAGATTGCTTGAGCTCAGGAGTTTGAGACCAGCCTGCACACCATGGCAAAACCCTGCCTGTACAAAAAATACAAAAGTTAGCCAGGTGTGGTGGCACATGCCTGTGGTCCCAGCTCCAGAGGGTTCTGAAGTGGGAGGATTGCTTCAGCCCGGGGAAGCTGATGCTGTAGTAAATCAAGATTGCGCCACTGCACTCCAGCCTGGGTGACAGAGTGAGACCCTGTGTGTGTGTGAGAGAGAGAGAGACAGACGAGAGAGAGAAAGTTGGAGAGAATGGGCAAAGTCCTAATCCCAGGTACTTGTGAATGTGATCTTATTTGGAAATGGAGTCTTTAATAATGTAATTAAGTCAAGAATCTTGAGTTGAAATCATCCTGGATTTAGGATGAGCTCTTAATCCAATGACAGGTGTTCTTATAAGAGAAAGAGAATTGAGACACAGACACAGAGAGAAAGGCCATGTGAATAAGGGAGCAGAGGCTGAGACAGGAGAGACGTATCTGCAAGCCAGGGCACACCTAGGCTTGCCCACAGCCACCGGAAGCCGGGAAAGAGGCATGAAACTGATTCTCCCTCAGGGCCTCCAGAAAACCAACCCTGCTGATCTCTTGATTTTAGACTTCTGGCTTGTAGAACTGTAGAGAACACACGACTGTTGTCTCAGGCCCCCAAGTTCGTGGTAATTTGTGATGGCAGCCCTGGGAAGCGCATCCAGAGGCTTAGTGTATGCTGTTCCATTGCCTGGAACATGATCCTCTTCTCTTTCCCAAACATTTTCTCAACTCTGCTTTTTGTTGCTTTTAAGTGGACAAATCTGTGGAGAAGAAAGGAGACCTTTTCAAGGAATTGCTTACTGCTTCCTCCTTGTCCTGTAGCTCTCAGCTCAAATGACACCTCCTCCAAGAAGCCTGCCCTGGGTTCCTACCCTTCTCTGTGCTCCCAATTTCCTGAACCGCCCGTGCCACAGTTGTGCTAGCACTGTCTGTTGACCTGGCTTGCTGTCTACTTCCCCACTGCACTGGGCACTGCACAAGGGCAAAGACTGCATTTGGCACCTCTTTGTGGCTGCAGCTGTGCCTCACACAGGCTCAGGCACAATAGGGATGTTCACTAACGTTTGCTGAATCAATGAACAAATGTTCCCTTCCAGTTCTGCTCCACCTCTGGACCGCTGCTCTACAGGGGAGAAACCCTTTTGAGAGCACCTGTGACATAGTTCAAGATCACCAATGCCGGGCGGGGGTGGGACGTGCACTCTGGAGTCCAGCCATACCTCAGCACAGCCCTCCTGCCCGCATTGCCAAGGCCCTGTCAGAGGCGTGACAAACAGCTTGGCTGATGGCTTATAATGTCAGAGATGATGGAAACAGGGAGGCGACGGCTGAAAGAATGGGTTGGGGACGCTTGTCATAACTTTATTTGTGGGAGGTGAGTTCCTGTCGGCTGGGTGATGGATGGCGGCAGGGCAGGCACAATACAGACCCTGCCACTGCCTCTCTCCCCTTTCTCTAAGCCAAATGACTTTGGGGATGAAAAATGACTTCCTTGGGAGAACCCAGGGGAGGGGAACTTCGGGGTGGGGGGCTGTCTGGTCAGCACCTTGGAGTGACTTTTTCTTTTTTCTTGATGAAAGTTGACTTTTTCCTGGGCCAGCCTGATCATTTCTTTCCTTCCTTCTTCCTTCCCTCCCTCCCTTGACAATAATCTGAGACACATTATCTACTGTGATTCTCCAAACTGCCCTAAAAGGAATATATACTTTTGTAGACGAGGAAACGGAAGCTTAAAGAGGAGAAACAACATATCCAAGTTCCCCATGAAGGAAGTGGAAGATGTGGGATTTGAACCTGGGTCCAGCTACTTTAAACCCTGACCTGTTTCCACAACCATGTGATAAAAAGGCCATGGGACCGAGCAGGGTGGCTCATGCCTGTAATCCCAGCACTTTGGGAGGCTGAGGCGGGCAGATCACCTGAGGTCAGGAGTTTGAGACCAGCCTGGCCAACATGGTAAAACCCCATCTCTCCTAAAGATACAAAATTAGACAGGTGTGGTGGTGCATGCCTGTAATCCCAGCTGCTTGAGAGGCTGAGGCAGGAGAACCACTTGAACCCGGGAGGCGGAGGTTGCGGTGAGCCAAGATCACGCCATTGCACTCCAGCCTGGGCAAAAAGAGCAAAGCTCCATCTCAAAGAAAAAAAAAGCCACAGAAGTAGCATGTACCATGTTCCCTGGAAGCACAGTGAAGACAGCAAATAATCCGAAAGGAGAAAGTCAGGGAAGGCTGCCAGTCAGAGGTGACATTTGAGTTGGTCCTGAAAGGGTGAGTAAAATGTTAAATGACAGAGACATAAGGTGACAATTTAGGAAGAGAGAGTTTTGAGAGTGAGAAGAAAAATAGGGTTTGCATACGTTTTTGCTTGCTTACGCAAAACCAGACACTGTTTTCTTTCTCCTTTCTATTGTGTGTGTGTGTGCGTGTGTGTGTGTGTGTGTGTGTGTATGTGTCTATGTATGTGTGTGTGTGTGACAGTTTCACTCTTGTTGCCTAGGCTGGAGTGCAATGGTGCAATCTTGGCTTACTGCAACGTCTGCCTACTGGGTTCAAATGATTCTCCTGCTTCAGCCTCCCAAGTAGCTGAGATTACAGGTGCCCACTACCACACCTGGCTAATTTTTTAATTTTTAGTAGAGACAGGATTTTGCCATGTGGCCAGGCTGGTTTTGAACTCCTGACTTTGGACGATTCGCCTGCCTCGGCCTCCCAGAATGCTGGGATTACAGGCATAAGCCACCGTGCTCAGTCTCTCCTTTCTAATAGGGCCTCTATTTTGGGGGAGTGGTAATCTATCCTCCTACAAAGAGCCACAGGCTTTACCGAGCGCTTCATGAAGTTTCAATTCTCTTGTGAGTGGTTGGTTTGGAATCAGCAATGAGAACAATTCTGCCAAATGAAATAAGAGGAATGTTTGCTCAGGGGCTTCTGGAAAATACTTTTTTGTTTGTTTTCTTTTCTTTAAACAGGGTCTCACTCTGTCACCCCAGTGCTGCAGTGGCACAATCACTGTTCACTGCAGCCTCAACTTCCTGGGCACAGGTGATCCTCCCCTCTCAGCCTCCTGAGTAGCTGGGACTACAGGTATGCATTACCACGCCCAGCTAATTTATTGTATTTTTTGTGGAGGGGGGGATTTTGTCATGTTGTCCAGGCTGGTCTCAAACTCCTGGGCTCGAGCAATCTGCCACCTCAGCCTCCCAAAGTGCTGGGAGTACAGGCATGAGCCATTGTGCCCAGCTGTTGTTGTTGGTTTTCTGAAGAGGAAGTCCCTCCTCATTTGCAGGACATGGTCACATGCACGTGCCATGCCTGGAAGCATGGCAGCCGTCTTATGACTACGTGGATGGAACTAATACACGGGTGATGACTCAGCGGGGAAGATGAGAAGGACATCATTAAGCTGCTGAATGAATGACTGCTGTAACCACCACAGAACTTAATCTTTGAGTAGATACATTTTTCTCACTGTTAACCAGCTAGGTTGCTAGTTTCATTTTTGCAGGCTACAGCATTCTGACTGATAGAAGAAATGAAGAGGGTATCAAGCCTCCCAAATGCCCCTACCTCTTAATACCATCACACCGGGGATTAGGTTTCACCATATGAATTTCAGGCGACACAAGCATGTGGACCATAGCAGAGGGCATGTGCTTCGGTCACATTGCCTTGGTCTGAAATCTGACTACACCCGGCTGTGTGACCCAGGCAAGTTACTTAACTCCTCTGAGCCTTGGCTCTACCATCTGCAAAATGGAAATAGAGAGGTTGTTAGGATTAAATAAGTGCTGAGCGTAGCGCTAGCAGGTACTTGGAACAACTACCAAAAAATTGAGATTCGAGTGTCTAGGGACTTAGTCGAGGTCTCAGAGTCAACCAGTATAGTGGAGGCAGGCTGCATCTCAGGCCTCAGCTCAGAGCTCTGTGTGCAACCTCTGCATCCTCCTGCCTCTGGAAGGCAGACTCATGGAGCCAGCACCAAGGCCAGGGCCCAGAGCTCAGCGCTGGATTTCTGGCTGCTGAATTCTTGTTCTACTCCCTGGCGTTGGCTCAGCCAGCTCTGGTAAGAGTTGACTTTGCTTCCCTGCTCTGCGTACCTGTCTTCCACCCCCTCGCCTGAACAGTATTTCCCTGGGGCTCCCATTACCAATTTGCAGAGCAAAGGCACGCACAGGCAGTTCAGGGGTGGCGCGAGCTCAGCGGCTCTGGTATTGTTTTTAATTCAATATTTTGTCCCTGTGCGCCAGCCTCCTTTATTGGATGAGAACACTGTTATCTGGATCCTGCCCTGCAGGAGAAAATGCAGGCTTCCCCCGACGATGGCAGCTACGTTGTTCTAGAGTCTGATGAGTTAAGGCAGGGCAAGAAGACAAGAGAGTTCCAGAAAATCTGGTGGTTACAGGCTGTTCTGTGACACGCACAAAAACGTTAACATAGGTATTATTGACCCTTCCCCTCTCTTCTAGGGAGGACAAAGCCCAGGAGGCAGCCTTCCCATCATCCTCTTCCTTTCCCTGCACATCCACTACATCCCTTGGTCCTACCGATTCTACCTGCCCTTTCCTCTACGTCCAGTATGACTCAGTCCAAGTCTCCAAGCATTTCCTGCCTCGACAGCTGGTCTACCCCATCCTCCCCTGCTGCCCTCAAACAACAACAACTCCTCCTCCTCCTCCTCCCTAATGTTTGCTGAACAACTCCTCCCCCTCCTCTTCCTCCTCCGCCTCCTTCCTCCTCTCCTCTTCCTCCTCTTCCTCCTTCTTTTTCTTCTTCTTCTTCTTCTTCTTCTGCTGCTGCTGCTTTTTTGAGATGGAATTTCACTCTTGTTGCTCAGGCTGGAGTGTAGTGGCGAGATCTCAGCTCACTGCAACCCCTACCTCCTGGGTTCAAGCAATTCTCCTGCCTCAGCCTCCCGAGCAGCTGGGATTACAGTGTGCACCACCACACTTGGCTAATTTTTGTATATTTAATGGAGATTGGGTTTCACCACATTGGCCAGACTGGTCTTGAACTCCTGACCTCAGGTGATCTGCCCACCTCGGCTCCCAAAGTGTTGGGATTACGAGCTTGAGCCACTGTGCCTGGCAAATTCATTCTTCTTCTTATAGACTATCTTTTTTGAGTTCACCTAAAAGCCTGAGGTAAGGATTTGAATGTACAGAATTTATTTGCATGATGAATCCCAGGAAACACTTGGAAGTAGGGGATTGGGAAAGGAAGATGAGGGATGGGGAGGCAGCCAGGAAAAGGGTTATCGAGCAGGTTACACTGTGGATAAGGGTAGCTTGATTCCACCAGACCTCTGGAAGCCTGTGAATAACTCCTCGGAGTTCTCCCACCTGTAGAATGGGGGAATCGGGGTATTTATCTACTAAGTCCTGTGGGGGCGGGGTGTTCATTCTCAGGCACCTCTGACCTGCTTCACAGGTGGGAAGAGCGTGCTCCAGAGTTGTTAGAGAAAGTCTTTAGGTAAAGAGACACAGTGGGCCAGGAGTGGTGGCTCATGGCTGTAATCCCAGCACTTTGGGAGGCTGAGGCAGGTGGATCACCTGAGATCAGGAGTTCGAGACCAGCCTGACCAACATGGTGAAACCCTGTCTCTATTAAAAATACAAAAATTAGCTGGGCATGATAGCAGTCACCTGTAATCCCAGCTACTCGGGAGGCTGAGGCAGGAGAATCGCTTGAGCCCAGGAGGCGGAGATTGCAGTGAGCCGAGATGGTGCCACTACACTCCAGCCTGCGTGACAGAGCAAGACTCCATCTCAAAAAAAAAAAAAAAAAAAGACACAGTGCTTCTGGCACTGGCAATTGGAAGTCTGCCCAGTGCACATTGAAGTGTGAGGGTCAGGGGATGTGGGCGAGGGGGCGCTGGCAGCGTCTCTTCTATCAGACACAGCCTTTGACTTAAAGCCCACCGATGGCTTCCCTCTGCTCTTTGGAGTAAGGACATAAGTCCTTTGCTCCACTCTACCAGGCCTGAGTGGGCCGGCTCCTGCTTCCTCCCCTTATCCCACTCTCCTCCTCACCCCCCTGGGTCCCAGCTTCCTTTCTGCTCCACAGAAGGTGCTTTCTCTCAGCACTCCCTCTTCTTCCCGGGCCCGTGGACAGACTACATCTAACCTTGCTTCTACTTAGGACTGCTTTCTGGGTAACAGGATGAGGGCGAGAGTAAAATATACCACTTGCAGGCTATATACCTCTTGGCGATCCTCCACGCTCTCTTTTCCCACCCATGGATTAGAAGCAAAAGTCTTCAAGGTCCTAGAGGATAGTGAAGCCACGAAGTGAAAAGAACCTGAATGCCTGACCCAACATGTGGAAGGCCACATGCCAAGCATCTACATCAGATTGTTGCATCAGCAAGAAATAAACATTGATATTGTTGTTTATTACAGTAGATAACTTATACAGTATTTTTATCCACATTTTACAGGTGGCAGAAAGAGGCTCAGGAAGAAAGTGGCTTTCCTAGGTTTGTACAGCTACAGGCTGCAGAGCTAGGATTCTGACTCCAGAATATATGCAAATTGTAGCTGAAGCTGCTTTTCATGTTGTAGGCTTTCAATTAATATTTGTGGAATAAATGCAGTTAAAAGTCTTGATTCCCTAGCCTTTACATTAAGAACCTAGAGGGAAAGTAGTTCAAAAATAAATCACAGTGACCAAAAAAAAAAAAAAAAAAGAAAAAATCAAGATGTTTTGATCTCCTGCATTAGATGGCAAGTTCTTAGAAGACATATTTTTTTTGTACTCATTTTTAAAACTTTGCTATGCCTAGCACAATACTTGGTACACTGTGGGTGTGCAAACATGGCTGCTCAGTTGAATTCTCAGAGACAGCATGGACTGGGTGATCCTCGGCTTTTACAGATGGTAGTCAAGAGTACTTTTTTTAGATGGAGTCTTACTCTGTTGCCCAGGCTGGAGTGCAATGACCCAATCTTGGCTCATTGCAACCTCTGCCTCCCAGTTCAAGCGATTCTCCTGCCTCAGCCTCCCAAGTAGCTGGGATTACAGGTACGTGCCACTCTGCCTGGCTAATTTTTATATTTTTAGTAGAGATGGGGTTTCACCATGTTGGCTAGACTGTTCTCAAACTCCTGGCCTCAAGTGATCCACCCACCTCAGCCTCTCAAAGTGGTGGGATTACAGGCATGAGCTGCCATGCCTAGCCAAGAAGTACTTTGACATCATTGTCTCTCTTGCAGAGAACCATGAAATGGTGACAAAGTAATGTTAAGATGAGTAAATACATAACTTTATATGAAATCAACTGATACCTTGTACTGGGCTCCACCATAAAAAGTGGAAACAGGTGCAAAAGTTGGGGAACGTGAACTGGAGAATAATCACAAATGAAGGCTCTTCCGTCCATTCTTCCCTCCTGTGAATTGGCCTAAGACCACCAGTCCTCTGCTACTGGATTTTAGTGGCTGGGTCTAGTTCACAGAAGTATTCTACAGGCACGTAATTTGAAAACCAATAGATGACCTGGTTGGAGTAGGAGGGATCAGTTAATTAATGGACAAGATCCTGTTTTTATATTTGCTCATTAGGAGCTTAAAACCAACTCGTGACCTCCCCAGAGCACACCAACAGAACTCCCTGCAAGCGCTTCTGTATTAGCTCTACTTCTGTCTCTGTTTTATGCTCTTCTCTGAGCTTTTCTTTTCTTCTCTCTCTCTCTATATATATATATATATTTTTTTTTTCTCTTTTTTTGAGACAGAGTCTTGCTCTGTCACCCAGGCTGGAGTGCAATGGCGTGATCTCAGGCTCTCAGCTCACTGCAACCTCCACCTCCCTGGTTCAAGCGATTCTCCTGCCTCAGCCTCCCAAGTAGCTGGGATTACAGGCACCTGCCACCACACCTGGCTAATTTTTTGTATTTTTAGTAGAGACGAGGTTTCATCATGTTGGCCAGGCTGGTCTTAAACTCCTGACCTCAGGTGATCTACCCGCTTTGGCCTCCCAAAGTGCTGGGATTACAGGCGTGAGCCACCGCACCCCCTTTTTCTCTTTTTTTGGTATGATGCCTCACTCTGTCATCCAGGCTGGAGTGCAGTGTGTGGCACAATCTCGGCTAACCACAACCTCTGCCTCCTGGGTTCGAGCGATTCTCCTGCCTCAGCCTCCAGAGTAGCTGGGATTACAGGCACTCGCCACCACACCTGGCTAATTTTTGTATTTTTAGTAGAGATGGGGTTTCACCATATTAGCCAATCTGGTCTTGAACTCCTGGCCTCAGGTGTCCACCCGCCTTGGCCTCCCAAAGTGCTGGGATTACAGGTGTGAGGCACTGCGCCCGACCAGCTTTTCTTTTTCTTATATCTTGTTTTCATTTATGCCACCTTGTGCTTTATGTATCTTTGTCAGCAATCTTCAATCTTTCCTGGAATACTGTGGTGGTATAAATAAAAACATACAACATAAATATAAATAAATCTAAAATGTAACAAGCTCTATAAAAACCTGTTCCTAAAATATCAAGAGTGGTTGTGGGTGTTTTGCAGAAAGAAATAAGATGATTAGAAATGTGTTGAGGGAACGTGCATCCTGTGGGGGCTGATGTGTGTGATTTTACAAAGTCCAAGCATAAGCATTACAGATCACTTTAAGAAATACCATGAAGATTTAAAAAATATATATTTTTCCTAGTTTTTAAATTTTATTTATTTATTTTTTGAGGAGTCTCGCTCTGTCGCCCAGGTTGGAGTGCAGCGGCGCGATCTTGGCTCACTGCAACCTCCACCTCCCAGGTTCAAGTGAGTCTCCTGCCTCAGCCTCCTGAGTAGCTGGGATTACAGGCACATGCCACCATGCCTGGCTAATTTTTGCATTTTTAGTAGAGATAGGGTTTCACCATGTTGGTGAGGCTGGTCTCGGACTCCTGACCTCGTGATCCACCCATCTTGGCCTCTCAAAGTGCTGGGATTACAGGCATGAGCCACCGTACCTGGCCTAGTTTTTTCTATTTTTTATTTTTTTAAGGCAGGGTCTCACACCCATCAGTCTGGCTGGAGTATAGTGGTGCAATCACAGGTCACTGCAGCCTCAACTTCCTGGGCTCAGGTGATCCTCCCACCTCAGCCTCCCCAGTAGCTGGGACTACTGGTGTGTGCCATGACACTCGGTTAATTTTTTTTGTTTTTAGTAGAGATGGGGTTTTGCCATGTTGCCTAGCCTGGCGTGGAACTCCTGGGCTCAAGCAATCCACCTGCCTCGGCCTCACAAATTGTTGGGATTACAGGCATAAGCTACCACACCTGGCCAAAAATTGTTTTCATTATTTACTTTTATAGATACAGTTAATATATTTCTTTTATTATTTACTTCTCTCATACTTAGAAATTGAGGAAATACAAATAAGCAAAAATGAAAATAATAAAAGCCACCCATATCTCACTAGTCAGAGATCACCACCACTAACTTCTTTAGGTAAAATTTGGACAGCGGGTAAAATTTTTGTATTTTTTGTAGAGGTGGGATTTTGCCATGTTGCCCAGGATGGTCTCGAACTCCTAAGCTCAAGCTATCCTCCTGTCTCAGCCTCCAAAAATGCTGGGACTACAGGCATGAGCCATTGCACCCGGTCTTTTCACTTTCTTAATGCAAGATTTGGAGAGAGGTTCCCAGCAGGGCTTGGAGTAGGGCTTGGAGTCTGATGGATTAATGCTCCCCCACCAGGTAATGGGGATGATGATGAAGAGGAGGAGAAGGAAAAGGAGTACAGGAGGAAGAAGAGGAGGAGGAGGAGGAGGGGAAGGACGAGGGAGAAGGCAATGATGGGAAAGGAAAGAATCTCTGAGGCTTGTGTGTGTGCCTTGGAGGCATCTGAGGGTAAATTGGGAATTGAGAGGACAAGACAGTATCTGCTGCCTGGTCTGATTCAGGGATGAAATCTAACCCTCATAGAGTGAGATGCTGTGGACAGAAGAGGTGGAGAAACAGGTATAAACAGAACTGCCTTGGTGCCCAGACAAATGTAACTCAGCACTGAGGATGCTGCCTGTACCCCATGTTTCTACAGGGTGCAGTATGGCTCTGCTGCTGTGGGCACCCAAGCAGAAGGCCATGCCCCTTCAGGGTCCTGCAGCTCCTGGAGTGCCTGGGAGCAGTGCCCTAGGTAGGGCAGCAGTGGCAGGGGTGAGGCTCCCCTTTCAAGTGACATGGGGGCTGCAGATGCCAAAGCAGAGCCTGAGCAGAGGACCCCTGGAGAGAAGTATACATGAGTCAGGAGTATACACGAGCTTAAGCACATGAAGAAAGAGCATGGTTGTTCATGGCAGCTGGGCTCAGATTCTTTTCCTGGTGCATGTGGAAGCTCTTGAGTCAGAGAAAGTTAATGAACATCAATGTAGCATCATTTACCTGCTCAGAATGTCAGGCTTGGAAAAATTTAGGTCTTTTAAATATATATATATATAGGCATTTAACTGATTATTTTTAGAGACAAGGTCTCTCTCTGTTGCCCAGGCTGGAGTGCAGTGGCACTGCTAGCTGTAGCCTCGACCTTTCAGGCTCAGGCCATCCTCCTACCTCAGCCTCCCGAGTAGCTGGGACTACATGTGTGTACCACCATACCCGGCTAATTTTTTTTCTAAACAAAAACTTGTGATTTCTATGTTTTCAATGTCAGGTTTATTTTTAAGAAATTGAAAGAACAAGAAAAAATGTGCAATTTTCTGAAACTTCTGAGGTTGAGGTGGATCCATTTTTGTTAAGGTGTGTCTTTCATAACACTAGTTCTACAGGATGCTAAAAGGTGTTACATGAAAAATGGCTTCTGTTGTCAAATGAGCTTGGGTGAAACAGCTAAAACAGATTTCTTCCTGCAAGACTGCACAGAGCTTCTCATATACTGACGTGCATTATGAGTCTCCATGAGAAGAGGTGAGTTGAACAGCTGCCCCTCTTGCCAATCTGGGGTGCAGAAACATTTTTTGCTTTCATTGTGGCTGGTGTTAATTTCACTGATAGCTGCTGGGAATGGTTCAGGACATCTAACTGGTGTTCATCAATTGCTCTATCTATGAATAGGTCACAGCAGCCACCAAAGATAGAAATGTTGGCTGGGTGCAGTGGCTCGTGCCTGTAATCCCAGCACTTTGGGAGGCTGACGTGGGCAGATAACAAGGACAAGAGATCAAGACCATCCTGGCCAATACGGTGAAACCCCATCTCTACTAAAAATACAAAAATTAGCTGGGTGTGGTGGTGCACGCCTGTAGCCCCAGCTACTTGGGAGGCTGAGGCAGGAGAATGGCTTAAACCCAGGAGTCGGAGGTTGGAGTGAGCCAAGATTGCACCATTATACTCCAGCCTGGCAACAGAGTGAGACTCCCTCTCAAAAAAAAAAAAAAAAAAAAAAAAAGATGAAGAAATGTCTTTTTTTGGTACCTAACCTGCTTGGACTTTGTATATCTATTGCTGCACAATAAATTGCCTAAAAACTTAGGAAGTTAAAGCAACAAAAAGCATTTATTATCTCACTGTTTCTGTGGATTAAGGATTTAGGGTCGGCTTAGATGGGTGATTTTGGTTTCATATGTCTCATGAGGTTGCAGTCATCTGAAGGCTTGACTGGAGTTGAAGGCTCCACTTCCAGGATGGTCCCAGTGAATCTCACCTCCTGATACATGTGCCCTATGTAGTTCCCTCCCATAATGAATAAGCCTGAACTGTCTACTCTGTAGGATATCATAGAAATGATGGACTGTGAATTCTGAGGCTAGATCGCAAAAGACACTGTGACTTCTGTCCTGTTCTCTCTTGGATCATCTGCTCTGGAGGATATCAGCCGCCACGTGAAAACACTCAGCCACCCTGGTAAGGAGACCAGGAATTGAGGTCTCCAGCCAACAACCAGTATAACTTGCTTTTCATGTGAGTGAGCTATCCTGGAAGTGACCGACATCTTGACAACTTTATGAGAGACCCTGAGCCAGAACTATTCTGCTAAGCTGCTTCTAAATTCCTGATTCACCAAAACTGCATGACACAATACATTTTCTTAGTCATTTTAAGCCATTAAGTTTTGGGATAACTTGTTACATAGCAATAGATAACTAATACACATACTCAGCACCAGGGTTGTGTAATAGACAGCTGATTCAGCTCACTAGCTAAAGAATCTGCTCACTTTCCAAGCCAAAAGTGGTCTTGACCAATATCCTTTGACCCCAATGGGGAGAACTATTGGTGATAGCACAAATAGTTCTCCCTATCCTTTCATACTAAAGCATCTCTGAAAGATCTGACTCATGGGGGTCATTGGTGTGTGCATTGATGAGTGCCACTTCTCAGAATTAGGGGTTTATGAAATTTGTTTGATTCTTATGAGTCATTGTGAGTCTGGTTTCATGGTTTTTCCAGCCCTTTTTTTAAATTTCTTTTTTTAAATTGGCTTTCTTAGGTTGACAGCCCACCCTTTTTTTTTGAGATAGGGTCTCTATCGCTCAGGCTGCAGTGCATTGGTACAATCATGGCTTACTGCAACCTCCATCTCCCAGGCTCAAGCGATCCTCCTACTCAGCCTCCCAAGTAGCTGGGACTACAGGTGCATACCACCACATCCAGCTAATTTTGGTAGAGATGGGGTTGTGTTATGCTGCCCAGGCTGCTCTAAAGCTCAACATTCTTGGCCATGGAATACTTTCTATGCCATGGACACAGGTGGTCCTTACCAGCATTCCTTCTCCCTTCTTTCTAAGAGACAGCCCCAGGAAAAGATGATCTTTCTTATTCTTCTTGCTGTTTTTCTTGGAATTGCTGCTGCCATCCTATTTCCAGAAGAACCGTAAAATGAGCTCCCACGTATCTGTCACCCACCTTCAACAATTACAACTCACCAATAATTCTCTCATCTCTACTTCCACTCAAATCCATACCTCTCCCACCTCTGATAATTTTGAAGCAAATTCTAGTCATCACATTATTTCATATATAAATTTTGGCATGTATCTTTAAAAGATGAGGACTCAGCACAATCGCAATTCCTTTATCATACCTCAGACTCCCTCGCCCTCCCACACCAAATAATTCCTTTTCATTGCATATCCCTGACTGTTGAGTTTGTACTTGGCTCATAGTCTGTCTAGGAACATAAATTCTCCTTGTGTCTAATCGAGACCTGTGCCTGCTGGGAGAGATAATTACTCGTTAGCAGTCAATAATCTCCTGTGCCTGGATCATAAGTGTCAGTACTATTTGAAAGGTTAACTGAGCCCAAATCCCTACTGTGAAATGTGTAGTCAGACAGACTTGGATTGGAGTCTTGCCAGTTACTAACTATGACTGTGGGCAAGTAGCTTATCTGCAAATCTCAGTTTTCACAATTATTTAAAAATATCACAGTACAGGGTATCCATGGACCTGGATGCTGGGAATAAGAGCAAAAGGGAACAGATTCCTCCTGAGTCCCAGAAATTGCCTTCTGCTCCCCAGAAAACAGGTTCCCCTTTCCATTGCCCATTCTGTAACTCTTCCCCACCCATTCAGTGCCTGAATGGAAGAGTCAGGATTTCTTCGGTAGAGTTGTATGTTTCAAATCAACCCAAGATTGCAGGGTAGAAGCTCAATATTGATGATAAATATATTTTGTGAGGTTTTTGTTTTTTTTGAGAATATTTTCTTAAAGGTTGTTCCAATAAATAATTTACTGGGGCAATGAAAAATGGAGAAGGTGACTCCAATTACACTTTGGAGCATCTAAACCATGAAGTTTAAGGAACCTAGGCAGCCTATGGCTATTTAAAAACTTTCTGGAAGGGATAATTCTTCCCCATTTCTTTAAAAGGTTACTGCCCAGCAGTTGGTCTCTTGAATGGTGCTCTTCTCCCAGCTCCCTCCTGGATGCCACTCTGAAGTCATTATCGTCACGATTTCATTCTGCTTGGTGCATAGCACGTAGCTCTTCCGAGCATTCTTTTTTTATCTTTAAAATTGGAATAGTCACATTGTTAGGATTTAGGGTGAAGATTCAAAAATATTTTTTTTAATACAGGGTCTTGCTCTGTTGTCCAGGCTGGAGTGCAGTGGTGTGATCTCGGCTCACTCCAGCCCCAGCATCATGGGTTCAAGTGATCCTCCCACCTCAGCCTCCTGAGTAGCTGGAACTCCAGGCACATGTCACCACACCCAGCTAATATTTATATATATTTTTGTAGAGACAGGATCTTACTTTATTGCTCAGGCTGGTCTCAAACTCCTGGCCTCAAGTGATCCTCTTGTCTTGGTCTCCCACAGTGCTGGGATTATAGGCAGGAGGCATTACACCAAGCCCTTGGGTGAGAATTTGAGATTATTATGACAAGGAATTAATCAATCAGTAGATTCATTGGTTCATTTATTAAATCAACAACTATTTAGTGAGTACCAATTAAGCACCAGGTACTGTGTTAGGTTCTGAAGTTACTGTGGTAAATGATACCTCAATCTTTGACCTTCTGGAGCTTAGAATCTGGAAATGAAAGCAGTGCCCAAATGAGTAAAAAGCAAACAAATATAAAAACAAAACCAATAAGTGTTCTGAAGATAGTAATGGTCAGGAGTGCTGATAGAGAATCCTGAAGGGGAGGAACTGTCTTAAGTCTTGTGGTCAGGAAAGATTCCTCTGATGTGTGCTGTTAAGCTGAGACCTGAAGAGTGAGTGCCCCAAGTCTCATCCCTGGGAGGCTCCCAAAGAATTATTAATGGAGCCTCTCATCAAGATAAAATGAAAATATCTTAATCTGTCATTCAAGTTCCTCCAAGTTTTAGGGCTGCCAGATAAAATAAATAATGCCCAGTTAAATCTGAATTTCGGATATGCTACAAAAATTTTTTTAGTATGTTATTAAATATTGCATGAGACAAATTTATAAAAAATTCATTGTTTATCTGAAATTCAGATTTCACTAGGTGTCCTGTATTTTTATTTGCTGAATCTGTTAACCCTCTTCATGATCTTTCCCAGCCAACCTCTCTTGCCTGCTGTCCACCATTTCTTCCACACATTTAAGCTCTGTCTATAAGACTTTTGCCGTGTCTTTGCTCATGCTGTTCCCTCTGCCTGGGTCACCATTCCACACCATATCTTCTTGGTAAACACTTCTTCCTCTTTAAACCCCAGTCCGGATGATACTTCCTCAGGAAACCTTCTCTAGCAGAGCACATTATCCCCAGTCCAGGGTGCTCACCAAACCTGGTTCTCACAGGAGATCGCCTTATAATTCTATGTTTTAGAACTGGCCTCTACAAAAACACTTTTAACAACTAGCTTAGCTGGGTGCGACGGCTCATACCTGTAATCCCAGCACTTTGGGAGGCCAAGGTAGGTGGATTGCTTAAGTTCACGAGTTTGAGACCAGCCCAGATAGCATGGTGAAACTCCATTTCTACAACAACAACAAAATTAGCCAGGCATGGTGGCGTGCACCTATAATCCCAGCTATTTGAGAGGCTGAGGTAGGAGGATGGCTTGAGCCTGGGACGGGGAGGTTGCAGTGAGCTGAGATCCCGCCACTGCACTCTAGCCTGGGTGATGGAGCCAGTATTTGTCTCAAAAGCAAACAAAGAAACAAAAAACCTTACAGATGGCTCTCTGGAAAAACAACAACAATAACAACCCTGATTTGTAGTATTTGCTGATTTACATTGTGTAAATACTCCCAGCATGGCTGATTTCAAGCTATCAACCTGGTGTCAATCAGCTTGCAAGTTTCCGGCAAATTTAACCATGGGCTTTTGTAAGCCTGTCTATACAAGCTGACATCAACATACCATGAACTAGAACGCAGGGGTCTGTGTCCAAAGGGTACACCCTCATCATTACTCTCTCCTGTCTTACCCAATAAGGCACAGTCTATATATTCTTATAGAATATAAGCAGGAGGGGAAAAGACACCCAAATAAACTCAATTCCATGCAGATTGCATAGGTGATCCTTTAAAACCATGAGGATCAAACAAAATCACAAAACTACCTTGCTTAAAACTTTCCTTATGCTGTTAGCATAAAATCCAATCTCTCTCTCTCTCTCTCTTTTTTTGGAAAAGAGTCTTGCTCTGTCACTCAGGCTGGAGTACAGTGGTGCAATCTCAGCTCACTACAGCCTCTGTCTCCTGGGTTCAAGCAATTCTCCTGCCTCAGCTTCCCAAATAGCTGGGATTAGAGGCACATGCCATCACGCCTGGCTAATTTTTGTATTTTTTAGTAGAGATGGGGCTTCACCATGTTGGCCAGGCTGGTCTCAAACTCCTGACCTCAAGTGATCTGCCTGCCTTGGCCTCCTAAAGTGCTGGGATTACAGGCGTGAGCCACCACGCCCAGCCACACCTGGCCAAAATCCAATCTCTTTACCTTGGCACACAAGGCCCATTATGGAATCTCTCCCTCTAGCAGGCACTGTACTAGGCTTGGGGGATACAGTAGTGAACATGACATACACACGTCCTGCTTGCATGGAGCTTGCAGTCTAGTAAATGAGGCTGTCAAGAAACAAATAGTCAACCATTAAACACAAAATTACAGATTGAGACATATACGCAGTGGAGAAGTTACTAGGAAAAAGAATAATGAGGGGAGAGGTTGCTTACTTTGACTTGACGGTGAGTTGAAGAAGCCATTTTAAGAGAGTGACATTTGAGACCCGAAGGATGAGAGAGTTGGATGAGGTGTGGGGCTGATGGCTAGGCAGAAGGGGAGAGGATTTGTCACTTTGAGGAATAAGAATAATTTCTGTATAATTGGAGACAGTGGAGCTGGGATGGGGACCAAAATTGTAACTATGAAGGGCATATAAATATAATACAATATATAAATATAATTGTAAATATAGAGGGCAGGGCTTATGGAAAGGTTTAATTTCCTTTGAAGATGGAGCCTTGTTTAAGTCCCAGGAGATTAAGATGCACAATTTGAATGATTCTCTTCCAATTAAGGGCAACTTTCTCCTCCAGAAACCTTTTTATATCATCTGGGTAGCACCAGGATCATCTAGCGACCGTCAGACTTTGCATAGATGAACAGACAGAAGCCTAGAGAGGGACATGTGATCCAACAGTTTCTCAGCCAGTAATAGTTGTACAGCCTTGGGACAAGTCACATTTTGAGCCAGCCCTGTGTGATAGAAATTAATGGAAACCACAAATGAGAGCCACATGTGTAATTTAAAATTTTCTACTAACCACATTTAAGAAGTAAAAGGAAACAGGTAAAATTCATTTTATAATATATTTATTTGACCCAATCTGGTGTGTATTTTATTTACACTTATAGCACATCTCACTTTGGAGTAGCCATATGTCAAGCTCTCGGTAACCACATGTGGCTACTGGGTAAAGTATTGGATGGTGCAGTTGGGAACGTCAGTTTCCTTTTCTGTGAAATTAGGACAAGTCACTGGAAACTACTGAGAGCGCACACTAAGCGCCCGGCACTTGGTGCTGGACATAGGGGGCGCGCAAACAAGTTTGGTTTCTTTCGGTTTCTGCTCTTCTCCTCCAGTCCCTCCTCTAAGTCTCCACCCCTTTCCCCGCCCCCTCAGGCTCCAGGCGGAAGCAGCCCCTTTCCAAATGCAGCGCGCTTTACGGCGGCGCGGCCTTTTACCGCGGTGTGGCCTGCTCGCTTGTCGCGCGCACCTTTGCTCTATTGGCTCTGAGGCCCCGCTCGCCGCACTTTACGGCAGTGTGGCTGGAGCCGCGGCAGACGGGCCCGTGGTCTGGGCGTGAGTGGAGGGGAACCGGCATATTTGCTGGGCCGGGTACCATGGACGTGGGCGAACTTCTGAGCTACCAGGTATGAGGGGGCAGGGAGGGCCGAGCGACCGCCTTCTCACTTGGGCAGGGGTCGCAGGGGCCAGAGCCCCTTCATCTCACCTTCTTTCGCCTCACTCCCGGGCCCCCTAACTTCTCAAGTCACCCGGGGTCCTAGCCCCTCGTTTTACTTTCCTCCCGAGGCCCTCCTGGGCCCTTTCGACTCGTCCCTTCTCAAGACCTGAGCCCCTCACCTCCTCTTCCTCACCCTGGGGCCTGGTTCCCTGAAACTCCTCTGAAACCCCAGACTATCCTGTTTTCCCAACCACGTCCTCTCAGCTCTCATGTCCCCCCAGTCATTGAGGTGATGGTGGTGGTCGTGGTGGGAGCGCACTGATCTCTCTTGGATTTGAGCTCTAGCTTCTCCACTGACTGGCTGTGTGGCTTTCGGACAAGTCATTTCCCTCTCTTTGAACCAGGTTTTTATATGTATGTGGTGGATACACTAATAGCTGCCTTAGTAGGGTTGTTTGAGGACTGTACTAACTGATGGATATGAAAGCTGGTTTTAAAGTGTGGAAAACTGTGCTTGTGTTTACTGCGATTTGGAGGAGATGTTGGGAATTCTAGCATGGAATGAGTTTCTAGGAATCTTGCTCAGGGCCCCCGTTGCCTGGGATACTTGTGGGGAAACTGTACGGGACCTAGAGAGCAGAAAGGATTTGTCCGGTCACTCAGAAACAAGGAGCTGGAATTTGAGCTCAGGTGTCTTGACTTCCACCCCAAAGGCTCCCCCTGTCCCCTGCTTTGATTCCATAGGAGGCTCATTGTGAGGAGCAATAGAGCTTCACTGCCCTATGTGGTAGCCACTAACCACGTAGGCTGTTGAATGCTTGAAATGTGACTAGTCTGAATTGAGAAGTACTGTAAGTGTAAAATCACATTTAGGTTGGAGACTAGTACGAAAAAAGTAAAATTTTTGTATTGATTACCTGATCGTACTGATTATATTAATTACATTGGTTATTGGTCATATTGATTAAATGATCATATTTTAGATAATGGGTGAAATAAAATATACTTAATTTTTAAAAATTTATTTTATTGTTATTTAGAGATAGGATCTTGCTCTGTCGCCCAGGCTGGAGTGAAGTGGCACAATCATTGCTCACAGTAGCCTTAAACTTCTAGGTCTAAGGTATCCTTCCGAGTAGCTAGGACTGAAGGCGGGCATTACTATGTTTGGCTGATTTGTAAATTTTTTGTAGAGACAGGGTCTTGCTATGTTGCCCAGGCTGGTCTCAAACTCCTGGCCTTAAGTGATCTTCCCATTTGGCCTCCCAAAGTGCTGGGATTACAGGTGTGAGTCACCACACACCACACCCAGGAAATAAAATATGCTTAAAACCAATTTTTTTTAGTGCAGTGGCACAATCACTGCAACCTCCACCTCCCGGGTTCAAGCATTTCTCCTGCCTCAGCCTCCTGAGTAGCTGGGATTACAGGCGTGTGCCACCACACCCAGCTTAGTTTTGTATTTTTAGTAGAGACGGGGTTTCACCATGTTGGTTAGGCTGGTCTTGAACTCCTGGCCTCAGGTGATCTGCTTGCCTTGGCCTCCTAAAGTGCTGGGATTACAGGGGTGAGCCACCATGCTGGCCTTGAAACCAATTTTAACTGCTCCTCTTGACGTGGTAATGTGTTTACTAGGAAATTCAAAATCACATAGATAGTTCAGCTTATGTTTTTGTTGGACAGCTCTGCAGTCAAGAATAGGTGATTAAGAGCCATGAGTCTGGACCCCTAGGTTGCTGGCAATCTCTGTTTTGCTGCTAACTGGCTGCTATAAATTTGAACAAAATACCTAACTTCTCTATGCCTTGGTTTCCTCATCTTAAATGGGGGGAAAATGACAGTAGCTGCCTCACAGGGCTTTTATGAAGCTGTTGAGAAATGTAAAGTGCTTAGACAATGCTTGCCAAAAAGTAAACATTCAGTAAATATTAGCAGTTATTTTCACACCACGCCCTCAGCCAACATACAAGAAATTGACCCCGGACACTTAAGACATCCTGGGAAAGAACAATTAAGCAAGGAGAGCTATATAGCCAAGAGAATTTTCTTCTAAAGATAGTTTAATTGATAGTGAAAGACAAAGGGAACTAGGCAAGTTGTTGAATGAGTGATTGTAAGCTTGCTTGGAATTTCTAGAATGGCTAGCCCATTAAAGCTAGAAAAGGCTGGGCTCGGTGGCTCATGCCTGGAATCCCAAGACTTTAGGAGGCCAAGGTGGGTGGATCACGAGGTCAGGTGATCAAGACCATCCTGGCCAACATGGTGAAACCCCGTCTTTACTAAAATACAAAAAATTAGCTGGGTGTGGTGGTGGGCGCCTGTAGTCCCAGCTACTTGGGAGGCTGAGGCAGGGGAATTGCCTGAACCCAGGAGGTGGAGATTGCAGTGAGCTGACATCAGGCCACTGCACTCCAGCCTGGTGACAGAGCAAGACTCCGTCTCAAAAAAAAAAAAAAAAAAAAATTCATTTGCTTAACACCTACTATGTTGCTCAACAAATATATATTGAACACCTACTGTGTGCAAGGGAGTCTATCCACTGGGTATACAACACTGAATAAAAGGCAAGATTCTTGCTTTTGTGGAGCATCTGGTGGGAAGTTACAAGATACTAAGTAAACAAGACATTCAGATTGTGGTAAGTGCTAGGAAGGGAATATAGCAGAGTATGCTGTAAAATTGCACTGCTTGGTAGAGTAGCCTCTAGGCACATGTGATTATTGAACATTTAAAAATGCGACTAGTTTCCAACTTAGATCTGCTGCATGTGTAAAATACACACTGGATTTCAAAGATTTAATGTGAAAATAATGTAAAATATCTTACCTTTTATGCTGATTACACATTGAATAAATGATAACACTTAGGATATATTGGATTAAAGAAAATATATTATTAAAATTAATGTTACCTTTTAAAAAAACTTTTAAAATGTGGCTACTAGAAAATGTGAAGTTAGGTAGGTGTTTTGCTTGTGGCTTTTTTTGTATTTTTATTGGACAGCAGTCCTGTAGAGAATAACCCCTGGGAGTTGGGCACAGGACCTTTTACTTTATGTAATGTGGTTGAGGAAGGACACAGGAATGGACACTAAAGGACTGAAAGTTGAGAGGGAGCCAGTCATGTGAAGAGGGCAGAATGATGGAGGCACAGAGAATAGTAAGTGCAGACACAGGTTTTTGGTAGAAGTTGGTGCAGCCTCTTAAAGGACCACAAAGAGGATCGATGTTGCTGCAACATGGGAAGTGAGCAGGGGAATGGTAAGTGACAAAGCTGAAGATATAGGCACATGACAAGGCTATGTAGGCCTTCCTTGGGGGCCGTGATAAAGACCTTGCCTTTTATTTTGAGAAATACAGTAGGTAACTTCATTCAACCCACTTGTTTATGGATGAAAAGTGAACCTTAGTCTGATAAAAGGACTCACCTGAGGTTGTGGGCCAAGGTGGTGGCCAGAGTTGAAACCAGAATTCTGGTCTCGTTTAATCTTTTTTTTTTTTTTTTTTTGAGATGGAGTCTCGCTCTGTCGCCCAGGCTGGAGTGCAGTGGTGCAGTCTCAGCTCACTGCAACCTCTGCCTCTTGTGTTGAAGTGATTCTGCTGCCTTAGCCTCCCGAGTAGCTGGGACTACAGGCGTGTGCCACCATGCCTGGCTAATTTTTTGTATTTTTAGTAGAGACAGGGTTTCACCATGTTGGCCAAGATGGTCTCCATCTCCTGACCTCGTGATCTGCCCACCTTGGCCTCCCAAAGTGCTGGGATTACAGGCATGAGCCACCACACCCGGCACCACATTTAATTTTAATGACAATACTTAATATATTAATATGTTAATATAGGAACCTTCATTTTAAAGATGAGGAAACAGGTATAGAGAATAAAAAAGTGTCCAGATTCACACAAGTGAAATGTACCTCAAGGATTCCAATCTAGGTAGCTTTGTTTCGTGATCATAAACATTTGTTTATTGTGTTATTCCGAAAGTGTTTTGCTGTGTCAGCCTGACCCCTTCCCCCCTCACCAAGAGCAAATGTGCCTAGCCAGTCTACAGGTAGGTTGGGGTCTCCACAGGTCAGTCTTCCTGAACTACAGAATACTACTTGCCTTCCTTATCCTGGATCTTGGCCTTTACATTTTCTATTAAATTTTGAAATGCAAATATGTTGGTTGCACAATAAGGAACTACCATAGTAGAGCTCATTTAATTCACCTTGACAACGCTGAACTGAACCTGGTGACAGGGCTGAAGCCTCCTAAATCTGCTACTGGAGAGCACCTTCATTTTGCCAGCCTAGGGCCAGCATGCTTATGTCCAGCTGGCCACCCAGGAGCATCTCCTTCCCCCATCGAGGGTCCCCCGCTTTGGCTAATTGACAGGCCAGAGCCATTCTAGAGGTGAGAGGCCCACTCTTTAGGCACTGAAAACCAGTTCTAGGCCCTTGCTCAGCGAAATATCCTCAATTCAAGGATAAGTTTCAGAATGCAAATTCGGAATCATGGTCTAAGGCTTGGAAAGCAGCACTGGTTCCAAAGTCCACCTCCAGACCTTACTCAGGCCCTGGCTTCCTTACACCACCTGGCTTGTAGCTCAGAATGCTGGTCTTCGTATTTCCAGCCCTGTTCATTTCCTACATATGCCATTCATTCAGTTTCCTTTTTGTAAGATCCATGTCCACTCTTCCTGTTCCTAAAAGATGGTACAGTCTGGAATCTAGTTCATAATCACCCACACCCACCCTCTTGTAGAAAGTCATGGGTTTATGGATGCAAAAGCTCTTTTTTTTTTTGAGACAGAGTCTCACTCAGTCACCAGGCGCCAGGCTGGAGTGCAGTGGCGCGACCTTGGCTCGCTGCAACCTCCGCTGCCCGGGTTCAAGCATTCTCCTGCCTCAGCCTCCCGAGTAGCTGGGACTACAGGCGCGCGCCACCACGCCCAGCTAATTTTTTTGTATTTTTAGTAGAGACGGGGTTTCACCATGTTGACCAGGACGGTCTCGATCTCTTGACCTCGTGATCCGCCCGCCTCGGCCTCCCAAAGTGCTGGGATTACAGGCGTGAGCCACCGCGCCCGGCGGATGCAAAAGCTCTTTGAGGCCAGGTGTAGTCATTCACTCCTGTAATCCTGGCACTTTGGGAGGCCGAGGCAGGCGGATCGCTTAAGTCCAGGAGTTCTAGACCAGCCTGGGCAACATGGTGAAAACCTGTCTCTACAAAAAGTACAAAAATTAGCTGGGCATGGTGCTGTGTGTCTGTGGAGGCTGAGGGAGGATCACTTGAGCCTGGGAAGCAGAGGTTGCGCTGAGCTGAGATCGTGCCACTGTGCTCTAGCCTGGGTGACAGAGCAAGACTCTGTCTCCAAAAAAAAAAAAAACCCACCTTGAAAACAGTAACATTGTATAGACATGAAAGATGCTTTACTTACCAGCATGATCTATCTAAATCCTCTTAACAATCCTATGAGGAAGGCACTGTTTTCCTGAACTACAAAATACTACTTGCCTTCCTTATCCTGGATTTTGGCAGCTAGATCATAGTCCCTGCTGTTCAGATGAGGAAACTGAGGTACAGAAAAAGCACCTAACCTACCTTAAGGCATCTAACCAGGTAATGGCAAGGCCAGGGTACCCAGTCTCATTTCATAGTTGGAGCTCCTAACCACTGTGCTGTACTGCCTGCCTGCCGTGTGCCAGATGCAGAACCAAACTGTTTTCAGACAGATTATCACATTTAATTCTCAACGTGCCCTCTGAGGTAGGCAGCATGCCTGTATTCTAGGAAGGGAAACTCCAGGCTAGAGCCGTCAAGCTGCCTGCCGAAAGCCAGCCAGCCAGTAAGGAGCAGGGCCAGAACTGAAACCTACTGAGCAACCAGATGTAGTTTTCCATTTTGTTTTCAGATTGAACACTGTAAAAATGGAGATATAGTCCACATGTAGAGGAATGCATACATCTTATGAGCCTTTGTTTATAGTTATCATTTACAGAGTAGACTCAGTATGACCACTGAAGTTTGCTTCTTGGGGACATAGGGAACAAAATTGAACATCCCCATCCCTAGAGTTTGATTCAGTCTCCTGTGGGACTTTAGATTCGGCATTTCTAACCAGATCACAGGTGATGCTGACGCTGAGCTTTGTGATTCCCTGGTCTAAAATGATCTACCTTCCTTTAAAAATTTCCCCCAGCCAAGACATTCTCCTCCCCCTCTTATGGGCCTTGGTTTGCAGATTTGGGAGCTTAAGTTATATTTTTTCCCTGACATTCAAGATATTGAGAGCCTATCACTTAATCTTTCTGGGCCTCAGTTTCCTCATATGCCTAATGATGGGATTAAGTGACGACTCTCTCTGAGGCCCCTTCTAGCTTTAAAATTCTGTAGTACTAATTATTTAGACCAGGGGCTCCAGAGGTTTCAAGGGATAAAAAATGCTTCATGTGGTAGACTGAGTGGGGCTGAGAATCTGGGAGATTTGGGTTTTAATTCCGCTTTTATCATTACTTATCTGGGTAACTCAGGACAAGTCACTTTCCCACTCTATACATTGTTTTTTTTTTTTTTTTCAGTCACTTGTAAAATGAGGAAACTGGTTGAAATGACTTCTGGTTCTTTTCCTTTCCAAATTCAGAAACTAAGATGTATGCTGTTTCTAAAATTTAGAAACTAAACCAGGAAAAATATCATACAGTGTCAAGAAATGTTTATTAAAAGTATTTAACATTTTTTTGAGTACTTGCTGCCTACCTCAGAGGGCACGTTGGGCAACTTGGTGGGAAGATTCCAATTTTCTACTGAGATTGGTTCTTCTACAAGTAATAGAGATAGGCACTGAGTGCCTCAGTGTATGCCATCTATGCTTGACATATGGTAACTATTCATTTGAGAAGACAGGAGAATTACAATATGGGCAGGAGGTGGTGGAAAAAGTCTTCAAGAGGAAACCAGTTATGTTCCCAATATGGAAATGTACTTTTTTGATGCCTTCAGGCTTAGACATCTCATCAAGAAGTGTGCCCAGCAGTGCCTTGACTGAGAAGTTTCTGCTGGCATAGGTGGGTGTGTGAACTCCAGGGCACTCTCATTAATTCTAATTCCACAGATGTCTGGAAAAAGTTCTTGCCTCCGAAGTTTTTCAATAAAGAATTCACATTTAGTGCAGCTTGTGACATGAGAGGTATTCTTTTTGAGGCAAATTGGGGTCAAGGACCCTTGGTTTTGGTGACATTGCAGACACCCACTCCTCTTGCCATCTGTCAGTAATATCTTAGCATATCTCTTGGATTGCAGGGTCTTACAGAAACATCTAAACTGGCTCCTTTCCCCCTCTTATTTTTTTCTTTTGAAATAAAAATTTAAATGACACTAAAGTGATAGAAACAGTGTTAAAGAAAATGCTCGAGAAGAGGAAAACTATATCACCTTAATTCAGTCAATGTTTTTCTCTTTCCACAGTCCTTATGTATTTTGCGAGGCTGGAACTATTGCATATATACTATTTTATATTCTATGTTTTTAATTTAACATTGCCAGGAGTATTTTTTGTGTTTCTACATAGCCTTCATGTTATTTTTAGTATTTGCATACTTTTTGCTTGAGTGATAGACAATTTTTCCTAAATTGTTCATCTATAATTGGATATTTAGGTGATTTTCAGATTTTTGTTCTTGGAGATAACATTGTAGTGAAGTTCTTTGCTCATGTAGCATTGTTTTCCTTCCCATCTGTCATTAGTAATTACCATGTGCCATCTCCTATGCTAAGTATTACATGTACCAAAATTATTATGACATGGACCATGAACCTTAAAGAAGAATTCATAATGTAAGGAGCGAGACAGACATTTAAACAACTAACTGTATGAATAAAAGTATTATGGGAGCACAGTGGGAGGAACGGATCAGATATGGAAAGGGGATGTATTGAGGGGATGGATTTGGTTTGGTCATTGAAGAAAGGGAGATAACACTGGAATCGTAGCCTTGATGAATGGGTAGGAATTCTGTGGGTGGTAAAGGACACTGGGACAGTGGTTCTTGACTGGGATTATTAAGAGCAAAAGCAGGAGAGTTAAATGTTCAGAGCATTGGGTAAATGTAGCAATGGGTAAAAAGTAGGGAGTGGCTGGAGAGGATGGGGGTTATCTCAGCTGTAGATGTGTGACGCAATACGTAGCACTCACATGAAATGAATCCTTGATCAGTTCACAGTACTAACAGTATGTGTGTATTTCAATTTTATTACAATCTTTTTCTTTTCTTTCTTTTTTTAAATAGAACCAGGGTCTCCCTGTGTTGTCCGGGCTGGTCTTGAACTCTTGGACTCAGGTTTTCCTCTTGCCTCAGTCTCCCAAGGTGTTGGGATTACAAGTGTGAGCCACCATGCCTGGCCCCAGTTTTACTACAATCTCGATAGTACTAGTTGTCATACTTTATTTTTTCCACGAATCTAGTAGGTATAAACAGACTAGTTCAAGGTCGCTTTAATAAGCATTATTTTTTCTTGTGTGAGTTTATCATTTGTATTATGTGCTTCATAAGGTAGTAGTCGTAATTGAACTTTTCTGTTTTGTGGGTTTTTGTTGTTGTTGCTGTGTGTATAAGAAACATTGCAAAAATCTGAACACCGGTGGTCAAATACATCCATTCTGTGAAGGCCTCTTCCCTGTAGCCCTAAGAATATGATTCTAATCATGAAGCCATTTTATATAGGCTCTTTTTGCATGTCCGTTTAGTACATTTTGAAGTTACTTTTTGTTAGCAGTGGGACTATAACAGATAAGGAGGACCAGAACAGATACAGAGCTATTCGCATTGATAACATTTCAGACTGTTTTTCTCTTTCATCTCCTGAGGGATTTTTTTCAAGTTCACTTCCTCCCTTTGCATTCTTGTCATCATCTCTTTCTTCTGGCCCATTCTTCTCACACTTACAAAACACATTATATTTATATGCCTCCTTACACACATTCTTTACTAAACTGTAGACTTAGAGGCGAAGACCAGTGCCTAGCAGAGCATCTCAGCTGTAGTTAATGTCTAATACGTAGTTGTGTAGTGATTGAATGAACCGGGACATGCCTTCAAATATGCCCTGGTTGTTTCCCTTTCTGGAAAGCCCTTGCTCCACTACCTTGTTAGCTTGTTGGCCTACATCTCCGAGCTTTCTTGGGTTCACACCTGATACCTCAGTTTCTTAATCATTTTTCTCTTACTATTATGTTTTGCCACCCTTGCTACAAAACCTGTGTTCTTTGCTTTTTAACTTTTTATTTTGAATTAATTTTAAACTTAGAGAAAATTATAAAAATAGTACTTTCCATATATTCCTCATCCAGCTTCCCCTAAAGTTAACATATAACCATTATATAAATATCAAAACTAGGAAATTAACATTCATGTAATTCTAGTAACTGCATACTTAATTTAGATGTCATCAGAGTTTTCACTACTGGTCCTTTTTCCGTTTCAAGTTGCTATCCAGGATCCCACATAACGTTTGTCATATTTCCTTAGTCTTCCCTTGTCTTTCATTTTTGAAGAGTACTGGTCAGTTATTTTGTAGAATGTCCAAAACCTATATTCTTGGAGCTGTCAGTGCTATCTTTCGCCAGACGTTTTCTTGGGCCTCTTTATTCTTGACTCTTCACTAGAATTTGACTCTGTGACCTCTTCTTCATCATTTTAGAAGAACTCATTTGTTCTCCTTTCAGCATCTTTTTGCAGACAGCTGTAAGTTCACTATCCCTGATTAATTGTTTCATGTGTCTACTGAACATTCTGGCCAGATGTTCAGATATCACATAATTCCCTGCTTCCTCCCCTGCCTGTACTCATGGCCAACTTTGCATTTTAGTCAGGGGTGTTGACGTTCAGCAGACTTGAAAGGAGACTTGGAGCTGTTTCTCAAAGATAAAAGGGCTCGAAGATGAAAGACAAGGTTCTTTTCTTTTTTTTTTTTTTTGAGATGGAGTTTCGCTGTTGCTACCCAGGCTGGAGTGCAGTGGCGCAATCTTGGCTCACTGCAGCCTCCGCCTCCCGGGTTCAAGTGATTCTCCTGCCTCAGCCTCCCAAGTAGTTGGGATTACAGGCATGCAGCACCATGCCTGGGTAATTTTGTATTTTTCATAGAGATAGGGTTTCTCCATGTTGGTCAGGTTGGTCTCGACTCTCAACCTCAGGTGATCTGCCTGCCTTGGCCTCCCAAAGTGCTGGGATTACAGGTGTGAGGCACTGTGCCCAGCCATGGTTCTTTTCTTCATGGATTGTACACGCTCATGAGCACAGAGCCTGCTTCTTTGTCAGGAATAAAGAAGGTGTTAGGATATGAAAATGATCAACTCACAGTTTTTGCTCTCTTAGAGCTTGCGGTCTAATGGGGGTATACCCCAGATTTGAAATCCAGGTACAGAGTGTCAGTACTGTTATGGAGCCATGAACAAGTTGTGGTGGCACAAAGGCACAAGCAGCTCTGCCGCTGGGAAGTTGGGACAGGCTTTATGGAAGAAGGGCTGCATCTTCAGGAGTCTTTTCTCCATCCCTTCCCTTCTGTTCCAACCACTACCACCTTAGTTTAGACTCTTAAGACTTTGTTGACAGGGTGTAGTGGTTCACACCTGTAATCCCAGCACTTTGGGAGGCTGAGGTGGGAGGATCTCTTGAGCTCAGGAGTTGGAGACCAGCCTGGGCAACACAGTGAAACCTTGTCTCTTTTTATTTTATTTTATTTTATTTATTTATTTTTTAAAGATGGGGTTTCACCGTGATGGCCAGGCTGGTCTTGAACTCCTGACCTCAGAGGATCCACCCACCTCGGCCTCCCAAAGTGCTAGGATTACAGGCGTGAGCCACCACGCCCAGCCAGACCTTGTCTCTTAATAATAAAAAAAATAATTAGCTGGGCTTGGAGGTACGTGCTTGTAATTCCAGCTACTGGGGATGCGGAAGTGGGGGGATTGCTTAGACCAGGAGGTTGATGTTGCAGTGAGCGGTGATCACACCACTGCACTCCAGCCTGGGTGACAGAGCTAGATCCTGTCTCAAAAAGAAAAGAGACTTTGTAAAATAAGTAGCCTCCTGGGTGGTCTTACTTTTATCATTGCGGATCTTGTGTTGGCATGGTGAATGTGGGTTTATTTCCTTTATTAGGCCAACAGAGAACACTCTTCTTTAGTCATAGACTTCAGTCCCACCTATTTCAACTTCCTTGGAGATAGCTTCCTTGGTCTTCTTACTAAGTTGCCTTGCTAATTTTGAAGGTGAACTTGATGAAGGTAGCCATACCTTTCTGCAGTCTCTCACTAGTTGTCATTGTTTAAATTGAGGGATTGAATGTATAAAGTTTAACCCAACAGAAAACTTTTCCTATATAAAAACGACTTCATTGGAGAATATGGATGGTTCACAATAGCTTGTCAGCACTGTTGGAGAAAATACTTCAAAGCACTTGCCCTTCTGAGTGTGCCTGGTAGGCATCCTTTAATGTTTAGTGTAGTGCATGAACGCGAACTCTGGGTCAGACTGCCTGCATCGGAATCCCAGCTCTGCTACTTGCTAGCTGTGGGATCTTGGGCCAGTTAATTAACCTCTTTAAGCCTCAGGTCTTCGTCTTTAAAATAGAGATTGTACAATAGTATCTATCTCTGTGTAACCATCTTTTAAAATATTTCTGCTTTACCATCTTTTTTGAAAATAAAGGATTAAATGAGACAATTTGGATAGTTCTAAGTAGTACAGTACCTGACAGTAAGTAAGTGTTAGCCATTAATTTTCATTATTTATCTCATTACTATTAACACACATGCGACAGCAACATGGCAGATTGTTTAAAAAAAATTCTACCAAGTTGCCTCAGTATTCCTAAGGTCATTGATCCCTTGGAGATTAAGGTTTAGAATCCTGTACAACGACATGAGAACAGTTTGTTACCCACACATGCCACAGTATAGAAATGTTCACAGTAGGTTAAAATACAACCTTATTCCACCACAGTTAGCAGTCGTTGATATCAAGAATTATGTCATCACCACAGTAATTCTTTTCCCCTGGTCTCTTTAATATTACTACGATATCTCAGTTTTCCTATTTTCTAGTGCCAGGAAATCTCATTTACAAATTACTCCTTCCTTTGTCTTTTTTCCCCCGACTAAGTGTCCTAAAGGAAGTGGTTGGGTTTGGTCTGAGTCTCGTATAGCTGTAGAGAAATTGGAATTAGGAGAAGATATAGTAGGAATTCTGATACTCCTTTTACCTTCTCCAAGGTCAGCAATTTAGCTCTTTAGTATCTCAGCTGAATATCAGCATCCCTTGGAGATATTGAGGATTTGGTTCCAGACCACTCAGTAAAGCAAGTCATACGAATTTTTTGGTTTCCTAGTGCGTATTGAAGTTCTGTTTACACTATACTGCAGTCTAATAAGTGTGCAATAGTATTATATCTAAACAGTGTACATACTTTAACTAAAAATGCCTTTTTAAAATTCTTTTTATTTATTTATTTATTTTTAAATCTACCATGCAGCTTGGTATAAAAATGCTTTGTTGTTAAAAAATGCTAACCATTATCTGAGCCTTCAGCAAGTTGTCGTCTTTTTGCCGGTAAATGGAGGGTCTTGCCTCCTTTTGATGGCTAATGACTAATTAGGGTGGTGGTTGCTGAAGGTTGGGGTGACTGGCAATGTCTTAAGACAGCAATGAAGTTTGCTCCCTCTGTTGACTCTTCCTTTCATGAAAGATTTCTCTGTAGCAAGCTGTGCTGTTTCATAGCGTTTTACCCCCAGTAGAACTTCTTTCAGAATTAGAGTCAGTTCTTTTAGACTGTGCTGCTGCTTTTTTTATCTAAGTTCATGTAATATTCTAAATCCTTTGTTGTCATTTCAACAATGTCCACATCATCTTCACTAGGAGTAGAGTTTATCTCTAGAAGCCACTTTCTTTGCTCATCCGTGAGAAACAACTCCTTATCCATTCAAGTCTGATCATGAGATTGCAGCAATTCAGTCACATCTTCAGGCTCTGCTTCTAATTCTAGTTTTCGTGCTGTTTCCACCACATCTGCAGTTACTTCTTCCACTGAAATCTTGAACCCCTCAAAGACATTCAGGAGGATTGGAATCAACTTCTTCTAAACAACTGTTAATGTTAATGTATTGTCCTCCTCCCATGAATCATGAATGTTTTTGATGGCATCTAGAATGATAAATCCGTATCCAGAAAGTTTTCAATTTATTTTGCCCAGATCCATTAGAAGAATCACTATCCATGGCAGCTATAGGCTTATCAATGCATTTCTTAAATATTAAGTAATAAGACTTGAAAGTTGACATTATTCTTTGATCCATGGGCTGCAGAATGGATGCTGTGTTTGCAGGCATATAATTAACATTAATCTTCTTGTACATCTTTGTCAGAGCTCTTGGGTGACCAGATGCATTGGCAATGAGCAGTAATATTTTGGAAGAAACCCTTTTTTTCTGAGCAGTAGGTCTTAACAGTGGGCTTAAAATATTCAGTAAACAATGCTGTAAACAGATGTGCTGTCATTCAGGCTTTGTTCTATTTCTAGAACACAGGCAGGATAGATTTAGCATAATTCCCAAGGGCCCTAGGATTTTCAAAATGGTAAATGAGCATTGGCTTCAATTTGAAAGTCACCAGCTGCATTAGCCCCTAGCAAGAGCATCAGCCTGTCCTTTGAAGCTTTGAGGCCAGTCATTGACTCTCTTGCTGTGAAAATCCTAGATGGCCTCTTCTTCCAGCAGAAGGCTGTTTTGTGTACATTGAAAATCTGTTGTTTAGTGTAGCCACCTTCATCAATGATCTTAGCTAGTTCTTCTGATTAACTTGCTGCAGCTTCTATGTCAGCACTTCTGGGTTCACCTTGCACTTTCAGGTTATGGAAGTGGCTTCTTTCCTTAAGCCTTAAATAAGCCTCTGCTAGCTTCACACTTTTTTGTGCTGCTTCCTCACCTCTCTTAGCCTTCATAGGATTGAAGAGAGTTAGGGTCTTGCACTGGATTAGGCTTCTCTCAAGAGAATGTTGTGACTGGTTTGATCTTCTATCCAGAGCACTAAGACTCTCCATATAAGCAGTAAGTCTCTTTAGCTTTTTTAGAATGATAAATCTTTTCCTATTTATCATTTCCTAAGACTTTCTCCATATAAGCAGTAAGGCTCTTTAGCTTTTTTAGAATGATAAACCTTTTTTACTATTCATATGTTTACTAAAGTAGCACTTTTAATATCCTTCAAGAGCTTTTTCTTTGCATTCACACTTTTCTGTCTGGTAGAAGAGACCCTGCTTTTGGCCCATTATAACTTTCAACATCCATTCCTCACTAAAGCTTAATCTTTTATAGCTTTTGATTTAAAGTGAGAGTTGTGAGACTCTTAGTTTCACTTGAACACAGGGCCATTGTAGGGTTATTTATTACTTAATTTCAGTGTTGTTGTGTCTCAGAGAATAGGGAGACCTGAGGAGAGAGAAAGGGGAAAGCCTGGTTGAGGCAGTCATAATGCACACGTTTATTGATTAGGTTCGCTGTCTTACATGAGCATGGTTTGTGGTGCCTTAAAACAAAGTAGTAATATCAAAGGTCACTGCTCACAGATTATCATAGCAGATACGATAATAGTGAAAACGTTTGAAACATTGCAATAATTATCAAAATGTGACACAGACATGAAGTGAACATATGATTTTGGAAAAATGGCAGTGATAGACCTTCTTTTCTTTCTTTTTTTGTTTTTTGGAGACAGGCTCTTGCTCTGTTGCCCAGGCTGGAGTGCAGCAGCAGGATCACAGCTTGCTGCAGGCTTGACCTCCTGGGCTCAAGCAGTTCTTCTGCCTCAGCCTCCTGAGTAGCTGAGACTACAGGTGTGTGCCACCATGCCCAGCTAATTTTTGTATTTTTTGTAGAGATGGGGTTTTGGCATATTGCCCAGTCTGGTCTTGAACTCTTGGGCCCAAGCAGTCTGCCCACCTCAGCCTCCTAAAGTGTTGGGATTACAGGCGTGAGCTACCATGCCCAGCTAATGGACTTTCTTGATGCTGGGTTTCCACAAATCTTCAATTTGTAAAAAACACAGTGTCTGTAAAGGGGGTAAAAATGAGATATGCTTGTAGTTCAAAACTAGTTTCTTTTCCATAGAATTCCAGCAGTGACTGATCTGAAAATGTTTTAGCCTAAACTTTAGAACTCCAGCTCCATTGTGGATTGGTAAATGGAAATTAGCTTCTCTTCATCCTGGAGTTCAGTGAAGCATCTAGTGAGACTACTGCAGTGCCTTTCTGTCTTTTAACTCATTTTGGATTATCAGCTGCTCGTAAGCAGATTATCTACGTTGGCTCTTTGGACTTCCTTTCAACTAGCTACCCAGCAATATCTAGAGTCACTGAACTAAGAAGGAGTTGAAACCAAGCAAAAGTATCATGATGCTTCTCTCTGAATATATCTGACTTTATTCTGAAAGCAGGCATGATTGATTAGTGAACAGTTTTTTTGGCATCATTATTTTTATTGCAGATTCTAGCTTCATGTTTGGCGTTATTCATGTGCTCATTCTGTTAATACATAAAATTGAGGGTTGATTACATTTCTTTATTTGAATCCTCTCTTTCCAGTTAAGAGCATCTGAGTTTAAAAGTTCTTTTGCGATCTTTGATAGTTAAACATTAGCAGCACATCAGTCCTCTGCTGGTCTATAATGTTGGAATGTGATTTTCTTTGCAACTTTGCACATAAAGAAACAAAATGTCTTTTGCTCTCAACATCAGTGCTTCCATAATAGGATTAATGATGAGGGGGAACTTTTGAGCATCTCATGGTTACATGGTTATTCACAGAGAAGCTGAAACATGAAACGGGGGCTCTGACCAGGAGTCCCTCTGTTGAGCAAGGGAAGGTAGAGATGCCGAAGAACTAACAGAATGCTGAAACTCGCAATGAAGGAGGACAGGAAAAAGACATTAGGATTGTTTGAGCGTTTTAGCTGAAAGAAACCCATAATGAGGCTCCTTTTTTAAAAAGGTGGCACAGGTTGTATTGAATTGTACTAACTCCTTATTTTTCTGGTGTCTTTGGAAAGTGTGGTGCTCTTCAGAAGCAGACTTTCTAGGTAACTGAGGCTTTTACGTGGTGTTAGAGTGCTAGGTCAGGTTGCATCCTAGAGATGATCTATTCCAGCTTCCTCTTTGTGCTCATAGGTAAACCAGAGAGCCCAGAGAGGGAAGTAACGTTAGGACCCCAACTACTTGGTGACAAAATGGGGTCCAGGGCAGGGCTTTGTTCATGTTGAAGCGTCCTCTTTCCCATGTGCAAAACATGTATTTGTCATCATTTTGCATGGAGGTCTTTCTAAAACATAAACATTTTTGCATTTCTCAGTAGGACACACTGGGTCTCAGGAGCATCAGTATGAATACAGGATAGTTGTGCCTGTATTGTCTGATGACCTTTTGAAATGTGGAAAGCTTTCACTCCTGCACTCTGGAATAGTAGGGATTTTGAGTTCTTGTGCCTACTTTGTGTAGTTTGCATGCTCTTCCTTGGTGTCAGCTGTCACTCTTTAGTGCTTGTTTGATAAGATATCTAATCTCTGAGGCCTTTCTTGCCCATTCTTTTAATGGTGTTTTGAAAAGTTGAGGTGGCTGAATGAATGAAGCATTACTATTCTTGGTCATTTTTGGATGAACTGCAAAACTTTAGAGCTCTGCTGTTAGATACCCAAAGTCTGTGAGATACTAGAAATTGTTTTAGCCTGAGTTGTCTTTATTTTCCATGTAGCTTTTCCTCCAGCATCTCTTTGCCCCCACTGCAATCCTGGGGACTAGAGAACATCTGAGCAATTACTGTCATCCACTAATCATGGGTCTTTTAAGAGAAACTAGCACTCACAAATAGGGGCTTACCCTGGCCTTCTGTGGAGTGCCCCTTTCTTTCATGGTTGCTTATCTTTCTGGAGGGTAGCCATTTACCTGTCTGATTGCCTTAACCCCTTATCTTTTAGTCAGCCTTATATTCAAATACACACACCCACAGGCCCATGGAATCTAACTGTATCAGTCACCTAAGACCTGGTCTGCTTGTTCACCAGTTTATGCCTCTGTTCACTTCTTGTCTTGTTCCTGACTCTTGACTCTCTATCATATCCTACCTTTCCTTTCCCATCCCTCCAACTTACACACCAGTTTCTTTAGGCTTGGTATTTACATGTGCTCTCTGGCTCCCAACCCAGAGTCCGTTATTAAGGACTGCATGGTTGGGACTGGAGCTGCCACATACAGTATGCCTCCTATGGTGTACCCTACCCGAGCTGGACCTTTAAGACCCAGGCTTTGGCCCTAGCCCATTATCTGGCCCGTCAGATCCTCCTGTGAAAGGACAGTTTGAGCAAAACCCTGCCTGAGAAGCTTACAGATTTTCCAGTTCTGCAGCTTTGACAGTCTGTGAGTTCTCCATCTCAGTCTTCTCTCTCTTTGCCATAGTTTCCTCGTCATTCACCAGGGGTTGGTGAGGAAATAGGCTGTTGTTTACCATCGTTTCTAGGGCATTGAGACGTATGCTTCTAGTCAGGCTGTGAGACGATCCAGATTTTGGGGGGGTTAGCAAATTTCATTTGGATTAGTACTCCATATTGAACCTGCTGTTCTTTAATCATTCTGCACGTATTTATTAAATGCCTGCTAAATGTTAGGTATTATACTAGACACTGGGAATAGGGTGCTAAACAAGACAGTTGTAGTCCCTGTCTTTATGGAACTTAGATCCAGGAACACAAGACAGACAATAAATAACAATACCTAAACAGGCAAACGCATACTAGATAAACAAGAACAAGAGAATTTCAAATAGGATTGTGAAGGAAAAAAATAGGCTGATGTAATAGAGTGATGGGGGAGCAGTGGCTGTTTATTTTGGAAGGTTCTAGAAGGCTTCTTTGAGAGGTGACATTTGAGCTGTGAACTAAACAATGAGAAAGATCCAGACATATAAAAAGCTGTGGGACTAGCAGTGAAGATCAAGGGAAAAGCCAAAACAAAAACTCGGAGGTGGAAACAGACTTGTCATGTACGGCCAGAACTTGGTGAGTGAAGACGGGACAGTTGAGATAAGGACAGAGGGTCAACTGCAGGGAGGAGGGAGAATCCTAACATTTTTGAACTTTATTCCTAGTACAATAGGAAGCCATTAGGGGTTTAAAGCTGTGGAGTGACACAATTTGGTTTATGCTTTAAAAGATCGCTGCATCTGCAGAATGAAGAATTGTAGAGGAGCATTCTGGCCAACTTAGCTGTCGAAGGATGTGGAATTCACCTTTGTGCTGCAGAGGGCTGCAGCTGCAGCTGTGCTGTCCCTGGGATAACTGCTTTCCCGCCTAGGTTGTTTTCAGAATCTCCACTTCTAAACATTTAATCTGTGTTTTGGCTTAATCAAGAAACAACTCTCTCCTAGTGCCAGGCTTGGCTCAGGAAATGTGGGGCATGGTGCCTTTTGTTGAGCACCCTGGCCTGGAGAGAATGAAGAAAGCAGCCCCTCGTGGCCTGAGGACAATACAGCTGACCCTCAGCACCTGGTAACTTGTACGAAGCTTTGGAACCTCTAAACTTGATGTGCTTCTGCAAAACAGTTGCAGATGGTCTGAAGTGATGATTAAATATCGCCGCCGCTTTGCCCAGATCTGCTGTGGCCATCCCCTCCATGTCTGGTTTTACATTACAGTGGGTAATTAAGGGGACAACAACCATTTCTGGTTACTTCCAGCACATCTTTTTCAGTTGGCTTATGGGAAGATTACGGTTTCTGTTAGTTGTGTAAGTGACTGTATTGAGCAGAGATTGTGAATGGCTACTTTTTGTGTTCAAAATAATACTAATAAATACAAAACACCCCAATTTAAAAAGAACTGTCCCTAATGAAAGGGAATAATTGCCTGGCTTTGCTGTCTCTGCTGTATCTCCAGTGGGAGTTCTGCCATCAAACTTGTCAGACTTGGTTGGCAGGGACTTTTTCTCCTGAGTTAGCACATAGAGATCTGAACAGCCAGAGATAACACAAATTAGCAAAGATGCAAGCATATCTACAGAGGAGCAGATTTCCTTCCGACCAGAGGTGCCATTGGTGGGCATCACCCTAATTTTCAATGCATCTCTTAGGGCTGATGACAGGACTTTTCAGCAAATTTTTAAAAATGGCTTAAGCACCACCTGAGCTGGGCAGTTTTTATAAGATTTTAGAATTTCAAAGGGCCTCAGGCTGCTAAGCCTGCCAATGTAAAGTCACTGAATATTATCTGCCTGGTTCCTCACTGGGGGATCCTTATACCTCACTCAGCATGATGAACTTGGAGACAGAAATTTGTATGCTTCTACCTCATTTTTTTTTTTTTGACTGAAGAGTTCTTCCATTCCCACAGAACTTGCAAGGACACAGAAGGCTCAGTGGAGGAAAAAGATGGCATGTGCCTCTGGCTAACATGACTTGTGCCAGTGGTTTCGTGGGGGTTCCATAATGAAGATTGCAAATCATTTCCCATCCTCTTGGAGCCTGTCCCATAATTAGAAGATTAAACATTTTGTTTAAATTGGTAATTTTTTTCCCCCTCCCTTCTCCGAGTACTTGAAACTACTATTAGGGCAGAATGGAGACTGGTTAACTGTCTGATTCTGGGCTCCATGTTCTACTTGTGATTGTCAGCGGGTGGCTGAGGAAGTCTTATTTTAATTAAAAAAGCAATTTTTAGCTGTGCTTCACCTTGTGTGAGGCAGAGGCACCTCTGACTGTGTGAACTTTCTGATTGCTGAATGTAGTGAGCATAGTTTTTCTCAGGAGCATGACACCAAACCTAGTCAGATAATAGCATGAGATAGGTGTGCAGCTGGCCTTAAGGTATTGCCTCTGCATTAATGGCAGATTTGCCCTTCATTTGACAGGCTGACTTTGTGTTTATGGGAAGGGCACCACTTACAGGGATGGTATGTTCCTGAATTGAAGTGAGTGCGAAGCAGCTTATAGAGGAGCATGGAAATTTTCCTACTTTTTTTTTTTTTGAGACGGAGTTTCACTCTTACTGCCCAGGCTAGATGCAATGGTGCGATCTCGGCTCACTGCAACCTCCACCTCCTGGGTTCAAGTGATTCTCCTGCCTCAGCCTCCCGAGTAGCTGGGATTACAGGCATGTGCCATCATACCTGGCTAATTTTGTATTTTTTGTAGAGATGGGGTTTCTCCATGTTGGTCAGGCTGGTCTTGAACTCCCTGCCTCAGGTGATCTGCCCACCTTGGCCTCCCAAAGTGATGGGATTACAAGCGTGAGCCACCGCACCCAGCCTTGAAAATTTTCCTACCTTTAGTGAAATAGAAGAATATGTTTTCTCCTTCCCATGAAACCCAGCCAAAAGAACAAAACAAAGGGGCTGGGGTCTACTCCGTATCAAAGCCCACTGAAAGCCAGGCTTTGTGCTGTTCCGTTTACGTATGTTATCCCATCTCTTCCTGGGAAGTCAATATTCTTAGTTCCATTTTGCAGATGAGGAAAGGGATCTCACAGAGGTTTAGTAACTTGCCCAAAGATACCCAGTAAGTAGATGGTGGAGACTTCCTCCTAGAAGAGGGCTCCAGTGGATGAAAGTGGGTGAAAGTAGGGAAGAACAAGACAAGAAGAAAGAAGAAGAAGAAGAAGTAGTAGTAGTAGTAGTAGCGGTAGAGGATGGGGGAGGGGGAGAGGGAAGGAAGAAGAAGGAAAAAGAAGAAAGGACCTTCAAGAATAAACTGCAGCAGAATCCTGCAATTACTCTACCTTGTACTTGCCTCCAAGTCTACTCTGCCTGTCATTCTCTATTGGAATTACTTGATTACATACCTTTCTTCTCACTGGATTGTGAGTTGCTCAGGAACAGTGACCAGATCAGTACCTGCTATGAGTTAATGTGCAATAAATATCTCTTGACTAAAGAAAGGAAAGGATGAGGGATGAATGAATGAAGCAGTGAATCAATGATTAGGTGACTGAATTTGAGTCTTCTCTACGTATCTTTTTATATTGAAGCTTAGCATCTCCCCCAGTTGCCTTTTCTCTTGCCTTTTCCTTGATGGGAGCAGATTAAGGTGTTTTTTGAATGACAGTAGCGCTAGTGATAGATAACTCAAGGTTGAGTGAATCTTGTTTTAGGTAATAGTAGATGATCTTTGTAAAAGGCTGATTCTGTTGTGTAATCTGAGAGTTGATTGGCATTTCTTTTAAAGGCTGGTGTTGTCTCTGACTCTAAAGCAAGAGATTGATTGATTGATTCATTTATTTGCCAAAGATTTGTGGCAAGTCTACTGTGGGCCGTGATTGCTGTTTTCTTTTTACCCTGCTATAGACAAAAAATAAGGAGTCATACGGAACAACAAAATTCGTTTTTATTTTGTGTTGGTTGGATCTGGCATATCCATTTCCATTTGATATTTTTCTTTCTTTCTTTAAATGTTTATTGAGTGCTTTTTCTGGGTTAGGTACTTCTATAACACTACTACCCCACAACATAGGTTGGCTTTTTCCAAGGATGAAACTAAGGCTGAAATCGTGGTTATTTGTCCAGGGTCACACTCTAGTGACAACAAACCCAGGTGTTTTGACTACCAAAGTCCATTCTCTTTTCACTGCACCACACGCCCCTATTCAGGGGACTAGTTTAGCATCAATTTCTTATGTGTTTTATGTTTCTTATAGACCAGGACAAACGGGTTTCTAAAGCAGAAAGTACTAGAGCTGCTAACAGTTCACTTGAGTTAAAGGAACCTCAGGAAACAGATCTGTAGTAAACACAGAAAGCAGTTACGGCAAGGTGATTTCTCAGTCTCATGGTGGTAGTATCATGTCGTAGAAAGAACTTTAGGCTTAGACTGACGGGCAGCATTTGAGTCCCATCTCCACTATTCTCTAACTCTTTGATCTTTGGCAGTTTGCTAAGCAAGCCACTGCACTTTGGCATCCTCACTTGTAGAAATGAGGAATGGTATCACCTACCCAGAAGAGTTGTGTGAAGGTTAAAAAGATAATGACATGTTAAGTTCCTGGTACAGAGTAGGAACATAGCTAATAGTAACTATGGTATAGTTTGGATGATTGTTGGGTGAGGAAGCTGTAGGAGGAATTCTTTATGGTTTCCGTAAACCCCGCCATGCTGTGATCTCGGTGCCTCCTAAGAAGTTATTTGTGAGATTTATGTCTGACTTTGCCTTTTGAGGCCATTCTGGCCCACTTATGCAGCTTTATTTAAAAGAAGTGGCTGAATTCCCTTGTGTACAGGGTTTTTAGGCCGTGCATCTTTGTATTTTTTGGTGTATTTACTGGAATTCTCAGGTTTCTAAGTAATTTCAGTCTGAGACAAGTGAGTAGAATTGATGTCAGACTGCTTTAACACAGGTGTTATAAACAAGATTAAGAGGTTGTTGAAAAGATATCAGTGGAGCTCTGAGGTTGGCTCTCTGAAGTCATTCTAAATTGACAGCTAATGGGTAGTTTGCCTTGATGGCTCTCTTTGAGTTGGTTGTAACTGACTGGAGATTCACCCACAGAGGAAACTTGATTATGAAAATTCACTGTACATTCCTTTATCAGAAAGTAAAGCTATAGTAATATGTAGTACTGTCTGTGTAATGTTTTTGGATACATTTTTTAAAGGCAACCAGTTTTTAAGTATTTTTGATACCTTAAGCCTGCCAAGCTTTAAAGAACACTTTAAATAGGGAAGATGGATCAAAATATTTTATTCCACTATGTATTTATTTGTTTTATGTATAAGACACTTATTTTCTTAGTTATATTACCCTTGGTAGAGTTTCTTCCTGCCCAGCAAGGTATGCATTTTGCCTATTTGGTCCACTAGATGTGCTTGCTAGGAAATTGAGTATCTTAAAATGTTCTTGAAGTGAGCAAGTATTAATTTAAGATCACTTTGAAATTAACCTTATAGGCTCCCTGAGGGAAAGTTGTGATGGTGTGGATAGAGCTGGTAAGGAGAATTTGTAGGTGGCCAAGATACATTTGCCCAGGCTGCCAGAGAATTCCTTTTAGTCATCCACATGGCCGGGAGGGAAGGGTTCTCTTTGTTGTTTTCCAGGTGGGGAAGTATTTCTGACACTGGATTGTCTTACCTAAGAATAACTCATTTACCATCCTTGTCTTCATTGGTAATGGAGGTATTTTGCTAACTTTAGTGGTTTGTAAATCTTCTAAAAATAGTAAAACCTTTGAGTTGAGGAAAATAAAGTGCATCTTACACAAAAGCAGACGTGAAACCATATCTTTTCGTTGTCTTTGATGGACCCATCAGCAGGCATGTATTGAGGCCATAACACCAGATACTTCATTCAAGCTGAGAGGGTTAGGTAAATCAGCACTCAAGTGCTGGAAAGTATATTATATAATCTTGCTACATTTTCAGACTCTAAAGTATTGCCCATAATGTTGAAAAATATTCTTTAACAAGATACTCGAGGGAAAGTTCCATGTGCATTCTATCTTCCTTGAAATAAATGTGGCAGCTATTGAATAACAGACTTACATGGATAAGTTTTAAGCTTTTGAAGAAACAGTGACAATGTCTAAGGTCCTAAGGCTTCTGAGACCAAAACCATATAAGAAGTCTTAAGGAATGAATGAGCAAGTGTTTGTAGGTGAATAAAATGGTTAGTTTCTCACACATGATCCAGTTCTCACTCACTCAGTCCTGGATCATTCATTCCCCCACTTCCTATTTTCTCAAAACATCTTTTCTCTTTTTTTCCTGTCTCTGCTCCTTTCCCCACAACCATTCCTGTTTGAAAAAGTGTCTTGGCAGTGACCTCAGAGACAACTTGTAGAAAAATAATTAGCTATTTCTTTGCCCCACTTCAGTCTTAATAAAATCATGCATTGCTAGAGGCATATTCCACTGGCTGGAGACTTCTCTGTTAACAAGTATGTCTCGTAACTTGCAGAACCATTGCGTGAGTTTGCTGGTTGCAGAATGCATACTCCACCCTCCTCTCTTAGAAACTTATAAAATATCTAGCATTTGTGTCATCCTAAATAGTAAATTTGTTGTATCTGAGTCTTGGTTTAAACTTATAAATAATTTTAAATAGCTTTCCCATATTAATTTGTTATTTAATGTTTAAAGGTTCAGAGTGAACTGGTGTCTATGGTAGGTGACCCAGTGCTCAGTGTGGGTTCTTCCAAGTGATATGGGGGAGGAGTTCTTACTGAAATCTCCATTTAGACAGATGATACTAGTCTCTTCTGGGTAGCAAAATTGCAGATAGGCAAGGAACAACTGCAGAAAGAACTCACCTGACTAAAAGCATGGGCAGAAAAGCAGCAAAGGGATTTTAGTGTTGGCTGAAAGATGATGGTAGCAGGGAGAGCTGATGCCAAGTATGCGTTGAAGATGAACATTTCTGAGGTCTTGGCTGAGGAAGGGAGTCTGGGGGTTGTGTAGTACTGCTCCTACTTAGATGAGAGTTAGATTCCAGGTCCAGTTCTACAGCTTCAGGCTCAAGTATTGTCACTAATTCGAGTCTAAGTTTACTCATCTGTAAATTACAGGGTTAGACTAATATTCTTTGTCTGAATCTGAGTTTTACTATACTTAGCCTCTGAATATCACTTGATGCCACCATTGGAAAATTTACCAGATTATATATAGAGATAGCCCTGTGTGGTATAAAGTAAGTAAACATGTAGATGCAGAAGAGATGTATTCTGCTTGGAGAATTCTGCGTAATGGCCCAAGGAACTTGGATGAATTCTGCTTGACTGCAGTCACCCCAGTAGCCCAAGGAACTTGGAGAATTTGCATATATTTGCTAATAGTAAATTATTCCTCGTGAGTTCATTGGTTTAACTTGTCCTCTCCGCTTGAATTGTGCCACCTTCCTTGATCTCCAGTCTGATGCAGATATCCCATCCATGATCCCTTTGTTCTCCATGCATACTGAGCCACAGCACTAACCAGAAGGTTCAGTAATCCTCCATTGACTTGTCAGTGTTGTGGTTGGTTCTCAGAAGATTGAAAGCACCTTGAAGAAAAGAACATGCCTGTTTTGTTCTTTGTTTCCTAAGCCTTGTACTCTTGGCATGGAGCTGTGTAGGTGCTTAGTAAGGGTGCTCTGTAAGCTCAATGAAGACAGTTCCTTTCTCATCTCCCCTTCATGTTCACAAGGGCCCATATAAATGACACTCATTGATTATCAAGTGGGATTTATCTTACTTTTTTTTTTTTTTCGAGACGGAGTTTCACTCTTGTTGCCTAGGCTGGAGTGCAGTGGCGCAATCTCAGCTCACCACAACCTCTGCCTCCTGGGTTCCAGTGATTCTCCTGCCTCAGCCTCTTCTGAGTAGCTGGGATTACAGGCATGTGCCACCACACCCAGCTTTTGTATTTTTAGTAGACCTGGGGTTTCTCTATGTTGGTCAGGCTGGTCTCAAACTCCTGACCTCAGGTGATCCACCCATCTCAGCCTCCCAAAGTGGTGGGATTACAGATGTGAGCCACTGAGCCCAGCCTGTCTTACTTTTTAAATGTAATAACCTTAGAAATGTTAGAAGATATTTCATTTTATATGAAATGAGATATAATCTGTAGACAGAAAGATTTTGTTTTGTTTTTATCCTGTGTTTGTTCATGGCTGGTATTTATACAACTTGTTTTTCTTCTTTTTCTTTCTTTCTTTCTTTTTTTTTTTTTTTTTTTTTTTGAGGCAGGGTCTTGCTCTGTCGTCCAGGCTAGAGTACAGTGGCGTAATCTTGGTTCACTGCTGGGCTCAGGCAGTCCTTCCGTGTCAGCCTGCTGAGTAGCTAACTGGGACTACAGGTATATGTGTGTACCACTGCGCCTGGCTAACTTTTTTTAGATTTATTTTTTGTAGACATAAGGTCTCACTGTTTCCCAGGCTGAGCTGAAGCAATCCCCTTGCTTTGGCCTCCCAAAGTGTTAAGATTACTGGTGTGAGCCACCATGCATGGCCTATACAACTTAAAAAAAATGTTTTCAACAGGATGGATAAAATAAATTATTATAAATTTTTAAAAAGGCGGTGGTAAATTACTGTTTTGAAAAACAAAAAAATAGTTTTCATTTAAGTTGGGTTAAGGCTCAGACATTGAATACAAGAATCTTAAAGTTCTAGAGTCCATCCAGGTGAGCCTGTGGACAGCAGCATGATATATAATTCGGACTCTGTTGGGACACTTTCAGTGAATGTGTCTTTTTCTGTCTTTTTCACTTTAGTGGGTATATGTGTATGCTAATATATATGGAGCCAAAAATCTGTCTCTCATTGATTTGGCAGCATGGGTTAAGTGCCTGCTAGGAACAAGGTACTCTTAGGTGCCGAGATATTTGTTAGGAGCAAGGGTCATATCCTAGGATCCCAACTCTTGAAGACCTAGCTCATGATTTAGTAGAGGAAACAGACACTTATTAATACATATGTTGTGTGCTGGCAGAGATCTCATACACTGCTGAGGAAGCTCACAAGTCTTACTGGAGTATGTCGAGGACTCTCAAGAGAGGTGACATTTGAGCAGGGTCTCAAGACTGAGTAAGACTTTTCTAGCTGCAGTGAAGGGGGGATGGAAGGTGATCTGCCATTTTTTGTAGCACTGTTTGCATTTACTCTATTCCAAGGCATCCGTTTAAATAACTGATGGTGATTCACTCTTGGGTCCCTCCCTGAATCTTCTTAGATTCCTTTATTGATTTTTCCTGTAGCAAGATTTCCAGACCCTCTGCTATCCTGCTCATACATTCTCCAGTTTGTAATGTCTGTTTTAATGCACAGAAGCTAACTCACTGCTGACGAGCTAGGCTGAATTGGTTTTATGCTTCTAAAAGTGCACCCTTAATATGCATTAGCTTTAAAAATAATTAAAGCTGGTCATCCTGTTGACTCATTGAATAACTCTGTGAGAGATCTTGTTGACTTTAAGGTACACTGTGAGCATTGTAAATCCTTAATCTTAATCTTAATCAACAGTAACAACAGTAAAGAAGCACAGCCAGCGAGGCGTGACTTGGTCTGCCTGATCCCTGTTAGCTTCTGGTGGTACCCCCCAACCTTTTTTCTCTTCCGTGTGTGCATAATCATCCCATTTTGCCAAATTTACTTTAGCTCTTTAAGAAATAAAACATTATAAATACAGATAAAATCTCTTTTGCACCCTTCCCTAATCTCATTTCGTCGAATAGCCCTCCCTAATCCAGTTTCTCTTTTGGCCTCCTTTAGAAGTAATCACTATCCTGAATTTGGTGATTATTATCCTCATGTATTTTTTTCTTATAGTTACTATTTATGCATGCATCCATGGATCATTTAACTTTGTTTCTTATTGTCCAGTGATCATTCTTTAAATAACTCCTTGTGCATATGTGTGAGCATTTCTCTAATGTGTAAGTCCCTAGGAGTAGAACTACTGGGCTAGTCATAGAATATATGCGTCAGTGGTATTAGGCCTCACCAATTCACTTGCACTCATTTATACTCTTCTGTCAGCAAGTATTAACAGTTGTCGTTTCCCCATATCCTCACCAACACTTGGTATTACCAGATTTTTTATTTTTTCATTTTTGTCAATCCAATGATAAATAATGGTTTAATGTGCATTTCCCTGATTTCTAATGAGGTTGGGCTACTTTTTATGTTTATGGGCTACTCAGTATTTTTTCTTCTATGATCATCTACTTATGTTCTTTGTCAAAAGCTGGCTTTAAGTAATTTTTAAAGTCTGGCCAGGCATGGTGGCTCATGCCTGTAATCCCAGCACTTTGGGAGCCAAGGCAGGTGGATTATTTGAGGTCAGGAGTTTGAGACAGCCTGGCCAACATGGTGAAACCCCATCTGTACTAAAAATACAAAAATTAGCCAGGCGTGGTGGTGCGTGCCTGTAGTCCCTGCTAAGGGAGGCTGAGGCAGGAGAATTGCTTGAACATGGGAGGTGGAGGTTGCAGTGAGCCAAGATTGCGCCACTGCACTCCTCCTGAGAGACAGGGCAAGACTGTCTCAGAATAAATAAATAAATAAAGTCTGTTGTATATACAGGGCTTTGCAGTTTGCAATCATTAAGAGAAACTGAATTCTGTGCTTTCTTTTCAAAGTCTTATATTTTAATCTAGTTTAATCTTCCTATCCTTTAGCTTACTAAAGTTAGTGCTGTGAGATAGCAAAGCGAGGACTGAGCATTTTTATAAATGCAGCATTGATAAGTCTAATGACTTATCCAAACTCACGTGGCTCTTAAGTGATTTACCAGTAGAACCCAGATTTTTCTGATTATTGGTTTGCTGTTGTTTGCATTGTACCACAATACTTCTTTTAGGTCAGTGCTGTTTTGTTGTTAAATTGATGTCTAATAGTCCCTCCAGCACCTAATAGAGTGATGTTCAGGTTCTTTTAGCTCGGTAAATACTTCCTTAATGAATGAATGGATGCTGATGGTTCTGGTGTAGCTGACAAAACATATTCGTAAGTGTGCTAAAATGGAGACAGTTTGCCTTCCAATAACTTTACAAGTAATCTGCTTATGTTAGTTTTGATAAAGAAATCGAATCAACATTCAGCTTTCTGATGTAGCTGTAGAATCAATCAGAGCAGATGTCAAAGTAAATCATGGACATTAAAGTATAGTTTGTACTTCTAAAAAAGAAATCTATATATCCTTTGGCGGTGAGATGAATATGTATTTAGGCTTTAACAAGGAATAACAATTTTTTGGTAGGAAAAATGGATTAAGTGGTCTTCATGACTAGTGATTTAAATCGTAGATCACATCCATTTGAGCTGTCAGCCAGTCAGATTGCAGGTCATAAGTGAGGCTGTTTGTGATTTTGATTTTCGATACTTTGATATTTTCCCCTTCATTGTGAGCATTGATAAAGACCATATTCTCCAGTAATTACTGTGGTCTTGTAGCCTGTAATTTTTTTAAATTGGGAATAAATGGTGGTTCTGTTTTATATTTTGCAAAGACTCTGCTTTGGGATTTTGAGGAGCTCTTGATACCTCTTTCTTCCTCCAGAAAAAAAGGTAGTAGGTGGACATAATTCATTGTTCTTTTTTTGAAGCAAGTCTTGCAAATTTGCAGAGGTGTAATATATATTTATATGTGACTATCTGGAATTTTCACTTAGACATTTCCTAAAAATACGATAACACCTTTCATTGGTATAGCGATTTATAGTTTACCTAGGGCACCTTTGTAAGGTGTATTGTTTAATCATCACAACAACCCGTTGAGGTGGGTGGAATTTTCTGTCTCTGATTACTTTGATCTCTAATTATGAACTTTGGCTGATGATAGTTGCAGCATTAGGGATTGTGAGCTTTTTCATTTGTGGTGCCTTAAGCAAATTTGCAAGGGAGCCCTGATGTTAACTTTGGCAGGTTTCATGCCTGCAAATATTGATTGAGCCAGAAGTCCTAGTTGTAAAATGTCACCAGTGAATGTGCAGCCAGTAAAGGCAAGGGAAAACTCATTACTGCATCTCATCTGTAACTTCTGGGTCAGGCCACTCACTACCATCTGGTAGAAATGAATGTTTGAAAACTCCCTTTTATTCTGACAAAAGGTAATCAGAAGAGGTTAACAGCAGATGATTTCTGAGTATTTCAAATGGGTTAGACCAATCCATCCACAAGCTTGGATTTGCAACCTTCATGTCTAATTATTCCAAGAGGTATTAGAAAGCTTTAAAATTATGAAATTCCAAAATAATGGTAGGAAGGAATGTAATTATGTTTATACCCGCCTCCTCTCCTCTGTTGCCCCCTGCCCAACCTTCTTTTTGAAAGTGTTTATTCTGAAAAAGTAAAGGCACTTGGAAAGGAAGAAATAAGTCAGATTGCTATGTTGAAAAATGTATGCTTTTTAAAAAAATTTTGCTCACATTAAAAAATGTGAGCAAAACTTGACATGTTTTACATTTCCTTAAGGAGAAGGATTAAGAACCAGGGAAGGAGAGTGTAAGTTGAAAGGTTTCTCCTCAATTAAATGAGCTTCCTAACTTAGTGATTTAAAGGCGGTGGGGACACAGTTTAGGGAGGACTGGAGGTGTTAGGAAAGCCCTGGCATATGCCTGGCCAGAGATAAATTAAAAAGGATTCAAACCTAAGATAGATGATTGGGTGAGATCAAGGGTGCCTGAAGCCCGAACTGTCTCTAGAGCCTCGGAATTATTGCAAGAAGTTGTGGATCCAGATGTACACAAGCATTTTCTGAGAAATGAATACATAATCTCTCTCCCCCCTTTCTTTTTTGTCAATGTGGATATTAAAAACACAAATTCGCCAGGTGCAGTGGCTCATGCCTATAATCCCAGCACTTTGGGAGGCCGAGGCAGCTGGATCACCTGAGGTCGGGAGTTCGAGACCAGCCTGACCAACATAGAGGAACCCGTCTCTACTAAAAATGCAAAATTAGACAGGTGCAGTGGCGCATACCTATAATCCCAGCTACTCGGGAGACTGAGGCAGGAGAATCACTTGAACCCGGGAGGCAGAGGTTGCGGTGAGCTGAGATTGCACCATTGTATTCCAGCCTGTGCAACAAGAGTGAGACTCTGTCTCAAAAAAATAAAAAATAAAAACAAATTCAGTGGAAAGTACTACCACATAATAGTAATTTATTTGTCATCATTGTGTCTTAATTACTGGGTACTAAAAAATGGAGGTCAGGGGGCAAGTGGTCCTGCCAATTTTTTGTTTTTTTTTTGAGACAGGTTCTCTATGTGTCACCCAGACTGGAGTGTGGTGGTATGAACTTGGCTCACTGCAGCCTCCTGGGTTCAAGTGATTCTCTCACCTCAGCCTCCTGAGTAATTGGGACTACAGATGCGTGCCATTATGCTTGGCTAATTTTTGAAGTTTTTTGTAGAGGTGGGTTCTCACTATGTTGCTCAGGCTGGTCTTGAACTCCTGGGCTCAAGTGAGCCTCCCACCTCTGTCTCCCAAATTGTTGAGATTACAGACATGCACCACTGCACTCGGTGGGTCTTGTCAAATATTTTGACATTAAAAAGGGATCCACATTAAAAAACCTAAATATTAATGGTCAGAGTTCCTTCTAACCTTGAGCCTCTTTGATTTTTTAATCGAATATGTCAGAGAAAGATAGTGAGCTCCGTGTGTTGTTTTCTGTGTGCCAAACTGCTCTGTACTTTAGAAACACAGGCCTTTGGGCTGGGCACAGTGGCTCACGCCTGTAATCCCAGCACTTTGGGAGGCCGAGGCAGGCTGATCTTTTGAGGTCAGGCATTGGTGAAACCGTGTCCCTACCAGAAATGAAAAAATGAGCTGGGTGTGCTGACACATTGCCTGTAGTCCCAGCTACTCAGGAGGTTGAGCCAGGAGAATTGCTGGAACCTGGGAGATGGAGACTGCGGTGAGCCGAGATCACACCACTGCATTTGAAACCTGGGTGACAGAGCAAGGCTCCATCTCAAAAAAAGAAAAGAAAAGAAAAGAAAAGAAACATAGGTCTTTTATGTACATACATACATATATGCATAAATGTCTGTGTGAAAGTGGTTATTGTTCCCAGTTTATAGACAGAGAAAACTGAAGCATAGAGGGAGTAATTTACTTTCCAGGGTTGCTGAGTAGAGGTGCCAGGTTTTGAATTTAGGAAAGATTGACTTCAAAACTCATTCTCCATACAGGATATCACCATTGCAAACAGGTTAGGCATCACTAGCTCTAGCGATAATGGATTGAAAGCAAAGCCTTTTTCTGTTGATGGTGGTTTCTAGTTTAGCCTGTCTAAAATAGCCGCTAGTCTGTGTTCTTATATTTTAATAGTAGCTTTGTTTATTTACTAGTGACTTCTTCACAGTCCTCTTATGTTCTTTCCAACCAGTCTTAAGTTAATATAGAGAAAAAGGGAAAGCACCATGTTGGGATTTAGAAACCTTGTAGTCTTCCTTACCATAGGCAAGTTGCTTAAACTCACTGGGCTCAGATTTCCCTATTCTATTAATATAAAGAGAGACAGAGACTAGATTGTCTCTTTCTTCCAGCTCAAATTAATAAGTCTTTCCTGTTGTTTGATATCTAGGAAACAGTACTTCATGCCCCATGGAAGATCCGTTTCTGAAGTTAGCCAAGCTGCTAAATTCTAGGTGAAGAATTCTTGGTTTATTACAAGGTTTACAAGGTTCCCTTTGATTTTTCCCATTTTCTTTCTAGAATTGGACATCTTTTTTCATAAAGTACCTTTTATGAATTATCCCCTTCCTTAGCAAGGTAACTTGGAATGTCGAGCTATATTTAGACACACATGCACACATTTACACTCTTGTATTCTGATACAAATGCGCTCCTCACATTAATAATTGCATTGTGTGTTTTCATAATTTATCGTAACGATACCATTATTGCTCATTATAGAAGTTCTCTTTTTCCCCCCCGCCCCCAAGCCTAATTGAGGTCGAGACAGCCCATAAATGTGATAATATAGATTGCATGCTCAGAGGAAATGGAGTTGGTTTCATACTGGAGTTTTAATTTAGGATTCGTTCTGGTGATGTAGCCTCTTCCTATGGTACATTACTTTGAGCTCAATATAACTGCATGTTCCCACAGCCCCTCATTATAGCTATGGCTTCTCACTGCTTTTTAATTAAAAAAAAAAGAGGGAAAAATGAAACCCAAAGCTTAGGTTGGATATTGTCTGGGTACGCAGGGAGTATCCTAGGCAGATTGCTTATTTAATTTTTTAACTCCTTCAAAACTTTCATGAAGATGTCTTGATTTCTGTTTTCAGGGGCATGGATGGAGACACATGCACACACATGCAATAGGCCTCAAGGTTATTGGCAAGTAAAGGCATCTCTGTATTACCGTGAAGCCTACTCTGAGCTTTGAGTGAGTGGGAATCCTTTATCCTAGAAAGGCTACCAGCTGTGTGGTTGGATGGTGGGAAATGCTTAGTGAGCTTTTATACCACTCACCGCCTATTGGGAGTAAGGCAGGGAATTGTAGAAGACTGTAAAAACCCTTCAAGGCTGATGTTCAGAAGTTAAGAGTTAATCATTTTTTTCTCTAGTCCTGTGGGCAGCAGCAGCAGCAGAGAAATGACTTTATTAAGAAGAGTTGCTTTTGTCATTCCTTCATCTTGAGAGATTCCAAACACCTTTCAGATACCAAAACAAATTAATCTCCAAAGGTGACTGGTAAGAATGGCTTAAGCCTCTTGGGATTGGTTGTGTAAGACACAGGGAGAGCTCGGCCTGAGCTGATGACCTCTGTGACAGGCTGTGAGTGTTACATTCTTTTTGTGGATCAAGAGCCCTTTGGCTTCCCTTTAGTGAAATCAGTTTGACAGCTCTGAGCTGCTTCCTTGCTTACAATTCTTGTTTTGTTTTACATAACCAGCCACTCTCTCAGTGGTGAATATTGGGTAAATATAAATTAGGAAGTTTATTTCTTGGTCAGGGTGTTGAGTGTGACTTCATAAGTTTTAGTGTGACTCTTTCACAAACGGGGAGGACTTCAACTTTTTGAGTCCATATTTCATTCAATGTTGCTGGAAAGGCAAGTCCATTTGGCTTGTATCAGGGAGCTGGAACCCCTCAGGTGGAAATCCCCTAGGCCTGTGCTGTTCAGTACTATAGCCACTGGCCTCGTATGGCTGTTGAGCACATGAAATTGGGCCAGTCTGTATTGAGATACACCATCAGTGTAAAATACATACCAGATTCCAAGGACCTAGAGTGAAAAAAAAAAGTAAAATAACAAATTAGTAATTTTTAAAATATAGATTACATGTTGAAATGATAATATTTTTGATATGTTGGATTAAATAAACATTATTACGTGTTTCTTTTTAAATGTGGCTACTAAAAAAATGAAATTACATCTATGGCTTGTACTGTATTTCAGCTGAACACTGTTCTAGATTGTTAAGCTCTAATAACAAGGCAGTGTTTGTCTTGTTCGCACTTACATCCCCAGTATGCATCACAAAGTTGGCACTTTGCTGAAGAAATGAATCCTAACTCTTATTATTCAGAGTGTTCAAATCTCAGGAATGATTCAAAATGTCTCTTTTTGTAGCGTTAGTGTTTGAAAAAGAGACTTTTGAGGGTTAAGAAGAGAAATGAAGTTCTTAAAATCTTTGCCTTTTGAGGAGAAATGTGGAAGTGAACCACATCAGGGCCTTTGCTTACTGTCTGCTGGAGAGCGAGGTGGGAGCTGCTGTGTTGCTGAAGGAGTTGTGGCAGAGCACCGTGATGGTACAGCTCTGCCACAGAGTTGCCAGGAGGAGCTAAAGCTGAAGCTGAGCACCTTGTGTGAGGGAGGAGGCTGGAGAAGCAGCTGGTGAATTTAAAGGTAGCCCTCTTAGGGATGGCATACTTAGACTGTTGATAAAAGTTAGCAGAGTTATTCTTTTGTCTCAAGAATCCACACTGGCCCTGCTTATCCCTGTGTCCCTATTTATACATGACCCTTTTGGAAGCGTGGGACTGGCAGCTGATTACTTGAAGACCTTTCAAGCCTTAGAATTCTTTAATATTTGTGGGATTAATTGTTTAACAAGTATTGTTTTAACTTAGGGTCTTACATGACATATTTATAGGTGAATGTTTTTGCCTGAAAGTTTGTCAGATCTGTCTCAGTTAAGGTCCTGGAATCTTGGTAGACGAGCAGTTTTCCAGAGATCAGCTTCAGCTCTGAGAAGGGACCAGGTTGTCTTTGCACAAGTTTTTTAAAAGACCTTAGGCATCCTGCCTCCCTGCTTATAAAATAGAACTGGTAACTACTTCTCGTTGTGGGAGATGTGAAGATTGAAGTTCTGCAGAAGGAGAGTACTATTTTAATGGGAGTGTAATAAATGAAACGTCTCCCCCTGACTTCTGAAATGTTTGTGTTAAAGAGGAGGATTGGAAGATGTGTTCAAAAGAGACATTGCTAGTGTTTTTTTTCTGTTTTGCATTTCTTAACTGTGGCAATATTTAGCTTTCTCCTTTTAATTGTGGCCCACTGCCTTTTCTTTCTCTCCTCAGAGATAAACAATCTAGAAATCTTCTTTCCATGGAGAACTATGGAGCTCATGCCTTGACTTGGCTGCTGTGGTAGGCTCACGCTAATCAGAATCGCAGCGGGGCTTGTTTTATGAGCTTGAAAGAATTAGTGTTCCCAGAGGGCTGAAGTTCCTTACCTGCCGAGGAGCTACAGATTTCCATTTGGAAGACTGCCCTCCTTTAGGATGGAGCTACCTTCCCTTCCTCTTCTTACATGAAAACCACCACCTCCTTTTTATTGTAGTCTGTCTGTGGGTACTGGCATGTTGCTTTCTTTTTTATTTTTCTTTTAGGGTAGAGCAGTAATGATGATAGTAGATCCTTGTAATTTTTGTCCTTATGGAAAGTAGAGTGTGTTCATATGAAATGATAATCTATCTCAGGGAGACTAGGAAGAAAGTGAAAAATAGCAGGTGGTACCCTACAAACTAAATTGTCGAATGTGAGTTTTCTAAACAATGTCATATGCTCAAACCTACAAAAGCGCTTGGTATGTGGAACAAGCAGGAAACATGAATAAAGAGGGAATGGCTTTCTACCACTGGCAAAGTACAGTTCAATAAAAGTCAAAAGGTGAGAGGTATAACATCTATAATAGAAATTTTTGTGTTATTACCAAACAACTTGGCAGGCTGGCAGTGAAAGTGGCATTTTCTTCTGTTTGGTAGTAACATACCACTCTGCACCAAGTGTATTGCTGGTGGGTGTAATTACTATATTAGATAAAGAAAATCTCATTGAAGAATCTACATCAATGTTTTGTTGGAGAAGACCGAATCTTGTGGATTACTTCATAGTGATGATTTTATTTATTTGTTTAGTACCATTATGGTTTGGAGTTCTTTCACTTGAAGTTCACAGGGAAAAGAATTATAATATCCATTTGCAGATGAGGAAAGGTTTAGAGAGGTAGGTGATGGGCCCAAAGTCGAACCAGGAGTAAGCTGAGCTGAATGGAGACCCTGGGCTGTTTGGTGTCTGGGCAGGGCCATGTCTCTTCAGCTCTGAAGCCCCTTTCACTAATGCTCTGTTTTATTCTAATTTAATGGAAAACAACAGTAAGAACTTCGTCATGGATTGCATTGTAAAAGGCAAAAATGAGCCGGTTGCAGTGACATATAGCTGTAGTCTCAGCTACTCGGAAGGCTGAGGCAGGAGGATTGCTGGAGCTCAGAAATTCAGGCCCAGCCTAGGCAACATGGTGAAACCTCATCTCTGAAAAGTAAACAACAATAAAAGGCAAAATGAGGTCTCCTCAGAGTCTGGTAGAAAGGGCCTTGGACTCAGCGTCTGGAAATGCTGGTTCTGTTTTCAGTGGTGCACTAATGGTTTTGTGATCTTATGTAATACTTTGCTTCTGGGCCTTTGTTATTTTTATTTAAAAAACTTTTATTTTTAATTAGCAAATAATAATTGTATATATTTATGGGGTACAAGGTGATATTTTGATATATGTTTACAGTGTGGAATGATTACATCAGGCTAATTAACAAATCCAACATCTTAAATAATTTTTTTTGTGGTGAAAATATTTAAAATCTGTTTTATCAATTTTTAAATGTACAATGTATTATTATTATCTTCAGCATTCCGTGCGATAGATGACTAAAGCTCATCTTCATGTTTCACTGAAGCTTTATACTCTTTAGTCAGCATTTCCCTTCATCTCCCTTCCTCCCCTGCCTCTGGTCACAGTCATTCTACTTTCTACTTCCATGAGTTCAGCTTTTTTAGAATCCACATGCAGGTGAGATTACAAGGTGTTTGTCTTTCTGTGCCTGGCTTATTTCACTTAGCTTAATGTTTTCCGGGTTTATCCAGGTTGTCTCAAATGACAGAATTTCCCCCACTTTTTAGGGCTGAGTAGAATTCTATTGTGTATATATACATTTTCTTTATCCATTCATCTAATGGCAGACACGTAGGTTGATTCCATATCTTAGCTATTGTGAATAATGCTACAATGAACAGGGGCAGATATCTCCTTAGCGTACTGAATTCATTTCCATTGGTTACATACCCAAAAGTGGGATTGCTGGATCATCTGATAATTCTGTTTTTAATTTTTTGAGGAACTTCCATACTGTTTTCCATCATGACTGTATTAATTTGTATTTCCACCAACAGGGCACAGGGTTCTCTTTCTCCATACTCTCAACAACACTTTCTCTTCTGTCTTTTTCATGATAGCCATTCTGATAGGTGTGACATGATAACTCATTGTGGTTTTTATTTGCATCTCCCTGATGATTAATGATGGTAAGCATTTTTTTTTTCATATATCTGGCCATATGTATGTCTTCTTTTGAGAAGTGTCTAATTAGATCCTTTGCCCAGGCTCTGGGCCTTACTCAGCTCTTCTGTAAAATAGAATTGGGAGTGCAGTAGACATTCAGAAGTTACATATGTAACATTTTATGTTCTGACTGCTTGTGAGTAACTGTAACTTTTTTATAGTTACTCACAAATAGTCCAAACATGTTACATATGTAACTTTGTCTTCTACAAATACATTCAGAAGTTACATATGTAACATTTTATGTCTGGACTACTTGTGAGTAACTGTCACTTTTTTATTAGACATTCAGAAGTTATATATGTAACATTTTATGTTTGGACTACTTGTGAGTAACTGTAACTTTTTGGAAGTGTAAAAAAGTTACAGTTACAAGTAGTCAAAAAGTTACATATAATGTGAAGACATTCAGAAATTACAGATGTAACATTTTATGTTTGGACTACTTGTAGGCTTTGTAATCTTTTGTAGATGTGAAGTAAAACCAGGTGCTAAGAGGTTGGCATTGGGAGTTATATCTTGACTAGTAGGTGAGCCTAACCCAGTGTCCCTATCTTGAGGTAGCTTTGTTGCTATTTCTGTATACATAGGAACTTTTGTGAAGTGGCAAAACTGCATATAAAAAAATTCCCACTGACTTTCATGGTATATTTATAGAATCATTAAGGATCTGAAAAATGACCACCTAGAGCTTTACTCCATGTGGTGGGTAAAATTGTATGCTAGGTGTTTTTCAGTCAGAGAATTCTTAAAACCTTTTAGGATATTTGCTGTCTATGCCTTGCTAAGTCTTTTTTTTTTTTTTCTCCCATATTTTCTGTAGAGTCAGGGTTTCACCATGTTACCCAGGCTGGTCTCAAACTCCTGGGCTCAAGCGATCTGCCCGCCTTGGCTTCCCAAAGTGCTGAGATAATAGACGTGAGCCACCATGCCCGGCTTCTATGTCGTGTCCAGCTCTAAAATCCTGCGTTTCTTTTTCTCAGCCCAATAGAGGCACAAAACGTCCCCGGGATGATGAAGAGGAGGAGCAGAAGGTCGTCGGAAGCAAACTGGTACTCGAGAACGCGGCCGCTATCGAGAAGAAGAAATGACTGTGGTGGAAGAAGCGGATGATGACAAAAAGGCTGCTTCAGATTATCGACAGAGATGGGGAGGAGGAAGAGGAAGAGGTAACGTGGCAGTGCTGGGTGGGAGCTGAGGTGGCTGGCCCTGCAGAATATAATTTTGGGCCAAATACTCAGCTTGTCTGAGCTTCCCATCTTCATCTGTAAAATGGGATTAATAGTTCTTATTTCATTGTGTTAATGTAAAGGTTAAGTGGGCTAATACAGTTGGGAAAGCATCTTGCGAAGTGTAAAGAACACGACAGATAGAGTTTTAAAATTATTCCATATTATGTCCTGTTGGGGAGGGTCAAGGCAGGCTTCCTGGCTCTTACTGAGGACACATAGAAGGCACTTGCATTATTAGCTTTGAAAGAGCGCCCAAATTTTATCAAGTGGAAGGAAGGGTTTCTTGGGCAGAGAAAACGGTGTTAGCACAGCAACAAAAGGAGGAGTTGAAGGGGTGCCACAGTATCGGGTATTTAGGTATGACTGCAGAAGTACAGTTTGGGGAAGGAGATACCTCAGGACCTCTCTCTTTGCTGTTCTTCAAGACGCCTTGGGACCTTCACGCTCATTCTTGCCTCTGGACCTCCAGGCTTCTGTGCCCTTTGTTGGAATGCCCTTCTTCCTTAATGCTTTGTATGGCTGGTTTCTTCACATTCAGGTCTCAGTTCAGATGTTTCGTCCTCCAAGAATTCTTTCCTGTGTAGCCCTGCAAGCTGCTGTCTCATTCCCTTATCACTTTATTCCGTATATTGTTTGCATAGCACGTATCGTGATTGGAAATTCTAGTTTGTTCGTTTTGCTCATTGCTGTCCTCCTTCCAACCTCCCATGAAAATAGAGACTGGCTCTGTTCTGTTCACAGCTATATTTTGGTGCCCAGAGCAATACCTAGCTCTTGATAGGCCCTTAATAAATATTTATTGAATGAATAAATGAATGAAGCTGGGAAGAGGAGAGGTAAAATATTAGTGATTAAAGGCAAAATGCCCTTACCTCTGTGTCTTTTTAAATCTTTAAGTGTTAACTTGTATATTATTTCACTCTGGCATTTTGTTCAATATGAATTATGGAAATAGAGTCTTAAGAGCCAGCTGTTTTTTGGTTCTCTCAAAGACACGATGCTAAGTTTGGATTTAAAAAATGAGGCTGGCGTGTGAATCTGAGAAGAAGAAAAAACGGATTCATATTCCAAAAAGGTCTTTACTGTGTTGTGATAATAGCTCTCTCCTCATTAGGATTTGTACTAGTGCTAATCTGGGGGTCTGCCCCTAAGAGACGATGGCACTTTGGAAATCTGTGGTGGGGAGACAGTCCTGAATTTCTGAATGTCCTCTCTGAGGGCAGCAGCCTTGCCAGGGCTTCGACAAACAGTGTGTTTAGCACATCCTCCCTCCCTCCCTTCCCTCCTCACCAGCTTCTGCTCAATCTGTTAGCCCTGCAGCAGCAGTTAATTGGCAGGTATAATTCCCATGTAGGGCAAGGCTGGTACTGGAGGATTAGGATAGTAGCTGTCATGGGTAAGTGGTTTCTAGCCTGGGAGAACAGAAATGTAGTGTGGGACCAGCCTTTCCGTTAAGGGACAGGGAAAAAGAGATCACTTTGTAAAAATGACACATGGAAGACTACAAGTCCAGAAGTTATTTTCTCACTGCCACCAAAGTCCCATTTGATGAAAAACAAGTGATGTTTGCCCCTGTAAAGTCACGTGGACTTGTAAAATATTATTATTGTCCTTTTTGTGCTACATCACCCACATTCATCTTTCTGAAATCTCCCTCTGGTTTCTGACGTTGAGCTATTGGAGATACTGCTGTGGCTGATGACTAAGACTGATAATTCAGTTTCCCCCTCAGTGCTGGAGAGAAATTAAAGGAGGGGAAGGCCGAACCCTGGAGAGGCTAGGACTTCAGAAATCCCATGAGAGCTGTGCTAACACTAATGTGGTTATTCTCCAGAGTGGGGCAAGATATTAGCTAAGAAAAAGAAAAGTGGCAGATATTGAGTTTGCTTGAAAGTCATTTAACCCTTTCCTAGAAATATTTGATTATTTTAGTTAAATTCTAGTGGTATGTTGGGTACATTGTTCCTGTTGCTGATAATAACCATAACAGCTTGCATTCGTGTAGTTTACAAAGCAGTTTTATGTACATCCTTTCTTTAGGTCATCTCTATGACCTTGAGAGATACAGGTAACATTTTCCTCCCCCTGCCTCCCTCCTCCTCAGATCTTCACTGAGTACCTGCTGTGTGCCAGACACTGGAGAGTCTACTTGTGCCAGAGAAGTAGACATGGGCTAGCAATGGGGGTCTCGCCCTGGTTTGGGCAAAGATTATCTGGGCAGATCCTTCCAGACCCTTATATAGATCATGCGAGGGATTTGGGATTTTATTCTAAGTGTGTAGTGGATGAATTCAGGAAAGACTTAGGAGATAGAATTAGCTGGACTTGGTGAGGCTTTGGGGAATATATTCAGCAAAGTAACCTTGTCACATGGCTAGTAAGTAGTGAAGCTAGGCTCTGAGTCTTGACTGAGGCAGTTTTTATTATGTCAGGGAACCTCTCTTTAAGCTGTAGACCCTGTGGAGGAGGTAGGGGTTCAGTAGAGAACCTTGGGATCTAGGAGTCATTGTTATAATCTAAGAAATGTGTCACGCTGAAAATGAATTTATAGGTAGCTCCCACTTAAAGCCCAGTATGTGGAAATAGAAATTTAATAATAGAATAATAGCTAACATTTTTGAGAACTTATAAAATTATGGTATGATTCAGTGCTTTCCAAAAGGATCTATTTCACATTCTCTTAACAGCAGTTTCTTTATTGCTTTTAGGTATGAGTTATGGTCAGTGACTACAAAGCTGTGAAGCTTTGAGTTGGGATAGTATTAAGAGAAGCAGGGTGCATTACAGCACATTAATTTAAACTGGAAAGTAAACTGAAGATAAAACGTGTGAAATCTTAGTGTAGTTTTTTGGAGAAAAATGATTTAATTTTCAAATATTCATTTTATTTACTTTCATAGGTATGATTCCAATGTATGAAGCCAGAAATTCTCTATGGTCTAGTTTTTTTCTGCATTCTCTAGGCAAGGTTACTAAATTCTTGATGCAACTTCAGGATTCAAAGTATCTGTCTGAATTCCTTCTTAGCATCTAGTAAGGATCAGGCAAAGTAATACATAAGAAATGTTGGCCGGGCGTGGTGGCTCATACCTGTAATCCCAGCACTTTGGGAGGCTGAGGCAGGTGGATCATGAGGTCAGGAGATCAAGACCATCCTGGCTAATATGGTGAAACCCCATCTCTTCTAAAAATACAAAAAAATTAGCCATGCACAGTGGCACGGCCCTGTAGTCCCAGCTACTTGGGAGGCTGAGGCAGGCACTTTAACCTGGGAGGCAGAGGTTACAGTGAGCCGAGATCGCACCACTGCACTCCAGCGTGGGCGACAGAGCAAGACTCCGTCTCAAAAAAAAAAACAAAAGAAATGCTAAGCAGTGACTATAGCTAATTAACAACCATTCTTAGTTTATGCACTATGCAAAAACAGGCAGTAGGTTGGATTTGGCTCATGGACTGCAGTTTGCCAACTTCTGCTGTAGGAAAAGATTGAAGGGTCACTGTCACTGACTCAGGGTTTGACTTTAAACAATTCTTTTAAACCTTTCAGTCTTATTTAACATGTACAGCAAAGGAGGACAAGGTAAATGTAAAATAATATTATCTAATATTGTTGCTTACTCCGTGCCATACCGTGTGCTCAAGAAATATTTGTTGAATGAGTAAGTCTTTAACACCTTTTCTTTTTTTTGTTTTTTTTTTTTGTTTTTTTGAGACAGTCTCCCTCTGTCAGCCAGGCTGGAGTGCAGTGGCATGATCTTGGCTCACTGCAACCTCCGCTTCCCAGGTTCAAGTGATTCTCATTCCTCACCCTCCCAAGTAGCTGGGATTAGAGGTGTATGCCTGTATTTTTAGTAGAGACAGGGTTTCACCATATTGGCCAGGCTGGTCTTAAACTCCTGACCTCAAGTGATCCACCCATCTTGGCCTCCTGAAGTGCTGGAATTACAGGCATGAGCCACCGTGCCCGGTCAGTCTTTAATACCTTAAACTGAATTTTCTGTGTTACAGATAGTGGGCATTATGTAAGACACCCAAAGTGATAGACTCAAAAAGAAGCATGTGATTACAGGCCCTTACTCCTCACTGTAATTGGGGAGATAAAGTAGGCACTGTGGCCGGGTGCAGTGGCTCACGCCTGTAATCCCAGCACTTTGGGGACGCCGAGGTGGGTGGATCATGAGGTCAGGGATTGAGACCATCCTGGCCAACATGGTGAAACCCCGTCTGTACTAAAAATACAACAAATTAGCTGGGCATGGTGGCATGCACCTGTAGTCCCAGCTACTTGGGAGGCTGAGGCAGGAGAGTCACTTGAACTTGGGAGGCGGAGGTTGCGGTGAACTGAGATGGCACCACTGCACTCCAGCCTGCTAACAGAGCAAGACTTTGTCTCAAAACAAAACAAAACACAAAGTGCGTACCGTACATTTAACCCAGAAAGGTCAATGGCAGAGTGAGGTGGGATGTAAGAGTCACAGGAAAGTAGTGGGCAGTGAATGTGAAATCCCTGTGGACTAAAGTTGTTGCATTTGTCTCTTTGTACCAGGAGGAGCCATTGGATGAGAGCTCAGTGAAGAAAATGATCCTCACATTTGAAAAGAGATCATATAAAAACCAAGAATTGCGGATTAAGTTTCCAGACAATCCAGAGAAGTAAGGTTCTGCTCTGCTGGTACCCTGTTTCCTCTGTGGCGTGTCGTTGGCTAATTTTGTTTCGGTTTTGGTTTGTTTTGGCTTTTGTGATTTGGGCCAGGAGTCCCAGGATGACCTCCATGTTCGGGAATTCACTAGAAGGACTCCTCGGACTCAAGGCCAGTGATACTCAGGGCTGTGGTTCACAGGGCACACAACAGGATCAGCAAGGGAAAAATACACATCAGGTGGCACCTGGAGAAATTCAGATACAGGTTTCTTATGTTTTCTCCTTCCTGGTGGGTGGGGTCACACAGACATGCTTCTTTTTCTTCAACAATGAAATACATCAAAATGTGTCCATTGATGCTGTCCAGGGGAGTCCATTTGAGACTCTGAGTTTAGAGTTTTTATGAAGGGCTGGTCATGTAGGCATTCTCTGCCAGTAACCACTACCAAAATTGTAGACTCCTGGAAGGAAAGCAGCTGTTAAGTGCCCTGGGCTGGCAAAGCAGCAACCTTATCACTTAGGGAACATTTCAAAAGCCAAGTTCCTGGCTGCCAGCCTTGTAAGCCAGCCCTTTTCAAGATCAGCCCTGCTAGGTTAACTCTCTCCTGCATTATTCTTTTCAATACCCAAAGAAGACTGATCATGCCTGCCATTAGTGATAGCTTTACTATGGAGCTCATGTCTGAGACTCTGAAGTTGGACAAATATTGGTGTGATATGCACATGCCTTTGAATAAATCACTTCCCCTTTCCTAGCCTTCGGTGTCCCATCTGTATAAGGAAATAATACCTTCCTCACAGAGTTATATGAGGATTAAAGGAGAATAACCTAAGTGTTTAGCTTAGTACCTGGCACATAGTAGGTGCCCATGAGATGATAGTTAATGTGATTTTTACTACACGAGCACCTCAGTGCACTGTGAAGTGCTATATGAGGAATCTGGCATCTTTCAGTCAGTCTTGAATCCTAACCAAGGGGACTCTCACATTTATATGGTTTTAATGTTTTTTTTTTTTTTTTTTTTTTGGTGACAGAGTCTCGCTCTGTCACCAGGCACCAGGCTGGAGTGTAGTGGCACAATCTCGGCTCATTGCAACCTCCGCCTCCCGGGTTCAAGCAATTCTCCTGCTTCAACCTCCCGAGTAGCTGGGACTACAGGCGCACACCACCACGCCCAGCTAACTTTCGTATTTTTAGTAGAGACGGGGTTTCACAATTTTAATATTCTAAACCTCTCTTTCTCTCCCTGTCTTTGTTCCTCCCAGGGCATACAATTTTAATGAATCTTAATGTGCCCAAGGTCCCCAGGCAATTAACAGTTGAATAGTACAGTCTTTGTACTCAAGTTTATAGGTTACTAGGGAGACTGACTATAAAGGCAAGGTAGAAGGAAACAGTCACTTTAAAAGAGATGTAAGCAGAGTTCTGTGGGAACATAGGAGAAGAAATAGTAAATACCAAGTTGAGGGCTACTAAGGGCTTCACAGAAAAGACAGTAGTTAAGCTGGGGCTTGAGGCATTTTTTTAGGCAAAAAGAACACAGAAAGACATGCCAGGCAATATGAGGAGCACGAACAAAGGCACAGAGGTGTCAGGGGGCACAGAGTCTTCACAGCAACCTAGTGAGGGCAGCATGGTCAACTGTGTTGTCCCTGTGCTGTGGATGAGGAAGGCAGAATGGGGACAATGTGGTTACTGGGCCTAGGGCCACAGTCCTCTTTGATAGTAGGAGTAGTTATCAATAGATCAGGGCCCAGCTTGCCTAGCACCAGAGTCCTGTCAGGGTTTTGTACTGATCTCCACCATACAGATCACTGTGTGTGTGTGTGTGTGTGTGTGTGTGTGTGTGTGTGTGTGTGTAATTACACAAGTAATGCATGAATAGACTGTCATTCTGAAAAATACCAGGGGTGCGTGAGTAGACTGAAAAATGAAAACTCTTTCCATTCCTCTGCCTGGAGCAACCTTGTGAACATTTAATTATGCAAATGTATTTGTTTCTACATAAATCGTACTGTTCATATGCTGCACCTTGGTTTTTTTGGGTCATGTAACAGATCTGTCCATGGTAGTACATGCCTATCTACCTTGTGTTTTTTTAACTGGTATATAGTATTTCATGGTTTGGAGATACCATGGCTTATTTAATTATTTTTCTATTGATGGACATTTGATTATTTTAAATATTGCCTTTTATGAAAAATGCTGTAGCGAACTCACTTGTACATGTGTCTTTATGTACATGTGTTTCCATAGGATAGATACCTAAATTTTGAATCCCAGATTGAAGGGTGTGTACATTTTAATGATAGCTACTGCCAGTTTTTTCACTGTATTTTTAAATTCTTCCTCCAGCAGCATCTCTTTTCTTGTGTTTTTGCCCACAATGCATGTGATCAGTCTTTAGCTTCTTTGCCGTTTGTTTTGCTGTTATTTCTGTACTCAGTGATTCCTGCATTAGACTCTGTTCTTTTTAGGAGATGGACTGGGTCTTGTTTGTCTCTAGTGCCTGCCACAGTGCTTGCCTTGCTGTAGGCGCTCAGTAAACATGAGAGAGCTTATGTAGTCCCTGTCATCTTTATGACATCCCCATTGCTGGAACCTAAGGATACGTTATGAGGAAGCTGTGCTGCAGGTTAATGACACTGGAAATTTAAGAAATTCAGTTTACTTTTTTGAATACCAGTATTTCCTTTGCCCACTTGGTTAGATACACGCCTCTCAGTTTGGAGCGATTTCTGCAGATTATGTTGACCATGTACATCTTAGGTACCTTAGAGTCAAAGTTCATCAACTGGTTTTAAGACAATGTGATTTTATTTTAAAAAAATCAGTAGTGTTTTCCATTCAGACAAAATGTGTATACTATTTTAGTTTTAAAATCTGAACTTAAGAGAATTGAAATTATGCATAAAGAACTTTTTTTTTTCATGTCAAAAAGCAGTTAGGAAACTACATTGTGTTTTAACCTTACTGGTGCAGTGTCTTTCATAATTCTCTAGACCCGCAAGGTGCAATTAAGATGAAAATTGCTAGAGCGTATTCAGATGAAACTTTGCGGATGAGATCAGAAACATTCAAATTTATTTTCCCATATATCCAGTTGTCATTTTGATCGCACACCCAAAAATGCCTCACTTCATTTGACTGCATTTCAGATTCAGTTGACAGTTCACCTTATGCAGCCTCCACTTTGCACCGTGTGCTCTTTCTCCCAAACACCACGTTGACTAGAGTGTGCTGCTCTCTAGTAAGTCTTTAATAGTTCTTCTCTTCATTTTTGCAGGGATAGAATTACTAAGTTTACTGATTTTCAGCCTTTTTGGTCTCAGGATCTCCTTGTACTCTTAAATTATCGAATATCCCAAAGTGCTTAGAGAATTCTGAGTACACAAGCACACATTTCATTAACCATCAGGGCAATGATATCATCATGTTATGTAGCCCTCTGGAAAACCCCACTGCACACTCCTGAGAGAATGAGAGTGAAAAAGGCAAATGATGTCTTAGATTTATTATAAAACAGTTTTGATCTTATAGTTCCCTGAAAGGATCTCCAACCACCCACCTACCCTCATCCTGGGTCCTAGGACCACACTTTGAGAACTGCTGATTTAGTTTGGAGGGAGGATAATGTTCCCTCAGCAGTGATTGCATTTAGGACTCATCAATTTCTGTTGCTTTCCCAGTGTTTTTGAGCTTTGCTGGTCATTTGCTGATACTCATCCTTGTGGTTGAAGGAGACTATCCTGCTGGTCTGAAGCAAATGCATATGGGCAGGCTAGGAGAATATTCTGTCATATCAGATGGAATCGATGACCCCATCTCAGCTCGGGTTACTGTTCTAATATGTTGCTCTATTGCTTTCCCGTCACCTCTAACTTGATCCTTTCCCCCAGCTGTGAGTCATCTATTGCTGAAGGTATGCCTAATTCCTAAAGACAGTTCTCTGCAAATCTTAGTGTGTGCTTTACATGAGTAGGCTCATGAGTAGGCCATGCTTTGTCAGGCTAAGCAGAAGAGGATTGTTATAGTATAACAAACTTGAGGGTACATAGATTCATTGAGTACTTACTATGTGCCCACTATTACTAGGCACTGTGTATATATTATCTCTTTTAATCTTCACTATAGTTTAGAAAGATAAGGAAATCAGGGTTTAGAGATAAGTTAGTTAATACTCTGTGTCTTTCTTCATCAGGTTGGGACACTGCACTCTGTGTTCCAGTGACACCTCTCTTGGGTAGTACCAGGCACCTTTATCGTTAATTGTTTGTAATAGATTGTGCATCTTTAATGGAGGCCAGAAACTGGGATTGTTTTATCTGTTATGTCCTCAGTGTCTAGCACAATGACTGGCACCTACTATCTGCCCAGCAAATATTTGTCCATTCACTGTTCATGGCCACACATCTAGTAAATGGCATGCCTGGGAGTATGACCCAGGTCAGTCTCATTCCCAAGTCCAGCATTTCTCACTTTACCTTGTTACTCACGTAACACTGGACCCAGTATATTTTTGTAATATTTCCCTGCTTGCAATTTTATTCTCTGCTTGTTTGTTTTGTTTTGATAATCATCTGACTTCCTAAACTTAAAAGCATTGGGTTAAGACCATATTTGGAAGAAGAATCTCAAAGTTGGAAGGACCGAGAGGTACAGTTTATGCTACCATCTAACTCTTGGTTTTTTGTTTTTGTTTTTGTTTTTACTATCCCCCCTTTATTAACTATCCCAGTGAGAAGGATCTAACTTTCCAAAGAAAGCCATTCCATCATTTGGCTGCTTTGACTCTTAAAATTTCAACTCAGAATGAGAAAGCATTTCAGCAAATTCTCATATGAGATGAATCTAGACTCCTTAGAATCTTGGTTGTTTCCCTGAATTGGTTTCCACATCCCTCCTAGAAGTTGGCTCCTCTAACAGATGTCACAAAGTTTTAGGGTCACAATACAGGATAACTCAGTATTTTTCTCTTTTAAGTACCCTAGAACCACCGTACCACTTATGGCAGCTATTTTCATCTGTGCCCCCATTTACAGGGATCTCCCAAGTTTCTTTGTTGGACCAAGGCCCATGTCAGGTGCTGGGTGACCAGAAATGCATAAGAAATTGTCTCTGGCAGAACCGTCTCATGTTCTGGTTTGTGTTACAGTTATGGTTCACGAAAGCCATCGAGTTCAGAAAGAAGCACATGTACCTTTATGAAACTGTGTCTCTCCCAGCCCTCACATTTGTACTTGACTTTTTGGTTCACTACAGTTTTCTCTGTGGGTCCCAGGTGATTTTCCCCTTGGTTAGATTTAGCACATCATTATTGCCTGTCAGGAAGTTTTGAATTGATTCTGTCAGCTGCTGTACTTACTTTTTAAGCTTTGTGTCATACAACGTTTTTTCATCTTGCCTTTTATATATCTTTGATCATGATATTGATCAAAAAATAATAATAAAATACTTGATCTAAACAGGCCTAAGGGACAGAGCCTTGCGGGTGACTGATATTCATTCACTGTTTTTTTTCTTGTTATTTTTGAGACAGAGTCTTGCTGCATCGCCCAGGCAAGAGTGCAATGGCATGGTCTTAGCTCACTGCCACCTCTGCCTCCTGATTTTAAGCAATTCTCTTGCATCAGCCTCTCAAGTAGCTGGGATTACAAGTGTGCACCACCACACCTGGCTGATTTTTGTATTTTCAGTAGAGACAGGGTTTTACTGTGTTGGCTAGGCTGGTCTCGAACTCCTGACCTCAACTGACCCATCCGCCTTGGCCTCCCAAAGTGCTGGGATTATAGGTGTGAGCCACCACATTTGCTGTTGATCACCCAACTCACCAGATGTTATCCTGCACTCAGCATGATTTTGTTTCTTACTGTTTAGTGCCCAGTCTCCCTTGCCAGTTCTTCCAAGTGAACTGGAAAAATCTTTTGTCAGGTTATTCTCCAGAAATCTTGTATATACACACTCATATGAGGTAAATAAGCCTTAGAGGTTGAGGCCTTTGGGTTCAGGGATTATATGGCTCTCCTGGCCCATGGAATATTTGAATCCTTCTGCACTAGCCCTATCGAGTCACAATTCCGATTTAGCTTCCACACTTCAGGTGATCTAAAAAAGTAACCTATTTGCAAGCAGAGAAGGGAACGTTAAAAAAAAAGGTATTGGGGGAACATCTTCTAAAATAATTATGAAATTTACTTGGAATAATAAACAAGTGAGAACAGGCAAGGAAACACTGAAAAATAAAAACAAGGGAGTGTTTTGCAGTAACAGACATAAAGCATACTCTAAAGCTATAACCATGTGAAAGTGTGGTCCTGACTCAGGAATTTACAGATGAATCAATGAAATGGAGTGAAAAGCCCAGAAACAGATTAAAGTATACATTACAATTTAGCTTATGATAGCTGACATTTCTTTAAATCTGTGGGTAAAGGATAGATTATGGTATTGGAGCACTTGGCCAAACATTTGCAGAAAATAAAGTTAGATCTGTGCCCTATAACAATACACTAAAATAAATTTCAGATGGATTAAACATTTAAATATATATAAACATAAAAGTGCACCATAAAATATGTCTTCTTTTAGCATAGAAAATATTTTGCTCAGGATACATGTAGAATAGAGTTCTTAAAGGCAAAGGTTTTGCTACTTGAACTTTTCGAAACCTTTATGTCAAAAAGCACAACGTACAAATTAAAGGGCAAACACTTTTCTCTGATTTATTTTTTTGCAGCATAGGATAGAGATTAATTTCCTTAATATACAGTGTATGAATAAATAAACAAAATGAGCATCTTAATAGGAGTGGGCAAAGAAGAAATACAAATAGTAAACATTAGAAGAATGTTAACCATCTTCCTATCAGAAATGCAAAATACAAAATGAGTTGTCTTTTCTATCTCAAATTGGAGGAAATTTGTGAGGAGGGTAAGGGGAAACAGGTACTTCATGCACTATTGGTACTTTTCTGGCAAAATGTATCCAAATCTGTTTTAAGTCATGCATGCTCTTTGACTTGGCCCTTTCCTTCCTGGGAATTTATTCTAACACGGTAATCAGGAGTGCATACATCTTGGTGTCATTGTTAAAGGCAAAAAAATTGGAAATCATCTGAATGCCTGACAAAGGGGGATTGGTTAATTAAATCACAGTATGTCTACTCAAGGGGAATACTACATGGCCATTAATCTATTATTTAGAACAGGGATTGTAAATAAGCTTAATCTGCCATACCCAGCCTATGACTGATTCATAGTCTTCTTAGAACGCTGTGTGGAGAAGGATTCTGAGGCCAGCCAAGTGGGCTTAGCAGGGTAGAGTGCTGCGGTGAATGAGGGATTCTGAGGCCAGCCATGTGGGCTTAGCAGGGTAGAGTGCTGCGGTGAGTGAGGGATTTTGCTATGGGAGAAGGAGAAGGACCTATAGCAGTTGGTCAGGAATTGGCTTCTCCTATTGTAGAATAATAATGATAAGGGGAATTATTTAACCTACATTGACAACAGTAGCAAAAATTGAATATAGAACTATATACTCTAGCCTTAGTTTCTGGGGGGGAAAAGTCTGTGAGTTCAGAAAAATGACTCAAACGTACCGGCAAACATACATGGTTTTGGAGCAGTTGGTCAAACATTCACAGAAAATAAAGTTAGATCTTTGCCTTGTATCATACACTAAAATAGAATTTAAAAGTCTGTGAGTTGAGAAAAAGGCTTAAACATATACGGAGTATAATCAATGGTTATTTTTGGTTAGTAGGCTTAGGGATGATTTGTTTACTTTTTTGAGGGCTTGTTTTTCTTCCCCCTGGTTTCCTCAAAAAGTATACTGTGATTGGGAAAAGGTATATAAGCATTAGAATTAAAAACAGTAATGGGGGAAAAACTACTAAGACATGTTGTTTAAAATGTGGGCATGTTTTAAAGAATGTTAAGTCTCTAGATTTTGTTTCTTATCGACTCCAGATTTCCAGAGAGGCTGTATCTACTCAGCCCCACAGCATCTGGAAGTTGATGAGTCTTGTGTGACTTCAAGAGTCCCTGCTTATGTTCCTTTTCTTTGTGCCCTCAATTTAATTAAGTAGGCATCTGTGGATATAAGAGACAAAGATATAGTTCCTGTCTTTAAGAAGCGTGCTTTCTAGAAGAGAAGATAGACAGATTACAGTAATAGTAGAACAAATACTTACATAGTGCTTTTTATATGCTAGACATTGTTCTCAGTGCTTATATGTCTTTATTCATTTACTCCGTACAGCTTCCCTGTGAGACAGGTAGCATTATTGTCCCTATTTACAGAAGAAACTGAGGCAGAGAGAGGCTAAGTAGGTGGCTAAGCCAGGTTCAAACCCAGATGGTCTGGCTCCAGAGTCAGTTTAACCACTGTTTTCTCTCAGTCACTCTCAGTCAGGTATTGTTCAATTGCCTTACACCAGATTAGCTCATTTCCATCTCAGAACAAACCTTCCTGGTCTTGTTCATCCAAGGCTCAATCAGCATTTCTTATATGTCAAACATCGAGGGAGGGCATGCAGAGTGAATACAAAGTAGTTCTGTTCTTAGTGCCTGGGCATAGGTTTGTTGAAAGGTTCGGGTGTGGAAATGTGAGTAAAGTATCATGCTGTGTAAAGTGTGGCGGTGATTGTAGGATGCCAGAGACTAGGTCTGCTTTTCTTTGGTATCTGCCTCTAAATCAGCTCCAAAGAGGAGGGGAGAAGGAGGGGTATTTTTGGATACAGAAAATCTTATCTTCCTTTGGGTAAGGGGAGTAACTGGCCCTTGATCTGACGTGGGAAGTAAGAGAAACCCTTTTTTGGATGGGTAGTAGGATAACTATGTTCAGGGCAACAGAGCAAATTGCCACACCAAGAGGTCATGGTAGCTAATCTATAGGACTGATGGGCAGATCGTTTAGTGCTGCAAAATGCTTTGGGAGCCTCTGAGAGGCAGCTTGTGACTGCAAGAGTAAGGGAACCCTGTAATGAGATCTGCATCCAAGATTGATTTTTGTAATGAGGAAATCGATTTCCCAAGGAAATTGTGTGACAGTATGATGTCTGGATGAGTGTACTTCTTGGTTGGTCTGTTGTAGACACCTTGACAGATTGTCTTGTTCTCTAGATTGTTGCTGTTGGCTCCTCATTGCTAATAGTGCCCCTTTCCTTCTAATGATGTCTTGTTTTTCCTCCTAGGTTCATGGAATCCGAGCTGGACCTAAATGACATCATTCAGGAGATGCACGTGGTGGCCACCATGCCAGACCTGTACCACCTTCTGGTGGAGCTGAATGCCGTACAGTCACTTCTCGGGTTGCTTGGACATGATAATACAGATATCCTTTCAGATCTGTGCTCAGCAGGAAAGCTGACATGGTGGGGAAGTACTGTTTACTCTCTCCTGTCTCTCTTTGTAGATGTGTGCTGTAAAACCTGATGTTCTACTTCCATTCTAATTATCTTCTCTCTTGAAACACACAATACTTTTACTCATTTGAAAATCTGGTTTTTCTCTGTTAACAAATCTTGGGCAATCATTAATTGTCCTGTTTCCTCTTATTAGTACTGGAATTAATCATGATGTGTCTCTTCATACATTAACAGCTTTACTTTTCAGGATCTGAGTTGGAAAGTCCCTTATGGGGGCAAGGCCAGACAGATTTGAATCTGTTAGTCTAGATATCTTTCTGCTAACTGATGGCCCAGTGTAGTTGAGACTAGAGGAGGTAGTGAACCATAAAGCACATTTGGATGTCCAGGAGGTCAGGAGCTATTCTATTTTGTTCATTCCTATATTTCTAGTTCCTAAAAACCAGGCTGGGGTGCAGTGGCTTGCATCTGTAATCCCAACACTTTGGGAGGCCAAGGTGAGTGGATAGTAGGTCAGGAGTTTGAGACCACCCTGGTCAACATGGCAAAACCCCGTCTTTCTACTAAAAATATAAAAATTAGCCGGATGTGGTGGTACATGCCTGTCGTCCCAGCCACTCGTGAGGCTGAGGCAGGAAGAGGTCTTGAACCCGGAAGGCAGAGGTTGCAGTGAGCTGAGATCACACCACTGTACACTTCCCTGGGCAACAGAGTGAGTGAGAATCTGTCTCAAAAAATAAATAAATAGCGTTTAATACTAAATAAATAAATAGTGTTTATATAATAAATAAATAAATAGCATTTATACAAAATAAATACGTAGCATATGTACAAAAGTAAATAAATAGCATTTATTATACAATAAATAGCATTTAATACTTGTTGAGTGCATGTTAGATCTAAACAGACAGTCTAGGTTTGACTTCCAACCTTATGTTTTTGTGAAAGGCAGTGCCCCTCCATAGCTTAGTACTCTTATTAGCAGGCAGGTAGAGTTAATAGCTTTTGTCTTTCAGTGTTATTTTTATTTTTATTTGTTTTTAGAGACAGGGTCTCATTTTGTCACCCTGACAGAAGTGCAGTGGCATAATCACAGCTCACTACAGCCTCAAACTCCTAGGCTTAAGTGATCCTACTCCTCAGCCTTCTGAGGGACGACAGGCGCATGCCACCATGCCTAATTTTTTAAAATTATTTTTTTTGGAGATGGGTCTTTCAATGTTCCCCAGTCTAGTCTCAAGCTTCTGGCCTCAAATGATTTTGCCTCAGCCTCTGGAGTAGCTTTCTGTGTTATTGAGAGGATCAAAGGAGTAGCTAAGTGCTAAGCACAGTTCCTGATACGTAGTAGGCACTTAGCAAATGTTACTTGCAACTGAATCTGAATCGTGACTTCTGAAATCATTTTATACTTTGTCTTGGCTATCAGATGTGCAGTAGCTTTATTGCAAAGGCTTTTGATGTGCCTGTGAACAGGGTTATGTTCATTAAACCAAATTCTCTCCTAGTAGTTGTTCTGTTTGAATCCAGATTTCCAAAGGTAAGAGACAAATGTAGTTAGTCTGCTTGAGTGATATTCACAAGGAATCTGCCACTGCTTCATGTTATTTTCATCTTTCTGGTAATCTCTCTCCTGAGAGCATGTCTGACTAAGTTCTTGCCTGGTTGATAATTCTCATAGAAATAAATCAGTAGATAATTTTAATGCAGGCTTCTTGAAGGGCAGTCTTAAGACATTTCTGATGCTTCATGTAATGTTAGATAGCATCAATAATTGATCTGTTAGCTCCCAGATTTATGACTTTGTTCACCAGCGTTCGCTGTGGGGTCCTGGGTTGTACAAGAACCATAGTTAGTTAGCTTGTTGCTGGGTGAGCTCAGTATATGGTCTCATGAAATTCATTCAGTAGACCTGCTGTGAGTGCTCATGATGTACCAGGCGCTGTGCTAGGCCCTTAGGAACCATAAGCTGTGCTGGTTGCTCAAGCAGCATCAGTCAGTAAGCATATATTGGGTATTGTCTTGGTCTGTTTGGGCTGCTATAACAAAATAAACTGGGTGGCTCATAAATAACAAAAATTTATTTCTCACAATTCTAGAGGCTGGGAAGTTCAAGATCAAGGCACCAGCAGTTTTGGTGTCTGGTGAGGGTCTGCTTCCAGGTTCGTAGATGGCTGTTTCTTCTCTGTGTCCTCACATGGTGGAAGGAGCAAGGGAGCTCACTGGGTCTCTTTTAGAAGGGCGCTAAGCCCAAGGGTCCCACCTCCAGGTACCATCACATTGGGGGTTAGGCTTCAACATACGAATCTGTGGAAGGATATAAACATTTTGCCTTTGGCAGGTAACTGCCATATGCCTATCTCTATTCAGGGCACTAATGGTCTTCACGGATTTAGTGACTAAGAGTTCTAGTTGTTACTTCATATTTCAGTTCATCCACAAAAGGGTAGATTTCAGAATCTCATCAGACCTTAGAGATGACTTGGCACTCCAGGTCTGTGATTTGCAGTCCAGTGTTCTTCCAGTGTTTGCCAAGTCTTCCTGTGGGATTTATGACATTGCTAACAGAGTCACATGGTCACCTGTTACCCTGTGTATTCGTTCAGAAATTACTTATTTTCTTTCTGGAAACACCACTCATTCTTTTTTCTATTGCTGCTAACTCTAAATAATAGTAGCAGCTTTTGGAAGATACTGACATTTTGCTGATTCACCAGCCTGGCTCCTGCTGGGGAGAAGACTGACACGAGAAACGCTGCTCGACATCGGCATATTTGGGAAAGGCAAGGGCACAGATGTTCCAAGTTGTTAAGTTCTGGTCTTTAAAAAGGGAAAAAAACACATCCCCCTCTAATAACTTTGACAGATTGCCATTTCCCTCCTGTTTTCTGAGAGCTAAACTGTTTTTTTTTTCCCTCTTGTATGCCAACCTTCACCCTACTGCCCTAATGATATTTTTTAAAATCTGATTTTTAATTATGTCTTACATCAAATTTAAAGTGCATTTGAAAATTTTTTAATTACCTTAATTTTAATTAGAGGCAGCAATTAGGGTAAATGTCATCCTCCTGAAAATGTGGCTCTTCTTGCAAGTGATTTCAGGAAAGGGTAGGTCCTCTTGACTCACATCTACCGTGTCCTCTGTCGGTTGGAACGTTTCTCCCCCTGCAACGTCGCGCTCTGCTCCTTGTCGTATCTGTGATCTATAATGGAAATTTTTCTTCAGGAAACGGTTGTTAACAGTTTACTGTTGTACAGCTGTAACTGCCCAAAACACCTTACCATGAATAAACAATTTCATGGCAGTCATGACTTAAATTTTTAATCTTTTTTAACTCTTCATTTATCAACCAAGACCATACATGGCTGGTTGTGTTCCCAGCAAGCACGGGTCATCTTTGCTTTGTCCTCCCTCTGAGAAAACATAAACTGTAGGGATTTTAATTGGATCAGAGGCTGGTTTGTTGTAACCTTAAGAGGCAGAGGATGTGAGAAAACAGCTTGTGCCTCATCCTTTCAACCGTGAGAAGCTGCTTCAGAGTTTATTCTGGCGCTCTGCATCACTGCTGCTGGTGAGGGCTTGTCAGCGCTTCTGCGCCTCATCTGCCCCTCGAGAGGCTGGAGCCCAGCCATAGGTTGGCTGCAGAATGGATTCTGATCTGCAGAGAACATATCCTGGGGGTGGGGAGCACACACCTCACGTGGTTTTGGAGAGTTACTCTAAATGCAGTCGGAGGGGAGCAGAAAGTGGAAGCCAGCAGCTGCTGCCTTTTCAAAATAATGCTTTTTAAACACTTTTTCCTTTAAATCATTTAAACATGTTTAGAGCTCCTTTCTTGTGAACCTTTTAGAGTGTTTCTGGTTTTTTTTCTTTTCTTCTTTTTTTTTCTTCTTTCTTCTTCCTTTTAGAGTGTGTCTGTGGAAAAATAAAACCAAAGGAACATTTAAAGATATTTTCTTAAGGTATTGCTAAAACATCCATTTTTGTGGACTGCCTTAAGCCAGATTTACTCAGTTGGCCCAAAGGAACAAGGAGGAATAAAAGAAGAGGAAGATAAACCCCAGATGGTGGCTCATCGCCCCTTCTGCTACAAAAAAAGAAGAAAAAAAAAAACCAGACAAACCGCAACAACAATCACATGGCACCAAATTCATAAATATTCTGTTTTTGTATGTCATTTGCCGTGTTCTTAATTTGAGTGGTCAGTGGAGTGCCTTCTGAAGTTTTTTTGGTAGATCACTGTTATTTACTGGGTTTCTCCTTTGTGTGATAAATGTATTGGATGCTAATAAGAAATAATAACTCCAGTTTAAAGCAAAAACACTCAAATTACTCCCCCCATGGTATATGTGGAAAGTGCCTTGGGAGCAGTATGCTTAGGAAATACCACTGAGTGGAACTCTGAGAAGGTGTGGGTCATCTCTGGCTTGGGAGTGTGGGAGGTGGGAGATGGGCAAACTTTTGATAGACGTGGAGATTAGCTTGCATTTCAGGTAGATTTCTGTAGTCTCTCCCTTTGCGGTGGAAATTGCCATTCCTCATACTTCAGTTGGAAGCTGATGTGGTCTTGCTGGCTGCTCATGTAGTCACTACAAATTTATCAAGATATCAGGTCCTTGGCTTAATTTAAAAAAAATCTGACTACTGCTTCCCAGCTAAATGCCTTATTCTTTAATAATAATAATAATAATAAATCCAGTATCTAAACCCAGTTTATTCAAGGTCTGCTTTCCCTCCACCCCTTTGTGAGTCAGAAAAATGAGGTCTCATTGTAATGTTAACTTAAGGCACCAGTACATTGGGTTGCATGTTAATATTTAAGCAGGGAAAAGAAATTTAAGTTGCAGAGTAGATCATTGTGCTGATGGGGCAGCTCTTTTCAATGTGGAATAATTTTAGGGAGTGGTCGTTAGCACTGTTCTTTCCAAATGACCATTTAGTTTTCTTCTGATTCTAGAAAGCCAGGAGAGCTTACAGAGTGGTCAAGTGAGTTTTGTGAAGAATTCTTGTGGGAAATTGGAAAATAAGGAGCAGACAGGTTTTTTAGACCAACAGGGATCAACTGAACTTTCGCAGTTTGGGTCTGAGAATGCTAAAGTGCAACAGACTGAGACTCGCCATGTTATCCCAGAGGATGTGTGCAATAGTCAAGGGTGTCTTGTGTTACAGACCCAGTGCTAATGAGCAAGAATAGGGCTTGGACGGGTTTGAGCCTCCTAAGGGGCTTTCTTCTAATTGGACTGGGAGGGAGTTGGTATTTGCTCCGTTGCTTTTCCGCAAGCACCGTCTAACAAGACTTACATATCTTGAGCTGTTCTTTTGCTAGAAGCTTTTTTGGCTTGATATTTCCAGAATTAAAATTACCTTTAGAAGTAAATCTACATTTCCTTTTTTTTTGTCATCTGTCATTTGTCTTCCTTGATAATATGTATTGATTAGCCTCTTATTTTTTGGAGCCAGTTAAATATGCTCTGAAGATAAACACATTAGGTTAGAAGTGCCAAAGTGGCAATGTAGAAAAAGGACCTTTTAATGTAACTTGAAACAAACAAACAAAAACCCGGTACCAGATTAGTGTAACTTTTGGTCTTGTTTATGGATTATAGGTGAAATCTATGTCCCCGGAAGGTTAGGGCGGTTGTAGCCTGCTTTGGACATTTTTCCTGTGGCATATTACTCCCTACTGGCATTTAATAAGGACTTAATAAATGTTGCATGAGTACATTTTCTTTCATATTAGTTTGATCTAGGATTTGGATAAGAGACCAGGTTCATTCTAGGTAGCTTTGTGCCGGCTGCTTTAAAAGGAGAAAAAGACCATTTTGTCTGTTTTGAAATTCATCTGCATGAATTGAGCTATATCTAATTACTGTCCTAGTCTAGAAATTAAAGAAAAGAGTTTTTTTTTTTTTTTTAAACTCACATTTATTGCACTAATCAGTTATATTCTCTGAATCTATACTGGTTTATTTGTCTTCAGAAGGCCTTTTTGAAATGACTTTTAAAAAGCCATCTGCTTAATACATCTTATTCTTCTCTCTCTTTGTGTTTTTTTTTTTTTTTTTTTTTTAATGACTTTGTTCCTTGTGGACTCATCTTATTGGAGATTAGTAAGATTAATGCTTAGTTTCTGTACCAAGACTCTGAGTGGAATATGGGCCCAAAACAAATATTCAGAGCCAGAAAATAGAAGTAAACACCCACTCTTTTTTTCCAAGAGCCACTGTGTTATGGACCATTTCGTGCCCAGCTGGTCTTTTCTGCTTTGCCTATTATTACACTAACTTATTGCCCCAGTAGTGGACAGGTACAGAGGGAGTGCGTGGGTGGCCTTTCTACTCGACATGACAAAATAGGCTATCAAAAACTATGTTTTAGTAATTCACAGGGAGACAGGCTCTCTCTTTTCCTATTATACTTGGACAGAGAGCCTTTTACCTTGTGAAATGAAATTGTAACTACAGTGGAAAAACCTATCACCCATGCCCAGAGTCTGCTTGTGAAGAAATGCTGGAGGGGATGGCCAACCATGCTGAATTTTCTCATCAAGATCGAGAGTTTGTCTGTCTTTAGTTTTGATTCTCATTCCTCTTTCTGGTCTTCAAATGACCCCTGTCTTCTGGTTCATATTATATTACCCAGGAGTTGATGGTGACAATTACAGACTTATTACTGCCTTGCTGAAATGCTATTTTGTGAAAGTTGAGAATTTATATAAAATCAGTTAGTGGTAGGATTGATGAGATGTTTACCAGGCCTGGTAGGTAGCTGATTTCTTGTTTGAATTCTCAACAGAGGCAGGATAGTAGGCAAGGAGATATCCACTGAAACCTGATAAGAAACAAATTTTCCTGGAAAAGCCATTTATGCTCTTTTATAAAATGACTTTCATCTAAAATGTTTCTTATTTTTTTAAGTTTCTAGGTTTCACGCAACACCTTGGTGAGCATGGTATAAGACTAATCAAAGAAAAATGTGATCTCTGGCCCACAAGACCTTAGAGGCTGAAAAAGGACTTGATCAGTCTGAATCTCTGTGGCAAAGCTGAAATATAAAATTAGATTTTCCAACCCATTGTGACCCAGAAAGGGAGGACCATGCAGTTGTTAGCTTAAACTTTAGATTTTAGAGGCTTTTGGAAAAATGAATGCAATAGTGAGGGCTTTGGGCATTCTGTGGGAAGACTTGACTAACAACCTGTATTATAGTGCTTTTATATTTCTTGAGTATTTTAACTTCCTTGGCCTTTGACATACCTGATCTCATTTATTCCTTATAGCTACTCAATGGAAGAGGCTGGGCAGAGACTATTAGCCCAGTTTTACAAATGAGGAAATTAAGCTGTAAGGAAATAAAGGGGCTTGCACAAGATTACATGGCTGGTGATAATTTGGGGACCATTTAGGTCACTGAAAATGTGAAGCAGAGATGAATATGACATGACCCTTGTCCTCAAGCTTGCTTTTTGACTCTTCATCTGTTGGTCTTTCTGATAATACTCCGTTTGTCTTTTTGAGGCTATTGTTTAATTAATAATCATCACATACTAGTTAATAAGTATTTAATCATGCATGATGTTACTCAAGAGATATAATGATAACACTACTTACTGCATGTCTGATTTAGATCCTTGTTCTATAGACGTATTATAATTTGTTTATTTGCTTATTTATTTATTTAATTTTTTATAAAGACAGCATATCCCTATGTTACCCAGGCTGGTTTTAAACTCCTGTACTCAAGCTATCTGCCCGCCTTGGCCTCCCAAAGTGCTGGGATTACAGGTGTAAGCCACTATGCCCAGCCCACTTGTCCTGTAGACATCTGACTCCACAGTAGATGGGACGGATGGATGGATGGATGGATGGATGCTAGGTGAATGTTGACATGCATATTAAATAAGTGTTTGAATGCATTATGAACTTTTCAAGAGAATAAATATGGGAGTTTCTTGGAAGAACAGGGAGGTGTTAACATTTTGTTCTTTTCCCTGAGTCTTTTACTAATTTATGGTGGAATTAAATGATAGTTCTTGTCTCTGTGGTTATAGCAGGGTCAGTAGCTAGAATTTACCTGAATGTAGCCTTATTTAAACTGAGTGTATATCCCCCTGTGCATTAATATGAAGTATAGTTGGAAATAGCATTGTTGTTGAAATCAGATGGACCTAACATTCTCCCTTACTATTGCAGTGACCTTTAGATCACTTTTTTTTTTTTTTTTTTTGAGACAGGGTCTCACTCTGTTACTTAGGTGATACGCAGTGGCACAATCTCAGCTCATTGCAGGCTCTACCTCCCAGGTTCAAACAGTTCTGCTGCCTCAGCCTCCTGAGGGATTACAGGCATGCGCCACCATACCCAGCTAATTTTTGTATTTTTAGTAGAGACAGGGTTTCACCATATTGGCCAGGCTGGTCTTGAATTCCTGACCTCAAGTGATCTGCCCAGCTTGGCCTCCCAAAGTGCTGGGATTACAAGCATGAGCCACCACAGGCCAGAGAAGTTAACCACTACTAGCTTTACCTTTCTTGTCTGTTAAATAATGCTTATACCAAAAGAATTCCAGTAGCATGGCACCAGACATGGTGCTGTGACTTTTAAAAATGACGGCTATTATGATGATGACTATTTTAGTTTTAGAGAACTACTAATTCCTACTAGTCAAGGGTAGCTCTAGGGTTTCTAGGGGTTAGTTTGGTAGCCTGGTTATTTTTGCCGTTATTTATTCTGTTTGATTCCAATGATTTATGTGTTTTGGTTTACCATGTATCAGGCATATATGTTGACTCTGTCAACAGCTTTGATTATTTTTTAGATGAAGATGTTAAGTGTGAAGGATTTTTGTCCAAAGACCTTTAAGCTCTTTACTCATATTAAGTTTTGGGTAAATATCACCTTTAAGAGTGAAGGAGTAAGACACAGAAAGCTTCATTACTTATTCATGATGGTGAGCTGGTCAGAGATGAGTAAAGCAAACCTTCAAGTAATTTTTCTTTCAGCAAAAGACCTTCATGTAATACGCAGAACATCAGTCATCAGCCAGCAGGTCCTGTCATTCTTGTTAATATGTTCTGCATCTTTTATTTATTTATTTATTTTTAGCGAAACTGCCCTGATTCCGACCTTTGTTGAATCTTCTTTCTGTTGTAGGTAGCAGCTTTGGAATAGGTCTTTCTCTCAGGCCTGGCTCCCCACAGCTGCCCACACATGCCTTCCACATGGCGGCTCCTGTGTGCCACCCCCCTCCCTCGTGCCCCCAGTGTTTTAGTGCATCCAGCACACAGCTTTTAGCTTAGTCTTTCAAAATAGTATTTTCTTCGGCTAGTTACAATTTCCTCTCCCCTTTTTACTTCCTTCCCCTCTCCCCCAATCCTTTCTTCTCTTCAAATGCCTTTGTACGTTCCATTCTCTTTGCTTTTATTCTGGTGATTTTGCTTTCTAGTCAGCCTGTCCTTGTATTTGTAGTTGCCTGTTTGCTGAGCAGTCTTCTAACCAGTTGTTACTAATTCCCCAGCTCCGTCTGATTGCTCCCTTCCAGGATGTGTGCAGTTCATAGTGCCTGTGTGTATTCTTCATTTGTTTACATGTTGGTTATTGCCTGTGGTGTATGGTTTTTAAAATTGTTTTAGATTATCTGACTTTCTCATTTTACAGATGAGGAAACTGAGGCCCAGAATGAAGAGAATGGATTGGCCTTTATCATGTTCAGTGCTTTAGTCATCATGGGCATTCAGTAAATGCAGTTTGCTGGAGCAAGGTGGCTGTTTCTTTCTCTCTCTCTCATTCCGTGTGTGTGTGTGTGTTTGTGTGTGTATGCGCACAAACGTGTTTGTGTGTGTGAGAGAGAGAGTGTGTGTTTTCAGGTGAGGGAAAGGAAGCTTACTTATAAGTTTAGTTTTGCCATCCAGTTTCCAAATAAAACTCTCCTTCATGTTTCCCTTTCTTTATACTACCCTTTCTTTTCTTTTCTTTCTCTCTCTCTCTCTCTTTTTTTTTTTTTTTTTTTTTTTTTTTTTTTGAGACAGGGTTTCACTCTGTTGCCCAGGCTGGAATGTAGTGACGTGATCATAGCTCACTGCAGCCTTGATCTCCTGAGCTCAAGCAAGACTTGCACCTTAGCCTCTCAAGAAGCTGGGACCTCAGGCATGTGCCACCACGCCTGGCTGATTTTTTTTTTTTTTTTTTTTTTTTTAATTTCTAGTAGAGACAAGGTCTCACTATGTTGCCCAGGCTGGTTTCAAACTCCTGAGCTCAAGCAGTCGTCCTGCCTTGGCCTCCCAAAGTGCCGAGATTGCGGGCATGAGCCACCGTACCTGGCCCTGTACTTCCCTTCCTTTTCCCTATTTTTGCACAATTTTAAATTCTCAATTCTTCCTTTTATATTCACAGCAGTGTGACATTTGAGGGGACAGAGGTTGGTGGGGACTAGCCCAATTCCATATAAATCTTTCCCTTTGTTTTCAAACAATTATGTCATGTCCTGATCTTTGAAGACTCCTTGGTGAGCATTGGCTGCCTCTTCTCAGAAATTATTACTGCCTTCGAAGGTGAACGGTACAAGGTAGTTAAGATTATACTGAGTTTCAAGAATTTAAATTATGAGATGAAGTTGAGGGTGTTGGCCTAATTCTCACTGGAAAAGTGACTTCCCAAGTGATCTATTTAAAATATTGAAATCTGTGAAAATTCAGTGAACCTACAGAGTAAGCATCCAGGAAGGCAGCAGAAAAAGGAGACCGAGTGAGTCAGTTAACATTTAATGAACACCCACTGTGAGTAGAACCTTACTGAAGAGATGTTAATAAAACCGGAGTCTATTAAAGATAAATGGTGATAAAGCAATTGATGAGGAAACGGAAGGGTACCAAGGATTTTAATAAATATGTCGGTAGCGTTTCGCTGTATATGTTATACCCTTAACATTTTTCACATGTGTCCATAGCCGTGGTCGATTTGCTTCAGGAATTAACAGATATAGACACCCTCCATGAGAGTGAAGAGGGAGCAGAAGTGCTCATTGACGCTCTGGTAAGTTGCACATCCTCTGGGGTTTTGCAGGTTTGTACAAGTTGTTGGCATCACCACCACCATCTCTGAGTGTGGGCACCAGGTGGAATTCCACGGCGAGACTGGAAGGTGGTGAGGCCGGAGTGAATGAGGAGAGTAAAAAAGTAGGGATGTGACCGGGGCAGTGCTTTATGCTTTGGAACTGTGTCAGGTGAGGGGTGAGAGGCTTGCCCTTATTAAGTCTCTGCTGTGGGCAGGCCATTTCTCATTCTTCTCAACCCGTCACATCCTCACCACATCCTCTCACGTGGGTATTATTGCCGTTATCCCCATTTACACCCATGAAGCTGTGGCTTAGAGAGGCAAAACAAATGGCCCACGTTCCCACAGCGGGGATTTGAACCTGTGGTCTCCCAGACTCTATATTTTCTGCCCCTTTCTTTCCTCTTCTCTCTTGTTGCTACTGACCTTATTACAAAGAGCTTTTACAGATATGTTTCTCTTCTGGACTTTTTAATCCCAAGTGCCAGTGAGAACAGGTATTATTATTATTATTATTATTATCACTTATTTTACAGATAGATCATCAGAGAGGATTTGGAGAAGGTTATAAATGAGAACAAACCTTACAGCTCATTGAGGCCAGAATGGCACTCCCTGCCTGTAGAAGACAGGGCATTTGATTTCTGCAGTCTTTTGAGGAGCCTAGGCAAGCCCTCAGAATCTTCCTCAGCTATTGATCCACGCAGCAGCCAACCCAGAGGAGTTGGTCTGTGAGGTGTAGCTGTGGCCTGGTGCCAGCTAGTTGAACTGCCTTACATGCGAGGAAACCCAGATGCAGAAATGAAGCCTCCCGCTGGGCCGCTCAGCCAGTCTATGACAGCTGATAAAAGAACCTGCATGTTCTGATCTCCACCACAGTTCTGTTTCCACCACCCCAGATTCCCTAGTTTGCTGGTGATTGGAGAGGGCCACAAAGCTGAAAAGGCACCCAGGTGGCCAGTGGCAGAAGTAGACCTGGTCTACTTCCCCCTGATACCACCTGTAGAGCTCTGTCCACCTGCAGAGCTGTATCCCTCCTCAAGGCTCTGTTGACTTTTCTTCCTTCTGTTGTCTTCTCTTGTCTTTTTTCTCTCTGGTAAGAATGTTAGTATTGGTTTTGATTCAGTTAGCAGTTTATCAGAGATCACTACAGCCACTTGTATTAGAAGGACCTGGCTGGGGTGCTTGTGTGGCTCCTTTCTAGTCCTACCCAAGACCCACTGAATCAGAATGGCTGGGCCTGGGGCTCCAAATGATCCTGAAACCCCACTGCTACAGTGCCCACCCCCTCCTCACCTTTTCTCATAATGTTCTCGACACTAGAAATTTCCCATGTGCCGTGTGCGCTGCTGGCATTTGGTGTGAATGAAGGGGTTGTGAACCCACTGGTTATGAAGAACTGGCTCTTACAGAGAGTGAGGCTGGAGTCCAGCAGGGCCATTTATGACTGAGCATAATGAAAATTTCTATGGCCATTTTTCTTTCAAGCTCCTTTAGAGAGCAAACTGCTACTTTTGTAGAATTCAGGGCCTTTATTTTTCCTTTGAACCACTGTGCAGAAAGAGAAAAGGATGATGTTGGGGTGTCCTTTTGTTTTGAGGAGCATCTGAAGAAAGCCTATGGCACTTGCTCCGACTCTGCGTCCCCACAGTGTCATTTGTGCAGTCTTACCTTCCAGAGGTTAATTACGTGGCCCTGAATGAGCCTTCCTGCCTGGTCCCTGGGCTGATTTTAATTACCATCCTTTGCCTGTGTGAATAGGGAAGACAAGAGAGGAACAGCTAGCCTGGCTGTTGCGTGTAAAACGTACCCAGAAACAGCAGTTCACACAAAAGCCCCTTTGTTTTTTCCGTGTTGCCAAGCCCACCGACAAAAGCTGCATCTTGGCAGATTTCATTGTTTGCTTGGAAAGAAACAGTTCACCCTCAGTCTGGGGAGCCATTAGGTAGCTGCTATACAGGATGTTCTTTCTGTGTGTTTAGTTTAGTTTTAATTTTTATTATTATTATATTAGTTTAAGATTTTGACTCTTACAGGTTTATCCTGGTGGGGCTGGTAGGAATGACAAACATTGAACATTCCTGAACTCCAGTATATTATTTGCTTGTCTGCAACTAGTCAGAAGTCATCAGTAAATATCAGAGCACAGAACCGGCGGTGCGCTTCCATTTACTTTGTTTTACTCTTGTGCTGCGTTAAGGAAGAAGTTTGATAAGTCCTCTCATATTACAAGGGTTGAGTTGTCTTTGTAGTTTTAATTTGGGGCCAATATCTGAGGCCTGGAATTGCATGAGCAGAGGCTAGAGGGCATGCGGCAGAATTTATTGTGGTGTGCAGTTTGCAGTTATTGCTTTGGTCTTTTTCTCAGTTGGAAGTCCTAAGCAATAGGTTAACACATTTGTGGGGGAGAGAACGCTCTCCTGGCATTCTCAGGGATCTTTGGGGTTTTAAAATTTGGTTCAGATCCACTGCTGTTGCTTACGCAAAAGGCCAATATTTGTGCTTTCTAACAAGTCGATCTGGTAGCCTGGAAAATGGGCTCTTTTCTGAAGAGTGGTAAAGGAGAGCATATATTGCTTCAATGGCAATTCTCTGGCTTACCTCTCTACAGATGACTTTGGACTTCTTGAGAATGATGATTAACTTACAGTCATTTTTCTACTTGTCAGTCCCAGAACTTGCCACGTGGTAGGTAGTCCCATGCCTTTGCTCGTGCTCTGCCTTCCACTTGCCTAGCCTTGCTTCTCTGGGGCTACCTGGAATACTCCCTTTCATCCTGTGAGGCCTGACTTAAACTTGATCTCTTCTCGTTTGAGTTTTTCCAGACTCATCACCTCAGTAGGATGTGTTGTCCTGGCACTTTGCACATCCTGGTCCTTGTCACATTGGATTATAGACATCTGCTTATAAGTTTCTCCTTCCTGAGGTGTGATCCCCCATCAGGGGAGTGGTCAGAGCGGTGGCTTTGTTACTTACCAGTTCTGTCCTTGGGAAAGTTACTAACCTCTCCATACTGCTGTTCTGTAAAATGGAGATAGCAGTAGTGCCTATCATAGTTCCAAAGTGAAGAACAAGTGCAATATTTAGTAAGTCTTTAGAACAGTCTGGCGCAGAGTAAACAGCTGATAAAAAATTACCCATGACCATTAGAAAGGTAATATGCCTGGCAGATATTAAGAACTTAGCAAATGTCAAGTTAAAATTGTATGTATCATCTACCACACAATGAGATGTCTGTGAATACTGAGTTCAACAAACATTTTTTTCAGTTCAAACAATATTTCAAAAACATTTTGAAGAAACACTCAATAAAACCACATTTGGATGGTGTGGGCCTAAATAAGACATGAGAGGATAGAGCTTTAGTTTAAAAAAATAAAATAAAAAGGAAGAAGTAAGTAATGGTAATACAAGGCAGAACATTGAGAATAGCTGTGACAGAGGTGTACTTCTGTGGACGCTAAGGGGAGGGAGCGCTCGCTTCTGATGGGAACATTTGGGAAGGGCTGCACAGCTGCAGGTGTCGGCGATGGCCTCTGAAGGGAGGCTTTCCTAGGAGAGAATGTGGAGGTGTCCCAGCCGGCAGAGATGGAAGTGTGGCTGGGTGGTGGAGCTGGCCAGTGTCTAGGAGCCAGCATTTGCTTTATAGAAACTCTTTATAGAGTTCCATAAAAGTGGCTTTGATGTGGACTGCCAGGGGAGCTACCCTCCATACCCATTCCTGCACTCAGTTAACCCTGCTGAAATGTTAAACTTTGAAGCCCCAGCTTGGTTTGGCTTAGACTTGGTTGGCACTGTATTTGTGCCCAGGTGAGGCTGAGGTTGGCAAGGTTTATGTTGCTGTAAGGGTACTTACTACAAACATTTCTGGATCCTATTCCTTCCCATTTCCATTCATGTTCTCACCTTCATCTGTATTTGTTCCAAAGCAAAATTCATGTGTTCATTCGTTCACTAAATGTTGATTGAGGGCTCTATGTGTTCCTGATTGTAGAAATCAGGTATATAGCTGTGAGCAAGCCTGACAAAGCCTCTGCCTTTGTGGAGCTCATATGGTATGAGTGTAGGGAGAAACAGTAGATAAATACACAAGAAAACTATCAGAGAGTGGTTCTCTGTTAAACAGAATTAAAGGAGAGCGATGTGCCATAGAGTGGCTGGGAAGTCAGGTTGGATTAAATAGTCAGGTGAGGCCTGAGTTCCGGATGACAAGAACCAGCCATTCAGGATGATCAGCAGCAGGATGGGAAAGGGACGAAGAGACTTAAGGCAAGACTGAGCTTGACGTATTCATGGAACAGAGAAGGGGCCAGTCTTGTTAATGTGCAGCTGGGGTGAGCGGAGAAAGCAGAGTCAGGGCCAGACCACGTTGGGTTCTGTAGGCCTTGGTGAAGAGGTTGGGTGGCATTGCCAGGGTGAAGGGAACTAATCGGAGGATGCAAGCAGGGGGAGTGGTAACGTAGCCTGACCAGCATTTTAAACAGAGCACGCTGTTATGTGAATAATGGACTGGAGGGGCAAGAATGGAAGCTGAAAAATTACAGATAGGATACAACAGGCCTGAGTTTTGCATTATGACCATGTTACCATGTGTATTCTCAAAACTTGTTTGATCAAGATTCAGTGGGTGTGGGGTTTTATTGTTATTGCTGTTTATTAATATGAAATTTCTGAAACTCCTAGTAGGCAGAAAAGTTCAGCCTAACTCTTGAGAAAGCTTATTGGCACATCATACTAGACAGAAAAGAATCCTTCAAACCCTCTCATCTGTCTCTTTTTCATTTCCTCCTCTTGTCTTATATCCATCCTTTTAGATCAAGTGGAATTTGATGTCTGATCATGCCCCTGAACTTCTCTCAGTAGGACTTCCCAGAATATTGTTTGGGAGGCCTGCTAACAATCAGAAATAACAAATGACTTATCAGAAAACATCACGCCCAAGATAGTCCTCATTTCCAAGGCAAGGGTTGGTTGCTCTGGCTGATGCTTTAATCCCTAAGCAGGATTTGTTTTTAGTTTCAGACTTTGTCACAGGTCCAAAAAGTTGAAGGTAGACCCAAGGGGTTAGAGGGAGTAGAACAGAATGCTAATTTGTACTTTTTACTGAGTGATATCCAGAGCTATGCATAATATAAATATTTTTCAAAGGGTTTTCTGAGCTAAATGTATTTCGACTGCTTTTGGCCTGGCTGCAATCAGATAAAATTGCATTTAACCCAACTAAACATAAAGTTTCAGACTTTGCAAGCTTAAAAAGGCTGCCTGTTAGGAGTTGAATTTCCATAGTAAGCAAAAAGATTTTCCTCTGGCCAGATGCCCATTATCCATAACCGTTCAGCTCTAGGAGTTAAAGGCATTGCTCACTGACAGTGTCCCCACCACCTTCCAGACAGCAGCAAGGGAAACATAACTAAGAATCAAGGAAAGGGGAAAAAAAATGATGCAGATAAAGCAGCAATAAGCAATTGAAACTGGAGAAGCAGTTTGCAGAACTGACAAGCCGTGTGATACCCAGCGGAGCTGCGGTGTCTGCTGCTTTAGGATTCAGGGAGATTATAAGTCAATCAGGGTGATTTAGGGAAAAACATACTGTGACATGTTTTATATTTTTCCCCCAGATGTTTTTCTGTTTTCTCTCACATACTCAAATTGTCCAATTAATTAAGGAAAGCATTGTAGTGGCTTTCTTTAGTGACGCTTCTTGCTGGCTGTGAGATCTGAGAGCAAGATTGTATAGCTCTTGGCACAAGATGGGAAAACAGCACTCTCTGTATTTTCCCAAATCTGGCATCAGTGTTCTGTCAAATAGTATCCCCTCCTTGTTCCTCACACCAGAACATAAAGGAGAGCCTAGAAGAATCTAACTCATTTGTGATTCAGGTATCACAAATTAGTCCATAATTTCACCTTTCCCATGTCCATATATTTCCCTTAAGTCTCAGCCAGACACAGTAAAGAGTCCATGTTTCAAGATCTGTGCCACCGGCCATTGCTTGCCTCCTCAGGCTCAGTTTGAATTGTGTCTATAGAATACCTTACACGCAAGTGCTCTGCAAGTATCGGTTGGATGAGATCATTTCCTTCTTTTTTCTCCCTCCATTCTCTCCCCTCATTGAAACAATAGGGGATTATGGAAAAAACAGAGTCTGGAGTTGGGCATTTCTGCCACCAGCTTCGTGACTTCGGTCAGGCTAATTAACCTCTCAGAGCCTTTGCTTTCTCGCCTGTGCAAGATGTACATGAGGATAAATGGAGCAATTACAGTGCACAAACTATGTGTTCCATCAGTTTATTTAAATCTAGCAAGGTTTACTGAGTGTCTGCTATATACAGCATTGTAGTAGACTTTGAAGGGTATACAAAGATGAATGAGGGGGAGGTGCCTGCCTTCCAGGAACTTGGCTTTTTCTTAGCCAGTGAGAGAAAGGAACAGTGAATAATCAAGTATCAGCGGGGTAAAAGGCTAGATTCAAACTTTATACTTGATTCTTCGAGCAGCTGCCATGAAGTAGACCTAGGGTAAGGCCTGTCACGTATTTTCATTTACTCTTTACAACTTACCCGATTTCATAAGTGAGGAAACCAAAACGCTGAGAGGGAGGATAACACAAATATGCGGTAGACCGTGTCTTCAGATGCGACTTTACTTATTGGCTGTACTTAAGAATCTGTTACCAGATGGATCATCCCTTCTTGAGGATAGAAAACTAGGTGATTCCTTAGTTATCTTCCTTGGTGTGCCTCAGGGATACCTAAGGGCAGTCTCCCTAGGACACAGATTGTGCACAGGAGGTAGCCGGAAGTAGTAAAAGCATTATTTCACCCAAGGAGAAGGAAGCCTGGTTTTTGCCTTCGCCTCCACCGCTCCGTAGCTCTGTGGTCTCGGCTGAGTCACTAACATCTTGAACGTCAGCTTTACGGTCTGGCTACTGAAAGTTTCCTGTCTGTCTCAACATGCACGACTCCAGTAAGAGAAATACAGTATCTCTATGTGTTCACTGTCATACAAATAGAAGATATTTTATTGTGTTGATTATTCTTTTTAAGAGGGAACTATAAACTCTTCATAAGTAGTAGTTTCATAAAAGCTTAGCAGGAAAACTTAGGAATGTTTTGAGGTCAACGTAAAATGTGGCCAGTGAAGGTTCCAGCGAAACATCTGGTGCATTGGCCTGGAAACGTGTTTTGGCTTGAATGAACTGTTGAACTGACCTAAGATGGCATTCATGTAAGGTGTTTAAGTACCACAGAGAAGGAGAAAGAGCACAGGGCTTGGTTTCAGATGGTCTGTGTTCGAGTGGGAACATTGTCACCAGCTTCTTAACCTTGAATTTTACTTAAGTTAGAGATAATGATGCCTGCCCTTTACTTGCCTCAGGGTCACTTTAAGACTCAAAAGAGATAATGGGATGGGAGAGCACCTTGGAAACTATAGACTGGGGTTTATTTGCTTACTCTGTTCATTCAAAGAGTGGAGAAGTCAGTGTGGGAATGGGAACATTTTGGGGACCATTTTGTGACATCCCTCTCTGCTTTTGCTTTGCCGTTCCTGCAGGTGGATGGGCAGGTGGTAGCGCTGCTGGTGCAGAATCTGGAGCGCCTGGATGAGTCTGTGAAAGAGGAGGCAGACGGCGTCCACAACACTCTGGGTGAGAGGAAGGGTGCTTGCCATTGCCTGAGTTGCTTTGTGTTTGTTTTGGCACTTTGTGTTCCTTTCCCTTCCTCCTTCATAATAGAGTCAATAGCAGGAGTGTTTTCCTTCCTTCTGCTCCCAAACTGCCTTTCAGAAATGAAGACCTTTGTGTAAATTTCATATAACTGCAGCTCTGGTTTGACTTGTAGGTAATAAAAGAAGAAATCCACTAAGTAGGTAACCTTCCTAGACAAAAACCACTGGCTCTGCTTAGCAGGCCTTCACCTCCAAAAGTTAGGATGAAATTGATGCTGGTAAATTTTGTTTCCTTTGGAATGTGTATATTTAAACATTTTAAATCATTTTAAGTTGGCTTTTCTTATCACTTTCTGTCAGTGGAACTGCCAACTTTTGGACCACTGTATACCTTTGTAGGACATTTTATTTGAAAAAGAGTTTTTCTTTCTCTTCTTAGGTATAGACTACCATGTAAACTGAGTTGAAATATTGCTACTACTTGGCTGCCCCTACATCAGATTTTTATTTAAGTGGATTCCTTTGTAGTATTTTCCTCTTCCTTCTCCTCCTTGAATCTCCCCAGTCTTTCCTTTTGTAAAGTTGTAGAACCAATATCCTATTTAAAATTGTGTTTTGGGCACCTCTCTTTATTACTGGTCACTGTCTTATAAAACCAGAGGTGACATATCTGCAAGCAGAGCTTGAGAAATGAACGAGGCCCAGTGGAAGCAGAAAATTTGATGAGATTAGATTTTCCTCTTAGCTCCTTTGTGTACCACGGATTTCTCATGTAGTTCTGGACTCTCTTCCATGAGGATTATCATAAAGAAGGGGAAAGATGGGCTCCGGGGTGGGGGGAAGAGGAGGAGCACAGCACTCCGTAATTTGGGTTGGCTGTAGTCTAGAGCCAGATTTTGGCATTGCCATTTGTTAGCCGAGTGCTGGATTTTGCAGTATCAAAAGTTTGTTGATTGACTGCTAACTGTTTGTTAATAAAAAGTATCAGCCGGCCAGTCTACAGAGATCTGTTTGCAGCCCGGTGAGCTACTGACAGCTCAGAAGATCTTCCCTCTCTTGCCTAGTGTTTTTCAGGCACTGTGCTAGGTACTAGGGTGGATTATGGTGAAGTAGGCATGGTTCTGCTCCTGACAGAAAGGAAAGACAATGCCGGGTGACAAATGGTATCATAGGAGTCAGTGAAAAGCCCTGTGGCAATGAAGAGGAAGGGCCTCCAAATACTAGATAGGAGCAGCTAGCTCCTGTGCATGACCGTGGCTGTTTATGAAGACAGCTGCCTTTTGACAGATGGAGGAATGGGAGAAGGGCCCTCAGGCAGGGGAGTATCATTTGCAAAGTCATAAATGGGGGCTAGGATTTGAGGAAAGGCTAGAAATGCCTTGTGACAGTCAGAGGCGGGAGATGGAACTGGAGGAGTAAGTTTGTCCAGATAATGGAAGACTTTGTAAACCATAGCAGGATGTTTGGATTTTGTTCGAGTGAACAATAGGAAGCCATCTAAAATAGAAGCAGAAGAATAAGATAAAGACATGGAAGATTAAAATGAATGAGTTGATTTTTGTAGAAAATGTCAGAAAGTAATTCAGAGTGTTGTAGTGCTCTTCATCTCTCAGGTTTCATTGCTGCTCTGCTCCGACAGCTTCGTGCTTCCCCTACCTGGTCATCCTTTAATTTACCATTGGGGAGGCTGATGTGGGCAAAGCAGTGAGGAAGAAGATAGGAGGTGTGGTGACTGCTTCAGCCCTTTCTCCTTTGAAATTCACACCGAGTGTGTTCTAAGTATTGTGCTTAGGGAACACAGAACTGTATCTGTTTCATGATAGTAACATGTTCCAGGATATGGGAAGTGGGGCTGAAAGAAATGAAAGCATTTGATATTGAGGACTCTAGGTGATTAAAGAAAAAAAAAAAAGTTCTCCTTTTTAGTATGATAGTCATGCAATGAGTTTTTTTTCCCTCCTAATTTTTAATTTTTCTATTAAGCAGCACTTTGGCCGTTGTAGGAGATAGCAGGGCCAATTATATTTGCTTCCTAGTACCTGGGAGTTACCTCGCCAGCATGGCCTTTCCCCTCTGTGCGTGTTGTTTTGTTCAATTAAAAAGACCATACTTTCCTGCTTTGCAGTATTCTTGCTTCCACCTGATGCAGGGAAATAGAACTGCAAATTGATGAATCAGGAAAGGAAGAAACTCTGAATTCACCAGCCCCTGATTTTTCCCTACGGCTTCTGCCTACCTCCCTGTCTCTTTGGTTATGGGTTTCTGGGACTCTGGTACAATCAGGACTGAGTGGGCCTTTTGTGTTCTGCTCTAGTTTTGTTCCCTATTAGCATAGAAAATCTATCACTTATCCCTTTTGTGAGTTCCACCATTTTCAGTCATGAGTTTTACTTGTAGCATAACTGGAAGAGAAAACCACAGCAACTCCCTGGTTAATCTAAAAATGACAACCCAGCAACTGGCAGGGAGGAAAGCAGGGAAGTGGGAAGAGGAATAACATACCTGTCATGGGAAGCAAGCTTCTTGCAGATGCAAACAAAGTTGTCCTCTCAAATGACTAGTGTCTGTCTCCCTTCAGCTATTGTGGAAAACATGGCTGAGTTCCGGCCTGAGATGTGTACAGAGGGTGCCCAGCAAGGTCTTCTGCAGTGGCTGTTGAAGAGGCTGAAGGTGAGTTTGGCTGTGGGGAACTGCAGCTCGCACCTTTCTTTGCTCTGGGCGTGATTGATGCTGGGTTATTGGCATAAACGGCGATGCTGGGCCGTATGATCTAGTCTGGGAAGCTTCTGGTACCTCTTGCTTCTTTCTTCCCCTTTTTGTTTGTTTTAAAAGAAAAGGCTTTAAAAATAGTCTTTAGTACCTCTGAAAGACAAACATGTTATACATACAAATTCATGTGATACAGAAAGTATAAAACTGAAAAGCTCCCCTCTGCTGATCCTTTGCAGTTCTGCTTCCCAGAGACAGTCACTTTAACATTATTACATCCATTCTCCCAGAAATTTTCTGTGTATATGAGAGAGTGTGTGTTTCAAAACAGAATTATATATTTTCTTATGCAAGTTGATTCTCTCACTGAACTATCTGTTGCCTAGTTAGTATTCCACCACACTGATGCATCAAAATTAATCTAATCATTCCCACTTGTAAGTTTGTACTGTTGTAAACAGTGCTGCTGCGAATACAGTAGCCTCCTCTTATCTGTGATTTTGCTTTCTGAATTTTAGTTAGTCGCAATTAACTACGGTCTGAAAACAGGTAAATATAAGGTATTTGAAAGAGAGACCACATTCACAAAACTTCTTACACAGTATATTGTTACAGTAGTTCTAGTTTATTATTAATCTCTTACTGTGCCTAATTATAAATTAAACTTCTTTTTACTTTTTTTTTTTTTTCCCAACAGTCTCACTCTGTTGCCTAGGGGTGGAGTACAGTGGCATGATCTCTGCTCACTGTAACTTCTGCCTCCCGGGTTGCTGGGATTATAGGTGCGCCACTCTACCTGCCTAATTTTTGTGTTTTTTAGTAGAGACGGTTTCACCATGTTGGCCAGGCTAGTCTCGGAACTCCCAACCTCAAGTGATCCACCTGCCTCGGCCTCCCAAAGTGCTGGGATTACAGGCATGAGCCACTGTGCCCAGCCTATAAATTAAACTCCATTATAGGTACATGTAGGGGAAACAAACATAGTAAATATAGAATTGATCTGTGGTTTCCAGCATCCACTGGGGGTCTTGGATCCTATCCGCCACAGATAAGGGGAGTACTGCGTATACAAACTCCTTAAAATACCCATTTTATTTTAAGTTCTATACAAACTTCTTAAAATACACATTTGTCTCAGTTTATCTGTACGGTAAATTCACAGAATCGATAGGCCAGGGGGTATGCACATTAACATTTTTCGTAGTTTTGCAAAATTATTCCCACTGATTTATCATATCCCACTGATAAATCAGCTGCCCTACTGATTTAGAGTTGTCTGTTTGCCTCTGCTTCTAGTTAATCTCATAGTGAAAACTGATATTGTTTTAATTTGTAATTTTAAAATCAAGCTGAGTGTACTGGCTTCTTGTTGATATAGCCATTTGTATTCATGTGTTTCAGCTTCATATTTATATTCTTTGTCCATATTTCTATTGGATTGTTCATTCTCTCAGTAGCATAGTCCTTGTGACTGTCTTTTTAACAGTTAGTACTGTCCAATAGAGTCAGTGAAGAAAAGAGGCAAGAGCTCCTCTCAGAATAGTTTTAACCAAACGTGTGATGGGAGGCAGTTTGGAACGGCTTATATGCTGCTGAAATGGACCTCAGGCAGGCAAGGATCCCAGCTTTTTGGTGAGAAGGAAGCACTTTTTTGTAGCTAGAGTGATGCTCTAAGTAGTTAATGGCCTTGCTCTGCTTCAGAATGTCATACACATTCAGAAAGTCTGGGGTGTATCAGGTCAAATTTGTCCTCCACTGTCTTGGCAGGGCTAAAGGAGAAGAGTTCTGCCTAAGATATCGTATGCCACGTGGTTTTCTCCCTTTCTGACAATCTAGTCTTCTCCAATCCTGCTTATTCAACCATTTGTTCCCATTAAATCTGTAACCTTGATTTACATAACATATTGGCTCAAGGATGCTCAGCTAGCCCAGCTGCTACCATCAGTGGGTAAGGGCGTATTTGCCTAGCAGGGGTCAGTAAACTGTAACTCCCTCCAGACCCCCACCCCCTCTTTCCTTTCAGTCTTGCATTCAGCAAGTAGTTAATTCATGCATTGCCATTTGCAACTTTCCTTTTGACCTCCTCTCTTGAGTCTAAATATCTTTTGGTTTTAGAACTAGACTTGCTTCTCATTTAATTTCCTTCACATCTCTGTAAGCTCAGTTCCTTCTTTTCTCAATATTCACCACAGTTTTATTCTCCAAAGCCTTGAGACATTTTGGGAGCAACGAGTGGAGGAGAGGAAAGTAGAGCACCAAGTTTTAAGGGGGTGGCATAGATGTCAGGGACCTGAGTTGTTAGAGCAGCCACTGGTTAGGGACCCAACCTTGAAACATACCAAATAATTCAATAGTTGTTTGTCTCTGTTATGTCCGGACGAATCTTTCCAAGTTACTTGAGACCTAATACTGATTCAGGAGTCTTCATTAAACTGGAATGTCAGACCTTCTGCCATTTGAAAGTTGTTAAAACTTGCCAGAGTCTTTTTTTTTTTAATTGGTAACATAGAAGGGAAATTGACTTTTGAGTGGCTTGGATGCCATTACCCTTATGATCATAATGAAGGGGCCTATTTGAGAGTTTAGCAAGCTGTTGACTCTTGCCACATAGGCACTGCATTGGTGTAATCCTCGGGGCATAAATAGCCATGTTGCTGTCTCTTTAGCAGTTTTCAAGCTTTTAGGGATATTTAAACATCAAAATGCGATTTGGGTTTTTTTTACTGGTAAGCAAGTGCCTTTAGAAGAAAACTGTGCTGCCCAGGCTTGCTTAATTAGTTAATGAAATAAAGTCCTGCTTAAGGGTGAGGCCAGCAAGAGGGCTTGTCTTTAACAGCAATGCCTTGCTCTTATTTCTCATAATCTGGGGAAATACTTGTTATAATCTTCATTCTCTTCAACATCATGGTGACTCTTAGTGAGTACTGGACCCAGATTCTGACTTGCCCTTATTAGCTGGGTGATTGTGGCTAACGGCCTCTTAACAGTTTTCTGGCCTGTTTTCTCCTTTGAAAAATGGGGATCATACTCCCTGCCCTTCCAATCTCACAGGGTTATTGTGAAATCAAATATGACAATGCTTTTAGATTGTAAAGATGTTATAGCACTGGGTTTCAGCTGGGGGTTTGAATTAAGACCACCAGTGGAACTTAAAAATACAGATTCCCACACTGCACCCTAGATACTATCTCAGTCTCTGTCTTTGGTGTACTTTAGAAAGATTTCACATGTAATTCTGATGTAAAACTCTCACTAAGATCCACTCCCTCTGGAAATGTAAACTTTCTTGTTAACCGTTTTACTCTGGAGACTAATTTGAAACTCCATTTTCACTATGCCATTCCCCTGTTCAGAAACTTACCTGGAGTGATGCTGTGCCTTCTACATCAGATCTCACCTTCTCTAAGCCTCTTACCCTGGCCCAATTTGACCATTTCATTTTTCAGTTTTGAAACATTGGCTTTTATTACCTTTTCAATACCTTTTTTTTTTTTTTTTTAACGTATCCCCTGCTCTGCAAAGGTCTAAATTATCCTGACCTCTGTGTATGGCTTTGCTCATGTTCCTGACTCTACCAGGAATGGTGGACTCCTTCTGTTTGTATTTCTAAATTCTATACACCCTTCATGAAACAGCTTAAATCTCTAATCTTCTGTGTAGCCTCCATCACTTTTAGAACTGAAAGGAAATCTGTAAGTTCTGTTGTAGATAAAAAATTTAAAATTGAGACCTCTCGATATTAACTGCCTTGCCCAAATCCCTGTAGCTAGAGGTAGAGCCAGGATTAAGGCCCAAGCCTCCGGAATTTTCTTCATACCCCCTTTCCATAGTACTTTGCCCCCAGCCTATACTGCTCATTTTCTTTTATAAAAAATCAGCCCCTTCATTTTTTTTTCCAGTGGGTTCTCTTGTGAGAGTTAGCCTGTCTGGGTTCCAGCATCTCCCCATAACTATGTGACCCAGCATCTTCTCTCCATCTGTAAAGTGGACATGACTCCATCACCTGGCCGACTTGAATATTCTTATGTGTGCTGATTTTCTTTCTCCAAATACCCCTACATTTTATAATTACAAGGACTATGTCTTTGTCATATCTGTATCTCCTCCCAGTTGTCCTCAAACTGTGGTTCCCAGCCAGAAGCATCTGCATCACCTAGCACCTTGTTAGAAATGCAAATTCCTGGGTCCACCCAGACCCACTGAGTCAGCAAAGTTGGAGTGGAGCCTGGCAGCCTGTGTTTCAATAAGCCCTCCAGGTGATTCTGATGTAGGCTAAAGTCTGAGAACGAAGGTCCTAGAGTACTTATGTCTAGATTGCTTGATAAAACCTTGCGATTTGACTGATCATCCCATATTTATTCAGTAATCCTTGAGTAATTCTTAAGTGAGTGACACATGAGTGACAGCATTCTAGTGTTGGATTTCTCCTTTTTGTACTGGTAGCCTAGCAGTATATAGAGATATTCATAGATCTCTTCATCCAACAAATCCAAACCTCACTAATTTATTCTAATGAGGTTAAAACCCATTGCAGATGATTGCATTAAATGGATTAACAGGTAAGTAGGTAACAGTAGTGTGAGAGGTGCTGCATCACAATTAATGTTTTTAATGGGGAATACGAGCTTATTAGGATATTTTGTACTGTTGAAAATAACAGCAAAACCAAGTTTGATTTTTCTTTCCTAAAGAAACAAAATTAAGATTCCCTCGTTACCCAGTTAAATCAGTGCTTCAGAAACAGTTGCAACATTCACCTAAGTTATATTACAGGTACAACTGGTTGATGCTAAAGTCCTTAGCCTCTATGACCAGAGGTTGGGATTTTGCAGGGCACAATCTGCTTTGACAGTTGTACAGGGCTGTAGCTGTGTCTGAACCTGCTCCATGTGTTCAGGTACCAGAGGTGAGCTGCAGATATAACCTGCAGCTTCTGGCTGTGGGTGGTAGCATAATTGTTTTGTACTTTCCAGAAAAGCAGCAGCTCCCAAAAAGGTGAAGTTTAATTTTATTCAAGGCTGGTACATGCTGAGTAGAAACCTATGCATGACTCTAATTACTCTGACAGCTGAAAGATTTAAGAGAGCCAGGCTCCTGGATAGAAGAGAGCCCTACAAGTTCCAAGTCCCACTGATTAACTTTGCAAAATCCAAGAGACTATACCTGCTAAGTAAAATCTCCTTTCTCCGGATTTTGATTAAGTGTCTTTGTAATTTGGCAGTTTGGTATTGTGCAATCTCTGACTAAGATTTAAACAGAAAGAAAATATCCTCTGTAAGTTTTGTCTTTGGTTAGACATGAAAGATTACTTTCCTTTCTTCCCACCTGGCCTGACGTCTTCTGTTTCTTTTCTACCAGATTAAAACATTTGGTTGTTAACATCATGATCATCATCACTAAGTTTTCACCATCTGATAGGAGTTTTATGTATTGACTGCCCACGACATGCTAAAGTGTTGTTCTAGAACCTTCTTTCCTTCCTTCCTTCCTCCCTCCCTCCCTCCCTTCCTCCCTCCCTTCCTCCCTCCCTCCCTTCCTTCCTTCCTTCCTTCCTTTTCCTTGCTTTCTGTCTTGTCTTTTTTTTTTTTTCCAAGGCCGGGTCTCACGCTGTTGCCCAGGCTGGAGTGCATTGGTGATTGGTGTGATCACAGCTCACTGCAGCCTCAACCTCCCAGGCTCAAGTGATTCTCCAGCCTCAGCCTCTCATAGCTGGGACTTCAGGTGCACGCCACCACACCTGGCTAATGTTTGTATTTTTTTGTACAGATGAGGTTTCGCTATGTTGCCCAGGCTGGTCTTGAACTCCTGGGCTTAAGTGATCCTCCTGCCTCAGCTTCCCAAAGTGCTGGGATTATAGGTGTGAGCCACTGCGCCTGGCCACGTAGATTATTTCTAATCCTCACAAACAACCCTGCCAAGAGGGTGCAGCCATCCCTAGTTTACAGATAAAGAATCCCAGAGAGAGGAAATGGTGTTGCCCAAACCACATGGGTACCACATGGGAAAGCCTGTGAGCGTTGGGCCTTGGCATCTCTGAAGCCACCTCCTCTCGCCAAGCTGCTTCCCAGCTGGCACTGCTTTTAGGTTCTGAAGCATTGCAGAGCTCTGCGTTGGGGAGTTATCGGGCCTCATCATTTTGGTTTCCTGATTAGATTCTCCTGTCATGCCAATTTCTCAGTCAGAGAACTTATGTTTTAATTTAAAAATGATGAAGTTATCAGTCTGATTTTTAAAGACTTACTTTGGGTAAATTGGAAACTCTTAGTAGTGTCTTACAGCAAAAGGTGGGGATTTCCTGTGGGAACCAAGAATTCTCGATAGCAAGAAACTCAACTGGTGGGTGCCTGTTATGTACACACCAGTTCCTTTAGCACAGCCACTTCGTGAGGAAGATATTAATTTGGCCAGTCACATAGCTGGTAACTGTTAGAGCTGAGATTCTAATGCAGATATTTCTGGTTATGGTTATCAGAAAAACTTGTGGTTTTTCTGTATACCTACTGTGTGTTAGGTACTTTCATATTATGTTTTTAAATTCTCATAGTAACTCTCCAAATAAGTGAGGTTTTTTTTGTTTTTTTTTTTTTCTCATGTTAATGTTTTTAATCAAAAAAGTGTTATTTTTTATTTTCATTTTACAGATGAGGAAACTGAGACCCAGAATGTTTCTTGGGTCATATTTTCCCATTGTCAGTTCACGGCGCTCTTAATGTCTCAGTAATTTTGTTTTTACAGCACCCCTATGTCCAAAAGTACCTCATAGTCTCATTTATTAAGTAGTTATTCCAAACAATTTAATATGTATTTATATCCAGACAATTTATTAGCTATTTGAGAAGATAATACAATTGAAAGAAAAATATTTTTATTTCATTCTTAAATACGATCATTACTTCCTAATGTTATGTGTGCCTTTTGGTACTGCATGAATCCTCAAACCTTAGAATCACATTGAACGCCACCACAGTCATTCTGACTTCACATGGATTTTCACAGTTATTTTTGTCAGAGCAGCTATCCAGACGCAGCTCTGCAAAGCTACGATGTCGCCAGAAGAAATGTACCTCGAGCTACTGGTTAATGCAGTGTTCAAGAGATGTCAAATTCCATTGTGTTCTCCTTGAAAATTTAAAATACCTTGTGGTGAATTCAATATGGCGCCCTGGTTGCCACAGCACAGGGGTGGAGAACTGCAGACTTGTTGACATAGGTAGTGGTGTGCTCATGAGTCAGCCTTAAGTGTGTCTGATCCATATCTGTGTTTGTTTTTTTCTTTTTTAAACTTGACTGCACTAAAAAATTAACTTTAATTCAGTGTAAGGTTTTTAAGTGCCACAGCAGTGAGTTCATGTCTAAGTCACCCCCTGTTTGTTTTCTTGCTCAATTCTGTGTCTTCCATATAGCAGGTGCCCAATAAATATTTATTGAAAGCAAGAAAAACTCTCCCAAGCTTGAAAACAGGAGCTTACAAAATTGAATAAAGGACAGGAGGTATTAGATCCACAAAAAGGGCCATGGCCCTAGTGACCTACTGTCTTTTAGCTTTTTTCAGTTAAGTATCTTGTTTCAAGTAAGACCCATGGCCCTTGCAAAGCTAAAATATAAGTTGGTGTGGCTTAAATTTTTAAAAATATAATAGCAATACTTGGAACTTAAATAATTTGAGTGGGAAATTTTATTAGCAAATCCTTGATTTTGATAGAGATGCTTACTCCTTGGCTTTTCACCTTATGTTTTGATTTTTGTTAATATAAAACGATTTTTCTTAAAGTGAAACACCACAGATTGCATTCAGCCCTGACTATTATGCTGAATTTCTTGAAACAAGGCTTCAAGCTTGCCCAGGGAGCATATCTTTCAGTTAGCACATGTAAGACCTTGCATTTATAGATCTTTTAACCTCAGATGGTCATACTTGGTCGACCTCCTGAAACCCTTTGGGTGCACTTAGCTTGATGAGGAAGACGTGCACAGAAAACTGAAATGATGCTGGATGTTGCTTAATTAGGTACAACTCTTCCTCCTTAAGTACTAACCAGTGTCTAAACAGATCCGTGAATCTGTGGCAGTAAGATGACTGAAGTGTTAGTTCCAAGATAAACACTTCCCTTGTCTTTTCCAAGTACAGAAATTCTTTGTCATTTCAAAAACACAGATAGGTAGCAAAGGTTGCTGCTGATTAATAGTCATTGTTTACATGCCTGCATTTTAAGGATCACGAGCACCATAAATAAAAACACATCATTGAGATTCCCTCCTCTCTGTACACCTTTATCCAAGGGGCAGTGATAATGGCAAGATATTTAAGTCTCACTACCGAAGCAACAGTGTGGCCAGCCATGAAAGATAGTCTGTGCAGTAGCTGTGCCCCCTCTGAAACTCTTAAGGAGCAGAGCATGCAGCGGGGGAAAGAATTGTGGGTAGTAATTTGGGTGTTAAAATATTAACACATTTTTGCATATTTAATGTGGTTTCCTTTTTAAATAGTAGGCAGATCATGGCATGCAAGCAGATAGGTTTATGATTTCAAATTAAATTTTCAGCATTAAAAAAATCCAGAAGGAACTACTTTGTGATAAATACATTCAGCTAATCAAGAATTGCTTTCTTTTCAACTTCTGATCATATATTAACTATTTATAGCCTAATTTTATGATTGTAACTTGTGAATTAAGCTTCATGGTGAGTTTTAGTCTTAAAAGTTCAAAACTCTCATTCATCTAGTTCACATTGAGTACTGTGGGCTAAACATATGTAATCCCTGGACTCAAAATGGGAAATCTTGCAGCCTTCACCAAGGAGGTAACATGAATACCTGGGCATGAAGAGAGTGAGAGCCATTGTTTCAATCTGTCACTTCTGTCTTGACTCCGTGGTACTTGGTTCTGGACTCTTGAGAGCAGAGGCAGATGTTTTTACCATTTACCTGCCTTTTCCCTCTCTAACTTCTGCTTCTCTCTAACTCAGATCACTCACAAATTTATGAAAAATTTATCCTGGGGAAGGAAGCAAGACCCCTTAACATTTTTGTCATTTCTCCTATTTCTCCATAGGCAAAGATGCCTTTCGATGCCAACAAACTGTATTGCAGTGAAGTGCTGGCCATATTGCTCCAGGACAATGATGGTGAGGCGCCCTCTCAGTATTGATATTCTGTTAGGATAGGAGCCAGGCTTGTTTCAGATCATGACAGCAAGCTCTCCTGCCGTTGGCATCCCCTTGCTCTCTCTCTCGCTCCCTGTGCTGCTTTTGTACTCTGTCAAGCTGTATTGATTTTGTTTGCTGATGTATCAGTGTTAGACGGCTGTAAAATCTGACAGTTAGGTTCATTTTTTTTTCTTTCTCTGTGTTTTTCCCCCCTTTTAGAAAACAGGGAATTGCTTGGGGAGCTGGATGGAATCGATGTGCTTCTTCAGCAGTTATCCGTGAGTAATTCTTATGCTTCCTGTCTGCTGTAAGATACATGGCCTGCTTTGAATGGGAGGTGGAGCTGGAGATTGTGGGAAGGAATAAGCCATGTGCTGCAAGCCATATGGAGTGTGTTGGTAGGTTCAAGGGTTATATGGAGGGACGTGGTTTGCCTCCTTTCCTTAGTCATTTGCTCTTTATGACTAGACATCACTGCGTATTGGATATGGACTTTCTTTGTCTTCTGATATGATATTGTCAATTCAAAAAAGATGTGCCTCCTGCTTAAGTATGTATGTTCTGGGCCAAGCATACCAAATTATTTTCATTTGACCCACTCCCAAGATTATTCACCAACTTTCCTTGCAATCTGCTGTGAAAATGGAGTATGTTCATTTAGGAGCCGAATAAACTCGAGGAGTACAAGTTCCACTGCAGTGGGGTGGGGGTCCAGGGGAGGATATGGGGAGGATGTGGTGCTGAGGGCTGGAGTGAGAACTTGGAAACTGCAGTTTTCTCACTGGAAGAAATGTAAATCCAGTTGAAATGTTATTCTGCTGGCATTCTGAAAATCCCGTTAAGATTTCCTCTTACAAACTTCATCTGTGTTATTCTAAAAACAGGATTGAAAATAGATCACTTGGATAAAATCTTAAAAGTGTTGGGAGAGTCTGAGATGTCAGTTTGCATACAGCTTCCATCTTGGTGCCAGCAGCCTGAGTGGCTTGGCCTCCACCCCAAAAATAGAGCTTTGAAATGTGAATTTGTTTCTGGTTCTGGGAAGGTGCTTAGTCCTTTTCCTGTGAGATGATCGATCTTCTCATAGTAGATTGTATGGATATGCATATATGGTTTAAAGGCTTCTCTTAACATGCCTTACATCTCTGGCAAAAGGAAAACTTCTGTAAGCCCTTCCCATGAATTAAAACCCCAGCTCCCATGTGAGGGAATTGAATAGCCTGGATTGTCAGGAAACGCTTCCTTATATTGAGCCACAATTCACCCCTCTGGATTATGGTTGCTTTTAGAAGGGAAAGAAATGAGACATGGTTGGGTTGGGCAAGTAGAGGGCTTTGAGGGTAGTTGGCAAAGTTGTTTCTCATCCTGGATAATGGTTTTAGGGGTGTCCACTTTATTCATTTAGTTCTATACACACTTTATGGAGTTTTTCTGTATCTGTGTTATATTTTACAATAAAAAGGTTTTGGTTTTTTAAAAAATCTGCTTGCCTGGAACTGTCAATTACTGATGGACCCGGTGCTCAGTTGAGTGTTTTGGTGGTTTTTTTGCATTTATTTATTATATGTGAATCATTTCGTTTCTCTAAAATGGAAACTGATGAGAATTTTGTTTGCTGAGCTTCTGTTTCCTCAACCGTAGAGTTATGACCCACAGGTTTTAGAAATGGCTGGGTGGCGGCTCATGAAAAGACATTCTCTTATAGCTCTTATAGCTCTGTGCTTTGTGGTGTTTTGCTTGACAGGTGTTTAAAAGACACAATCCCAGCACGGCCGAGGAGCAGGAGATGATGGAGAATCTGTTTGATTCCCTTTGCTCCTGTCTAATGCTTAGTTCCAATCGTGAGCGCTTCCTGAAGGGCGAGGGTCTTCAGCTGATGAATCTCATGCTCAGGTATGTTTCAAATGCCCTATTTCCCCCAACTTTTTTGCCTGACTTTAGGCTGAATTCAAGAGCGTGTAGCTATGGTCATTTATTCTTTTGAGTTTCGTAGACTTTATCCTAAAGAGTAAAGACTTCAGACATGGGGGATGTGTTTGTGTATGTGGTTAGAGTAGATGAATAAAAAGTATATTGTGTTCTGTTTGCATCCTATCGTGGTGGTTGCTAATATGTCCACTTCATTGAAAGACATTGGGGTTTTTTTTTTTTTAATCCTTCCCATAGTGTGTTAGTTTTTGAGAAATCTAGCCATTACTTCTAAACTTGGAGCAATTTTCTGTATATATCACATAGACCTACCTATGCCCTACGTTTTTCTGTATTTTTATTGAAAGCAGTATATCCTTCATATTTTTCATTCCTCATTCAGTAATGAGTTGTACATGTGCTGTATGCCTAGCATAGGAAATATGAAAATGTGTAAGACAGTTCTAGAACTTTCATTTATAGTACGTTCCTTATATGTCTTATTATTTATACTCTAATGCCTGAAAGTGGATATCATATTAGTTTCACAGTTATTTTAGAGAATCCTGAAGTTAGAAGCAAAAAGGGAAAAGGAAGCTTATATTGATAACTCTTGAGACTCTGTCAAGGAAGGGGAGTAGAGAAGTGTATGGGGAAGGGCTGAGGGGGTAACCAGAGTGTGGTATAGGGTCAAGGGACTTTTCAAAAAAAAAACTGAGCATGTTTATATGATTGGAAGATTGTAGTCATTATGAAATTGTGCCCTGTGGAAGGAGTAGGACTGAGATTTAAAAAAAACAAGAAAGAAGTTGAGCCAGAGTCTGCTGTCTTAAAACTTCAAGTACACTGAGTGCTCTGTTGAACTAAGATATTTATTTGAAAAGGTTTTTTCAAACATGTGATATATATTTACTTAATAGAATTTGGAATACAAACATACAAAACTGCTATGAAAACATTGATAAAGTACTATGTTAAGGGCTGGGCCTACACAGAAATATGTAAGACAGAATTTCTGTCTCCATGAAGTTAGAAAAACAGTTCTGTGACCCAAATACAGCCTGTCTTTGGGTATATGTTTTCTTCTAGTCTTTTTCTATAATTTCTAACAATTTTTTAAGCCTGCCACACATACAATTTTCTATATGGCTGCTTTGCAAACATCACATGCTGTTTCCCATGCTCTGTATAATCTTCATGAGAGTTTTCAGTAACTCCATAATGGCCTCTAAGGGACTGTAGCTTACTTAGTATTCTTCTGTTGTTGGCATTGAGGATATTTCCAATGTTTTGACGTTATAACAAATTCTACAGTGACCATTTTAATGTTTAATGTTAGGGTTATCCAGGTACAGTAAGTCCTCACTTAACATCGCTGATAACATTCTTGGAAACCACAACTTTAAGTGAAATGATGTATAATGAAACCAATTTTTCTCATCAATGTTATAACGGTGTTATTTGAGGATCTGACCTGCTGTATCTTGTTTCACTTAAAGTTGCAGTTTCTAAGTCTGTCTATGATGTTAAGTGATGGCTTACTATGTATGTTTCTAAAATATCTTATATTTAAAAGGCTTCTGGAGGGCTGGAGACACAATAGATCTCTTCATTTGTCCAGTGTGTACCAGACCTTGCATTGACCAAAAGTCTTCCTTTGAGCAATTGCTTTTAAAAACTTTTTTTTTTTAAAGTGCAGAGAGGGACATGAGAAATTAGTCAGAGGCCTTTTGTGTTTAGCTGATTTTTGCTGACTTTACTGTCTTGAGTCTTCTGTTTGTTTATCTCCCTTACCCTTCTAATTGCTTGTTCTTTTATTGAAATGACCCACCTTCTCTCAAGTAAATAGCATAAATAGAAGATGCATTTGGCTTCTGCAGTCTTCTAACCTTAACACAATGTTCTGAAGGGATTTTTCCTTAAGCTTCTTAAAGGTCTGAATTGCCAGTGTCTTTGGATGGTTGAATGCAAACATGAAGTGATATATTCCTGCAGCATATGGTTTGGTATTGCGTAGCAGTGGGGAGCTGAATAAATAACCAGAAATACGGATTATTCAAACAGGAATGCTGAGATTCAGGGAGACTAATTAAAGGAGAGCTCCAAAAGACTTAGAAACTGTACCTCTCTAGATCTCCTAACTTCAGTTTTGAATGCTGAAGTTGCTATTATATTCATTCTTTTGTATTAATTAGCTGTATTAGCAGATTCAGCATTTCCCTTTTTCTCTTTTCCGTACTCTTTGTTCTGTGTTATTTCTCTTCTTCTTCAGACTCCCAGATGGAAAGTTTAATTGGGGCTGGAATATTTATTCCGTACTGTAGGCACCCTTTCTGATCTAGTAAGAGCTGCCAGGTGGCTCTCCATCTAGAGAGAGCCTATTCCAACAAAGAAGCTGTAACACTAGGAGTTCAGGAAAATTGCTGTGGTTCCATTGCCCCTCAGTGCAAATCTTTACTTTGACTCAGTCATTCATCAGACAGTTGTGTGATGCCCATGTGGAGAGGGGGCAGTATGGAGCAGGGGTGGAAGATGGGCCGGGACTTCTGAGTGTGGGTTTGGAATAGGCTCTTTTCACTTACAGTTCAAGATACTTGGTGAATTACTGTAACTTTTGTGACCTTCTCACTCTCAGTTTTTCATCTGAAAAAATGGGACTGACAATACCAAATTTACAGGGATTTTGACAGAATTAAACTATATAAAGTATCTGGGAAAATTCTACAGTTGCAAAACACTGATAAGGTACTATGTTAAATTTCTATGTTAAGTGCTAGGTTTATACAGAGATGAACAAAACCAGGGTTCCTGCCTTCAAGAAGCTCAAAGGCTAGTGAGGGATGCAGACATTAAGTAACTATAATATTATTTAATATGGTAGCTATTCAGAAGAAAAGTTACTTTTGCGTGTATATACTCAGTGAATTTTTTTCCTTTCTGATTATTGATAAGGAAAGATCACAAACAAGGTACTCATTGATACACCCTCCCTCTTTCCCACATATGCCCTCCTTCTCACGCATATGTGGACACACAAGCATATATTTACTACCAATTTAACATTTTTATCTACTTTATTGAGGGATGATTTTTATACAACAAAATGTACACATTTTAAGTGTAGTTTTGACAGATGTTTCCACTACCACAGTGAAGATGTAGGACAGTACTCTCCAGTCGAAATGTAATGTGAGATAGGTAATTTTATATTTTGTAGTAGCTACCACATTTAAAGGGTTAAAAGAATTAATTTTAATAATGTATTTTATTTAACATAATGAATCAACAGTTATCTCAACATGTAATCAATATAACAAAATTATTAGTGAGCCATTTCACATTCATTTTTTGAGACTAAGTTTTCAAAATCCAGTGAGCATTTTACATTTACATCCCAATTCAGTTGCTAAATTTTCATCAGAATACTTGATTTGTATTTAGATCAGAGTTGAAAATATAGATTCTCATACCTAAGTTTGTCCAAAGAAACTTAAATATTTTTCATTAAGTGTCAGTTTTTAAATTTTAAACTTAAATTTATTTAAATCATAATTAACATTTAGTTTCTCAGTTACAATAGCCACATTTCAAATGCTCAGTAGCTATACATAGCTAGTGGCTACCATATTAGATGATGTATATACAGATCCTTTTCATCACTTCCAAAAGTTCCCTTGCAGGCCACCAGGCCCGGCTAATTTTTTAAAAATATTTTTGGCAAAGACAGGATTTCACCATGTTGCCCAGGCTGATCTTGAACTCCTGAGCTCAGGTGATCTGCCTGTCTTGGCCCCTCAAGGTGCTGTGATTACAGGTGTGAGCCATTGCACCTGGCCAATGCCTCCTTTTTCATTTTTGAGTTTATTTATTTGGCCTCCTCTCTTTTTTTCTTAGTCTGGCTAAAGATTTGTTGATTTTGTTTATCTTTTTGAAACCTAACTTCATTTTGTTAATCTTTTGTGTCTTTTTTTGTTTTGTTTTGTTTCACTTATTTCTGCTCTGATCTTTATTATTTCTCTTCATCTAATTATGGGTTTGGTTTGCTCTTGCTTTTCTAGTTATTTAAGATGTATTGTTAGGTTCTTTATTTGAAGTTTTTCTGCTTTTTTGATGTAGGTGTTTGTTGCTATAAACTTTCCTCTTAATACTGCTTTTGCTTTTTCTCATAAATTTTGGTATGTTGTGTTTCCATTTTCATTTGCTTCAAGAACTGTTTTCTTTGTTAATTTCTTCATTGACCCACTGGTTATTCAAGAGCGTATTGTTTAATTTCTATGTTTGAATAGTTTCAAAAATTCCTCTTGTTACTGATTTCTAGTTTTATTCCATTGTCATCAGAGAAAGATACTTGATATAATTTCAGTTTTCTTGAATTTTTAAAGACTTGTATTGTGGCCTAAAATATGATCTATTCTTGAGAATGATCCATTTGCTAAGGAGAAGAATGTGTATTCTGCAGCTTTTGGATGATATGGTTTGTCAATATCCGTTAGGTCCGTTTAGTCTGTAGTGCAGATTAAATTTGGTATTTCTTTGTTGATTTTCTGTCTGGATGATTGGTCCAGTGCTGAGTGTGGTGTTGAAGTCTCCAGCTTTTATTGCATTGGGATCTATCTCTGTCTTTAGCTCTAATAGTATTTGCTTTATGTATCTGGATGCTCCAGTGTTGGGTGCATATATATGTACAATTGTTATATTCTCTTGCTGAATTGGCCCCTTTACCATTATCTTTGTCTCTTTGTCTAATTTTTGTCTTGCTATCTATTTTGTCTGATTTAAGTCTAGTTCCTCTTGCTCTTTTTTGGTTTTCATTTGCACAGAATATCTTTTCCATCCTTTTATTTTCAGCCTGTATGTGTCTTTATAGGTGAAGTGTGTTTCTTGTAGGCAATGGATTGTTGAGTCCTATTTTTTTCAATCCATTCAGCCACACTATATCTTGTGATTGGAGAGTTTAGTCCATTTATATTCAATATTATTATTGATAAGTAAGAACTTACTCCTGCCATTTTGTTACTTGTTTCCTGGTTGTCTTGTGGTCTTTCCTTCCTTCATGAAGGTGATTTTCTCAGATGGAATGTTTTAATTTCTTGCTTTTTATTTTTTGTGTGTCTGTTGCATGACTCGACATTACCATGAGGCTTGCAAATACTATTTTATAACCCATTATTTTAAACTGATGACAGGCTTAACACTGATTGCAGAAACAAACTGACAAGCAAAGAGAAAACTAATAAAAACTCTACACTTTAACATTACCCCTCTACTTTTTAACTTTTTCTTCTTTCTATGTATATCTTGTTATATGCTCTGTGACTTGAAAAGTTGTAGTTATTTTAATAGGTTTATCTATTAGTCTTTCTACTCAAGGTATGAGTAGTTTATACACCACAATTACAGTGTTACAATATTCTGTGTTTTTCTGTGTACTTATGGTTACCAGTGAGTTTTGTACCTTCAGATGATTTCTTATTACTCATTGGCATCCTTTTCTTTCAGGTTGAAGAACCGCCTTTAGCATTTCTTGTAGGATGAGTCTGGTGTTGATGAGATCCCTCAGTTTTTGTTTGTCTGGGAAAGTCTTTATTTCTCCCTCATGTTTGAAGGATATTTTCACTGGATATACTATTCTAGGGTAAAAGGTAGTTTCTTCAGCACTTTAAATATGTCATGCCACTCTTCCCTGGCCTGTAAGGTTTCCACCGAGAAGTCTGCTGCCAGACATAACATATTGGAACTCCTCTATATATATTATTTCTTTTCTCTTGCTGATTTTAGGATCCTTTGTTTATCCTTGACATTTGGGAGTTTGGTTATTAAATGCCTTGAGGTAGTCTTCTTTGGGTTAAATCCCCTTGGTGGTGTTCTGTAACCTTTTGTACTTGAGTTAGGTTTGGGAAGTTCTCTGTGATGATCCCTTGGAATAGACTTTCTACCCCAATGTCTCTATCTCCTTTTAAGACCAATAACTATTAGATTTGCCCTTTTGAGGCTAGTTTCTAGATCTTGTAGGTGTGCTTCATTCTTTCTTATCTTTTTTTTCTTTTGTCTGTGTATTTGCAAATGGGCCGTCTTCAAGCTTACCAATTCTTTCTTCTTCTTCATCAGTTCTGCTGTATGTCAGTTGCATTTTTCTGCTTCTTTTTAACTATTGCAACATCCATTAAATTCATTTAGTAGGATTCTGTGTTTCTTCTGTATTATCTCAAATTTCATAGAGCTTCCTCAAAACAACTATTCTGAATTTTTTATCTGAAAGCTCACATGTCTCTGTCTTCCTGGCATTGTTCGCTGGTGCCTTATTTAGTTCATTTGGTGAGGTCATGTTTTCTTGGATGCTCTTGATGCTTATGGATGTTTGTTGGTGTCTGAGCATTGAAGAGTTAGGTATTTATTGTAGTCTTTGCAGTCTGGGCTTGTTTGTATTTATCCTTCTTGGGAAGGCTTTCCAGGTATTTAGAGGGTCTCGGGTGTTGCGATCTAAGTCTTTTGTCACTGCAGCTGTGTCTGCATTAGGGGGCACCCCAAGCCCAGTAATGCTGTGGTTCTTGTAGACTTGTGGAGGTACCATCTTGGTGGTGTTGGGTAAAATGGAGGAGAATTCCCTGGATTAATAGGCAGAAACTCTTATTCTCTTTCCTGACTTTTCCCCAAACACATGAAGTTTCTCTCTCTGTGCTCAGCTGCCTGGAGCTGGGGGGAGGGGGTGACACAAGCACCACTGTGGCCGCCACTAGAACTGTGCTGGGTCATTCCTGAAGCCAGCACAGCACTTGGTTTCACCCAAGGCTCACACTGACCACTGCCTGGCTACTGCCTGTGTTCATTCTTGGCCCAAATGCTCTACAATCAACAGGTGGCAAACCAGCCAGGCTTATGTCCTTCTCTTCAGGACAGCAAGCTCCCCACAGCCCCAGGCTGTTCTAGAGATGCCATCTGAGAGCCAGAGCCTGGAGCCGGAAACCTTAGATATCTACTTGATGCTTTCTTTATTCTATTGTGACTGAGCTGGTACCAACTGGATATGTTTTTTTGGAGGGCATCTTTTTTTAGAGAACCAGCTCTTGATTTTGATATAAATATGCGTATGTGTGTGTGTATGCAAATATATATGAGATATAAATATGCATACATATGTGTGTACATATATATGTATATGCTTATATATGTGTGCATATGTACACACATATTTATTTATTAAAGTATAGTTGACAAAATTGTATATATTTATGGTCTACAATCTTTATAGCATTTTATATATTTGTATACTTTCCCCTGCCTTTAATTCTTTTTTTCTACTTTTTTATTTATTTTGTTGTCCTTTTTCCAAGTTTCTGAGTTAAACACTTAATGCTTTAAAAAATAATTCTCATATTTAGAAATAAAAACATTTTAGGTTAAAAATTTCCTCTTAATATTGCTTAATTTTATTCTCAGTTCCCAAGTGATTAAGTCTTATTTTCTTATTACATTAACAGAAAATAGAGGCTATAAAATACTTTTCTAAATTTGAGATTTTGTTTGTGGCCTTATACTTGGGTAGTTTTTGTAAATATTCCACGAACATGTGAATAGAAACACAAAATAGAATTTGTGTTTCTAGGATATAAAGTACTATAATTATGTCATAAGTCAGCATTGTAAATATATTTCATTCTTTTCTGTCCTTTTTATCCCTTAATTTGTTTAGTCTCTAACTATGGTTGTGGATTTTTTTTTTTTTTTCTGTTTCTTCTGATCTTTCCGATGTCTTTAGCCTTTTTTTTTTTAAAGACAGGGTTCCTCTGTGTTGTGCATGCTGGAGTGCAGTGGCTATTCACAGGAGGCAATCACGGCACACTACAGCCTTGAAGTCTTGGGATATGGTGGTGCCTGAGACTCTAGGCACCTCCTACCCTACAACTTTAGCTTTTTATGTCATTTTGTGTTACATGTAACTCTTATTGAAGACATGTAACTGAGTTTTTAATCCAGTGTGAAAGTTTGTGTTTCAGTAGATGAATTTAACTGTTTGTGTTTATTGTAATGACTATTATGTTTAGCCCTTTTCCTGGTTATTTTGTTTTATGATTTCCTTGATGGTTTTGTTTTGTCTTATCTTTTTTTACCTCCATTATTTTCCTTCTTCTTTGGAGATTTGGAAAATATTATTCTTTCTATTAGTGATTACCTTTAGTTTTTTAGAAATGTGGCTTTATTTCTTTGTCTATGAACATTCTAAATTGTTTCTAGTCCCTTCAGGGTCTGGCGGCTGCCTAATCCTCCTACCGCCATCTCTCCCATTCTTTCCTTTCTGCACATTTACATTCCACTCTCTAAACCGAACTGTTTTAGATCCCTTGACATGTTTCGTTGTTATTATTATTATTTTGGTGACTTGCCTTTAATGTTTAGGCTTAAACTTCTCTAAGCAGCCGTTTTCTTCTGTGTCACTTCCCCCACGTCTGTCCTCACATCCCCATCCCTAAGTTTTGAGGGTTGGCTGCCAGCATCCTTTGCTTTCTCTGTTGGAGCACTTTCCGCCATGTATGATAAGTTGTATGGCCGTGTCTCCAGTTGTACTGTAATACTTTTCAGAGCAGAGACAGGGTCTTCTTCCTCTTTGTATCTCCAGTACCTAGCAAAAGATACACACTTGTTTTTCTGTGGGCATTTTCTAAATTAATGAGAAACATTTTGCTGCTTAGAATCATTGGCCCAAGGAATTTCTGGCAAACTCTGTACATAGACCCAAAGAAAGGAATAAAAAGCCTGTTGCCGAGAACTGAGTCTCTTGCCCAAATGTATTTAGTTCTGTTTTCCCTGTCAAATTTTTCAGTGCATGGAGAGCACAAACGGCGCCATAGTATGGTTGCAATCCTGATCATGAGGCTCAGGGGGAGGCTAGGAGTCCGCTCGAGTCCTGGGATCACTGCCCTGTTTGGCCTGTGCCCATGCCGGGTTTCAGAACAGAGGCTGCACAAGTTCCACAGATGCGCCTATTCCCCTTTGCCTCTCACCTCTCTTCTTCCATTACCCTCCTAGGTATTTAGGGTTATATTTAGGTTTTCAATTCTAATCACCTTTCCTCTCAAAGTTCAAAGAAGTCCATCATGCAGGTTTGTAGTCTCTGAGCTTTCGTTTCGGGAGCTGTTTGTGAAACGCTAGTACCTACTCGCCCTTACCTCCCAGCCCTCTCTCCTGCAGTTTACCCTGTCACCCAGGTGACTTTTCTCCATTCCTGTGTTCAGGCTGTCTGGATTTCACAGTGCTTGACAGAATCAATAAGAAGAAAAGCTTTTTTGTTTTTCTCTCTTTGCCAAAGGACAGATGAAGACATCTTGGAAAAGAAGACAAGATTGTTGAGGTGATGTTTAAAAGTGGAACTCATGCTGTGAAAAAAGCAGCAGGCAGCCATCCTAGAGTATAGGAACCAAAAAAAGAAAAGGGATTTCTCATTTGGTCACATCAGTGTTTTGATAAATGAAAAGAAAAGATGAAGTAAGGGTGGAAGACGCAGAACCTCTGAAGCAGCGGAGAACTGTGTGCTGAAAGGCAGAGAGGACCAGAGTCTCTGATGTAGAAGGAAATGCTCCTTTGTACATCAGGCAGCTCAGCCTCATTCTTTGGGTTTGATAGTCAAGAGTTAGGTTACAGGAAGGATGATTGAATGGTCTTTGGCGAGCAGCAGAAGAATTAACATATGATCATGAACCGAGTGGTAGTTTCATAGTCTGGGATATTTGAGAGTAAAATAAAATTCAGGAAAGTCATAGTTTATTGTGCTATTTAACAAAGGGATCAGATTCAGAGGGCTCCAATCCACAAAAAATAAGACAACATTATATTTACTTGGGGGATGGAGCTATAACAGTGCCCTCATTGTCCCTGGAGGGAGACTGGTTTGCCATTTCCGTTTCTTCATTACAGATACCTCTCTTTGGTGAGATGGTTGCTACAAATAGAAGATTCCAATATATCAGGTTTAATTATAGCCTGCACTCTAAATCGTTTGCTTCTTGCCACCACAAAGCACTTTTTAACAGTACATCCTTGTATCAGAATACTTCAGTGTTCTTAAGGAGCAGCAGAGCCAGTGGGAGACAAAAGAATTATATTGTCAGTTTCCTTGAAAATGTTGACATGAAGCTTATTACTTCTGCTGTAAAACCCTGTTCCGGTTAGAAAGAGAAGAGACCACCATGATCCCAGGGGATGTGTACAAATGCAGCTTTGGGTTATGTAGCATAAATACAGTGAACCCATCTTGGTTATTAACTGTAAAGGCAAAAAAAGAAAAAGGAGTTACACAGCCACATCTGTTCCAGCAACCACCAGGTTTTTTTTTTTTCTACGGTTTTTCAATAAGATTTTCCTTAACCTGAAGAAAAATGTCTCTGATAAAGAAAACAAATAAAATGGCAATGCTATAATATGTGCAGAGTAAGTTTTTGCAGGCCCAATTCTGAACTGTGAGCTTATGGCAAAGCATATAGATAGGCTAGCCTGGGAAAGTTTGGATTTTTATTCCCTTGTTCTTTTTTTTTTTTTTTGAGACAGAATTTCACTCTGTTGCCCAGGCTGTGTAGTGCAATGGCACAACCTCGGCTCGCCACAACCTCCACTTCCCAGGTTCAAGCGATTCTCCTGCCTCAGCCTCCCGAGTAGCTGGGACTACAGGCATGCGCCACCACATCCAGCTAATTTTGTATTTTTAGTAGAGACAAGATTTCTCCATGTTGGTCAGACTGGTCTTGAACTCCTGACCTCAGATGATCTGCCTGCCTTGGCCTCCCAAAGTGCTGGGATCACAGGCATGAGCCACTGCACTTGGCCTCTTATTCTTTTCCTTACTCTACTTTGCTTTTGTTCCTAATGAACATCTGAAGGTCCAGACTATATTGCATTTTATTCTTGTTGTCCTTTACAGTTTTTCAAGAAATAGTCTTTTGTTCTAACCTCCAGTCTCCCAGGATTCAAGTGCAAAAGCAAAATTATAATGGAAATCTTTTAGAAGTCAGCTGTGCTTCTCGATGGGACTGTATACAGGTTGTGTTCCGAGCTGTACACGCAGATCTTGCTTGTTTGTCTAACAAGGAGCATTCTCTTCCCTCTTCAGGCTTAATATTACCATTCTCCCTTAGATGGATAACAGTAGTTTGCACCTGTTCTCTAGGAACCAGAAAAATACTCCAAAACCACAAAGTAATCCTTCCAACAGTCCTCCAGGCTGGCATTACCTTTTAATAAATGGGAAAGTGCTGTGGCGAAGAAGGCAGATAAACTGAATCAAGATTACCTGGCAGGAAGTGGTGTAAGGGCTGTCTGAGCTCTTCCATCAGACCTGATAGCTATTCATCATTCCAGTGTAGTTTAAATTGTCCATAAAGTATACGATTTGGTGAATTTTGCAATATGTATAGACCCATCCATCATACCCCACTGCAAGCATGAGAGTGAACATATTTGTCACACCTGAATGTTTCTTTGTGCCCCTTTGTAAACCTCTCCGCCTACCTCAGTGTCTTCAGGCCACCATTGATTTGCTTTCTGTCCATTATGTATTAGTTTGCATTTTCTAGTATTTTATGTAAACAGAATCATATAGTAAGTTCTTTTTTTGGTCTGACCTATTTCACTCACTAATTATTTTGAGATTCGTCCATGTTGTCTATCAATAATCAGTTCCTTTTCCACTGCTGAGTAGCATTACATGATATGGATATATCGCAGTCTGTTTATTCACTTGTTGAAGGACATTTGGGTTTTTTGCTTTTATGAATGGTTCTGCAATGAGCTTTCATGTGCAAATCTTTGGGCAGATATTTTTAATAGCTCTTAGGTAAATACTTAGTTAAACTGCTGGGTCGTACGTCAGGTATACAGTTAATTTTTTAAGACACTGCCAAACTGTTTACAAAATGGTTGTAGCATTTTAAAATTCTGCAGCAGTGTGTGGGAGTTCCAGTTGCTCCACGTGGAGCAGTACAATCAGTCTTTTTTGTTTTAACTATTGTTTTAATTTGCTTTTCCCTCATGACTAATGATGCAGGTGTCCTTTCAGGTCCAAATTTGCCATCCATATATCTTTTTTGGTGGTGTTTCTTCCCATCTTTAGCCCATTTGGGGAGTAAGGGGTTATTTATCTTACTGAATTTTAATAGTTCTTTACGTATTATAAGATTTATGTCAGAGGTTACCCCTTCACCCCCCGGACTGCACAGCAGAAAGTGAGCAGCAGGTGAATGAGCATTACTGCCTGAGCTCTGCCTCCTGTCAGATCAGCAGTGGCATTAGATTCTCATAGGAGTGCAAATCCTACTGTGAACTGCGCATGTGAGGGATTGAAGTTGAAGTTGTGCGCTCCTTATGAGAGTCTAATGCCTGATGACCTGAGGTGGAGCAGGTGCATCCTGGAATCATCCCTGCCCCTGGGGAAATTGTCTTCCATGAAACTGGTCCCCAGTACCAAAAAGTTTGGGGAACACTATATCATGTAAGACCTTTTGTCAGATACATGTTTTACAGATATTTTCTCCCAGTTCATGGCTTGCTTTTCATAACAGTCTTTTGAAAATTTTTCAGTTTTCATGAAGTATAATTTTTCATTTGTTCCATTCACCTTTTTCTATTGATGTCATTCAAGACATTTATTCATTTTGTCTGTTGTCAAACTTATTGGCAAAAAGGTGTTTATAAATATTTCCATATTATCCTTTTAAAATCGGTAGAATCTGTAGTGATGTACTGTTTCTTATTTTTGATGTTGGTAATCTACATCTTTTTTTTCTGATCAGTGTGGTTAGAGGTTTATCAGTTTTATTGATCTCAAAAAATCAGTTTTTGTTTTCATTGTTTTTCTGTTTCCTATTTCAGTGATCTCTGCTCGGATCTGTATTTTTTCTGTGTGCATGTGTGTGTGTTTGTGTGTGTGTGTGTGTGTGTGTGTTTGTGGTGTGGGGTGTGTGTGTGTGATGGGTTCTTGCTGTATTGCCCAGGCTGACCTCTGGCTCCTGGGCTCAAAAGATCCTCCTGCTTCAGCTTCCTAAGTAGCTGGGACTATAAGAACATACCATATTGCTGGGCTTTTAATCTCATTATTTCTTTTTTTACATTACTTGGTGTTTAATTTGCTATTCTTTTTCTTAAAATTGCTTCAAAAATCTGAAACTTTTTGAATATCAACATGATGTTCAAAGGAAATGCTTATTGGAGCATTTTGAATTTTAGATTTTCTGATTAGGAATGGTCAACCAGTATAATGCAAATTATTGCAAAACTGGAAAAAAAATCAAAATTTGGAACACTTCTTGTTCCAAGCATGTCGGATAAGGAATACTCAACCTGTAGGTATTTACTGCTATAAATTTCCCTCTAATTGCTGCTTTAGCTGTGTTATAATGCATTTTGATATGTTGTATTTTTATCTTTATTCAGTTCAAAATACTAATTTATCTTCTGATTCATCTTTGACCAATGAGTTATTTACAAGTATGTTGTTTAGTTTCCAAGAATTTGGGAATTTTCTGAATATCTTTCTGTTATTGATTTCTACTTTCATGCCATTCATTGTGGTCAGAACATACTCTGTCTGATTTGAACCTTTAAAAATTTGTTAAGACTTGTGTTTGGTCCAGAATACACTGTTATGTTACTAAATATTCTTGTATACTTGAAAAGAATGTGTATTCTGCTGCTGTTGGGTGGAATGCTTAATAAAAGTCAAGTAGGTTAAATTGGTGATCATGTTGTTCAAGTCATCTATATTCTCACAGATTTTCTGTCTTCTGTCAATTATTAAACCTCTGACTATAGTTCTGGATATGTCTATTTTTCCTTTCAGTTCTGTCATCTTTTGCTTCATGTATTTTGAGTTCTTTTAGTTACTTAAACTTTTAGGATTATATACTCTCTTTTTAATTGACCCTTTTATTATTATGAAATAACTTTATTGATCCCTGGTAATGTTCTTTGATCTAAAATCTACTTTGTTTTATATTAATATAGCCACCACAGCTTTCTTAATTAGTGCCAGCATGGTATCTTTTACCTTCTGTTATCAACTATACTGTGACCCCTCTCCCCACTCAAATTCATTTGTTGAATTTGGAGATGGGGACCTTTAAGAAGGTAATTAAAGTTAAATGAGGCCTTAAGAGTTGGGACCCTAATCTAATAAGACAGGTATCCTTATGACAAGATGAAGAGGCACCAGCAGTGCATGCACACACCTGCGGGGTAGAACCTTACGGGAGTGAACTTCTGTTTCTCTAACCAGGTTTTTATGCTTCTATTGTCATACATTTTTATTTCAACATGTTATAAGCCCTTTTATACATTGTTGTTATTTTTGTTTAAATGGTCAGTTATCTTTTTTAAAAGAGATTTTTTAAAATAAAGAGAAAAAGTCTTTTATATTCACCCACTTATTTGCCATTTTCTGAACTCTTCATTCTTTTGTGTAGATTCAGATTTCCATCTGGGGTCTGTTTCCTTCTGCCTACATGACTTCCTTTAACAGCTCTGGTAGTGCTGGTCTATTGGTGATGACTTCTGTCAGCTCTGGTATGACTGAAAAAGATTTGCCTTCATCTTTTTTTTCTTGTCTTTTCTTTTTCTTTTTTCTTTCTTTTCTTTTCTTTTCAGACACAGTCTTGCTCTGTCACCTAGGCTGGAGTGCAGTGGCACAATCTCAGCTCACTGCAATCTCCACCTCCCGGATGCAAGCGATTCCTGTGCCTCAGCCTCCTGAGTAGCTGGGATTATAGGCATACACCACCACGCCTGGCTATTTTTTGGGGGTTTCTTTGTTTGTTTTGAGGCAATCTCACTCTGTCACTCATGCTGCAGTGCAGTGGCGCAGTCTTGGCTCACTACAACCTCTACCTCCTGGGTTCAAGTGATTCTCCTGCCTCAGCCTCCTGAGTAGCTGGAATTACAGGTGCCCATCACCATATCTGGCTAATTTTTTTTGTATTTTAAGTAGAGATGGGGTCTGGCCATGTTGGCCAGGCTGGTCTTGAACTTCCAGCCTCAAGTGATCCTCCTGTTTGGCCTCCCACAGTTCTGGGATTACAGGCATGAGCCACGATGCCTGGTTGCCTTCAACTTTGAAATTTTTTTTTACCAGGTTATAGCATTCTAGGTTGATAGGGTTTTTCTGGTTTTGTTGTTTGTTTGTTTTTTGCTTTCGATACTCTCAGTTGTTCCACTGCCTTTCTGCTTTCTTGGTTTTCGATAAGAAGTCTCCCATCATTCATGTATGTGTTACTCTATATGTAATTTGTCCTCCTGCCTTTTTTCTGGCTGTTTTTAGGATGTCCTCTTATCATTGGTTTTGAGTTTGTGATGTGCCTTGGTGTTGTTTTTTTTCATGTCTTTGGTGTTTGAGATTTGTTCAGCTTCTTGGATCTGTTTTCATCACAGGTGGAAATTTTTCAGTTATAATTTTTTTTTTTTTTTTAAGGCTAGTCAAGTGAACCAGTGGGAGTGGAGAAGAAACAAAGAAATCTGTAACTGGTTGTGATCAATTAGTTGTAAACACCACTGCACTAGGACCAGCCTAATTTTTTTTTTTTGAGACAAGGTCCCACTCTGTTGCCCAGGCTGGCGTGCAGTGGTGCCATCTCAGCTTACTGAAGCCTCTGCCTCCTCCTCTGCCTCTTGGACTCAAGTGATCCTCCCGCCTCAGCCTTCCAATTAGCTGGGACTACAGGCATGCACCACTGTGCCCAGCTAATTTTCAAAATTATTTTTAGTAGAGACAATTTTGTCATGTTGCCCAGGTTGGACAGTTACATTTTTCAAACATTTTTCTTGCCCCATCTGCCTTTCAGGGAATATAATTATATGTATATGATACAATTATATATTATGTAATTATAAATTGTGTTACACAATGTGATTACATGTATATTAGGCTATTTGAAAATTTCCAACCACAGTTCACTGATCGTTTGTTCATTGTTTCCTGTCTTCTTTTCTCTGTGTTTTTTTTGGACAATTTCTGTCATTATGTTCTCAGGTTCAGTCTTCCTTTTCTTCTGCAGTGTTAATCTCATCTACTGTATTTCTCCTTTGTAGATGCTCAGTTTGGTCTTTTCTTCCATGTTTCTAGTTAACATGCTGAAGTTTTCTCAACCTTCTTCATTTTGCATATCAATTGTAGTTAAATTATACTTTTACTGTCTTTGTCTTCTAATTCTGCTACCTGTGTTATTTTTACTGATGAATTTTTTTTTTCTCCTCTTTGTGGGTCATATGGTCCTTCTTTGAGTCCCTAGTAATTTTTTATGGAAATTCAAATATTGTGAATTTTACCTTGTTAGATGTTGGTTTTTTTTTTTTTTTTTTTTTTTTTTTGGAGGGATATTTCTATAAATGTTATGGAGCTTTGTTCTAAGATAGAAAGTTACTTGGAAATAGTTTGGTCCTTTTGAGACTTACTTTTAAGCTCTGTTAGGCAGAACCAGATTAGTCTATGGCTAATAATGCCTCGCTGTGGAAGCACACTACCCATCTTAATACTCCGCCTGGTGCACTGTGAATTAACCAGGTTTTTCTACCATAACTGGTGGGAATACAAACTATTCCTGGCCCTCTGTGAGTTCCAGGGATTGCCTTCTCCTACTTCTCTTAGGCAGCTTCTTTCTGCAGCTGTGGTTAGTTTCCTCACATGTTTGTGGTTGTCAGTACTGGACACTAGAAGGGGCCCTCTGTAGATCTCTGTGCAGCTAGTTGCTCTGCTGTGGTCCTCTGCTGTGGCCCTGTGAACTCTAGCTGCATTGGTCTGCCTGGACTCCCAGCTCTGTCTCTTCCCTTCTCTGAGGCCTGGAAACTGTCCAAGGGGTTAGTTGGGCTCATTGCATGTGTTGTCCTCCCATAGGGATCACTGTCTTGTGCTGCCTGATGTCAGGTGTCTAAAAACCATTGTTTTGTTCTTTTTTTTTTTTTTAAACTTTCAGGGTTAGGGAGGATGTAAATCCAGTCCTTGTTACCCCATTTTGGCCCAGAGTACAAGTCCAGCAGTATATGACACTTTTTAAACTATATTTTCTTTTTCTTTATTCCTGGTGGATAGTAATGCAGTTAACTTTTGTGTATTGATCTTATATTTAACAACGTTGCTCTATCACATATCAGGCATCAGTCAGAACATTGTTATTTGTTGCAATAACAAACCTAAAATTTCAAGGACTTTCAATGACAAATGTTTATTTTTCACTCATGGTTCATTCATCACTGGCCATCAAAAGCTCAGCTCTACACCTTCTTTATTTCAGGACTAGGCCGAAGGAGGAGTGCTTCATGGTACATGCCTGTCTCATGGTACAGAGAAGAGACCACATAATGCAATAAATCTGAAAACTTCTCCTCTGAAGTGCACATGTTACTTACATTCACGGTTTATTGGCCACATGCAGTCACATGGCCAAGCGTGAGGTCTGTGGTGGGCAGAGGGGGGGAGATGAGCAGTGATGTGTTGGAGCCGGCATATAGGTTCATGGGCACTGATGGTGCACATCTCTTCCTGTCACTGCAGTTAGTGGCATCATCGTGACCATAACAAATGGTCAATATGCCTATGGTCATATTTACTGTTTATTTATTTATTTTTGTTTCTGTTTTTCTTTTTCCACCCACCCCAGCCTCTGGCTGTGGTCATATTGATCTTACTCTCTAATTCATGGAAATCCTGGATTCTGTAAAGTAATCTTCAGGTTCTGTAATGTAAGTGAACTTTATCATGCACATTGTAAAGCAAACAAAATATGATCTCATACGGCATTATCCAGATTTCTTGCCGGGACTAGTTTATGGTTCACAGAATCTTTTGAAGAACACCTTGTTGCTTTTTTTTTTTTTTTTTTTTTTTTTTAAATTATTCAGTCTCCTTTGTCCAGGGAAAGGAGAGAATTGTACCTCTTTCACTTGTCCTCCAAATAAGTTTCCTTCAAGGTCCTAGTCTTCTGTTCTGAATATTTTCTGCACCCTCCCAGGGTAATCTTATTCACACCATGAATTAATTACTGCACATAGATTTGATGACTCTTTCGAAATTTTCCCTATTGCTAACTTTGTTACTGGACTTCAGACATGTAAGTTCAAGCTGGACATCACTGCCGTGTCCCACAGGCATCTCAGGTTCAGTCAGAACTCAGCCCTTTGCACTTCGCCTCTCTTACCAGTCTTTCTGCATCTAATATTGTTTCTCTCTTCCTCCTGCTCCCCTGTCCCCATTATTGTCCAACACACTGTGGCAATCGTAATCTTTCTGATACTCAAAAATCAGCCTGTCTTATGTTTTGCTGCTGCCTGTCTTCTTACTCTTTATATTCTAGCAGTACCATGCTCCACTTCCCTGAATGTCCCATGCTTACCCATGTCTTTGCATGTGCTCTGATTTCCTTCTGTATGGAATACCCTCTCCCTCTCTGACTATCCAAGGAAAACATCCCCCGAGGCTTGGTTCAGGCATCATCTCCTTTGTGAGTCCTCCCTCCCTGACTCAGACATGGTCAGCCCTCCTTCCTGCGTTCACTCTCTGCTTTACATATACCTCCACTGTAGGACTAACTTTTCTCAGTCTGCTCATTCTCTGCATGTCTGTCTCCCCTATGGACCAGACTCCTCCGGAGCAATGAGCTATGCCTTGTCTCTGCATCCTGGACTTAATATCTGGCACCTGCTAGGTGCCTCATGAATATTCGATGAGGGAACAAATGAACAAAGAAAAACATACTCAGAATCTATGTTCATAGCAAAAGTATTTTTGCATAATAAAGAAGAAGAAGCTAATTAAAACTACAACAGAAAACATTTCTCCCACATCAGAAGGCTCACTATGAGCAGAATAGGGAGCAGTGGGATGACTCTCAGCCATTTCCCACAACCCCCCAGTTTTATAGAGGCTAGCATTCACATTGGTCCTGGCATGATCGACAGCCTGATGAACCCAGACAAGACTAAGATAAACTACTTGTCCTCCAGTAGAATAAATATTTCAAATAAAGTCAACCCAAGAAAGTCAGGCCAAACAGCTATTGATTGCTAAAAGCCTGAACTCAAGCCCAATGAATATTCCAAAGTTCACCTCCATGCTGCTTGCCTAAATGGTGATCAATATGCAATTACTGCCCCTCTAAACGTGTCTTGCACTGCCTACCTGAAGAAGGGTTTTGCTTTTAAAATCTTTTGTTTGTTGAATTTGCTTAGGCAGGAAAAGAGAGGCTTGGCTAAGCCAGAGTCTTTTGAATTGCATTTCAAACAGTTCTGTGTTATTTGTGAAATGGTTTGAGCGTATGCTGAGTGGTAACTGAAGGTGCCCTATTTTATGACTGCCATTCATTTCCAGAGGCCTTTTCCTGAGTGACTAAACAATGCGGATATTATATCTCAATTTCCTAAATTTTGCTCACATGATTATCTGCCCTAGTCATGACCTTTATAAATTCAAGCTTGTAAGATGCTGAAGTCCAGCTGCAGTGAAAACAAGTTTCTGTTAGAATTTTCATCTTAATGCAAATATCCCTTCCTACTGAGTTCAGAGCCTTGTTTACCTGGCTCCTGATATTTAAGATTTCATATTTCTCTCAGATAGGCCTTTTCATACCATTGCTGTAGTTAGAACCTTTGGTCATTTCTCATTTTTGTTGTTGCCAGAATCTCCTAACTGTCCTCCCTTACCCCCAAGCGCTGTCATTCCCATCCCTTCTTCACACTGCTGCCAGATTAAGCCTTCTAAAATGTATCTGTCCAGGGCCCTCCCTTGTCTGAAATTCTCATGCCTCTCAGCATCTACAGGATGGAGCCTGGGTTCCCTGTGGAGCCTGTCATGACCCATGTTCCTCCCAGCCTCTCCTCAGTCATCTTCCACCACTGGCCATTCAGAACTACCTCTCGTTCCCTGGCTGGCGCGCTCCTACACTCTACACACACCTTCGCATGTGCTGTTCAGCCATCACTGCCACCAGTGTCATCGCTCTTCCGTCTCTGCCTGGCAATACTCATTCCTGAGACTCAGTGCAGAAGTCACCTGCCATTTGACACCTTAGGACTTCTCCCAGATAAGGCAAATTACCTCCCCTTCTCACCTCCTTGGACTTGATTTCCATTGCTTCAGGCTTTTGAAATCATTTTTGTTTACCTCTTCTTAAATTGCTTAAAGACAAGGACCATATAACTCCTAGCTGCTAGTATAATGCCAGCTGCATAAAGACATATGCTCAATAGTATATGCCCTTTTTTTTCTTTGAAGCTCAATAGTTGGACATTGAAGGTCATTTGCCAGTATCTTTGGATTGTTTTGATTGATCCACAAGGGAAGTGAAGATAGGAATAGGTTAGCATGAAGTAGGGTGGCAACTCTCTCTGTTTGCACAGGATTGAGGTGTCCTGGGATATAGCTATTCTCCTTTCCTCCACTATTGGGACCCAGTCCTGGCTGGCTAGTGTGACCCAGGATAGCACTCTTTGTGACCAGTAGCACTTTAATAGTGCAGTGTTTTAATAGTGTTGTGTCTACAAAAGACTGTCCAAAGGGGATATTATTTCTGATTCCTTTACTTTGGCTTTCACACGGGAAATTGGATGAAAGTCTCCGGGTTATTACCCCATTTTTTTTTTTTTGAGACGGAATCTCACGCTGTCACCCAGGCTGGAGTGCAATGGCGCTGTCTCAGCTCACTCCAACCTCCGCCTCACTGTTCAAGCGATTCTCCTGCCTCAGCCTCCCAAGTAGCCGGGATTACAGGCGTCCGCCACCACACCTGGCTAATTTTTATATGACCACGTTTTTATGAGTCTTGGCTTCTCTTGCAAGACCAGTCACCTCCCTCCAGCTGTTTAATTCTCCCTTGTTCATCTTTGGTCACCTCATCACCATTGGCTTTTCTTAAAAACAGTAATTGAAAAAAATCTTGACCCGGCTTCCCTCTCAAGCTGATGGGGTTCCTCCTCCAGGCTTTACTAAGGCATAACCTACACTCACCCCTCTTACTTTCTCACCTCCTTTTACTTTTCAACCCATTTCTGCCCTACCTCTGCTTTCTGGAAGGTTGCTAGTTGCTTCTTGATAGTGGAATCTGGTGGTCTTTTCTTTTGCTTTTTGACAGACTGGAATCTCTTCAGAAATTGTCTCCTTCCTCTGACCAAAGTATTCCCTGTTGTGT